>JARWLC010000004.1:108390842-109775842 GCA_033318265.1 Phyllotis vaccarum
CACTGTCGCCCACATTCTGGTTTGTGACTCCAGTATCCTACACTGACTCTGAAGCTTATAAACTGAAGATATCCTTTCTTGCAGCTCTGGAGGCTGGGACTGAGAATCACATTGTCAGCATGATTAGCTTCAGTGAAGGCCTTTATGGAATCTAAACTACTGTCTTCTCTCTACATAACTTCACTATGGTAGAAGGCAGGAGGCTTTCTGTGGTCTCTTGTAAATACCTTCGTCTCATCCAGAAAGGCTTTAACCTCATGATCAGCAGCCCGCCCCCTAATTCTGCCACTGTGGAGGTTAGGATTTCACAATATTCATTCGTTACAGCTTGTCTCTGTTTTATATTCTGAAGTTTGTTGGGACACTACACCTGGTTCTTGATTTAATGCTTTGTGAACTCTTTATGTGTACTCTAAGCCTTGCATGATTTGATCACCCTTAGATCGCCTACCTGAAGTTAACACAAACACAGGAGAGTTGCACAAAGAAACTGTCTGCATGTAACAGGTAGGATTCACCCACCCCGCCCCACCCCCGCTCCCCTCCCCCCTGCCCCGTAGGCCCTGGCATGCTGATGCCAGAGGCAGCTTTGAATATCTTCCTCTGTCACTCTCCACATTTTTGGGAAATTAAATTTTGGAGAATTTAACGCACGAGTGTACCATATCTGCATCATATATATCCATTGTCCACCCAACTCTTCCTGTGTTCCTCAAATTCATGACCCTTCTTCTATAATTATTATAGATATCAATTAGTTCAATTAGTGTTGCCTGTGATATAAATGTGTGTGTATGTGTGCGTGTGTGCATGTGTGTGTATGTGCGTGTGTGTATGCATATGTGTGTATACGTATATATGTACACTTGTGTGTGTATGTGTGTGTGTTTCTGGATCCTACTAGGGTTGCTTGTATGTACAGACATTTAGGACCACCTACCTACTGGGGGCTTAACAATATGGGCACCTGAACAAGATCTTCAAAGAGCACACCAATCCTCATTCACACTTGGATGGAGGAAACTTTAAGTTCTCACCCTTAGAGGAAGAGTTACAAGCAGGCAATGACTGTTTGTGGAGGGAGAGCCAGCCAATTTTCCTTGGTGGCAAGCTCCCAACCCTAAGTAAAAGATATTTGAATATGAAACTACAGAAAATAATTCAAATTCAAACACCTAATGAACCCAAGGTATTTCTGACAATTTTCATCCATGTTTCAGTGTTTGATGTCATCACAGTCTCTGTTAGAAACACACCAAATACACGTAGTATCCTTCCATACAGCACCAAAATACACTTCTTAACATTCTGAGCAGTAAACGAAACTGTCAGTTTAGCCAAGAGGGAACATACAGAATGGGAGAAAATCTTTGGCAAAAGATTAGTGTCTAATATAAAAGAACTCAAAAATCTAAATAATGAAGAAAACAACATTTTGAAAGTGGGCTGTTGAACTGAATGGAAAACAATACAAATGAATAGTAACACTTTAAAACTGCACATCGGGCCTAGCAAGGAAATGCAGTTGGAACCACTTTAAGTTCCATCTCACATTAATCACAGCACCTACCATCAGGAACACAAATGACAATAAATACTCATGCGGATGTGAGGAAAAGAAGAATTTATGCTCTGCTGGTGGCAGCGTAAAATAGTGAAGCCACCTTGGAAGTCAGTCCAGAAGTCTCTTAAAAGAACAGAAACAGACCCACCTTATGATCCAGACATAATGCTCCTGAGTATATACCAAGGACTTGGTGTCTTATTACAGAGATACCTGGACGTCCATGTCCACTGAAACTCTCTTCACCATAACTAGGGAATAAGATCAGCCTGGATGCCCATCAACTGATCAACGAATAAGGAAAATATGGAACATATACACAATGGAATAATAGTAAGCTGTAAAGAAAAACAGAACCATGAAACTTAAAGGAAAATAAATGGAACTAGAACACAATTATACTGAGTGGAGATACTTAGGCTCCAAAACACAAATGCCACCATCTTTATTATATGTAGGTTTTATGTTGTGTTTCTAACCTAACGTACATGTGGAAGCCAAGAAATTAGAAATGGACTGTTGTGTTGGGAATTAGAAGACAGAGGTAATGTGAAAGCAGAGAGGGAACACTGGGGGATGGAAAAGTTCAAAAACAGAGGGGTGAGGGTGAGAGATAAGAGTGATGAAAAGTTTAACCAAACTTAAGGATGTGTGAAATCCATGATCCTGCAAACCAAGCAAAACGCATAATTAAAGGGGAAAGCAGCACAGGCGCCATAAAGAATCAAGGATGAGTATTTAGGGTTAAAGGTTTAAGTGAGGATGGGCCAGGATCAGGGAAGTGGGGGATCAGGGAGTGAGAAGTGGGTTACCCAACGCTAAAGCTTTATAAAGAAGCCTTATGAAACCTCACTAGCCTATAAGCTCATTAAAAAATATAACATTAAGATAGGCATTTAATTTAGACCCTGAAAGGTGAACAACACTGTTTCCAGAAGAACTGTTCATTAAACATCAGTGCCAGGCATGAACACTATTCCAGGAGTTGGTCAGGGAGGCCCTGTGGCTCCCAAAACAGCATGGACTATCACCACTGTTCTTAGTTGTTCATATAACTAAATGGTAAGATCTTGTTGCTGAAGACATTCCTCGCTTTGGTTATAAAACATGGAGACATCAGTCTCAAAAAGACCAGAAAATTCTTTCCCTTTAACTAACTTTTCTAGTGTTAGAAGGTGATATAGAGGCTGAGAACAGAAAAAAAAAAAAACCCAGTGTTGATAGTTTTACATAATGCTAGAGTCTCCCCGCTATAATATCAACCTGCCAGATAAATTGTGCTCACTGGAGAAATAGTATCATGAGAGTTACAGGGGTCAACTACTTCCTCAAATCTGAGGTCTGATACTCAGGAGAGATTTTATGTCTGGTACTGTAAACCAGGTCAAAAGACAGGAATGGAGAGAGCATGGGCCATTTGGAGAAACCTACTGATGCTGTTTCACTAAAATGGTTGTGTTGTCAAACTGCTTACTGGATGTTAATATCCATATATGTGTGCTTCTCTCCACCTTGGTCAGAGAAGCTTCTTATTGTAAGGGGTGGTAGTTAATGTAGAGACTTACTAACTGGTCAAAAGTGCTGAGAATAACTGACTATAAATTCCAAGCCATAGGTGTCATCCGTAACAATTCTTCCCCATCCGAGACTCAGGGAATTCTATGGAAGAGGAGTCGGAAAGAAAGAAACAAAGAAAGAGCTGGAGGGTGGGGAAGAAGGCTATTGGATGCTATCACCTGGACAAAGTAAGACTGATACAAACATCAACTCATAGAAGCTGTGTTTCCCTGCACAAAATCTGTACACGATCAGTCCAGTTAAAGTTCTATCATGGATGAGCAAGAGGATCCTGAGACCCCACCTGTAGAATGAGAGCTATGGTATTAATGGCTACTGAAGAGCAACCAATCACTTTTCTTTAAGGATGTATCTGCTGAAAGGTTGCTCACATTCCAGTGGATGGCCAACATGAGCATCATGAACTGAACTCAGGTAATATCAATAATAATAATAATAATAATAATAATAATAATAATAATAATAAATATGGAGAGAGATGGGTAGGTGAATCCTAGGATGAGTTAGAGGGAGGTATTAAGGGTGAATAAGATCAAAATACCTTATATATGTATAAATATATATATTATTTTTCATTAATAAAATGTCATCTCCATTAACGTATCCCCCTGCTGCCTTTCCTCCTACCCCTCCTAATCCCTCCCAGGCAGCCCTCAGCCTTGTTCCTCCCCCTCCATTCATCCCCTCCCCCAAAAGGGCAAGAAGTCCCGAGGTGAGCCAGCCTAGCACAGCACATCCACTCCAGGCATATCCAATTCACTCATCCCAAAGTCAGTGCTAAATTTTTAAAAAAGAAATAACTAATACTGTTTTTTTTTTTTTTAAAAAAAAAATACTTCTTGAAACACTTCAGCTAAGATTTTGAACTATGTTACTAATTGCAGTGTTTCTGTTGTACATACAAATTTTCCTACATTTATAAAAAAACCTAATAGTTTAATTATTAAAAAACAATGACAATATTATCATACCTAATTACATTCCTCAACGTGGAACTTTCAAATTACTGTATCTTTGGGTTATATTGCATTAGAATGTTTAATTGTTAAAATTGTTGTTTGCATTGATGTCTTGTATTTAGTAAAAAGAATTGTTAAAGGAAATTTGGCTTGAGATTAGAACAAAATTTCTAACTATTTCTGAAACAGTCTAAACATAATACTATTATTTTGTGTTTATATGAAGCAGTGTTCTCAGCATTAATGATCATAAAAATAAAAATATTGATTAATTCTGAAAAATGTTGAAACTTTGTGCATCTTACAGTATCAACTATTCAGATAACATTTAATTCCTTATGGAAAAATAAACAAGTACACCCCTCTCATTGGTATGCAAATTTTCCTTTTGTATTTAATAAATGGTGTGCAAGCCCCCAGACCTTAGCACAACTGACACCATGGTAAAAGTACCAAGACATCTTTTGAACTAAGATCCCAACATGTAGACCTGTCAAAATGAGAATAAAAACCTAATTCACAGCGACAACTGGAAAACCACAGACCCCTAGCCCACAGCAGACTAAGAGGTGAGTGACACCCTGCTCAGGACAAGCAGATTTCCCAGTATCCAGAATCCTGTCTGGGGAACACAGCCTTTGGAACCCTTTCCCCACTCAGCTCTCCTATAAATTCAGGCCAGGAGGGAAAGCATCTGCAGTCCCAAAGCAAAAGTAAACCCAGCTCACTAGACACCCCAGCTTGAAAACCCTGTCCCATTCCCCAATCTACCATCACCCTGACCTCAGTGACCTCAGTGGCAACTGGAAACCAACAGACCCCTGGCCAACATCAGACTAAAAGACCCCCAGCCCACAGCAGACTAAGAGACTAAGAGGCATCACACAGCAACTTCAGTGGCAACCAGAAACCTACAGACCCCTGGCCCACATCAAACCCACAGTGTGTCAGCACTTACTGGATTAAGAGGGGTCACTGTGACACAGATACGCTACCTCCAAGTGGACCAATAACCCAGATTGGACCAAGAGAGGCTTCCTGAGACACAGACACACCCAGAACAGATTGCACCAAAGTCAGGTCTCTGAGATACAGATAAATCCTGCAGTGAACTGAGGAAGCAATAGGCAGATGCCAGCGCATGAACACGTATAACAACATAAAGAACAACATGGCACCACCAGAAGAATCTGGTGGTTCTAAAACATCAAGACCTGAGCAAGACAATGCAGAAGAAGCAGAAGCCAACAACCTTAAAACAACTTTATGAGGATGATAGAAGCCTTAAAATAGGACATTAAAAATCCCTTAAAGAAAAAAAATACAAAAAAGGAAGAGATTAATAAATTCCTGAAAGAAAATGAAGAAAACAAAGAAAAGAAATCAAACAGGTGAAGGAAACGTTTCAAGATTTAAAAATTGAAACAGAAGCAATAAAGAAGACACCAAGAGAGGCAAGGCTGGAAATAGAAAATCTGAAGAAATGACCAAAACCACAGATGCAAGCATAACCAACAGAACCAAAAAATGAAAGAGAGGAATAGGAGTGAAAGATTTAATAGTGGAAATAGACACATTAGCTAAAGAAAACACTAAACCAAAAATGTCATAACACAAAATGTTCAGAAAATCTGGGATACCATGAAAAGACCAAACCTGAGAATAATTGGAATTGAAGAAGAACACCAGCCTGAAGGTACAGAAAATATACTCAACAAAATCACAGAAGAAAACTTTCCCGACCTAAAGAAGGAAATGCCTATAAAGATATAAGAAGCTTATAGAACATCAAGTAGACTAGACCCCCCCTTCAAAAAAAGTCTGCTTGCCACATAATAATCAAGCCACTAAACCTACAGAATAAGGAAAGAATATTGGGAGCTGCAAAGGAAAAAGATCAAGTTGCTTATAAAGGCAGAGCCATCAGAATAACACCAGATTGTTCAATGGAAACAATGAAAGTAAGAAAAGTCCTGGTCAGATGTTACACAGACACTAAAAAAGCCTGACTGCCCAGACTACTATACCCAGAGAAACTATCAATCACCATAGATGGAGTGAACAAGGTGTTTCATGACAAAACCAGATTTAAACAATACCTATCCACAAATCCAGCCCTACAGAAAGTACCAGAGGGAAAACTCCAACCTAAGGAAACCAGATATACCCACGAAACCACAAGCAATAAATAATGCTGTAGAAGAAAAAAAAAAAAAAACCAAAGAAGGGAAACACACATGCACTACCACCAAAAAATAACAGGAAATAACAATTATTGGTCATTAATATCCCTTAATATCAATGGATTCGATTCACTTATAAAAAGACACAGCCTGACACAATGGATACAAAAATAGAATCCATCCTTCTGCTGCATACAAGAAACACACCTCAACTTCAAAGACAGACACAGGCTCAGAGTAAGGGTTGGGAGAAGACTTTCCAGTGAAATGGTCCTAAGAAACAAGCTGGTGTAGCCATCCTAATAGCTAACAAAAGAGACTGAAGAAGATGTCAGAAATTGGAACGATCTCCCACACTCCTGGATAGGTAGGATCAACATAGTAAAAATGGCAATCTTACCAAAAGCAATCTACAGATTCAATGCAATCCCCATCAAAATCCCAATTCTTCACATACCTTGAAAGAACAATATTCAGCTTCATATGGAATAACAAGAAACCCAGGATTGCCAAAACAATCCTGTTAAATAATAGAACCTCAGTAGGCATCAACATCCCTGACTTCAAGCTATACTATAGAGCTACAGTAATAAAAATAGCCTGGTACTGGCATACAAACAGACTCGTGGATCAATGGAATCAAATCGAAGACCCTGACATTAATTCACACCCCTGTGGACACCTGATTTTTGACAAAGAAACCAAAAATATAGAATGGAAAAAAATTAGTATCTTCAACAAATGATGCTGTCATAACTGGATGGTAGTATGTAAAAGAATGCAAATATATCTATATCTATCACCCTGCGTAAAACTCAAATCCAAGTGGATCAGAGACTTTAACATAAACCCAGATGTACTGAACTTGATAGAAAAGAAAGTGGGAAATACCCTTCAATGAATTGGCACAGATGACCCCTTCCTAAATATAATACCAATAGCACAGACAGTAAGAACCTAGGACTTCCTGAATCTGAGAAGCTTCTGTAAGGCAAAGGACACAGTCAATAAGACTAAATAACAGCCAGAATCGAAAAAGATCTTCATCAAGCCTACATCTGACAGAGGACTAATCTCTAAAATATATAGAGAACTCAAGAAACTAGAATCCCAAGCCCCAAATAATCCAATTAAAAAATGGGGCTCAAAACCAAAAAGGAAATTCTCAGGGAAAGAACTACAAATTTAGAGAAATACAAATCTAAACAACTTTGAGATACCACCTTATACCTGTCAGAATTGATTAGATCAAAAACACAGATGACAGCCTATGTTGGAGGGGATGTAGAGCAAGGACACTCCTTCATTACTGGTGGAAGTGTAAACTTGTACAGGCACTTTGGAAAGCATTATAGTTGTTCCTCAGAAAACTGGAGATTGCTCCCCAAAGATCCAGCAATACCACTATTGGGCATATACCAAGGGATGCACATTCTTACCCCTAAGGCATTAGCTCAACTAAGTTCATAGCAGCATTATTTGTAATAGCCAGAACCTGGAAACAACCTAGATGCCCCTCAAATGAAGAATGGACTAAGGGGTACTACTCAGCAGAAAAAAAAATGACATTTTATAATTTGTTGGTAAATGGATAGATTTGGAGATTATCATCCTGAGTGAGGTGGCACAGGGCCAGGAAGATAGACATGGTATGTACTCACTCATAAGTGGATTTCAGACACAAAGCAAAGAATATCTGGCTGCAAGCCACAACCCCTGAACAGCTATGTAACAGTAGGAATTTAAGAGAGACATCCATGGATCCCCCTGGGAAGAGAAAATAGAGATCTCCTGAGTAAATTGGAATCATAACAGGTAAGGACCAAGAAAAGATGTGAACAAATCGTAAGAGAAAGAGATGGTTGAGTGGGAGAAGCAACAAAGAGGGATAAAAAAAGACATGAATATCTTGATAGAGGGAGCCACTGTAGGGGTTATAAAGAAACCTGGTGCTAAGGAAATCTCCAAGAACCCACAAGATGTCCCCATCTAGGACTCCAAGCAATAGTAGAGAAGATGCCTAAACAGGACTTTTTCTATAATCAAATAAATAACCACTCTAATTGTCATTATAGAACCTTCAGGCAGCAATGAATAGAGGCAGAAACAGAAATCCATAGCTAAGCACCAGGTCCCGCTCCCAATCCAACTGGAGAGAGAGAGAGAGAGAGAGAGAGAGAGAGAGAGAGAGAGAGAGAGAGAGAGAGAGAGAGAGAGAGAGAGAGAGAGAGAGAGAGAGAGAATATATGAGCAAAAGGACCAGAATAATGAGGAGGAGACCCACAGAGAAGGTTGACTGGAGCTATTGGGAGCTCAGTGAATCAGAAACAACTGCTGAGAATCTGCATGGAAAGGAACTAAACCCTCCAAAGGGGAGGATGGGGAGTGGATGGGGGGGATGGGACAAGGAGAGGCAGAGAGAGGACTGGGAGGAGGGAAGGGACAGTGAACCGGGGTATTTGTGAAAAAATAAATAAATAAAAAAGACCCAATCCATCATAGTTCGTAGTTCTAGGAAGCCCCTAAATGTACTAACCCTGGGTTTGGTTTTGTTTCGCTTCTGTATCTCTACTTATTAATTACTAATTACTAATTAATTACTTGCTAATTAAGGTGTGATAACCCAGAATGTGGCTTTTATACATAAAAAAAACAAGAATGGAAAGGCTCAGGGCTGCAAGATTTGGGTGAGTTTCCCATACAGTGGCCGGCTGACTTTCTGTTTGGCTATAAGCATGTCAATGTGTTCTCTGGCAGAGTTACCTCACAACAACAATAAAATTATATAAATATCAAAGAAGTTTTAAAATAAATTTATATTGTGTCACTAAACATTTGGTTTGCATACCTGTTTTATATGCCTACCTTGTGTCATAAAAGAAAAGTGGGTAGGAAAACTTAGGAAGCTATGGGCTATGGTATTTGGTTATAGCTGCCCAGATGGACTAAAACACTAGTATAAACAAAAATTAAAGTATACAAAATAATTCTGAAAATTCTAATTTCTCCAAGTTCTAAAGATTTAGAGCAAAGTGAAAAACGTCACCCCAACTTAGTGCAAACAACACAGAGAAGTTATTCCGAGATGCTTTAAAACACATAGTCCCAAGCAGAACAAAGGTTACAGAAGAAACACTCTAAAAATATCATGAGTGGTGTTTATCCAATTATATTACATTGCTTGGTTTTACCACTTTCCACTTTGACTGTGTGTGTGTGTGTGTGTGTGTGTGTGTGTGGTTTTCCATTATTATTATTTTAACTTTATACAATATATTTTGATCACATTCCTTCCCTTCCCCCATCTTCTCTCAGATTATTCCCACCTTCATACCCATTACATTGCACTTATTCTCCTCCCTCCCTCCCTCCCTCCCTCCGTCCCTCTCTCTCTCTCTCTGTATGTGTATGTGTGTGTTCTCTCCTAGTCTCTAAAAAGAAGACATAAAAACTCAAACCAAAGAAATCAACAAGACAAAAACATACCCTAACAAAACAAAAACCACACAAAAATAGTCACCGTTCATTTTTTGAGCACTGCAATTTTAATATTAAGAGAAATACTACGTGTATCAGATCAATGAGATTCATCAGGGCCCCTGTGATCCTAAGCCGTAATTTCCAGTCTCAGTATGAGCTCATGAATCTTGTCTTTGGAGATACTCTGAGTTCTATCCTGGCTCCATGTGTTGAGAAGCTTACAACTAAATGAGAATCATACAGTACTTCATAGCACTGAGGTCCAGAATGTGGACTCTAAATACTTTTTCCCCAAAGGGCTCTTCTTGAAGAAGAAATGACATTGTTCAGTTACGGAAGTGCAATGCAAAAAGCTGAGTCTGACACCGTAACAATCAAGTGGAAATGAAGGGCTGATAGAGGGCTGTCTTTATTTCTTTCAAATAGACTAGGAATCCAAGTTGAAGGACTCCCATGACCCAAAGGTAAGACAATTGGCCATCAACAAGTATACATTTTAATGGGCTGACATCAGTGTAAGGTGATTCAGTGCAAAATCTAAACCTACCACACCAAGAGTAAAACCAGCAATAACTATGGGAAATTAGGGAACCAGTTCATTACTGAAAACTGCTAAAGAAGGGAAAATATCAAGAATTTAACTTTCTGTTCTAAAAGAGCTGCATTTCAAAGTAAGCAAATTGATGGCAAGAGTATTGTTTCTTCATATTATTAAATAAAATGCTAAGTGAAGAAAAATGATGCCCAGATGAACAAGTGGATCTAGGCAATGTGACATCACGGAGAGACCCCTGGACAATATTAAGTCTCCTGTGAGAGAGCAAGACTACACCACATATAAGTTGCTAAAAACATAAAAAAAAATAAAATCTGATTTAATTAAGCCCCTAGCTATAACTACCAATTTAAAGGAACAGGGGAACTCATTAAATGACACCATGAGATCCAATTAGCAATGCCCAGGCAGTATTTAGGAAAAACAACTCTGTTTCCTCAATGACTAAATTATAAAGGGGAAAAAGGGGAGAGTGAGGAACTGAAGAGGGCATTTGAGTTAAGAGACGTAGGATAGATGTCAACAATGGCAATGTTAGAGCAGACAAAATCACACCACGAAGCAGAAAGGTTAAGATGAGCCAAAATGCAAATACTAACCAATTTGATATTATTAGATAGGGCTAGCTATTATAATGAATGTTGAATGATGCCTTGATTATGTTTTTAAGTAAAAAAGAAATGAACCTTTTACTTTCGGAGATATAATGGGGAAGTGCTTACAGATACCTTGATGCTTTGGCTGGAATTTCCTTCAGAGAAATGAAGGTTGCTGAAGGGGCGAGACCAGTAACTGGGTATACAGCAGGTAGACGGTTGGTTGTGAACTCATACCTGTTGATGTGGACTTTGGACATCTAGAGAGTCATCATATCTTCTCTTTATATATGCTTAGCATTGTCCCATAATAATTTTGAAAAAGGCATGAAGAAATAAAGATGCTGGATTTCCATTAGGCATGAGAAAAATACTTGTATCATTGTCATTAAGCCTTCTTTCCCCCACAAAGATGTGAAATTTGCAATTTCTAGGAAGCCTTAAAAGCTCTGCTCTCATCCCCCTTCCCACGTGGGGGAATGTATCTTTTTCTCTTTTCTTAAGTATTTTCGTATCATTTTTTTATATGGCTGTGTTCAGACAGAGGTCCACTTGGCCCCTTAAATCTCACATGAGAATCTTAATTTAGTACTAACATGAGTTAACTTGGTACCATGTAGAGACTTGACCACTAAGAAGTTAAAGCAGTGTGTTCATGAGCTCGAGGTCCCTGACTACAACCCCAGGGTCTAAATATTATCTGTGATCTTTTCCCAGTCAAATGCTTTTCCCCCTACCCTTGGTCAGTTTGCATACTGTGTGTCTTTATAAACCTATACTCAACTTCAAAATTTTAAACAAATAATTATCATATGTTCTAGCAATTCTACCAAAAATAATAATGAATAGGATCTATTGGAAGTATTTGTACATACATATTAATATTGATAATTTAATAATATCTAAACTATGGAAGAAGTCCAAGTATTTGTTAATAAATGAATAGATAAGTAGACTGTGGCATATCCACACAATGGACTATTATCCAGTCTTTAAAAAAGATATTCTGCATAAGATGCAGCATGGATAAACCTAGAAGACACTGTGCTAAGTGAAATAAGACAAAAAGACAGATATTACATAATTCTGCTTATACAAAAGTTGTAAAATAGTTAAGATTCCAATGTCAGAACATAGAGCACTGGTTTCAAAGGGGTTTGGAGAAGGAGGGTTGGAGAGTTGTTTAATAAACAGAGCTTGGGTTTTTAATTTTTGAAACAGAGGTTCATTTGGTTCAGATTAGCTTCAAACACACTCTATATCTGGTCACAAAACTCCTGATCCCCCTGACTCTACCTCCCAAGTTCTGGGACTAGAGACATGGCAACCACTCTTGATGGTGGGAATTACATCATCTACTCTATTGAGATGTTGGGATAAAAATAGAGACGCAGAGACCGACAATTATTAATTATTGCTACTTCTTGTTATTTTCAAGCAGAGTGAGATTATATCTTGGCCAAAAGAGAACCTAGTACACTTGTCCAAAATTAATAAAAGTGCTTTAGGGAAAACTGAATAACAGATAGAGCCAGCCTAGCAGCTGACTCTGAGCATCCTGCCATGCTAGTGCGGAGAAAAGGCCATTCACCACTCTGAAGGGGGAAAGAGGCAGAACTGGAGCAAGACTGCTTCTTGCCAGTTTCTAGGGATCTCAATGGTTCTTGTTCCTAAACTGGATGAATCATAGAAGACTATAGCCTGCATCCAAAATGCACTTCCTGTTATCTTTGGAGTTTGCTCAGCCAATGTTTTGGAGCTGATAAGAGTGTTTCACTTACAGATTTTTACATAAAAGTCTTTGGCAAAAAGCCAGGGAGAAGATTCTGGACATCCACAATTCAATTACTGGGTCTTAAAGAATTCCAATTCCATTTGTATCAAGAAGTATGGTCATGACTTTACAAACATTGGCCAATGGGATAAACAAAGGGCTAATATTTTTAGTATGGCTTATGCTCATAAAATTTCTGTCATTGCTGTTGGTGTGGGGTATGCTTAGGTTCTCACAAATTATAACCCAGAGCAGGGGCCAAGTTAATCTTGTGTGAAACTTAGTCAATAGAATTTTGAGTACCAATATACAAATGTGATAAAAATTAGGATATAAAAGTATCACTTTATTACTTCCTTGAGAAACCATATCTACAACATTGTATCTAAATTCTGTTCTCCAAAAATACAAAGAGACCTTAACAAATTTTTATATGTTCTAAAGATTGAAAAATATTTGGAGGTCATCATAGATGAAGTCTTGTTCAAAGACTAAATTAAAAGCAAAGATTTATAGAGAGGCAAATGCTACCCCCAAATGCTTCACCAGGTGTCAAAACACAGAGATTATTTTATGTGGTACCAGAGGAAATACTAGGATGATTGAATAGTTGAGGGTACAAGTGTAAAAATCTTAAATCACAGCTAAACATGGACTCTAGTATTTGAATTTGCCCCCAAATAGTGGTGAGTTTTCTGACACTAAATGTAAGCATGTGAGTGCTATACAATCAAGTTCAGCACTGCTATAAGGAGAGTTTATGAATTGTCTAGAGTTAATCATTGTTATGGTCTGGGTGTCTTATCTTCAAAAAATTCATATTTTAAAATCTTAATCACAAAAGAGATAGAATAAAGAGGTGGGACCCATTAGGAGATAGGACATATAGTCACAGTCCCCGCGTATGAGATTGGTGGCCTTGTTTTAAAGGCCCCAGAGATCTGCCACTAAAGGCCAGAGTAAGAAGTGCCATCTACAGGCCAGGAGACCATCTCTCTGCCGGCACCACATTGCCCTTGGAAGTCCTAGCCACCAAAACCATGAGAAAGACACTTCTGCAGTGTAACACACTTTCTAATTGTTATTAAATGAAAACTCAAAGCCAGATATTGGGGGAAAGGCTGGAATACCACAGAGATGAAGCAGACCACAGTCAGTTCTCACCCAGCTATCTTCCAAAGTCCTCAGCCTGGCTTGTGGCTTCTACAGTAAATCTATCTTCCTACACCTGCCTTCTCCCAGTTGTTTTACTTCCACATTCAACTCTGTATCATATTTTAGAGTAAAGACTAAAGGTGTGAGCTACTACTGTTTGGTTGCTAGCCTTGAACTCACAGAAACACAGAAAGATCTCTGTTTCTGGAGTTATAGGATTAAAGGTGTAGGTCACCACTCCATCTTTCTCTTGCTGGGATTAAAGTGTGAGCTACCACTCTCTAACCCTCCTGACTTGACTGTGGGTGGATCTGTTCTCTGATATCACAGACTGATTTTATTAAATGTGACATTTTATATTTAATATAAATATTTAATATTTAAACTTCAGTTTATAAGTTACCCAGCCCACATAGCTAAAGATAGTCACCAGACTCAACAGTCTGTGCTTCCCTGAAAATTGCAGTTGGCAAGTGGCAGTCTGGCAGGTAGTGCTCTCGGTTTGGGAGAGATGTACACATATTTGTGTTCTAATCCTAACCCTGTAAACGTGGTGAACAACAAAACAATTGCTAACATTTCCAAGACTAGTTTCCACTTATAAACCAGGATCATGAAAGGTAATGCCTCTCATCAGTTGCAAAAATTAAGCCAAATTAAATAGCACTCAGCAGATTAATAACTTCCCCAAGAAAGATAAAGCAGGGCTCAGCATTGGTTTGACAGCGCTGGGCCTTTCCTAGAGGGATCCAGTGATGAATTAGATGCTGGGTTATGTTTTCCTTTTGATTCGTTTTTATAAGAATGTGAGAACTTAAAGCAGGCTCTAATTCTTTCAATAAAGAATAATCCTCAAGGGGAAACATTGGCAGTATTTTTGGGTGTTGGGAAGCCCTGCCTATATATTTTGAAGCAGAAATCTGCTCTGTGGACAGACCAGCCCAACCCCAGAATTCCCAATAACCTTTTTTATCAGGGGATGGGTGTCAGTCTTCTTGTTGGGCACACAACCTGTTGTGGATAAAAACCACTGCCAACTAATTTTGGACTAGAAAAGGGGGTAAAACACCCTTCGTGGTTCTCAGGCTCCACAGAAGGAATGACACAGACTAGACTTCCCCTACAATCCCAGAAGAAATGTAAGAAGATGTGGGAGGCTCATAGCAAGGGCTCCGTGTATAGATAGAGTGCACTTGGAATATAGTGAGGGTCTCCAGGATGGAGAGGGGTCCTAAAGGAAATATTCTGTAACTGAGAAAGCGGGGCTGAGGGGAAAGGTGGAACTCTAGCTCCACCACTGAGCTAATCTCTGTCATTCTAAGACTCAACCCTTTTCCTCATCCAAGAATGGGACATGGCCCATCCATTGCCTGTTCTTCACATCCATTCCTGCTGGTGAGTAAGGAAAGTGCATGGCTCCTAACTGAGAGAAAGCAGCCCCACAAGGCTTGTGAACAAATGAATATGCACTCCAACCTCCTGATGCATCTTTGAACTCTGATTTCACTTCTCAGGAGCCCAATTTCATTACTGGCAAGTGCTCTGTGCTGCAGAGAATGGCAGAGAGGGAAATAATGAAATTATACCCTCTTTGTTTGGACTTCAATGGCATCACAAAGCACAGAAACTTTCCATGATATCACCTCCTCTTAATGGGAATATTTACTGCCTGCATCCCTTGAGTAATATCTTCTTTCTTTCACACTCTGCTCAATTTCAGGTTTCAATTTCAGTAATTTTATTGACATGACAGCATTCACAAATGCCGCTGGAGTTAATCCAGCAATGCTTCATGTCTGGGGCCCGTTTTATATCCTCTCCATCTTTTGTATTATTCTCCATCTCTCATTTGGCGATAGGCTGTCAGGGGATAGGTGGGTTATCTGACTGCCCTTATTTTCCTTAGAAATTATGGGGAGTTTTCCCTCACATCTTAGATGGCAGTCTATTGCACTTTAAGGCAGCCTGATAAAAGAACACAATCTGTTTTCTTTATGCTTTATCCACAGGAGGCATCTTGCCCATCTCTCTGGCTCCCCTGATATCAAAGCCTGTCTCATGTAAATTTCAAATAATCTCATGCCTATTTTTGTTTTTGGTTTGGTATTTGGGGGACTAGGACTATAGATTTTTTAAATATTAAAAGTTTGAAGGATATGCTGGTTTCTTTAGCTTTAAACACAAAGAGTCTTAAAGAGCAGAAGTATATTGTCTCCTGATCTTAAAGATCAGAACCTCCAAACCAAGGTGTTACCAAAGGCCCCAGAGAGAACCTGCGTAACTCTTCCCAGTGGAGATACATCCTGGGTGTTCCTTGCGTTTGTGGGTGTGCATCACTCAAAACTCAGCCACCAGAGTCCAGAGATTTCCTCGCCATGTATGTTTCTAAATTTCCTTCTCTAAGGATTAATCATTGGTTCAAGACTGACTCTAATCAAGTATGGCTTCCTCTGGACTTGATCACATCTATAAAGACTATTTTCAAATAAGGTCACAATCATGTATACTGGGGTTTGAGTTTAAATGCATCCTTTGGCACAGTGGCACCAATGCTGTGACCCTTTAATACAGTTCCTCATGTTGTGATGACCCCCAAGCATAAAATTATTTCATCGCTACTTTATAACTATAATTCTGCTACTGTTATAAATCATCGTGTAAATATCTCATATACAGGATATCTGATATGTGACCCACATCTCCAGAAGTTGAGAACCACTGCTTAGTAAAACACAGTTCAACCTACAAGGGAGTGTTTGGTGGAAATATGGTAATATGTTAATGTGACCTTAAGTACTTGTTACTAGAACATCAAGGTGGTGTGGTCACACTCTATGATCTGCACCCTGGAATTTAGAACCTTTTTAAAAAATGTTTAAGTCTGGAAGTGAACAACCTCCTATCTGTATTTTGCATTGGCATCTAAATACATAAACGCTGAGATAGTACAGAGGTATTAATGAAGTACTGACAGCCCTGTAACTCACTTTGGTCCACATCTCCTCCCCCATACAAATGCAAGCACCAGGGAAATACAAGGCAATGAGAAACAATGATATATCATACCATTAAAATGCCCCTTCCATTCTTTCCAGTCACAGGGATGATCTTGAGATGTTTTCTGTGTGCACAATGAACAATACTGTAATCCTTATGTGAGTAGTCCTGATGAATCAGAGAGAAACATCTTCTTCACCATGAGAGTCCAGGGTAAGATGCAGCTAATGAGCATCTCTATGGGAGATATGTGGAAGACATGCCTGGAGACAGCATCTCTCCCAGTTGGTTGGCATGATTATAAAAGGTCACTTTAGTATGACCTCCAGTAGTAAAGGTCCCCTGGCCCAGATATATTCCCTCATCTTCTATGTCCAGATGACCTCAAAGTCTGCCCTCCCATCTCTAACCTCTCTCTTTTTCTCTCTTGTCTCTCTGTTTCTGGCCTTCTCCGGTTTTTTATAACTTCATACATGGACTATTGGAGTAGTTTTCCAAATGGCAACTTATCATGGGGCTAGTTCCCTCCAATCCAGTATACATACAGCTGTGGGTTCTATCCAAAATCTCAGTTTCCCAGTACCCAGAACCTGATGTACCCCCTGAAGATGCTATCCTAACTTCTGAATGCATCCAAATCTCCTGGAGTGATTACTAAAGCTAAGATTTCTAGCTACAACTCCAGGGTTCATTGTTCATTTGCTGGAGGTGGGGCTGAGCATTGGTAGCTCTAACAATCTCTTTGATGCTGTGGTGTCACTAATCCAGATACTTTGGGAACAACCGCCCTGGCCTTCAAATAGTTCATAACCATCATGGACTGACTCTGGCTGTTTCTCCAGCTTCCTTCCTTTCACTATTTCCACCGATGTTTGAACTCCAGCAGAGTGATGTACTTGCATTTCCTGGTAGACACAATGTTCTTTCCCAGAACTGTCATATCTCATTCTTCCAATTTGCCCACTTGATGTGTTTCGAGATTCTTGCTTGGACAATGCTGCCGGATGATATCTATAGAGAGGTCTCCATTTGCATCCTGCATCAGATGCTTTATGCATGATTCCAGTGCTTTCCTATTTTCATGCACCTCTTAGTCCCTCGCTAAGTAGACTGCAGGGTCTTTTAATTTTATTTATTTATTTATTTATTTTTTTGGTAAATACTGGGGATTGGTCATAGGACTTCATGCCTATGAGGCAAGTATTCTATCACTAAGCTATAGCAACAGTGATTAGATTAAAAGACCTTGAGGTGCTGGAGTCTTGCCCTTTGGATTATTTCTCCTGATATCCAAAAGATGTCATCTAAGTGTTTGTATCCTCCACTTAACTAGAAAAATTATCTGAAGAATTTAGCACAGTGAAGAATCTATACTGTCCCTTTGTGCCTTGTAAATCCTTATTTTCTTCTCTACAGAGAACTCAGAAAACTCATACTTGGAGAATGAGGAAGCTATGTTTGAATTTTTCCTTTGCAATACTCAAATCAATTAAGAATAAGAAGAAATTAAATTGTGTGCATGTGTGTGTGCATGTGTGTGTGCATGTGTGTATGGGCATGTGGGTGTGTGCATGTGTTTGTGCATGTGTGTGTCCATGTGCACATGCATGAGTGTATTAAATGCTTTAGTAGTAAACAATCATAAACAAACAAAAACCACCATGGAATTAGAAAGTACAAAGATAGTAAGAAAGTGAGACAGAAAGTTAGTAAGACAGTAAAAAAGAGCATGTGTTGGTGTAACATCACCTGGGATGGGAGGTCTTCCATAGGAAGGGCCTCTGTAAATCACAATGACCATTACTATTGTACACATGTCAGAGAAAACTAGCCAGAGTTTCCCCTCCAGGAAGACTATGCAAATAAGGATGTGGGGACATCAAGCAACGCTCTCCATGTCGTGATGACATGGAAGCTGAGCAGAGACAAGAAGGGAAAAACACTGTGGGGAGGCTAGGGTTCTACGTATGTTTATATAATTGGGGGACACTCAGGTCTGTAGATCCAATCCATCATTTCTCCTATTGGTCCTAGTAAGTTTAACATGGATAATTTTCACAGGTATTATCTAATTTCTTTGGTTTTCAGACAATCAGCCCTCAGTCATGCAATTGAGTCCTCAAGCATGGAACAACCTGGAACTTGTGAAAGTGAGCACTGTGTTGCTCAGGCATTAGGAGGCGGTGGCATTGTACCATTGAGTACCTGTTGCTTGGGAAGCTTTCATTTCCTGGGGCCTACCTGCAGGGAACAAAGAATGCAGAAGGGGCAGCAGCTACATTGTTCTAGTCCAGAAACAGAGAAGCCTATGTTGTACTTAGTTCAGTATTGAAACTATGTTAACTATGCGTCTATCAGTCAAGCTTTGTCAAAGGCAGACTCCAGTCACTAACGATGCACAACTCTGCCTTACTCAAGTGAATGAGACGAAGCTGGTAGCTCAACAGTCATTTTAGAGTCTGTCATAGCTAAAAAGAAACTATCAGAAACTGGGTGACACCTTTCTGGTGCTTCTTGGGAACACAGGGATGATCAGGGAAAAGCTATGAAGAAACCAAACTGAGGAGGAACAGAGATCCTGCGCTAAGCACTTTCCAGGTTCAAAGACCGTGAGGTATATCAGTCTCCAAGAACTGATGCCAGCTCAGACCCCAGAAGTAACAGGTGCTCTCAAGTCTTTCTACAGCAAACAATATACCTAACAATGACCAGAGATCACTGTACAAAATGCTCTACAGAATATTCACAATATAGACATGAAGTTACAATATTAAATCTTTATTGAACTGGCGTGTTTTTCTATTTAAAGTACCGAGTCTGAAACTGTGCACTAAATTGAGTGAGAGTCTTTGGTTTTCCATCACAGCAGCCATTGCAGAACCTGTATCTTTATTCTACAGTCTGAACAAGACTCAGATCGGCTGTTATCCCATCGTGGCACAAATCTGCTTGCAAGTCCCCTGAAATTTTTAGTCATTGCCCCAAATCCCTGTAGATCAATGTACCCCAGTCGCAACTTGGTCTTTCCTGCCTCCTTCTTGCCTTGAATTCCTAACTCTTGTGACCTGTCCATTTCCTAGAATCCCTTTGACACCAGAGACCCCAGGATCACTGGGAAAACCTTCCATGATTAACCCCATCCTTCAGAGGCAGCCCCATCAAGTTTCTTAAGACACCATGTTTCTTTCCCCTGTGCCTTCTTTATCTTTATTTATTAAATGAAAGAGTATGGATGCTTCAGGACCCAAAGTGAGTATTGTGATCTGCATAATAAATGTATGCTGACAATACCATCTCTCTGGGCACCCTGACTCAGTCCTTAAATACTGTACCTCAAAGTCCTGGCTTCTCTATCTCACTCATGCATGTCAGTGGTTCCCAAGGAACTTTACAGGGTTTCAAAGTAGTCATCTAGAGGCCTCACTAAAACGCAAATTTCTGAGATCCACTCTGAAACTTTTGATTCAACAGAGGACTGATATTTTCCTAGGTAACTTGATACTGCACTTTAAAGATTACCAAGCATTGTAGATGGCATGAGAGACTTGCCCAATCATGCATCCCTCTCCTTTACAGCTGTGATGAACCCCATTATACCTGGATGCTTTCCCAGACCTCAGCAGATTGCTCTGTGGCTTCAGAAGACATTTCTGGTGGAATCTGGCTTACTTGAAACAGTCATTTTTAAAGTTCTAATACTTTACACATATATAATATATAAAACTTTATATTGTAAAGTTCTAATACTGTATGCTAATACACCCTATATTTTCTAGAATGGATTTTGGTGTGTGTCTGTGTGTGTGTGTGTGTGTGTGTGTGTGTGTGTGTGTGTGTGTGTTACTTGTGTGCTTGTTTGGTTTGGTTAAGGTTTTTTTGTTCTAAATGGTCATGTTGTCAAACTTCTTTTAAACATCTATGTCTGTACCTTTATTTGTATTGCTCTTAACCTTGATCTATGAGAAGCTTTTTGCTATAGAAGGCAGTGGTTAATGCAGAGGCTTGCAATGGCCCAGGGTGCTGAGAATAAGCAATGGTGAGTTCTCAGCCATACATGGGACATATACACCAATGCCCTTCCTCAAGGCAAAGAGAACATAATAGAAGATTGGATTAGAACAATTTAAGAGCCAGAGGATGAGGAGGAGTGCCGTGAAAGAATAGTCTCTGGACATGGCACGGTTATTACCTGCACAAGACCAAACCAGGCCAAATTTCCAGCATGAGGCGGGGGGGGGGGGGGCCTGATGCTTTCCATCTAGCTTTGGAGCTAATGCTAGATGATGGTTGCTGTAGGAAGGGTCACCTTTCTTTGGGGGTGGAAATCCATTGGTAGGTTGCCCATGTCCCATTGTCTGACCTGCCCCTCCCCACAGGTAGCACTAATTGCACTGGGTGGGTTATCTTTTGTTAAGTGTGGAGTTGTGAGAGAGCTAGGAGATGTGTTGGGGGTGGGAAACTAGAGGGAAGAAATAGAGGATGGATATAACCAAGACATTCTGTATATCTGAATGAAAATTTCAAAATACAAATTTGAAAACTTTGCTGATAGTGAGGTAGTCTCTGAGCAGAGTCCCCATCACCCATTTCCTCAGTTCCTCGGAGCATCACAGAATCTGAGGCTTCCCCATCTCCTCTCAGCTAGGATTGTATTTCCACCAGCAGCGTGGTTTGTCATTGCCCTGGGAGGTACCATGGTCTCTGCTTCTCCTCTAGAACTGAAGATGTCAGCTATACCAGATAGACCCTCCCTTTCCTACTTCATCAGAAAGTACCACTGATATATAACAGAGTCTAGATGGGGCCAAAATGCCAGCTGTGAATGATGGGACCATTCTCTACCCAACACCTGCTTTAGAGGAAGTGAATTGCTTATGCTGCAGTATCTGCCAAACCGTTTAGAATACTGGCTCTTTCAGGTTTACTTTTGGCCTCCTAATGTTCATGGAGTAAGAACAAGAATTGTCTCCGCCTTGCTCATTGCTTCATTTACACACCACACTGTGACTGCTACATATTAATGTCTCCGTAAAAATGTTTTGGATGAATGGCTGAGTCCAATGAGTACTGGGCTAGGAGAAAGCATGATGCCTGTCTGCCAACAAACAGGGCTTTTGTTCTGGACACATGGACTGTGCCTGGCTCCTTCTCCCTCCGGGGTGTGTTCACACAGGATGCTCGTCGATCTCCATTAAACACAGCTATCTGGCAGAAGAGCTCCTCCAATTTGCCAGCCATGCCAAGATACAGCGGCAAGTTCAACTACACCATCAGGCAGGAGGCCAAGAAGCCATTGTTATCCTATTTCCCATCTTAAATAATGCCCCACATTATCCAGTCAAGCTTGCCAGGCCATGTTAAACAATATGCAGCAGGTGATCACCGTATAGTCCAAAGAACACAATGCTCACAGAACACAGAACCCCACACTGGCCCATAAAAATTTAATATTCTATTCCTTCTCTTTCTTCCAAGCCCATCCACTGTTGATGCAGAAAAATCAAAATTCAAATAAACTTAATTTCCTACCACCTGTTGTCATAACAACAATTCCAAACTGTAGGCAGAATTATCTCTCCCTCCATGTGTGTTACTTTCCTCTCGACTACAGGCCTAGTCATCTTGGGATTTCCTCTTTAAGAGCTGTAACCTGCTCTGCCTCTAGCTGGAGACAGGGGACTTCTTCAACCTTTTCATCCAGGATCTCATATGCTTCCTTTCCTCAAACATCCAGAGAATTGCAGAGAAATGGCTTAGCAATCAAGAATACTTGTGTCTTAGGTTTTTCTATTGCTGTGATAAAACACCACGACTGTAGACAACTTGTGAAGAAAAGGGTTTATTTTACCATACAGCTTGTTGTCTGTCATTCAAGGAAGTCAGAGCAGAAATTAAAGGCAGGAACCAGGAGGCAGGAACTGAAATGAAAGAGATGCAGAGATATTGCCTACAGCTTGTCCTTCATGGCTTACTTAGCCTGCTTTCTTATAGCATTCAGGACCCCCAGCCAAGGAGTGGTACTGCTCACAGCAAGGTGGGCACTCTTACATCAATCATTGACCAAGAAAATACACACTAGGCTTGCTCACAGCTCAGTCTGTGGGGGCATTGTCTCGGTTAAGGGCCCCTTTCCCCAAATCAATCTACTTTATATGTCAAAATAACATAAAACCAGCCAACACAACTAGTTCCACAATAATGAGGACCAGAGATCCTAACACCCTTATAATTAGCCAGACATTCCATAAAAATGTCTTTAAGCCCTATGAGGATGTTGAAGGTAAGCAGGATCACGGAGACTTGCTGGATTCCAGACAAATAGGGAAAAGACCTGGGTTCAGAGAGAGACTCTGCCTCAGAGGGACAGGAGGAAACTGATGGACAAGAACACCTGACACATAGTCTCTGTGTGTAAGCTAGGCTCTTCTACCAGAGAGCATATACATATGTACACACATTCGCACAGCCATATAAACAAACAAACAAAAAAACTTTAAAAAGAATCCCAGACGATCAAGAAAACATGTAAATGCAGAGGTTTACCAATTCTATCCCCAAATACTGTAAAAATACAAGCAAATCCCGTCATAAATATGTTATTGCCACAGCTTACAAGTTAATCCCCAATAGCCATAGGCAATAACATTTCCCAGGGAAGAGTGATAATGTCTTCGGAAACAATGCATCTGCAGGTATTGAAAACTGGATTATTAACACTACTGTGCAGGTCTCAACACAGACTATGCTCTGGCTCATCACAATCCCAACAATGAACTATTGATTCTGAACAAAGTTGGTAGAGAGCATGTGGGTAGTTCATTGCTGAGCTAACTGCTCCCTGATGCTCTAACCATGCTAACAATGATAATGTTCCTAGAGCTATCTTCTCTCAAGGTGGAGAATGAGATGGACATCATTCTCATGGGCTTTGAGACCTTGAATTTTTTGCTGTGTTCCTTCTACCCCTGAATCCGCTCCTTACAATTCAGGTTGCAGGGATGCAACACCCAAACACAATCAAGAGATGGAAATAGTCAGCAGCTCTTGAAGTTTGGAGCTCATCTGCTTACTAGAGGGCATCACTGTTGGTCTTCATCTTGTGTACTTACATTTGAGGCCACATTGAGTGTCTGAAGTCACAGTCACGTGCAATACGGCTGTGTGAAATGTTACTGAAGGGATATATTATAAGGTCGACTGTGGAGGTGTGCTGCTGGCAGGGAGGAAGCTGTTTCCTCTTGTTGAGTTGAAGCAGATCAGTACCTCTGAGTCTGCTGCATTAATGCTCTCAGCCAGGGAGATTTGTAGTATAAAATGTAGATTTCTGGGCAGTGAGAGATACAGGAAAAAAAAAAAAAAAAAACAGACTTCTGTGGTCATTTGTTGATTCCATGATTCCACTTGACCCCAGACTTAAAGGCAGTAGTTTAAAGTAATTCCTGAAAGGTCCCACAGCCTGCAGGAAAGTCACTTCTGATACCTACCAACCATATGTGCTTGTGGCCTAACCTTGGGTTTTAAAGAGCAAAAATTTTGGCATTTGACTATTTACCCTACCTGTGTAACTTTTAAAAATTGACAGTTAAATCTTCCAAGGTTCTTTCCTCATCTGTAAAGTTCAGACGCTGGAACCTGTTGCCCAAATAAGGAATTTCCCATGATTGATCACATAGAGCATCTAACATGGAGCTGCTTAATAATATTTGTGCTCAGCAAGTCATTAAGCAGAACAAGGGGCACAGATTGAAACAGAGCTCAATCTCCATGTAGTGTTTACTGAAACCAGCAGGACATGTGTCCTCTTTGGATCTCCATTTCTCATCCATGCAAAGAGAATTACTTCAGAGTCCTTGTAGGATTCAGTGAGCAAATGCCTGACATGAGGCATTCATAGAATGATTCATAGCAGACCCACCGAAGTTTTGCTTTCCTGGTTCCTGGACTCTTTAGATCAGGACCTGATTTCACAGCCCGGTCTCTGCCTTCCTTTAGAGAAAAACCTAGGTCTGTTCATCAGCTCCACCTCACCAGCTCATTCTCCTCACCAGCTCCTTCTCTTCACCAGCTTCTCCTGACAAGCTTCTTCTCTTCACCAGCTCCTCTTCTCACCAGCTCCTTCTCCAGGGCTAACTTTGTCCTTCCTGTTCACTCACTCCCCTTTCTAAACTTTCTATCTTTTTTTTTTTTTAAGTTTTGAAGTTACAGAAACCCTGTAGAGAATTCCCGCATGAACCACATCTAACTTTCAGTGTCAGAGCCCTACATTCAGAAAGTATAACTGACACTAGTGAACAATGCAGAAAACTGATTGTGGGCTGAAGCCCAGACTTTGCTCAGATACAGCAAGTTTACATACCTTCATTTTGGCATCGATCCTGACTATCACCCAGGATGCCATGCTCCATGTAGACATCAAGTCTCTTGAGATTCCTCTACGTGTGAGTTTCTCACGCTTCCCTCGTTTTGAGAGTCTGAGTTTTACATTTTGAGACATCTTCGTCAAGTATTATTCTAGAATACACTTTAGTTTTAGCTTGTCTGATCATACTAGGGCTTCAGTCTTTGTCTACTTGGTTTTGTTTGTACTGGGAATGACCTCACGGAGGAAGAATGCTCTATCTACCACATCATATCAAGACTACGTAGGGGGATTATGTTGTTACGTTGTAAGTAATCGTTCCGCCTACTGATTGAATAAAAACGCTCATTGGCCAAAGGCACACAGGAAGTATGGGTGGGGCTACCAGACTAAGAAAACTCTGAGAACAGGAAGAACAGAGCAGAGTTGCCAGACAAGCCAGAAGATTCAGAGGACTGAGAAAAGGTACCGAACCACATGGCTGAACAAGAATCATGGGTTAGTTTCAGGGTGAAGAGATAGTAAGTTATATGCCTGGGCCCCAGGTCAATCAGCATATAATTAATACAGGTGTCTGTGTGTTTCCGTGGGACTATGGAACTGTGGGTCTAAAAGTCCAGGCCACCAGGGTAGACCGGAAAGTCTGAGCCATGTGGCTAGGCTGTAAAGTCCAGGCCATGGGGCTAGGCCTGAAAGTCCGGACCAGAACTGGCATTTACCACCCATGTTAGCATGAGTCATGTGGCTGGAGTTCTGTTTGTAGGATTCTTGACCACAAACTCTTCCTTTTAGGCCTTTTTATTCTGTGTTGTTTGGAAGAGAATAACTATCCATACACAAGGAGTAGGAGGTTACTCTTCTCCTTAAAAGTGAAAAAGGTCCATCTGTGATTTGGAGGCACATCTCTTTCCCCACTTATTCAGTTTCCATCTCAGTACTGATGGGTGTTTATCCTGTGCATGCTGATCCAACCCAGTGCTACTCCAATTCCACGCATTATTTATTCCTGCCTAGGCCAGGAGTTCTTGCAGCTGGCTCCTGTGGCTCTTTGACAAATCCTGTCATTGTGTATTTTTGAACAGTTCTCTAACTTTTTGGCATTATCTGATGCTCTGGGATTGTCTTGTATGTTCCTTTCTCCCACAATAAATCATTTCTGCAGGATCACTGGACCTCTCTATGAGAGACTACATCTAAGACAAGTATCTGTCTTGGGGGTATGTGTATTGTGACTAGAATTTTAGTAGTTCTAAGCCTTCTCAAATGACAGAGGAAAAAATATATGTGCTGCTAACTCTTTGATATACACATCCACAAAGATTTTACATGTATCCATCTTTATCTGTATTAAGTGAAGTATGAGTTCATAGATCATTGTCACCTACTCTGCTAACACTGTCTGGATTCTTCCATCTTCCCTTCCTTGACTATCTATAACCTTCTACATCATCTGTGGGAATCCAGTCCTCAATGTGCAATCATATAGTTCCTTAGTTGTAGCCCACATGTACAATAATTTCTGAATTGTTAACCATGGGAATTGTACTGCCATGGGAAGCACACATTCCCAACCATGGTAGTATTTGTGTACAGTTCCTTTGTCTTTGGTTCATAGTCCTTTCTGATTTCTAAAGTTCCTGAGATGAGTATTTTCTTCTTTTGCCCTCAGTAAGGCTTTTTTTTTTTTTTTTTTCATCTGAGCATGATGCTGCATGCCTTTAATTACAGTCTTAGGGGGCAGAGACAAATGGATCTCTGTGAGTTCAGTGCTAGCCTGATCCACATAGAGAGTTCTGGGATAGCCAAAGTTACATAGAGACGCTGTCTAAAATATTTTTAAAGGTTTTTTCATACATTTGTAATATAGTTAAAGTCTTTTAACCATTCTACATTCAGTCCTACAACCATCCTAAATGGTTCTTTACATGCACATGTGTTGAGGCTCACTCACTGTGCTGGGAAGTTCTATGGATCTTGGCAAATGTCTGATGGATGCATGCACACACCATTACATCATTATACAAAACAGCTTCATCACCTCCAAACAATCCCACGAGCTGCACCTGCTCAGATCTCTTCCTTTCCCTCCCCTGAAAGCATAGTCTGTTCACTGATTCCACAGCGTTGCCTTTTTCAGAGCATGGCAGAATTAGAACAGAACATACGCTTACCAACAGGTTTCTTACACTTGACAATATGCGTTTAAGGTCCCATATGTCTTGCTGTGGCTTTATAGCTAGTTCCCTTTTTATCACTGAATGGTATTCCTTTGTGTGGAAGTGCTTTAGCTTGTTAATTCTTTCCTCCATTGAAAATCATATTGGTTGTTTCCAATTTGGGACAATTAAGAATAAAAATACAGTGAATCTTGTGTGATGGTTTTTCTGCTTCAAGTCAGCAGAATAAAAGCCTGAATACAGTTACTGAGTGATAAAGCTTCTTGGCCTTGCTCAGAACTGCCAAGTTGTGACTCCCCTCCTTTACATCCCCACCATCAATGAATAATACTCCAGGTTTCACATCTCCACTAAACATTATCTTCAGAATTTGGAGTATTAGCCATCCTAAGAAGTATGCATAGACATCTTGTTTTTGTTTTAATTTGAAATCCCCTAGCAACAAATGATGTAAGCATTTTTCATTTTTTATTTGCCATCTGTATCTCTTCTTGGTATCTGTTCGGAAATTCTGCCTCTCTTTAATTGCCTTATTTCTAAGAGCTGCTTCCTCAGAGTCATGTGTAGAGTTTACACAAAAGTCTTTTATCAGACACATTTCTTATAAATATTTTCTTTCAATTGGTGTCTTTCAATAGTGTCTTTCACATAAATGAAATTTTTGTTTTGTGTGTGTGTGTGTGTGTGTGTGTGTGTGAGAGAGAGAGAGAGAGAGAGAGAGAGAGAGAGAGAGAGAGAGAGAGAGAGAGAGAGAGAGAGAGAGAGAGAGAGTTGAGGTATGCACATGTATGTATGCATGCAAAGCCAGATCTCAGCCCCGGGTGCTATTCCTCAGGAGCTGCCCATCTTGTATTTCTTTGTTTAATTTTTGTTTTAGCTTGGACACAGAACCTGAAGTTTGAGGATCAGGCTGGGCTGGCTCGACATCAGCACCCAAAAAATTCACATGTCTCTACTTCAGTGCTGGGATTACAAACTCATGCTTTTTACAAACACCTGGCTTTTTATGTGAATTCAGGGAATCATATTGGTTACTGTTTTACTGCTGTGAGAAAGCACCAGGACCATAGCAACTTACCAAAAAATCACTTATTTACACTCAGAGCTCCAATGAGATGCAAGTCATCACTATCACCATGGGAAAACATGACAGTGGGCACACATGGCGACTGCAGCACCAAGTTAAGAGTTCACATCTTAAACCACAAACATGCAGCAGAGCGAGAGTGAACTCAAAATAGGTGAGTCTCTAAGCTTCCAAAACCCACCTCCAGTGACATATTCCCTCCAACAAGGCCATGCCTCCTAAAGCCCCCAAATGACACCATCAATTAGGAACCAAGTATTCAAATAGCTGAGCTTATGTGAGATATTCTCATTTAAACAAACACAGGGAGTGAACACAGGTTTTCATTGCTGCACGGCTATGAAATTAGTGTTTTTATTACATTTATTTATTTGTTTATTGTGCATGTGTTCATGTGTATGATGTGTAGTGTGTGTGTGGTGTGTGTGATGTGTGGTGTGTGTGGTGTATGTTTGTGTAGTGTGTGTATGATGTGTGTGTGGTATGTATGTGTGTGATGTGTGGTGTGTGTGTAGTGTATGTGTGTGTAGTGTGGTGTGTGTGTGATATGTGTGTGTATGTGTGTGTGGTGTATGGTGTATGTGGTGTGTGTGGTGTGTTTGATTGTGTGTGTGATGTATGATGTGTAGTGTGTGTGGTATGTATATAGTGTATGTGTATGCTGTGTGTATGTGGTGTGTGTGTGTATGTGATGTGTGTGGTGTGTGTGTAGTATTGTGTGTGCAGTGTGTGTGCATGTGTGTATGTGTGATGTGTAGTGTATGTGGTATGTGTGTGTGTCTGGTATGTGTGTGTGCAGTGTGGGGTGTGTGTGTGTGTGTGTGTGTGTGTGTGTGTTAGTGTACATGTGAAGGTCAGAGAATACCCTGAAGGACATCTTCTCCCACATCCCAAGAACAGAATTCATGCCATTGGACTTAGAGGTGAGTGCTTGAACCCACTGAACCATTTTGCAAGCTCTAAATGGTTTATTTTAATAACACCAAGTTGTAGATTTTCTCTTTCATGAATTACACATTTGGCATCATACCCAAAACCACTTTGCCCAACATAAGATCACCTGGACATTCCTCCCGCCTCTTCCTTGGACGGTCTCTAGTTTATATTTACCTGTGTGTCTGTGATCCACTTTGAGTACAGCTTTGTGAGTGCAAAAGACCCGTGTTTGTGCTCAGTGCTTAGGTACCATTCTTTACTGCGTTACCATCACTCCCTTGCCAAATATCCGTTTGCTTGTGTGGGATCCTGATTTCAGGCTCTATTCTGTTCCCAGGGATTCATGTCTATCCAACTGCCCTGCTCACACTGCAATCCTGTAACGTTTTAGCAAATCTTATAATCAAGCAGTGGAAGTCTCTTTTATTTTTTTGCTTCTGTTGCTTAATGATATATTTGGACCAAAAGTAACATATTAAGGGGAGTGTTTATTCAGGTTATGAGTCCAGGTTTTAGGCCATCTTTTCTGGGATGCCATAGTGTCAAGAGTTTGAAGCAGCGAGTCACATCACATTCATAGTCTAGAGCAGAGACAAGAAACACACCAGTGATACTTGCTTCTGCCTTTGCAGCTCTCTACCTCTTATAGTCCAGCGCCACAGGGATAGTCTACTCATAGGGATGGGTCTTCTTATATCAATCAATAATCAAGACCATTCCCCATAGACATTCAACTGGCCAGTCCTACCTAGGTATTTTCTCTGTTGAGATTCTCTGCCAGAGTGATCCAAGGGTGTATCAAGCTGACATTTAAAGTTTACCAGCATAGATCTAAATTTTAGCCTTCGATATTGTGTTGATTGTTCTGGGTCTTTTGCATTTCCATACAAACTTGGGGAACAGTTTTCTGGAATCTGTAGAATGTTCCACTGGGATATTAATTGAAATTGCATTGAATCTATTGGCAATTTGGGGAAAACTGACATTGTAAATGTATTGTGCTTCAATCCATACACATAGCCTATCTCTGCAACTATTTAGACCTTCTTTGATTTCTTTTGTTTAATTTAATATACATAAGCATATACATTAACATACAGATTTTGTATATGCTGTGTTGCCACAGTGAGTACTTTTTTGGAAAAGTATCTCATTAAGTGCTCATTTTTCTATTTCATGTCTGCTTCTTCATTGGGGGGATATGATATGGAAAAAGACTACTTTTGAATTTATTTTTAAATAACAGTTCCCATTATCTTGTTGAAACCCTTAGTGTCTGAAATGTCTTAATCCTTTTGGATGTTCTGTACAAACAATCATACTGAATGCTAGTATCTTTTTTCTCCTTCCTATCTGTACATCTGTTCTTGCCTTTCTCCGGTAGACCAGATTCACAGTGAGATATTACAAAGACATAGTAAGAGAAAAGAGGCCCACTCTTCCCTAAGGAATGATGCTAACAAGGATGTTCATAGACTACTTTATTAATTCAAGAATGTTTCCTCCATCACTATGTTGCTGAAACTTCTTATCATGAATGAATATTGAATCTTTTTCTATATCAAGTGATATAATCATATGATTTTTCTTCCCTATCCTTCTGATGTTGATTTTATTTATTAATTTCTGAATATCGACTCAGCTTTGAATTCTCATTTAAGTGAGGAAAAAGTCCCATTTGGTTATGGTGTGTAACGCCTTTTACATATTATTGACTGATTTGATGATATTTTGTTTAAAACTTTTGTACTTGTATTCTTGAGAAATGGTCTATGTTTTTTACTTTTTTACACTCTCCTATTTGCATTGGCACTAAGATAATGTTGGCCAGTAAATGAAGTAAGAAAAGTTACCTCCAGTTACTTTTCTAGAAGCAATTGCAGAGAATTTATATTGTTTCTTCATAAAACATTAAATAATATTTCCCAATGGGATCATCTGTACTTATTTTCTTTTTTGGAAGGTCATTATGTGTTAATTTTCTTAATAGATGTAAGTCTATTAATATTATTTCTTCACTTGTGAGTTTGAACAACCTTGTCTTTGAAGCATGATATATAATACAGTAGGAATGTATGTCTCGGTGTCGGAGGTGGGCACGAGTTGGGGTGCTTACAATTTGAATATGGAATCCTCACAATGCTGTCAGAGAACAGCCACACCTATACTGCTCTTCTGTATGTGAGATCACAGAGTTCACCCCTTTCAGGACCTCCTCCTTCTGACATGTAGGGCTCTATAACTGTGAGAAATCAAATTTCTCTTCTTCATAGATTGCGGGGTAACAGACAATAACCAACTAAAACAAACAATTGACCCGTTTTCATCTAAAGCATTGCACTTCTGTGCATAGGGGGTGTACAGTAGTCATTTATTTTGTTTCTAATGTTTATAATATCAAGGTTGGAATATTTTAACTTCATTTTCAGAGAATAAATTCACTGGACAGAGAATGCCACATTGGTAGAATTTTTCTCTAAACACTAAGTATTCCACTTTCTTTCTCTGCAGGATTTCAGACAAGCAGTCTCCTGTAATTTTTATCCTTCAAACTCTTCGGTGGTTCATGGTTTTGTGTTATTGCTGTTTTCTGCTTACTGCAAGATTTTCTTTCGTTTTCTGAGGTTTCCTCAGCTCATTAGATCCGTGGTTTGGCCACTGTAATTGATTCTGAAACATTCACAGTTGTTATTAACTGAAATATTTATTTATCTTGCATGTTTTGCAATTTTACTTATTATACTTTTGATACTATCTCACAGTATGGGATATTTAATTCTGTATTCATTATCCTTCCCTTTGCATCTCAGTTGTGGAAGTTTCTGTTGGCCTGTCTTCATTTCACTGATTCTTTCTTCATCTGTGTTGAGTCCAGATTACCCTCTTGAAGCAATTCTCCACTTTTGACTTTTAGGCTTTCCTTTAGATTCCCTTTAAGTGTTTTCATCTCTGTGCTTAATTGTGTGTCTTTGTACTTTGTTTAATTTGTCATTAGATGGCTTTATATCAATCATAGTTATATTAAATTCTCAGGTATTTCTAGCATCTCTCCCATATATGTATTGATGATTATTTTATGTATCCAAACTTCACTTACGGCATATTTTGTAATTTTCCTTTTTAATTTAACAAAATGTATTATGTACTAGAAATTGAGGCAAATGGGCCTTTAATGTGAAGATTTATTTTAATGTGGCTGGGAATCTCACTGTTTAATGTCTATTTTGGCTATAATTACCAGGGGCTAAAATCCACACGTGCCTTTGTTTTCATCTGCCCTGTTGTCTTAGGGACCACCTATGTGTTGCTTCTCAATAGGAGCCTGTGTCTTTCTGCCCTTCTACTGTTAGTACACTCAGGACCTGCTGGTGGGGGTGTTGGGGTGGAGATCAACCTACAATCCTTCCACTAAGCCTTTGACTTTTAGTGTGGGGCTATATATCTTGAACTTCATGTGTGTTTCTGATTCTCCCCTGCACAGCTCATCATCACTTCTCCCCTGCAGCTCTAGGTTAATGTTTGACAAGTCCATTCCCAAAGATTCTGTCCCCTGTTGATTCATCCACATTGGGTGAGATGAGAAGGCTGGAGGAAAGTCTCTCTTCCATAAGTGGCATAAAGTTTCAGCTCTTGCTTGAACACAGCTCCCTCTCTCCTCCATCTCTCTCTCTCTCCCTTCCTACCTCTCTCCCTCCCTCCTTTTCTCCTTCCCTCTCTCTAGAGTGTGGGCCTCTGCTCCAGAGAAGTTTCCAGCATGCTACATAATGACTGTTCTTCCCTTTCCCCTGCCAGTGCCACAGCAGATCTTTGTAGCATTTTTAGTGTAAATACGTAGTGATATTACTAAAGAAGAAAACCACAAACGTGGGAGAATCCCTAAGACCATAGACTCCAAGAATCTCAGTCTTACACACAGTATCAGGCTTTCATAGCTTCTCTGATCAGCAACTCCTCCATCTGTACATTTTCTGTCTCCAGATGTGGCGATTGAGACTCCCTACATACGGTTGGTATAAATTAATAACTGGAAGGATCCACAATCATCTCAAAAGGTGATTTTTGAGCAAATATCCTGAGTATGTTCAATGAGGTGGGAAGTGCCAACTCTGGGTGGCTCTGTTCCCTAGGCAGAGAATTCTGTACAGTCTAAGTGAAGAAGCTGAGCAATAAGCAGCATGCAGGTGTCCTTTGCTCTTTTCTGACTGCACATAATGTGGCCAGCTCTCTTCAGTTCTGAGAGACTATACCTGGAACTGTTGGCAAATTTTAACCCTTTCACCTAACTTTCTGAGGACCTTAAAGCAGCAACAGAAACCCAGGTACCTTAGGACACAACTCTCTGTAAATCCAAGAAAGACATTTGATTGATTTCAGTGTGTCTAGATTTTTTCTCACACAATACAGATAGAGATGTTCACTTCCAAAAGCTTTATGTCAGGGTTGAAACTGGAAGTCTCCTTTCTTTTCATTAGGCACCATCTCTCCCCACTTTATCCTTTTCCTAGAGTGTCTTAGTCTTCAAGTCCTTCCCAGTAGACCTCACCCGAATAGGCTAGCCCACAGGGTCTTTTCTCTCCTCAAAAAACGTATTTTAGTCCTCTCTTGAACACTTACTCACTATCTGGCTTAGAATTCATTTGCAGTGTCTTTCAGGGTACAATACCATTTGCTTTACTCTCATATTTTTATATCTGAGTTTTCTATGGACCTGTCATGGTCAGATGCCACCCTAGGTGGTCTGAATACGGTCCATGGTATTCCCTGACAATAGTCCCACTAAAGAAGTAGCAAGCCTCCCTATCCTTTCTGAGTTTTATGACTTTCAGACTGGGAAGTTAATTGTATCATGTTCAGTCCAAGCTGTTACATCTTATTTAAGTCCCTTCTTCTTGACCACTGATGCTCTAGCCCAGCAAGCCAAGTGTGCTGTTACGCACTGTCCTTGGAACCTCTCCTCTTGACCCCAAGGCACACGCAACTCAGCTCCAAATGCTGTCATTACAAAACTCCATACTGGCCTTGTGATGTCTTGGCCCGATACCTTTCTAGTAGGGGGAAAAAATTTAAAGAAAGGTACCATAGCCAGAGGGGATATCCAGCTGATTCTTAAATGCCAGGTTTTCATCCTTTCGTTTTTCTTCTCAATAAAGACTTTTTTTTATTAATTTAATGTTTTTATGATAAGTAAGCAACCAAAAATATGGAATCATTTGTCCATTTTCAAATATGAATATCCCTTCTATTCTCCTTTGCTGATGGGTAAATATTTCTCTCTTCTCTGCTATGCTGTATAAAAGGTAAATATAATGTCTGAGGCCAATTTTCTTTTTTCCATGAACCCAATTTGTTCAACTATGGTGCTGAATTTAGGAAGTGCAAATGTTCATATGTTTACCAGTTAAATGTGTGTGTGCACAAGGACGCTATTATGTATCCAGTGGCCTCATCTTTCTTAGCATCAGCTTCACAGCTAACTTGGAGACTTCCAAAGGGTTCTTTGTGAACAACATGTATCTGTCACCTCTACGAGGCTCTGAACCACCTCTTCTCTGTCACTAACCTCTCACTGCTATGACTTCCTGACCTTTTGGCTTAGAGGAAGTAGAGAAGTTATAGCGGCCCTCTTCACTCAGTTGAAAGCACTGGTCACTAAGCCCATTAGCATTATATCTGTAGTTCTCCAAACTTTTAGAGATGTAGAGGATGTCATCTACATTCCTTACAGCTGATTTAATAAGATAAGGAAAGCACAGAAGTCTTATCTTAATTTTGCTACATTATCTAACACACACACACACACACACACACACACACACACACACACACACACACACACACAAATACATACACACACCACATACCTAGAGAGAACCGGAGACAAAATGGAGGGTGGGTTGAGATGGGCTCAAGGACAGCTTTGCCTCTACATGAACAACATGGCCCTTTCCACATTCAGGCTCTGCTGTGTCTACACCCATCATTGCCCTTACCTAGTACCCACTGGGGCCCGAATAAACATGTATGCACATGTCTGAACCCAACTGCCAGTAAGATTCAAGTTCTGAACTTCTGGGTCATATGCAAATTAGAGAAGAGGGCTTGATTGAAGAATGCTCCCCAATTCCTCAGGCTGACACTTCTGATCCCGCTGGGATGCTGGGAGCTCTGACAGCTTTTGCTTTTCTTTGTTTTGTTTTTCCACAAAACCTAAGCTTCTTGAACATAGAGACTGGATTTCTTCTCTAAGTCCTCATTATCTTGCCCTGGCCTGTCATTCACAGCATGTTATTTGGAATGGTTTTGTTGTATTTACATCAACTTTATTTGAATTATATGTTATGATAAAATGGAACTTCATTATGCAGTCCCCATTCCTCTATCTAGGAATTAAGGAGAAGCAAATTTGGGCCCTAAGCTCTCTCTTGTCAAGTTAATGCAAAACTCTTAGTGAAATAATCCAGGCAGGCAAAGGGTTATCATAATAAGGTCATAGTATTAGGTAGCAAGAAGTGTAACCAAATTTAGGTTAATAGATATAATATGAATTTCTTTGATAGACTCAAGAAGGCCAGGCAGAGGTTTAAAAACAATAGCTACTCACATAAGTAGTATTTATTATACTTCAGAAGTAGAGGATGCCAGACAGTAGAAGAAATTATTCTCAGACAGAATCCCAGCCCTTTCTCTCATTCTCTCACGAGGGCAAGAGTTTCCTAAGAATAGCTCCCCTGTCCCACTACGGCATCTTCTGTGAGTGGTATTACTGAGAGCCAGCGAGGATGAGGAGGGACTGGAGGGATGAGGCTGGGCACTGGAGAAGGCTACAAACGGAGAACGGAAACAGAGAAGAGTCAGGAGCTGGAGAGATGGCTCAGTGGTTATAAAAGCATACGGCACTAGCCAAGGACCAGGTTCAGTTTCACAGCACCCACACATCAGCTCAGAGACATCTGTACCTCCGTTCTGGGGCATCCACCACTCTCTTCTGCCTCTCTGGGCCCCGCGTGCACGCGGTGCACATCATGGCTGCACACACACTCATATACATAAAATAAAAAGAACGTTTTTAAAAGAGAGAAGAGTAAAGGGAATGAAGGATGGGAAACAAGAATGACAAAGGAAAAGAGCAGAATCACAAGGCTTCCCACGTGGTACCTCACTCCCTCTCCCCCTCCCCCAGAGGCCTGAGTGACATCACAGCCAGTAAAGATGTCCTTGCCACCTAGACTGCTGTGATGGCTTGACTATAACGTCGGCTCATGTGCCAACAGTTGTTTCCGAGATGGTGCCACTATTTGATACTAGAAGCTTTAGGAGCTGGGGGCTAGCTGGTGGAAATGAGTCACTGCTTCTGAAGGTTTTTCCCTGACCCTACTTCCTGCCTCCTGTCTTCTGTGACATCAGCTGCTCTGCCACACCTTCCCTTGCCATGACAGACTGAAGCCTTGAGGCAAAATAAATGATTTCTCCATTTATGCTGTTTTCCTCATGTATTATGTATCAGCTGTCTGGTTGTCACTGAAAGTCTCCAAGAAGGTATAATGATAATTAAAGTTTTTTTTTTTTTTTCCTGTAAGGAAAAAAAAATTAGAGCTACATTTTTGAAGGAAGTGGACTTAATAAGCCAAGGGCAAAGAAACATGAGCTAAGAGTCTAACTGTACACACTGAGTGACCTCAAATCAGAAAGGAGACGGCTGGCTGAAGCCTTAGCTCTAATTGAACGGGGCTTCGAAAGCCCTGAAAAGACTTTGTCAGGCTGCCTTTGAAAAAAGGCATCAAACAACAACCAATCAAAGTTCCGGGAAGATTTTTTTTTTTAAAAGCTCAGAGTAGAGATAAAAGGAACTTAAAGTTGATCTTAAGCAAATAGGAGCTATAATGAGGAAACCTCTAAGCCTGGAAATGAGGGAGACAGGAAGCAGGCAGGCTAAGGAGAAAGATCACAGCTGACAGATGAAGAACTCGACAGTGAGATGGGCTAGCCGAGAGCTTTGCCAGCTAAGATGGGCAGGAAGTCAGGATCATTGGATGATATTAAGAGTCTGTTCATATGGGTGGTGCTCTCAATTTGGACAATACGGACTTATGATGAAGCCTGGACCCTAAACTCCTTGATAACAGATGGGTGGGGCCATTTGACAGTTTGTAAGAAGGGCCAGAAACAGGGAGTCTGCTTCTGGTGTCTACTTTTTCACATCCTTGGAAGCAACAGGAAGTCAAGAGAAATGTTAGGTCCAGTGAGCCCCGGATTCAGATCTTCATTCACTGTTTTTGAGCAGCACACGTTAGACCCAAACCACACTGCCCAGGGCTTGAGCTTCTTCACTGGAAAATTCTTATCCTGTTCTTGCATGGCTACATGAGAGGTTTGTACAGAAGTCTTCCAGTGAGTTTTAGCAAAATGAGTGTGAATTCCTTCCACTCCAGCCCTGAACCTTCCTGATTTTGTAACAGAAGAGGATGGTGAAGGCATGCAAAATAAACACAGAAGACCAGAGCAAGGAGCTTTTGAATTCTTCAGCCTGCATGCTTCTCTGTATAATCAGAATAGTAATGATAACAACACCCACCTAATGAAATTGTTACAAGGACCAATAAATTGTCTATGTAGTGCAAACAGCGAGCCTACAATCAACAGCAATAGACTGGGAGAGTGTGGTGAAGCCTGCTCAGAAGAGCCCACAGATGTTTCAAGCCCTATCTCTTCTCAGTAATATCTGGTGTGTGTGTGTGTGTGTGTGTGTGTGTGTGTGTGTGTGTGTGTGTGTGTGTGTGTGTGTGTGTGTAGTCATATGTGAAGGTCAGATGGTAGACTCAAGTATAGGTTCTTAGGTATAGGTCTTGTTTGAAAGAGTCTCTCTTCGGCCTAGGACTTCACCACTCAGGCCAGTCTAGCTGACCTACATGGATCTTCACATCTCACCATTGCTGGGATTCTAGGCATGCGTCACCATGTCTGGCTCTTTGTGGGGATCCCAAGGCTCTAAACTCAGCTCAGATCTTCATTCTACGGAGGCAATTGCTTTACTGGCTTAGTCATTTCCTCAGCCCACATCTGGTTCTCTCTCTTTCTCTCTCTCTCTCTCTCTCTCTCTCTCTCTCTCTCTCTCTCTCTCTCTCTCTCTGTGTGTGTGTGTGTGTGTCTGTGTCTGTGTCTGTGTCTGTGTCTGTGTCTCTGTGTCTCTGTGTCTCTGTGTCTCTGTGTCTGTGTAAGTTCATATGAAGCGCCCATGCATGTTTGGAAGTCAGAAATTGATACTGAATACTTTCCTCCATTGCTTTTCACATCCCCTTTTGGAGTTTCTCACGGAGTGTGGAGCTCACCCATTGGCTAGCCAGTTTTAAAGTCCTGCCTGTCTCTGCCTTCTGGCACAGGGGTTACAGAGATGCACTGTAGCACCCAGCTCTTACATGGATGCTGAGGACCTGAACTCAGGCCATCGTGCTTACATAGCAAGTACGTTACTACCAAGCCATCTCTCCAGCCCCTGATGCTGCATTTTTGAAACTGCTCTTCCCCTCTAACCTACACGAGCCCTGGCTGTCCTTCCCTGGATACCCTACCCCTGGCCATCCTCTTGCTGATGTCTATCTACATCCTCTGCTTACTTTTCTTCCATCCAACCTCCAAATGTTGGTCACTCTTAGAGATTAGCTGGTCTCTTCCTTCCCCATGTCTGGTCATCAGGGGCCTCATCCATTCCTCTGATTTCACACACAATATAAAACTAATGTAGATATTTCCTCAGAAAGCCAAATCCATATACTCAGCATCATGCTCGAATCTACATGCAGAAATTTTGCAAGAATCTCTTCAATGTGCAAACCCGTGCTGCTGCTTTACCTCCAAACCTAGCTCCACCCCACACCCTTATCTCCATCCTTACAGCCATTCTTGTCTGTGTCTCCAATATTGGTTCCTGGCTTCCCTCTTCCTACTAGGCAATTCGTACAATTAAAAGTTGAACCAAATTACTTCTCATATTTAGCATTTAAATGGCTTTGTGCTGTCTTTAGAATATATCCCTAATCTTTTATGGCCCAATGTTCTGAGTGACCTACATCAAGCTACTTCTCGGCTCTCGTTACCATCCAATCCATACTGATTTCTTTTTCAATTCCTTGAACTTAATAAAGTGCTTCTTTGCACATGCTCACCCCCTATTTCTGAACTATCCTTACCCTATCCCTTTGCAAAATGGGCTCCTTTCCACTCTTAATTTTTCTCTCCAAAGTTCCAGAGCAAGACAATTATGCTCCTTATTCCCTTTCACAGTCATCTGCCTTTCTTTCTCCTTACATTCATCATAATTGAATAACAATTACACAAACAGCAGTTAACACTTTTGCCTTTATACTGGATTGTGAGAGGTACAGGGTCCTGGGCAGCTACTGTATATACAGACTTCCAGTTCTTATCACAGTAAATATGTCAGTGTATGTATTCAAAATTCAGTGAGTGAATTATAAATGGAGGGACCTGTGGTGGGATTCAGGTGTTAACTGACAAGGTTGGGAGGCGTGTCTATAGAGTCCTGGGAGCCTGAAGGGGTGTGGCCAGCTCCATTCAAAAGGGGCTGCTGGGATCTTAAGCACCCTGTTTTGTTCCTGCTTTCTTAGAGATTCGATCAGCATCCATTGCCTGGGTCATCCTATCGCCCAAAAAAATCGTCCTAAGGTTTAACTTGTAATTGTGAGTGTTAAAAATACCCTCTAATAAATATTAATCCTGTATTTGGTATATCACCAGTGAGATTTATTGCAATAGGGACCTTGAAGAGGAGCTTAGGAACCAGAGCTAACAATGAGGGAATTGATTCTTTAGTCAGAGAATAAGAAACAAGATTTCTATTCATTTTTGGTTGTTTTTATGATACAAAGTCTCTCTATGTTATTCAAGCTAGTAGTGAACTCTTGGCAAAAGCAATGCTCCTGCCTCATATTTTCAAGGAGTTTAGGCTATAGTCATATCCTAACAAGACCAGTTACTCCACAAATTTTCTAAAAAGTGACAGGAAGTTGTGTCTTAGGATTTCTATTGCCATGATGAAACAACATGTCTAAAACTTGGGGAGGAAAGGGTTTATTCCAGCTCACATTTCCGGGTGACAGTTCATTACTGAGGGAAAACGGGGGGGGGGGGGTAGGAATCAGGAGGCAGGAGCTGATGATGCAGAGGCCATGAAGGGGTGCTGCTTACTGACTTGCTCCTTATGGCTTGCTCAGCCTGATTTCTTATAGAATCCAGGATCACAAGCCCAGGAATGGTACCACTCACAATGGGCTGGGTCCTCCCTGCATCAATTCCTAATTAAGAAAACACCCTTATAGGCTTGCCTACAGCTTATGGGGTAATTTCTCAATTGAGGTTCCCTATTCCCAGATGACTCTAGCTTGCATCAAGTTGGCATAAAATTAGCCAGCACAGTATGGGACAGTCAAGATTACAGATGCAGGAGTTCCCAGGAGAGGACAACAAAGCTGAAGAGGAAAGAGCCACCGGAGTAAGAAGGCAAGCTTCTCTCAGCAGGGACTAGGTAGTGCTCAAATAGATAGCACATGGTGGGGCATGGCCACTCCCACCCAAAGCAGATCCCAGAGTGAAATCATCATTTGGGAGAGAACCTGGACCAACAAGAAAGAAAGCCTTTTTTTCTGGGAACCAGCCAAGCGATGAGGCAGTAGAGTTGCTCAGAACTCATACATGGCACACTTTACTTGACACTGTGAAAAGATCTGCAAAGTACCCAGGATGCTCTGGTCTTTGTGTTAGAAGGTCCACTCAGGGGGCCCTTCTGCCACCAACTCCCTCTCAGATTGTTATAAAAGCAGACATCCACTGTATTCCAGACCTTAAGCCCTTGCTTTGTCAATGTTTCCTAGGTGTTTACCACTTACACCATCACCTACTACAGCATCCAGTTACCATGTGCACGAATGCCCTGTCGTTCCCTGACCGCAGCTCTCTATGAACTCTTCCCACTTCCCAATGGCACCTTTCTGTCCACACTTCCTTGTCAAAGCTATGCATTCTGGAAGGTCAGCTTTAGTTCCAACTTCACCCCCAAGCCTTCCTAGACAATATTTTCACTTTGCCCCTTCCCCCGTTTTCCACTTATGACTTCCACAGATGATTGTTAATTGTAGTTGTCTGTTCTCTCACCAACAATGAAACCAAACTATACGTCACACAAGGAGCAGGAATCTTACTTACCTTACTTGTCTTTTATTCCTGGGGAGTCTGACCCTGACCTCCTATGCCAGTCCTCGATTGGGCGTTTGTTATGAAGGGTTTCCATTAGTGACTTAGCACTAACCACAGACTAGGTCTCAAACAACAGAAATGTGTTGTCACCAGCTGGAGGCTAAAGAAAACATTCCATGCTGCTAATAGGCCCACACTCACATTCGCTTTGAAATCTGCACAGAACAAATCCTGTATCCTCTGGTAGTTGCTTTTGACGGGTGACTACAACATTTCTGCCTCCATCTCCACCGTCACACGACACTCTTCTTGCTTCTGCCTGTGTCTAGGACCACACTAATCTAATAAGGTCTTATCTTAATAGTACACATGCAGCAATGTCATTTCTAAATAAGGTCATATTCTAAAGTACCATGGTGGGCAGGGTTTAACATACTGTTGAGGAAGAGGACATAATTCTGCCTGTAACAGGATGGCCATAGGTTGGAAACTGTGTCACCAAAGATTCACTAAGAGGTACATATATTCAAAACTAGAAAGAATAAAGGGGGGGGGGAACCTCAGCCACATCCAGGAAGAGAAAAATGAGATAGTGTTCATTATTTAGGACTTTCAAGAGGGAGCCAAGAAGGAAGTGGTAGGGATGGGTAGGTGAATAAACGAACAAGGATATTTCCTGTGAATCTCTTCTCACCTAGACAGGCAAACGTGGACAGTGGTCAGAAGAGAACCTCGGGCTTCTTGTGGCAGGTGAAGGTGCCACAGAACTCACCCTAGCTTCCTTCACAGATGCCTTCCACCCCTGACTTTTTCTCTGGCTCTGATGGCGGCAGCTTGAGACTCCTAATAGAGAATTTAATGAGACTTTCAGTAAATGGATCCTGGATTCTCTTTCTACCCCAAGTAATTATAAACCTCAGCAATCCTTTTCCCCTAACTCGCTGCTGATTTTCTATTACTCTTGCTTCAAATAGGACAGTTAGCATTAAAATGAAACCACGCTGGGGTTGTGGGTTCACTCACATCTGCTTGAGTTATTTCTTTAATCTGACAGCATGGCTTTATGGTTGGGGAGCAGCAGGTGATTCCCATATTTGTGATGTGAAGTTTGTACCCCCCAAAACACAGGAATTCCTCGATAACATCAAGGTAAAACTCCAGTAGGAAAATTTCATCAAGACATAGCCTCCAGATGGGGGTCAAATGAGTCTGAGGAAGAGTACAGCACCTTCTCTCTGAACAGGTACTGGCCAGTGTGTTTCCTGTACTTCTTCCCAATAAAAGAAGTAGCTTCAGGAACTGGAAATAAAATTCTCAGCATGAAGGAGCTCCCCCTGCCTTTTTTTTTTTTTTTTTTTATAAGCACATATAGTAAGTTTGGGATGAAAAGATTAGAGAGGCTGGTTACAGATGAAAGAAAGCCTCAGTCCAAAGCATAAATGGTTACAAAGCACAGGAGCTGATGCAAAAAATATTAGCATCACCTCATGAAGATATCTGGAGACATCGTGAAAGCCTTGCTTTCAAGATAAACTGCCCCATTGTTATATGAACCAAATGAATAGCATTTCCCTGTTAACTGTTGCAAATTCCATGACCTCTTTTGTCAAAAAGAAGATTTTCAAAGAAATGGAGCTAACAGAGTCAGAGATTTTTAGTCAGGAGGGGATCCTCGCTGCCATCCTACATCCTGATTAACTAAGTTTAAAGCACCTGTGACAAGCTGGTCTCATCCTTTCTTCCCACATCTAAGTGAGGGTTGCCTACCTGGTGCACAATGGTGCTCACAGGCCTCTATTCCTTCTCTCTGGGTATCTCATTTTCATGCAGTGCCCCAGAAGTCAGTCAGAAAGCAGGAAAGGAATCTCCAGATTCATCTAGCACAGGCAGGGAGAGATTGGGTTGTATTTTCCCGCCCTATAATCATGTATTACTATAAAATAGATATAGGTATAAAAGTACCTATAATAGGTATATTTTTCCTCACTGAATATTTTCTACACTCTGACTTAGAGGGAAAGGGTACCTGTATTTAGGATTCTGGAGGCATAAGGAAATGATTGTGGAGAGGAGACTCAATCCCCTCAGCACTATTGATGAGGCATATGTCCTTGGTAAAATTTCTTTTTCATCCTTATCATTCTGACACGCAGGACAGAGAAAACCATCCTTGAGCTGCTATAAGACTGTAAGGAGTTTGTCAACACATACTCAGTACCCAGTAAATATTATGGGAGTTAGAGGGAACTTGGTCATTAATTCAGCAAACAGTTTTCCAGACCCCTGTCTACTCTGGGGCACTGGATGATATTGTCACTGACCTTGCAACGTGTGTGTGGCTCTATATTTCTGCAGTGCTATCCTTGGGCTATGTTGCTGGCACCCTGGAACCATATTTGTTTCTCTCCTCTCCACATGTCTCACTGTTGTCAAAGGTGGGGTAGGCATGGGCTGGTACTGCCCGAAGGCTCAGTTCATCTTGTTCCACACCATCTGGCCTATGACCCATCATTAGTCCTTTTATGGTTCCTGTCTGAAGAAACGTCTTGTGTTTTGCCTACGGAAGATGGTTCCCTAATGAATGTCAAATAACAATAAAGCTTAAGTGTCTTCATCAGACACTTGAGCAGACATCTGTCCTCCTAGCAGTAAAATATGCTGTGGCTTTGAAAATAGCTAAGAAATCTGAAAGTGGGTTTCATCTCCTTACGGGAAGGCCGTGGATAATATCCATCGCTGACTTGGCTAGAGGAGAAGCCCTTGTGAAGCTACCATAGGCTATAGTAGTCCTTGATGTTAGCCTTTCCATGAAGGTCAAGACCAGTGGAGAGAGGCAGGTGTCAGGCGACTGGTTAGGCCTCCTAGGATCTATGGCACCAGCCAGGCAGGTGAGACAGGCTCCTGGAGGAATTCATGCCGGTCCCAAGTTCCATAGACACCAGCCCTGAGGACACCTCCTCCCAGAAGCAGCACGCGGACCCCTGGTGAGGCTGCAGACCACATGTTTACTCTTACAGAGATCCCACGTCACGAACAGAGAAGGAAATGCTAGAGCAGCCCCTGCCTCGGTTCTGTGATCTCGGGTGTCTAAGAACTGATAAATTACACCTACGCCAGATCCAGAAACTAGCCTTAGAGCCAAGTAAGGAAGAGAGATGGCGTAGATTTGGAACCTCGCGGTCTGCTTCAAACTGTGATCCAGCCGATTGGTCAACTGGGTGGTGCCAGGAAAGAAACACAGTGACTCTCAGTTCGGGGTATACATGGGACAGAAGTGGAAGGTGATTCCAGAGTTCTCTTCTGGAGTTGGTGGAAAGATAAGACATTTGGTATGGTGACTAGAACATAACTGGGACTCTGTGAGTGGGAGCCAGTAACCATGAAGAAAGCCAGAAAACTGATTAGTCCCCATCCTCTGGGGCAGGGCAAAGCATGGTGAGTCTGATGGTTATCCCCAGTGAAACCAATGCAGAGGTCACCATGACACTCACCAGGAACACCAGAATTAGGGAAAGCACACAGACATGTCTGTCTTCACTGGTTACCATATTTTCTTCACAAAGACACAAACCAAACCCATTGCAAGTTGAGCTTTGCAAGAATTCAGAAAAAGACCTCGGGGCAATATGGAGAAACGGAAGCTGGCCAACAGCAACTATGTGAATCACTCAGGAGGAGTCCATTTCACCAATGAGTAGTGATTCTCAACTTGTGGGCCAAGACCCCTTGGGGGGGGTCACATATCAGACATCCTGTATATCAGATATTTACATTATGATTCATAACTAGTAAAATTACAGATATAAAGTATATAAAGTAACAATGAAATAGTTTTATGGTTGAGGGTCACCACAACATGAGGAACTGTGTTAAAGGGTCACAGCATTAGGAAGGGTGAGAATTACTGCCATAGATGAAAGTCTCCATGGACCTGTCTCAGAGGACAGAGCTGTGCTGAGTATCATTGCTTTACCAGATGGTTCCTATGGAAGGGTAGGCATCTTTATCAATATACATGTGACAGAAAGCTAGGAAGACTTTGGGATTGTTGTTATAAAACTAAGAGTAAAAGCATGTTCAGTAAATTATGGACTGTGGACTAAGCAGAGATGTAATCACCTAATTCTTCAGTTCAACATGGCAGCTGGAGATGGAGTCTCCCACTCTACAAAACTGCTTTCTTGTGAGAAGGGGGAGTGGGAAGAGGAGACAGACAGTGTGAGCTCCAGTCCAGAGGCAGGAGGATGGCTTCTCGGTCCACAGAAGTGAGCAAGAAGGTGAGAGCAGAAAGCTTGAAAAAGAATCCTAAAATTTGTATTCCCACTCCTGACTCTGGGTGTGAATGGGGGTACATGAGTGGGTGTGTAAGTGTGTTTGGTGTAACACTAGGGTGTACCTGTGTCTTTTCTCATGTAGGCACATGGAGAACCTAGAAGTTGACCTTCTGATATCTCCCTCAGTTGTTTCTACATCTTATTTTTTGCTAAAGGGGCTCTCACAGAAGCAATCTTCTGGCTGGCCATAAAGCCCCTAGAATTCACCTGTCTCTGTGGTTCCTAGAGCTGGGGTTGTGGGTGTATTACTATACCCAGCTTTTACATGGGTACTGGGAACCTGAACTCAGGTTCTCATCCTTGCCTGGCAAATACTTTATCCACTGAGCCATCTGCCCAGCAAACCATGCTTCTTCTTTTGAGACTCTTGGGGCTTTTATGAGCAGAGGATATTTCTTTTGGAAGGAAAAAAGGTAAAACCACTGAATCCAAATACCCAGTCCACCTACAAAGGTCAGATTGTGGATACAGCTACACATTAGTCAGAACTCTGTGGAAAGATAGAACTCATAGAGTGGTTAGGATAGAGCAAGGAAGGAAACGCTATAAAGAACTGATTTGGTGGTTATGGAGGCCAAGTCCTATGACCTATGAAGACTTCATCTTCACAATGAAGAAGTGAGGTCGGCAAAGTAATTGCAGTTCAAGCCTGAAAGCCTGAGAGCAGGAGGTGGAGGGAGGGGGAGGAGAAAGAGATGGTATAAGCCCTGATCCAAAGGCAGGAGGCTGACATCTCAGTCCACAAACGTGCTGTGCTAATCTCATTAAGAAATGGTCACATGGGCATAACCCAGAAATTGTTCAGTCTGGACCACCCCCCCCCCATGACCCAGTCAGGTGACACATGAAATCAACCCTCCCAAGTTCTAAACAAAGGTGATGTGTAGGAACTGGTAGCCTTAGAGGCACAGGTAGCTGTCAGGATGTCTCTGAGTTTTTCTGGGGTGCTTACAATCTTATCAGACTCAGAAGTCTCGCCTGAAAGCCAAGTCTGCAGTCTCTTAGGTCCAGGCAGCTGCCTCAGCAGAACCAAAGTTAACAAAGGGCTCAACAAGAGCCGCCGGTGCCCTGGCCCCGCGTTAGAAAGGGTTTTACATTTCCTTCTCTTGCATGATCCATTTACTCCATTTCTGCTGGCAGGAAGAAATAAAGAACACTTAGTGTGCATCCCTCACAGTGGTCTCTTCCTGTGTATCTTCCACAATCAGTGCTACTTCTCATGTTCAGCCTTCTCTCTCACAAGCCATATCCGGGAAACAACTAACGTAAGTCAACTCTCTTTAACTGTATCCTCACCTTCTGTTGCTTTAAATCCTAGAATTTATTACAGAGATACTGTTAATTCTTAAACTGCAAATTCTTTTTTAAAAAGCCTTTGCTCAGCTGCTGGGTGGAAATGGACTTCTTTGAAGCTAGAAGCTTCCCCTTCTGCCCTAAAACCAGAGGAAACCGTGGCGTCTCTGTCCCTCTGATTGCCTTCCCATTGGTGGGAGAAATTTATTCTGCCCCCGGGATTGGTTCCATGTGAGAATGTGGAGATGTTCATGTGGGAATTGTATAAGGAACATTTATGATTCCTTGATGGAGGCCTGGAGCAGAAACAGACTAAACCTATTTCCCTATTGTGGTGTTGATCCTAAACAGGAACAGCAGGGGTGATTTTTATAGGGTACAAAGGGGATTCCTGACCATAATTTTGCTTTTATAGAAATAAGATTATTTTCAAGAAATCTTGCAGGTATGTGAGAGTGAAGCCCAGGCTAGTCCTCCAAAACCTTGCTGTCAGCCTGCCAATGTGCTTTTGCTTATCAGAGCATATCCACATGATGTGAGATATTTACCTTCTGACGTCATTAGGCCCAAAGATAATGAGACAGCTTTTTGAAGTTTAATCCTATGTTCTTATTAATCTTAGTTCTTCAGTAATTTATTTCAAATTATTCATCTCTGTATTAATCAGTATAATTTCATAATATTTTTAAATCAAAATTTATCTTCATACATGATTCTAAAGGCTTGCACAGCATGGGTGTGTAGGATAGACCGGAAAATGTCAATAAGGTCCTATTTAGTTATCCTTTGCCCAAGATAGGAATCCACATTTGATTGGCATTCAGAACTTGTCATTCAACCTTTGTCACATGCCTTAGAAGACTTGGGCTTCATGGGAGCAGCTTCTCCCCATGTTTGCTTTTCCTAATACAGTGACCAGGTTAGCCTTTCAAAAGATCCTCTGCCACAAGGGCCCTTTGAGTTCCAAAGGGAGCATAAAAGGCCAGGAGCCAGCTGAGGAGAAAGTTGGGATTCACAACACTCATGTAAAGAGTTGGGCTTGAGGGGCAAGGCTGTATTTCAGTGGCAGAGTACTTGCCTGGCTTGCTTGAGGCCCTGGGCTCAATTTGCAATACTTCCAGGAAAACAAAATAAGAGACAGAGCCCTTAGATGGCCATCACAGCCCTTCCTGACTCCCAGACCTCCTAGCATTCTGTTGTTGTCTTGTCTGCCTGGTGGGTGGGGTTATTGGCTGCTCATTCTGAAGTCATCCTTGCCAGCTGCTGCCCCTTATTATGCCCTTAGATCTGCTTGCCTTCAGCCTCTGACATCAGACACCAATAACAGCATAGTGGCCAAGAAGCCTGATTCAGTCAGTGTGGTTTTGTCTTAACGCACTTGCATGCAAGGCAGATTTCCTTCCATCCTCGGTGCATATTCTCATCCTGCTCCAGTCCAACAGCAATTCTCCAGGCAATCTGTCAATGCTTTCAATATCCCTTGCATTCCTTTTTATAAGGCCATCTAGTCCTTGGCACTAAATATTTATTCTTCAGTGTTTTGATTAATGGAGTACAAAGGTTTTTGTCATTCAACAAATTTTAACATACATATACACCCCTTTAGCTTCCAGATTTTCATATAGACTATTGTCCACACCTGAGAGGGGTTCCCTCACACAGCCTCCCATCAGATGTCTGCCAAAGGCATCCACTATTCTGATCTCCATCACTATAAATTCTTTGCCTTTGGGGGACATCATATAAAATGACACATACATAGTATGAGGATCCTTGGGTCTGGCTTTTTCCTCAACATTTTGTCTGTCAAGTTCATCCATGCTATATCAAAGAGTAGTAATTTGTTCTTTTGACATATGTGTGGCATTCTAAACCTACTTATCCTGCTTTTGATAGACATGTGGATAGTCTTCAGGTTTGTGCCATTGTAAGTAAAGCTGCTGTGAACACTTCATATCTATCTCTCAGTGGGCTTATGAGTCATTTTCCTGTTTCTATACCCAGGAGTGCATTCTGAGTTATAGAAGAAATGTATGTTTAGCTTTAATAGGTATTAGATGGCTTTTAAAGTGGTAGAACCAATTTACACTCCCAGCAGCACATTAAAGGCTCCAACTGCTCCATGTCACCATCCTCACTGGACCTGCTGCTCTCCTTAATTTCATCTATTCAGAATGGATGTGTGGTCGGTTCTAATTACAGAGTTAGCTAGAGTTTCCCCAGGGTGTATTAATGTAGAAGAGCTACAGTAGGCCAAATGTTGAAACCAGAGCCCCAAATGATAGCATTTGAAGGTAGCGCCTGTGAAAGGTGGTGATCTCCTTCCAGCCAAGGGAGGCTTGGTGCTACTCCCACCTGTGAACAAGGATGTCAGGAGACATCTAAGCTGCCTACACAGTCGTCTCTGACTTTCAGCCCTCAGAACTCTGAAATATGAGCCAGATAGTTTTGTGGGGTTTACTATAGTAGTCTAGTCAGACCAAGGTAATAACTTCTCATGTTTTTATTGAGCACTTGAAAAAAAAAAAACTTCCAAGGCATTGGAAGAGCACTTGCTCAGCATGCATGTGACTCTGGGTTCAAATCCTAATACCAGAAAAAAAAATAGTATAAAAGGCTTCTTTGATGACTTACCTGTTCACGTCTTTCGACTGCTTCTCAGTGGACTATTTCTCTGTTGCATGTTGCTGTCAGAGTTGCAGGTGATTTGCTAGTATATAACATTATTATTTACATATCCTCAGTGGAACCCTTGGCCAGATACTTTTTTTATTGCAAGTATCTCTCCAAAGTGTGGATTTTCTTTTCATTCTTATAATGATGCCTTTGGGGCAACTGACATTCTTAACTTAAGTGCAATTAAACATTAGTTTTTTTGAGGCTGGGGTTTTTCATGTTCTGTTTAAGAAACTCAAAGTGTCTGCCTGTGTCATCTTCTAGTAGAGCCTTTGTTCTGTCTCCACGCTTAGCTTTGCATCTAACTGGCATCCATGTGCTGTGGTGTGAGGTCAGTTTCTACACCTGTTCTTTGCGTGTGAATAGCCAACTAATGCAACTCTGCCATAGAGATGGCCATCTGTTTTGCCCCTCCACCAAAGTGCAAAGACACTTTTGCAGTAAATAGTTCTCCATTTGTTTTCCTACCCTTACTCGAATAAAAGACTACCTTGGCCAGTTCGGGTGACTCATGCCTAAAATCCCTGTACTTGGGAGGCTAAGCCAGGATAACTGTCACAGTTTTGAGGATAGCCTGGTCTACCTAATGACTCTCAGGCCAGTATAGGTTTCAGAGTGAGAACCTGTCTCAAAATATGTATATATGTGAATTACTGAGAATGGGTATTAACCGAGCCACAATACTTCTAAAATCTGCTTAAAATATGAGTACAAACTGTTTCTTGTATTTCCAGATGCGTGTTGCTTTAGAAGCAACCACAGTATACTCTCTCTTGCTCACTCCATTGCTCATCCTCACGCTCCATTCTTACCCGCTTGATATAGACTATTGACTCTCTATGTTCTAACATAGAGGATGCTAAACCCAGAGGGGAAACGGTTTTCCAGTGTCAGGGAATGTGGGAAGCACATTTATAATGACCCAGAGCTTAAGAAGCAGGCTGAGTTTGGAGATGCAGCCCATAGGTAACATCAGAAGGGATTTATGGGCGGAGAAGAACTAAATTGGGAAGATGGAGACTGGAGTTTTGGAAGCACTGATTTTCAAGAGTGAGGGAGTGGGTTGTTAGAAGTAGTAGAGAGAGAGAGCTTGATATCTCAAGTGACTGTGTCACTCACCACAGCACATAAATCAGGAACTGAGGAACAAAGGAGACCACTGGGATTGCCATCCAGTGGGAAACGAGAGAGGGGACAGAAGCAAAAGTCCACACAGGAAGTGGGAGCCTTCAGTCTAGAGACCTGGAAGGGGATGAAAGATGAGCAAGGAAGACAGGTGTGAGGGGGCACTTGTTGTGGCTGTGCTACCATTTATCCTGCAGCTTGACCTCATGAGTGTGCTGGTTCTTAAATCCATCGTGTCTGTTTCTTCCCTCATCCCCCGCCCCACCCGTCTACGCCATTGCAGCTCACTCCCCCTGTACACAGGCCAGCTTCACTGCTTGGGAGTAACTGCTCCCCCATTGACTTTCATTCCTGACCCTCCCTGTGTGTTCAGGGGACCACAGTGCATGGGGGAGACATTTTTTCAACCTTAGCGGAGCTCCCCAGTCTCTTCAGGTCCCTCCTCTGGTGCTGATTGTGGCCCAAAGGGTAGTGGTGTCACAATGCTGGAGGCACCTTTCTGTCTGTTCCACAAGGGAAAAAAGCAGTCTTTGTCACAAACCTGCTCTCAAAATAAGAGGGCCAAATTCGAAGACTCAAAGACCAAAAAGAACCTGAGAAAATTGGAACAAAAATTGCTCCTGGAGCTCTGAGTTTCTAGCTCAGAATGAATTTAGGCTATAGCCATTTGTGAACAACGAAAAAAAAATCTGCCCTAGAAGGTGCAGGGGAACCAGGGTGGATCCAGCTCCTTTTCCAGTCTCTGAAAAGATGGAAGGAGTCCATGAGGCTGTACTCAGAGAAACAGGCAGACATTCAGGCTGTGTCATCCAGACACACATGAGAGAGTTCAAGTTTTTCAATATTGACTTCAGTAATGCTGAATAATTTCATTGATATTTTATTGAAGGGTGAAATTTTTTAATTTTAATTAGATTAGTTTCTCCAGGTTTACTACATTTTTAATGTGTTTTTATTATGCCTTGGGGTCATTTTCCCCATAGGGATTATTCTGGTTTTATAATTAAAAAGAGAATCAACATTCTAGATTCAAACTATGGATTTTTAAATTTTAACTTTCCTAGGTCAAAGCTATATCCTGTAAAGCATGTCCTTGGACACTCGGGATTCTGGACCCTGAATTCCACAGTGGGGTCCTCCCATCTGATTGAGCTACAACAGTTTTCCCTGACTGGTGCAAAGAAATGCCTGAGCCTATAGATCCCTACTATTGCTTCCAGCGTCTCTGGTGGTAAGCCTGAGCTGGCTGCCTTAGATCTGGCTGCAGAGCATACACAGGTGAAGTGACTGCCTTTCCTGGCAAGCAAGAGGTGGAATCTGTCTCTGGATTCTGCTGCCTTGGCCTCACACTGACAAACAACACACTAATAGGCAAGGAACTAGACACTTCTATCTAGGAACCCAGCATGCTCCTGGCACAGTCACCAGAAGGTTCTGGTTTCCAAATATGAAAGTTTTGTTAGAGCCAGAGGCCCAACATCCCCTGCCTGGATGGATGCTCATAGCGTGTCAACTCTTCTCAGAGAGCAGCCATCCATTCCCTTCAGGAGACAACCTATATGCCATGTGTCTAGGGGGAACAACCCCCAAAAGAGTCCTTGTGGGAGATGGAGTCCTCTTTCTGATAATGTGGAGGACATTGAAAGTCTTGTTTTAGAAGCAAAGAAAATGAACTATATTCCAAACGATGGAGTGCTTTGTCCTAAACCACACCCTGAAACAGTTGAACCTCACTTGAACGCCAATTTGTCCAGCTAGAAATTCCTGACTCTTTCATCAAGCAGCATCCTTCTAAAAGCCACCAGGCTCCAAGTGCCTATGTAAGGGGAATCCTGTGTGCAGTCACTTCCTAGCCAAGGGCAGGGTTATCTTGCAGACCTTTCCCCTTATTACTTAGTTCCACACTCATAATGCACAGTCTGAGGATTCCTTCTGTATGTGTGTGTGCATGCACATACGTGTGTATGCCTGTGCATGTGGAAGCTAGGGGCAACATCAGATGTCGTCTTCGATTGCTTCTCACCTTTGAGACAGGACCTCTCACTGAGCCTGGAACTCACCAATTTAGCTCAATTGCCTGGCCAGCAAGTTCCAGAGATCTGTTTGCCTCTACCTTCCCTGGACTAGAATTGTGCACATATGCCGTTGTCTCTGGCATTTTACATGGGTGCTGGGGATCCAAACTCAGGTCCTCATGCTTTCAGAGAAAACACAGATACCAACTGGACCATCCCTAGTCCCTAAGGATTCTTAACATCCAGCACAGTGATAAAAATTGGATCCAGAGTGCCTCCTTCTGGTACCAGAGTTCAGAGTCAGACCTCAGCCCCTCACCCCCTGCTGGCCAGTCATTTCAGAAGACTTCATTGAAAATCCTCCCTTGCTGCTCATACAAATTGTTTCTTTATGAACTTGTGGTAATGCTTCTTCCTCCTTCATCTTGAATGTATCTAAGCAGCCACAAACATCTCTATGCTTATGAAAATGAAATTATCCAGATGTCTTTGCAGATGTTACAAATGGCCAGCACAGTGCAGTGTAAATACAAAGGAAATCCACTCTCCCCTCTTGGGATGAGAGTTTGCAAACAGGACCAGCAAAAATGACCAGGTGCATACCAATTCCTCATGAAGGTGACTTTATCCCTGTAATGAGAATTCCTCTTTTAAAATCAATTTTAAAATCATAAATATTCAAATTGGAATGTTTTCCCCCAGTGGTAAACAAAGATTAATGTTTGCTGGTTATTATATTGTTACTAATTTTATTTTCGATTAAAAATAATAAAGATTACAGAGGAATGTAGCAAAGATAAGGGGTTAGGGCGGTTCTTTGAAGAAAAGGCAGCATACACTTTTGCATTTCGGAGCAGGAGCTGGGAGAATTGGGGGGAGGGGATAGGAAAGCAGATGGAAATGAAGAGCTTAGTGGAGGAGGTGAGGCTACAGGGGGTCCTGACAAGGACAGAGGATGGCTCTAAGGATGAAAGTGGTGGAGAAGGCATGAGTAAGTGCTCAGGATCAGGCGGAGAGACTCATGGGACAGGGGCCATGCATCACTTCAGCAGGAGGCGAAAGGAACCCTTGGATGCTGGGTGAGGATGCTTAGACATTTACATTCAAGAACTGAGAGCATTGGGATGATACAAACAAAGGCAACAGAATTAAAGCAGGAGGGAATAAAAGATTATTCATGTGACAAGAGAAGAGGAAATTGGAAGACAATGACTCATGCACTGTCCCATCATCCTTAGATCTAAACTCTCACAAAAAAACTGAGGGCTCCAAGTGGCTTCTCTGGTCCAGGAATTAGGAGATGAGCCTACATCCTCAATCCTGCATCCAGACGCAGCTGGAGGAGGTTCCACAGAACTGGCCAGGGCCTCACATCCTGCCTTCCTGAGGTTGATTCATATCTGCTTTCCTCTGGCTAACTTGCAGGACTTGCTCAAGTTGCTTCCTTGAAAACCGGCTCTGTGGGCTGGCTGCATTCATGAATAGAGTCACATCCCTTCAGATCTTGCTGCTGTGCCCTTGAGTTTCCTGCAGCTCTGCTTCTTGGCTTGCCTTTGTGCAATCTGCCACATACAACAGCATCCCAGTTACTGCCGCCTCCCCAAAGCCCTGAATCCTTACATGGAAGACCTCTCCAGGGCTCAGCAAACGGGACTCAGAGCTGTTTGGAAAAGGTCTGTGTACTGCTATGGGAGGGTTTGTGTGTGCCCTGAGCTCCTAGTCTCTCAAACATTGTTAGAACGTAGAATAAGTTTCAGGCCACAAGCTCAGGGTGAAAAAAAAAAAACAAAAAACAAAAAAAACCTTAATTTTTATTTCTCTAAAACATCATTAGTATTTTTAAATACTTAAAAATATTGAAAACCATCTTTGTCGCTCCCCAGCAGTTATGAGGTGGCCATACACAGTGACAGTGGGAGATGTCTTCCTGCTGATATTGGCTAATGTCCTCATGACCATCTGGCCTGGTTCGTGCAAATAGCTTCAGTTGATGCTCATTTCTGGCCTCAGGCCCCTTTGGTACTAACAGGCTCTCAGTTTGTGCCCTGACCCTCTCAACACTAGACGGTACTAGGCTGAGAGATACTCAGAAACCAAGCCACTGAATGTTAGAAGAAACCAGAAGCCATTTCTTCTCAGGCACCTGACTGCCTCTGCAAGGCTCTGTCCATCTGTGAGGAACAAATTCTCTTTGCCTTGGACTCCCCTAATCTACCTTCCTAGGTAGGGATGTTGGGGTTCTGTCTTGGGGAGAGGCTGAGAAGCAGATACTGAACTAGAGTTAGGTCTTTAAGAGGCTTGTTGGGGGTGTCCATCTGCAGAAATAAAGCAGGTAAAAGCTGCAGACAGCTAGCAACCTCTCCTCCAACCCACTCTGAAATTGCAGAGCAAGGGCTGTCCACTGGAAGAGGCTTGCAAAAGGCACAATGGCCGAGTCCTGGGACCCCAGCTGTGCTCCATCTGTGTTAGTGGGAGCTACCCAGAAATAGTGGGGGTCAGGCACAGCACCAGTTACTACAATAGGCTATGGACCAGCTGTACTCTTCTCAACGGAATAGCAGGTTTTTTTCTAGAAAAGAGAGCCCATCCATATGCCTTCACAACCACATAGGGTCTTTCACACCTATACCCTCTAGCTGCCACTCAGCCCATGATAAGATTCTCAGCAAGGCAGCTTACTGTGAAGGCAGCCCCCACTGTGTCCTGAGTTCTTCCCAGGCCCCTGGGGACTACACTTTTGAAATTCTACCTAATGTGGCTCTTCTTTCTCTTTTTTGTGTTATAAAACCTTCACATTAGAAAATAAACTTACACTAGCATTCACTGGCTGGGAAAGGGCCAATTGGAGACCCAGGGAACATCCCTAGCTCATTCTTTAGATATTACATCATCATTTGCCTCTGCCTAGTAAACTTTTGTGTCCCATAAGAGAAGCATAACATAACATTGTTGTGACTTCATCTTGCCAAATGCCTCCATCCGGTCCAAGAAGGTAGAAACTGAGTTTCAGGAACAACCCTGTGCTAACTCCCTTAGCCTCACTGGTACCCTACAAAATAAGTGCTGCCATTAACTTGGCTTGGAAAAAAAAATGAAAATTTTAAGACACAGAATTCAAGTTGCTTTCCTAAAGGCACACAGCCACTAAGGACAAAGTGAGACTCAAAGCCAGCTTCTCTGCCAACATCTTAGGTCTGTAGAGACAAACCCAATGGTGCCTGTGGGTAGCCAGTAAGTTACCTCACATCCAGGGACTTAACCTTAAAAAGAACAGGAAGAAGGGCTTAGAGAGAAGACCTAGCAGTTATGAGCCCTTGCAGAGAACCACATAGGGCAGCTCACAACTACCTGTTAACTCCAGTTTCTTTGGACCCATTGCCCTCTTCTGGCCTCTAAGGGTACTGCATGAATGTGGTGCACATTCAGACAAGTAGGCACACACACACACACACAGAGAGGATGATATCTATCTATAGATTGATTGATTGATAAATGATAGAATAATAGTAATAAGTTTTCTCCTCCTTCCCCATAATAGGTTTCTCTGCCCACATAGTAAGCCAGATCAAGCCAAATTGAAAAAGTATAACAACATGTATATTAAGAATAGCAATTCCCAGGAATGTTCTCTGCTCCCAGAGAGCAACGCCAGAGAAGTTATGCACTCAGACCAGGGCAGTAAAGTTTTATAGATTATAGGCAGCGGGTGATCTGTCACAAGCTGAGTTTGTGCCCAAAACTGAGACTTGGGCAGCAGGCAACATCAGGGGAGGAAGTTAAAACAGTCATCAAGAATTTGGAATTAGAATTTTTGGTGCCTTTCCTTTGTTTGGAGACTCTGAGTGGGTATGGTAGACAGACAGACAGACAGACAAACAGACAGAGATAGATAACAGGAAGAGAGTAGGGATAGTATGGGAGAGAGGGGACTAACCATGGTACATAGGTACTAGACAGGCATAAACTATGTAACCACATGGGAAAGAAAACACAGCTCTGGACAGCTGGGAGAGAAGTCCCTCATTTGCAGCTGTAGCAATGGGGCCCTAACTAGATGGTGCAGCTGGTGCCTGGGAAGCCTGGATGCAAGTGCATCTATCTGACCCAGCACTAAGGATCTGATGTTATCACCAGAGACAAGCCTGGCTCTCAGTTCACATCTTAAGATTCAGGGCTAGTCCTGCCTTAGTGGCATTTGTCATAAGCACAGCTGTGATGTTTGAACTGCCTCCTAAGCATAATAAACAAGCATGTCCTTCTCAGTAGGACTGCGGCACATCTGTCCCAGAAAAGGCCTAGCCCCACTCAGCACTTCTGAGAGGCTGTTTATACAACTGGCTTTCCATGTGGCTCATCCTGCACTCGGGAACATTACCCTTCAAAGAAAGTGATTTATTCCTTCAACAAATATTTACTGAGTACTTAGCATGTGTGAAGTACTTAGAAAACTCCTGGGGATAGAGGACAGGCTGTCACTTGAGGGGCTGGTGTGGCCTAGCATGGAGAATTATCACAATAAAGGTGTAGGCTGTACACTTACAAGATGACCATCATATCTGTGGTTTGATAGTTTACTCAGTAGTCATACTCCTGTGTCTGGAATGCTGGGAGTTTTGTTCATATGTCATGGATATAAATTTGTATAGCCCTTACCACAGCTGTGTTAGGAAACAACAGGAGCACTCTACTACACTGTGAGGAGCACTCTACTACACTGTGAGGAGCACTCTACTACACTGTGAGGAGCACTCTACTACACTGTGAGGAGCATTCTACTACACTGTGAGGAGCACTCTACTACACTGTGAGGAGCACTCTACTACACTGTGAGGAGCATTCTACTACACACATTTCCCTAAAACTGAATTGTGCATAATACCTTCTAAGTCATGGTCTGCACCAAAGCACACATGAACCTAACCAGAGTTCTTTGGATGGCCAATGGGCTTCTCACCCCTCCATACCATCTCAATAATCCCATTGCTGCCTAGACCACTAGACAGCCTCCTCATGGTACTTTTCTCACCCTCTAGGTGATGCCCCAAGACTGGCTGTGAATTGAGACACCCCCATCTGCCATCTTCCCTGCAGGACCAGTTGTCCATAGCTTTGTCCAGCCAAGCCCAAGTTCCTCCTTCCCCGTCCAATATGGCTGATGTCTGCCAGGCTACACACAAAGCAGGAACATACCCAGGAAGAGAAGCTCTTTTCCCATCCCCCTACACACACACACACACACACACACACACACACACACACACACACAAACACCTGGAGGCTGCCCCACCTTCACTGACCTCAGCCTCATTCTAGTCCCCTATGTGAGGGACAAACACTTTTAGCCTTTCTTTGTGCTTCCTGTCCTTAACACGGGATCAATAATAACTGCTCCTGCCTCCACAAAGCTGTTACAAGACAACAAAGATTCTGCCTACAAAGCTTTATGACGTCCAGAGAGTACTATTGTACAATATGATATTTACATAGTTATTTTTATTACATGTATAATTACATATGGAGACATTAGAGCTTCAGGTTAAGACATGAAATCTAAAGCCAAGATGGCCACGATCATGCCTTAGTGTTGCCTCTTACTAGGTATGTGACCTTGGGCAAGTTAATTAGACTCTCTGGGCCCAATTCCGTTTCCTCTTCTGTGGTTTTCCAAGAAGATTAAACAGCTTAATCCACTTAAAGTATTTAAATAGTGCCAGTCACAGTCAGCATCCCATAAAAATGCCAGACATGACTGGTAGCATATTCAAAAGATTAGCATATTATAATATAATCATAGTAACAAATACTTGAGAGTTTACTGAGCGCGTACATGTTTATTTTTAAATTTTTATTTAGTTTGCATTTAGAAGGACAGGGTCTCACTACAAATGTCAGGGTGATCTTGAATTCACTGTCACCCTGCATCTGCCTCCCATGTGCTAGGACTTCAGCTGTGCACCGCCATACCCAGCCCTGCACAGGTGTCTTCTAAGAGACCAGATCACTTCCTCCCTGGAAAAGTTAATGGAAGAGAGAATCCTCAAGCTGGGAATTTGACAGAGAAGTAAGGTTAGGCTAGGTGAATAGGGGAGACAGGGCTGGGGTGTGGGTTCTGCACAAGGCCTTCTGTAGCTCCAGCTGTTGGGCTGGGTTCCAGCGAAGCTCTACATCATCGTTCCACACACAAGAGAACTGACCAGAAGCATTCTAAAAAGGCAGGTTCAAGAGCCCACAGTTCTAGATCCTGAATCAACTGATCTCAAATACATCCCAGCAGAGAATAAGGAGAAGGAGATGGCCAAGGTCGGGTGGGTGGTAGTCAAGGGGAGCAGACTATCTGACAATATCCAAAGCCGAACCCTGGAGACAGCATCCACGAAGTAAAAGAAAAACGAAGAGAACCGATGCCTTGGTGGGAAGGTCTGAGGAAGGAGCACTGGCCACCATGGGTCCCAGGAGAGAGCAGACAGTATAAGCTGACATTTGAGTCAGAGGTGACACCTGGTGGGAACAAGACCTCAATATGGGGACTCAAGACGCCACCCCAAGGAAAGGGTCAGGTTCAGTGGGATGAGGGGACGAGGCCCAGGGACAGACTCTGGAGTCATCCAGACTGAATACGGAAGGGAAAGAATGACACAAAGAGAATGTGAATGAGGCAGCCCATGGGATAGAATGCTTCGAGGCATTGCAAGGGTAAACGAGAAAAATTAAAACCAACAGTTAGCCAGATGTGATGGTGCACACCTACGATCCCAGGGCTAGGGAGGGAGAGGCAAGGGCTGGGAACTCAAGGCCACCCTGACTACAGAGAGAAACTGTCACAAAGTAAATCAGCCAGCAATATCATGAGAGTGACTTTAGGGAGGCTGGCCCCACCCCTGTGGTAAACAAGACAGCCTTGAGGATGTGGCAAAGGGCCCCCGGAACCAACAGTGACCCCTTAGCCAAGAGTGCTGTCAGTGCAAACCCTGCTGCTCTCACATCACCTGCCCTATGTTCACAGTGGCTGGCAGTGTCGTGACAGCCTGGCCAGGCCTGGCATTTATGATCTGTACCGCCACCAAACTCAGGGATGGGCAGCTGCCCTTCTCTCGGTCAGCACTAACGAGTGTACAGGAAGCCCCAGAGTGAGCAGACAACAGTAAAGAAAAGGCAGTGTGGGACTGAGCACTTGCCTGTGATCCCAGAACTCCTGCAGGGGTAGGCTGACTTTACCATTGCTGCCCGAGCACAGCACGGTTCCATCTCCAGACATTCCTAGAAAAGGTATGAAACTGAGCCTTCAGAAGCCATTTCTCAGAATGATATTGGTTGGTGGGATTTTTAAGGCAGGGTCCAGTGTTAGAGATGAAACTCATTCCTACATATGACATCAATCCCCCGATGAAGAGTGATACTAGGGCCCTGTCACCTGCACACAAGCCTAGGAAGGAGAGGCAGCCAGGATCTCCACCGGTTCCCCAACTTCTTAATGCACAAAGAAAGTGACCCAGGAGAGGGAAGGCGGACACTGAAGCCACTGCACCTCTACATAACCCGTTCTAGCCAGGGCTGGGTGTGTCTCTCACAGTGTTCTTATAAAAACCCCTGCCTCAAAGAGCTCTTCCGGGCAGAGGAGATAAAACACTACCAGGAGACCTACATGACCCCTGAGAACTGCTGCACATTCTTAAGGGCCTGTTTACAATCCAGCCAGCTTCCATGAGCCCCAGAGAGCCCCAGGGTGGAGGAAAGAAGAGCCCAAGCCAGAGAAGGTCTCTTCTTGCATCTGTGGTACCCTCCTTCCTTTCTGGGTCAACAGCATTCTCTCACTCCTCTCATGCAGTTTGGAGTGAGGCTTCTCTCCCATATGAAGCTGACTCTTTGACTAGGAGGAGCCAGCTTTGCGTGGCTTGTTCAGTGACTGATATATATATAGATGGTCATGTGATCAGTCCCAGGCTGCTGGGCTTGAGCTCTAGATGTATGCAGGATTTTAGGAAAGCATTCTCCTGCTGAGCTGCAGACCAGGTAGAGAGCCCATAGCTGCAAGTGTCTCTTGAGACAACATCTATCCAAGAAGAAAAGCTAAGGGAAAATAGAGATACGCCTGCCGGACTGTGGAGACAATCATCTGCATATGCTCAACACTAACTCTACCCCTAACTTTGTGGTTATGTGAGCAGTTACATTTCCCCTGGGTAAAGCAGACTGGTAGCATTTGGCACACTCTTGACCTTTCCTGAAAAAGGGCTTTAGAACTGCAAGCATTTCCCAGTTCAAAGTAAGGCACCTTTGTGCCCTTGCAGTGCAATGGCCTATGTGTATGCCTGGCACTGTCCCTCCCCTGCTGCATGGCAGCTGCTTGGAAAACTCTGGGCATGATCCTTATCATCTGGATCCTCTCAATCCCATAGAGAAACAGGCAATAGGTTGAACAAAGAAGAGAGAAGTTTGTAATAGGGTGCATATGAGCATGGTGCCAGGGGAGTATGTAAAGGGGGAAGATCCTCTTATGGCTGAGTACAATGAGCACCTGCTATACCAAACTGATACAGATGTCCTTTGGCCTGTCTGGACCCATAAAGGTCTCAAGCCTCATACGCTGGCAAGGTGAGAGGAAACCAGCAATACTGAGCCCTCATTATGTACTGCTTTAGTTACTTAGCAATAAGACAGACAGGAGCAACATTAAGTCTTTCAGCTCACTGTGTGTGTGTGTGTGTGTGTGTGTGTGTGTGTGTGTGTGTGTGTACATATATATTAGAGATAGTCTAACTTCAGAAATCTCTTGATCTAGGGACTTAAATCTTGATGTAAGAATCCCATTTCTTCCCACAGTTTATTTCTGCCCCCCATGGTGACTTGAGAATCATCGTTGATGAGCAGACCTTTCAACTATAGGTTAACTCCATCCTTTCTGCCTAAACTAACCAGCAAGAAGTATATTTCTAACTCAGCAGTCACGACAAGCATGTTATTATTCTGTATTGTCTCTGAAGCACAATGCACATCCCTAAGCCAATCCCTGACAAAGAAGAGTGACATTGGAACATCCAGGAGTTAAGTGTGGTGACTCAGCTTCCATGACTGTAGATGGAATGTAGCATGGTCACTGGGGAGATAGTACTTGATTGACATACAGTGAGGTCCAGGACAGAGTCATCTCATTCTTATAACATATTTGATGCCTCCAGAGACACAATTAGCTCTGAAAATATTTGGAATCTCATAGCTTTAAATATTGAAGGTAAGTTACACTGGACTGAGACTTTCTGCTAACCCTGATAAAGATGATGAACGTGGCTGTGCCTAAAACATAGCGCTGTAATGACTTTGCTACTGAATTTCTATCTAAAGTCCCAAGTCCCTGTTTAGCAGCCTTTGTCTCTTGATTTTAAAATTGCACCATAGAGGCCAGGGTAGGGACTCTAAACTGGTGGGTTATCAACTCACACACCAGACCCTAGCTTCTTGGCTTCTAGTCAGGAGGTATCTGAAGGAATCATGCCTTATGATTTGATAAAAGTTGTCACACACATTGAATTGAGGTGCACGGTGCTAGTAAATAAGATTGCAAATGCCTCATTGGCACTTATGTATTCCAGAAAAGTGATAAGAAGCGAAGAGAGCTGGCAGGAGTCTGGTAGGCTCTAATGGAACCACAGATTTGTTGGAGAAAGCACCAAGAAGCTAAGGTAGGGGCTAACTGCCTCTGGCTTCCCTCCCTTTTAGGAGCAATACAAAAGCCTTCAGATCCCCGACGTCCAGCCATTGAGTCTGAAAACAAAGTTAAATTTGCTGAAAGAATTCGGTCTGTACTGGAACTTGAGACACTCTGCGCTCTCTCTGCCTCCTTGCCCCAGGAAGCTGTTTCCAAGACAAAATTGCTATTGAAGGAACTGTCACCCGCCGTAATGGGGTTGCCATGCGTGTAGCCTTTGTGTTACATTTTAGAAAATACTTTTTCCTCAGTAATTTTACTTATTTAAAACAACCTCACGGGGTGGTGATGATAGGGGAAAATTATTCCCTCAATATGTCTCCTCAGAATTTAAGACCAGGAAATAATTTTTCTCGCCCCCTAATCAGGCACACATCCCTTCATTACACGGTGAAAATCAGGGCTCCTGGGTATTTCTGTTTATATTTTCGTTGTATTTCTAATATCCTAGGCTAATTTAGTACTTTGTTTTCCTAGCCGAGTTATGCTAGCGTGATCACTGCCCCTCCCCCATCCTGTATAATGTCTGACATTTTGTTGCAATTGGCTTATGTCATAGGTACCCTTTGTTGTATCCTATGGGATGTTTCTTTGGAAATAAATAATATAAACATAATAAATCAGGAGAGTTATGAGATGTGTTATTTTTGCCTTTATTTGCCAGGCAGAGAGAGACAAGCTTTAAGTGGCTTGCAGGCCCTCCCCACTGTTCTGACTAATAGTTCAGGGGCAGGATTTCTCAGTCTAGTACCGCCCTATGCAGGGTCTTCCTTCCTGCCTTCCAGACAACCTTTCTTTGGGTTTTTCTTTTGTTTTTGTTTGAATTTTCTTTTTTCCTTTCCAAGTTATGAAATAAACTTTGCTCCCAAAGAAAACCCTGACCAAACACCTCATTTCCCTGTGTCTCCTGGAAGAGACTCAGATCAAACAGAACAATTAACTCGGCAAACAACGCCATTAGCCTGGCTCCCTCTGTACCCACCAGCCCGAATCCGAGCAAACACCTCACAGAGCATATGGAGGCAGGGAATTGCAGGCAGGATTTTATGGGCCTCTCAGCGGGTCTGCTCAGGCTCCTTGGGAACCAGACAATTTAGCATATGTCACTGTTCCCAGCTGCCTTGGGGCCTTGGCTGGGGACCACAGACATGTACTCAAGTGACAACATTTGAAGCCAGGTGGGGATGGGCTATGCTTCTGCAGCAATGCCAAACAAGAGGGTACTGTGGGCAAGATACAGGCTCCTCAAGGATACCCACAAGAATCTCAAGGAAGAACGCAGAAAACAAATCCACAGAAGAAGTTCCGGTTCTCCAAAGCCTGCACATCCCTCACCTTCAGTTCAGCCTAGAAACTTCTTGTGCTTAGAAATTGAGACTCATCAGAAAATCTCAATGTACCATGAGAACAGTGGTTTTTATTGAAACCACAGACTAAAATGACCTATTAAGGTGTCTTGTCCACCCCCCAATCAGCACAGGATTGATCCCCAAAGAGCTTTGATAGTTCATTTTTAAATAAGGCCAACAATGTGCTTTCTATGCCCGAACTCACCAGGAAAACTGTTCTAATAGACCTCATCCCTCAGAAGTGCACCCAAGATCCATCCCAATTTCTCCATTCCATAAGCTGCTCCTTGTACCATTTGAAATGACTCCATCGGCTCCTGCTGTGCACTCTCTGTGAGGCACTGGGCTATGGCAGCCTTGTCTCATCATGTACTTTGTGATCCTGTCTTAAAGAGATGCCGGAAAGTAGGTTTGAAACTTACTATGTCCTATATGGGTAACGTATGTCCCTCCCTTTGCTCGCTGATGAAAACAACCAGAGGAGCAAAGGTTGACTGTGGCGGGGAGAAAGTAGAACAGTGACCGGCAGGGTGGCATGGAGGGCGAAGTGTACACCTTGCACTTTAAGTAGCCTGAGTTCAAATCTTGGGTCTGCCACTCACAAAGCATGTGTCCTTATGATATGAATCGTCTAAACTTCTGCTCTTTCACAGATCAAATAGGTACAGCATTGCCTCTCAGAACATGTTGGAAGAGCGAGAGAGTAAAGATCTCAAAGCAGGTAAGATTTAAATGCTAGTATTTTAATTTTAGAAAAATCATGCCACATCAATGTTTATTTAAGCACTTTTCACAATAGCTGAGCTATGGGACCAAAGTTGATGTCCAAGACAGATGAATAGATAAGGATATGTGTGTGTATATTTAAATATTCAGCCATAAACAAGAGTGAATTATCAGTAAAATTGGTACAACTGGAAATAATCATATTAAATTAATTAAACAAATCTCATAAAACAAATATTACATGCTTTATTTCATTTGTATTTCCTAGATATTCTATGCATATATAAAATCATATACATACACACATATATAATGTATATATATTACATGACATGAATGTAGAAGCAAATCTGTTTACAAGTACAAAGAAGATTTAAAAAGGAGAGGCAGGAGGGGACAGAGTAACATACTCAACATGCAGTGTATATGTATAAAGTTTCATACAATGTAATTGTATGAAATGTCCTCATGTAACTACATGAGCAATGAATGTACATAATGAAAACATTATTGAAATGACATAGAACTTAGGAAAAAGACATGTGAAGTGCAGGAGTGTCGAGTAAATCACCCAGGTCTGGACTAGAAAACCATGAACTAGAACAAAAAAGTCCCATTCAATTTTCTATGCAATGCTAAAGAATATCAGTCAGAAAGATGAGATGTTCTCACACCAGCTCAACAGTTAAACAGCATGGCAAGGAAATGTGAAGAAGAGTGAGCCAAGTGCTGAGGGAGTAGAGGAAAGCTTCGGGCTGTAAGCTGAGCCCAGGGAGATATCTGGGCTTGCCAGGGGAGAGCTGACGACCATTTCTCTAAGCTAGAGGTCAACCAGAGCTCTCCATCCCCACTTCTAGGGACATCTATGGCAATCTGGCATTACTTATTCTGATATATATAATCGTAATCTCATTAGATGTCTGCTTGATCAACTGGTCCTACCTACTTACCCTGCTCATTAGTGAATTGCAAGCTATAGAAACTCACCTCTAAACTAGCATAAGCAAAAAGGTGACTTTATTAGATTGGTGCTGGAAATTTCCAGAACTGCAGACTTTAGGGAGCCTGGAAATGAGAATGGTGTTTGGAATACTAGAGCTGGAGAGAGAGGTATCTTCAGGCCTTAACCATCACTCAGCTGGAAAGGAATCATGTGCGTGCAGAATGAGGACAGGGAGGATGTCAGCTGACAACCACTGATGCCCACACGACCGCAGCCAGGCCCAGAACTGGAGACTCCAACTTCTGCTATAGGAGAAGCAGATGAAGCGGAGAGATGAACTGAGCAGACTTAAAATAGGAAACTCTGGAGATCCCTACACCCCCATCTCCACAGCAGCAGAAAGCAGGAGGTTTGCCCTCTGCAAACTTTTCCACCACCCCCGAAAAAAAAATCTAGATTAAGATTAGGCCCACAGGATAGTAAGACAGGCAGCTACAGTCAACAGAGGACCCAAGGGCCACATGCTGAGTCATGAACCTCTTTTCAGGCCGAGGCGCCCAGAAGGCAGAAGCCTGGCTGAGGTTACTGAGCACAAGGTTAACATTTGTCTCACTGGTTGGTACAGCAAGTAAAACAAACATGAAGACACTGATAGCTAGGTCCCCAGTAGAAAGGACTTGCCTACTGCAGTGATGTCCACTGTACACAGACAAGCTTCTCACCAGTATCCCACTGAGTGTGTGTCTGACGCATGTGCGTGCACGCATGTGTGTGTGTGCGTGGTCACTTTTCAGATCTTGTTTAGGTGCCGTATATTTGGAAGTCCACGGCTGCCTCTTTCTTATAGAAGATGCAGACAGCACGGTCCTCTGGCTCTTAGAATCTTTTGGTGTCCCCTGTTCCGTGATCTTTTCTGAGCCTAAGGCATGGGACCCCAAGACAACCCCTATTCTTAAATACCAGCTAAGGAAAGCTACCAAACATCTGAGAAGACATCCATTGCCCAAAAGAAGCAACCCGATTCAAACAGGAAGGATGATAAAGGATGAAGAGACTCTCAGAAGGAAAAGGAAATTATAAAGAACCTAAAAAACAAGAGAAGAGGGCCCTAGTAAGAAACATTCACAGAATAAGAAGAAGAAAAAAAGAAGTCTTTGGCAATTCTAAACATAATCACATAAACAAAAAATCCAGTGTAATGTTTAGAATAAAATTAATGATATCATTAAGGGTAGAAAAATAAAAGAAGGTTACAGAGGGAAAAAAAATCATTTTAAAAGCTTCCATAAATGGAAAAATATTTAAATGCTTATAAATTTCTCAAAGCTAAATGATAGTGTGCCAAAGTCTGCAGATGGATGCCTCAAGGAAAATGACAACTAACTTAGAATTTTACTCACCAATCTACTGTTTCTCAGTACATCTAAAAAGTTTTTGTCCAGTGGACTCGTTTTATTTCAGAGATGACTGGATTTGGGCTTCTGTTCAAGACCAACTTAATGTGTGATCTTAAACAAATACGACTTTGTCTCTGGGTCTCAGACTGTTCACATACCTCAGAGAGCTTTGAGAATGCAAAACCACAAACACACTAACAAAAAAGCAATCAAAGTGGCCAGAGTGGGGAATTCCTATGGTTTCTAGAAGAGGGGGGGGCTAATGCCAGAGAATCTTGAGTTTAGGGCATCCTTGACTACATATTGTAGCTCAAGTTAGGCTACTAAGTGTGACCCTGTCTCCAAAACCAGCAAACTAAAGAGTTCTCAAAGGATACAAAGCTAGAAGTACCTCAATCAATTCCCTTTCTCCACCCCACAGGCATCATAGCCTGGTCTTCGTTGTCACCTTCATCTCCAACACCCCTGCCATCATCACTCACCAGCACTGACCTGAACCATCCAGAAAAGGAAATCAGAAACCAAGATGTGGCAAGAAAAGGAGGCAGGGCTAAGCTAGGAGGCCCTCAAGGAGGGTGGACTTGTTCAAGAAGATTTCTCCCTTCCTCTGGAAACCTCTGGCTGGGATTCCCACCTGTAAACTGGATAGGAGAAGTTGCCAAACTTTGAGGAATTTTTGGAACATGTTTTGAAACAGTCAGAACTCTTAAAAATAAAATTACAGAATTGGTAAGGAAGTTATTCTGGGACTTAGGTAATCTCATCTGATATAACGTTTTTTAGAGGTATCATCCATTTACCAGCAAGTTTCATTATTTTGTGTAACTTTACAGTGCAGTGATATTTTATTATGTTTATTATGTTATATATTTTATTATGTACCAGCTGATGAGCATCTATATTGGCTCCATTTCCTGGGTACTTTAAATAAAGCCACAGTGGCCATGGATATTTAAGTATCTCTGTTGTAAGAGATAAAGTCCTGGAATGCAACAATGCTCATTTTCCAAGGAAGATGTGTCCACTGTTGCAATAGTGGCTACACTGTTTGTAGAGTAGCCAACCACTCTCCTGATTGGGATCAAAATTTCCTCTGTAGAAGGGAGTTCATGTCAGGTACTATAAACTTGGTCAAGAGATGCCATGGAGGAAGTTTGATATTGTTTTTGCTAAACGGCCAGGTTGTCAAACTCCTTTCTAAGTATTTATTTTTATATCCATAGGTTTGTGCTCTTTTCAGTTAAGATCAGAAAAGCTACTTATTGCAGTGGATAATGGTTAATGTAGACTCTTAACCATTCAAGGTGCTAAGAATAAGTGACCATGAGTGGTCACCTGTAGGTATTTCATCTCCTTCATCCATCTCTGAAATAATCAAAGACAGCACAGAAAAGGTACAGAAAAAGGGTAAGAACTGGAGGCTGGAGAGGGTTGCTCCACAATGTTGTCTTTAGGACAGAACATGACTGTTGCTTATGTAAACTCACAGCAGCTGTAGCTTATCTGCACAAAATCAGCCAATTAAAATTTTCAGCATGGATATTGGTGGGGTTTGGAGGTCCAACCCCTAGCTGAGGAGTTGATGGGAGCTGGTGGAGGAGGAGTTTTATTTTTCTTTGGTGGGGTGGCCCTGGTAGGTTGCCCAGGCCCCAGTGGATGATCCCATGCTCATGGGCATATGGGGAACACTAACCAGATTCTGTGGGTTATTTCTTTAAAGAGCATGAGGTTGGTGTGTTGCAGGAGCCAGAAGGAATATGAAGGAGGCTGTGGGCGATGGATATATCAAGATAAATATATCATATTCATCTATGAAATTTTAAAAGAATATTTTTTAAAAGACAAAAGTATTGAATACCAAATCCATAATTAGTTGGCTATGTTTTACTGTTTCCTATGTTTCTTGAGTTATCTTTTGCATGCATTTTGTTTGTGTCTTGATTAAACAGCCTCATGTTGGAAGCTGCAAGTCACCCTGCTGAGAGATTTACAACACAGAAACCAACCAGTCCCACAAATCAGGACCTTTGTTCTCAGATAGACCATTTTTAAACATTTGCCAGCACATTACTGGCTGGAGATCAGGAATATCACATTTTGGTAGGTCTAAATTTTCAAAAACTCATTAAAAAATATGACTTATCAACTTCCTTGGAAAATTCTTTCATCTTCTTAAGCATGAGCCTAGTAATCAACAGACTTCAGAATGACTTAACCAGAAGGAAGGAAAAAAAAAAAACTTTCCTTCTACTCTATTATGATCTATGAACTAAAAGGGGAAAAATTGGTAGAAGAAAAGCCTGCAAATTTTTAATGTTAACATTTTATGTTTCTGGGGCTTCAAAGTGAAGAAATAGAAAACTTAAAAACATCAATTAGACTCGGGGGCATAAATACTGTTCTAACAAAGGGTGCTAACTTATAAAGAACAAACTAGAAAATGGAAAGAGATTTGAGGTTTTAGGGGCAGTGAACTGTGGGAAGGGAACTATGCAGGGAAACTAATGACAGAGAGGTGTCATTTGATAAGGCTTGTTTTATACAGACTTATCTCAGTGCCAGCCTTCCATCCCAAGAGACAAGAGTCACCTGCTTCTGCCTCACAAAATAGAAAGGCACATTTACGCCACTTCCACAAAGAGAAATTTATGCCCTGCATTAGGGGAAGGGCAGAGTGTTCCTTTAATGTCTGCCATTTCTCAGTTGTCTACAGCTCAAAACAACACTTATGCCAAAGCTGTTTAGGGGTGAAACGATCTGATCTCATTCAGAATGTGGCCCATGAACCAACAGAAGTTTTTGTCTTAGATAAAAAAATGTACCCAAGCCCTATCAGAGATCTGCTAACTGGGAACCTGCATTTTAACATGGTAAACCGTGTAGCGCAGTACTGTAGCCCTGTGTGTCCTGACCCAAATGTCTGCTGATTAGCCTAAATTCTTTGCCTCCCCCACCAATGAGAGATCCGTTATGAGCAATCAGCCTCTGTTGGGATGACCATCACCAGTGACATAGGGAAAGGTTGTTTAGGAGACGACTTTCTTCCACCAAACTTTACCAAACTATACCTTGTGGAGGACAGGATTTTACTTGGAAAGACAGGAAAGCGTAAGTGGAGACATCTCAATCCTTTCCAGGATCATCACAGGAAGGATCTCAACTCAGCTTTGGTGTTCACTCTCCCATTAGCAAGCAGTCCAGCTCATAAAAGTTTACAGGTCAAGTCATAGGGTCCCCTACCACTCCAGTCTCCGCCTGAGCGCTCTATTCCTGCTTCTTCCTGAGCTGGCACTTTCCTAAACAGTCACCAGTCACTTGTCTGTGTGACTTCCTCAGAAGGGACAGTGCTGCCTGCCTGCTCACCCTCTGTTGTCATCCTGTCACTCTGCCTGTGTTATCTTCTTCACTGAACCACCACTATCTGACCTACTCCTCTACTTGACTTGTACCCAAAGCATATGTGCATCCCCCACACACCCTCACACACACACCCTCACACACACACACAAACCTACACACACACACCTACACACACACACACACACACACACACAAACCTACACACACACACCTACACACACACACATAAACCTACACACACACACCTACACACACACATGCACACTCTGGATGCTATCTCTCTCCCTCTCCTTCTCCCCCCACCCCCCAAAAAAATATTTACAGGTGCATCCTGACAGTGACTGTGACCTCCATAAGCATAGGTATCTTGGCAGCATAGGAGGAAGTAGCCACTCAGTAGCCCCTGGGAAGTTACATATGTGAGTGACTGAGTACAAGCAAAGTACTCTGCCAACCTTGCCACCCTCATGTCTAGCCCTTTATCCTGAAAAACAAAATAAACCATTTCTCTTCTTGGGTTTAAGGCTCCCAGAATTTCCCTGATAATGGAAGGCAAAACAATTTAAAGAGACTTCAGTGACGCTATCTACTTAAAATGTGTGGAAACCCCATCAATGGCAGCTTCAGGGCGAATCTGTCTTGAGAGGCTGCCATGCCACAAGAGCGCCACAGAATAGACCTGCCACATTGGTGTTCTTACCTCACAGGTCATGGCGGGGGTAGGGGAAGGGGACTGCAGGGAAGCACTAGAGAGATGTATCTGTGGTCAGGAGTGGTTGCTTCCGCACTCATTCGAAAGCTGTACACTTACGTGCCCTCACGATCACAAAGATCAGAGAGACAGACAGACATCTTTTTTAAAACAAGAGGGGCTTGGAGAATATAGTGAGACTGTGTCAATCATGCCTAAGAGGCTAATCATGGCTCCCAGGCTAAGTCAATGACTCCACAATGAACTACAAGAGAAAATTCTACACCCACCATCACCTTCAAAATACTGGCTCATATCTGTAAAGAAGAGGCTGGTGGAGATGTGTGTAGGGTCTTACATCCATCTTATCGGTGTCCTCTTCCACTTAATGAAAGAAGACGTACTTGGAAGAGCTAATAGGTTCTGTCTGGAGGCAGCACCAGCCTCACACCACACTCTCCTTAAGGTGACCCTGTGCTCCTGCCTCTTCCCAGCATGGAAACCGCGGCCTCTAGCTCCCTTCCCGACCCATCTCTTTCTTTTTCTCCCCCTCCTTCTCCCCCCCCCCCCGATCTCTGTTCCCTTTAAACACAAGCAGAAACATTATTTATGTAGAGCCCTAATTTCTAATGCATCCATAATGCCTGGGAAGACACTGACAATTTATTTAATGAGCACAGACATGATGATTCACAAATGGTGGTTCCAGTCAAAATGAGCTTCATTAATTTTCTGAGCCTTCTTCTGTGATTCAGAGCCTTGGGAGGACTTAGGACCCACAAATCTCCCCAATACCCGTGATGTTCTTGTCTGAGCTCAGCTCAGGTGTGAGTCTAGCACCCTCTCTTACAAGCCTGCTTACCTAATGCGCCATGCTGCCTCTGGGCTACCCAGCTCTGCTCTGAAGGCACCTCCCAGCCTAACAGAGACACCACCCACCTGAGCGTACTAACAGGGCTTTTGGGATACCTGACCCATAACACCCACCCCATATACCAGTGTCCTGGGTGAGGTTTGTGCCAATCATCAGAATACTGCTGATTCAAGCCCAGCAGTGAAGAGTTAGCATCAGTTCCGTCTATCATTGTAGGCGGAGTTTACCCACAAGAACACCAATACTAGAAAAATATTTATTAGAATATAATCCAGAACTCACGGTACAGGTAACCAAGCACAGTAGGGACCGAAGTCTGCAGACGGACGGACGAAGGGGTCCTTCCTCCAGCAGCCAGGAACTAGGAAGAGAGCCCCCCAGCGTCCCAGCAGCCCCTTATCAAAGGGGCTGGCCACACCCCCTCCAGGAGCCCGGGACCCTGGATAAGCTTCTTTGGACCTTATCAGCTGACACCTGAATCCCACAACATCTCCCCCCTTTTTCTAACTAAGAAGGTTCTAAACTAAGACTATGTACAGTAGGAATCATTATGAGGTAGTATCTAGGAGAGGTTAAAGTACAATTGCTAATCAAAGCCTAACTTATATAAGGTATATCTAATAGTTTTAGAATATTGGTAGATAGTAGGGTGTATAGATTATTTTAAAGGGTTAATCTGGGAAAGTGAGAATCTAACACCTGAGTGTTCTTATCTAAGGGATACTAGGGTGGAAACCTTAAACATCTATTCTTCAACCTCTTCAAGACCTGAGAAGGAAGGTAAATTTGTCTGAAAGACAGAAGTACATGGAAGCAGCTACTTCCAAAATTTGGGAGAGGACAGCAACACAGCTACCTGGACAATCACCTCTGGATTTGTGCACCGTTAGAGCATCTATCGGATTGGCTATAGGCCTATGGCATCTGACAGATCTTTTTACAAGCAGAACAGTTTTGAAGGGACTGTCTTATCCTGTCTAGGCAGGTTTCATCAGTCTCCATCTCAATTTGTTCATCCAGCTTGATATCATGTGTGTACTGTCAGCAATCAAGGTAAGGACAGTTCCTTACTCAACCGGCCATTTTTTGCCAAAAGGACCAACTCCAATGGAGTATCCTTGATGCTCAACACCATCTCGTGAAGGGAGCAGTGACACCAGGAGTCGTCGTGTCTCTCGTGGCCAAATTTTAAATGTTAAATGCCATATTCTCTGGGTCTATGAAACGGTTGAAGATTCTTGTCCATCTATGATATTTTAACCTGTATCTGAAATGACTGGGATATGATACCTTAAATAGTGTTGACGGCAGATCTTATCGTCTTAAGGAATAAACCCTGTACTAAAAATTAGAATACTTATATAAGGGATGTACAATCTCTGAACAATGACCCTTAGTAGAACTATCGAGCATTAGCCAGGGGTATCTTACCAGGTAAAGTGTCCACAGCATTTTATACATGTAAATACATATATATCATCTAAACAGAGGTATATAAAACATCTTGTGCATATATCATAACTAGTGCAATCATACATTATATCTAGTATAGTTAAATGAAGGTAGTAATTGCATAGTATACATGACAATGATGTGCAAATATTTTAAACAAAGGTAGAAGCATACATAAAATATAGCAATTTCAAATTCAGCTTTACATAATAGTTACAGATTCAGATTTATATCGAAGTACAAGTTGCTTTGGTTACATAAAACAATCTCAGATTAAACTTTGTACCAATGTACAAATTATCACAATTAAACATATAAAATGATTTTGCATTAGTATCAATATACAGATATCTATGACAGTGCAAATTGTCTTTAGCTTAGCCCATACATTTAGCTAAAATGAAGTATAGGTAGGTAGAACAGTCTATCTTTATCTATCCTATCTATTCCCCCTCTCTTCTAAAAAAAAGATCTCTGATGCTATATTATAGCTTTGTCTTTTACCCAGTTTTACCCACAACCTTTGGATCATAAAACTTATTGGGAAAGGGGGCGTAGTCGTTTATAAGGTTGCTTCCTGCTGACTTAAGGGCGATGGCATCTCTTTGGGGTCCTGTAAAAGCTAAAACAATGGTTAGTTCCTAATGGACTGACCATATACATCTATAACCAATTTTAGGATAGTGGTTAACTCCATCTGGAAACTTAATTAGCAGTGTGATCTGAAGGATAATCATAAGGAGCTATCTTGCAGCTGTTTTTGAATAATCTATTTCTTGAAAGCAATTATTGATTGGTGCGCACCAGGTTCCTGATTTTTCTATTTTTGTCTCTGCTGTCTGTCTATCTGTCTCTTATTCTCTCTCTCTCATATTCTTTCTTCTATTTTTGTTTTTGTAGCAGGAGTTGTTCCGGTGGAGGCCCCATCTCGGTTTCAGATTCTTTGTAGATAGCTGATAGGAGGAAATGTTATTTACAGTGGAAAACTTAAGCATTGTCGATATTCAAGAGATATTTATATCTTTCATGACTTTAGGAGACTGGAAGCAGATAGAATGAGATGTTTGAGAGGTACAGAAACAGGGAGGAACAAGGTTTAAGATGAAGTCACAGTAATATTGGTCCCTAAATATTATGCCTTCTGTCTCACACCAGGTGGCCTTTATGATGTGAGACAGAATTTTTTATATTTCTTTACCAATATGCTTGGGTTCAGATAGGGAGAAAGCCATAAGTTCCCAATCCAAATCCAGCCTTATTAATAGTCAAATCAGGACTAATTTTTTTTTTTTTTTTTTTTTTTTTTTTTTTTGAGATGTAGATGTAAGATGTAAAGCAGTAAAAATTGAGAAATTACCCAGTAGTGCACATGTGTATCAGTTGGTCTCGTAGTCCGTCTTGTACAGTCTTTAATCATCAGTCTGTCTTCTATTGCAGGTGAGTAATTATTCAATGTTTAGACAATGCCGTAAAAATAGTTGTATCCATTTTCCTGTAAAGACAAAACTGAGAGACCCTGCCCCAGGTTTGTTAAGTGTGTTTTCCTTACCACGCATCCGTTTGTCATGTCAGGGATGAGCAGTTACTTTTCTTGTTCAGGAAGAGACTCTTTTTCGAAGCGGGCTTTTATTAGTTTTGTTGGTACCCATATCTTTTCTGTCCCTGTTGAAACAAGAGCAAAACCCCTACCCCACCGAAGCGCATACCCTGGCTTCCATTTGGAAGTCAACACATCTTTGAAGTAAATGGGTTGATTTAACTCAGAAGATTTTTCTACTACCCAATGTCTCTCAGCAGCTGAAGTTCCCTTTTCATCAGCATTAAGAAAATTTAAAGTCAATAAGGCACTATGCAACCTCTCTCTGGGCTTTTTCATTTCTTTCTTTTGTTTATAAAGCATCTCTTTTAATGTGCGGTGAGATCTCTCCACGACTGCCTGTCCTGTAGGATTGTGTGGTATCCCTGTAATATGCTTTATATCATAGTATGCAAAAATTATCTTCATTTTTCGGGAGACATAAGCTGGAGCATTGTCAGTCTTAATCTGAGTGGGAATTCCCAATACGGCCATGGCTTCCAAAAGGTGAGTAAGTACAGCATCAGCATTTTCTGAACTCAGGGCAGTCGCCCATTGCATTCCAGAATAGGTGTCAATAGTATGATGTACATATTTCATCTTTCCGAATTCTGGAAAGTGAAACACATCCATTTGCCATATCTCATTTCCGTGTGTACCCTTAGGATTAGTTCCTGCAGGTAAAGATGGTTGGTTATAGAAAGAGCAAGTGTCACATTTTTTTAGTATTTCCTTTGCTTCAATCTAAGTGATGGGAAAACTCTTCTTCAGCCCTTTGCTGTTAACATGATGCTTTTCATGAAATTCTGTGGCCTTTAGCACGCTTCCTATTAGCAACCGATCTATTTCCTCATTACCCTGCGCTAGAGGGCCTGGGAGGCCCGTGTGTGCCCTGATATGTGTTATGTACATAGGATGTATCCTACCTCTGATGATATCTTGTAGTTGTATGAATAGTAAGGTCAAGTCCGTATCATCAGGAATGAAGTCAGCAGTTTCAATATGTGAAACAACTCTTTCTGCATATTGAGAGTCAGTAATTAAGTTAAGAGGCTCTGTGAAATCCAACAACACCATAATGATCGCGTATAGTTCTGACTTTTGAACAGAGTTATAAGGGCTCTGAGCCACTTTAGTTAGGTTTTCAGACTTGTAGCCAGCCTTCTCTAAATTGTTTGCATCTGTATAAAATATAGGGGCTCCAGAAATTGGTTCATCTTGTACTACACGAGGAAAGATCCAATTAGTTTCCTTTATAAATTGAATTCTCTTGTTTTGGGGATATTTATTATTAATTTCTCCTAAAAAGTCACTGCAAGCCTTTTGCCAAGGTTCACTGTCTGCCCATAATCGTTCAATTTCTTCATTAGTCAGAGGCACAACAATTTCTGCAGGGTCCTTTCCAGTCAATTGGCGGAGTCTCAATTTACCTTTAAAAATCAGATCAGCAATTTTTTCGATATATGTCTTCATCTTTTTGCTTGGCCTATGTGGCAGAAATATCCATTCTAATATGATGCTTTCTCTTTGCATTAAGATTCCTGTTGGAGATTGTCTTGAGGGTAAAATAACAAGTATGCATTCCAAGTCTGGATCCACACGATCCACATGTGTTTCCTGAAGTTTTCTTTCTACCAACTCTAATTCTTTCTCAGCTTCAGCAGATAGTTTTCTTGGACTATTTAAACCCTTGTCACCTTCTAAAGTCTTGAATAAATTAACTAGTTCATAGTTTTTTATACCAATCATGGGCCGTATATGAGCAATATCTCCTAGTAGCTTTTGAAAATCGTTAAGAGTCTTCAATTTATCTCTATTTAATTTTACCTTTTGTGGTCTAATTTTTTGTAAACCTATCTTATATCCTAAATAATTGATAGAATCTCCCCTCTGTACTTTTTCTGGAGCAATTTGCAGTCTCCAATTAGGCAATACTTTTTGTAGTTCTTTAAATAATGTTTTTAATGTCTGTGGGTTTGGGTTTGCCAACAAGATGTCATCCATATAATGGTAAATGATAGATTGTGGGAAGCGCTTGCGTAGTATTTCTAGTGGTTGTTGTACAAAATATTGGCATAAAGTGGGACTATTTAACATTCCTTGGGGCAGGACTCTCCATTGGTACCTCTTAGCTGGCCCTGAATTATTAAGAGTAGGCACTGTAAAAGCAAATTTCTCTTTGTCCTGTTTCTGTAAAGGTATGGTAAAAAAGCAATCTTTCAAGTCAATAACTGTAATAGGCCATCCTTTAGGTAGCAGAGAAGGCAGGGGAATACCAGATTGTAAGGAGCCCATAGGTTGAATCACCTTATTAATTGCTCTTAAATCTGTCACCATCCTCCATTTTCCAGATTTCTTCTTGACAACAAAAACAGGAGAATTCCACGGACTGGTTGATTCTTCAATATGCTGAGCCTGTAACTGCTCCTGTACCAACTGTTCTAACGCCTGAAGTTTTTCCTTTGTCAAAGGCCATTGTTGAACCCAAATAGGCTTTTCCGTTAACCATTTCAAAGGCAGTGCTGTGAGTGTCTTATTAAGAGGGCGATTCTTTTGTACAACTTGAATGGCTGGTGAATTTTTGTCATTTTTGGAAACATAGTTGATCCTTTGGCTGACATCATAACCAGGAGGGATTTTAATCTGGGTATTCCATTGCATTAGGAGGTCGCGACCCCACAGATTCACTGCTATATCAGCCATATATGGCTTTAACCGTCCTTTCTGACCTTCTGGTCCTATGCATTCAAGCCACCTCACACTCTGTTTCACCTGAGATATTGTTCCAATACCCAGAAATTGGATATCTAATGTCTGTAAAGGCCATCTCGGATGCCAGGACCGTGGGGTTATGATCGAAACATCAGCCCCCGTGTCGACTAAACCCTGGATATAAATATTGTCTATCAGTACACCCAATTTTGGTCTTTGTTCATTTATCGAAGTCTGCCAAAATATTCGTTTCGTAATTTTCTTTGGAGTTTTTGAATTTTCTTTTGAATTTATGTTATCATCTGATATCGTATGTTTTTCAAGATCAGGTATTGGGTGTTCTATTCGTCTTGAGGATGCTGGTCTTCTATTACGACCGGATATGATCTCACCATCCTCGAATTTGGAGTCTGATTTTGGGGGGCTTCCCGGGGGAAGCCCCGAAAGGCGTTTCCCGATGGCAGAGGGTTGCCTTCTTTATCTCTGGTAGATCTACATTCATTGGTCCAATGTCGTCCCTTGCCACATCTTCTGCATAATCCAGAAGGCAATGGCCTTCTGTTCGAATTAAACCTAGATCGGGCCTCGTTTCCAAGAGTACTTTGTGTACAGTTTCGTCTTACATGGCCTTGTCTACCACAGTTGAAACAAGTGATTCCTTGGTTCCTCTTCCTTACCTTATCAATGGTTTGGTCTACCCAATTGTCTTCATTACTATGGAGAGGTTCAGCATTGATTGTATATTGAATCCATTCTTCTAGAGGTGCGGCTCTGATTTTTAAAGGCAGAAGCATTCTTCTACATTCTGGATTAGCATGATCAAAGGCCAGAGAAAGTATTATTTGCTTTCTAGCTTCTGGATCTGATATTGCTCTATTTACAGCCGTGGTAAGCCTTTGTAGAAAGTCAGTATAAGGCTCTTTTAAACCTTGTTTGACCTTAGCATAATGCTCAACTTTTTGACCTGAGTCTAAAATCTTTTCCCATGCATTAAGTGCGGCCGTACGGCATAGCAATAAAGTATGTTCGTCATAAGTAGTCTGAGTCTTCACGTCAGCAAACATTCCTTCACCAAGGATTTGGTCCTGAGAAGCAAAGAAACCCCTAATTCTTCCTTGGTGTTCTAAGGTCCTGGCTTCTTCTCTAAACCAGCTTCTCCACTGCAAATTTTGACTCTGGTCCAAGACAGCAGCCGTTAGCTGCATCCAATCGAGGGGGAGGATTCGGTTTTTTGCAGACCATGAATTCAGGAGCTGCTTTACATAAGTAGAGTGAATACCATACATGGATATTGCCTCTTTAAAATCTTTGATGTCTTTCATATGTAGTGGCTCATAACTATACTCTACATATTCTGAGGAACCCCCTGGTGCCATCTTGGTCTGAATAGTAGCTGGGAATAATAGTGGTGGTGAAGGAGGTATCCCCGTGATGTTTACAACTTTATGTAAAGTATTTCCAGTACCATAACACCCCATTGGGGGTTGACCTGAACTGTTCTGAGCATCAGATGTATCATTGCCCTTTTGTAGTGTTGCAATATGGTCCCCACATTGTTCCATTTTAGATATAATGGGTTCCCATTTTTGGATTTTGGACACTACGGATTCCCATTCTTGGAATTTGGACAGTGCAGGTACAAATTCTTGTATTTCGGATACCATCTGTCTCAAAGTTTGACTTTCTTGATGAAGTGATCCTTGTAAAGACTTCACCGAGTTAGCAATTTTGAGATCTACATCATTAGCATAATTAATGATTTTCTCGTCCACTTTGTTAATGTGGTCAACAAGTTTCTTGTTCTCATCAGTTACGTAGAGTTTATATTGTTCTAGGTCTAAAGACCTCGCCGAGTTAGCAATTTTCAGATCTACATCATTAACATAATTAATGAATTTTTCATCCAGTTTATTAATGTGGTCAATAAGTTTCTTGTTTTCATCAGTTACGTAGAGTTTATATTGTTCTAGTACAGTGTTATCATTATGTGAAAGCTTGTTGTAACCAGTTTGTAGCATATCCATCGTTTTAGACATAGCAGAGTCTAATTCACATATCCTGGACAACAGCTGCTGATTGAAGGTCTGCATCTGCTTAACGTCATCTGACAGTGTAGCGTTTGATGATTCTATAATACCAAGTTTGGATGGTAATTGAAAGTTCAGATTCGTGACCTCAGTCATCACCCTTCTATTGTGGAACACAACATACAGAAACAGACCAAGAAATAGTAAAACTGGGGTACTGAATACCTCAAGATACTCATTTAAAAACTTGTCAACCATCGTGGAAAAATATATACCAAATTCCTCAAAAGAATAGTTGTCAGCCATTACCTCAATCCAGGTGCAATGACGCTGTGTGGTCAGAAGGTGTCACAATAACGTTTAGTGCCCTGCTGTATGGCCGCTGTAGAGACACTCAGCACGTTATTCACAGATCCTAGGTGTTAGAGGGTCTCAGCAGACAAAATAGAATCTTTGGGAAAAAACAAATTCTCACAAGTCAAGACAGGATGTCAATTACAAGATAGAATGGTTTTAGTTATCTTTGTTCACCTACAGGAGTAATTCACAATTGTCCCAGGTTACAGGGGTTAGGGGCGGAGCTGCTGCTTGAATCTGCAGTTTTTGGGTCAAACTCAGCCAGCCAGGTTGGGGGAAGGGCGCTCCTGCAGCCGCAGTTCAAACTCAATTAAAATGAACTGAGCAGCGGTACAGCTAGGTGCGGAAGCAAGCAGCCCGGGTCTCAGCCGTTTAGCTAGGCAGAGAGCCACAGCCGCGCGCTGGGGGAGGGGCGTGCGCAGCAGGCAGACAGCCCGGGTCTCAGCCGTTTAGCTAGGCAGAGAGCCACAGCCGCGCGCTGGGGGAGGGGCGTGCGCAGCAGGCAGACAGCCCGGGTCTCAGCCGTTTAGCTAGGCAGAGAGCCACAGCCGCGCGCTGGGGGAGGGGCGTGCGCAGCAGGCAGACAGCCCGGGTCTCAGCCGTTTAGCTAGGCAGAGAGCCGCGCGACTGGTTGAAAGGCAGAGATACCGACCGCGCGCCGCGCGTGCAGCGGTTAGACAGACCGACCGCTTACAGCGGAGCCGCAGCCGCGCGACTGGTCGAGGGGCGGGGCTACAGACCGCGCGCGGCAGCTGCAACCGGCCCGGGTCTCAGCTAGCCGCGGGTCGTGTGCTGGGTGGGGGGGGGTCTACCGACCGCAGGTGGCAGCGGGGCCGAGGCCGTGCGGTTGGCTGAGATGCCTGGAGCCCCCGCTGGCGCCGGCTGAAACAGACCGGGAGCCTCGGAAACTGATGACGTAAGCCGTTTGGAGGTCACCGCTCAAAACCAAATCTGCACGGGGCTGGATAAGCCCCGCCCACACTCAAAACCTGACCTGAGTGTGAATTAAACCCGTCCCGTGGGCCCGCCCGTGGGTCCGGGACACGTTGGGCGCCAGATGTAGGCGGAGTTTACCCACAAGAACACCAATACTAGAAAAATATTTATTAGAATATAATCCAGAACTCACGGTACAGGTAACCAAGCACAGTAGGGACCGAAGTCTGCAGACGGACGGACGAAGGGGTCCTTCCTCCAGCAGCCAGGAACTAGGAAGAGAGCCCCCCAGCGTCCCAGCAGCCCCTTATCAAAGGGGCTGGCCACACCCCCTCCAGGAGCCCGGGACCCTGGATAAGCTTCTTTGGACCTTATCAGCTGACACCTGAATCCCACAACATATCATTATCACCACCATCACCATCACTAACTGCCAGGTACAGAGCCTCCATTCATATATCTGCCTGTCTTCCTGAGCCTCCTCCTGGAGTCAGAAGAAGGATGTTTCAGTGCCCTTAACTTTCCTCCCCCTGTACATGCAGAGACCTCATATTTCTTAATCATCTAAACAAATAGTTGTGTGCTGCCCACACACATTTTTAATTTAGTTATTATACAACTTCTACAAAACTTGGATTGGAGACATAAAACGCCCACAAAGTTTGTGTTCATGCAGCAAACTGCTAACTCCCACTGTCCCCCCCCCTGCCATTTACATTAGTATTCACCTCCACATCCTGACAAATATGCTTAGATCATTACTTTGAGTTTTGTTTGCTTCATCACAGGCATTAACCCCCTGTTTCCCCCTGTGCAGTGTGAAATTTTAGTTCCTTCTCTTCCTTTTTCGTGTACACATTTCTATCTGGGGAGCCACCAACAAGGGTCACATGCATGTTTTATAAAAAAGGTACTGAGGAGTGGCCACACCCACTTGTTTGTGCAGAGGCTATGAAGCTGCAAAGTGGTCACCAAGTCTGAAACATTTATCTGGCTCTTTACAAAGTATTTGCAAACCTCTGTCAACCATTTCATCCACCAATATGACTGACGTGGGATTGTATCCGTGCTTAGCATTCCCATCCCCGTGACTAACTGCTGTCTTAGCTGAGCCCTGCAGTGTACTGTGAGCACATTTCTTTCCTCTTTCGCTTACACCTGCATTTATAACTTCCTGGTCAGCTCCTGTACTTGTTCTTAATTCTTCACAATAAGTTCAGCAAACTCTTCCCCATACATATAAATGTGCTTGAAGTCATTAAGGTACCATGGGCGGTTTACTCTCTAGACCCGAAACTCAGCTGATTTCTGTCTTCACTATGGCATGCCCTCCATCTTCCATGGTGCTGTGGTCCTTCTGATTCCATACTATCCTAACCCCAACTTACAGGACCCTGTTTACTATACATTTTTTTTGAAGAAGAAGAAGAAGAAGCATATACTCAATTATCGACCAAAGGCTAAAATAAAAAGGTCTATTCTCTGACATTTATAAATGTCTGAAAAATATGTATTCTATGTTTGCAATACTTTCCTGTTATACTGGATATCTTAGTCAGAATAACTACTATAACAAAATACTAGAAATGGTTGTTTTAATGACAAATGGCTTCAAGTCCCAGCTGAGGGTTCCAGTGTGCCCATTTATTTTTTGGTTTACACATGGCTACCTGCTTACTGGTGCAGAGAGAGGTGGGAGAAGGTGGTGTGGAGAACAGAAGCAGATGGTGGATTTAGAGTCCAGCTTTATTGTGTTTTCTCGGCTGCTTGTTGTTTCTGTGTTCTTGCCAACAGCATCAGTGCTGTTTCCTCCCGTCCACATACAACCCCTTTTCCTCATCTCTCTGTGCCCATTGCTTGGTATTTGGGAATAGACTAAAAATTCCAGCACTTAGGCTCAATCTGCCATCTTTCATAAAAAGTAGTCAGTGGAAAACTTATCAATTTCAGTCTTTTCTCTAGGTGTAAGTCTTTCCCACCAGACTTTGTTCCATATAGGGCTCACAGCAATTTCTCTGAAGGTGCTAGGCTGTCCCCAACCAAGTACCAGATAAGCCTTATGGGCTGGCCAGTGCACTTCCTCATGATGCCACTGTGTAAGGCCTCACTCATCTTCATCCTTTTTGGTCATCCTTTCTCTGGGCCGACTTCCATCTCTAGTGGACTGGTAGTCTTCATGAGATAGAATAACAGCATCTGATATGGTGTTGTTTGACATTGTACCTAAGGTGAAGAGGGAGCACACGAGAGCTACAAGATTTCTGAATCTGTGTTCATCCCAGTAGGCTTCTTTTCCAACAAACAGACCAGCATGCTTAACTCAGCTCTGAGTCGAGTGCTGGTGCTTGGAAACGTTGCCAGACAAATTAAACAACATTTCACGTTGTTGCTGGAATCACACGTGCAAACTCGGTTGCTTTTCTCCAATTGTTCTGGTCTCAGTACCCGAACACCAACGATCAGAAGTCAGGGCTTTACAGCAGACACTACTCTGTGAAGGACCCGGATTCTACTCCTAGGATTCACATCAAGTAGCTCATAACCACCTGCAAGGCCAGCTCTGGGTGATTGACATCCTCTCCTGGTCTCTATGGGTACCTGAACTCACACGCACACACCAACACAAAGACACATAATTAAACATAAAATAAATCTTAAACATAAAAATTTAGTCAAGTCAGCATTAAATATTTTCAGCCGTCATAGAACTTTGAAAATAAAAATGAAGGGTCTGGAGAGGTGGCTGAGTGGCTAGAGCACTGGCTGCTCTTCCAGAGGGCCTGAGTACAGTTCCCAGCACCCACATAGTGGCTCACAGCCATCTGTAACTCTAGCTCCAGGAGACCCTCTTCTGAACTCTGCCGACACACTGCATATATGTAGTGTACAGAAATACACACAGGAAAAACATGCACACATAAAATAAATAAACTTTAAGAAAAAAAGATGAAGATGGAACATTCTGATGATTTATAGCTGAGCACATTCTTCCTTGATCAGCATTCCCAGGATTCCATTTATTGAAAAGAAATAGTACTTTTGACAGTTCTACAATTAAAAAAAAAAAACAGTCAATAACATTGAATTTAGTAAAGCAAAATAAATTTGAATATTTCTCCAACATACTTCCAAGAATATCTTTTGAAGACGCATGATTTTGCTAAAGTATCTCAAAAAGCAATGCCCATTTTTAAATGCTTCCAAACAGTCAAGGGAGAGTTGCCACTCCATTTTCCTAGAAGCCCATAATGGCTTTAGCTGAAGGAGCTTTTCACTGGCTAAAGTATTGTGTTGTTCTTAAGTACCATAAAGAACAACCATAAGGGGACAGAGACTCCTTGACTAGCTCAGGAGGGTGGATAAAAGAAATGGCTTAGTGATGGGGATAAGGAACCACAGGTAAAAGCTACTTTCTGTAATTTATCCTTACTATTTAATTCTAAAGTAAATCATGAATGTATACTTATTATAAAAATTCAACCTCTATAGAACTCTACAGAACACACTGCCCACCTAAAGAAAGAAAATATCTCTATCTCCCCTGTTGAATAAAGTTGTCATTAGCCACGTGTGGCCCCTGAGTGCACTTGAGATGAAACTGCCTGAGGGACTGGCTTTCATCTTTATATGATTTTAATTAGCTGAAATCCAAATACATATCACTCTAGTGACTACCATATTGAACAACTCAGATACAGAATAAGAAGTGAAATCAGAATCATCCCCCAAACCAGGAAGTAACTGTTCTTGTTGTTAGTTTAATTCTTTGGACCAGTTGGGTGTGGTGTGTAAAGAAAATATTTGCTCATTACATGGGTTCTCTAGCCAAACAGTGTACACTAAATCCTATGCTTAATTTATGCAAAATAGGCCACTGTTACTTTATTAATGTCTTTGCCTTCTCCCACTTTTAAAATGGAGCTAATAACAATTGCCTCCTTAGGTTCTTTGAGAAGCAAACTAATCAATATATTTAAAACTCTCAGATGGGGCTGGGGAGAAGGCTGAGTTGATAAAGTGCCCATGGTACAAGCATAAGAACTTGAGTTTGGATCCCTGGAACCTCACAAATTCTGACCATTTACGTACGGATAAACACATTCCTTCTGGATCAGAGTTTTCAGGCTTCCATTCATTGATTAAAAATAGTACTTTTAAAAAACAGTTCTGCAATGTAAAAAAAAATCACAATCAATCATCTTGAGCTTAGTAAAGCAAAAAAAAAAGAATTGAATATTTTGCCAACAGGTTTCCAAGAAGATCCTTTAAAAATGCAAGATTTTGCTAAGGTGTCTCAAAAACAATGCCCATTTTTAAATGCTTCCAGACACTCAAGAGGGGTATAACCCTATGGAGTTGCCACTCCATTTTGGCAGTGCAGATAATAACACTAGTGCTGGGGGACAGACAGGCAAGTGGGTCCTAAGGTACATTGGCACGGCCGCTGAGATGAACTGATGAGCTCCAGGCTCAGTAAGAAGCTGGCTCAGAAAGTAAGGTGGGGAACAATCAAGGTAGATACCCAATATCATATGAGCCTCCAAATGCATGTATACATGCAAGCATGTGTGACTGTGCATACATGAATACACACATAATTCACACACACACACACACACACACACACACACACACACACACACACACACACACACACACACACATACACCAAAAGTAAATAAATAAGAACCTTAGAAGAGCTCTTGGCACATAGTTCCACATTAGAAATGTTGATAATATTAGTATTACTATAAGCCTATTATTCTGTAATTTGGTTTATAATTCTGCCTAGAAATCTTTCCATGTCAAAACCACATAGGTCTCCTTTATTTTTTTAATGTGAAAATTTTAATTACTGAAGTAATAAAAGAATTTGGTAAGTAAGCAGAATACTGCAATTCTCACAGATTGCATTTCAGAAAGAATTTGTAAGTCATGTCAACCTTCTTCCAAGAGGCTAAAAGACTTTTCAATATATCAAATGGAGACAACATAGGCCCCCAAGATGAGCCTAGTCTTTAGCATTGATGTTTCCTTGACAGACTAACGAAAGATTCAAATGACGGAGTTATCAGACACGGATGGTCAACTAACTGAATGTAACCACTAGGAAACAGAAGACAAGATGGAGAACTGGGGGGTTAGAAACTACTTATAAAAGTATAAACTAAAAATTCCAAAGCTTCAAGTGCAACAAAATAATATAAATAAATTATTTGTTAGATATATTCACATAAAGAAGAGAAACATCTGAGGAAAACATTGGAGACTTGAAAGTCCACTGAGGAGAAAATGTAATATGAAGTTCCTGGTCCAGCCTAGCTTTGTGGTCTGGACCTGTCTGCTGCTGCTTAGCCCCTCCCCCCCCAAATGACTCAGACACTTATATTAATTACATGTTGTTGCTGCTTGGCCTACGGCTCAGACATATTGCTAGCTAGCTCTTGCATCTTAACTCAATTCATTCCCATTAATCTGTCCTGCCACATGCCCCGTGGCTTACCTATTTCTTTAGGTCTTGCTTCTTGGTGCACTGGATCACATCTATCTTGACTATACCCTCCTTTCCCTTTATCTATGCTCAGATTCCTCACCTACTTCTAAGATGCTCTGCCATCGGCCCAAACAGTCCATTTATTAGCAAGTGATATTTACAGCATACAGAAAGACATCCCACATCAAGAAAATATTCTAGAATAAGAAAGATTGGCAAATGATATGGAAAAACAGAAGCAAGATATATATTCATTAAGGTTCTGTCTATTAAAAACCAATAGGACTATAAGAAAATGTGGTGTGTGTGTATGTGTGTGTGTGTGTGTGTGTGTGTGTGTGTGTGTGTGTGTGTGTGTGTGTGTGTGTGTGTAATCAAGTGATAGGGTTGTTTTATTTCTATTTTATTCACACAAATCCTCATGTTTATATATACATATTTCTTGTGAAAAATAGTACATGTGATTATGAAGACTAAGAAGTACCATAAAATACCATCTGCAGTCTAAGTGCTGGCTAGGTTTTTTTTTTGTTTTTTGTTTTGTTTTGTTTTTATCAGCTTGGCATGAATCATGGTCATCTAGGACGAGGAGACCTTGGTTGAGAAAATGCCTCTATAAGATGGACCTGACTAACTGTCATACTTCTTTCCAGAGTGACTGTACAAGTTTACACTCCCACCTGCAGTGGGACCACCTTCTAAACATAAAATCAGTAGCACAGACAATAAGAGTATCAATTAATAGATGAGAGATCCTTAAATTGAGAAGTTTCTGTAAGGCAAAGGACACGGTCAATAAGACAAAATGACAGCCTACAGAATGGGAAAAGATCTTCACCAACCCTACATCTGACAGAGGACTGATCTTAAAAATTTATAGAGAACTCAAGAAACTAGAGACCAAAAACCCAAATAATCCAATTAAAAATGGGGTTCAGAGCTAAAGATGGAATTCTCAGTGGAAGAGTTACACATGGCTGAAGGACACTTAAAGAATTGCTCAACATCCTTAGCCATCAGAGAAAAGCAAAACAAAACAACTCTGAGATACCACCTTACATCTGTCAGAGTGGCTAAGATCTAAAACACAGATGACAGCCTATGCTGGAGGGAGTGTAGAGCAAGGTGAACACTCCTCCACTGCTGGTGGGAGGGTAAACTTATACAGTCACTTTGGAAATAATTATGGTGGTTCCTCAGAAAAGTAGGAATTAATCTCAATGATCCAGCAATACCACTATTAAGCGTATACCCAAAGGATGCACATTCTCACACCAAAGGCATTAGCTTAACTATATTTATAGCAGTATTATTCATAATAACAAGAACCTGGAAACAACCTAGATGCATCTCAACTGAAGAATGGATTAGCAAACTGATACATTTACATAATGTATCACTATTTATCAGAAAAATAAGGCATCCTAAAATTTGCAGGCAAATGTATAGATTTGAATAATATCCTCCTGAGTGAGATAACATAGGCCCAGAAAGATAGGCATGGGATGCACTCACTCATAAGTGGATTTTAGACCAAAAGCAAAGAATATCCAAGCCTCAAACCACATCCCCTGAACAGCTTTGGATTGGAAGAAACTTAAGAGAGACATCCAGGGATCCCCCTGGGAAGAGAAAATAGATAAGATCTCCTGAGTAAATTGGGATCATAATGGGTAGTGACCAAGGAGAGGTGGGAACAAATCATGAGAGAAGGAGATGGTTGATTGAGAGGAGCAACAAAGGAGAAAAAAAGAGTAGGATGTCTTGATAGAGAGAGCCATTGTGGGGTTGGAAAGAAACAGAGTGCTAGGGAAACCTCCAAGAACCTACAGGATGTCCCTGGCTAAAACTCCAACCAATAGTCGAGAAGTCGAGAGGGTGCCTAAAGAGGACTTTTCCTATAATCAAATGAATGACCACCCTTAGTGTCATTATAGAACCTTCATCCAGCAATGAATAGAGGCAGAAACAGAGATCCATAGCTAAACACCAGGTTGAGCTCCTGGTCCAGCTAAATAGAGAGAGAGGAGAGTCTATATGAGCAAAGGGATAGGGATTATGAAGAGGCATCCAACAGAGATGGCTGGATGGGGCTTTGTGGAGCTCACTGAATCAAAAACAGCCACTGGGGAATCATCAGGAAAAGAACCAAACCCTCCAAAGGTAGATGACTGTCAATTGGCATAGTCAGTATGTGGAACCTCATGGAGCAGGATCAGACTATGTTCCTGTGCATGAACTGGCACCTTGGAGTGCATTCCCTACAGAGTCACACTAACCCAGCCCTAATATTGGGATGAGAGAATCGGCCCTACTTCAAATGGATACATCAGACTGAACTGACCCACCTTGGCCGTCCTTGCCATCTTTGAGGAATGGATGGGGGTGGGGGGGGATGAGGTGCAGGGAGGCTGAGGGAGGAATAGGAGGGTTGGGAGGAGGGAAGGGAGGGCAAGCAGGGAAATTCATAGGAAAAAAATCTTCTTAAACAAAAAAAGAAAGTTAAAAAAACAAAGATTGGCCTGTGGTCATATCTGTGGGGGCATTCCTTTGATTGATGATGGATGTGGGAGCCCTCAGCCCACAGTGGGTGGTGCCCTGCTACCCTTGGACAGGTGGTCTGCATTGTGTAAGAAAGCAAACTGAGAAAGCCATGGGGAACAAGCCAGTAAGCAGGTTCCACCAAAGGATCTGCCTCAGCTCCTGCCTCCAGATTCTTGCCTGAAGCTTTGGTGTCTTTATCACAGCAGCAGAAAGCAAAATAGGGCACTAAGGATGCCAGTGGTACAATTTAATCTGAATCAAAAGGGCCGAGAACTGGAGGACAGAAGGATTCTAAGTTCAAAGTCAGCCTAAGGACATACCAGTGCAAGTCCTGGTCTCAGAAAGTGTGAAAATAAATAGTTGAGTGTGTTGTATGTGGTTTCCAGCCTGGACTTTCTGGACTAGCCTGGTGGCCCAGACTTTCAGACCCACAGTCCCATAGTCCCACTGAAACACACAGACACTTATATTAATTGTACACTGGGCCCAGCCCAGGCATATAATTTACTAACTCTTTACCCTTAAACTAAACCATGATTCTTGTTCATCCATGTGGGCTTGGTGCCTTTCCTCAAAGCAGCATAATTGTCCTCTGTATCTGCTGGCTTCTCTGTGGCATTTCTGCTCTATTCTTCCTGTTCCCATAGTTTTCGTTGTCTGGTAGCCCTGCCCACACTTCCTGTCTGCCTTTGACCATCAGCATTTTTATTAAACCAATGGGTGGGACAATTATTTACAATGGAACAACATAATCCCCCTACATGAGTGTTTTTGTTTTCTCACTAGGGCCACCAATAGTCAGAATAATAGATGCCTGACCACATAGATAATGACATATCTTCACTCAATCTGACAATTCAAATGCCAGAATCTTTCAGAGAGTTCTACACAGGCACATCCAGCTATCCAAGAATCACTTAATTCTTAATAGCAATACGTAATGTTAACTACTATGATGTAAAACATATCAAAGATTGTGTGAGTCTAATCTGTATTTATCTGGAATCTCAAGAAGCAATATGAACCCCTGAATGATAGTAATAGTTGAAAAGATAACATCTGAAAACTTAAAACATGAAACATGCCATCAATCAGTAGGTTGAAGAAATCACAAACAGAGGAAGCAAAAGGAAGTAGAAGCATTGAACACATCATAAAAATACCACAAACATAAGAAAATCTTTAAAGCAACTGCAAAAAACTGGTTGGCAAAAATTTTAAGGACCAACAATAAGATTGAAAGTGTTTCTCAACAGAAACACTGGAATATTACCAGTTGTTTAAAAATCTGCAGATGGGGTGGAACTGTCAATCTAGAATCCAATAAAAATAACCCTGGAAAGCAAAATTTAAAAGATTTAAAAGGAAAAAGTTGTCATTATTCATCAACCAACTTTCACTTTTAAAAAAAAGCAGTAAAAGTTTTCAGTGGAAAAGTAAAGGTTGTTTATGAAGGAATATAAAAAAATAGAAAAGTCTTAAATTTTTTAAAATATATTAAAATTTAAAAACACCATTTGTAGGAAGTTGAAATCAAAGTCGTTGAAATTTTTTTCATTATTTTATAGGATGAATACCAATTATTATTAGACTTTTATAAATTAAACCTCTGTACAACTTAGAAAAAAAACTTTTTTATTAATTCACTTGAAATTGATGGGAAAATGAACCTTCAAGTTCTACCAAATTATTTCTCTTGGTGTTTTAATAATCTTGTATTTGTTTTTTGAATTTTTAATTTTATTTATTATTTTTGTGAAAATGGAGGTGTGTGGTGTATGCATGAAAGCAGGTGCTCACATGCCATGGCACATGGGGGCGGAGGACAGGAGACAACTCTCAGGAGTTGGTTCTCTTCTTCTGCTGTGGGTTCTGAGGGTTAAGCTCCTTTGAAATATTAATGTGAAAAATTCATCAATGAAATTTTAAACATTAAACAAACCTTGGATTTCAGGAATCTAACCATTTTTACACTATCTATGGCATTTTGATGTGCCATGTAGACCCAAGCGACAACAGTTTGATGGGGGCTTAGTTTCGTTTTGTTGCCTGCCCACAAACCGACTAAGCTATAATTCACTCCTTTTTATTACCTCTGTTAAATTTTGGAATTATGACTGTTTTAGTATTAACAACTGAGCTGAGAGTGGTGCACAGTTTTGTAGTCTAAAGGACTTTTGAGAGTGCTAACTTTTTCTTTTAAGAATTTGAGAAAGTGGAGGTAGAAAGGGTTTGTAAAAACCAGAGGCAAGGCATGGAGGACACTATAACAGACCTTCTAAATCAACTGAGCAAAGCTCAAGTGAACTCACAGCAGACAAAGATTTTGACATGCATGTGTGAGGACCCGAGTTCAAATCCCCAGCGCCCACAATTTTATTCCGAGCAAACATGGTGGCCCACCTATAATCCCAGTGCTCCAGAAGTGAAGATGGGAAATTCCTAAAGCAAGCTAGACTAGTCAAGTGGATGTGCTATAGATTCAGCAAGAGACATTGCCTTAGTAAATACTATACTCGACACACACACACACACACACTTACACACCAGCACATACAAGTGCACACACATATATGAACACATATACATGTGTATATACCATACATATATGCACATGTGAAAAGTTTAAAAATTGACCTGTACCTAAACATGGTGCACACACTTGTAATCTCAAGTCCTAGAAGGCAGAGGCAAGAGGACTGTGAGATATGCCCCCCCCCATACACCTTTTTAAAAATCACTTATAAAACTTCCCAGATGTGTGTATTTTTCTTGGTGGATAGATGATTTCTTATTTTCATTAAGATAGTTCTGTTGAGATATAGTTTCTATACTCATTAGAAAGTCTTAATATTAGAATTATGTCATCTATTCTTTTTTTATATTCTTATCTGCAATTTGATGTTTTTTTATTTCTAAGTGCATTTGGTTTGCATATATGTGCAGTTTATCATTTCTGAAGAGGCTTAAAAAAGCTAAGTTTTAAGCATTTTGATCTTCTTTATCATATATGTATGTACTGCTTTTTTAGTTTTAATCCTAATTTTATTATCTCCTCACATTTGTATTTGTTCCTTCTTTTAAATTCTCAACCTTGCCTCTTAGCTCATTAAATCTCAGCCCTTTCTAATACAAAATTTAGTGAACACTGAGTAGAATACTTACATAATTTCTCCTGGAGTACTGTTTGAGCTATCCCATGCATTTTGATACACAGTAATTTTATCATTATATTCTGAATTTTATTTTAACTTCTTTCTGATGAGTCTGTTGCCTATTAGTTGCTTTTCTTATAGCTATAACTACAAACCAGACAGAAATATTTATAGAAAAAAGGATTTATTTTAGTTATGGTTTCAGAAATATTATTTCATTCTATCAAAGTTTGTGGAAAAACAGAGAAGCTCATATCCTCGCAGCCAAGAAGCACAGACAAAGAAGCCAGCTCAAGACCTGCAAGAGCTTTCAAAGACATGCCTCCTGACATCCATCTCCCAGTGAGGCCAGTCTCCTGAAGTAGCGCCACCAGCTGGAGACCCGAAACCAGCAACATGAGACTGTTAGGGACAATGACATATTTAAACCTCAGCATTATCCTTTGATGTCTCAAAGCTCATGACCATCTCATAATGCAAAATATATTTATTTAGTCCATCTTTGAGCCAATGATATGACAGTTTAAACAGTGTTCAAAATTCTAAATTCAAGTTCTTTTCTGATATTCAAGACTTTACAGAGCCTGCAATTCTATACTTCTAAGAACCTATCAGAGCAAACATGGAGATTTTGGAAATACAGATAAAAACAAATCAAGACAGAAGCTGGAAACTGATGTGGGAGTGTCTTTTTGTATGCCGTGAATATCAATGTTTAAATAAAGGAGTTGTTTTGGCCCATGACAGGCACCATAGAAAAAGTAGGAGGGGAAATCAGAGCAGAGGTAAGAGAAGGGCGGAGTCAGAGACAGATCTAGCCAGACACCCAAAGAAGAAACATGTAAGGAACACAGGTGAGCCATGGGCCACGTGGCAGGACAGATTAATGGCAATGGGTTAAGTTAAGATGAAGGAGCTAGTTAGCAATGTGCCTGAGCCATAGGCCAAACAGCATTGAAGTTAATATAAACGTCTGAGTCATTTTCCGAGCCTAAGCAGTGACAGGCAGCTAAAGGGTCTGGGACCGCAGGTCTGTGGGTCTGGACATCTGGCTAGCCGGGGCCAGGAAACCTATTGTAACAGAAAACCAATGAGGACCAAAAGCATTAAGTCTTGTGTCTCTACATCCTACATCCAGGCACGTGTATCACAATGCGAACACAAAGTATCTGAATCTGCTCTGCCCTGTAGCCTTACTGTTTGTAGCCCACAAACTCTAGTGGGGAGGGGTGGATACACTCATTTCTTGTATCTTTCCTTAACAGTTACAACACATTTCTGGTGTGTCCAGCATTCTGAAATCTCCCCTGCAGTCTAGACTTTCTTTTCACGTGTATCTTAGTGACTGTCTAGAGGGACTCTGGCCCTGCCACACACATTGTCTGTCTCCACTAGATCCTAAAACAATCCCTAATGCATGTAAATTCAATATTATGCACAGGTACAAAAGTTTGAGAGACTTTCCCAATGTCTGCATCACTTTGGACCATAGCCTCAGCAAACTCTAGTATCTGTGGGGCTGAAGCGGGGGAAGCACTTCCCAGGGCGGCCCTCATGCAGGTGCCCAGAATTCTCTTCTGCAAGTGCATCTGATCTTAGATGGCCCTGTGATGGACCGTCTGGCCATTTCCTGAAGTGCCCTCAAGGCATCTCCCCTATTGTCCCCGTGAAAAGTACTGGGGCTTCCTTTTGATGAGGCTAACCTTTTCAGGAGCCATGCCTCTCAGTATCCCAGTTTGGCACGTGCTTTTTTCTAGCCAAACTGCAAATTTTTCAAAGTTTTCTGACCTGCTTTTTCTTCCCAGTCCTTACTTTTAACCTGGCTAAATCTAGTCACTAATAACCATGTTAAGGTCTGAACACCATTAGCCCATTACTTCTAAATTCAGCCTCACTCAGGATTTCAGGACACAGGAAAGCTACAGACATATTCTGTGCCAGTGTATAAGATGAACGAATGGCTTCTAGAATTCTCATTCTTGCCTGAAACCTTCAGAACACAATCTTTTACTGTCTACATTCATATTGGAGTGTCTAACAGCAAGAATGACCCATCAAACTCTGCCTTCAGCACCCGAGCTTTTCTCTACTCTGCTTTTCTTTTACTCCCCCTGCCCCGACACACACTTCAAACCAGTCTCACAGTTTAAGGACCACACTGTCTGGAATGGCAATAGCAATAACCTTACTTTCCAGAGACCAATATTTCAGGTTAATTAACCCCCGTGACCATGACCATAAGACCTCACATAAACAACCGAAGTGGGAAAGAGTGTATTTGGCTCAAGTTTCAGGGTGTTCATCCATAACTGCTAGACACTGTGCACAAAGAGTGTATTTGGCTCACAGTTTCAGGGTGTTCACTCATAACTGCTAGACACTGTGCACAAAGAGTGTATTTGGCTCACAGTTTCAGGGTGTTCATCCATAACTTCTAGACACCGCACACAAAGAGTATATTTGGCTCACAGTTTCAGAGTGTTCATTCATAACTGCTAGACACCATGCACTTAGGCAGGTCTTGGCAACAGGCAGTGGTGGCAGAGCTCATCTCATTATAGGCAGGAAATGATGCATGAGGCACAAAAGGGTCAAAGAAAAGGTCCTCTGCCCATGAAATCACCCTCAAGATTCCTTCAGGATAGTCTTCATCTCCAACATTTCTGTACTCTCCTAAGATGGCACCACCTTCTGGAGACTGGACTTTTAAAATGTGATTCTGTTGTGGGTATTTTATGTGCAGAACACAACAGCTGTGAATTTTTTTAAATGCCAAGTTGCTTTTATCACAAGTTATTTTTCATACTTGTATTTAAATTGTTAAGATGTAATGACGGTTACAGGATATAGACCCATGGCATTTCAGAGTTATTCTGCAAACTAAAAACATGTTCAATATTTATAGATGCAGATTTGATGAAAATGAGCATTCTTTAATTAATTGGCAAAGGTTTGAAAATGTGTCTACATGAAACCAAGTCTGTGAGCTGTATAGTTTAAGAACAATTTACAAAATAAATTGTATTTCTGTATGCTGACAATAAACTGATAAACCTGAAATTTATAAATGATATCAAACCTTTACAGAGTTACAATAAAAACTGCATACCTGGCAAAATGTGTCAAGACATCTGTTGAGGAAATTATGAAACTTTACTAAAAGACAGTAAGATTAAAGTAAATGAGAAGACCTATCTGTTCAGCTTGGAAACATTCACATGATAGCACTGTCAATCTACCCCAGTGTGTGTGTGTGTGTGTGTGTGTGTGTGTGTGTGTGTGTGTGTGTGTGTGTGTGTGTGTGTGTGTCTGTCTGTCTATCTGTCTGTCTGTCTGTGTGTGTCTCTCTGTGTGTCTCTGTCTCTGTGTGTGTTCATAAAGCTTATGTAAAACTACAAATAAGTAAACATATCTAAGATGTACTCAAAGAGAATTAAATGTCAAAGTCAATTATGAAATTACGATCATTGCAGCAGTATAGAATTGATGCAGAAAGCCATAAACTATTGAAACAGTACATGAACCTAGAAATAGACCCAGTGGTGGGTACACACTTCATCACATACAGGACGTTGTAAATCAGAGGGAGAGACAAGTCTTTCAGTATAAATAGCTGGGACAACAGTTAGGCTCTATTTTAAAAAGAAAGAGAGAGAGGATGGAAGGAAGGAAGGAAGGAAGGAAGGAAGGAAGGAAGGAAGGAAGGAAGGAAGGAAGGAAGGAAGGAAGGAAGGGAGGAAGAAACTAGAACACCTAGTTCACACTACATACAAAATGCATTTGTAAGTAAATTAAAAACCCAACTGTAAAAGCTGAAACTTGACTAGAAAAACAAGGTAAAAGTCATGATGTCATCTGGAGTAAGAACAGATCCGTAAGGTCCCATAAGAAAACAGAACAGTTTGTGCATTTTGAATGTGTACAGGCATATAAACACATACATATTCTATATGCTTGAATTTTAAATATTTTCATGTTTATGCAGAAACGTGTTAGAATTTTGATAGGACAGTATGTATACATTCATATAAAATATCATTGAGCAAAGGAAATGAACAAACTCTAGCTATTTGCTCAGTACTGATGATTCAGAAGCACAATGATGAACTCAAAATTAGCAAAAATTAGAAATGCATTCACTGTGGATTCATGGAATTGTGGCATCCCAAAAGCAAATAGACAAGGCAATGACCAACAACAGATCTTCAAGGGGAGAATGATAAATGATCAGGAGATACTCATGACTGGTTAATTTTAAGTGCATGTATATTTTAACCTATATATGCATATATGCACGTGCATGCTTTGTAGTATGAGACACTTTATAATAAAAAGTTGGAGATAAGTAACTATTGATTTTTATACATTGATTGCTATAACAAGTGACCTTAATGAGGTTTTATTTTTATTGTTTCTAATAATTTTTCATCAGTTCTTAGTCTGTGATTGTATCAACAGTATATAATGATTTTTGCCTCCTTTCTTATATTGATACTTAATTGCATTGGCTGTAAATCCTAGATTAATGTCAAAATAACAGTGATAATTTTTTTCTGGAGCCTCTAATGAATTACCCTTTGAAGTCTCTTATATATGAAGAACTTTTCATGGGAGAACTATGTAAAACAAAGCAGGCTTACCACACGGAAAGGACTGTGAAGTGTAGGAATCAGTGTCATCTGTTTGCTGTTTGCCTGGGTATACAAGGAACTCTAACATCATGCTCTGGTCCCCAGGAGACCAGATGGAAGGGTTAAAATAGAACAGGGTTTGCTTTTATTCAGAAATGCAGGCACTGCCAGTCATGAACAGCCACGTAGGCCAGGCCAAGGAACTTCCGTTTCTGAGACCAAGGAAAGCTCAGGTCAGGTTTACCTTCAATTACAAAATTGTCTAGCTTGCAAACAGGCTGGAGGGAGTTCTCTGTCTTAAACTAGACACTGTGTGCTGGTGACAGATCTGTCCCCCAGGCCATTCTCTGAACAGAACACAGCTGAATCCAGAACAAACACCTCTCTCAAATGGCCTGTGTTTCATTTAATAGAGTTCAAATTGAGTATCTAAAAACATTGATGCTCCTTTATTTCCAGATGCAGGCACTCCCTGAGCTTCCATTCTGCCTGCCCTTCAGGACTTCCTCACACCAGAGAAGCCTGTCACTACTGCAGTAGACTGACTGTTTCAAAACAGTGCCCATGACAAGTTGTGAAGGGCTGACTAAAAAAAAAAAAATGTTAGGACTTCTGCATGCAATCCACCTGCAAAGCTCCAAGTAGAGTGAATGTGGCTAATTGCTACCGTAATAAAGCAATGGTATGAGCCACAGCATTAAAACTCCTACAACGCAGATTCCAAAGTCTTTATCCAACATTGAGAATGAGAGTCTTAGATGATGCAGGCGAAGAACTCAATATATCCCATCCAGCTGAGCTGAATGCAATTAGCCTGGCATTGGTCTCCATCTCATGCCTAGACCATCTCTGCAACCCAGGGATAAGTCTACCTTATCAAGATTTCCACATAAGAGGCCACTTGGGGCCTCAAAGGCTTTAATGAAGTCTCTACATTCCTGTCTCTGCCTCATTCCTAGGACCAGATCTCAATCTTATAAACCCTGCAAAAGATATTGAGCCTGACCAACACCAACCAACTAGCAAAGGCCAACACATTCATGGCATAGAATATGGAACCAGCTGCTCATACTTACGAATCAACATCTTTTCCTATAAGCAAAATTAGAAACAAAAGTTTTCGCTACATCTCAAGGCAGATGCTGAGAGAACTGAACAGACATCATAATAGGCTGCTCAGTTTTTTCTTGGAAATCAGACTTCAGTTTCAGTTTCTTAAGACTGGATGGACAGTTTCTGAAAGAGCTACAATCACTGGTGGCCCTGACAACAGGGACAAGAGAGATAGGACACATCAAGCTTGGGCCACTGAACCAGCCCCCACAGTCAGTACATACTAGGCCAACCAGTCTCCACAGCAGCTCAAAGACAAAGCCTGGAACTTGTTCAGGCCTGCCCCCAAATGGAAAACTGTAGCCCTGACCAGCCCCTAACTAGCCCTGGCCAACTAGACTGCACTAATGTGATTGCTACTTGCTTGAGCCAATTATTTCTAAAATGACCTAACAGCCTTAGGACCCCTGTTGGTGATACTTAAAAGGAGCCCACACATATCTCTCCTGGTCTTTGCCCTCCTGCCTTTGTGTGGGATGGAAGGCCTCAAATGCTGGAATAAGAGATGCTGACTGCATCTGTACATGGTGGTCTCTTGTGGGACTTCTCCAGGACCTACCAAATCTTCAGGCACCTTTGATAGAAAAACAGGTCAAACTAACTGAAGCAAAGAGGCAGTATCAGCTCACAGTACATAAGGCTAGATTAGCCCATCTTTATTCAGAAGCCCAAGGGATGCTATCAGGGTTTGGTCCTAGCCACCTTTCTACTCTTTCTTCTGTTAAGTTTCACTCCTCAGCTGCATTGGAATCCCAGAAAACAAACGTATTCTCACTGCCGTGAAGAAAAGCCGTCTTCCCCAGGTTCCTTCATAACATGTGAAACAGTAGGTGTGAAGCTGTTCTCTGTCCCCAAGTGATGCCATCTTACAAAACAGTGATTTGTCTCATTTTGATTTCAAGTTCTGGGACAGGATAACTCCACATCAGATTGGTGCAGATAAACAACCACTAATGCCCAGCATAAACCATGGCACAGACTCATGGATAACTTATTTCTGCAAATAAAATAAACATATCAAACTATGTGTAGCAGTTTCCTCTGAATTGAAACACTTCACCTTGGAGGGAGGCTTAAGACTCCAGAAATTCCAAATTGAAACATCAGGCCTGGAAGAAGGCAGCAGTCTGGAGAGACTCCGGAAGTAAATGACTTTACAAGTCTCAGTAAGTTCCTGAAACTAACAAGATACACTGGGCATGGGCTCTTTCCCCAAACACTAATCAATTCCTGGGGAAATAGAAGATCCTCACTACCCGGAGGGGGCTCAATGACCAGCAGAACTGTGCAGAAGAGAAGATCACATCTGTTGATCTGCCCACGAGTTACACAGAGCTCCAGGGTTGCAACTTCCATACATTGTCACCCATGTAAGGACGAGATTTCTAGTGATGCAACTGGCTTTGAATCATCTCTGCTGGAAGTAACAGTAAAAACTCATTTGTTCACAAAAATAGATTTTGATCAAACTAGTACTTTGATTTGCCATTGGTTCCTGATCTGGGGTGAGCATACATTTATCGTGTCTCCCCAGGAAAAGTGTCATAATACACAAAGTAAGTCAAGAATACAGACATGGTCATGACAAAACCATGTTATAAAAACCAGGCCTATGAATTTATCAAACACACCAGACTACTAAATGAATTAACCTCCTCATCTGGAACATGTAAATGTAGGTAACCTTACAGAAGACTAGCAGGCTGTGAACTCCAGGTCTGTACTCAAGGCTTTAGTTTAGTCATGTTTCCCCCTCTAGTCAAGGCCAGACCCACACAATTCTGTAATTTGCTTTCTAACCTGGCCTCTTCCAACCTGGTCTTGCACCTTCTCACAGCTGCTAGACACCTGAGTCTAGTACTAGCTTACCTCACTGCCAAAGTACATCTCTTTGTCTGGCTCTGCCTCCAAGACAACTTTGATCCTGCAGCTTCTTTAACCTCTTATTAGCCATTTTATAACCTATGTGTCATTATATGAAGTATAGTATGTGGTCTGAGGATGACAATAGCCATTGTATAACCTATGTATCATTATATAAAGTAAAATATGTGGTCTAGGGATGACAGTAGCCATCCTATAGCCTATGTATCATTATATAAAGTATGGTATGTGGTCTGGGGATGACAATAGCCATCCTGTAACCTATGTATCATTATATAAAGTATAGTATGTGGTCTTGGAATGACAATAGTAATTAAGATGGAATATAAGAATCTGGGGTAACTAGTGGTCACATTTCCAAACCAAATCAGGAATACTTGGTGAACTTCAGCCAAGCTGACACAGCTTCTGCATTCAACAATTCCAGCCTTATGGAAAAATACAAATGTATCTGCTTCTGACATAGTTCACACATGACACGGTTCATGATCTACTGTGAAGGGGAATGTGCTTGCCTTTCAAGATTCCAAAAAATCTCATTTCTGTTTATTGATGCAAACTGAATCACATGACTGCCTTTAAACCAATCACTGTGAGGAAAGAATGTGACACTCAATATTCTAGAGAGGACAGAATGACACATAAATAGGAACATAAGTATGTCAAGTGTCAGAATTGTTATAGGGAAAAACCACAACATAATTAGTGGGTTCTGAATTTTGTATGGCATTAATATTACTAGAAAGTAAAGATTGAAGGTGAGGCTGAACATTTCGATGCAGATTTCTGGAGAAGAATGTTTCAGACAGAGGGAAAACCAGCACAAAGACACTGAAGCAAAAGTTTTGTTTCCACACCTGGAGGCACAGGCGTACATGACTTCATTCAGTGCTGCCAAAGGAAGGAGGGATGTTTACTAAGTGGGGTGGTGGTATCAGTCAGAGAAACCCCTGAGCCGATAGTCAGACTCCTTTGAGGAGGGCAGCTCAGGCTTCCATTGCTATTGTATTGATTCAACATAAGGCATAGGCTTTGGGGTGGCATGGCCTACACCTGCTGTCAAGGAAGCTTCGTTAAGCCTGCTTCCCAGAGATCTTGGAACAGCTCACTCACTTCCTCCTTGCCAGTGAGTTTGAGTACACTTTGTTCCTCAATCTTTCTTTGTCTTTGCCCATCACAGCATCAGCATCTTTGAGAATCACAGGCCAGTTGTTTTCTGAAACTCACTCACATTTAGATCACTCTGAAGTTTCCACATCATTAAATCCAAGCTACATATTTTGGGCAGAAATATCACAGAAATGATGCTGGGTCCTGCTTGGTGTGTCATGTCAGGGGACACATTGCATTAGTCACTTTTCTGTTGCTGTGATAGAATACCTAAGAGTTCCTTTGGGTAAAGGGGGAGGGGGTACAGCTCATTATGATGGGTGGTCAGGGCAGCAGAAGTATGCAACCATATCATCACATTTCATCCACTCACAGGAAGCAGAGAGAACAGCAGGCTGGAAAAAAATAACCTCAAAGCCAGTGACTGTTCCCTCTGGCATGGTTCTACCTTCCAACAATTCCATAGCCCTCTTAAACATCCCACCAGCTGGGAAACAACTATTCAGACACAGGAGCCTATGAGAGGCATTTCTACTCAATCAAAACATTGACACATGGTGTCAGTTTACCCTACGGCATGATAAGTGATATGTTCCCCAAACCTTTGGGATTTCTTGAGTAGTTGGAACATCTTCCCTTATGCATATGCATCCCCTGATGGTCACATCTGAAGTTATGATAAGGATATGAATTAGGGTAGAGTCCTTCGTTCAAAAAGTGGGGTATCACCAAAAATGCTTAGAGACTAAATAACTAAGACATTCAATTCTACCAAGACTTCAAGAAGAGAAATTGGTGATGTTTAAGGTCTATAGAAATTCTTACATGAGATTTAGAGGTCTTTGGAGTTGATGAATGAATTCAAGTACTGGGAAGGTAGCAAGCCCCAAATGCCATATGACAGAACTCTCTCACTTGGGACTTTTCTGGACCACACAGTTGGTACATCTTTATTTGGCTGTTCATCTCTAGCCATGTAGTCTTCTTAATAAGCTAGTGGGTATAAGCAAAGGGCTTTTCTGAGTTTTAATAATTCATCTAGCAGAAAACCTAAGAATGTAGCTCAGATTATATATTCTGATGGTCCAGCATGCAGCCTGAACATAAGAGTGGAGTTGTGGTTCTAATATGCAGACTAGATTGAGAAGCCTGGTTGAGATAAACCAGAAGAGACAGCACCAGAGCCTGTGACTGGCAACAGCAAGCAATTAGTAGGGCTCCCAAGCCTGGAAGGGCAAAGGAGGGGTTGGTCACAGAAATGCAATACCTCCTCTGGGTAGCTCTATGAAAAGATCTGCCTGACAGGAGCCACAGCCTTTTGGAGAGGAACAAAGATGACTCAAGTTCACTGGGGAAGGAGCCAGGGAAATAAACAGCCTGTTTCCTCCCTCTTTCTGTCTTTGATCTCCAGGGGAATAAGCAAGATTGAAAAAGGGAGAGAGTGGGTTTGGAGGAACAAAAGGAAGGTACCCAGTACTGGGACCTAATGAATGCTGAGAGAATAAAAGCCTAGACAAAGATAGAATGGATGAGCTCTTAAGGAATAACACTGAATACAGTGAGCTCTCGACCTCTACCTCCAAGTCCTAGTCCCTGATTAATATCCAGTGAGAAATACAGTCAACAGCATCTACGTTGCTTAGAATAGTTCTCAAAGCCAGGAACCTCAAAGGCATCCCTTTTATTCAAAAACAGTAATTTTGAAGTCTTAGGGTATTTAGGTTCCTCAGGAAAAATATCAACTAACAATACTAATAACTACAATAATTTTCTATTTATTGAGTGCTTACCATGTACTAAACACTGTGCAAAGTGCTTCACATAAATTGCAACCTATTGTGTCTCTATGCCTTTTCCCAGTTTCATGGTCGAAAATACACATTAGGCACCAAGACGTAGAGATGGAACTATTTTTGTCTCAATTTTCCCTGAGGTTCCAAAGGTAAAAAAGAAAAACATTTAATGACAATTATTGTCACATTGCAATGATGGCATTCAGTGCTTCTGCAGGTCACACTACGCTATCATTAAACTGTTCTGTCTGTGCTTTGGCTGAAAGGAGGGTGGTTACCTGAGGCATGACCTTGTCACCATACTCAGAAGAGAAAAAGACAAGCCATCAGGCACTCATCAAGCTGTGTCTTAACCACAAACACTCCATGGGCCAAGCCCAAAGTCAACAGAGGCAAGAAAAATAAAAAATAAAAGTACTTTCCCACTCTAACAGCAATCCAAGGCAAGAGACAACGGTTGCCATTCCATCCTTTAATCCAAGCTTCCCAGTCAAAATTGGGCTGAATGTGTCTGAGAAAGATATGCTTTAAACTTGATATGAATCTGGAGCCTATGCTAACAGCATCAGATAGGACTTTTTGTTGTTGAAATGAAACTTTCTCAGTACTGAAACTGACCAGAAGACATTTTTATTATCAAAGAATTATCTGAATAAATTAGAAAATTTGATGTTTGGGAGATGGTTTGGGAAGTCTATAAAGTACCTGCCATGCAGGTATGAGGACCCAATACCCACATAAAAGTTGGGCATTGCAGCATGCTACTATGTACCTGCAATCCCAGCAATGAAGGGACAAATGTGGAGACAGGAGGACCCTGGCCTAGAAAATTGCCAGGTTCAGTTACAGACCTTACTCAAAATAATGATGATAATAATGACAATAAATGATAATAACATGAAGGCCAGCAAGATGGCTTAGTGAGGCACCTTCACCAAGCCTGAGGATTTAGCTCAATCTTCAGGACTCCCATGGTAGGCAGAAAGAGTCCTTCAAGTTGTGCCTTGACCTATATACCATGACATGGGCATACCCACGCAAATATAGGTATAGACATGTGCACACTAAATAATAAAAACTAAAAAGAAGGTGGAGGATGTTCAAGAAAGACATCCTATATCAGTCTTTGTCCTCTACATGCATGTGCAGACATGAATACATTCACATACCTACATGAATGTATAAACATACATAAAATTACGAATTTTACTGAACTCCATCTAAAGACCTGGTCATAACAAATTTAAGTATCACGTTAAAGTGAGTTGTGGATGGGAGGGTTAGTCTGCCTGCTGCTGGGACCACCACTGAGAGCAAATCCTGCGCATAGATTATTTCCAACCCACATGTGGACCATTTTAATTTGACATCATTCAGATGGCAACCAACTGTGTCTTTAAAATGTTTATTTAATCTAATATGTTACAAGCCCAGCTTGAAGGAGAATATTTCTAAGAGCAGCATTTAAAAAATTGTATCCATCTTCAAAATATTTACATGGGAGATGAAAGTCAGAATGTTTTCAACCATACCCAAAAGAAATCTGTTGTATTATAATCAATATTCACAGAAAGGAAATGACAGAAAGGAAACAAAACATATACACAACACGACACAACACAACACACACACACATACACACACACACACATACACACACACACACACACACACACACACACACACTGTTCTGAAGCCAACAACCATAAGGCTTATCTCTTGGAGGCTTGGAGAAACTCTCTCCTCAAGAAAGTTTGCTTTATGTAAAAGAAATGGAGACATTTGGCCTAAAGTATGGGAAGGACCCAGTTTTCTTCTAGAAGATGTCTAATAAGATGCAGAGTAAGATACAATCAGATTTATTGTCCATTTCTCTCGGTTGGCCTATGGTATGTCTAGATAGTTACCATCCATCAGGATGGCATGAGGCTTAGCAGGAAAAGTACTTGCCACCCAAGCCTGGCCATCCCAGAACCCATAGAGGGATGAGCTCTGCAAGGTTGTCCTCTGACCTTTACATGTGCAACAAGGCATGTGCAATTCCAATACACAATAATAATAACAATAATAATAATAGTAATAATGATAATGATAATGATAATAATTAAAGCTTAAAAACAAAACTATCTCCTTCTCACACTCCTCCTTACCTACTGAAGACAGCCACTCTGAGGAGGAGGCCACATTCTGTTGTCTTACAAACAGTCTTATACTCACCATTAGGAGTTAAAATATTTAGTTCATAACCGAGGAATACTATGAACTGCTGACTTCTGGACATGACTCCGCTCTTTATGACCTCACAGCATCTATAGTTACCTGCACAAGACCAAGCCAAACTTCTAGCAAGATGGGCAGGAGGCTCTCTAAGCCCCACTCCTTGATAACAAACTGTTGATACTTAAATTTTTTGAGAGTGTTCCCACTTGTAGGTTTCCTATGCTTTAACAAGTGGTCCCACACCTGTGCACATATGGGCAGTGTTATTTGAACTAAGTGGGTTATCAAAAAAATGAAAAGGAAAATTTGGGAAAATACATGAAGTTAAGCTGGACGTATTGGAAGAATATGGAGGGGGAGTTGGAGGAAGGAAGTCGGGGGCGGACATTCATATTTCATCGTATTCATGTGTGACATTATCAAAAGTAAAGAAAACTTATAATTTAAAAAATATTTACACCACAGGTTCCAGAAAATTCTAGGAAGTCTAGTCACTCCTCTGTCATACTCTGCCTTCCTTTGAAGGTCTCACCATCCCAACCTATTAAGATCATCTCACCTTTCTCTGCTCATCCAAAAGCCACCAATAAATCAGAACAGGTGCACATATGGAAATCGGTGCCTTCTCATGTGGTCACTCAAAAATGGTAAACCAATGCTAAGGTGCTGGACTTACACCCCACCTTCTCCATCTGAAAATAATAACGTTCTCACTCCCTCACATAAAGTGCAAATCTGCCACATCTAGGTCTTTCCTAACTGTCTGGAGCAACTTCTCTCAAGGATCAACAGCTGTTTCATTCATCCCTCTCCGTATGCTTAGTCTGTGGTACGGTGCATGGCATGCATTCAGTACCTGAAACGGAATAAATAAGCCACAGATCTGGGAGCCAAGGAGATGCCTACCTACATAGTAGTGGCTTAAGGACTAAGCCAGAAGAGATGTCCTGAGGTCAAAGCAAGGAATAGTGTGATTTCTGCATGTGATTTCCCCTACGTTTCCCTATTCGCAACATTTTTGGTGCCCAAAAGCTGGCAGACATACACCAGAAGCATAAAGAGCATGGGTGTGAGCCTCCGTGGTCCTTCCTTGCTCATTTACACTCAGAGCTGATTTCCAGGGCTTGCAACCTCTACCATCTCAAATGAGCTCTCTTAGAGGGAACAGTCTTTCCTCACGGGTGTGCCCATTAGACTACCAAGATCCTCCAATATTTAGAGACCTAAACACTAGGGTTCTTTTCAGCATTCTGGTCCCCGCACGCAGAGATTTAAACGGAGAAAAAAGAGGTTGATTTGCCTTCAACGTTGAGTCATATGTTTATTTATTATGACCCCCTTTCTATTTTGCGGGAATTCAGTCCAAATGATCCCTCCCCTGAAATGCATATCTAAGATGCATTGGTGACTTTTTATTAAACTTTGCCAACAATCTCACTTCTCCTGTTTCTATTTTGAGACTGTTTTTCTTGGCATTATCATAAACAGTATTTGCTCATCCTCAATACTCTGTTTTTGTTTTTGTTTCTTGGCCCATCATGTAAGACCCGTAGTTCCAGGGCAGCTTCTCATGTGGCCACACTTAGGATGATATAATCCATCAAGTGCAGTTCCATAGAAAATATATTAACTTGGCAGAGAAAAGCCTCCTTCCAGGTGCTTAGCTGAGTCGTTAATATTGAGAATGAGGGCTGAATTGATGAGCAATAGAAAAACTCCTAACTAGACATTGCCATTAAAATTTGATTTCCCCATCCCTAATGAAATAGCTGCATATGTTATATTTCACTGTGGAGATCTTTATTCTTGAATCTGGTTTGATGAAAGCCTGATATGTCTTTATTAGCTCGAAGGTACTTGAACCCTGTTTGTATAATATATCAGTTGGAAGTCAGAAACTCCAAATTTAATATTTGTTCAGAAATCACTGTTGCCCTTCCTGTGTTATCATTCAGCTTAATGCCCACGATAAATTCTCGATATCCACAATAGGCAATTCCACATGCTGGTTTCAATGAGTTTATCTTGACTTTGTGTGGGCTGATACTGTGAAGTTTGTAGCCATGAGCAGGAGGTCCTGAGGCTCTGCTCAGTTCTGCCTCAATGGCCAGGCTCTAACCTGGAAGGGAATTCTGGACTCTATGTGTGATCTTGGTTTGAGAACAGAGAGGATCAGACAAGGAAATGTGGGTCAGACCACTCATCTGGAGGAGACTCTCTCACATACAGATGATTCTCTCCCTCAGATTGTTGACAACACAGTGGTCCACTCATGAGAGTAGCCGCACAGAACTGAGCCAATCTGCAAGACCACGCAGCACCCTTCTCCCAGCACTCTCTCTGCCTCTTCCCTTGCCCAAGTCTTCAATTCTAAAATCTCACTTGCAACTATGAAGGGCTGTATGAAAGACTGTAGGGCAGGATCAACCCCTCATAGGATAAGTACTTTGGGGAAGGTTTAGTGTTCTTTATTAATACTGGATATTACATATTCCTGCCTCTCACATACTGCTTACATAACCAGTCTAGCTGGATTTCACTGTCCCAGTTTTGCTACTGTAGTTTAACGTCCTTGGGGCCTCTCCTTTTTTGTTAAAAGAGCTGAAGAGTCTTTCACTCCTAAAGTGCTGTGGATCTGTAATTTGAGAGTCTTAGGAAGAGGCTACTGGAATTCTCTCCCTCCCTCCCTCCCTCCCTCTTCTCTCTCTCTCTCTCTCTCTCTCTCTCTCTCTCTCTCTCTCTCTCTCTCTCTCTCTCTCTCTCTCTCTCTCTCTCTCTCTCACAGAAGAGAAGGCAGCCACCCATGGGGATGGAGCTGAGACAGCCAGAAGAATCTACAAGGCAGGATGAAGCCAAGAGCAAGGAGACGCTTTGCACTTGGTCTGCGTGGCTGCCTCCTTAGCTTCTGCTTTCCTTAATCAATTGCATCAGAGGCTCTCACCACAGCAGAAGATCTGTCCTTCAAGCTCTTACCATATCTGATGGCTTCCCAGCCAGGATTTCTTTCGTTTTCTTTCAACAGAGGCCCCTGAACAGCATGGCTATGTCAACAAAAGTAGTAACAACAACAATAATAACTCACGTGTTCTCTTTGGAATTTAAAAAATTTTTGACCCTCATCTATGAAATCTGAAGTCTCTTCATTTGCATATCTACTTCTCTGCCTCTCTGTCGTTCCCCTTCCCTGGCTGTCCTCGTCCAGAGCAAAGGGAGGCAAGCAGGAGTTGTCTGCAACCACAACAGAACTTGTGAGCCATTTGCTGTCTTTCTCAGGTGAAACTCGGGACAGACCCAGCCACCACGACCCATTGGACACTCCCTTTATTGAGAATGTTACCAAGAAGCAAGCTCAGAGAAATCACTGTCTCCTCCTCCTCCCGTCTCGTCCTTCCTGGCTTTCTTACCCTTTAGTGTTCCCATTACTGCCCCCTAAAATAGAAATATAATCCACACATTTGGGGTGTCTGCAACTAGGCTTGAACTTACCTTTCCTATCCTTTTTCCTACTTTAGTTCATCATGTTCCTTGGGCTCATTTTTCTCCTCATCCTCACATACTGACAGCGTTTTCTCCTCCCGGGCCATCCTTACAGACTCCAAACTACCTTTCCTTCTTCCCCACAGCTTCAAGTATCAACTTTCTTCAACCCACCAGGATCCATGTCAAATGGCTTCTGTGATCCTCCTGACGTTTTGGGAAATCACATTTCATCCTCAGACACCCACCAGATGCAAGTTTGACTTGATGGCTTCAGTCACATGTTGTCCTCTCGTAACAGGTTGGTGTGGACATGACAGGTCACATCAGGCCTCTCTGAGGTGCTCAAAAGTCTAAGAACTATTAGCGAAATGTCATATATATATATATATATATATATATATAATTGTATATATAGAGAGAGTATATATAAGTATATATAAATTATATGTAAGTATAGGGGATTATAAGTGTAAATAAGTTTTATATATATGAGTATATAAAAGTTATATGTAAGTATAATATATATATGTGTGTGTGTATATATAATGTGTGTGTGTGTGTGTGTGTGTGTGTGTGTGTGTGTGTGTGTGTGTGTGTGTATTACTCCCTCTAGACATTTTCTGGAGCCAACTCCATGGGTTGCACATGTGTGAAGTAGCCTGACTTCAAAGCAAAACCTATAATTCAGTTTGTGCCTTCTGGCTTTCAATTTGGGCTTCTATTTGAATCATTCTCCTTGGCCTACAGTTGCTGAATACATCTTGTCATTCAGCATGCCCCCAGTCAAGCAGAAGAGCTTGTCTGGAGCCCCAGTTCAGTGTCTCTGGAAAATGCTCACCCATTTATTTGAAGTTTCCACAGGGCTTCCTAGAGTGCTCTTTACAACTATTGTGTGGCCCATCTGTTAAATCAGGCCATCCTGCACATACCCTGAGCATTCTAAGTCTCATAGGATCCAGCACAACTTTGGGGAATGCCTCTTGCCCTGAACAAATTATAAGACAAATGTCTTTGATGCATCCAGCCCCCAGAAGGTCTTGGCAGGCAAAGACAGCAAGCAGATACACCCCACACCCACACCGCTACCCCCATCAGTGCCAGTTCACCTGGCACAGCCTCTGCACATTCAGCTTCAGCAAAGAAATGACCTCTTGTCTCCTCACAAGCTCCAACATCTGGGACCATAAATGCCCTTGGCCCCATGATGTGGCCACTAGTGATTATTTACTTTTATCCTCTTGTTCTTTTTAGATGAGAACTCGTTTTAAAAATCAATCAAACAAGCAAAAACCAGGCTTTGTCTTGAACTTGGAGCAATCCTCCTGCCGCAGCTCTCAAATGCTAAGATGACAGATATGTGCTCTCACACAGTCACCACAGCTTCCTTTGCCTCTCTCCTCTGGCCATTTTGACGTTTTCTCCCCTTTTCTTTTAATTTTAAATAGACAGGACATAGCTAGGGTTCATCCTCATGCATAGGTCACAATTGACTTTGCTGGGCCCTGGTCCAGCCTGCCCAAGAGGGAAGGAGAGAACTTAAAAAATGCATTCTTTATGGTCATTTTGGAGAAACATTCATGATCCTCAACCATCAGATGTCAAAGTGGGAAAAGGTGGTGGCTTCATCCTACTGTAGGTGCTCAGGGAAGAAAGAGGGGAGGGCCGAAATGAAAAGAAACAGAAACAAAAAGCAGAAGCCTATCTCCAGGCATCTCTCGTCCCCACAAAGAGTTCAAAGCGATCTAATGGAGGGAAGACTTCCACCTGCTATCACCCATACCATTGTAACCTGAGCCCTCCCAAGTTCTCAGACTCCAAAATCAGATCTAATTAAAAGAAAATGGAAAAGGACTCAGAACCTTTTCAGCTCTGGAGAACATGCAGACAAATAAATTAAAAAGTGGGAGAAGTGGAACTAACCCAATAATCCGTGAAGAACTCATTTCCCTCCCCGCCGCCACCAATGCAACACTGTCCTTCCTCCCTCCCCTTCCCTGGTTCAGGGGCAGTGAGTGAAGAAATTGGCTAACAAGATCAGAAAATTTAATTACAGCTCTGCCGTCTCCTTCCAAGAAGTTGCCTGTCACACTTCCCCTTTGCCGATTTTCGGAATGCGCCATCTCTGATGATCTTCCATGCCAGTCATCTATCTCTCTATGTTGTCAGCTCAGGATAGTAGACACAGACCCTTTATTATGGGGGCTTAAGGAGGATTAGAAAGAAAGATGAAAAGAGACAGTTGGAGAAAAAGGACGTCATTATGCCCCATTTCCTTTGGTCTGCCCATGCAACTTCTGCTGTGGTCTCGTCCCATGAAAAGGACTGTTGTGGCCAGAGGCACGGCTTTCCTGTGTTATAGACCTAAAGAGGGCGTGGGTTAGAGGAAGCACAAGAAACATCAGCAGGAGCATTGTTTCCAATAACACTGTGAAATGTTTTAGGCTCAAAATGCACAAACACTCAACAGAGCAGTAATGGAGTCAGAATCCCTTCTCTGTTCAGCAAATTAAGAATCATATCATGGGTTAGAGTGGTTGAGAATGCTTGCTGTTCTTTCAGAGGCCTGGGTTCAGATCTCAGTACCCACACAGTGGATCACACCTATCTATAACTTCAGTTTCGGGGAATGTGGTGCCCTTTTCTGACCTCCATAGGCACCAGGCATGTACACGGTGCAAAACACACACATAAAATAAATTTCAGAAGAAAAGTAAAAGGAAGAGGAGGGAGGGTCGAAAAGACCTATCCTGGGGTAACCATTAATTTATGGCCAAGCCTAGTCTACAAACCATTTGAGATAGAAATGACAATTCCACAGTTCTATTACTGGAGCAGCAGGAAAAGAGCAGTGAGGGGCCGTTGTCTGTGTGACTAAGCTGTTCCTCTCTTAATGAACGCAGCTCTCCTCCACAGACATCCACAAACCACCTCTTGGATTCTAACGCATGCTGGCAACAGAAACTGTGAGAAGGGTCTTTCAGGAGAGCAGGTGTGGCCATTTTGGCTCCATTTGGCTGCAGGCACTAGAACATTCCCCTCAAGCAGTAAAGAACTTGGGAACTACTTCCACAACTACTTGGCTCAGGCTGTTTCTAGCTGTCCCAATTTAGACTTCTGATTTTTATTCTCATGGTCACAAGAAGTTCTTGTGAGTTCCAGGCAGAAAGGTGGGGGACATTGCTTTCACCTGTTGGCCAGACAGAGTACAAGAGTCTTTCTGAAAGTGTCAGCTAAAATGTGGCCTCCATTTCGTTAACGAGAACTGGGACCCAGGGCTATATCTATCTTGAAGGGATACAGGTAATTGGACACGTCACCCTACCTCTCACTGAATGGGGATTTGTCAGTAAAGAAGATGGTGGATGTTCAGCATATGATCAGCAGTGCAAGTCAAAGGAAGTAAAGGATGGAAGGAAATCAGTAGGATATGTTGGTTAGAAGTAGGCTTCTCCAGGAAGCTGCCTAGTGCTTATAATCCTAAAACAGATACCACATTTGGAAGCAAGAACGTGTACCATTTGGCACAGCAGCCTACTCTGACTATGGGCAGTACAAAGTGCCTTGGAATGCAAAGCTGGAAGTCTCCTCTGTACCCAGCCATATAAGACCAAGGCTATCCAGTAAGACATGGCAAACATTGTGAAGATTCCATCTGAGATGAAATATGCAGTAGATAGGCCATGTGTTCAGGAGGCTAGATTCTGTAAAGATAACCAGCGATTTTCTCACCCAGGGACAGTGTTCCTAAACTGGCCTATCGGACTGAAAGAGAAACACCTGGGAAAATACAAATGACTTAAGAACAGTTGGAAAATGGAAGAGACGACTTTAAACAGAGGTCCTGAAACCCTCCTCTACATTCTTTTGGATGCCTCAGTCCCTGGCATTAAAAGCAATCATTTGGGGCCAGCAAGATAGCTCAGTGAGTAGATATGCTCTCTGCCAAGCCTACTGACCTAAGATCCATTCCCAGATCCTATAAAGTAGCAGGAGAAAATGCACTCCGTAGAGTCATCTTCTGACCTTCACAAATGTGCTGTGGTATGGACATTCCAGCCTGAGTATATGCACACACATACATAGATGACAGATAGATAGATAGATAGATAGATAGATAGATAGATAGATAGATAGATAGGTAGGTAGGTAGGTAGATAGATAGATAGATATAGAGAGATATATGGTAGGGAGATAGATATAGAGAGATAGATAGATAGTAAGTAGATAGATGATAGATATAAAGAGATAGATAGATGATAGATATAGAGAGATAGATAGATAGATAGATAGATAGATAGATAGATAGATAGATGATAGACATAGAGAGATGGGTATGTAGAAAGAGAGAGACAGAGAGATAGGTAGGTAGGTAGGTAGGTAGGTAGGTAGGTAGGTAGGTAGGTAGGTAGATAAAATAATTAAAGACCCATTTGACCAGATTCTTGTCTGAACCAGCCCACAAATGGGCTGTGTATGGCAAACTTGATGTAGTAGGCACCATCGTGGGAGGCCGTCCAAGAACAGCAGGACTCTCCTTTCCTTTCACGGCTGGGCCAATTGTGCCCAGTGCTCAGAGCTCCACGTGGGCCTCCAATCACCAAGGAGATCCACTCCCCAGACTATTTCAAGCGTTTGTGCATAGGGGAACAAAAGGAACTACAGGTAGTGCTCTATTTCTCAAGAGACTGATCAAGGAACAGGTCTAGGTAAACATGGACTGCTCATAGCTGCTCTTCTGATTCTTTTCAAAAAGAGAAGAAGAGCAAAGGTTGACTTCTCCCATCCGTGCGCACCAGGGGATGCTCGGCTGAGGTCTCATCAAGCTGTGGTTTGTTTGCACATCCTTGATTCATTTCACTGGCCCAGTATTCATCACCTGTCAGCTAAGTTTTCTGTGTACTTGATGGTATGCTGGCCTTCCAGATAGAATTCTGCTTTGATATTTCATCCCAGAGGGTTGCTCTTAGAAGAACTCAAAGGGGAAACTGTTAATAGGAACGCCACCTCAGCAGCATATAGATCTTCAGGGTCTAAAGAGTGTTTGCAAATCAATTCTCTGATTTGTTCCCCACCAGATCCCTGTGAGGCTGACTAGAGGGATGATGTTGTGTGGTGGTTAAAAGTTCAAATTCTGGGTCCAGATGGCCAGGGTTCAAAGCCTGGTTCTGTAGCTGACTAGCTGTGTAGATTTCCCCAATCTCTCTAACCCAGTTGTTCCATGTGATTATAGGGATAGAAACTCTCAATCAGAGTCATTAGAAAGAGTCATCATTCACATTCAGCATATGCAATAGTGTTTCTTGGCATAATGGGCATGAAGCAACTGAATTGGTCTAATTTTATACATCGACATATGGCCAGGCTATGATACCCAGCCCCTAACTCAAACACATGTATTGTCATAAGGGTCCTTTCAATATGCCATCATGGACTGGAGAGGTAGATAGCTCAGTGTAGTGATTTGAATGAAAATGGCCTGCATTGGATAATGGGGGGTGGTATCTTTCTTTAAAGAATTAGGAGGCGTGGCCTTGTTGGAGTAGATGTGACTGGACGTGTGGACTATGTGACTGGGGATAGGCTTTAAGGTTTCAGATTATCAAACCAGGCCCAGTGTCTCTCTCTTCCCGATGTCTGCCAAGCCAGATGTAGAACTATAGGCTCCTTCTCCAAGACTATGTCTGCCTGGGTATTGCCCTGCTTCTCACCATGACAATAATAGACTGAACCTCTGAACCTTTAAGCCTGCCCCAATTAAACATTTCCCTTTATAAGAGTTGTTGTGGTCATTCATGGTGTTTCTTCACAGCAATAGAAACCCTAACTAAGACACTCAGTCAAAAAAACTACTTGTCAGGCAAGCATTAGGACCTAAATTCAGATTCCCAACTCTTGGGTACAAAGCCAAACATAATGCTATATAATTGTAATACTAGCATTGGGGAGACAGAGACAGGCAGATCCCTGTGGCTTGTTGGCCAGCTAATTTTTGCCAAATCGGTGTATTCTAGATTTAGTGAGAGACTGTACCTCAAAAAATAATGTGGGGATCAACTGAGGAAGACACCTGCTACTGACCTCTGGTCCACACCAGTGTATGAACACATATGTATATGTAACTACACCACCACCACCACCATTATTATTAATGTTTCTACTAAAAGCACTTGAATCAGGCAGATGACCTTCCGTGGTGTGGATGAGACCCATCTAGCCAGTAGAAGGCTCTAATGAAGACTGTGTTTCTCAAAAAAAAAAAAAAAAAGATAATTCCCTCATGTTTGGAGCATAGGAAGTTGTTCTGCTATGTGGAGAATTCAGAGCTTCAATTTCCAGTTGCTATCCTGCTGACTAGCTCATGGATTTGCAAATTCCCATTACCATGTAAGGCTATTTCTTAAGTCTCTAATATACATAAACATATATGTATATTTCCATGTATATATATATATATATATATATATATATATATATAAAACATATTACATGTGCTATTCTTTATTCTTCTGGAGAATCCTAAGGATTCTTCATAAGGGGTCAGGGAAATAACTTCTCAGCCATTTCTTATGCCCAAATGACATTGCTAATAATGCCTGTTGCTTGTTCTACAGCTCTTGTTGTGCTTTAAAATATAATTTTCCACTTTAAAAAATGACAACTAATGTCAAAACACACACAAGAAGTCCTAGATGCTCCTAACCTTTCCAGACCTTATATGACCACAAGTCTGAAGACCTATGAGCATGGCCCTGGTATGCTCAGCTTTGGTAAGATCTTCATGACTGATGGCCTCACAAAGCAAAAGAATTATGAAAATGGCAAGCAGCACCTACAGACAGGAGATTCAAGAGAATTCCCAAATACCTTAACCCATCCCATCCTTTAGATAATAATGCAGTCCAGTGAGACCTTCATTAATCTCTTCTGAATGTAGTGTCCCTGAAAGCTAATTACATTCCACCAGACAGAATTTTCTGTCCTGCCAAAACAATCCCAAATAGCCAGTATCTGCTTCTCAAATAATTGACTCAGAGGCTTAATATTATAATAAATACTGGGCAGTAGATTAATCTTATTATTAACTAGCCTTTATACTTAACCCATAATTCTTATCTATGGTTAGCTATGTGGCTTGGTACCTTTTCTCAGTAAGGCATTCTTATCTTGCTTCCTCTGCATCTGGCTGGAACTGCATCTCTGCTTTTCCTCTTCCTCTGATTCTCCTAATTTGGTAGCCCCACCTATACTTCCTGCCTGGCTACTGGCCAATTAGCATTTTGTTAAACCAATAAGTGTTACAAATCTCTTCAGTGTACAAGAGCCTTATGCCACTGCACACCCCATTGTGTGTTTGAGTATATGTGTGTGTGCATGTATGTGTAATGTATGTGCACATGTGTATGCACATATACATGTGTGCATATGCATGTTCAAGCCAAAGGCTGACATTGGGAGTATTCTACTCTCACTTTCTACCTTATCTTTTGAGGCATAATCCCTCACTTAGTCTAGAGATCACTGTATATTTTAACTAAATGTTATAACATTTTCAACAAGAATGAAAGTAGAAATCATGTATCAAAAAGTCTACCACAAAGAAACAAGGGGCAAACATGTGGTATTATGTAAGCAGAGACTGAGAAAGTCCTAAGAGAGGGTGACCAGAAAGATGTTAAGTTGGCTTTAAACAAATAATAATCAAAAGCACAAGGCAGACCCATGGAAACGTCACCTGGAAATAAAAAATCCTCCACAAAGTCAAGGCTAGGAATGTAAACTAAGTTGTGTGGAGGTTAAGGCTTGGAAAAGGGACGAATTCATATAACATAGGAAAAGAATAGAGGGTGAAAAGAAGGGAAGACAGAAGGTGGGCCCAAGCAGAGGTAGACTAGGACTCTGTTGTGCTACTAGGACCTGGGGGAGTGGTAGATGAAGGACAAGTGGCTGACTGTGACATAGGCAGGTATTGTAGCTCTGACCACTGGTCAGTTACAGAGTGTGGGACCCACACTGCAGTAAGGAAACATGCTTCCTTCAGTTTTGCATTGTTTTTCCAACCCCTCTGGACATAGTATCCTCCCTTAGGGATTACTTAACCAACCCCAATTAGCCAGCAAGGCCAGAACGATGTCTCAGATCTCCAAACAATTAAAAGAATTTTCTCAATATAGCACACCAAATGCCTTGGATTCTGCAGGGAGTGGTGTTATATAAATCTAAACGTCAGGAATGTTGAACATCCTCATCAGTGGAGTTAACAATGACCATAAGGTCAGCCCACATCTGTTCGGTCTTACAGCCACCCCCACCAATACTCCAGGCCTCTCAAGGAAGAGCACAAAGATAAACAACTTCTGGGAAGCTTTCTTCCTTTCTCCACTTCTGCTGTCTCTCTCCCAGGGCTTTCCTTGATGAATCTGCCATGTGCCTCAATGTATTTCTTTATTTCCAATGCAATGTATGTCCAAGTACCACATTTTTAAAAAGCAGACTTTTGAAATGCTAGAGGTCAGAATCACTGTGTGTTCAGACAAAAGACAGGGACAGTCAGTAGTGCGGAATCCTAACCCCTAAATGTTTACCTAGAGCAGCCCTAAGAATGGTCAGTGAGCCTACACTTGACTGACTGATTCTGTCTAAATGGCGCTTATTATACACCTCACCGTACAGTCAATCAAGATGAAGCAATCTTATCTGGTTCCTCTTTTTCTCTGTCGGAAATAGTGCCAGTTTTTGGCATAGAGAGAAAGAAGCTAATAGGCCCCCAAGAAACCATCATCTTTCCAGAAGTTACTAAGCTATTCAGAGCTTCCTGAGAGAATCACAGCCTTGAGAACCCAGGAGAGGCATAGCTGTTTATGTAAATGGGCATGTTTAAAGCAAAGTTTACAAATGATGGTCCATGGGCTAAAGCTGCGCTGCCAACTGTCTTTATAAATAAAGTTTTATTAGAACACACCGTGCCCATTCATTAATACATTGTCTATATATAGATCTTCAGGCTAGCTGAATAATTGAAACAAAAACTGGTCCACAAAGCCTAAGCATTTACTACCTGACCTTACAGAAATACACACCCAGAGAGAGACATACACACACACACACACACACACACACACACACACACACACACACACACACACACACTTCTGCATCCTGCCTTGTCTTTGTTTCTTGCCAGAGTCCCTTCTTCTCTGTATCCCCCAGGCCTGTGTATCCTGTCAATCTTTATACCTCCATCCCTAGCCCTGCCCAGTTGTTTTCTCTCTACTTCTCCTTGCCTTGTGTATTTCTATGAATAACTGATTATATATAATAGGAGGGCTGTTGCTTTCTCATCTGTTGAACTTGCTCAAAGACTTGTTCTAATTATGAAAGTGAATGGATAGGTGCTTTGTATTCACCACCAACAGAAAAAAAATCAGAAAGGAAACAGAATTACTCTTCAGTTCTATAGTCCTCTATTTTTTTTCCCATTGTGGTTTAATGGCCCATGGAAGGAAAGGTTCCTCCTACACACATAGCCCTATATTTTCCAAAACACCCTTAAATAATGCCATTGTGCAGACTCTTTAGTTCAGTTACCTGAGAAGCAGTCAGCAGTGACCCTGAGAAATTCTAACCCACATTTGTAATTCAAGTTAGGAGACATTAATTGGAAGCATGGTTTTGTAATATCTCTGTCTGGGAGGGTTTCGGTCACTTGAGAGCTTTTCCACAAGTGAGCAATTATGGGGTCACAGAAGAAACCCAGCAACAGTCATTTCATTTATTACAGCAACTCATCACAGTCTGACTTCTATGATAATTGTGAAGCTATGAGAAAATTGAGAACCAGGAGTATTCTTTACTCATTTTCATAACCATCACTCCCCCAGCCTACCCAGGGATCTTGTCCCGTGGCTGCCACATAGTGATAATGAGCTACTGTTAACTACAGCAGCTTCTTTGTGCCATAGAAACATTAAGCCGTTCACATTCTGATTTCATTCTAACAACCACTTTGCCAGGCAGATATTATTAGCATAGTCTTGCACTTAAGGAAACTGAGGCTCAGGGAAGTTAGTTGGCCAGGGTAAGTCCTTGTTCTACAGCAGTACTGATGCCAATATTGTAGAGGCTTGCTCTGTCCCTGTCTTCGGGTCCCCATGTTTGTGTCTATCCATGGGGATCTGACTTGACTCTCCATCATGGATTTGACTTTGACTTTCCTACCCTGGCTTCCTAACCAGCATGAGAAACACAGTGCTTCTCCTTGACCCCATCCCTTATCAGTCCTGGCTTTGGCTCCTTACACCAATGGATATACTTCTAGGCCATCCAGGAAGAGTTAGGATTGACTATAAGGATTGGCTATAAGCCACTGGAAGGCAGCAGATCTTTGACCCTCTTTCTGTGTTCCTAGAATGGTATAAAGGAGTTAAAGTTTCTACTCAGGGAAACTCAATTGGGAGGGGGTACAGCAGGTTGAGAACTTTTCCAACCTAGAAAATAATTTTACAGAACAGGAAAATAAAGGTTCTGTTATGGTTTGAAGGTGAAATATCATCCACAGACTCATGAGATGCTCACTAGCTTGGTTCTCAGCTGGCAGGCCATTACAGAAAGTTGAAGAAGCTTTAGAAAGTGAGGCCTCGTTGAGGAAATTAGTCTGTGGGGGGGGGGAATTATAACATGGCCCTACTTCTATTTACTGCCCTCTAGGTCCTGACTGCAGATGCAATCTACCCAGCTGCCTCCAGATCCCACCATGATTAATTGTATCCCCGCAAATTAAGCCCTTTCTTCTTTAAGCTGCTTCTGGCCAGATATTTGATCATAGCAACTAATAAAAGTTCTATTCCAATCTGACCCATGTTTATTTGGTCTAAGTCACTGGCTATCAAACAAGTTTAATCAATAGCCATACATGGCTCTGATGATAACAGCATTGTAAGTGTCCCCCTGCTCAAAGCCCTGAAGCCATTCCCAAGTAAGAGGAAATGAGCTTCAAGGTCCACTCCCATAAGGATACCTTGCAGGACTTCCACCAGCAACCAGATCTAGGCATCAGATGGTGAGACTAAAGGCAGTCTCCCCACTACCATTATTGGTACAACCAATGCCCAGTCTTTAAGATCAGCCTCCCAAACTGGCAGAGAATGCTGCATGTTCTACACACCTGCTGAACCCACACCCAGAGAATCTGAAAATGGTTTATTGCTCTCATCAATCTGCATTCTTATATTCCAGTAGCTCATTTGGAGCTGGTAATGCTGCTAGAGCCAGGCACTCAGGGTTCTGGCTGAAGATACTAGCTTCCATCACAAAGTGGATCTACCCTCACAAATCACCAGCCCTCCATTTCTCTTTTACCACACATTATCCATAGGAGAATCAGAAATTAAATTCAGAATGAATTTATGTACCACCAAATGCTGGGATTTTTTTAAATGGTCATGATGGATTTCCAAGAGTCTATGAACCATTTAAAATTACATGGAGGAAAAAAAAATGTTATCAAGGGAGAAGAAGAGGGGAGGAGAGATGAGAGAGAGTGACAGAGAGACTGAGACTGTGTATACTGTGACATATGTTCATAGATTTCAGGGGATTTTTAACATAGTTTATAATAAGCAAAAAAAGAACTATATAAGAGTTATATATAAGTTATAAGAACTATTGATTCATTTGGCAAATATAAAAACTGAAAATATCTAAGGAAAGTCTCTCTCAGGTTGTCAAAGGCCTGGCTGCTCTTCCCTTTTCTTCCATGTCTAGAGGACGTGGAGAGAAATCCTGTCCTGATCTAGCCAGAGCTCTCCCATTCCTCTAGAGATAGCCAGGAACTTGAAGTGTATTCCTTCGGTCAACAGCCTTTGCACAGTAGGTCAGATCTGAGTGGGCTACCCGACCTTGCGTTTACTGTTCATATTTCTTCTCACAATAAACATGACCGTCCCTGAAAACCAGCATGTGATGGAGGAGACACGAGAGAAGATAGGACAATGAAGAAACGGGCTTCTCTATTGTCCTGTGTGAAAATAAGGCCAAGGCGTGAGGTGTCCAGCACACATCCTGGCTATTGTGGCTTCAGCTGGCCTTGAGCTTGAGCAGCCCTATAATTAATTACACTTTGAGATACTGTTGCTTCACAAGATACAGCCATCCCTGTGGTCCTCCTCTGAGGAACTATAATTTTGGGGATATTTTCTATGGGGGAAAAATAAGTTCAGTTGCTGTGTCCTATAATAGTGCAACAGTACCCCTAATGCTTTTATAACATTTCTCTGGAGCTTTCTGGGGCTGCATTGTACCCACAGTATCACCAGGCCACAGCTGTCCCATTGATACCTCTGGATCATTCCTTAGCTCATAACCAAATAAGACTGCTTCTAGAATTCATTAAAAAGATGAGAAGAAATTCTTTTTATAAAGTTTATACTTTGGGAGTCAAATTCTAAGTCAAATGATGCATCAGAAGTTAGGCAGCTAAGTATAAGTATTTAGTTTATAGTTCCAGAGAAATAGATTTCTAGACAATAGAAAAGGAAGAGTCAGTCTCAACTCCTGAGAACTCACCAAAGGGTACCTCCTTGTGAGAATTTCCCAAGCCAGCCTGGTCAAAAACTTAACAGTGTATGAAAACAGGGGTTCTGTTGTGGTTTACAATTGAAGTGCTTCCTCATGGGCTCATTGTGATGATCATTTAGCCCTAGATGGTGGGGCTGCTTTGGAAAGTTATGAAACCCTCGCTGGGAGGAGAGAGAGAGAGAGAGAACAAGAAGTCAATTAAGTGAATTAATTACACCAGCTTCTCTACCTGGTGTCATTGTGAGTTTGTGGTGGCCAGTGTGCTATTGCTGTGGTTTCCACAGTTGTTCTCTCTCTCTCTCTCTCTCTCTCTCTCTCTCTCTCTCTCTCTCTCTCTCTCTCTCTCTCTCTCTCTCTCTCTCTCTCTCTCTCTCCCCCCCTCCCCCTCCCCCCTCCCCCCTCCCCCCTCCCCCCCTCCCCCTCCCCCCTCCCCCTCCCCCTCTCCCTCTCCCTCTCCATAGTTTACCCAAATAGATCTTTTGGAGTAAAACAGCATGTCTGTAAAGATAGGAAGCAGAAGGAGCTCCATTTTGCTGGAGAGGCACTCAGCAGGTCAGTCAGCAAGGACTTCATTTACACCCTGGACTCCACACCTGGGTGTCAGTAGCAGTTAGTCCCTGGCCCACTTGTTTATTGAAACTCTTCCCGAAAGGCATTAAGCCAGACATCCTCTCTTGTGTCTCGTGTATGATGTCAAAGACCAAGGAGACTATGTTATACATGTAATTGATGCTGGTGTCTGTGCATCTCAGTGGCCTTCTCTTCACTGGCCCTCCAGTTCTCTTCTGGACGTGTTTGAGGTCACTCTTCTCTGACAGAAACCACAATAACATCTCATTAGATGCACAAAAGACCTTTAACAAAATTCAACATCTTTCACGATAAATGTTTCAGAGAATCTAGGAACACAATAAACATAGCTTCACTTAATAGAGTCAGTGTTCAGCAGCCCACAGCCTGCAGCCCACCAGAGAAGAGTTCAAAACATTTTCAGAAACAAGACCAAGAATGTCCACTACCATCCCAATCCTGTTCAAGATTAAAGCCTTAACTAGACCAATAAGGAAAGCGAAGGAAATAAATGGGATACAAATAAGAAAGACTGAAGTCCTAGTATATTTGCAGATGATATGGCTTTATTATATATATTAAAAAAAAAACTCTAAAGACTCAACCATAGATCTCCCAGTTAATGAATATGTTCAATGGAATAGCAGAATATAAAATCAACATACAAAATCAGTGGGATTTTATATGCAAATGATAAACATATAGAGAAAGAAAACAGGGAAGCAACCTCGTTCTTATTAGCCTCAAAATAATAAAATAGTTTGGAATAAATTTAAGCAAGGAAGTGAAAACATACACAATAAAAATTTTAAGACACTGAAAAAAAGAAATTGAAGAAGATATGAGAAGATGAAAGACTTCATAAGTTCACAAATTGGATTAATATTGTAAAAGTGGCCCTTCTACCAATAGCAATCTACAGAATCAGTGAGCGCCCCATCAAACTCCCAGTGCTGTTCTTCAGAGAATATTCTTAAATTTCACATGGAAACTCAAAAGACGCAGGATAGTCAAAATTTTGACAATAAAAGGTATAGTGCTGGAGGTATCACTATCCCAGATTTCAAGTTATGTTCCAGAGCTATAGTAATAAAAACAGCATGGCACTAGCATAAAACAGGTCTGATGGTCATGGGAACGAGACATATTGATCATGAGGATGGAATTGAGGATGTATTAATTACTTATTGCTGCGACAAAGCACCATAACCAAGAGAACTTATAGAAAAAAAAAAGTATTTTAGTTCTAGAGGGTGAGAGTCCACAATGGCAAAGTACGGGCGTGGCGGCAGGAACAGGAAGCTGAGGACACACATCTTGAACTGCAAGAGCAAGCAGAGAGAAAAATCCTTGAAATGACGTAAGGCTTTAAAGTCTCAAAACCCTACCTCCGGTGACATATTACCTCCACCAATACCACACCTCCTAAACAAAGCCACTAACTGGGGACCACACACATTCAAATGCCCAAGACTACGAGGTACATCACAATCACAATGAATCCATACATAAGACTATGCTCCTACAGCCACCTGATTTTTTACTAAAAGGCCAAAAATACATATTGGAGTGAAGACAGCATCTTTCACAAATGGTACTGGTCAAGTGGCATAAAGACTTGTAAAGAATGAAACTAGGTTTCTAACCTGCACAAAACAGCTCCAAATGGATCAAAGACCTCAACATGAGACCTGACACCCTGAATCTGACAAGGAAAAAAAAAAGAAGAAGAAGGAAATGTGCTTGAATTCACTTATACAAGAAAGAACTCTCTGGACAGGACTAGACTAGCACATGTATTAAGACCAACAATTAATAAATGAAATAGACCTCATGAAGCTAAAATATTTCTGTACAGAAAAAAAACACATTATCACTGAGGCAAAGAGGCATCCCATAGGTTAGTGTGCAGAATACACAAGGAACTCAAACATATAAATTTCAAGTAAATAAGCAACCAATAAAACAATAGAGCATGTAACTAGAGAGTTCTTTAATGATGAAATACAAATGGCCAAGAAACATTTTTTAAAGAACGCACAGCATCCTTAGCCATCAGAGAAGAATAAAGTGAAACTACTTTGGTATTGCATATTACCCCAGTCAGCATTGGCTAAGATTGAGAGAACTCCTAATAACAAAAGCTGGCATGGATGCAACGGAAGGTAGACATTTGTTCCCTTCTGGTGGGAGTGCACAGTGGCCTTGATTCTGCCTATTTTTGACTACAATTCTAGCACACCCCATTGGAAAAAATATAATGTTTCTGCCAGCTCCTCTTACAGCCACAACCCAGAGACCTGTCCTGCCCCTGCCTCTGGATGCCCTCCACACCAATGCTTCCAGCATCAGCTCCCCATCACTGTTCTATTTTAATGGCCCACCTTGTAGATCTCCATGCATACAGGCATGCTCAGATCACCAAAATTGATGACAAATTGTTGTAGTCTGACAGTCTGGGACCAGTAGGAATCCTGAAGCATGAAATTTACAGAGCTAAAGTACCAGGATTGTCAGTGAGTAGATGAGGTCAGCCTGAACATGAAAGGGCTAGGACATGTACCAACTTTAGCTCTGTCATAGCATTAGATCAAGCACCATATGCAATACGCTCTATAGGAAGAACAGAAACCTGTCCAGAAACATAATCCAATGAGACCCGTTTTCCCCCCAAAGAATATGATATGTAGAGTAGCCTATTACACAGGCCTCTGAGAATTAATTGATAAAGTTAATATATCACCTTAGGGTAACCATCTGTCCTCGTATGCCTGGGACACTGCCGATTTACACCTGTTCTCTGGACATAATTATTAACAACAGTCTCTTTTCTATCTCAAAGTGCCGTAAATGGAACAATAAATTATATGGTTTCTCTCGCCACCATATCCCAGAGCCAGCTGATTAGACTCTTGATTAATAGGGTCTTTCACCAGAACTTTAACTAAAACCCAGCATGATTTCCCCTGTCATTGACAGGGCAGATTTGCCTGGCAAACTAGTCACCCACAAAAGCCTCATTTCTCCAGCCCAGCTCTCAGCTGATAGGGGCTTGCACAGCCAATGGTGTAGTCCCTGCCCCGGCTTCTAAGTCGAAACCAGCCTGAGGAATTTGTGCTCACAACACTTCAAAGAAGCAGTCCCAGCATTAATTGGCACTCTGCAAAGATTTATACACCATCCATCATTATCTCCTGCTGAGAAACAAGACAGATATAGGGCATGTGGCAGGTCCTTTAGAAAAAAAAAATATCTTGACAGATCTTTGAACCTAAAATGCCTTAAGTAATTGGGACACTCACTCAGGGACATGCAAGATAAATGACCTGGTTTGTAAAGTATCCACACCCTTGGATGCTGGCCCCTCCCTTTCTCCACTTCCTCCCTTTCTCCAAACCTTAGCCTCCAGTCATCCCTAACAGTCTCCTATGGCCTCTCCTGTTCATTAGTAGCTCCATAGAAAGACAAATTGGAGCAGGAAAAAGGCCATATTCATTACTGACAATATGTTAGATGAGAGAGGAGGTGGAGGGAATGGTGGGAGTGAACTTTGAGTCTGACAGTGGATTGTATTTGTGAAAGCATTACCAGCCAGTGAAGTCTTCTAGTTAGCAAAAGCCTGATATTTAGTTAGTCACCAGGAATGGCCAATAATCCATAGTTGGTAGGCAACCGCAATGCGGACACCTGTTGGGAGATAATAACATTTTAACCAATATTCATACTATAAAACTGTAAGATCAGGGAGCTCCTCTCACTAAGCATGAAGGCTACTCAGTGCTCAGTGTCCAGTTCACCCAATTTACAAAAGCACTCAGAAGAAAGTAACAAGCCCACCTATGTCCCCTTTCTTCTGTCTCCTACCTCCTGTGTATATAGCACACACACACACACACACACACACACACACACACACACACACACACACACACACACACACACACTTCAGCCCCAATAGCTATTTGTTACAGGCAGTTTGAATGGATAGGTCACAGCCCTGTACTGTGACCACTGTGATTCAGTAACTATTGGCCATCAGCCCTTATACACAGTATACAGAGATGACAAGGACAGAATCCCCTTGGAAACAGCCCACTCCATCTAAACTCATAAAACGTGGTAAATGTGAGCAGGGAAAGTCCTGAGGGTCTTCCTGAAGTAGAAGTGGTAAAACCTTCAGGAGACACCACTGCCTTTGCCAAGCCTGAAGACTTGTAAAAATGATCCTGAGGAAGAGGAGTAAGCCAAGTTGTTGAGCCCAAGATTTAGAGAGGAAAAATCATGATTTTGCATGTATTTAAAAATTAACCTATCAGGTGTCACTACTTTTAACTTAAAAGATAATGTTTTCAAAAAGAAAAGCCCTTGAGTGATTCTAAGAGAGTCTTTTATGCTGGCTGAGTTTGGTAGAATTTGATCAATAGGCCAGGGCCATAGGTGAATTATAACAAGGTTGGTAAGTAAAATCAACTTCCTGTAGCAATCATAAATTATAACTTGAAAGAAGTAAGTTCAGTGTTCTATAGTAAATATGCTACCATTCTAAAACATATGTAGATATAGACATGTCTTTCAAAGGTACCTGATATTAAGTCAACAGACCTTAAAGCTATCAAACAAACCTTTACATGTATGAAAGCAAGCCTTCACTTCTCTTGGTAAATAAACTCATTTAGGAACTCATTTTTTAATGCTAAGAAACAGATTATCTTAAAATCGTGGTGCCTGATAGATAAGTATTAATTTTTTTTCAACTTTCTAAATGAAGAATTGTAGCTTCATTCATTCTCATCTTGCCAAGAACCTGACCCAATGAAGAAATGTAAAGCGATGTTAAATCAAGGATCCGGGGTGGGGGGCTGTTTATACTAGCTGATTCCCTTATATAAGACATCTGCGCATGTGTCTGGCCTATGCTTCCTTTCCTGAATTGGGGATAAATATCTGATCTTTCCACATTTGAGAGGCGCTTGCAATGGCCCAACAAGAGAAACTTTACAAATTACTACTAGGCTATGAACTTGAGTCATGACTCTCTCATCTCTGTCTGTGCTATAAGTGGAGAATTTTCTGGGTACAGAAAAGGACCCTTGGAGAAAAGATGTGGAAGTTCTCTGGGTGGCCAGACTTCTAGGGATCCAGCCCCTTGACCCTCTTGGACCACTGCCCAGCAGCCCTCAGGAGATCCATGCTCCCAAATCCAGATGTCCAACCCCATGTCCCAATCCCTTTTCCCCCTTCATTGTTCTTGGTCTGCTCTGGTGGCAGAAGCCCTACCTCGTGCCTTCCTCTCTCAAGAGTGTCCACACCCCTATAGCCAGAAATGATTCCTTTCTGTCAACCCAATACAAACCAGAGTCTCCTGAGGAAAGGGACCCTCTACTGAGAACTGGCCTCTTTCAGACTGACCTGTAGAAATGTCTGTGGGACATTTTCTTGACTAATTATTGGTGTGGGAGGGACCGGCCTTCTGTGGGTAGCGCCACCCTGAGCAGGTTGTCCTGTGTTCTGTAAGAAAGCAAACAAGTGGACCATTGGCAGAAGTCTCTACTTTAGTTCCCACTTCATGGTTCCTACCTTGAATTTCTTCCTTTACATCTTTCCATGGTGGATTGTGACCTGCAAGCCAAGTAAACCCTCTCCTCCTCAAGTTGCTTTGGTCATGGTGTTAATCACAGTAAAGAAGCAAACTGATACAGAGCCCTTAGGTATTTTCTAACAATCCTATTGCTCTCCATTACCTTCAAGAAGTGGCCAGACCTCCAGCCCTATATCCTGGGTCCCAAGATGTATGAATTCAGTTCTTCTCAGAGTCCACATGTTAGAGCCCATAACCGTTAAAACTTAAGGCCCTGTTCCCTGGTGTTTCCAGTACCAACCTCACCGCTCACAACGGGGCAGATGTGGGAACCTTTGCTAGGATGTGATTTATTCCTATAGTGCAAAGCCCAAGAAATTCCACAAGCCTAGAGAAATTTCCAGGTGAGCACATTTGTTTCTCAATACCTTTCTACAGGCATTGACATGCAAGGCCAATGAAACCCATCAACACTACTGAGTTCACTTGTTCCATTTAAAAATACCATGCAAGCAGGACATGGGTACCTAGAAAAAGTTTTAGAAATAAAAAATAAAATATGGAAAATACAGAAAAAGTAAGTGGCTACAAATGGACCATAGCAACATTGCAAGTGCGAATTGGAGACAGAAGCCATGAATGTGGAGAGAAGGAAAACAGCAGCACAGTGTGTTTCAGAGGGGAGACAGGTTGGCTCCCTCTTTGTGCCTATGGGCAGCTCAGGGCCACATTAAAGGTTTTACAGCGCCTACTACACTATCAGGTTTAAAATATGATTACAGTGGTTCAAAACAATGTTTTCTATAGGTTAGAAAGCATGTATTGCAACGGACGAAGGCTTTAGGGAAACTTATAGCTCTCTAAGTTCCGTATCATTAGTTACACTGAACAGCCCATGCAATCAGTTCTCGGTAACTGGCTGGACTCAAAGGTGCAGTGGGTGAATGACTGAATGTTCTCCCAAGAAATCAATCCTGATTGGAGGAGACACTCAAGGTGTTGGAAACAGGCTTGCACAATGGGAAAAGAGATAAGGCATGATCTTTTTCTCCAAAATGTCTTCTTTATGGACAATAAAGGATCAAAGGTAAAAGAACAACCTGGAAATTATCTAGGTAAAAATAGCTATATGCGAGGATCGGGTTACTCAGCAAAGTCACAAGAGCAGCTACAAGAGGCAGTCATGCACGCCTCCTATTTGAGCTGGAGGCAGCAGGGAAGGACAGAGAAATGAGCTTAATACAAAACCAAGTGGTCATGTGGCAGGGTCTTGATGCTCCAACTGACTGGGCAACAAATACAAGGCTCCTTCTCAGGCCTCCAAGATATGGTCAGGTTTTCCCCTCCCATAGTCTCCACAGAACTTCTTCCCCTCGTCTCTTCTCTAAGACAGTGGTTCACAACATTACTCTACACCCAGGGGTAACACCAATTATTGGGAGAATGGGGAAGTATATGTTGTTAGTAGTAAAGAAACTAATGACATATAGTTTCATAATTAAAAACATCCAAGGCTATTTCAACCATGACATCATTTTACTATCTTGCTGCATTAGTCCGGTCTTGGATGGTTGGAAAAGATAAAAGTCTATGTCAAAAGAAAGATTCACTGCAAGGTTATTGAATATCCAGGTTACCATTTCTGTATAACAAGTTATCTCCACTAGCTTAGATCAAATGCTTTGCTGTGTTTATGAATAATGTAGAGTGAGGATTTGGATGGGGAACAATAAAAAATTCTCTCTTTCATAATGTTGGGGCCTCAGGGAAGATTCGGTGGATGAGGATGCTTGATGGTTAGACACCTTATAATTATCTAAAAGTGTAGTCACTCACTGTCCTGGGTGGCTGATGTTAGCTGTCATACAGGACTCCAGCTGGGATGTCCCTAAGAATATCTATACATGGACTGTATTAGTGCTCAGATTCTTCAAAGAGTGACTATCCTCTAACATGGTAGGTAGCTCAGGGCTCCAGTGGAATTTTTCTAGCTGACAAACTGAAGTTGTACCTTTTACTCCCTGCTATTGAAAATTTTATAGCACCTTTCTCTCTTCTGCTGGTTTAGTTCCAGGGAAACCATGAGCCCACTCAGATTCAAGAGGAGTAGAAATACGCTCCACTGCTCAGTGGTTAGGGTGTCAAAATAATCTCCAGGAAAGGTTTTAAGAACTCTGTTGAGTCCTATTATGTAACTGTGGTAACCCAAGATTCCGACACAGAATGAACACTGTGCTCTTTGCACACTGACATTTTTTCCTTTCAGTTCTTTGCCTGTCACTAAACACCAGCTTCACCTAGAAGGCAGAAACGAGACCATCCAGAGCCACAAGAGTAGACATGGTCCCTGGAGGCCTGCTCTTTATTTGTACTTATTGTAAGACATGAAGCATCTCTAATGATCTTTACCATGTATGATCTAGAATGTTCTCCTATGTGCCAGGGCAATAATAGGTAGAGTTTAAGGTACTATTTAGAGCAACTCACATCTACAGCCCACTACATGTATGTTCAGGATGTATGCCAATGGTGGGGAAAGAGAAACGCTAAAATCTGAGCCTTCTGACATTAAATGAATCTTGCTAGGAGCTACAGTTATGTATGTCATTCTCCTCTCCAAACACTGAACACCTTGAAAGATTCATGGTACTACAGTTTAGTATATAATATAAGTATATATTTAAAGTAATAAGCAAATGAATATTCTGAGTTCATGAGTCAATTACTATTGAGCATAATAGAAAACCCCAAGTTATACACAAAAAAGTCAATGAAAATTACACTCATAAAAACATAATATTTTTGAAAAAAGGAGAAAGAAAAGGAGGGAGCAAGCAGTGGAGGGATGTAGGAAAGAAGAGAAGGCTGAAAAGAAAGATTGTAACAAAGAGCGTTAGGAAAGAAAGATGCATTATCCTCAAAGGAAAAACAAAATAGATGTCTCATTTTGGTTCAGAGATAATAAAAGTTTGAAGACAATGAAGTGACTTTCAAACGGCATCAGAAAAAGAAAGTAAGTGAATAAATAATGGCCAACCTGAAATTATAAGCTTTAAAATAAATCCCCTCTAAGCATTATAAAATAATCATTTTGGGAGCCACATTAAGCATGAATGGAATGATAACTCACAAACCTGCGTTGAAAAAAAAATACATGATTTCCTCTCCAAGGGTTTGCACGGGTAAATGCCCTCAGACTGCAGAAAGCAAGCTCACATTACAACCAATATGCTGTCAAGATCTGCATATAAGTCCAGCAAACATGACCTCACACAAGGACCAAGCCATGATTGTCAGGAACCAGAAGAAATGAAAGCATAGCAGAATTAGATGAGCTACTAAGATAGAAAACAGGATTGTAGGCTCATTGTAAAGCTGGGTTTGATGGCTAATTATAACCACAGAACTTGGAGGGAGACACAAGGGTCCAGAAAAAACTAGCCAGCTATCAGCAGCACTAGTCAACTCCCACATCAGTGAGAGAATGTGCAGTAGTAAATAAAATGGAGAGTTATCCAGAAAGGCACTCATGGTCCACTTCACGCAGAAGCATACACATGTGTTTATAAAACAATGCAACCATACTAAAGAAATTTTAAGTTCCTGCTCCCCAGTGTGACTGGCTATTTCCCTGTAGAATAAGAATGTCTAGAATAATCAGAGACATAAAAGAACTCCTAAGGAGAGTGTTTTTAAAGATGCTAGAACAATTTTTAGAAAAATTAAGATATTTGCAAATTAGTAATATTCAAACTAGTATTTTAAGTAACAAATTAAAGACAGAAGGATTAGCTAGAATACAAACCTAAGAGCAAGCACAAGATAAAATAGTAAAATATAATGTTGGAAGAGAAATTAAAAGTGGTAAAGAAGGGAATGAGAGACTCTAATACACTTCCCCAGAGTTTCATATTGAGAAAAATGACTGTGGAAAGTTGAAATTCAAAAAGATCACGGATTAAAATTTTCCAGACTTGATGAAATTACATTATACTTCAGGTTCAGATCTGGAAAGATGGCTCATTGGATAAACTTGTTTGCTGCGTAAGTTTGAATCCTCGAGTTTTGAACCCCAGGACCCACTTTAAAGCTGGGTTTGATGGCTAACTATAATCACAGAACTTAGGAGAAATACAGGAAAAATATAGCTCTACCAGCCATAACTAATGAGCTCTCACAACAGTAAGAGAGCATGCCTAAGTAAATATTGATCCAGAAAGACATTCAGTATCAGCCTCAAGCATAAACATACATACATGCATGTACATGTGCACCTACGGGATGACCCAGCTCACTGTTGGAAGTACCATCCCTGGACAAGGGGATTGAGCTATGTTGAAGAGGTATCTAAATTTTAGCCTTGGAAGAAAGTCAGTAAGCAGCATTTTTCCATGGTTTCCACCTGAAGCTCCTGCCTTGAATTCCTGCCTTGGTTTCCCTCAATGATAAACTGTGTCTTAGAGTATAAGCTAAATAAACATTTTCTTTCCTAAGTTGTTCCTAGTCATTATTTTATCATAGCAAGAGAAAGAAAATTAGAACATAAATTGGTACCAGAAGTGGGGTATTGTGATGGATGTGACTATGTTGGTTTGTGGAGAATAATTGTGAAACTTAGGGCTGGAATTTGTAAATTTGGATGGAAACGCACAGAGTTTGGAAGATAAAAATTTTGAGAGAACTGAAGAGTAGAACAGAATACTATACATTCTGAAGTCCCCACAAGGCTTAACTATTACTTTGAGGAGTTGTATTATTTATATAAAGGTTTAATACAAACATATTCCAAAGATGCATGACTCAATGGTAGTCATATATTTGTCTAGATAGAATTGCCTCACATGTTCATTAAACGTTATAGAACACACCTAAGAACATCACCCAGAGTTGATGTGGGAATGTCTTTCTGTATGCTGTGAATATCAATCTTTAAATAAAGGAGCTGTTTTGGCCCATGACAGGCACCATAGAAAAGGTAGGAGGAGAAATCAGAGCTTAGGTAGGAGAAGGGTGGAGTCAGACACAGATCAAGCCAGCCACCCAAGAAGAAGCATGTAAGGAACACAGGTGAGCCACAGGCCATGTGGCAGACAGATTAATGAGAATGGGTTGAGTTAAGATGTAAGAACAAGCTAGCAATGTGCCTCAGCCATAGACCAAACAGCATGAAGTTAATATAAGTATCTGAATCATTTCCGGGGGCCTGATCAGCAGTGGGCGGCTAAGGGATCTGGGGCTGCAGGTCTGTGGGTCTGGACCTTTGGCCGCCCGGAACCAAAGAAGCCTCATCGTTACAGAGGGTCCGCAGCTTTCTACCCACCTCAACAGTAAACAAGCAGCCTTTCTGTTAATTGGAGTTAGCTCTAATCAGTCCCTTTTTGCAACTTGAGCGTCTCTTAAGTACAAGAAGTGCAAGAATGCACTACCATAGCATAATGGTAGTTCTGTAGAGTGCTTCTCCTATTCCCCAACAAGGGCTCACTTCCACTAGGGACAGGGCTTTGAATCTTGCAATATCTGTACTGCCAACACTTAAAGCACAAAGTCTCTATCTACTTGTTGGGAGATGGTAAGCAAGGGCACTTCTGCTGTTACACGTTGGGTCTTGGATATATGTGTCTCCCTTACTGATGGTACAGTATCAAATAAAGGGACTTATTCAACATATATACTCTGTCAAGAAAGAGGGCATCCCATCTACTCAGACCGTTAGCTCTGCAGGAATACTTGACTCTGCTTCCTGCAAAAAGCCTTTTGAAGAGGATTCATGTATTCAACCTCCATGACCACCATAGTAAAGAAAAGAAAGATCAAAAAACTGTCATATCACTCTTTCAGGCTAACATGTAAAGTTTAAATGTGTCCATAGTTATACTATAAAAAAATCCCTGAAACTTAGGAATTTGAAATAAGTCTCAATGTATTATATGTAATGCTTTTGGTAAGAAGGAATTTAAGCAGAGTTCTCTGGTTGATTCTTCAGCCCCATAAGACTGTCAGATCACTTGGCGTCATCTGGTTCAGGAAGTGGTCTGGTCTACTCACAGACCTTGCACCCTGATATAAATGAGTTGTGTGATGGCTATTCTTGGCTATCAACTTGACTACATCTCTAATTAACTAAAATCCAAAAATGGAGGGCATGCCAGTGAGAAATGTTTGCTTAATTTGAAGTATAAAGACCCACTCTGACCTAGATCTTGAAGCAGGAAGACACATGCCTTTAATCTGGGTCTTGAGACAGGAAGGCACACTTTGAATCTGGGACACACATTTTGCTGAAAGTCCATATAAAGTCATGAAATAAGGAAGCTTCTGCTCTTTGTCTGTTTGCTCTCAACTTTTTAACAAGTCCATTCCTCCACAGGTATTAGAGCCTACTTCTTTGAGATTCCAATATCTACTGAAGACATCCAGCCTTGCAGGCTGAGTAACGTCTCTATTCTTGGACTTTCCACTCATAGCTGGACATTGTTGTATTAATTAGACTGCAGACTGGAAGTCATCCTCATAAACCCCAAACTTTGTGTGTGTGTGTGTGTGTGTGTGTGTGTGTGTGTGTGTGTGTGTGTGTGTGTGTGTGTGTGTGTAGACACAGAGAGAGATTCATTCTATAGGTTCTCTTACTCCAGAGAACCCTAACTAATACAGGATATTTAGCTAAGATTACTGAATTCAAAGTCTATTTCATGGCCAGCCAGCACAGTGGATCTAGAGCAACACCTCTCATACGGCAGCTCAGGACTCAAGTCAATAGTGCAGAAGCTGTAGAATCATTTTTGAGTCATTTGTAAGGCACAGAGTATCTCTGTCCCTGTACTCCATAAAAGAGGGAACACAGAACCAGAGAATAAAAGGGGAGTCAAAGAATTTGAAACTGTTTTGAAACTATCAAAGGGCTAACATTTTAGTTAGCTCTTACTCAAATAATCTCTTATTCAAAACATCTCAAATGCCAACTGTAAGGAAAACAGTGTGTCACAATAATTTACAATACTTCTAATTGCACGGAAGAAGAACAATGAATACATGAATACATTTTTATTAAAATCTGGAAGACAAAGGGATGAACTAGCTGAAGACAGTAATGTCTACCTCTTTAATAACAAAAATCCCCCTTTTGTCCTTCTCCATTCCTTTAAGTAAAGGGATGATGCTATGTCCGTTATTCTCTCTCCCTCCCATCAGCCCCACCACAGAAATCCGCTTTTAAAGCCCAGGAGACCTAGTGTTCCCAGATGTGACTCCCTCCCTTCGGGATGTGTTTCAGAGGCCAACCCTTCTCTGCAGCGGTGAGAAATCACCCTTCTCTGTATTCTGCACGGTCTTAAGGCTTCGTGGAAAGAAATACAGCTGGAAGCTACAATTTCCCAGTCTCATTCAAGACAGGCTGGGGTCCTCAGCTGCCCCAGTGATTGTTTTAAAATGATGACTTCTGGTACCATGACTCTTCTTCCTCCATTCTCCCCAAGGACAAATGGCAAGTACCAGGCTCATGCATAGTAATCCTTGCATTTGTTTAGTAAACACGGATTGATCATCTGCTGTATATCAGGCTCTCTGATCTATGCTGGGGACATAAGAGTAAACAAATCAGCACCTGTACTCCGAGACACTTGCTGTGCTGTCCCTGGGTTTTAATAGAAAGGATGAGCATAGGTAAATAGCAATTTCAATACTGTTAGCTCATGCCCGGAGGCAGTGTGTGAGATGGCTAGAGTGAATTGGGATCTAAAGACCTAAAAGAAAAACACAAATATCCCAGATGTCTACATAGCCAATTCCACCCACAGGCCTGAGGGCCAGTACCCCCTTAGAGGCTGGTAAGTGGAACTCTCATACCCACCACATCTGTGCTGCCTTTCACATTTAAAACAAGGTGATTGCACAATCTGCTGTCTGTCTCGGTCTCCAAGTTGGACCTTAAAGTCGCCATAGCCTGTGTGCTGGACTGTTGGTTTGCCATTCTTCCCTCTTTTTTTTAAGTGTTGGGAACATGACTGCAACTGAGCCCCAAGTTTCTGTATGAGCAGATGCCCCAGAGGCAGTCCACTGTAGGAACGGAGGATGCAAATGGGTTTGGCTCTGGACTTGGAGGCTTGATAGTGTGCATTGTTGGGAAGGCTCCTTAATCTTCCTGAGTCCTAGTTTTCACATCTGTAATGTGAGCTAATGTTTCCATGCCCAGATGTGAGGATGAAATTATATTAGTGCTATGGCATGTCACAACTTTCAACAAAGGTAGCTGTCTCCACTCCTATTCTATTTAATATATAACGTTTTCAGAGTTAATACACAAAAACACCAGTCAACCAGTTACATTTCAACTTCAAATAACTAATTTTAGTGAAAGTATGTTCCATGCAACATTTAGGGGCTCATTGTACCAGACAGTTATATGTTCGTGATCTGAATTCAGCCTTAGCTGACAATTTATTTAAATGACTATCTTGTTATAGTGGCATAGTAATTCATATACAATGCCTAAAAATGTGTTATTGATGAGAAAACTGCAGTCTGTCAGTCTTAGGTAACTTGCCCATAGTCATGTTACTAAAGAGGGGCTGAGTTAGACTCAGATTTGAGCTCAGGTTTCGCTCTCTCCTCTACACTTAGAGTAATCATCAGTTCCTCTTCTGGCCCAAGAAATCAGTCAAGCTCACAACACATCAATGAGACCTCACACTGCAGAGTTAGAAAAGAATTAAAATGCCTCTGGGAAGACAGCTGAAAAGCAGAGACAAGTACACCTCTCTGTCAGAGCAGCCACCCTGTAGAGGCCAGTATCCCAGGAGGAAGTCCCAATTGACGCAGATAGTGTTAAGAACATTTTCTAGGGGGGTCTTCTTCATTTGTATTCCCAAAGAGAACTCATTTCCAGGGCGCAAAAGCCCCCCCCCAAATGCCTAGAGTAACAGCTGGTGAGGCTTGCACATGATGCTGGGTAGATGGGAGAATGATGTTTAGGATAATGATTTCCAGAGCTGAAGTGAGGTGAAAGTTCCCAGTGACAGGCAAAAAATGAGTGAATGAATGAATGAATTAATGAATGAATGAATGAATGTAGAGTTCCTTTTGTCTTTGCTGGCATGAGAAGGGAAATCACTTGTCCCCTTTTTTTCTCTAGATTCTGACTGTTAAAGAGTCTGTCTCTTTGATGTATCCTTTTTTTCCATTAGCAAATGTTTCTTTCCCAATCGAGGCCACCAGCCCCAAACAACCGACACAGAAGCTTGCTATTACTTTTAAATGCTCAGCCAATAGCTCAGGCTTATTACTATCTAGCTCTTACATTTTAAGTTAATGCATATGTCTTATTTACACTCTGCCACATGACAGCACCTCCAATAGCATGGCATATTCATCTCCTACATCTGGCTGTGGACAACTCTGACTCCGCCTTCCTTCTTCCTGTCATTCTTAGTTTGGTTTTTCTATCTGACTTCCTGCCTGGCTACTGGTCTGTCAGTTTCTTATTAACCAAGGAGAGTAATGCATATTCACAGTGTACAGAAGAATTAGTCCACAGCATTTACTATTCTTAAATGGATTTTGCATATGGATGCAAATTTGAGGTTATTTTTGTCATAACATACTGAATATGTGTTTCTGCTATTGTTTAAAGCATTGTACTATGCAGTTTACTTAACAATGTATCGTAAGTTTCTAGCCCTTGAAAGTTAATATTACAAACTATTTAGAATAATAAATAAATGCAAGTTAGTTGTTAGTCACGTATTATAATAAAACTTGCAGTTATGTTAGGTATGTTTTAAAGATCAAACAGACATATGTTTTAGATAAACATGTGGTCTTCAATACTTCAGAGATTTACAGAATATGGCATTTAAGATATTTTAATAACATAAGGGATTTTTTTAATGACAATGAGACATGTCATGTCTTCTCCTGGCAGCGCCAGTGTGAAAGAGAAATGATGATGGGGACAGAAGAAACTCCATATGAAGTTTATTTTCTTTGTGGAAAAAGTTAATCATTGGGCAAGAAACTTTTACTTCAACTGGTGACAGTTACTGTCCTAACTGGACAAGCAGGACCCAAAAGAAAGTGACTGCTGAATCTTGCCAAGACAAGACTGATTAGTTCTTCAAAAATCCTGCTTCACAGAAAAGTCTGTCAGATATTCTAAGCCTTCATACCAAAGATGGATGTGCCAACATTACAGAGGAATCTTGGGTGACTGTCCAGGTAGCCAGATGTTTCTGTCATTTTTAGTTTTGTAAGTTGTTTTCTCTGCATGTCCTATTTACTCAGATAATATTATATCCTTCTCAGGATCTCCTCTGGAGATGAAGACTAGATAGTTATAGTTATAGTTTTTCTTGTTACCAAATTTAGTAAAGAAACTCAAAAAAGAGGTATAAACTATGTAAGTTGGAGAGACATTAAAATATAGTTTAGGTTGTTAATACAAGTTGGACTAGGAAGTCAATTAGGTACAACACCTTGAACTCACCAAGAAAAGATTGATAATGGAGTATTTTCTCTGAATTTGTCAAGTGAACTGAACATTGTTCATTTAAATATTGCCTGTATGTATTTGTATTTAGTTATTGTATATAATTTTACTATGTTAGCTAAAACCCTTGCTTTTCATTTAGACAAAAAGGAGAAAATGTTGTGGGGGGAACTTGGATACTGTGAATATATATTATTCTCATTGATTAATAAAAAGCTGACAGACAAGTTAAATAGAAAAGCCAAATTGAGAATGATGGAAAAGAAGAAAGGCAGAGTCAGAGCTGTCACCAGCTAGATGCTGAGGGAGCGGATGACTATAACATGCTAATGAGGGTATCATCGTGTGGCAGAGTATGCGGAATATGGATTAACATAAAGTATAAGAGCTAGTTAGTAATAAGCCTCAGCTATCAGCCAAGCAGCTTTTTATTGACCAATGAAAATAATACACATTCACAGTATACAGAAAGATTATTCCACAGCATCCAGGTTACTGTATTGCCTGTCTTGTCCCATAAGTCACATGCTTAAGCTCTTAGAAAGGAAAGAAGTGGCCATTAGAAGCAGGGGCCTTCTCTGTGTGTGATGTCTACATGCTTTGGGACATAACAAAGACAAAGGTGTGATGACTGAATCATAAGGATTCTTGAGTCCACTCTTTTGGGCACCAAGCCCTCTCTAAGCCCCCAAGGTCCCTCTTGAGGAACACATTGGGCATAGTCCACATGTGGACTTCAGGTTGGCATCACTCACCACTTATCCCATTAGGTTGTATTATGAAACCCAAAGATGACTAACTCCTCAGAGAGCGGGATTGGCATTCCTCTCCCTTCCCTTAGCCCATTTTGTATACCTACACCATTGTTCCTGAGACTGGACAATTCACAAACAACAGAAAATTATTTCTCACTATTCTGGAGGCTGGGAAGACCAAAATCAAGGTGCCAATACATGCATCATCACATGATGGACATAAAAAAAAAAAAAACTAAGTGAGGTATGACTTCATATGGAAAAAGAATTAGGGAGTTCCCACAAACTCTAAAGTCTAAACGCCTGCCATCAAATCCCACCTCTCAGCACTACTGTAATAGAGATTAAGTTTCCAGCACATGAATTTTGAGAGAGACATCAGGGTCATAGCATGCCCCCTTCCTACAGAGTTAACAGTTTTAATCCCATGCCTGCAGCCATCATCACTTCTACATTCCACAATGCATGTCCAGCTTTCAATTATGCCATGATACTATTGGATAGAGGGTGTTGGAAATTCAGCCTGCAGCAAGTGATGACCTAGACAGGTATAAATCTATGCACACCACTCTCAAGTGTTAAAAAGCATTTAACCTTTTCATTTCATTTAGCAGTAGCCTCCTGAAGATCCTGTCTCCCTTGGGGTGGCTACAGTTCTCATTGTCACAATGTCTGGGAGGTGCTTCCAGCCTTTAATGACAGGGACTAGGATCCTAAACGTCCCACAACACCTTAAGCTGGTGATGCTCAACTGTCCTAATGCTGCAATCCTTTAATACAATTCCTCATGTGGTGACCTCCAACCATACATTTATTTTCATTGATACTTCAAAACTGTAATTTTGTTACTGTTATGAATCATAATATAAATATCTGATATGCAAATGGTCCTAGGCAACCCCTATGAAAGTCATTTAACTCCTCAAAGGGATCGCATCGCACAGGTTGAGAACTGCTACCTTAAGCAGTTATGTGTGAAGACCTATTGAGCAGGCTGACTGCAAAGCTTTGGAGGAACACTTCCCCACCACCCACAAAGTCTTCAGACTTTAGAGTGGTGAAACTTGAGGGAGACTCAAGGAGAAACCAACCTATGTTCTACCCTCTTTTGAGGATGACTCAGTGTTTGGGAAGTACAAGTTCCACTTAACACTTCTTCCCATCCCCCCTTCTTCTCTCTAAAGTGGTGCCAGGGTATGTAAGGGCAGGGTTTATTCAATCTGTGGTTGTGAGGAAGAAGAGGTGATCCATATAAACATGTGTGAAAGAAAAATCCAGTTTATGCATGCCCATCCATGTCTGAGAAATGTTCTTACACTTAAATATAGCTAAGAAGAACTTCATGGTTGAATTCCTTCAGAAATCATCTCTCTGAGATGTGGGTTCAAAGGCAGTTTATTTGAAGAACCCCAGAATCTGGAATGAGGGTGAAGGGATTCTCAGTGTGGTTTTGAGGAAATTTCAACAAGTTGAGAACTCCTCTAGAATAGAGTGACCTCCCAGAGTTATCACCAAGAAGTTATCACCAGAAAGCCAAAGTATGTGTTGCACAGATCCCATGGCCCATTGGCTGGGCATTTGGTAGGGTGTCCCCAGAATCAAGAACTCCTCTAGGCTTTATAAGTCATCAGAGAAGAGCTTGGAGCCAGCAGAAGATATACAACTTGAGCGAAAGAGGGACGTTTCAAAGTGGGCCAGGGGATGATGTAGATAGCACAGGCAACAACACAGTATAGAACTGTAACTTCAAAATCATTTCCCTTTGAAACCAAACATACTTTCCCCTGACTTTGAGCTTCCAGGATCCCCAAAGAAACTGAATGCTCATTTTATTCCTGTTCTTTTGTAGGAAACTTGCTCTTTCTAGGCATGTCTAGTATTTTTTTTTTTTACTCTTACGATTCTGTAATTTCAACAATATTTATCTGTGAGGCTGTGACCATCTATGTTTTATGCCTGCTCTGTTCCAGTCTGAAAATCTAAGAGTGTCTTATTTCTAATGTTTTTCATGTTTCATTTCTTCTCTTCCATGTTATTTTATGCCTTCATTGTCCTTTTTCCCTCTCTCCTACTCTCCACTGTGAGCTTATTATATTTATGTGTTTTATTTATATGTGTGTACCTGGATGTAGGCATATGCAGATGCTTCTGGAGGACAGAAGGAGGTGGTGGATCCCCTAGAGATGGAGCTACATGCAACTGTGAGCTCCCCAATGTGAGTAATGGAAGCCAAACTCTGGTTCTCTGCAAGAGCAGTAAGTGTGGTTATCCACCAAGATACCTCTCAAGCCCCACGAGTTCATTCTTTATCAGTGTCCATTCCGGTGCTGGGAATATGTATTAAAACTTCAAAAGCCTTCAGAGATCACCGACTCCTAATAGATTCTTTTTCATATAATTTGGCTTTGACTGGTTGTATGATAGACCTTTAAAAATTAAATTTTAATTCTACTTATCTTAAAGTCATTTCTCTTTTCTATGGATGTTGGTTACTTTGTTTGTTGGTTTTGGCAATTTCCTAAGCCAATATAGTTCCTAACTATATATTGGATGCTTGTGCATTCTTAAATATCCTTTGCACATGAATTTGAAACTTCTGTCTGCGTGAGTCTATGTAATTACTGACTCCATCTGTCTGGGTGGCTGGGGGTAGGGATGACAGAACATAGAAACAAGTAGCTGACCCCCTGAGAAGGAGCTTCCTGGTTCACAAAGAGCCTGTAAGACACTGAAGTCATTGAACAGATGACTTAAGAGTTTGTTCTGGGAATAAATTCATAACCAAAGCCTCCTATTATTTCTTTTCCACTCCTTATTTCTTCTCTTCTGTCACAGAATCTCTCCAAAGCTGCCTAAGCATAACTCTTTCTGTTCTCTCCACCTTCTCATGGATTCCCTTGCCACCGCCTCCTCTCATCCATTTGTCTTATTCAGTCTTCATGGTATATCAGAGAAGGAGCCACTTACTATCACATCATTTTTCAGCAGGAACACTGAAGATCAGAATGGTTAAATCAGGCCCTCTAAGCCATCACAGCCAGAACATGGTGATGTTAGGACTTGACCCCTGGTTCAACTGACCCCATGTGGGGACCAAGTTAACCACTCCACTTATTCACTCAGGAAGATTTATCTCTGTGATTGCATCTTAGTTCCATCCTGATGCAGTCCAAGGGTTTCTGGAGGGCTGTCTAGAAGCATTTTGTACCATGCAGAGAGCCCACAATAAGGAGGATTCCCATCTTGTATCTATAACCCAGGTGATATCAAGTGCCAGCTAGCTAGAAATGGTATGGCCAGACATTGAACTCAAGAAAGTTCTAGTCAAGAGACTAGGTGCTACAATGCCATGATGCCATTCAGATCTGAGGTGCACACACCAATTTTTCCTAAGCAACCCCCATCCTGAGAAGAAAATGAAGAAGCATCAGTAAACAACAGATAATTCCTGCCATGGGACGTGGCCCTTGGAGATCTTCCCACAGCTTTGTTGCATTTATATCCACTGGCATTGTTTGACTTTTAAAATCAATACTAACATATTCTTTTGATAAAAATAAAAGATACACAAAAATAAAAGAAGAACACAGCCTATAGGCTGGCAGGACTCTCAGTAAACTTCAGCAGCTTACTCTGATAGTTCAGAGTCTAAGTGAGGATGGTAGGTACATTATGGACCAAGCAGGACCTGTCTACTATGAGAAATCAAGAACATGTGGCTCATATATTGCCATCAATTAACAGTGGCAATATAGATAATTGGGTCTCTATGGGCTTCCTTTTGTATTTTTCTATCAGTAAAATAAAGCCATTTCTAAGGCCCCTCTAATTGTGATATCTCATGATTCTAAATAAACACTTAATCCATTTCATCACAAGTAGCAACTTTATGAGCAATTCCCAAAGTCTCTAACACTCACATTTCAGAGTTCCATCTCTTTCTCCAAACTCAACTATGCTCTTCGCCTCACACTTTTGACCTCCAGCCCACAGTCCTAGGTTCATTTGTTTTGATTAGAAACTGTTCATTTCTTTCATCCTCATTTCCCACCTTAGGTTGTAACATCTGCTTTCCAACCATGCACATATACATTTGATCAGTAATTATATATTTAAAGATTCCATTAAATATGGTTTTCTACAGGAAGAATTTCCCATACTCCTTCCCAGGCTGAGTAAGACTCTCCACTCTCTACACTTTCCTATAATACTTGGCCAAAGTCTGCAGTGTCCCATAACACTGTCTAACTTAAATTTAACATCCTCACAAGTCAGCATTAGATTCATTTTCACAGATGTGAAAACCAAGATTCAACAAGACTAAGGAAGCCACGCGTACCAAACACAAGTCTTAGAGTCAAAAATCAAGATCCATGTATGCACTTGATCTACACAGTAGGCTCCTTTGGAGTACCTGATTCCTAAGTCTCGGTCACAGTTGTCATGGCATCTCAACATCCCAGCAAGGGTTGATGAAGATGGCAAAATTACAAAGGCCAGTGCAACAAGTTTAGGAGCCTAGGACCAGGCCATTGTGAGGCTGAAGCAGAGAGATGCTGGGTGGTCTGACTCTTAATGGGAAGATTTGCTGCTGTGTGATTATGCTCTTGTACACTGTAAATATGTGTCATTGTAAATATTGGTTTAATTAAATGCTGATTGGTCAAGTAGCTAGACAGGAAGAAGAGGGGGGCAACTAGACTGGGAAGTGGAAATGAAGAGGAACAGACGACAGAGAGACACAGAGGAAGTGGCATGAAATGCTGCACTGAGCACAAAGGTACCAAGCCACATGGCTAAGCATGGATAGAAATAATGAGCTAATTTAAAGCTTAAGAATTAGAAAGTAATAAGCCTGAGACATAGACCAATCAGCTTGTAATTAATAAAGACTTTGTGTGATTATTTTCAGCTGTTGCTCTGTACCTCCAGGCTAAGACGGGCCAGAAACTTCTGCCACAATTTGCAACACTACCTATTTGAGAGCCACAGGAAGAAGATTGAAATGGTTCTGGCTGCCAAGCCCGGTGGGGGAGTCAGGCACACAGGTAGGTGGAGGTTGATTGCCTCTTCTTCCAACGATTCAGGTGCTGAGTCATTTGGGGACATAGATTTAACACATGATCTTTGAGGACTAGTAGCTGGACAGAGTGCTAAATGATCCTATAGGCTGGTACATTTCCATCAGAGCCTCTCCCACTTGGGGGCACCAAATATGAATGAATAAGGTCAGATTAGAATTGTATTGCTTACATTCAAGTATTAGTAGAAATCTTACAGAGCCAAAAGTGGGTTTAACATGCTTTTTATAATAAGTTAGAAATGGGGCAAAATAAATGCAATTTTCTAAGTATAGGATTATGCAAAAGTTTAGAGTAATTTTCATAATGGAAGCATTAGGCCTATATATCACTGTCATTTCAACTAATATTTAGTTTAAAATCTTGAAGAGGTGAAGCAAATGGATTTTCTGAGAAGACACTACCTGCCACTGTTCTAGGAAGGCTTATAGCTGCAATTATTCTCGGAGGTATGGGGACAAAGAGGATGCAGTAAGACAGAAATAAGTACATTGTTTAAAACTACAGTGCAATGACTAAGAGCCTGGGCTCTGGAGCCAGAGTGCCGGGGTGTAAGTCCTGACCTTGGCTGATAGATGCGAACTTCATCTTTTTCTCATTTGTAAAGCACAGATGTCTTCTTACAGAACTGTATAAGAAGGAAATGACTTCATGCCATTGGAAAAGAACTGACATGTGGTCAATACTCGGTACATGACATTTCTCAGCTATCAGCTATTACTATTGGCAACTAAATGTGGCCCCTTATATTTTATGCAACTCATTTACATCTCTGTACTTAATTTATTCTATGAATAAAGTTACATGTAGTTTCTACAAAATGATAATACATGTGCACTTGTACGTACTGTAACCTAAGAAAAGACGGAAGGGTGGGGAATACAAAGAGGAATACAAAGTAAATCCTTATTTATTAGAAGAGTCAATATCTCACCTAAATTTAATAAGTAAAAATATATAGGCATATGCATAGTAAAGTTTTATTCAACAGGAGTTTGTAGAGAAACTATTTCTTGCGGTAATCTCTCTGATGTTTGGAAGTGTTTGTAAAGGATTCTGTATGTATATATATGTGTGAAAGTATATGTACTTGTGTACACATGAAAGTCAGGGGTTGGTATCAGCCATCTTTCTCCCAACATTCTTCACCTTATTTATGTACAGGTTCTATCAACAAACCTGGAGCTCATCAATTTAGTGATACTAACTATGCAGCAAGCTGGAAAGCTTTATGTCTATACCTGCATAGCCCTGTGATTACAAGCATGCACTGAAATGCCTGGCTATTTTACATGGGTCCTGGAGACAAAACTCAGTACAAACTCTTCTGGTTTGGACTGTGCCATGTCCCCAGCCCTAGGCTTCTTGACCATCCACTAGTAAATAGTTTAGAGTCATGGTGGAGGTTGTGTTTGGGAAAGGTGATTGCTAGTGACCAGAAGGGGAAATGCAAATGCAAAGTGGCTTTGTGCTACTGCAAATGCTTTATTTCTTGATGATTGCTGTGCACAAGGGTGGGTGCTCATGGGCATGTTGAGAATATACACTGCTCGGCTACAGAGAGCTTAATAGACGGCTGCCTCTAGGGAGGAGGACTGAGCAGCCTGGAAGGAGGGTTTGAGTTCTGTTTTATTGGATTATATTCAACAATTGGTATATATTTACTCTCAAAACCTTTCTCTAGTGTTCTCATGTATTCAGGACAAATTGAAAGGTCACAGAACAGACAGTTCTCAGGCCCCGGGAGATTCAGGCTGAACCTGTGCTGGGCCCATGGCAGCCTCTACCTCAGGACTAGAGGTTGATCAAAAGACTGACCTCACACACACACACACACACACACACACACACACACACACACACACACACACACGCATATGTCCATACTCACATGCCAAGAGCCTTCCTATGCCTCTGCCTTGTACTAATAACAAAAAGCACAAGGATTTATAGGTTATGCTGATAAAGGCTACCAGGGAATAGGTGTGGGGCCGACCATATGGGGGCTGTAAAGATCACCACAGAAAAAGAAACATTTCCCCAGCTCTAGCAGGACAGGAGGGATACGGTGGTTTCATAGGGTGTTGTACCCATATTGCCAATTAAACAGAAAGGACACTACCAGACACACACAAATAGAGTATTGAAATGGAATTATTCAAGAAATTGGTTCATGCAATTGTGTGGGCTAGCAAAAATCTGTTGGAAAAAATCTATCACATAGACTGGAAAACTTAGCTAGGGCAGCCACTAACCTGTGGTTTTCAGGTATCATTTTTACTTTGTTAAGGAAACCCCAGTTTTACTCTCAAGGCCTAATTGAATGTTGCCCATCTGCATTCTCAAGGACAAGTTCCTTTTAAGTCAATTCATTGTAGACATTAGCTTTCGTCTGCAAAATACCACCTCAAATCCTGTTTCACCTCATATCAAAGCACTGTTTTCTTGCTAAACTGACACACATTGCTAAATCAGCCAACATTGGTGGAAGTTTGACTCCAGCAAAGAGCCTCACTTGTGACTGTGTGTGACTGTCTGGGCCTTACATGCAGCTGTATTGAGGGAGAGACGGGGGATCCACAGAAGCAGAAGTAGGAATGAGTGAGAGGTAGCAAGGAGGACTTTGCCTCACCTCCGAACCTAACATATTCTGTGATTCAAACCAGCCTTACAATCAGAATCATCTAGAACCTACTAGATTTTCTGCCCACACCTCCTCTCAGACCCAGCAAATGAGATGAAATAGCGGCTTGTCTGATTAAAGAGGCCATTTTTGTTCTCAACCTGACGGCCAAGTTTAAGGCAATGAAAACCACTGAAGTGCTAAATGACAGGCTCCCAATTTATTGTCCTTTAACTACCATCCTGGTTTAAGTGTTTGTAATTTTCACATGAATGGTGTAACTTTTTCATGGTGGCTCCAAACAGCAATGCTGGGTAGAATGTTCCTGCAAAAACTTGGCTGTGGTCCTTTCACTGTGCTTATCTTTGCAGACACAAGCTAACTGGGATCAGAAGGGCCAGCAAGCTGGAGGCAGAAGGATGGGGTTCTCTGTCACTGTCAGCTTCGCTGGAGATCCATTCATTCATCAAGCATTCATTCAGTGTATACAGAGTCCCCTAATCCATGCCAGGCTCAGTGGAGGACAGAAAGACACAGAAGCCATCTTACAGTTTTGCAGACACCTGTATCTGAAGCACACGTTTGAAAAGAGCAGAGCTCTTTAAAGGCAATATTTAAGACAAGCATGAGGCATTGCCACAGGCAGAAAGCATATATGTCAAAGACCTCAGCTTGTTTAACAAGGCAATGCACATAGAGTATCTCGTACACACCTAGCACATAGCAGCATTAAATAAATGCCACTACCCAGCCATTCCTGAATGCTTATTAATGCCAACACCTTTTTTTGGCAGTCACAGTCTTTGGGGGTGCTAGAATGAATTTTGGGTGTTAAACGTATGTCTAACCTCCAAATTTTAGAATTTATCAATATCTGTTTAGCTGACATAAGAGATGGCACTAGATGTTTGTCATTGAGTTACAAAATAGAAATCATAAATAAGACTGATATAGCAAATAAAAATATCCCCCCCACACACACACCCCTAGATGAATATCTAGGCTGATTCCATACCTTAGTTATTGTTAATAGTGCTGCAGTAAATGTTCCAGGAGTAGATGGGTCACATGGTTCTTATATTTTTAATTCTTTGAGGAATCTCTGTACTGATGTCTACGGTGACTATATGAATTCACAACATTAGTGTGTAAGGTTTCCTTTTTCTTCTGAATCCTGAAGAAACACCCATTCCATAAGACAATATATGTCAGTAATCTTTTATTTAGACCTTTTAATGATCACCCAGAGAAACTATCAGAGCCAATCACTACCTCTGTCAGACCAGAAGAAAGTGATATTCTGGGAGAGATTCTTCTGTGAGCTCCTAATGTTCAACACTAGAGTTATTTCCTCATCCTGTCCCATCCAGCCTCCATAGGGAAGTGCCCGTGTTCCCATGGATTTTGCATGTCAACTGGGAGAACAGTGAACTCCTCAAAGGAAGTGAGCCACAGGTCATTCCAAGGTGGTTTTGAAATGGTAAGAATGTTTAAGGGCTAAGGCTAGAGAATGGCTTAACTTTCTTGCAAGAGACCTGACCTACAGTCACCCAGATCTGGGGTTGTTCTCCCAACTCTTAAGGAAGTCATTCTCAAAGCTGTGTTCCTGTGCTGTGGTAGGGCAAATGTGTCACTCTGTATTCCCTTGTCTCAGAGTATATGGATCAATCCTTCGTCTGTCACCCTTAACTTCTACCATCACATGGAAGCAACTTATTCAACTACTGATAGACATTCTCAGCCAGCTGGGTTGTGGGTCCCTGTGACCGTGTTTGTACTCACTGTCCTAAAATGCAAGGTAGACAGCTATTAAAGAAGAACACTCAGCTCTAACTTGTAGCACATACATACACTCACACCACACAGAGAATCATTGCCTAAATCATCCTACTGAGTATGTCTGTGAGAGTTGTAGTAGTAGGTTTCTGGCCCGGACTTTCAGGCCTAGCCTCAAGGTTTAGACCCTCAGACCCACAGACCCGCAGAGACATACAGATGCTTACAATAGTTTTGGGCTGATCAGCCTAAGGCCCAGGCATATCACTTGCTAACTCTTTACCCTTAATCTAACCCATGACTCTTATCCTGTTCAACCATGCGGCTCGGTACCTTTTCTCAGAGCAGCATAGTTGTCCTCTGCTTCTTCTGGCTTCTCTCTGGCATTCTGCTCTGTTCTGCCTGTTCCTAGAGTCTTCTCAGTCTGGTAGCCCCGCCCACAATTCCTGTCTGCCATTGGCCAATCAGAGTTTTTTATTAAATTCATAGGCGAGGACAATTATTTACAATGGAAAACCTAATCTCCCTACAGAGAGTGTTTGGGGAAACACTTCTGTATGAGATCTTTGACCAAATCAGTGAATTTATCCCATAATAGATTCATACTGTGGATGCTCTTATCAGGGTGTGATTTCAGGTAAGAAGTTGGCGTGGGCCACTGAGGAAAGGATCAGTAGAGAATATATCTTATCTTGACTCCTTTGTAAATCCCTCTCTCTGGTTCATGACTACTGAGTTAGATATAGCTCTCTCCTATCACACATCACACCACCATGAAGTTTGACCCAAGTACATGGAGACAAGTTACTATAAGCTGAATATCCTGAAACTGTGAGTCAAATTAAATCCCTCTATGCTTTATATCAGGTATCCTGTTCACATCCATAAACATAACTATCACACTGCAGCTAATGGTAGCTATCTATAGTCATCACAAAGCTTAACTGGACCATATTACAAGGAGACTTTCTGAACAGAGTTGCATTCAGCATTCCAGACTTTATCTTGAATCCACTTTAGATGATTGATACTTTAAGATGCATCTGGGGCTAGGGATGTGATTTAATATTATAGCTCGTACTTAACATACTTGAGTATGATTGATTTCTAGCACCGCACCATCTGAAAAAGAAAAAGAAAAACATTTGGCCTTTGTAATTAAGGGACTATGATCTTAGACAAAAGAAATTCTAATAACACTTGTCATTTCTTAAATGATGGCCAAAGTCAAAGCAGAAGTCCTAGAGTCTTTATGTTGGTGTCATGGATATGGAAAGAAAATCAGATGTCAGGATTCCCAATATAGGCAGGACAGTCAATGCTAGAAGTGCAGAGAGGTAACAAAGGCTGAAGTCAGCACAGGGAAGCAATTTTCTACTCAAGGCTCTGCTAGCACTTTGACAATGTAAACTGGGCAAAAGAGGTAAGCAGAGCTTCTGTAGGGGGTAGAAAGGAGATTAAATCCCAGATCCCCCAAGGAAGAATCTTCTTACATCTGAGGTGCACAAAGAGCTTCCCCAGAGGCCAATACATTCTTTCCAAAGATTTTTTTCAGTCTTATGCCATGGCCAAGGAAGGATTCATATTCCTAAAGATATGAGTTGAAAATATCTAGATCGATACACAGTGAGAGATAGAAATAAAAAAAAAAGCAGAGATGAGCAAAATAAATATTTTTCACCACACTAACAGAATACCTCCAGAATTACCACATGATTAGAGACAGAAGAAAAAGAACACATTGAGAAAAATCCAGCACCAATTTCTCAACAAATAAGAGAAACATCAGGGGGTGAGAGAAAGAACACTTTCTCCACGACAAAGCGAGAATGGCCAGCCTCGTTCTTTGGATTAACATTCTTCTGGATGTCATGACAGCACAATAAGGCGTGACAAAGGCATAACTAGTGGACAGATTGCAGAGAAGAACATCTTTAGTAAGATGGCATGATGGTTGCTTTGGACTTTCTCCACCTGTATCCACACTGGAACCTGCTTGTTAACTCTTCTCTCCACGTCCCTGACACCTATTCTTGAAGAACTAATTCAAATACATCTCCCTGTTGATAACTGTCCTGGTGATTCTGGCCCCAAATTTTTCCCCCTTTCTCTTTACTTAATTTTATTGAATTAGTAAACATAAATTGAACTCCAGCTGAGTACTGAGCACTGAGAATTGCCATAGGATTCTGTCTACTAATTTTTCTGTGGCATTACTGCTAAGATAAATAAACAAAGTACAGTTCCTTTATGGATGACCAGGAAACAGACTAGATACCCCAGGAATCTAGGATAGAACCAAACACAACTACTTCCTGACCCCCCCCCAAAAAAAATCAATGAAATTATTCCTAATGATATTCATAGATCGGTTCCTTGTCCAGTCACCATGTGAGAGGCAGCCAGCAGCAGATGAGAGTAGATGCGTAGACCCACAACCAAACAGTATGCGTAGAGTCTAAATTGGAGACCTCCATAGGGCTTCTCCCTCAGAGCTCAGGTAACCCCACAGAAGAGAGGGAGGAAAGATTATAGGAGTCAGAGAGGAGGAAGGACACCAGGAGAACATGATCCATTGACTTAACTAAGCAGGGCTCAAGGGGGCTCACAGAGACTGAAGTGACAAGCATAGGGTCTGCATGGGTCTACACCAGGTCTCTGTGTGTACGTTTTGACTGTTAGCTTGGTGTTTGTGGAGCTTTTAAAAGTTGGAGCAGGTGAGTTTCTGATTCTTTTGCCTGATCTTGGAATTCTTTTCCTCCTATTTGGTTGTCTTAAGCAGCCTTAATATAGAGTTTTGTCTTTGTCTTAATGTATCTTGTTGTACGGTGTTTGGTTGATGTCTCTTGGAGGTCTATTCTTTTCAGAAGGAAAACAGTAGAGTATGGATCTTGAGGAGAGAGAGCTGGGAGGAGTAGAGGGAGGGAACTGTGGTTGGGATGTATTGTATGGGGGAAGAATATTTTCAATTCAAAAAAGAATAACAGGCTTAAGCTTTCATTTTTATAAACATCAATTCCAGCTCTTCTCAAACCCATGCCTTCTAAATATCTGGTTCTGGTTCTTTCTTTTGTGACTTGTTTGCTGATTGATGGGTGGATAGATTATTTGACTGAGTGGCTGATTATTTTATGTATGACCCTTAGAATATGGGTAAGAACATTTTGTTTTTCTTTTTTATTTTTATGTTATTTAAAAAATAAGATACTACATATATTTACTTGCCACTTAAGCTATTCAAAAACTATCCTAAAGATCTATTGATAGCTCTGCTCAGTTCTCTTTAGTTTCTAAATAGTTTTTAATGGTGTCTATTGCAAAGCTTTTTTAAAAATGTCAGTTTACCACAGACATCAGTAACAGACAAAAAAAAAAGGAAACAATTTCACCCAAGCCCAAATTGGTAAACTCATGGATTTAATCAGGGTAACTTACAGGAGCATAAGCAACGTGTAGGCAGCTACACCACCAAACAAAGAGACTCAATCCATACAGACACACAGCAACTATTATATAACCTCTATAACCTTGGGGCAGAGCCAGACCTGTGTGCTGCCTCATGAGCCTTCCACCACTCCATGCCAGAATGTCTTTTTGTACAGTTGCTCTGATTTGAGCCATGCTGTGGTCAGAGGACAGGAGTTCCTCAATAGTGTAGTTTTATCCTCAGCTGATATAGATTCTTCCCTATTAGTGGACCATTAGATTGCTTGAAGTGTGATGTTATAGGCAGCGATGAAATCACCATAATTGCATGCACACTTTCTGTTCACATGAATGAATAAATATCCATCTAGGGTACAGCCAAAATGTGAAAACTCTGTTGATGAAGTGCGTCCATCATTTACTGCAATAGATACTATACTGCCAGTTTAGCCTCTGAAATTTTCCCAAAGGCAGGATCTACATCAGATTCACATCAATATTCTACCCCTTACTTTTATCCATTAGTGCTCATTATTTTTAAGATGATGGAATAAAGAGCATGTAGTTGCTGCAGAAATATCTTGATCGTTTCTCTGAGGTGTCACATAATTGTCTGCTATTTTGAACTTTTCGTGAATAGCTTGTCTAGACTTCTGTTTCTAATCCACAAATATTATATCTTCTATTGTGCGAATCATAGATAGCAACTTCTATTATCTGCTATTATGCATACCAACTAGAGCTTATACAGACATTTAAAAAATGTTAGTGTTTGTTGAACCAATGAGTGTGTATGTTTTATGTTAATAGTACAAATAGGTTAGAGAAATAATCGCTGTGATTATAGTCAGACACTGTAAACATGAAGGATGACATAGACCAATTACCGTGGAAAGGACCTTAAGCAGGTAGACATGTTTCTCTAGCACAAGTGACACAGTAATGGTGGTCATTAACTGGGGGCACAAAATGACCATCTGAGTATCATTCCTTTACAGTAGCAATATGTTACCAGCAAGAGATGGTAGAATTGCAATGGGGAAGGGAAAGTGTCTCTACTCCACATTAATGGGGCTCTCAATGTTCCGGTGTTATGCAAATGTGCCCCATAAAACATTGCAAGGCAGAACCATGGAGAAGAAGAGAACTGAGTTCCCTCTCTGCTTTAATGATCTTAAGCAGTGAGTCAGAGCTGGCTGATGGGTCTGACCTGTGTTGTCCCCAGACAGGTATGACTTGGGACCATTATATTTCTTCAAAGTAATCTACCAAGCAAACCATCTGACCCTACCTCTTTCCAATGATTCTAAGGGGAATGAATCCCAATCATTAACGAAAAGAAGTGCTACCTTCTGGATTCCACAACGTCCATTTCTTCCAAGATTTTCTAATCATTTTCTCATTAGTCTCATGCTCCATCTCACCATAATTATTATTCTGTTTATGTAACGTCACTCACCCAGCACCTTCAAGACTCCTTCCCGCCAGCATGCACAATACATTCCAATTATGTAATTATGCCATTGTAATCAAATCATTAAGATTCACATTAAACATGTATTAAAGTTCACAAAGGAGGGGAAAAAAAAAATCCAGTCACAGGCACCAAGAGGGAGAGAAACAGGCAAACATGCTTGTAATCTCAGTTTGTTTTTTAATGAGCCCACAATCACAGACTTAGGGTCTTGAGATGTTTTTATAGTCAAAAGAGGTAGTTGATTTTTAAATATGAAACGTGGATCTCACTTCTCAGTTCCCCATCACCCACTGGGTTAGCCCCTTGATTACATAATAATGTAAGAAAGAACTGGGAGGTGATGGAGACTAAATTGGGTTGTCATTCAATTCTTTGGGGGAATTAAATGAAGAAATACCACAGCTCTAAAGAGAGGTGGGGGAGAAGACAGAAAGAGAGAGAAGGGAGGGGGAACAAGAGCAAGCAAAAAGCCTGTCACACATAAGGTGGGCACACATACAATCTGCTAGCACTCCTCGGCCCTGGAAAAATTATACCGCACCTGGGAAGAATCTCAATTTGCTAACTGACTTGAGTAGTCTATGATAGCTGCATAACCAATTTAGAAATGCAAAACCAGACTGACTGTAGTCAGCTTTTCCCCTTTGGAGACAGGACTACTGGCTGGCCACAAGTATACATCTAGGGGGAAGGCTGGTGATCTGTACATTAGCAGGACATAGCTTTGAAGCAATAGTCATCACTACTATCCAGACACCACACTAGACCAGTCCATCACACTCACAAGGCCTGAAGCCCAGGCATTATTATTTTTAAGAACTTCTGCAGTGTTTCTAACCTGTATCTAAAGTTGGTAACTGTTGGTCCAGACTATCCGAGATCATGGTATAGAAGAAGGCCTCCTCCCAAACACACTGAATGTCAACTTCACAGGGGTTTATTTAGCCCTGCAGGTGATCCTTAAACACTGTAAAAACTGAAGAGAACTAGGGTAGACTTCCTCTAACCAGGAATGATGGCGAGAAGAACAAAGGAACATTTGTTGTATACTGGTCATGTTGTGGTCACTGTACCACGCAAATTCCCCATGTCGTTGCCATGAATTTTCCAATGTTCTCTTTATTTACATAATGCCCTGCCTAAGCAAGAATCTTTCTAGGCACTGGAAGTAGTCAGGCCTTCAGTCCTGAAATCCCAACACTATGGAAGGCTGAGGCAGAAAGATAGCCATGAGCTTGCAGTCAACCTAGGCTTCATAGTGAGTTCCAGGCCAGCTTAAGCTACAGTGTAAGATACTGCCTACAATAAACCTCTTGTGCCCCTGCAAATGTTCACACTGAACTGCTCCTGAACTCAACCGTGTACAGATCTTTTCTCATTATTATTCCCTAAGTAATACAGCATAACAAATATTTACATACTATTTAGATTGTATGAGTTACTGTAAGTAATCTGGAGATGATCCAAAGTACACATAAGAATGCGCATAGACGTTGAACAAATACGCCATGCTATCCGAAGCACTCGAATAATCACAGGGTGTCTGTGAAGGGTCCAAGAAGAAATCGCTTCACAAGTCTAAGAGACAACTGTCCCCAACTGAGTAAGATATGATGTCTTCCTTCAAGGACACTTAGAGAAGTAATTTCAATATAGACAGGTAGTGAATTCCCCCACATAGTGAAAAGACTTTACCTACCAAGTCTCAAATCCCCACAGCAGCCTCAGGGGAAATAACAGGTTCAGTCATTTTTAGTCCTGTTTAAGGAACCTGTAGACATAAAGAGTTAGTACATGTCGTGTCTGTCTTTCTGGGTCTGTGTTACCTTACTCAGGATGATACTCTCCAGATCCATCCATTTGCCTGCAAATATCAGGATATGGTTAATCTGCTCACCCAAGGTCAACCTGGGATTGAATCACTTTCTTAATTACTCCATACTTAGGTGTTTCCCAACCTGTGGGCCCAATTCTCACAAGTACTACTTCATGAGGATTCCAGAAAAAAGCTACACTGGCCAGGCATTTTCCATAGCCTTATTAAAGTTTAGGTTCAGAGTTCGTGTCGACTATTTTTCAAGTATTACCAGTGTTTTGTCTCCATTGAAATCCTGAGTTCATTGTAATTTATGTCATGTTTTTTCTCTTAATGCACTACACATGTAATTACAGCTCTATGGGAGGCCCATACAATTCTGGGCTGTCAAAAGAGATCTTATTTAGAAACCCTGGGAACCAGCACTATACCCTAACACATTAATGTACTTTCCAGTCATGAATAATGGATGAGTGAATCCTCATTAAAATAAAAGTGTGTGTGTATTCCCAAATCCAGGGATACCAGTCTGAGAACAATTGCATTAAAAGTTAAACACTTTTACTTTGGGTGACCACTTGATAGTTTGACTATTAGCATAAATATAGGGATCTTTATGTTAAAATGAACTGAAAAACAAACAAGCAAAATCCCCCATCTACTTTCACACAGAAACCATGCAGATAAGAAGAACACTGCTGTTCCCAGTCTCCTCATTTTCTGTGCTACTGACACACCGTAAATGTCTCAGGTCCAAACTGTGCATCAAAGGATAGTGTCCCCGCCCCCGGTCAGGGCCCAGCCAGGCCCAGCCAGCAGAAGACTTGCTGAGTCTTCTAAGGGAACTATCAGTCAGGCCTTCTGCTTTTCTTAGGATGTAGGGAGAAGAACTCAAACTGACAGATTCTGTTTACTGTCGTCCTGCTGCTCCGAGAGTCTGCATGAAATGAAGCCAGCAATGGGGGAAGACCAAAGCCAGGAGACACAAGCACACAAGAGCCTGATGATGCCGTTTGAACTTCTGGGTTCAGCCCAATGATCTAAGACCATCGATAGGGTTTTTTGTTGTGTTTTGTTTTTTATATTCCACCTCCCCCGGCCTCTCTCTACTCCAATCCCCCCCCCCCATTTACTCCCGAGAGAGAACAAGGAATTCCAAGATTAGTCAATTTGCTCTGGCATATCCAGTTGAGGTAGGACCCAGTCCCTCCCCCAAGTATCAAGGCTGAAAAAGGTGTTTCCCCTCAGAATATGGGCTCTGAGAAGGCAGTTTATGCACCAGGAATACATTCTGGTCTGAGTGCAAGAGGCTCCAGAAACTGCACACAAGGTTTGACTGTCACCTACATTCAGAGGGTTCAGACACATTCCATGAAGCTTCATCAGCTGTCATTTAAGAGTCTGAGAGCTCCCAACAATGCCAGCATGGAACAGCCTACTCCTTGGGTCTCCCCATCATGTAGTATGAGGTTTCTGGCCTGGACTTTTGGGCCTAACCTCAAGGTTTAGGCCCACAGACCCACAGACCCACAGACTCACAGAGACACACAGATGCTTATAATAGTTTTAGGCTGATCGACCTAAGGCCCAGGCATGTAACTTGCTAACTCTGTATCCTTCATCTAACCCATGACTTCTATGCTGTTCAGCCATGTGGCTCATTACTTTTTCTTAGAGCAGCATAGTTGTCCTCTGCTTCTTCCAGCTTCTCTCTGGCGTTCTGCTTTGTGCTTCCTGTTCTCAGAGTTTTTCTTAGTCTGGTAGCCCCGCCCACACTTCCTGCCTGCCTTTAGCCAATCAGCACTTTTTATTAAACCAGTGGGTGGGATAATTATTTACAATGAAACAACACAATCTCCCACAGTCCAGATATCTCTGCTCATGCAATCCCTCCTCCCTCTCTTCAGCTGGACCCAATGTTTAGCTATGGATCTCTGCATCTGCCTCCATCAGCTGCTAGATGAAGGTCCTATAATGACAATTAGGGTGATCGTTCATATGATAATAGGGAAAGGCCAGGTCAGGCACCTTCTCCACTATTGTTTGGAGTCCTAGCAGGGCTTATCTTTAAGGTTCTTGGGTTTTACCCTAGCACCAGGTTTCTCTCTAATCCCACAATGGTTCCCTCTATCAAGATATCTACTTCTTTGTTCTCCCTCTCTGTTGCTTCCCCCTCTCAACCATTCCCATTTCCCCTTGTTCCCTCCATATGATCCCAATTTACTCAGGAGATCTTCTCTATTTCTGCTTCCTAGGGAGATCCATGGGTGTCTCTCTCAGGTTTCTCCTGTTACCTAACTGCTCAGAGGTTATGGATTATAGTCTGCTTAACATCTAAAATCTACTTATGAGTTAGTACATGTCATGTCTGTCTTTCTGGGTCTCTGTTACCTCACTCAAGATGATACTCTCCAGATCCATCCATTTGCCTGCAAATATCAGGATATCTTTTTTTTCAGCTGAGTAGTACTCCATTGTATAGCTGTACCACAATTTGTTAATCCATTCTTCAAATGAGGGGCACCTAGGCTGTTCCCAGGTTCTTGCTATTATGAATAATGCTGCTATGAACATAACTGATCTAATTCCCTTGGGGTAAAAATGCATATCCTTTTGGTATATGTGCAATAGTGATGTTGCTGGATCATTGGATAGATTGATTCCCAGTTTTCTGAGGAACCACCATACTAATTTTCAAAGTGGCTGTACAAGTTTACATTCCAACCAGGATTGGAAGAGTGTTCCACTTGCTGAATATATCCTCCAGCATAGGCTGTCATGTGGGTTTTTTTATCTTAGCCATTCTGACAGGTGTAAAATGGAATCTCAGAGTAGTTTTGATTTGCATTTCTCTGATGGCTAAGGATGTTGAGCAATTCTTTAAGTGTCTTTCAGCCATTCTTCTGTTGAGAATTCCCTATTTAGCTCTGAAACCCATTTTCAAATTGGATTATTTGGCTTTTTTTTTTTTACCTCTAGGTTTTGTTGTTGTTGTTGTTGTTTTGTTTTTGTTTTTTTTATTTTTTTATTTTTATTTATTTATTTATTTATTTATTTATTTATTTATTTATTTATTTATTGTTCTCTGTATACTTTAAAGATCAGTCCTCTGTCATATGTAGGGTTAGTGAAAATAGTTTCCGATTCTGTAGGCTGTCATTTTGTCTTATTGACTGTGTCCTTTGCCTTACAGAAGCTTCTCAGTTTCAGGAGGTCCCACTTACTGATTGTTGTTCTTAGTGTCTGTGCTATTGTTGTTATATTTAGAAAGTGGACTCCTGTGTCAATGCATTCAAGGGTATTTCCCACTTTTTTCTATCAGGTTCAATGTAGCTGGGTTTATGTTGAGGTCTTTGATCCACTTAGATTTGAGTTTTGTGTGGGATGATAGATATGAATCTATCTGAATTCTACACACCACCACCCTGTTATGGCAGCACAATTTGTTGAAGATGCTATCTTTTTTCCAATGTATATTTCTGGCTTCTTTGTCAAAAATCAGGTGTTCATAGGTGTGTGGATTAATGTTGGAGTCTTCGATTTGATTCCATAAATCCACAAGTCTGTTTTTATGCCAGCACAGAGCTATTTTTGTTACAGTAGCTTTCTCTATAGTACAACTTGAAGTCATGGATAATGATGCCTCCCAAAGTTCTATTATTGAATAGAACTGTTGCGGCAACCCTGGGTTTTTTGAAATTCCATATGAAGTTAAGAATCGTTCTTTCAAAGTCTGAAAAACTGTGTTGGGATTTTTATGGGTATTGCATTTAATCTGTAGGTTGCTTTTGGTAAGACTGCATTTTTACTATGTTCATCCTACCTATCCAAGAGAATGAGAGATCTTTCCATTTTCAGATATCTTCTTTAATTTCTTTCTTCAATGACTTAAAGCTTTTACATCTTTGGCTAGAGTTACCCCAAGATATGTAATGCTATTTGCAGCTATTGTAAAGAGTGGTGTTTTTCTGATTTCTTTTTTAGCACTTTCATCATTTGTATATAGGAGAGCTATTAATATTTTTAGTCAATCTTGTGTTTCGCTATATTTCAGAAGGTGTTTATCAGATGTAGTAGTTCCCTAGTAGAATTTGAGGGTGTCACACATGTATACTATCATATCATCTGCAAATATTGATAGTTTGACTTCTTCCTTTCCAATTTGTATCCACTTAATCACCATTTATTGCCTTACTGCTCTAGTTAAAACTATGTTAAATAGATATTGTGAGAGAGGACAGCCTTGTCTTGTTCCTGATTTTAGTGGGATTACTTTGAGTTTCTCTCCATTTAGTTTGATATTGGGAGATTGGGCTGTCATTCTCTCTGTTGTATCTTTGAGTTGTTTGGGTATCAGGGTGACTGTAGGCTCATAAAAAAGAGTTTGGCAATGTTCCTTCTATTTCTATTGTGTTGAACAATTTGAGGAGTAGAATTCTGCACTGAAGCCACATGGCCCTGGGCTGCCTTTTTTTTTCTTTGAAGTTTTTTTTAATAACTGTGTCTATTTCCTTATGGGTAATAGGTCTATTGTTATTTATCCGATCTTGATTTTGATAAGTGGTACCTGTCTAGAAAGCTGCCCATTTCTTTTAGGTTTTCCAATTTAGTGGAATATAGGTTTTCCAAGTATGACTTAATAACTCTCTGGATATCCTGGGTGTCTGTTGTATGTCTCCATTTTCATTTCTGATTCTCTTAATTTGGATTCTCTCTCTCTGTCTGTCTCTCTGTTATCTTCCCACACCCCCCCCCCTTCCCTAGCCTTTTTGTTAGTTTGGATAAGGGTTTGTCTATCTTGTAAACTTTCTCAAAGAACCAACTCTTTGATTCGTTGATTCTTTGTATTGTTCTCTTTGTTTCAATTTTATTGATTTCAGCCCCTGAGTTTGATTATTTCCTGCCTTCTACTCCTTCTAGGTGAGTTTGCTTCTAATTGTTCTAGAGCTTTCAGCTGTGTTGTTAGGTCCTTTGTGTAAGATTTCTCTAGATTTTTCATATGGGCATCTAGTGCTATGAATTTTCCTCTTAGCACTGCTTTCATTGTGTCCCATAGTTTGGGTATGTTGGGAATTCCTTTTCATTAAATTATCAGAGGTCTTTGATTTCTTTCTTAACTTCTTCCTTGACCCAGAGGTGGTTCAACTGAGAGATGTTCAGTTTCCATGAGTTTATAGGCTTTCTGTGGTTTGTGTTGTTGTTGAACTCTAACTTTATCCCATGGTCTGATAGAATACAAGGGGTATTCCCATTATTTTGTACTTATTTATATTTGCTTTATGACCAAGTATGTGGTCGGTTTTCGAGAAAATTCCATAGGGTGCTGAATAGAAGGTATATATTCCTTTGTGTTTGGGTGGAAAGTTATTTATGTATCTATTAAGGCCATTTGAGTCATAACATCTGTTAGATCCCTTCTTTTTCTGTTAAGTTTCTGTCTGGTAGACCTATCCATTGGTGAGAGTGGGGTATTGATGTCTCCTACTACTGATCTGTGAAGTATGTGAGGTTTAAGCTTTATTCATGTTTCTTTTACATATATAGATGCCCTTTTGTGGGAGGCATAACTGTTCAGGATTGAGACTTCATCTTGATGCATTTTTCCTGAGATTAATAAGTAATGTACATCCCGATGTATTCTGACTGATTTTAGTTTGAAGTCTATTTTGTTAAATATTAAGATAGCTACACTAGCTTAAGTCTCTTAAGTCCATTTGATTGGAAAGTCTTCCCCAACCCTTTTGTCTGAGTCAGTTGTCTGTCTTTGAAGTTGAGATGTGGCTCTTATATACAACAGAAGGATGGATCCTGTTTTTGTATACATTGTGTTTGGGCTGTGTCTTCTTATAGGTGAATTAAGTCCATTGATATTAAGTGATATTAATGACCAGTGATTGTTAATTCCTGTTATTTTTGCTGGTAGAGTGTGTGTGTTTCTGGTTTTAGTAGTATGGACTGGCCACTGTGATCTCTTAAGGTCCATATAACATCTGTCCAGACCTTTTTGCTTTCATTGTTTTTACTAGGTAGTCAGGAGTTACTCTGATGAGTCTGCCTTTATAAGTTACTTGGCATTTTTCCTTTGCAGCTCTTAATACTTTTTCTTTATTCCATAGGTGTATTGGCTTGATTATTATGTAGTGAGCAGACTTTGAGGAGGGGGGTCAAGTCTATTTGGTGTTCTGTAAGTTTCTTGTATCTTTATAGGTGTTTCCTTTAGGTTGGGAAAGTTTCCTCTATGATTTTGTTGAATATATTTTTTGTACCTTTGAGCTGGAATTTACCTTCTTCTACTCCTATTATTCTTAGATTTGGTCATTTCATCATGTCCCAGATTTCCTGGATGTTTTGTGTTTTGACTTTTTTGTCTTTAGTGTTTTCTTTGACTCATATTTCCTTCCATGCCAGAGATTCTCTCTTCCATCTCTTGCAATCTTCTAGTTATGCTTACATCTGTAGTTCATTTCTTCTGATTTTCCATTTCCAACATCCCCTTGGTTTATGTTTTCTTTATTGCTTCTATTTCAATTTTTATATCTTGACTGTTTCCTTCACCTGTTTGACTGCTTTTTCTTGGTTTTCTTTATTTTCTTTAAGGGATTTGTTGATCGCCTACAATTTCTTGTTCGCCTTTTTTTCCTACTTCTTTAAGGGAGTTTTTTATTTCCTCTTTTAAGGCTTCTATTATCTTCATAAAGTTATTTTTAAGGTCATTTACTTCTACTTCTTCAACACTGGCATATTCAGATATTGCTGTTATAGAACCACCAGATTCTGGTGGTGTCATGTTGTTCTTTATGTTGTTATATGTATTCTTGCACTGGTGTCTTCACATTGCTTCCTCAACCAATGCAGAATTTTTCTGTATCTCAGGGAGCTGATGTAGGGGTATTGTGTTGTTTCATGGTAAATAATTGTCCCACCCACTGGTTTAATAAAAAGCGCTGATTGGCCAAAGGCAGGCAGGAAGTGTGGGTGGGGCTACCAGACTAAGAAAAACTCTGAGAACAGGAAGCACAGCATGGAATGCCAGGGCGGAACACCAAAGAGAAGCCAGAGAAGCAAAGGACAACCATGATGTTGTGAGGAAAGGTACTGAGAGTCCCATGGCTGAACAGGGTAAGTCATGGGTTAGATGAAGGGGAGAGAGCTAGCAAATGACATGCCTGGGCCTTCGACTGATCAGCCTAAAACAATTGTAAACATCTGTGTGTCTCTGTGGGACTGTGGGACTGGGGGTCTGCGGGTCTGCGGGTCAGTGAGTCTGTGAGTCTTAAACCTTGAGGTTAGGTCCAAAAGTCAGGGCCAGAAACCTCATACTACAAGCTGATCTTGGTGAAATCTGTTCTGACTGTGTCTGTGTCTCAGGAAACCTGTTTTGTTCCTGCTGGGCTCTTGGTCCATTTAGAGGTAGCGTATTCTATGTTACAATGAACTATTCTTGGCCCAACAGGAACTGGCTGTTTCTGTGTCTCAGGAATCCAATCTTGGTCCAATATGAGATCTTGATCTAGTAGGAACTCTTGATCCATTATGGGATCTTGATACAATAGGTGTTGGCAAAATGTGGGTGTCAGGTAGCTACTGAAGTTGTATGGTGATTGGGCAGATTGGGGACTTGGGTGAGATTTGAAAATGGGTGTGCCCAACTAACTGGTTTGTTAATGGGTAGTTCTGGTCCACTTTTTATCCAATAGATGCTGATAGGTGATGGAATGACCCATTGTGAAAGTTTTAATTGTCAACTTGACACAATCTAGAATCACTTGGGAAGATAATATCATTGAGGAATTATATAAATTAGGTTGGGGGGAGGGTGGGGAGAAAGAACATCCATTCCCTAGGCAGCAGCTTATGAATTGTATAACACTGGTGAGTGGGCCAAGTCGTAAACACGCATGCATTTATTCCCTCTGCTTTTAAGTGGATAGAACTTGCTGTTTCCTGTCCCTACCACCTTGACTTCTTAACAGTGATGAGCTACAACCTGGAACTGTGAACCAAATAAGCCCTTTCTCCCTTCAGTTGCTTTTGTCTGGGGTAGACAAAACTAGGCAGACCTCTTCTACTTCCTGGGTGGGTTGTGTGATACCATGTCTTAGTTGATTACTTCTTAACAGCTCGTTAGAAGCCAATACTAAAAGGAAGATGGATGCTATAAGTGGCAAGTCTATAGGTCTTTATGAAGTGGTTAGAATGGGTGGGCCAAGGTCAATAACGACTCTCTTCAAGATCATAAAAATTCTCTGAGAATTTTATTTGCTTGTTTGTTTCATGGTTTTTTCTCTGAGTGGTACTGGGTATCAAACCCAGAGCCTTGATGTTAATTAATCACTTGCTCTACTACTAGGCTATCCTTCAGAAGAACTGCTAAACGATCGAATAATATTCCTCAATACTCAGTTTAGACAAAAGTATATCATCACATCGTAGCAAGTAATGTAATTTCAGAATAGGCCAAACTAAAACTAGGAATAGTGACAGAGCCTTACTCAGAGTTGATGGTCAGGAAAATTAAGACACCTAAAAGTCAAATCAGTATTTCCCAAAAACTAAAATTAGTGTCAGCAGAGACAGGCGAGTGATGCACAGGGGTGACCGACAAAGAACTAGGAACAAGGGGTGAGCCTAACAGACCAGCACTCTTCCAACACCAACAGTGTGCACTTGTGCTCCAAAGACACAATTTCCCATAGTGAGAGTTCCAGGGTAATGGGGAACATCACCCTGTTTCCTTTGCCTTGGCCACTGCCAGGGAGGACAAAATAAAACAGTTAAGCCTGGGCTGGAAGTAGGCCCAAGGCACTTGAGCCTGTTGCTAAGAGACAGACACTATAAATGCAGGGACGAATTTTGTGGACCATGACTCCATAAGACCTCTGGCTCTGGTTAATATCCCTTGAAGGTTCTGGAAAACTAACCGACTGGTTAATTGATCATAGCTCAAATCCTGAAAATAAAGTCTGTGGTTGCTATATCATATGGTTGGCTCCAGTACCCTAGAATTCCCTACAGCAGGAAAAGAATTAGGGCAGCACAATCACCTCCCGAGATGGAAATACACCCTGATGCCCACCTCACAGCAGCAGTTAAGGGAACTGTTCTCTGGGCAGAACAAGGTCAGCCACATTGGTCAATGGGAACTGTTGACAACCAAGAGGATTTGGTACATGATATTCACTAGGGCAGATAGCATTGTCTCTTCTAGGCATTATTTTGTTTCCCAAAGAAAAAGAAGTTTCTTACTATGGTTATAGCCTATTCTCTACTTGGCATTTCTTCCTGGTATGTTGAAAGTGATTAAAGGCTCAATTTGACCATGTTTTGTGGCTTGGTTTATTTTCTGTTGCAGTAACACAATAATGGCCAAGAACTGGATAATTTACAAAGAAATTATATTTATTTTGGATCATGTTACCGGAGGCTAGCAAGTCCAAGAATGTGGCCATATCTGGCTTACATTCCATGCTGCTTCAGGGCATAAAGGTATTTGCAGAAGAGGCTAGATGAGAGATGCAACCTGCTCTTACAAAGAACCCTCTTTGTGGTAATGTGATGAGTCTGAGGGGATCTAGAGATCATTTTCATGAGAAATAAAACAATTCTTAAGAACAAAATCATCATTGTGTGTGTGTGTGTGTGTGTGCCTGTGTCTGTGTGTGTATGCTTATGCACCTGTGTGTATATGTGTGTGTGTGTGCACCCAAGTGAATACCAAGGGTTAAATTAACATCAAAGATGTCTTACTCTCCACCTTATTTTTTAAGACAAAGTCTCTCCATACCTGGAAAACACCAATGCATCCAGGCTGGTTAGTGAGCCCCATCCAGAGGTCTGTCTCTCCCCCTTCTTCTTCAGCATTGGAGTTACAAACACATGATACCTTGCCTGGTTTTTATAACTTTTACATAGATAGTGGGACCTAAAATCAGATCCTCACACCATCTGAGCCCTCTTAGAAGCCCCACCCACAGAAAACACCTCTTAAAGACCTTGATTGCTAGAATCTCCACAAGAGTTTTTGTGGCTTGCATACAAAGGGGCAACACCTCACACAGAGACAATGGGAAAACAGTGTTGAGTAGAATTTATATATTTTTTCTAATGGAATCTATAATACATTATCCCTCTCTTTGGAGAAAAATTGCAGGAAAGCAATACTTGGAAAAGGTTCTTCTTTTCACAGCAAAATGTGAGATGTATTGATCTGTAGGGAGGCCATATGTCACATACTTTTAGCATTTGTACAATTTAGGCATCAGACCTACATTTGAACCGAGTCTTTTAACCCTCCCTCCCACACCGAAGGAAACTACTGTCTTAGAATAATGTGGTTTTTTTTCTTTTTTTCATGACCTTTCCGCGTGTTCATAAATAACATGTAATATTGATTTGTATGTTTTAATTTGCATTAATGGTATGCTACACTTATCCTTCAGAAACTTGGCTTTCTCACTCAGCCACACGCTTTTAAGATTTATATATTTGGATATGTTCTGCCATTTTAATGATTTGATAGTATTCTAGTGTATGAATAAATCACACTTATCCATTGTCATTCAGACTCTTTAAATTATTGCTATAACTTGTTTTTGCAACAGGGTCAATGAACATCCTTGGGCATATCTTATATTCATGTAAGAGAATGTTCTAGAGCATGAACCCACATGTGCACTTGCTGGCTATGGTGTTTGCCCATGTTCTGGTGTGCCAGGTATTAACAGCTTGTTCTCAAGGGTAGTTTTACTATTTTCCACTCCTGCTTACAAATGAGAATCCCTGTCTGTAGTGTCTCCTGGCCCTGGTGTCTAATGGTTTGATTCACAAGGTATGTCTGTTTCCTATTGTAAAGCTCCTCTTCCTTGGGAGTATCAGGTCTCTGGAATCCCAAGTGCCCTTGGATTATAAAAGAATTCCTGCTGAGACATTTTATATTTGTGTGTACTGGAACCTGTAGGGTTTCAATGGTCCTTGACCAGGTTATGATAAATTCTCAGCTTGGATATCTCACACCAGACAAGTAATATAAATTTGAAACACACCCTTATTTGTAATCCAGTCCTAGGAATTCAGTTTTTCACCTAATTTTTTTTCCTACCTAAAACTCTCAAGAAATGGCCTGTGAGTGCCGTTTTCCCAGCCTGCATTGTATGATCATATAGAATTCTTTTCCCTGTCACCAATGATCTGATCTGGTGGTCACATCTTCAGGTCTCCATATTCAGCTCACCTCAGATCTCATACTGAATCCAAACCCAATGGCAGGTTGGTGCTGGGAGCTTTCCTCAATTGCTTTTTTGTTGTCTGTTTGTTTTGTGACAGGTTCTCTCACTGTAAGTAGAGCTCACTAATTTCCTAGCTGGCCAGCAAACCCCCGAGATTCTCACCTCTACCTCTCAATGCAGAAATGGTAGGCATGTATTGCCACATCCAGTTTTTCATGTAGGGCTAACAATCCAAACTCAGATCTTCATGTTTACATGCCAGTACTTTATCCCCAAGCCATCTCCCCAGCCCCCAGAATTTTGTTTGTAATTGAGAAAAAAAATGCTCAAATGCTTCTGCAGAATAAAGAAATGTGTTATTTCCCCTTCCTCCCTTGTTTCTGCCCCCCCCCCACCTCACCCCTGCCTTAGTAGGCAGAGAAAGAGGAACAATTTAGGTTTAAGACACAGAAGGAAGTCTCTGTTTTATGAAATCCAAAAGTGTAAACTTCTGGAATATTTCTTCCTTTTCTATTAACAAAGAGAGAACCTGAGCAGAATCAGACATGGTGAAATCACTGGGGAGGTGGCCAGTGGGCACTGGTGCAACCAATAATTTTTGAGGCTCAAAGCAATCAGCAGCCTTGTGGAAATCAAGTCTAATGCATGTTCAGGATGATGGCAAAAGCTAACTTGGGGAACTATAGGAAATATGGGCCAATCAGTATTTAGACTGAGTAAAATACTATTTCCCAGGCACTGGAGTGACTTCCTGCTTTATCAAACCAGAGATCGAATGGCCCCCACTAAGTTTTGCTATATTGTTGTTAGCAGCATATGTGGATTAAAGGATGAAGCAAGAATTGATGGTTGTCCCATGGGCCTTGGGCTAGCACACATGAGCTAGTTCTGGACACTTGGTTCAATTTCTGGTCACCAGTCAGGCCGTCCACACCTGGACATTCAAGTCTGATTAACAGCTCCCTCATGGTGCTCCCAGGCTCAGCCTACAGGTTTGACAGGCCTCCACTAAATCACAGTTGATTGGGAGATTAACTCCCTCCTGTCTGTCTGTCTATCATCCATCCATGTGTGTCATACAGCTCCATATGCACCCAGCTCTCAGGAAGAAGGCATCACATATTTAAGGCATCTGGTATTTAGGAGAGTCAGCTCAATTGTAGGATGGTAAAACTTCAAGGACCAGCCTTAGTTAGCCATTATCTTGAGATCTGGCAGTGCCTGTTCAGTGTGACCAGGAAGTACAGAGCTAGAGACTGCCTGGAAAGGAAGGGGTTACTATTGCTCCTAAGATCTCTCAGAAGCCTGGATTCTAAGCAACCAGAGAAGCCTAAAGCAGGAGTTTCTCTGACAGCTGTCAGGGGCCTCTGCTACCTTAAAGTATAGCATTTTAGTCCTACATCTTCAATGTTATTCATTTGATCATTTTTTATTCTGTTTTTGTTTCCACACATAAAATTATTTCATAATCTAGTCACTCTTCTGAGGCAGACACTGTTGTGTAAATGAAAAGTGTAATTGTACAATGTTCGGCACCTGTCATTTTGTGCTGTCCTTTTATGTTCTTGGTTCTGGTCAGACCTCAGACTGGGACTTGCTGGGGAGTGAGCAGCCAGGAGCAGCTTGTTGTCCTGTGTACTATGGCCTCAGGGTCTCACCCAGGATTCAGCTTTCTCTCTGGTCCCAGATCCCACTGATGAAGGTGTCAGGATGTCCTTGGCCCCATTTTCTCATGGAAGTTTGGCTGGAATGGATGCTTCACCTTCCTCCTCTTCTTTCTGAGTTTTGTTAATGTCTGAATTGTCCTTCTCAACTTCTTTGAGCACAGGACCACCCATCAAAGCCGGCTGACAAAAAAATGAACCCTAATGTACAGTTGTGTACACCTTAGTGAGAACTCTTCTAATGGAACTTCCAAATAAAAACACCTGAAAATTATTTTCTCTGTGGTGCATAGAAAAACAATATTAATGGCTATAATCACATCCATGTTAATTATATGCAAAAACAAAGGCAGCATAAGAGCATTGAGATTTCTACAGTATTAGTTAAAATAAGGCTAAAAAGGGTTGTTAAAAATTAATTTGATGTAAATATTAAGTAATATCATGGATGATAATTGGATGTGACAAAAGTAACATTAGAAAGTGGAACTTTGCTCACTGAAATATGGGGGACAGCTCTGTGGATTGCCTCCTTTTAGTTAATTTCACATAAAACCTGGATCTGGTTGGAAGAAAGGGTTTATCCCTTATTGATTTACCTTGAGCAGGCTGGGCAGGCAAGCCAAAGGGAGGAAGGTCTTGCTGGCCCTGCTGAGTAGAAACCACAGACAAACACCCACCACGCGCTATGTCAGGCTAGCCTTGTTTCAGCAATGCGGTGATTGGGAGTTCTGCCAGGAATGAAGCAGACTATCCTGCAGCTGTTATCTCATTTGTATGAGTAATATGAAAAACGCTGCACAATTTAATATGCCATCTAATACTTTTATTCTTATCTCAGTAGCAGGGCAGGTGGTGGCATACGTGTTTGAAAGCCGTTACAGATTGGAACAGGGGAGGGCCCCGAGAAATGATGCTAGCTGCTATTCGAGCTGAGTAAAATGAGATGGTCTCCAATACAATCTCACTTGTATCTTTGCCAGTGAGATCTTAATCACAGCCAGCAAGGAGTGCGGGTACCCTTTCCTGGTTATCTGGGTACAGAATGATGCCATCGCCGGCATAGGGAGAATGGTTATCTGTTATTTCACTTGTGAGGGACCTGCAAGAACATTATCAGGGTTTTGGGAAGCGAATGTGTGCAGATTAGAGTGATAAAAAGAGGGAGAGAGAACCCATCTCCAAGGATGTGGAGATAACGCCACTTGCAGCGGGGAGAGATGGATGGTACTGTTGAAAGCGGGAACTGACTTCGAAGCTCTACAGCAGCCCAACCCTTGGCTCAGGGGTAGAGAGAAATAAATAAAAGGATCTAGGAGCAGAAGGAGAGCCTGGATGAGAAAGTGGTTGTCTCAAACCCTCTGACCTTAAGAGGAATGTGGTTACATCAATCTTTCATGATTCTCTTCATCTAAAGATGAAGTACAGTAACCTTTGGACTTCCTACTGACACAATAATATTTTGCTATTTCCCCATTCTCAATTGTATTTATCTTTTATTTTATCTTATTTTGAAAACTCAAGAAGCAAAACTGTTAAGATATAAAGTGAAAATGTGAGGCACAAATTCTTAAGGAGACCAGAAAGAGGCTAACTACCATCTCAGGAGATACTGACCCAGAATAACTGCATCTGTGACTCACAAGAACATCAGTGCCAAGTTAAAGCTCCCAAACTCCACAACAGCACGTCTGTAAGTCCCGAGTCTTTTGGGTAGATGACTGCTCATCCTTGCTGCTGGAAAAATTACTTTGTTTTTCCTCTGTGAAGTCTGAAGCCAAAAATGGTTTGATTCTAGATTAGTTTGGGTTCTCTTGAGCCAGAATTATTTACACTGTATTCCAACCTGAGCTGGAAATCACAATGCAGTCACAGCTGGACACAACCTCACAGCACTTCTCCTAGGCTAGGATTGCAAGTGTGACCCACCACTCCTGGCTTTCAAGTCTAAACTGTCAATGGACAGTTACTTCTGCCCCTCTTCTTTCTCTTTACTTCCCAACTCGCCTTTCTTTCTTTCTTTTTCTGGTTGTTGTCTGTTTTTCTTAACTTCCCTTATCCTGGGATAAAACTATTGGCTATAAATGTATTATTTATAACAATTCAACACAGCAGAAATGTATTAAATACCCAATCAATAGCTTCTTCCGGATCTCAAACTCACCTGTGCTCTGATATAACCGACATTGGTATCTTAAGGTGTTTGTCTTTATAACTTCTTCTGGATATGAGCAGTACACAGTTCATTTTTCTCTGTAATGTAGATGCTTTCAAGTCGGTCACGTCAACCCAAGTCATTCTTTTTAAGTGGATGTATAATATTCTCCTATTCTTTACTATATATGTGCTGTAAATTATTCAACCAACCATGAAATGATAGGTGCTCAGGGTCACAACTGCCCACTTTAATTTTTCCCATTAAATATTTCAACAGCTACTCTTACATAATTCTGCATAGAGATCAGCTTCTTTATTTCTCTGAATATCAGGTTAAACAATATGTGCATCTTTATTGTTTTAAAAATCCATTTAAATAACTTCTCCCAAATGTGACAGTCATTCAGATTTCCACAAAGAGTAGACAAGGAGCACCCCCACACCTATTTAAGGCTTGGCAATCTTCCTTGCTTTGCTCCGCCATTCCACTGAGTAAAGATGGCACAGCATCTATTCAGTTTGCATTTCTCTGGTTCCAACAAGGTTATCCATCTTTTCAGGTGTTTTCATCCCACTTTTGCTCACACAAGTGTGGTTTTTCTTTGCATTTTTTCAATGGCTAACTGCTTTTTTCTTACTTCTTTATAGATATTGAGTGGGGTGTCTCCCGTTTTTGGCTATCATTTGGGGGAGGGCAGAGTGATGAGCTTTTAGTTATTATGTGGATTATGGATATTTTTTTTCAGCCTTTGGTTTTAGGTATTGCTTATAGTATCAGAAAACAATTAAAATATTAAATACTTATTTTATTAAATATGGCAATGTTTTCCTCTGAGTTACATATTTTGTGGCTTCTTTTAGAAAGTCTTCCCCACCCCCAAAGATATATATTGTTCTAATATTGGGGGTGTTTTCTTTCTTTGAGACAGAGTCATACTATGTATCCCAGGCTAGCCTCAAGCTCAAGATAAGCTTTTCAGGTGCTGGAGTTGCAGGCAGCACCACAACCAGCCCTCTCATATTCTCAATATTACTTTACCAAACTTCACAAATTGGAGAAATAGATAGACCTCACCAGGTCCTACATCATATTTGCTAATTAATATCACAAAAGTCATATCAGGAACAGCTAATTTTCATCATCCAGTGGCCAGATGGGGTAAATAGATTTCCTGCAGGCGCAATGGTTTCTGCCTCATCTAATTATAACTTAAGGGTTCTTTGATTGGTACTTGAAGATGAAGAAGTTTCTCTGAAAGCAATTTAATCACCCTGTGAATGAACAGAATATATTTCATTATACAGATGGGTGAAATGTAAACTACTAATTTCATGTAGAATATACTTATAGGAGTTGAATTTTGATTATTAATTCCTTATTTGCTCTTGGTCACTTTTTCAGTTGTGGGAAGTGTTGGCTAAAGGATTCTTGAGACCCACTCATCCGCCCATCCATCCATCCATCTACCCACCCACCTATTAATTTATCCATCATCACATCCATTCATTTATACACCCACCATCCACCAATCCACCTATCCACCCATACACACACATATATCTATTCATCCACCCACCCACCCACCCACACATACTTATATACATCTATTCATCCATCCATCCACCCATCCAGCCAGCCAACCAGCCTCCATCTGGCCAGTGAAGACGTGTTTGCTGATGTGCATATGCCTGGGAGAGGCCCTGCGGAAAGTCAACTATGAAGCAGATACCAGATACAGAGAGCAGCTGCTTGAGCTCCTGACTATATTTTCTGTTTTTAATGATTTTTCTTATACCTTCACCAAAGATTGAGTTCCAAAGAAGCTTTTAACAGAGTAGGGTTGGGGCAGCTGATGCTGTGTGTACTCTCTACTGAGATGTCCCTCACTGTAACTTGGGTGGAGAGGCTATGTGTGGTGACTAATCTTTCTTGTCAACTTGCCTGTATTTACAGTCACTCAGGAGACCTTTTTCCTGGCATGTCTAAGGGTGCTTGCAGACAAATTAAATGATGAAAGAAGGTCCACCTTGGATGTGAGTGCATCATCCTCGGACAAACAGAAAGAGAAAAAATTAGTACTGGTACTCATCTCTTTTTGCTTCCCATGTACAGACACAATGTGACCAGCTTGCCTTGTGGTCACCACAGCTGATGCCTCTTTTAATGACATGACACACACATGGGCCTGTGAGCCAAAACCGCATTTCCACCCCTAAGTTGCTCCTGTCAGGTATTTTTCAGCCATGAAGAAGAAGAAATTATGTACATATATCTCATGGCTGGGCCATCCATTCTTTCAATACTGAGCTCCATTGGATCTAGTTTCTCTCTCAGCAACATTTGAGCATCATCATCTGCTGCATCCACTTCACAATAATGCCAAGGACACTTTGCATGGTACTTCTCCGGCCCCTCCTCAGATGCACATATATACCCCTATGTGTTCTGTAGACACTAAGGACTTGGCAATAGACATGTTCTACTAAGCCTCCTGCACAGACCACAACTCCTTTCTGGTTTCTGTCCAGGAAGCACAGTGATTCACAACCAGAACTGGTCCTATGCCCCATGGGATAGTATGGACATTTGTAGACATGTTAATTGGTTGTCACAGCCATGGGAGTTTTATTACTCCTGAATTTTATTTTATTTTATTTCAAGATAGTAAAGGGAACTTGATAAAATATTTATCACATGAAAGAGTCATTAGTTTTAATATACCCAAAACTTTCTCCTTCTAGTTAACCATTCTTCTGTCTTATTCTTCCCAGAACATGCTGACAAAGAGTATTCCAACAGCCCTATGCACTCAGGACCCTTACCCCTTCCTGCTCTTTCTCCTCACTCCTACTTTAACTGATTCTCCCTACCCCCAGTCTGGAAAATCCTACCCAATATAGAGCACAGAAGGACTTCATTGTCTCCAAGGCCCCTCAGTTCTTATAACCAAAGCCTTGCAAATGCCTCTGCTGTCTTCTCTTCTCTTGGGTGAGGGTGCTGGGTTGTCCAATGGTCCTGAAACAGACACTTATTCATATCTCTTAGAGTCCCAACCAAACACAGTTAAGAAAGACCTGATTACCATGTGGTCATTTTGACTGACTTCCAGCATGGCTTTAAAGCACCATCATAGTCACGACATGGGATAGTTAATTACGCACAAAGCCATTAAATAAACCTAAAAGCTTCAACACCATGAGAAGAAGGCAAACCCCTCAGCAAGAGGATTCTCGTCAAGCATCTTTCTTGTATCTTCCTCTCCCCTCCACCCAGAGGGCTCTGACTCTCCTTTCAACTTGCTACAAATCCTCTAATCCCATCTGTGCAGAGCCTCTGCTCCTCACTGACATATTTTCAGATTTCAGGGCAATGAAGTAAGAGCTGTAGGTTTACCAGTGCATGGCCATAGGTTACTCTTGCTCTGCCTAACTTTGCCATTGTGATCCCAGTTCAGTCCTCAGCAGCCCATGATGAGAAAATTATAAAAGAGAAAGAAAGGTGGAAAAAAATGTAAAACATCAACCTAAAACAGTAGTTGAGACAGATCTGAAACGACCTCTTTCTTGGTGTTTCGGATCACATCCATCTGTTTTGACACTGCACAGGGACTGGTGAGAAATCTGGTCAGTCTTTTCTGAGAGTTGCAAAGGAAACCCTAGCAATCTGTGCCCTGATACATATATCCAAAAGTAGCCATAGTGGTATCTAGTAAATATTTTGCAACTGACTCTTCATGGATAAAAGAACTGACATATGGCATTTGTCAATATCTGTGGGATGGATATTCTTACCATGGCTGATCTCAGTGAACTCAAGGCACCAATGACGGGAAGTCACTCAATACAAAACAGAAAAGTCACTACATAAATCTCTCCCATCACAGAGTGGCTGTCACAGGCTTCAGTCCCAAGCTGCCACTCAGACTCAGGTAAGCAGATCTGAACCTCTCCAAATAGACCAGAAATCACGTTCTCATGTTTGATAGCTCTATTTCCCAATAGTGACGCTTCCAAATACATTTAAAACATTGTGGAAGTTAAAGATATGCAAGTCCTGAGTCTGAGCAAGTCCTGAGTCTGAAATCCTGATCTGGGCCAGAGTCCCTTTGCTGATAAGTGGAAGGGATTTTACCTCTGAGACCTTTCTAGTTTCTGCAGCATAAAAACAGAACAAAACCATGCTTTTCAGAAGATCGTTTACGATCTTAGTTGATTGCTATATTACAAACTGTTTAAGACTAGGCAATTTGTGAAGGAAAAAGGTTTTTTTCATACACAGTCCCAAAGACTAGGAAATAGAGGATGAGACAAGCTGCCTTGGGATGTATAAGACAGTATAAAATTAAAAGAGCAAATACAAGCATGTAGAAAAGAGAAATGAAGGCCTAGCTCATCTGATAGCTAACCCACGTCTACAATGGAAACATCAATCTGTCCATATAAATAGATCCCCAAGGGGACTCACCACCTCTTAATAGTTCCCCAGGGAACAAAGCTTCCACATGGGTGTTAGTAGGAACAAACCATATTGAAACCATAGTACCTGCCCTCCCTCTTTGGTATTTACACCTATTTCAAAGAACATCTCGGTCTTTCTATTACTCTTTCAAATTAATATCCCATAACTACATTGGAAGGGCACAGGGATAGAGACCAATTCTTTGGTATCTTCTCAACCATGTCCATGGTTTTGGAAAAGTCTAGACATAATCGGTGATGATAAAGGCTGATAGTGAATTTGTTCTAAAACCTTGAGGCTCCATGTTTGCTGGGTCTCCAGTCTTCTGCTGTGCTCTTTTGATGATACTTTATGAATACTCCATGTCACTCAGCAGCTGCAAGAGATGGATGGCTGTGGGAGCAAAAGATAGCAGGCAGAAGCAGTGAGGATTTTCTCTTGCCTGCAGCAGGCAGCTGAACACATTTTTCAAACCTGAAGCATCCTAGAAACAGAATGATTTTTTTTTTTATGCCCTTTCTTTTATTTCCATCCATTTACTTTTCATGACTCTTTTTTTAATTGCTCATTTTGCTTAAGGAGCCTTGAGGTACAAGCACAGCAAAGTATCATTAATTAAAATATTTAAAAATTATAGCTGTGGTGATAAGGCTCCCGAAAAGGCCCAGGCAGCACAGACAACAAACACAATTATTATCCGTAATAACAGCCAAATCATCCCACTGCTTTCTACCCAGAGACAATGCATCTTTCCCAAAATGCTTAGTGGCTGTGACAATGAGTAAATCATGACTATCCAAGATAGGACTAGACAGAATCTAAGACAGTGCTCGAACTGCACAGAAACACAGCTGTCCCTCCTCCCTTATTCACTCCACAGGAAGGTATTCTGGGCAAAAAGCTGTCTACCCAGAGAAAAGAGCAGCCTGTTACTCCCCCTTCCCAGCTTTTCTCCAAGAGTCCAGGGGGTTACTCAGCAGTGAATCAGCTTGGCATGCCTCTGAGTACACCATAAACATGGTAGTGATTTCTCTGCACCTGGAAGACCCCTCCACAGAAAATTATCCCCATAAAACAAGTCTGTGAGAGTGGAAATTGTAATAATTTATAATAAAGTTGTTTCTTTTTTATAACACAGAAATACAAAGAACATTACCAGTTCCATTCCAAATGATGAGCAAAATCTTTTGTCTCATTCCCTCACTCCATGACTTAATCAGCTTCCGCTTTGGACCAGATTCTTAGCTAGGTCTTTCTCCAAGCACCTCAGTGATGGTAATATGGAAGACTGTCTACATTCTTCAGTGAGCTCCAAATTTACTGGGAGAGATGCAGATATTCAGTGGGGGAGTGGAGGGGGCCAGGGCCATAGAGAAGTCATGGGAAGGGATTTCTGGCTTGAATTCCAAAGGTGCTCGCCTCACAAATATGCTAAGGTGCCTTTCACCTACCTCCTAAGAAGCTTACTACACCCTCGCAGCCCCAACACCTGCCACCACTGGGCCCAAGGGATCCTGCAACTGCCACTTCAACTTTAATAGTGCCGAAGGATTAACAGATCCTAGGACCAGCCCTTAGCCAGTGGCTGACAAGGTTGGTAAGTGAGTATTCTAGAAGCCTGCCCCACAGGTAAGACAGCCCAGAAACTTGGCTAGTTCCCAGGCTTCCCTAAAGGATTCAGCCAATTGCCCCCAGAAGCAAAACAATTTTCCATTTGACCTCCTCTATTCATTGATTCATTTATTCATTCATTCATCTCCCCCCACTCTCTCTCTCTCTTGCTCTCTTACTCTCCCTCTCCTTCCCCTACCCCTCTCTCAAATATTTAATTGGTGTGTGTGTGCATGCGTGCGTGCATCGCGTGCGTGCGTGCGTGCGTGCGTGCGTGCGTGTGTGTGTGTGTGTGTGTGTGTGTGTGTGTGTGTGTGTGTGTGCAAGTAGAAGTCAAAGGACACAGACACCTTGCAAGAATAAGTTTTCTCCTTCCACATTGTAGGAACCTCGCTTCAAATACTTTACACACACACACACACACACACACACACACACACACACACACACACACCACAACCTGTCATAGCCATTGTTCTAATCTCAAAGCCAATGGCACAGGAATAGTATCTGTGGTAACCAGCCTCTAAAGTAGTTTACTTATACTTATCCCATCCCCAAAGTTCTGCTGCTTAACACCTTCCCTTAACACCTCAAACATATTGTTTTAGTGATGATGGTAGGTATAGCCAATAGACTACAGGAGCAGTGACAGCATGCAGCTTTCAGGACTAGGTTATCAGAGGCAGTGATTTCAGACTTGCCTTCTCTCCTTGTATCACTTGTTCTGAAGATAGCTACAATTCTGTGAGACAGGTAAGTAACTCTATGGTAGGACCATGTGACAAAGAGTCTAACAGTCAACAGAACTCTGAAACTCCAGCCATCCGCTGGATGAGCAAGCCATAAGAGAAGCAGATCCTTCAGCCAACCCCAAGGAAGCTGTCAAAATACCACAACTCCAGTTAACACTGATTCAGGAAACATGGTGTGGTAGAATGATAAAGTAACTCAGTCCCAGATTTCTGACTCTGGAGAGTTATGTGAGGTAACAAATACTGCTTGTTTGAAAGTGTCGAGTACTGGAATCTGTTGTTGTGTAACAGTAAATAACAAACACTATGTCACATGCCCTCTCCCACCCAACCTATTCCCTACACCTCAGTCAAGGAACTAAGAAAGAAGGGATGCAGCTGAAGTCAGCAAACATCCAGAAGGAGGTAGAAGATGCGTTAGAATTTCCAGCAATATGATAGAATACTTGATGCAAATAACTTCACTTTGAGGAGAAAAGATCTAGGTTCACAGCTTCATATGCTTTAGTCCATGGTCAGTTACCTCCTCCATCATTTAGGGGTTGATGGTGAGGCCAAGCATTGCAGTGGAAGAACAAGTAGGGCTTAGAGGCTCAAATCATAGCAGCTGGAAAGCAGAGGTCAGGGCAGTACCTAGCCCCAGAACACATACCCTGTGACCTACTTCCTCTCGCAGGACCCCACCTCCCAAAGGTCCCATTGCCTCTCAAAATATTACCAGAGTGGGAACAATCTATATGCAAACCATATAGGTTTGTGGCATTTAGACATAAAAACTCTAATGTTTTGTTGGGGGCTGACCTCTGGTACGGTATATACCAATGGGCTGTTATAAGTCAGCGAAGACACTGTGGCAATGATGTGGTTTATTGTGGTTAAATTGTTCAAGCGTTCTCTCTCTCTCTCTCTCTCTCTCTCTCTCTCTCTCTCTCTCTCTCTCTCTCCCTCCCTCCCTCCCTCCCTCCCTCCCTCCCTCCCTCCCTCCCTCCTCTCTCTCTCTCTCTCTCCTCTCTCTCTCTCTCTCTCTCTCTCTCTCTCTTAAATACTGCTGAGGTGTGAAAAAGAAAGACTTGGTGGTAAGAGTCATATTACAAGGAACTAAATCTAGGGTAGTTTTTAATTTTAAAAAAGTCTCAAGGGAGCCAGTGTTGGCTATTCATATAACCCATAGAACAAATTAGCCATTACTTAGTGACTTAAAATAATAAACATTTATTTACTATTTTAAGCAGTTTCCATGGGTCTAAAATTCAGGATCTGCTTAGCCAAGTGGTTCTGGGGATTTATGGAGATCATTTATCATAGTTTTGTTTGTAATAGCAAAATATTAGGAACCAGTGAGATGTGCAGCCATAGAATGAGGTCAAAATTATGTATCTGCAAAAAATGAAACAAAAATTTAGGATCATGTGGAACTACTCATAATATCACTGGAAAAGAATGCTATAAAACTGTAAATGCAGCAGGACTCCAATTTTCCTGAAGTTTTTATATCTAGAAAAGGCTAAAAGTGCACGCACCCAAACAGCAAGGAGAGTCAGTTACGTAACAACACCCCCAAAAGTGAGCTCCTCAGAGAAGTCACCTTTAACTCATTTATGACTTTAAACTCCAGAATCAGACATGTCTGATCTTTTGAGACTGTAATACATGGTCTAGAAAGTCCATGCTTTGGAAATATACAGTTGAGTCAGACTCAGACACACACACACACACACACAGAGAGAGAGAGAGAGAGAGAGAGAGAGAGAGAGAGAGAGAGAGAGAGAGAGAGAGAGAGAGAACAAAATCATGCAGAAAAAAAAACCCTCAATGGTTTAGATGAGTTTACAATCTCTCGTTGGGTTGTGCTCACAGCTGTCCTTATGGCTGCAGGCTGAATGTGGGTCTTCAGATCCCCTGAAGACTCTCATGCAGCTGGAATCACCACATAGTGAGACTGGGAACAGAGATCCAGGAAGGTTTTATTCACTTTTATTCACAGAGGTTCAGTATCTTAATATCTCTCTGTCTCGCCTCATCTCTCTCTCTCTCTCTCTCTCTCTCTCTCTCTCTCTCTCTCTCTCTCTCTCTCTCTCTCCTCTTTGTCTTTCTCCTCCCTCCTCTTCCTCTTCCTCCTCCTCCTCTTCCTCCTCCTCATTCTCACCTCCACCCACATGGTAACAGAACACTTACATTGTGGCTCAGAACTCTAAATGAAATTATGATAACAGAGTCATCAGAAATATATGCATGCATATGTATCATGCACATTACACATTGCATACATGTAATATGTAATGCAGCACATAAAGAAAGGTAGTTTTTTTAAAAAAAAAAAAAAAAAAAAAAAAGAAATTAGCTTTTGCCTGAGCAAATCCCTGCTTCCCAGGAAGGCCTCTGTGTTCACTTTTAAGGCTCTTGTGTGGCCACAAGGAGGTTAACTCCATATTTTTTTTTCTGTTCTACTTAAATCTAATGCGTCAAATGTTAACCACAACTAGAAAAATTTCTTCAAAACAGCAGCTGGATTAGTGGTGGATCAGACAAGTGGATCAATGACTACTTAACTGAGTGCATAAATGGACCATCACACTGAGCCAACCCTAGAGTGCTATGGGAGGAGATAGACAAGTGTGTGTACAGCCCAAGGCATTGTTTACTGGGAACCAGGGACAGTATTTGGATGATGGGGTGATCTCTCTTTGTAATCTGTTTCACATGCTCTACAAGAGTATATGGAACATTGTGAAATCATTTGTGTGTGTTATAGAATGACTCATGTCCATTATTTTTAAATGTAAGCCATTAAAATACAAAACCATCAAATGTCCAGAACTCTCACCAATCACGTAAGATTACCATGAACACTGGTCAGACTATAGACTCTGTGTCTGATGTTCAGTCAGTTAGGAGACCAAAAGAAAAACAAGATGGAAAGAGAGATGAGTCTGTGAGTAGTAATTGTTTCCCTGAACGGAATCAAAGAGGGGAGCTGGTAAGAACTGGGAAGATTTATATATCATCAAGTAAATGCTTCCTCATCCCTGACACATATTAACACCTTAAATACTAAAGTTAAAGAAAATAAACAACAGATGATAGAGCTGATAGAGGACCTGCCTAGCCTGCATCAAGGACATACATTCAATCCCCAGTACCTCAGAGGGAGGGGGGGAGGAAGGAGGGAGGGAAGGTAGTTATTTAATGGTTCCAGTTGTGTTTTCTAACCTGCATGATACAGTACTGACCAGCTTGCTATTATAATATTCTCTCACCTCAATTCCTTCACAGTTCAACGTCTACTGTTCAGATTGACTTGGCCAGAGTTTATAATACTAGCATTCTGTTTTGTGGCCCTAATCAGTCTGGTGCCTTGATTTGGCTGCTACCTGAGCATCTACCTAGAGGATATATATGAAGGGTTGATCACTGTCTTGGTTAGGGTTTTTATTGCTATGAAGAGACATCATGACCATGACAACTCTTATAAAAGAAACATTTAATCGGGGCTGGCTTACACTTTCAGAGGTTTAGTGCATTATTGTCACAGTGAGAGGCATGGCAGCATGCAGGCAGACACAATGCTGGAGAAGGAGCTGTGAGTCCTACTTCTTGATCTGAAGACAACAGGAAGTGAACTGAGCTCCACAGTGGGCACAGCTTGAGCATATGCAACCTCAAAGTCTACCCACACCCAGTGACACACTTTCTCCAACAAGGCCACACCTACTCCAAAAAGGCCACACTTCCTAATGGGGTCACTCCCTGTGGATAAAGCATTCAAGTCCATGGGGGCTATAACTATTCAAAGCACCACAGTCACCAAGGTGGTATCATTGGGTAGTGTTTAATGGCAGGGTGCTGGAGTCATAAGGAAAAGTGTTCTTTAAAATGTACTCTCTCTCTGTCCCCCCTCCCTCTCTCCCTCCCCCTCCCTCCTCCCCCTTCTCTCTCTCTCTCTCTCTCTCTCTCTCTCTCTCTCTCTCTCTCTCTCTCTCTCTCCTCAGCTCAGTGGCCATTTGCTCCAACAAACATTCCTTCCTAGTTGCTTTCCTGCACCTCACCAGAGGGGTTAAACACACAGGATGGCTCTATCCTGAGCCCCTAAACTGTAGGATAAAGAAACCACCCTCCTTATCAAGTTAATATCTCCAGTTTTGTTGTGGCAACACCCGTGCCAGCAGTGCTTTGATGAATGGGTTAGGTTCACCCACAGTTCCTTTTTATAGATCTCTAAAGGGCTTTGGTTCTATCCAAACAGGTGTCTTAGAGTACAATTCCAGATCTCACTTCATTTTTAGGACTACTTACCCATTGCCTTCACATGCTGGCAACTGCTTCCTGATTATATTTTTTTAAGTTCCTAAACCTCAGAATTTTATAAACGTAACGCTGTTGTCCCTCCGACTTAGAAAATTACCATGAAGTACTTAAGGATGCCCTAATCTTTCTCATTATCAAGGACTATTTTCTGCCTGAATGCCTGAGGAATTCCTTCTTTATTCCTAAAGTTTAATAATTTAACCTAGAAAAATCCTTGATGTCTGTCATTTGGAATTTGTTTTGCATGGCACACGAACGCCCTTCCTACCTGCACATTTGAATCTCCTGAATTCTTTCCTGTGTCTCTTTGCCGCCTCTCTACTGTGGCAACATCATCTTTTCTCTCCTCTCCTTTCTAATTATTTAACCTTTTTTGCTTCTGCATTCAGTGTGATTATCTCCAGCTTCCCTTTCACACCACTAACTCAGGTTTGAGCTATGCCTATTCTGTCCCTTGCTATTTTCTGTTACTTCAATTCAGCTCATTTCCTGCTGGCTCCTTTCAGAACTCATTCTTTGCTTTATCAGCTCATCTCGGAGTTCTTGTTTTATTACATTTATATTCCTGCTAATTTGTTCTCTAAAAGGAAGCATTCACAGAAAAGCCATTCTGGTCACTCGATTTCTGTTTCTTTTAAATTGGGTCTTCACCTGGATTTTCCATGCCTGCCTCCCCAGGCACTGGTGCTTTTGTGGTAAATGCCCCATGCAGAATGAGAGCAGGGTCCTTTTGACACCCTCTCCACCTGGGACCACACTCTCAGCCCTGGTGCTGCTGAGATGGTCACTTTTCTGTTTCCTAAGGCTGTTCTGAGTGCAGCTAAGAATTAGTTCTTCTCTCACTGAGAATTTCGTACTCCAAAATTTCTTCTGAGAGCTTATTGAATGCACAGGACCAAAGCCAAGGGCATGTCCCACCCTTGTAGACTTTGGCTTACCCTCCAGCCAAGCCCAGTATCTTAGAAAACACAATCCTGCTACACTGATGAATGGTAAACCACTTTTCCAGAAAATAATTTGGCAATAGACATCAAGACGTTAATATTTATAACTTTGATTCCCACAATATCTCTCTGAGATTCTAGTAGAAAAAGAAAGAGAAAGAACGATCCATTTGGAAAGAAATTCTCTGGAGCACTGTCAACAATACCAATGAATTGATAACAAATTGGATGCTCAACAGAGGAGAATGTTGTAAAAGTCGCAGCAAACGAAGATGAGGATTATGAGGAGCTTTTGTGATCTGATTAACTGCTTATGATTTTATATTGAGAAAAATCAGAATATGAAAAGTAGATGTAAGCTAATTATGTCATCAAAATGTATAAAAGGGCTGGTGCGTTGGCTTAGCTTGCAGTCAAGCCTGGTGACCTGAGCTTGATCCCTGGTATCCACCTGGTGGAAGAATCCATAGCAGGGGAGGAGCGCACACACTCATTTACACAAAAATAAACAAATAAATAAAGTTGGAACACAGGAAAACCAGACTGAAAACCCCACTGTATCTAATGCTTCAGGATGACAGTAACCATGATTGGCTTTCTCATTTCTACATAAGCAGAATTTAACATAGGGCTTGGAACATGAATGACAAATAATAAATACTTATGACTACATAAGAGAAATGAATTCAGCAAAATAAAATATCCCACACTTTTGTTATTTGGGGGCTTAAATGTCACTTTAAAAGTACAGGTTTTAAACTTTCATCCCCAGCCCAGTGTTACGGGGTGGGGGTGGGTCTTGGGGACCTGGTTGGATCATGGGGCTCTTACCTCAGGAATGACTCATCATTGGTGGGTTTGTGGCTTAATGGGTTGCTGGATGGCAATGGGGCTTTAAATGGAGGGCGGTCTAAGTGGTTTGTTCTGTCTCTGGTGTCTTCCTCTCTCTCTTTGCTTCCTGGTTGTCATGAGATAGACCACTTGCTTCCACCATTGCAAATGCCCCTTTATAAACTCCAGAGCACTAGATCTTACAGCGATAGGCTGAGGCTTCTAGACCCACTAACAGAAATAAACCTTCCCTCCTTCCATTGGTCCTTCTCACAGCTTTTCTTTCTGTTTTCTCACAGAAAACTAACACAGACCTTAATCACAAAAACAACTGCCCATGACTGCCCTCACTGGGCCCTGCCTTGTAGAAGCTGTGACATAATACTTTCTCTTCAATTAAACCTTTCACAGGACACAGTTTATATAACTCCATCTCATTTTCTCTTTGACAAGATTTCTCTTAATTCCACCTGATTATTTGACACTGTAGTTGTTTATAATCCCAGCACTCATGAGACTGAGGCAGACAGTCTACAAGTGTGGGGAAGCCTGAGCTACACAGAGTTTGAGACCAGTGACTGGGCCCTGCATCAAAAGGAAGGGTGGGGTAGATTTTATTGTAGTTATGTTTTTGTGCTCCACAATGTGCAGCTTAAGATGCACTGCAGAGTGAACGATTCGATAATAATGCATGGTTTTATAGAGTTATGAAGCCACAATCCAGTTTTAGCTCTCATTTATCACCTAAAAAAATCCCTTCAAGATTATTTTAACTGCCACCCCCTGTGTGAGGTAACCATTCACTGGCCTTCTTGCCTCTAAAATTAGTTTCAACTGAGCATTTCATACATACAGAATCACATAACACAAGGTCCTTATTCACCTACTGCTTTGGAGAATCCTCCATGCGGTGGTGTGTATGAGTGGTCTTCCTCCTGTTGAGGAACAGCAGTGTACGGTGTGGAGCCAGGAAATTTTGCCAGGCCAGCAGATGGACACTTGGATTATTTCCAGGGACTGTTTGGGGTCATGTTGCTAAGAACATTCCCGTGTAAGTCTTTCTGTGGACATATGTTTTCATTCCTCTAGGGTACAGTCTTCAAAGTAGAAACACTGGGTCATATGGTAAACTTTTGCCTATTTTTTATTTTAAGACAAAGATTCACTATATAACCCTAGAATCTAAGACAATCCTCCTGCCTCTGCTTCCCAAACATTGATATTGCAGACATGAACTTCCACACTAAGTTCAAAACAAACAAACAAAACACACACTCTAAGTAAAGTCAGGTGTAGTGATTTATGTCTGCAATCCCAACACTCAGAAGGCTGAGGCAGGAGGTTCCCCATGAGTTCAGCATGAACTGGGCCAGCCTGGACCTCAGAATAAGACTGTGTCTCCGAAAAAGCGAAGTAAAACAAAATAAAATTGCCAAGTGCTTACCAGAGTGGCTTTGGTAGCCCACATTCCCATAAGCAGGGCAATTCATAATTCTTTATCATCGCCATTCTATAAAGCTTTTACAGATGGCTCACAACTACTTTTTAATTTATATTTTCTAGCTGTGAGATAATGTCAATTGCCTTTTCATATGCTTTTAAGCCACTTAGTGAATTATCAATTTAAGATTATTGTTCATTTTTCAGCTAACCTGTCTTCTCATTAGTGAGTTTTAAGAGCTCTTTACATATTCTGAATAAAAGTCCTTTATCAACTATATTAGATGCACATGCTTTCTCCAAGGCTGTGTTTTGTCCTTAAATTCCTTTATTTTTTCCTCAAAGTACAAAGGGTTTTCATCAGTTTTATCATTTTGTTCTTTCTTGTCTTCAGCTTTTGATGAGCCTGAGAACTCATAACCTAACTAACAAGACAGCAATTTCATCCTGTGGTTTCTCCAGACATGTATTAGTTTATTTCTCATATTTAGCTATTTGGACATGTCAGCTGCTCTTTAAGTATGGCTTAACACAAGGGTACACTACCTTTACTTCAGGCAAATATTAAGCTGTACCACCACGATTTGTTGAAGTTCTTTCCTATTAAACTATTTTTTCTTTATTAAAATAACTGATCACAAATGTAAGAAGTCTCAGTTCTGTTTTACTGATCTATGTCTGTAGCTTTACCAATAACATGATGTGTGGATTGTTGCAACTTTATATTGAGTTCCGAAACCAGAAAGTCTAAGCCTTACGATTTAGTCTATTTAAAAATAAGTATTTTAGGTCTATTCATTTTGTTTTCTGTGTATGGGTGTTCTGTCAGTGCATGTGAATGACCATGTATGTGACTGTTATCTACTGATGTCAGAAAAGTCATGAGATCCTAGAACTAGAGTAACAGATGGTTCTGGACTGCCATGTGGGTCCTGGGAACAGAATCCAGGTCTTCTGGAAGAAGAGCCAATGCTCTTAGCAGCCGAGCCATCTCTCCAACTTTAGTTTGACGTTTCTTCTTCAAAAATGTTTTTACCATTCTACGTCTTCACATCCCAAGTAAACTTTAAAATAGCTTTATTGATTGAGATTGTATTAAAATCTCTTTAGGGAGAACTGAGATCTTAACAATATGAAGTTTTCTCATCCGTCAACACGAAATGACATTAGTAATTCTTTTCTATTTATTTCTAAGTATTTTTCCCAGGTGGTGCTTTTGTAAATATTAAGATTTTATTTTTAAATTATGTATTACTAGAATATAGATAGATAGATAGATAGATAGATAGATAGATAGATAGATAGATAGATAGGTAGGTAGATAGATAGATAGATAGATAGATAGATAGATAGATGATAGATAGATAGATAGATAGATAGATAGAGATAGATAGGTAGGTAGATAGATAGATAGATAGATAGATAGATAGATAGATAGATGATAGATAGATAGATGATAGATAGATAGATAGATAGATAGATAGATAGGTAGGTAGGTAGGTAGATTTTTTTGTATTGAGCTTATATCCGGGAACCCTGCTAACCTTGTAGTCTAGTAGTTTCTTCACAAACTCCTAGGGTTTTCTACATTTTAGATCATAATATCTGTAAATAAAGACAGCTTTGTTTCTAATGCGCCAATCAAGATACCCTTATTCATGTTCTTCTCCTTACTGCTTTGACAGAAAGTATGGTACAAGACGGAACACACGTGACAGACGTGGGATGTTTGACTTGCTCCTGAACGTCCGGTGTAAGCATTCACTCTTCCATCACCAACATAGTCAGCTGTAATGTTTAGCAGACGGCCACTCTAAAATGAGGAAGTCTCATGTCCCAGTGGTGTTCAGTGTCTTTGACTGTCAAGGGGTTTACAGCCTTATAGATGTTTCTTGCCGGTGTAGTAAGCTGTCTGTGGTCAGACTTCTGATGCCCTAAATCTGAAAGTGATGAAACTGTCACTTTAGCCCCTTGTTTGCAACCACTTAACACAGAAGCAATGGGAAATTAATGCAAACATCTGAACTTGATACATTTTTTTTTAGAGAAAGAGTCTTTAGTCATTGATTTGCTCCATGCTTTCCTATTCTTTATCTCGTTGATTTCCATTCCACCCCATGCTCACCCCCTCCACATGCTGAGAATTTCATTTATTCTTCTTGCTCTAGTATAGTAGTACAGAAGCCGGAGTCTTATTGATCTGAGATTTTTTTTTTCTAATGTTGGCTTTTAAAGCTATTAGTTGGAGATGAGGGAGAGGCTTTGGTGGGTAAAGTGCTTGCCACACAAACATGAGAACACAGCTTCTGAGTCCCAGCATCTATGCAAGAGCCAAGTAATGGTGGCATGTTCGAGCAACTCCAACATTTACAGAGAGCTTGCTGGCCTGATAATCTAGCCAAATGGTGATCTCCAGGTTCAGTGGGAGACTCTGACAGGAAACATAAGTGAAGTGGGATTAAGAAAAACACCCAACACCGACCACTAGCCTTCACATGCACACATACAAGTGCACACACATTTTTTCTTTAAGTGTTGCTTTATTCCCATCTCATAAACCATGATACATTGTATTGTTATTCATTCAGCTCAAAAATACTTTCATTTTTTTTTTTACTCATCTTCTCAAACTATGGGTAATTTCGAAGCATGTTTTATTTACAAACATTCACATTTCACAACTCTTCATTTCTTCCTGTTAATTCAGTTTACCATCTCTGGTCTCATCATTCCAACCCAAAGGTGATTCGGTATGTTTTTATGTGGTTTATTGGTGCAACAACTGCTTCCAAGTTTTGTTCATTTTTTTCATATTTTTGCTCTTCATTTCTAATAGTCATGACGGGCTTAATTCTAATTTTTCCTTAAACTGTTTGAAAATGTCATTCCACTGCCTTTGAGAGTTGTTTCAGATGGGATTCTCGCATTCAAAAAGTTACATTAAATGTTTCCCTGAATGAGAGGAGTGTTTTTTCTTCTATTCCCCCTCCCTTTCTTCCCTCTCCCTCTCTCTTCCTCCCCCCTTCTCTCTCTCTCCCTCTCCCCTCTTCCCTCCCTCCCTCTCTCTTTCTCTCTCTCTCCCTGCTTTCTCACAAATTGAAATGCATCTGTTTGTGGATGCTTTCATCCCATGTGAGGACTAACAGGACTTTCTGAATCTGAAGGTTAAATTAGAGGATCATTTCTTGTCTTTCTGAGATCACCATCACATGCATGGTAACACACTTAATGCTGGCCCACAGGTTCTCTTAGGCTGTGTTCATTTTTATTTTCTCCCAAGTATCTAACCTGGGTAATTTCTACTGATTTATTTTCAAATGTGCATTTCTTTTTTTTCTTCCATATAAAAATCTGACATTTTTCCTTTGTTGTGGTTTAGACCTGAAGGATTCCCCCCCACCGCCATCAGAAGACATGTACACTAACGTCTTGATTTCTCCAGCAGGCAGGACTATGGAAAGATACCTGGACTGTGAAGTGCTGAAGTCATCAATGGGTTTATCTACTGGCAAGTTCATACCACATGGCCTAGAGGATGTAGGACTTGGAAGAGGAAGTGGGCCCCTGGAGTGAGTCTTTAAAGGCACAACTTACCCTACTGCCTCTTCCTTCCTAACCTCCTGACCACAGGCTCACAGTAATGTGACCAAGAAACATGAGCATGACCCTCTGAGACCATGAGCCAAAGCAGACTGGCCCTTCTTTAAGTTGATCTTTCTGGTATCTAGTGAAAAGCTAACTGCCTCCAGTCAGTTTTTCCTTAAATTATTATACGTTCCCAATCCTGAATTACCTCTGTTTTTCATAATTGCTTTATTCCTTTAGATTCTCTACCCGCTGAATCCTTGTTATTCTGTTTCTATTTAATTCCTTAAATGTGATTTCTTCTCATTACTTTTAATATATTTCCAATAGCTGACTGGAAGTTCTTGTCTATTAAATCTAACCTCTAGAGGAACTCAGAGACATTTCTATTGACTACTTTCTTTTTACAGAGTTTGGGTCAAATTTCTTATTTATTTCTTTGGCTGATAATTTTTTTATTAAATCCTAGGTCTCTGAGATAGCATATTTCAGCAGCTCTGTATTCTGTCCATACCCACCCAAGGATTCTTCTTGTTACTGATTTTCCTGCATATTTATTTGTTAGTAACTTTTCTGAACCAAGGTTTTGAAATCTGACCCCTCCAAGATATCGCTGCTTAGATTCATTTCCTTTATAGCTTGGCTTCTAAGGTCATCCCAATGTTTTCATGTAATTATGTTTGTGTGCATGATGCAAGCACAGATTTCACCCAGTTATGTCTCATATCCTAAAATTTCCACCATTAATAAAGATAGTACCATGGAGCTGGAGACTAAGCCTTCAACACAGAACCCGTGGCAGACATTTCAAATTCAAACCATAACATTACCGGTGTTTACTTTCTTTCAGGTCCTCTTAGGTTGCATCATACACACTTCTGTGCTTTAGGGCAGGCTCCATTGGCCACTGAGAATACCCTCCCTCCCCACACACAACCAAATAGCTGGGGTTTGGCCCACAGTAACACACACATCAGGCATGGAGGTACATGCCTCTAATCTCACCACTTAGGAAGAGGAAGCAGTAACTCAAGGTCACTCCCAGCTACATGGTGAGTTTGAGACCAGCCTGAGCTACGTGAGACTATCAAAGCATGGAGAAAACAAACACACAAAAAAAGGACAAACACAAAGTCTCACAACTCTGTGTCAAATACCTAGTGCCAGGGACGTGTATGTGTGTGTGTGTGTGTGTGTGTGTGTGTGTGTGTGTGTGTGTGTGTGTGTGTGTGTGGAGGCTGTAGTAGGACTATGTTCTGTTACCTTGTAAATCATGGTCTCGCCTACTGGTTTAATAAAAACGCTGATTGGCTGAAGGCAGACAGGAAGTGTGGGTGTGGCTACCAGAGTAAGAAACCTATGGGAACAGGAAGAGCAGAGCAGAGAAACCAGAGAGACACCATGGAGACACCACAATGAGAAGACAGCAGATGCAGAGGAAAGAAATTGAAATGCTGCTCTGAGAAAAGGTACCGAGCCACATGGCTGAACAAGATAAGAATCATGGGTTAGCTTAAGAGCAAGAGCTAGCTAGCAGTATGCCAGAGCCATAGGCTGATCAGTATAAAACTAATATAAGCGTCTGTGTGTTTTTGTGGGACGGGTCAGAACCTCAAGGCTAGACTGGAAAGCCAGGGCCAGAAACCTACTACCACAGTAGGCAGTAGCCCCACACCTCTGGTTGCTTATGGCAAGCTCCACTTGGTGTTCACAGCCTTCCTTAGTGGATGTTCCACTTTGCTAGTGTGTCCAATATCTTCAAGTATCCATTGCAACATAAGCTTCACCTTAGAACTTCACACACAGCAGCTCAGGAGTTCCATTCTGGGAACCCACAACTCATGGATGCTCAGCAGACACTGTTCTATTGACTTCTAACTCCAGCCCCTCTGTCAGATTTTCATTCATGTTATCATGTTATCTTCAGAGCCTTGGTTCAAATTTCTTCAGCCCTGTGATTCTTCCATCTTCTGTACTTGAAAAGCCAGCGCCAAGATAGATGACACCAAGTTCTACTGCCAATGTGGGGCTGTAGCCTGGTCCCCTAGGGTGACAACTGCAGTGGCCTCTGAAGCCTATGGCCTGAAAGCTGAACCTGGAAAAACCTTTCTCTCGATGCCCTTGTGTGAGCAGGATCTGGGAATGCTTTGTTCAGCCTCTCCCTTATCAAATGAGAGGTTTTCAATAGAGATTGTACTGTTAAGCCCTGCGGCGCTCATGGCACCTTTTTCAATTGTCCCAGGATAAGGTTCCTGGTTTCTGATGTGGAATGTCTTTCTGTATGCTGTGAATAAAGGATCTGCCTTGGCCTATGGCAGGCTTCTTAGAAGTAGGCAGGGAAATCGGAGCATAGATAGGGGAAGGAGGGCGGAGTCAAAGGAGACACCATCCAGCAGCCCAAGAATCAAAATGTAAATGTAAGACAGGTGAGCCAAGGGCCACATGGCGAGGCAGATTAATGGAAAAGGGTTGAATGAAGACGTAAGAGCTAGCTAGCAATATGAACCATAGGCTACCGGATGAAATTAATATAAGCATCGGAGTCATTTCTGGGAGAAAAGCGGCTGGAGACAGATCCAGACATTGGGACTAGACCAGGCCTGAAAATTCTTCTACAAGTTTCTCGTTAATAGTGCCTACCTCTAAGAACTGTAGATGTTGTCTGATCCATCCTTGTTAACAAGTTTAGACGTGCTCTTCATCCTTTCTTAACCTATTAAATCAGTCCATTACTTTTGAGATCGGCATCACTCCAGACCTCAGGATGCAGGTGGGCAGATTCTTAATCGGAATGTGGGATGAGTGACCTCTAGTCAAGCTTTCTAACCAGTCCTCATCCCTGTCCGTCGGAAACCCCAGGGCTCAGCCTGTACTGTCATGAACCTCCACTGGAGTTGCCCACTAAGTACTGCTTAGGAATTCTAGGGTTTCTCCAGTCCATTTGAACTTTTCTTCATTCCTCACACAGCACCTGTGTGAGCTGCAAGATAAAAGGAACCTAAGGAAGAAAAGGGCTTACTTGCCTCACAGTCTGGGAAGATTAAGTCCTTCACAGTAACAAGAGGGGCTCCTGGCCATCTCCACAAGGAGCATGAGGCTGCTTGTTTACATCTGAGTGGGCCATGAAATGTAAGTAATGTAAGTGTATTGTCCTATAAAGCTCAAAGCCACCTCTTCAGAGATTCACTTCCTCTAGCTACACACTGTCTTCCCAGAGGTTCCACGGCCTCTCAAAACATTACCATCAACTGGACACCAACTGGTCCAACACTTCAACACATAGGGGGTGCTTTAAGTCCCAAACAAAATAAAACCATAGCATGAATACGCTTCTTTTTTTTTGTTTGTTTGTTTTTTTTGGTTTTTTTTTGTTTTTGTTTTTGTTTTTTTTGTTTGTTTGTTTGTTTGTTTGTTTGTTTTTTTGTTACTAGATTGCTGGGTTCCTGCTCTTATTACATAATGGTAAAAGCTGAAATGTTTTCTATGTTATTCTATCATTTCTTCCCTCTTTTGGATAACTGCATTTTACTTCATTTATAGAAGTAGTAAGATTTATTGAGCATGTTTCTTGTGTTGTTGTTTTGTTTTGTGTATATCCTTTCAAAATTTCAAAGATGTATACAGTATATTTAGATGATGTCAGCCCTCTACTCTTTTAACCCCTACCAGACACCCACCTCTCCTTCTCAACTTCATGCCTTCATGTCCTCTTTTTCTGAACCCATTGAGTAAGTACCATGTGCTGCTTCTTACGTGCACATAGGTGTAGGGCATGGGCAGCCTACCATAAACCATATCCTCAAATAAAACTAACACTCCCCGCCCCCCAAGCATTCATCAGCTACCAATATCTCCTAGCTAAGGATGAGGCTTGCAAGTCCCTCCCCTGTCTATGCTGGAATGTTGACAGGCTTGATCTTCTGCTGATCTTGTTCAAGTAGTCACCGCTACTGTGGGTTCATGAGTTCAACAACTGTGTCAATATCCAGAAAACACTATTGTTCAGCATTCCTCCAGAAAGAAATCTGGACCCTTGGCTTCTATGAATTTTCTTCAGCCACCTACCTCCATCCCTAACCTCCCCACCCCCCACCCCGGGCCACACACATGCTCATACAATGTTCCCCAACCTTATCAGTATGGAGTTATGGTATACATATCCCCACTTAAGGCTGAGAAGTTCATAGTCATTTACTCTATGCACTTCAACCAATTGTGAGTCTCTGTATTAATCACCATTCAATACAAAAATGAGCTTCCCTGATGAGTACTGAGAGCTATACTATAGCCTATGGCGATAAGAATAAGTGCTTAGAAGATTTTACTATTTAGCAAATAGTAAAATAGTATTATAGTATTATCAAATAATAGTAGTAGGTTCCCCTCTAAATCCTGTGGCCTCCCAGGCCTCCCTTCCTGGCCAGATGTGCAGTACCAGGTTCATCATACTCATCTGTGGCATGAGCCTTAAATCACATGAGAAGTTATTGGTCACCACCCCCAAAACATTCATGCCACTATTGCACCAATGGACATATCATGCATCTGACCAGTATTCTTATTGAAAAAATCACAACAGAAAATATCTACAAATAATTTGTATGAAGCTAACCAAAATCTCATCTGCTACCAACATTCCCTCAAGCCTTTGTTCAACTGTCTGGATAAAGCAATGTGATTCCCTCCAGCCATTTCTCAATCAGCTCACTCCAGGCCCAAATAAAATCAGTAATTAAAAATGTGCTAAATATGGACAGACTAGGAGAACCCAGAGAACCAATCCACCTTATCATCCATGGGAACATGGGAGCTTCCTTTTTGACATCCTGGAAAAGTTTGACATCTCCTATTCCTACTCACTTGTAAGTACATTTCCTGATTCTCAGTGGTGGGATAAAAAAGGCAGACCCTTCTATTGTTGTATTTTAGGCAATGTTGTGTCAGTGTGTCAGGGTATCTGATACAAAGTAATTAAGGGAGAAGAGATTTACTTTGGCTCACAGCTTTAGGACTACAGTTTATAGTCAGGTGACTCTACCGATTTTTGGAACCCTGGCAAAGTAAAAACATCATGGCAGGAAGCACAGTGTGTGGGGGTCGGGAGATGGGGTGGGTAATCTCATGGCTGGCATGAGACAGAGTGAAAATTGTACCAGGAAAAGGCATGCCCCTTGTGATCTACTTGGTCCCACTTCTTCATTTCTACCATTCCACAGCAACACTATCAAGCACTGCATCTATCAATTAATTAGTCCAGTGGTTAGACTAAGCCTCCATTGTCCAATCACTTTCCCAAAACCCCACCTCCAAATATTGCACTGAGGACCAAGCCTACACCATAAGACCCTTATTGTAGGATACTTCATTTCTAGACCATAATATGCAGTAAAAAAGAATGTGCTGAGAATTTCACCTTTGTTATAACAGTTTTTAAAGGAATTTGCTGCTGCTCCCTTCTGACTATAACTTGAAGGTTAAGGTTTCTATACAGCAAAGACATTTGATAAGCCACTCTTTTTTTGTTTAAGGATGTATCCTAAACCATAATTATTATTGACAAGTGAGTCCCAGCTACCACATTTTGTTGGTCGCTCACTACTGTCTCACAAGAATGGATGACCATTCCCAAGAGTACCAAGTCTTACACAGGTCCAGGAACTAACATATTATTTTCTGGAATAGTAATATATTCTAGAAGGCACAGAGAACATGATGATACAGTGGGTACATGAACCAGACACTGATGTTCAATATGATTGAGAGAAATCTATCTACCCAGGGATTGGATTTCTAAGTATAAATCATTCCTTTCTATCAACCTAAGCCCAACTCTGCTATCTGGATCAACATCTCTGTTTGCTCAAAACATCACAGATCTCCTCTCAAGACAAAGTCATCTGTGTAGACAGCACAGTCTCAAGCTCTCAATACCTAAGCACAGTATTTATTCTGAGTATTACGATCCATACATGGTGAGGGCCTCCTATCTGCCTTTATTCCCCACTTCACACTCCCCCAGAACTGTCCTGTGACTGATGGGTCCTCCTCTGCCCTTCAATGGCCTATCTTCTCTGTACCTTTAATTGCGCTTGTTTTTGAAGTCCGCAGAATTTATTATTCAGAAAACAACCTTCTCTGCAATATCAACCTTAATTAACTGTTCTTTTTCTATTGCTTCCCACCCTCCACTTCATGCATTTGAATTAAGGCACTCCAGAGCCCCTGGCCAGGACCCCTCCCCCATCACAGACCCATCAGAGTCTACCAGCCAACCATGACCAGATAAGGGAAAATGGAATTCCTTATCTCTGCCTGCCAATGTGAAGGGGTCAAGGTTACCAAGGAGAGACTTTCCAAAGGGAAAAAGAGGAAGAAAGATGCCAAGCCTCCCTGGTATCCATGGCAACGGAGGGTTGAATCATAGCGCCTGCATCTCTGAGAGTCTGGCCCCCTTAGCTCTGTTGACATCTTTCCACTTCATTAGCCTCTTTATCAAGTGACTCTGCATGGGAGTGAGTATATTTTGGTGTCAGGGTGCACTGGTGAGGATTCAACATCAGACTGACCTTTTCTACCAATCCCAGTACCTTCTGGGACCACAGACACCTGCACTCACTTCCTCTGGCTTCTTTAAGGACTAGCTGGCTCTTCCTTCTTTCTAATCAAAGCTCTGTCACTGGGAGGCAGGGAGATGCCCCTACACAGGAGCCAAGAAAGCCAGGACCCTAGCTGTCAGCAGTGTATAGCACCGGAGCCAGGAGAAAGATTAATGTCTTTGCACATAGAAAATGGATAAAACGGGCTCCCAAAAGACAATAAACACAGAGTGGACTGCAAGAAGGCTCTGACAGTAACAAATACTGACTGACATCCCATTGTGTTCCCCATCTAGATGACTCTGAGCTGCCAGCAGAAACACAGATGCATTTAATAAGTGCTTCAGAGAGACAAAGGGGCCTTTGGGAGCTAAGATGGATCTCCATTGCACGTGAGTTCACTCCTGTGTTTGTAAGTGTGAAAAAGATTGTCCGCAATCAATATCTGTCCCCTTGGAAATCCAAGAAGTGTGCCCTAATCTCCCAATCGTGTCTCCATGCCTCAGCAAATACGTCACTGGTAGGTTCTCTGAGCCATGAAAAAATCTCCTGCAACTAAGAGCCAGGGCTGAAAAGAAAACAGCTAGGGGATATGGAAGTCCTGTGACAATACTAACCTCTCTTTCAGGAACCTTGTCCAGGACTGCATCAAGGGAAGGGAACTTCTGCTGTGGCCTTGACACCAGAAGCACGTTGGAACAATGGCAGGACAGGTAAGTAGAAACCAGGGCAGTGAGACTGTCCAGGAGTTGCTGGGTGGGCCAGAGGCTTAGTTAGTTGTTGTTGCTTCCAAATTAATTTACAAAAGTTGATACTGTAAATGCAAGGGATTTGCATCCCAGGGCACACAGCTGGCCATTTGCCCTCTCTGTGTGCTTTGCCCACCAGAGAAATAAAAACGTAGACTAGGAAATGACTGGTTTCTGCTCATCCCCTCAGGGAGGGGGACAAGAGCCTCCTGAAGACCTCACTCACCCCCCCTACCACCCCCACCCCACGTACACACAGAGCTCTCTTTCTATATTAAATTCCTTTTGCTCACACCATTCCCACCACTCTTGGCTTCCTGAACTTGACCAGAGCCTGGACTTTCCTGCCTAATAATGCAATGGCCTCCCACTGACTCCTCAGAATTAATCCCTTCCTGGCCAGCAGCCTCTGCCCTTATGGACTGCTTAGTAATGTAAATTCCTGGGCCCCACTCCCAACTCAGACTTGTATAGCAAAAGTCCCAATATCTGAATCTCCTTGATCTTTAGAACGGGCTCCTTGGGATCTCCAGACCCTTGTCTCATCATCCCATTGCTTGGAGATTATTTACTCCCTAGTAACTCCACATCTGTTACATCCAAGTCTAGTACACTACATCACATTTCCAGCCTCTCAGAAGTCATTCCTTTTGTCTGGAAGGGTCTTATAGCCAACTTCACTTCTAGGGTTACCTCTCAATCCTCGCAATTTGAACTACCAACACGGGGATAGAGGGACAGAGGAGTCCAAGGGTAGAAGTAAACACTGATCTTTGTGGAGGACAGGGTTCAGTTCCCAGCACCCATATGAGGCATCTCACATTGCCCTGCCCATGACCCCAGCGCTAGGGCTCCAACACCCTTCCTCTGGCCTTTTCAGGTGCCTTCACACACACACACACACACACACACACACACACACACACACACATGTATATGTGTATATACATACACACATGGATACATTAAAATTAAAAAACAAACTTCAATATCCTTTCAAGCAGATCTCTTCCAAGAAGGTATCATTAACTTCTCCCACCTTGAAATTGGGGGAAATGTTATTTTTTAAAAATGGGCTGGATTAATGGCTCTGTAGTTAGAATACTTTCTGCTATTCCAGAAGAGCACAATCAGTTTTAGCACTTACATGGTGGCTCATAACAATCTATAACTCCACTTTCAGGGTATCCAATGTCCTCTCATTCTGCATGCCCTGAAAGATTGCTACTGTTTTCAGAATCAGAAAGATAGAAGGACAGATTTTGATGCATATGATTTCACTACTACAGCATTGTTTTAGAATACTAACAGGATATCAACTGTTAAAAAGATAATGATCAAATGTATAAATGAATAGTGAAACCCGAGGAGAGGCTAGGTGAATATTTTACTATGCCATTTAATCTGGTAGCATGTAGGTTTTTTTTTTTAATTTAAAAAGTTATTTTTTCATATCTACCACTGTTCCCCCTCCATTCCCTCCTCCAGGCCCTCCCAGTCCTCCTTCAGCCTCCCTCCAACACCATCCCACCATCCATTTCCCAAAGAGGGCAAGGAACAAGGTGGGTCAGTTCTAACTGGCATATCCAGTTGAGGTAGGTCTGAGTCCCTCGTCCCACTATTAAAGCTGGGTTAAGTGTTCCTCTGTAGAGAATGGGCTCCATGATATCAGCTCATGCACAAGCACATAGTCTGATCCTACTGCAAGAGGCTCCACAAACTGCCCACACAATTTGATAGTCATCTACCTTCGGAAGGTTCTTTTCCATGAAGGTTCCTCAGCAGTTGTTTCTGAGTCAGTGAGCTCCTGATAGCAATGGCCAGCCATCTCTGTGGGTCTCCTCTTCATAATCCTCGTCCTTTTGCTTATATACTCTCTCTTATCTCTCTCTTCAGCTAGATTGGGAGCTGGATCAAGTGCTTAGCTATGAATCTCTGCTTCTGCCCTTATCCATTGCTAGAAGAAAGTTTGATAATGACAATTAGGGTGGTCATTGTAGGGGAAATCACGTTTAGACACCCTCTCTACTATTTCTTGGAGTCCTAGTTAGGGACATCTTGTAGGTTCTTGGAGGTTTCCTTAGCACCACGCTTCTTTCTAACCCCACATTGGTTCCTCTATCAAGATATCCATTTCTTTTTCTCCCTTTCTATTGCTCCTCTCATTCAGCCATCTCCTCTCATGATTTGTTCCTAGCTCTTCTTGCTTCTTCCCTGTTATGATCCCAGTTTACTCAGGAGATCTTCTCTATTTCCCCTTCCCAGGAGGATCCCTGGATGTCTCTCTTAAGTTCCTTCTGTTACCTAGCTGCTCAGGGGTTTTGGTTTGCAGCCTGGATATTGTTTGCTTTACATCTAAAATCCACTTATGAGTGAGTACATACCATGTTTATTTTTCTGGGCCTGTGTTACCTCACTCAGGATGATACTCTCCAAATTCATCCATCCGACTACAAATGTAAGGATGTCTTTTTTTCTGCTGAGTAGTATTCCATTGTGTAAATGCACCACAATTTGTTAATCTATTCTTCAGTTGAGGGGCATCTAGATTGTTTTCAGGTTCTGGCTATTACAAATAAGGCTGCTATGAAGATAGTTGAGCTAATGCCCTTGGGGGAAGAATATGTATCCTTTGGGTATATGACTAATAGTGGTGTTGCTAGATCATTGAGTAGGTTTATTCCCAGTTTTCTGAGGAACAGCCATACTGGTTTCCAAAGTATTTGTACAAGTTTACACTCCTACCAGCAATGGAGGAATGTTCCCCTTGCTCTGCATCCCCTCCAGACTAGGCTGTTATCTATGTTTTTAATATTAGTTATTCTGACAGGTGTAAGATGGTATTTCAAAGTTGTTTTGATTTGCATTTCTTTGATGGCTAAGGATGTTGAGCAGTTTTTAAAGTGTCTTTTATCCATTTGAAATTCTTTTGTTGATAATTCCTTTTTTAACTCTGAACCCCAATTTTAATTGGATTACTTGGGTTTTGTAACTCTAGTTTCTTGAATTCTCTATGCATTTTAGAGATCAGTCTTCTGTCAGATGTAAGGTTGGTGAAGAAGATCTTTTCCCATTCTGTAAGCTGTTGTTTTATCTTATTAACCTTGTCCTTTGCCTTACAGAAGATTCTCAATTTAAGGAGGTCCCATTTATAAATTATTGTTATTAGTATCTGTGCTACTAGTATTATGTTTGGGAAGTGGTCACCTGTGTCAATGCACTAAAGGGTATTTCCTACTTTCTTTTCTATCAAGTTCAGTGTAGCTGGGTTAATGCTGAGGTCTTTGATACACTTGGATTTGAGTTTTGTGCAGGGTGATAGGTTTGGATCTATTTGCATTCTTCTATATACTACCATCCAGTTATGCTAGAACCATTTGTTGAAGATGCTATGATGTGGAAATGCCTTTTTGTATGCTGTGAATCTCAATCTTTAAATAAAGGAGCTGTTTTGGCCCTTGACAGGCACCGTAGAAAAGGTAGGCAGAGAAATCAGAATAGGTAGGAAAGGAAGGGCGGAGTCAGGCAGATCAAGCAAGCCGCCCAAGGAGCAACATGTAAGGAACACAGGTGAGCCACGGGCCACGTGGCAGACAGATTAATAGAAATGGGTTGATTTAAAATGTAAGAGCTAGCTAGCAATGTGCCTGAGCCATAGGCCAAACAGTATAAAGTTAATATAAGTATCTGAGTCATTTCTGGGGGCCTGAGCAGCATCAGCAGGTGGCTGCTGCACAGGTATGTGGGTCTGGGCCTCTAGCCGCCCAGGACCAAGAAACCCCATTGCAACAGATGGTGTCCAACGTGGATCGAATATCCACTTAATGCCTGAGAAAGTTTAAAAAAGGGTTTTAGCAGAAACTGAGCAAAGGCAGCTTCCAAATTGTGTATACAAAGTTGGTCATTGTACAAAGAAAATGTGGCATCCAGGTCACATTCAAAATGGCGCCAACAGACTGGTGGCTGGCAGTGTAAGCTGCAATCAGGCCAGTTCCTAAAATCTCACAGAAGACTCAGTAGCATATGATTGATTTTAGATTTCTGTTTATTTTGAACAAAAAAGAAACAAAGATGGTTTCTTAGTAGCAGCATTTTTTTGGGTATGCTCTATTTGCTGGCCACGAACAGAGACGCAGTCCCTTTAAGAGAATTTGCTGATTCAGCTGTATCTGCAAAAACTATGTGGCAAGAGAGTGAGAGTATTTTAAACAGCTCTTCTAGTTAGAAGATGCTTAGGATTCACAATAAAACAGATTCAGATTAAAAAAAAACTGTAAACAGGTTACAATGTGTGTAAAAAGTACATAGTCTTCAGAGAGAAAAGAAAGAAGGTAAAGAAAGTCTTTAAAAGGAGAAATAAAGTAATAAAAATATAATAAGCCACGTAAAGATGGAAAATAGACACAAAATCTGAATTTTGGTTGTTATTGCGTTTTCTTTTAATTTTTTAACTGTTTATTGGCTAACTGCAGAAAGACAATGGATTGCAAATGCAAAGGCTACTAAGTTCAACAAGAATATATATTTTAAAGGTATTTTGATTTTGAAATTTGTGTCTAAGAATTTATTGCTTTGGAAGAGTTCTGCTTTTGTTTTCACAGAAGATGAGAGCCTGTGGATTGCTTCCAGGCAAATATGGTTTCATCAACCAAGACCCCCTGAAAATTCTCTGATGGGAAGAGATGGCCATATCAGCTTCGGGGCTGCAGACTATAATCCAGTCTCAAGAACTCTTGAGATTTTCAATGCCCCTTAACCAGCAGGAAGTAGTAATGGAAAACTATGTTCAAATTCCCCAAATATTGTTTCTAAATGTTTGTTTTCATTATAAATGGTTAATGGTTATAGTTAATCTCTTTCTAAAAGAAAAGGGAGATATGGTATATGAATGATTTTTTAAAATTTAGATTACTAAATTTACTTAGATCAGGAAATCAGCTGTTAATCTTGAAATGTTTTACATTGGTATGGATTTTGGTTTATTGATACAAACTTAAGGTCAATTCTCTTATGCTGTATGTATTTTTCTACTCTTGTTTAAGATAGGATGTTTATGTAGCTGATTTAAAATTATAATGTATAATTAAGAAATGCATGTTAGTTAGATTTTTAGATGTACAAAGATATAATTCAATTAGATAGGTAATCTTCAAACACTTCTAAGACCTACAGAATATGGCATTTAAATATTTTAAGAACTTAGACTTTTCTGGACAGTGAGACAGATTTGCTCCTGGCAGCACCAATCTTCTTCAAGAGAAAAATGGGCATCGAAGAAACTCCATATGGAGATTAGTTTCTTTGTAGCATCAGTTAGCCACTGGACAAGAACCGGTCCTTATATTGACTGCTTGACAGTATGCTGTTTAAACTGGACATGCAGGTTCCATAGGAAGATGACCTCTGAACTTTGGCAGAACAAGCCAAGATGGTCATTCAGGTTCCTGCTTTACAGAGAAAACTGTCAGACATTCTTCAGGACTCAAGGAGAAGCAACTGATGAACTGTACCAGAATTGGCAGAGCAGATTTCCTGCTTCACTGAAATGAAAAGAGACTCTGGGCCTATAGGCTGAAGATGGATGCCCCAACTTTATAAAGGAACTTTAGGTGACTGTCCAGGCAGATAGGTGTCATCTTTGTCCTTTCTAGATTTTAGAAATCGCTTGCACTTCTGGTTTACTTGGGTAAATATATCCTTCTGTGGTCTTTGATGTAGTTGAAGATTAGATAGTTATAGGTACAGTTTTTCTTAGTCATTTGAAAGATATATTGGATATAAGACTTTAGATTCATAAGGATAAGGTTGATAAGAATATTTTCTTTAATTTTGCTAAATACAAATAGAGTAGATATTATAACTGTAATTCTTGCTTGATAGCTATTTTGTTATATGTAATTTTGCTATGTTAAAATTGAAACCTTCCTTTTTGATTAGACAGAAAGGGGGAAGTGATGTGGGAATGCCTTTCTGTATGCTGTGAATATCAATCTTTAAATAAAGGAGCTGTTTTGGGCCATGGCAGGCACCATAGAAGAAGTAGGAGGAGAATTCAGAGCATAGGTAGGAGAAGGGCGGAGTCAAGGAGACTGAGCAGAAGCCACACAAGGAACAACATGTAAGGAGCACGGGTGAGCCACGGGCCACGTGGCAGACAGATTAATAGAAATGGGTTGATTTAAGATGTAAGAACTACCTAGCAATGTGCCTGAGCCATAGGCCTAGACAATATAAAGTTAATATAAGTGTCTGAGTCATTTCTGGGGGCCTGAGCAGCAGCAGCAGACGACTGGTGTGCAGGTATGTGGGTCTGGGCCTCTAGCCGCCCAGGACCAAGAAGCCCCATTGCAACAATGCTATCTTTTTTTCCATTGAATATTTTTGATCTCTTTGTCAAAAATCAGGTGTTCATAAGTGTGTGAATTAAGGTTGAGGGTCTTTGATTCAATTCCATTGATCCACAAGTCTGTAATTATGCCAGTACTAGGCTGTTTTTGCCGCTATAGCTCTATAGTACAGCTTGAAGTCGGGGATAGTGATTCCTCCTGAAGTCCTTTATTGAGCAAGATTGTTTTGGCAATCCTGGGTTTCTTGTTATTCCATATTAAGTTGAGTATTGTTCTTTAAAGTCTGTAAAATATTGTGTTGGAATTTTAATGTGTATTGCATTGAATCTGTAGATTGCTTTTGGTAAGATTGTCATTTTTTTACTATGTTGATCCTATCCTATCTATCATGGGAGATCTTTCCATTTTCTGATATCTTCTTCAATGTTTTAAAGTTCTTGTCAAACAGGTCCATCACTTCTTTGTTACCTCAAGATATCTGATGCTGTTGGCAGCTATTATAAAGGTGGTGTTTCCCCGATTTCTTTTTCAGCCTTTTTACCATTTGTGTATAGGAGGGCTATTGATTGACTTAAGTTAAGCTTGTACCCTGCTACAATGCTGAAGGTGTTTATCACCTATAGGAGTTCTCTGGTATAATTTTCGGGATCACTTATGCATATTATCGTATCATCTGCAAATAGAGATAATTTTGACTTCTTCCTTTCCAATTCACATCCCTTTAGTCTTCTTTTGTTCTTTTATTGCTTTAGCTAAAACTTTCACAATTATATTGAATAGATAAGGGAAGAAAGGACAGCCTTGTCTTGTTCCTGATTTTAGCAGGATTGTTTTGTATCTATTTAGTATGATGTTGGTTATGGGCTTGCTGTATATCACCTTTATTAGGTTTAAGTATTTCCCCCTTTATTCCTAATCTCTCCATGACCTTTATCATGACTTAAATTTTGTCAAAGACTTTTTCAGCATATAAGGAGACGTGATCAAGTGCATTTTTTTCTTTCAGATTGTTTATATGATAAGAAGACATTGACATTTTTTGTATGTTGAACCATCTCTTCATTTCTGGGATGAAGCCTAATTGATCATGGTGGATTTTTTTTTTTTTTGATATGTTGTTGGATTTGGTTTGCCAGTGTTTTATGGAGTATTTTTCATCAATGTTCATGAGGGAGATCGGGCTATAATTCTCCTTCTTTGTTGCATCTTTGTGAGGTTTTGGTAACAGGGCAACTGTAGCCTCATAAAAAAGTTTGTCAGTGCTCCTTCTATTTATATTGTGTTGAACAATTTGAGGAGTACTGGCATTAGATATTCTTTGAAATTCTAGTAGAATCCTGCACTGAAGCCACATGGCCCTAGGCTGCTTTTTTTCTTTTCTTTTCTTTCCTTTTTTTCTTAGAAGACTTTTAATAAGTGATTCTATGTCCTTAGGAGTAATAGGTCTATTTAGGTCATTTATCTGATCTTGATTTCATTTTGGTAAGTGGTACCTATCCAGAAAGCTGTCCATTTCTTTTAGGTTTTCCAATTTAGTGGAATATAGGTTTTCGAAGTATGACCTAAAGATTCTATGGATATCCTGGGTGTCTGTTGTTATGTCTCCATTTTCATTTCTGATTCTGTAAATTTGGATTCTCTCTCTCTCTCTCTCTCTCTCTCTCTCTCTCTCTCTCTCTCTCTCTCTCTGCTTTTAGTTAGTTTGAATAAGGGTTTGTCTATCTTGTTAACTTTCTCAAAGAACCAACTCTTTGATTCATTGATTCTTTGTATTGTTCTCTTTGTTTCAATGTTATTGATTTCGGCCCTGAGTTTGATTATTTCCTGCCATATACTCCTTCTAGGTGAGTTTGCTTCTGATTGTTCTAGAGCTTTCAGCTGTGTTGTTAGGTCCCTTGTGTGAGATTTCTCTAGGTTTTTCATATAGTCATCTAGTGCTATGAATTTTCTTCTTAGCACTGCTTTCATTGTGTTCTGTAAGTTTGGATATGTTGTGGATTCATTCTCATTAAATTCTAGGAAGTCTTTGATTTCTGTCTTTACTTCTTCCTTGACCCAAAGGTGGTTCAATTGAGAGATGTTCACTTTCCATGAATTTATAGGCTTTCTGTGATTTTTGTTGATGTGGAAATCCCACTTTAGACTGTGGTGGTCTAATAGAATACACAGAGTTATTTCCATGTTTTTGTGTGTATTTATATTTGCTTTATGACCAAGTACGTGGTCAGCTATAGAGAAAGTTCCATGGGGTGCTGAGAAATAAGTATATTCCTTTGTGTTTGGGTGGAAAGTTCTGTATATATCTATTAAGTCCATTCTGGTCATAAAAATCTCTTAGATCCCTTATTTCTCTGTTAAGTTTCTGTCTGCTAAACCTATCCATTAGTGAGAGTACAGTATTGATGTCTCCCATTATTAATGTGTAGGATTTGATATGAGATTTAAACTTTATTAACGTTTCTTTTATATATGTAGATTCCCTTGTGTTGGTGACATAAATGTTCAGGATTGAGACTTCATCTTGTGGATTTTTTCCTGAGATAAATAAGTAATGATCATCCTGGTCTCTTTTGTTTGATTTTAGTTTAAAGTATATTTTGTTAAATATTATGATGGCTACACCAGCTTCTTTCTTAGGTCTATTTGATTGGAACATCTTTTCCCAACCTTTTACTCTGAGCCAGTTTCTGTCTTTGAATTTGAGGTGTGTCTCTTGTATTCAGTAGAAGGATGGATTCTGTTTTTGTATCCATCGTGTTAGGCTGTGTCTTTTTTTATAGGTGAGTTGAGTCCATTGATATTAAGGGATATTAATGACCCATGATTGTTATTTCCTGTTCTATTTGGTAGTATTGTGTATGTGTTTTCCTTCTTTGTTTTTTTTTCTTCTGTGGGATTATCTATTGCTTATGTTTTCATGAGTGTATCTAGATTTCTTAGTTGGAGTTTTCCCTCTAGTGCTTTCTGTAGGGCCAGATTTGTGGATGGGTGTTGTTTAAATCTGGTTTTGTCGTGAAATATCTTGTTTACTCCCTCTATGGTGATTGATAGTTTTGCTGGGTATAGCAGTCTGGGCTGGCAATCATGGTCTTTTAGTGACTGTATAACATCTAACTGGGACTTTCTGGCTTTTACTGTTTTCATTGAGAAATCTGCTCTTATTCTGATGGCTCTGCCTTTATAGGTAACTTGGCCTTCTTCCTTTGCAGATCTTAATATTTTCTTTGTTGTTTAGGTTTGTTGGCTTGATTATTATGTGGCAAGCAGACATTTTGGGAAATCTATTCTGTTTGGTGTTCTGTAAGCTTCTAGCAATGTTTAGAGGCATTTCCTCTTTAAGTTCTATGATTTTGTTGAATATATTGTCTGTGCCTTTGAGCTGTATTCTTCTTCAATTTCAATTATTCCTAGGTTTGGTCTTTTCATGGTGTCCCTATTTCCTGGACATTTTGTATTATGACTTTTTTTGTTTTACTTTTCTCTTTGACTGACATATCTATTTACACTACTGAATCTTTTACCCCAGAGATTCTCTCTTTCATCTCTTGCATTCTGTTGGTTATGTTTGCATCTGTAGTTCTGCTTCACTTTTTCAGATTGTCCATTTCCAGTTTTGTCTTGGTTTGTGTCTTCTTTATTACTTCTATTTCAATTTTTAAATCTTGAAATGTTTTGTTCACCTGTTTGATTGCTTTTCTTGCTTTTCTTGGATTTCTTTATTTTCTTTCCAGAATCTGTTGACCTCTTCCAATTTTTTGTTTGTCTTTTCTTCTACTTTTTAAAGGGTATTTTCATATCCTCTTTTAAGACTTCTATTATCTTCATAAAGTTGTTTTTGAGGTAATTTCCTTTTGCTTCTTCTGCATTTCCATGCTCAGTCTTGTAGAACCACCAGATTTTGGTGGTTCCATTTTTTTTATGTTGTTTTATGTGTTCGTGCACTGGTGTCTGCCCATTGCTTCCTCAGATCACTGCAGGATTTGTCTGTATCTCAGGGAGCTAATTTTGGTGCAATCTGTTTTGGGTATGTCTGTGTCTGAGGAAGCCTCACTTGGTCCAACCTGTGTTCTTGGTCTACTTGGAGGTAGTGTATTCTGTGTTACAGTGACCCTTCTTAATCCAGTAGGTGCTGACACACTGTGGGTCTCAGATGGCAGCTTTTGATCCAGTAGGTCCTGAGAAACTGAGAATCTCAGATTCTTGATCCAATATAAACTGAGGACCTCTCTTAGTCTCTTGATCTCTTGGTCTCTTAGTCTGATGGGTGCAAAGGATCTCTTTGGCTGATGTGGGCCAGGGATCTGTGGGTTTCTGGTTACCAGTGAGGTTGCCTGGTAATGGTGTGGGTTGGGGAATGGGGCAGGGTTTTGTATCTAGGAGTGCCTAGTGAACTGGGTTTTACTGGGGCTTCTGGCCTGCAGGGATCTTGCCTGCTGGCCTGGATTTAGGGCAGAGATCATGTATATTTCTTTAGGTGCTAGAAGTTTGTGTTACTCATTTTTTTTAATCACTGTGACAACATATTTGAGAAAATCAACTTTTTCTTTGAGAAAATCAACTTTTAAAGAAAGAATATTTATTTGGCTCATGGTTTCAGAAGACTTGGTCCGTGATTGTTGGCTCCATGTTTTGAGACCTGTAATAAGACTGAACTTCAAGGCAGGGGGTAGATGGTTTAGCAGAGTTAATCCCTCTAAGGCAACAGGAAGCAAGGAGAAAGGAAGAGGTTGGAGACCAGATCTCCTTTATAAAGTCACCTCCTTTTGTATTACTTTTGCTAGTGAGCTATGAACAAATATCTATTCAATCCAGAGGGATCACCAGTGACAGACCAAAGCAACAATTTCATCAAGTCAAATTTGGTAAATTAATGAGTTTATTGGGGTTTCTTATAGGAGTATAGGTGAGGGGCTGCATACATGAACAAAGACAGCCCATCCACTCATCACCAAAAAACGTACCAAATAATGACTCACAAAAGCTGAATTTCTAGAGCTCACTGTTCGATGTGCAGGCAGCCTGTTATGTCATAGTGTCTTCCCTCTCCCCAGCAGTCTTCAGTACTTAGATAATCTTGAAGACAGAGGAACTGTATTAGTCTTTTAAGTCTCAGGGACTTCCTACAACTTGTGAGTAGTTTACTTCCTGAGCCTCCCTCACTGATGGAATATTTCAATTCAGGACATAAGAGTCCACAATGACAATGACCTAACTTCCTTATACTAGACCACAACTCCTAAAGCTTCTGTCACCTCCCAATGACTTATCAGTTGGAAATCACCTTTTCCACACATGGTCTTTTAGGAAACATTTAAGATTCAAGCCATGGCACACACCAGTTTTCTATTATAGCTCAATACCTTATAGCACCCAAAGCTAAAGGCGCATGCTTTTACATACCGCCAAGAGCAATCAATCTTCTATAAGCTTTCTGGAAGCTGAGGTCACTAAGAAAGACATATCTCAGGATGACTATGAATGGTTTCGTGGTTTGCTTAAATGGGGAAGAAATGGGATAGGATCAGCTTCAATAACTAACACTTCCCTCTCCCCAGTGGCCACAAAGGCCACGATCACAACTAATACAGGGAGATGGTTTGAACATGCCCCCTCATGTGTTATAGGCAAAAGATCCAGGTGAAAAGAAAAATCACCATAGAGCTTCTAAGTATCCCCCCAACACACACACACACACACACACACACACACACACACACACACACACACACACTTCAAAATAAGGACACTCATAAAACTCCCAACAAGGCTTTCTCCAAAATAAAGCAATCATCTAGGCTGTGAGGAATTAATTGTACATGGTGAAATATTTCATGCTTAAAACACGCTTAACATATAACAATGCAAAGGTTAACAAGGACACACCTGGCTGCATCCCCTAGCAGCTCTAACATAGACATGCTTATTGTCTCTCTACTCTGCTATAATGCTACTCTGTGTAACACTGGTGCAGTACAGAGACTTACACCACAGAAAACCTCAGAGTGGAGATTCTGTCTACATACCCTGCAAACCAAATTTCGAGAGTATCATGAAGACCCTCTACAGTCAGGTTTCTTCCCTGAAGCCACAGGGACATAAATTCCTGGTGTCTAATGACAGGTCAGGCAGTACCCTAGAGCAGCAAAGGCTACTTCTTGACTCAGTTGTCCTATTACAAGGGGATCCTTGACCTGAGCTCTCATTTTCATTCTCTGGCATCCATTAGCTCTCCAATGAGTTCCTCTTCTGTTTAAAATGCAGAGTTGGCTTATGTTGTTTGTAACCATGAGCCCTGGCTGATGCATGTTCTGATTGTGCTGGACTGATAGATGAGTGCTTTTTCTATTTCCAAATGTCTTCAGAAACTGCAGAAGCTTCCCATTGTACCAGTCAAGGCTCTTAGTTGTGGGCAAAAGAATTCTCCCTAGCTGATTTAAGGAGTAAAGAAATGTAATGAAACATGTTGACTATTCTCTGGAGCTTTCTCCAAAAATCCCTGTAACTAGGAAAAATAGAAAATTGTACCATCTTCCACACTGCTTCCAGAGAATACCCATTATCAAGCCCCTGACACAGGAGCCATAGGCATCACCAACAGCACTATACACCATGTGTTTTGGCCAGCAATTAATTCTGGATACCAAATGTTTCTGCTTTTCCACAGAAGAAGAGTTTTCAACGGAGCTTCTTCCTAACCTTTGTGGCCTCCTTACTGGAGCCTGGGTCAGGTGCTTCTGGCTCAAAGGATCTCAACTCCAGTTTATAGGACACTTCTGATATCCCTCTTGAGAAGAGAGGGACACATAAGGTGAGAGGCTTCATAAACATAGAAAGGATACTTGGTGCCCAGGTAGCCTGATTAATATCCTGTTACCTCTAAGGAGCTTGTGAACATCTGCTCATATTAGAAAAGCCTCTCGTGCCAGGAAATCTTCCTCAGAAGTTAACCTAACCTCCACCATCAACACCCAATTTTAACCACTCTTCTGTTTACTATCTGCCATCACCTTCTACCAATATGTCCCCCATTCACTGTTCCCTTACATTGGTTATGAAATAACAGTTCTTTTCTTCTTCATTCTGTGATTCCTTGGAGCCACTCTATTCCAAAGGCATGTTCTCAACTATTCAGCCATGTTTAGATTCTCTGTTTTCCTTTTCTTTCTTCATGCCACGTCCCCAGTACAACCCCTTTAGCTATGTGTTCCTATAAGTAGCAAATTCCTTGTGTTCCCAGCCTTACCTAACACTGTCTTGTGTTCAAACCACAAGGAATCTTGCAATAACCTGGTACCATGGACTATTCAGATCTAAAACTCCAGTAGCTTCACCACCTCTTTGTTACACTATGGAAACAGTCCACAGAAACTCAAATCTACTGAAATAACAAGGCTTACAGTGGACACAGTAACAAGCATGGAATGAAACTGCACTCCAAAATTTATATGATTGTATGACCTCAGGCAAGACAACTTAACCTTCCCAAAGCCTCCAATTCTTCATCAGAAATGTTGGAATATCAGCATCGGACTCGCAGAGCTGGTGAGAAGATAAAATATTACAGTAATCTAAAGCCTAAGTATAGAACTCAATATGTGCCATGTTATAGAAATGACTTGAGAACCACAAGTGACTCTGAGAATTGTTAACATACTAGAAAAGGCTAAGCTTAGTGGCACATGCCTTTAATCCCAACACTGGGGGTGGGGAACAGATCTCTGAGTTCCAGACCAATTAGAGATACATAGACTGTCTCAAAAAAAAAAAAATGAAAGAAAAGAAAATAGAAAGAAAAACATCCCCAAAATGCCAAGATATTATTTGCAGCATTGTTGTTAATATGATTTCATAAATAAGTAAAAATACATGTGGACCACCTTGAAGGGCTTTCCTGAGAAGGTTTTAGTGAATCTTCTGAAGTTTCTGTGAAAAGGAGGAAGGAGTGAGCATCCATTGCAGGCATTACCGGAATGGTGGCGATACAGAAACTCCCAGAGCTGGCTTCCAATGCTTGTGATTTTCAGAGAGGTAAGAATTCAGCCACACAGAAGCCAAAAACTTAGCCACCACATTCAGCAGGAGACCTTCAACCCAGCATTCTTTGCTACGTCAACATTATGTCAGCTCAGGCTTCTAGACTATATTCCAGAGACAGACAGGGTCTCCCAACCCCACCCCCCTAACCAGGCCTCTCTGGAGGAAGCCAAGATCTTAAACCCCCAGCGAAGCTATACTGAACCAGTGACTCCTTAAACATAATACAAAAAAAAAATTAAAAAAATGTCCTCCCTCACCTGATCCTGGATCTGAACCCTAGCTTACGTGTACTGATCTCTAGAAACTTTAAAATGTAAATAACAACTTTAAGAACCAGTTCTAGAACTATTATCAACAGCATACTGAGAGCCAGCCCAGCAGACCCCCTCACAGCCAGAGCTTGTGGGGAAATGTGCGGTGGAGTAGACTTAAATAGATTTTGAAAAGAAAGGTTGGAACAAAGAATACTTTATTTTAAAAAGATCACTTTCTAACAAACCACCAGGTGCAGATGAGCCAATCAAGAGCATTTCAAAAGTGAATGTAGCCATGTCTTCTTTCAAGCTCAGCCAGTCAGTCCTCTCTTAGAAAGTCTTCCCAAGATTGACTGAGCTACCTATCCCAACGGGATTTGCAGTATTTTGAGCCTCCTTATCCAATACTTCCTTCTCAATACTATGATCTCTTGAGAGGGCAAAGGCAAGTCCGGGTGCATCACCAGCAGGAAAGGGCCTGGCTTGACTTCTTAGTCTAGAGAGGCCACCTCAAGTACAGTCAGTCCAGATTGATGCATTTGCAAGCCAGAGCTGAGGTGGGGCCCATAAAGCCATGGTGACTTTTTGACATCTACAGATCCTCACGACCTTTACATTTGGAGAAAACTGGCAGGATGCATTAATAAGATTCTCACCAGCTAGCCCAGGAGCCCAAGGCTTGGTGGTAGCAGTTTTAGGAATTGTGAAGACAGACAGGTAGTAGCAACATCCTAAGAAATTTATCATGGAGCCAGCTGGCACTGTTAGCAACTACCTTACATACTTCAGGCCAACATTTTTAAATAAAATTTTATGTATAGTGCTTTTATTTATACTTCATATATGAATGAGAAAGGAACCCGTGGTCTGCATCAATAAACCTTCAAACATATATGAGCAAAGGAACACTGAGAATGTCCTTAGTGATAAAGAAGGGCTGTACTCACATGTCCCGTACACAACTGAGACTTTTGAGGACATCCAACCTGCTGCCTGAATCCGTTTCTCCCACTCACTACCTTCTTCTTGGCTCACAAAATGAAATCTTCCAGCCCTACTGTAGACACCCACAGATCTCACCAAGAACTCACAGCAGGGCTCAGAAGAAGGAAAACTGAAACAGTCTCAACACCCCTCCTTACCCACCCACCCTCAAAAAGCTCTTCATGTGGGCCTTAGTGCCCACAAGCCAGTTTGGGAAGCCGCTATCGACTTTCCATGGGAAAGGTAACTAAGGAAATGGAAAGATTGTCCAGGATTCACAAGGGCCAGGCAGAGGCAAATACCTCATCTCTCGGCGTTATCGTTTTGCACAGTTCAAAAATCAATTAGTGATGAATTCCTTTAGAAACTTCTTAAACAATGTTATTTCATTAAAGATCTGTACAAGAGCCATCAGATTTGCTTTCCAGGTGTGAATTAGAAAATTAGCCTCATCCTTTAACTGCTGCCCTCCTTGATAATGTTACACCAGGCTACACAATGTCTGACGGCAGCTGAGCTGGATCTGGTGAGAAGCACGTAATTCTCCCCCCCCCTCCCAGCAACATAAAATGCAAGTCTGGAGGCTGGAAAACATGGGCACCTCCCGGAACAAGAGACAAAACAAAAGAAAAACCCAGAAGCCAGGGAGAGAAACTTCAGAAGACAGATTTTCATGGATATTGCCAGTAAATAACAAAAGCAAGAGCTGGAGGAAGGATGAAAGACTTTTTGAAAAGGTCCAGGAGAGAGGCTGGGGGCCAGCCTGTTGCCACAGCAATGTGTTGTATAGGAAAAGTCCAGATCTGTCTGCCCATCTAGGCCAACAGGTGCCAGGGAGAGCCTACTGGGGAGGTTGGCAGACTCTGGGTGAGGAGGGTTCACTGTCCGACCGAAATGCCTGGCTCACTTCGCAGCATCAGAGGGAGATGAACCCTCATTAATTCAGACTAATTTGCTGGAAGACCAGTATAATAGACAGTAGGGAGACTCTTGTAAAGGATTCCATTTTATCACTTTCATTTACACGTAGTAAAAGGAGCTAAGCCCGCCTTTGATGAATAGATAAAAATGATCAGGACTTAGCTCATTAAAGCGTGGTTTAAAAATAAATTAACGAACATTTTTTATCGATTGAATAAAATTCTGTTAAAACTGCCCTGTGGCTGGCAGAGAAGACAAGTAGGCTGTCCCACATGTCCCTGGGCTGTGCAGTCTGGTTAGTAAGGATAAACCAGCAAACAAATGTTTGCAACAGGGTAATGTTTCTGTCATCAGAGGTCAGCTAAGAGAATCGAGGTGCACAGGAGTGACTTACCCAGAGGGAACACCCTAGAAGGACCAAGAAGTCACAGGACCATTCCAAGCACAGACTTCACCATGCTTTCCATTATAACTTAGTAACGCCAGACGCGTTTCTGAATGGGAAGATGCTGTTGCTCTATTTCATGATAGATGAAGACAGAATCCAAATGTCTCCCCTATCCCAACTGATAGAAGAGACAAGGAAAGGAATTAAGTGCCCCAGATTCCAGACTCTGCTCCCCATTAAGAAGGCTTGAGAAGCAGGGACTAGCCTGAGGATCCCCGTGAAGAGCTTCTTCTTGGAAGCTGTCCTTACACTGGCTGGTGTTAGGGAACTCCGATGATACTGTTTTGAGTTAATAAATGGCCACTTTCCTAATAAGCCCATTTTCCCTCATACTCACAGGCCTCACATCCAGGGATGGAGCACAGATTATCTGGATCAACATCTGACATGTGAGCAAAACTCTTCTTCTGTCTCCCGTACCTTAGGATACTTCAGTTGATACACAGATCATCTTCCCAAGCTCTGACACCCTGTTGGGAGCTGGTCTCCTGCCCCTTCTGCCAGGAATACACCTCCCTCCCCCACTACTGCAATGTCAAGTTTTTCTCTTGATCCATAGGAACAGTATTGCTCAGGATGTTATTTATAACAGGTTTTGGATAAATGCACTGTGAAATGTAAAATGGATGCTTAATTTCTCTTTATTGTGGTTGCAAGATCACCTCTACAAAAGACAAAGAAAAGGATTTGAAATGACAAAATTCCCTCCCTTATACAGCAGTGATTGCTCTGTCTTCTTGCCTCTCTGTCCATAGATATGAAGCTCTTGTGGGCTCCTGTGTTCATTCACCTCCCTCCTTGTGGACATCCTGCTGCCCACTACCGGTGAACTCTGTGCAGGTCACATCTGGGCTTTCAGAAAGCCAATGCCCATCCTGGTAGTTCTTGGTGAACAGGCCCACAGCTTGCCCCAACCACAGCCCTCTTCCCTCCCAGTGAGGACACCGACTAGGAAAATGCAGAATTTAAATAATCCCACAGGAAGGAAATCAACATCTCTTAGAGACCCAATCCTAGGACCAGAGTAGAAACTGAACATTCTAGAAGTGATAATTGGTCTCATTTATCTAAATTTAGAAGGTCTGGAAAGGGAAAGAGTAACTATTAAGATGTGTTATTTAGAAGAAGATAAGCCTTTAATCAAAGAGATGAGTCAAGCCAAAACTCAGGCCAGAATCCTGCTCCAATCAGGGATTTAAAATCCCTGTTCCTTTGGGGATAAAATTCAGATCTTATTTAACTTAAAAATAAATGAGAACTTTTGCAAGAATAAACTCTACCAGCAAAAATAGGCCATCTGATAACCATGGTGGGAAGAGAACACAAAAAAACCATTAGTTGCAAATCAGAAATGTTTTTAACAAAAATATCGCCTGTGAGATGAGAGACAACTGAGCTCTGTGAGTTGACAGTACTTTACAATCCCCAGGGAAAATATCCAGGTCAGGCAGATTAGGTGGTAACTACCTTGTTCTCCTGTATCCACCCCACCTTGGTAACCCCATGCGGCTTTATTATGCCCATACCCTCCCAGACTCAGGCTGCTGAACAGCAAAGTGGGATGGGTAGCTGCCATTTTCTTCATCTTTGGTCTAGGTCTAGTTTAACAAAGCTTCCCTACATGCCTATGTAGGCTTGGGATGGGTGAGTAGAATGTAGGAGTGCGGGGGTAGGAGATTCACTGGTCATGAGTAAGAGTGGTGGTGGACAATATACAAGATACTGAAGCCTCCAGCTTAGAGGAGGCAATAGCCTCTAAAACTAGTTAGAGAGAGAATGAAGCAGGAGTCTGAAGAGAAAGGAAGCCATCACAATCCAAAAGAACAACAAAATAAAAGAGAATGAGTTGGGGAGATGTCTCCATGGGAAAAGTGTTTCTCTACAAATGCAAGGACCTAAGTTTAGATCTCCAGCACCTTTGTGGAAAGATGGGCATTGCGGCATGTGCCTGAACCCCAGCTCTAGGAAATAGAGACTAAAGGATCCTGGGGCTTGCTGGCCGGACAGTCCAGAAGAATTGGTGAGCTCTGGATTCAGTGAGCAATCTTATCTTAAAACAAGGAGAAGACTGACAGAGAAAGGTATGTGGACATTCAACATCGCTCACACTTCTAAGCAGGCACTCCACCAGTGAGCCACACCCCTCGTCCTTCTACAACTTTTAGCTTTCAGATACAGACTCATTAAGTTGTCCAGACTGGCCTTGAACTCTCTCTATAGCCCACACAGAGCCTGACTTTGCAATGTCCCTCCTTTAGTCTCCCAAGTAGCAAAGATTACAGGCCTGTGTCACCAAACCTGGCTGGATTTGGCTTTTTGAGACAGAATCTTATCTTGTAGCCAGACTGCCTAGAACCTGGGATTGTCCTGACTTGGCCTTCTAGGTTCTGGCCACTATGCTCAACTACTTTGGTGGGTTATAATAATAAATTTTAACAAAGGGGTTAAAAAAATATAAAACAAACTAAAGTAAACATATTTTTTAAAATATCATAAAAATCACTGCATACAACCTCACCTAATTAATAATGATGGTCTCTTGTTGCAAAGCACAGCCAGTTCCTGTGTTCCTGTAGGCATAGCTCCAGGGAAACCCTAAGGATCTCTCAGCCCCTTGTCTGTCTTGACTAATGCTTGACTTATAGCCACTATACATATACTGTAAGTGCCTGCTAATGATCTCTCCTTGTTCATGTATCCTTGTGTCATGTCAACCTCTAGATCAGAAATTCTCAGCCTGTGGGTCTCAACCCCTTTGGGGGTAAATAACCTTTTCAGAGGGGTTGAGTATCCAATACTACAAATCAGGACATTTACATTACAATTCATAACAGTAACAAAATAACAGTTATGAAGTAGCAACAAAAATAATTTTATGGTTACGGATCAGCATAGCATGAGGAACTGTATTAAAGGGTTGAAGCATTAAGAAGGCTGAAAGTCACTACTGTAGGTGCCCTATGTCCAGCATAGTTCAAAGGATGAGCTTTGAGTCCACCAATTATTTACTCTTCTTCACAAAGTTCAAAAGGATAATACTCATTGGGTCTTCTCAAAGATTCATGGACTTGAAGGGTCCCAAGAGCTGGGAGGGCCATCTGCATACGCTTGTACTGCACAGTTGTGCACAGAAGACATGTCTAGAAGAGACCTGACTAACACTGGCTGCAATGAGAATGCCATTTTGGTCATTATTTCTACAGACTGAGCTGGAAATTGTGCTCTTTCTGAGATACAAGATTTAGAGCTGAAAACTAGGTCAGTCGCAGAAAGAAAATGTCTTGGAAAGCTGTAGAACCAACCTCTCAGGGTCTTTATTTGCTCCCCTTTATTCTTCTTCATGACACATATCACAATCTGATGATATATTATGTATCTGTGTGTCTGTTCATCTCTAAGTCTCAGAACTGTGTAAAAGGAAAAAGATTCTTCCCATAACAATACCTTCAGAGCCTATCCCAGTACCTGAGGAACCTGAAGTCTCAGTAAACACATATGGAATGAGTGGATGTAAGAGTGTACCCATCGTCAGCTAGACATTTGGATAATGTTTGCTAACTCTGAGGAGGTGGATACACAAATGAGTAGCAGAACAACTTACTTCTTTAATCACTAGCAAAACAACACTCCTTGAAAACTCATACTAGGACAGGCATTGAAGGGACTATTAAAGCTGACGAGTATGTTGTGGATCATTCCTGTAATCTCAGAACTCAGGAGTCAGAAAGCTATCTGTGAGTGTGAGGCCAGCCTAGTCTACAAAGCAAGTTCTAGGCCAGCCACAGTAAGACCCTGCCTAAAAATCAAACAAAACAAAAACCTGATACGTGAATCTAAGTATGATGGCTCACACCTGTAATGCCAGCACTTAGGGGGTGAAGGCAGAAGGATCAGGAATTCAAGGTCACCCTCAGCTACATATCAAGTTTTAGGCCAACCTGGTCTACATAACACCTTGCCTCATAAGAACAGCCACCACTGTAACAACAACAACAAACTCTAACGTACAGGTTACGAAACAGATAGTTCTGGAGGCTTTGAACCAGAAGGTCCAGATCTCGGGCATCCTCCAATGTGAAAGGAGTGCTGAGCCACACAGCAGATGTGGGAGGGGAAGATGAAAACTATCGATTGCCTCAAATAGCTCTCCAAATCCTCTCCTTCATAGCATCAATCATCTCAAAATAACTGAAAAATTAGAAGAAAGTCCCTACGTGGGACAAAGGATATAGTGGCTTTAAAAGAACTAAAATGCCAGGCAGAACTGAGAGTTTTCAACCTGAATACCAACGAGGAAGGTGGGGGAGTCCTGTCAATGGAAAGTGTGCGGCTATAAGAAAAGCATTTGATATAGTGGCGCAAAGCGTAACACTCAAAATTAATTCCAATTGGCTTAGCAAGGAGTGCTGCCACATAAATTTAAAACTGGCTCAAAGTCTGCAAACATAGGGTGATGACAAATGGAAATATATTGAGCTGGGGGAGGTAAGGGGCATGGGGGTCATCTTTATTAATGATCTGAAAGAGTTGAGAGTAAACAGCATGTTAATGAAACTTGCAAATAATGCTAATTTGGGAGGTGTGTTGCTCTGATCACTGTGGACATAGAGGGAATGTAAATGAACCTTAAGTGGTAATAAATATGAAGTGGAAACAACACAATGGTATTCCAGCTAGAAAATGCACAACTGTTCTAGATGCCCTGGCTCATCCATCCTCGCCGCAAAGCTCTTAGTCCTTTGTGCCTGGCAGAAGGGGTGGAAGGTAGAAAAGTATATCACCCTAATTCAGAGAGGTTACATCCAAAGAAACGCTGCTTGCTTGTGCAGTTTACTTTAGCTGGCCCTTTAAAACTCCACAAAAGGCTTTCCGTTGATTCAAAGCAACTGTTGTGCTCACTCCCGGATGGTAGGGCTCCATAAATTACAGAGCAGGAGAGGCTGTTAAAAGAAACAACCAAATAATGAGGAAATGGAGAGACTGATTTATGAGAAATGACCCAAAGGGGTAGACTTTGGTTAATTGATGGCTAAGTGGGTAACATCATAATGACCTGCTATGATCTTTCCCTGACAAATAACCAAGGGAAAAATATTTAGTGTCCCACAAGGAACTTCTTCATCCTGACTGATGGACAGACCCATCTCAGAACTACTAGTCCACTGAGTTTTACCAGCGCACTTCTTAGGACCTCACCTCTGAGCAGCCCTCACCTTGGGTCCTCCTCACTACACCCTCATCAGCACTGCTGGTCGTACTCCCTTTTGCCCCTGACCCGATGGAGCTGCATGAAAGCAGTGACCAAAATGCCCTAACACTGGCACTGGATATCAGCCCTTGCCAAAAGACGGGTGTGGGAGGCAATCGGCCCAGAGTTGCTTGCCTCTTGCTCTGCCCCCTCCTGCTGCAAGGAAATGAATGTGATCACTCTATGCAAATAGCTATGGCTGTATGCAAATAGGAGCTTTGATACTGTTTTTATTTCCCAGTAGGTTCAGCCACCAGATTTATGGCTTCCAGTCAGAGATCTGTCTGGGCTATGTCAGTGGCAGTTTGTAGATGAAAACTAATAGCTCATGTCTCAGGCGTTCTGCAAATCAGAACCCTAGAAAGGAGCGCACAGCCTGTTCATCCAGCGTCCTCGTTTTATACATGAAGACGCAGAACAGGAATTTGATGTGTACATGTTTGTACAAAGAGTTTGCCCAATGTCGAATGCCACTACCTCAGCATCAGCTCTTGGAGCTTTTCACGCGTCTCTTGATTCATATTTTAAATGAAGAAAACCAAGGCCAATCTGCTATGAAGTCACTATCTTTGGAACAAGATCCTCTAATCCTGCTACCCTCAAGAAACCTGGGGAGGGGTTAGAGAGATGATTCCATTGGTAAAGCACTTTCTGTGCAAGCATGGGTACTGAGATCAGTTCCCAGAACTCCGGGGGAACAAACAGCTGGACATAGTAATGCCAGCACAGAGGAGGCAGAGACAGCCAGGTCCCTGGGGGCTTGCTAATCAACCTGAAGAGCAACTGGAGACCTTGTCTCAAAAACCAAGACTCCTAATGAGGAACACCTAAGATTAACCTCCGGCCTCTGCATGTATGCACATATTTACTCATGCAACGCCATACAAAAAAGTGCACATAGACACACACAGAAGAAAGAGAGGAGGGGAGGGGAGAGAGGGGAGACAGAGGATGAAAAAGAGTGAGAGAAGAGAGAGAAGGGATGGGCTTAGAAGCAGAAGGGAAGAATCAGGAACCATGGAATCATTTGCCATAGGATGGAGTGATGTTTTCTAATGAACAAAGGGGGCATCTCAAACCTAGGACTTGTGCACGTTTCCTAAATGGATCTGAAATGTGACTTTCCTTGGAGAGTATTGTGCATGCCAACATCAGCATGAATAATGCAAACACCCTGGGCTTTCACACATTTCTCATTCTTGACTGTGTCCACACAGGGCTGTTGTCATTGTGTCTCTCAGACCTCCAAGGGTCCCAGTGCCTTCTCAGAAAGCCCTAGGCAAAGAGATTCAACTTCTTGCATACAGACCACAGAACATTCAGACCATGTAAACCTTTACTGGATTCTCTCAGCCACCTTGGGAATGAGCAGGATGATTATTAATGGCCACCTCCATTTATTTAGTGAGGCAATATTTATTGAGCATCTATTATGGATCAGATGACTCAGCAATGAAAAAAAAACAGCAAGGTTCCTGTTGCACGAATAAATGAAACTCAGGGATAGATCTCTGAGAAAGTCAGAGATATTAGAGAGAGTAAACAACACAGTCAGATCTTACCCAGCTGTCTTCTGGCTTCCTCAGCCTGGCTTCTCTTGGCTTCCCCTCTCTCTATCTTTCTATGTCCACTTTAAATATTCTCTTGGTAAATTAAGGCGTGGCCCCACCACTGCCTGCCTGGGAACCTGGAATTCCTTCTGTAAACTAAAATAACCTCCAACTCATTTGGATTAAGGGTGTAGGTCACCACTCCCAGGATACTCCCAGTGCTGAGATTAAAGGTGTGAATCACCTCTCTCTGATCCTCCTAGACTGACTGTGGTTAGATCTCTAAAACTTCTGGAGCTTCTATTAACTTCCCACATAGACTGTGGGTAGATTCTCTCTGATTTCTCCGCAACTTTTGGAGATTTTTATTAAATCCCCACATATCCCCTGTTTTGTGAGTTGAGGGAGGGACAGAGAGGAAGAGAGAACAAAGAAACTGATATCTTGATAGAGAGAGCCACTGTGAGGTTAAAGAGAAACCTGGTGCTAGGGAAACACCCATGTCCCTGGCTAGGACTCCAAGCAATGGTGGAGAGGACTCCCCTATAATCAAATTGACGAACCCCTAGTTGTCATTATAGAACATTCATCCAGCAACTGATGAATTTTTCTTTTTTTTTTCTATCTTTTTTTTAACTTTTGGAGCTTTTATTAAATCCCCACAGGTTCCAATATTATTCTTCACAGAGAAAAAAAAAATAGAAAACAAAAGCAAACAAACATACTCAAAACAAATATTTGAATTGGCAAGACAGTTTCAGATGGGTTATCATGAACAACAAAGAAAAGAAAGGACAAAATGGATGATTCTAGGTGAGGAAGATAGTTGGAAAAGCCAGAAACATTTGGGGGTGTCCCTTGATAATAAGGAGCCAACCAAGCATGGAATGTCTGTGTTTTGAGAGTCAAGAACAGAGAATATAAAAGCCATAAAGAAAAGTTGGTCTATGTGCAGAACAGGAATGACTGTGGCTTGATGATAAACAGAGAGATATTTGAGTGGTAAAGTCTGAAGGAAGTTAAACTAACAAGAAACAGATAGGGTATGACAAGGAGTCAGGCTCTTAATGATGACAACCTAAAAAAGTTGAGGGTTTCAGATATTCCAAACATTGCCAACTAGACAATGGACCAGACAGAACCCACACTCTAGAATTATAACCAGTGTTCTTCTCTTATCTATAATAGAAATACAGCCCAACCCTGTCAGCCTGAACCTTCTCATTTACTGGATAGATAAAGGGGAATTTATGCATAGATCTAGAATACCTCAAGAAATGGTTGGTGCCAAGCCAAACAGGACTGCCCTTCCCAGCTCCCATTAAAATAAGATGAGTACATAAGAACACACAGTCCCTTCTAAAACCTTGCCCAATGCATCATGATACATTCTAAAAGAAGCCAACACCTGCCTTGAGGAAACCTCCCCCGGTACAATCATTTAGGCCATCAGTACATGGTTTGGAGATGTGGGGAACACTGAAAGAAGCAGATTTCTCTGTCTTGCTAAGATTCTATTCCCAGGCTCCTGGGATGGTAGAATCCAGCCTCTGCCATGACTCATTCCTGTCTCTCTATCTTCCATCCTTGGAAGAAGTCCAGAGGCCCATACATTATACTACAGTGTGCTATCAGGGGCCACTGCCCCATCTGAGAACATCGTGCTTTCAAGTTCTCAACCCCTTTGAACTCCTGCTGGCCCATGTGGTACCCTGGCTCAGCTTCCTCCTTTCCTGTTCCATTTAGAGACTCTCCTCTAGCATCCAGGCCTCAGCAACTCACTTCTCTCCTAATTCTAGACAGAACTTGAACTTGGCCTGGCGAGCATCCCACCAGGAATCATAACTACCACTGCCTTCCCTGGCCTATGCATCCAGGAGGCTCTCAACTGTATATCCAATATCACCTCATCAAGTCAGTACCTGAGACTATCCAGACTGCATGGGGTTGGGGATTAGACACCATAGGTTTTCTCACAGGGAAGGGCTTTCTATTAGTTGTTCTCGATATCCAAGACCAAACAGGAAGCTAAATCTTCAGGGAGTGGTGGAGGAACACATGCTGCCATTCTAAATTTCCAAATCTACAGTGTTTTTATATCTTGAGACAGCAGTCCTGAGAGTCCATGATAAACCATGCTGACTGTTTAAAAATCTACCCTAGGATTCTCATTGGAGCTACAAGAAGCTAAGGGAAGGGGCCATATTCTAGACTGGGAATCAACTAAAGCTGGACTTTGCTTCACTTGGAAAGACCTGCACCTCCCCTAAACGATCCTCCAGAAGGTCAGTGGCCTGCTGGGGATAAAGTTTTGCAGTCAGAGAGTTATAAGAACATGGCCATCATTTACAAAAGCTCCAGGGCTTTAGAAAACCCATTGCAAACCTAATAATGGGTCTATGCAGTAGCCATGAAACAGAGCACTTCACAGTCAGAAACATCAATTCAGAGATCCCGTGTAGGACTCTCTCTGCACACATCAGAAGATTGGATTGGTGCAATGTGGTCTAAGCTAAGTCAGTGATGGTAGCAGAGTCAGGAGGCTGGGGTAGCAAGTACCAGCCTTCCCTGGGTATGGAAGGAGAGCGACCTTCAGGTCTGAGGACTCTAAGAAACAAAGCATCCTCAGATGTGAGTGCAGACACCAGATGGCCATCCCACTGTAGACCCTCGAAATCTAGTTAAGCATTATCTCTCATTATGTCTGTGGATCTTTCCAGATGAGGTTAGTATTTGAATCAGTGGATTCAGTAAAGTAGAGATGTGAATGGACACCATCCTTTTCATGAAAGATGCCTCTTCTCTGCTGAAACTGGAAGGTCTCTCATGTTTTTATACATTTGGACTGGGGTGTGTACTACTGGCATGCTGGCTCTTAGGCCTCCAACTCGAACTGAAGAATATGGCAGCTTTCAAGATCTCCAGTTTACAGACACCAGATCACAAAACTTTCACCTCCCATAAACAGGAGTAAATGTTTTGTAGTAAATTCACAAATCCATAAGTCTCTAAGCCCTAGGGAGCCACCCAGTGTTCAGGGAACATTTCAGGAGCATGGTCTAGATCCACACATATTGGAGGATCTGGAACTTTCTCTCACAACAGAAAAAGTAGTAAATCCACAAGCCTGGGGATAGAAGCAGGAAGTCAGGTTCTCCCTGAAGCATCAATACAAAAAGCAGTTTGCAGAGGCCTCAAAGCTGTGCTCAGAGGGCCGCTCAGGCAGATAGCCTCTGATACCACCCCCACAAAAACCAATGCTGAGGAGGCAAGGTACAGTCAGGAGAGGTGAGCCTTGATTTGGAAAACTGTGTGTGTGTAGGACAAACTTCAGCCGCAAAGAAAAGCACAGGAACCCAGATGCATGTTCTAAAGGAGAAGGCAGTTCTGCCCATATGTCCCTCAGGTGCCCATTAAAAGATATTTTGGGCACTAAATTCTTCCATCATGCCTGGAAAAGGGTTGGCTAACTATGTAGCCACTAAGATACATCAGCTAAATCTAGTCCATTATCCTCAAAGGAATTTGATTTCATTAAAATTCACCTTGGTTGGCTTAAATGACACCATCTGTTTTATTGTGGACATGGGGTTCTGGGTGTGGCTGTGGTTTTTAGTGCTTTGTTTTTAAATTCACCACTGGCTCTCATCTGGATTTAAATGTAATCACTCTGCACAGCAGAGATTTTCATTGTTTAAAGGCTGATTCATTCTCATTCTCTCTCTCTCTCTCTCTCTCTCTCTCTCTCTCTCTCTCTCTCTCTCTCTCTCTCTCTCTCTCTCCCCTTCTCCCTCTCCCTCTCCCTCTCCCTCTCCCTCCCCCTCCCCCTCCTCCTCCCCTTCCCCCTCCCCTTCCCCCTCCCCCTCTCCCTCTCCCTCCCCCTCTCCCTCTCCTCTTTCTCTGAAAAGCACAGCAGCATACTTGATACCCTATGTGAAATAGCCACAATTTACTAGGCTAAAAATCAATGTATGATTGAATCCAACTCTTGCTCTTCTCCAAAATTCTTAAAGCCTTGTAACTGAGGGCTGAACATGACCATCACACCCATGTGTTTTCCTTCAGAACCTGAAGGGAAAAGAATCTAATTTCCAATGCTTGGAATGAACACTGAAGAAATGGCTCGAAACATTAAAGAGAGGGTGAGCATCACTGGGGAGCTGAGTTGATCATCCTAAAATAAGGAAGCAAATACTCAGCTTCAGACTGAAACAAGGGTCTCTCCTAGAAGGTTCAGCCTGCTGGAAGGAGTCCCAGTCTCAAACCTACTTTGAATTTTGTGTTAACATGTTATATCTCCTTCTATAGGTTTTGAATATATGGTCTAGAAGAGCGAGTACCCTGCTGTATAGAAATCCTTCTAGAAGCCTCCTGATTTAAGAACTGAAGCTATTGTGAACCATCCTCTCATATGGTAATGAACTTCAGGAAAGTAAGAGACCAGATGGCCATTGTCTGGTGCCCCAGCACTAGGAAACACACCAAAGTCAGGCAGATTCTCCTGTCTGCCATCCATTTGTAGTGAATACAGGTCTTTGGGGAAGAGAAGCAGGAGGCTTATAGAGAGCTGCCACATGTGACTTCTACTTCCTCAAAGATGGATCGTTCAAGCCTAGGAAAGACATAAAGAGGAAGGTCTTGCCCAAGCTGCTCCTGGCTGGAATGGAAGCATGCCTATAAGGGGCAGTACAGATTATATTTAAAGGATACTGAAGCAGTTGGCCTCATGCCTGAACCCAGAGAAAAGACAAAATGGATGAGGAACGTTCTTGAAAAGTCCAGCCTTTCAAATGTGAGTGTTAAGGGATGGGGGGTGGGAGTGGGAAAAGAATCTATCTCAGGCTGGGAAACATAACTGCCACATAGAGGGCCAGTATGTTCTGCAGATACCAGGACAAAAGCATATAAGTGAACCTAATTCTAGAATGATGTTTCAAGCCAGTTTTTATAGTTTGAATGTGAAGTACCATCCGCAGGCTCAGTTTTTGAACACTTGGTCCCCAAATGGTGGCACTGTTTGGGGCAAGGAGGGGGCTGTAGAACCTTTGGGATGGGACGGGGGGGGGGGGGGGGACGGGACATGGGTGCTGGGCCTGGTTCAGTACAGCTAGGCCTTTAAGAGTAGGGCCTCACCCATTTTTGGTCTTGCCTAGAAAAGGCAGAAAGCAATCTATCTCAGGGCTTGGAAGAAACAGTAGTAGAGGCAAGGTGGACAATTAGAAAGGCATTAAAGAGACTGGAGGGTGTGGGGACAGAAATGTACCAAGATAAGAAGGAAGTAAGACACAGATGTGCTCTTTGTCTCAGACAGGGAAAGGATGGCAGACATGAGGAGACCAGAACAGAGACACCAGACACAGAGGAACTGCGGATATTCAAGACCAGACAAAGAAAGCGTTAGCCTGGATAAAGCAATCCAGTTTCAGCTTTTCCCACATGTACAGCTCTGCACTGTGTTCAACTTCCTGATTTCCAACAGTGACCCAGGAATCATGCTTAGAGTTGCAGTTACTCCCTGAGAATAAGGAGCTAGACAGTTACCCATCTCTTTCCCCAAATGCATCTCCTGCTCCTGATCTACTTTTCCACACCTGTGCCCTACAGTGCTCCTGGAATAAGCACACTGGGCAACCATGCCCAGCCAGCATGGACGCAAGGGAGAATTAAACTCAGCCAAGTGCAGCCGACAGGGAGTTACACCACGTTGCCCCTGACAACTAATGGACAGAGCTTGGAAGACACAGAGACCGCCGAGGTCAATGGGTAATAAAATCTTAGTTAAAGGCTGGTTTTTCTCCCCTTCATTTCTGCTGATATAAACATGAGGGAAAAGAAATCATAATTGGAAGGCAGATTCCCATGGAGATGGCACCGGGCAGGAGCAGATTCCAAGCATATGGTCCTGGCCTGAACTGAGGGTTAAACCAGGACACTCAAGAGCCTCAACTACCCTGCTCAGAAATAGATGCCTTCAAATCAAAGCCCAAAGGCTCTGAGCAGGACCATCAGCTTTTACTGAGTATCTACTGTGTACAGATCATAGCTTTAGAAAGAGAAGAGTCGAGAGACAATACTGTCTTCTGTGGGTCAGCCGCAAATCTCCTCTTTGGCACTTTCTACGTGAGGGACACTAAGCAACAGTCCTTGCCTCACGGGTTGCTGTGTGATTGGGAGGATGAGTGTGAAGGAGGCAGCACAGTCCTCACATGTGCTAAGCATGGGAAGAATGGTAGCTCACCCTGACTGTAGCTGTCATCACTGAGACCCGCCTCCACAAAAGCACTAATCCCAGTGTTTGACACACCAGTCACAATAATCCTCAGAAGCAGTTACCACTACATATGCATTTTACATATGAGGAAACCAAGATGCAAAGTACCTGCCCCAAGCCGTCCAGGTGTTAAGTGGAAATCTGTTTCCAGAAGCTGGACCGCACTCATGAGACATTGGCTGAAGGGTCGAAAGCTCAAAGCCAACCTTAAGTACATAGTAAATTCAAGGTCAACCTGAGCTACAAGAAACTCTGTCGGAGACGGGAGGGGGGGATAGAGGGAGAGAGAAAGGAAGGCAGGCAGAAAGAAAGGAAGGAAAAAAGGAAAGAAAGAAGGAAGGAAGAGTGAGCACAATGCTCACTACCTTTCCATAAATAGATATAACAGCTCGGGACAGACAGAAACATGATTTCTAACTTAACTTTTAAAATGATAGCATCGTTTGCCTCTAGGCAGAGAAAAGGCTATGGATGGAGAAGTCCTACCAGGGCATACATTCATTGTGGAGTCTGAGCAACTGTGAGGAGTTGCCTGTGTTAAAAATGAATGAATGTGCCTGTGTTAAAAATGAATGAATGAAGCTGAGCAGGCCAGGAGAAGCCACTTTCAGTATATTAATTCATGCAAACATTCCATTACATGTGAAAGAACATGTTCCCTGCACTGTCACGCCTGACTTGATTGTGGAGGAAGCACACTGTAAGTAGATAATGAGAGAGCATGGTATCCAGCAACCATAGAAGTGAGTGGGCTGAGGAGGAGCAGTGGGGAGTATGGGGGAAAAAAACCTTTTAAAATAAATTTTAAAAAGAGAGAGAGAGAAAGAAGTAAGTGAGCTGCACAGGCCCTGAGAGGAGCCTGAGAAATTCCACAGTGAGAAAGAAAATCTGAAGAGACTCACAGAGTTGAGATCCCTAAATTCAGATCTTTCTAAGTTCAACATTGGTGAACTTACTACCAGACACCATACATGTTTTCCAACTGAATCCTTACAGTATTTTTATGAGGTGGGGCCTATTATGTTATCCTTTTCCCTGGCTGAATTGAGGCTTAAAGAGATAAAGAAGCTCCCCAAGGACACATGGTTGAGTGAAGGACCTGGGATGTGAAGGTAGTCTCCTAAGAAAGCCCTGCTTTCTGCCACCCTAATTCTCTGGTGGCAGCTCCTAAAGTCACTGGAAAAGAGTGAGGGCAGGCTAAGATGGTCCCTGAAGGCAGATGCAATCCTTACTGAAGGACTAGGCAGAGGATGAGTCGCAGTTAGATACACCGAGTAGAAATAGACGATGCTAGCTAGATGATCAGTCCTATCCCTGAGTCCTTACTAGGTGCTGTCGGGACCAGTTTCTCTGTGATTTCATTCCAGAATAAGAAGTTTGAAGAGGTCTGTCCCCTATGTCCTCTATGAAGATTATATTTTTCTGATTATCTAATCAGCTTTATCACTTCAAGCCCAATTGGGATCTGACCTCAGAAATCACACCAGAGCCTCAGTTTCCAACCTCAGTTCTGCAACAGCCCTTATCTCCCCTGAGTAAAGGCTACTAGGTATGAAGTGTTGCATTGGTAACAGAAGTAAAGAAATCCACCAGAGGAACATGTGCAGAAAATGCCTGGGTTGCATGGCTTGAGTGTGCATACATTCCAAGGGGCCCACACTAGGCTGAGCCCAAAGCTCCGTTCTTCCTACAGAGGAAATTCAAGTTGGTATTGAAGGTTTTGGCGAAAGTTTGGCTGAAGAACATCACAAGTGGAAAGGGGCCATGATAGAAACAAAGGCAAAATCCGTACCCCAGCCTCAGCTGGAACAGAGTCTGCACAGGCAACGGGGGGAGGGGGGGATCTTGATGGTACAGTCTGAGGCAGAGGGAGGCAAGGCAAATGATTGCAAGACTAGGAGCTGTAGGCTCAATACAAGGGGAAGAGGCAGCCATGGGCAGCCTCCTGGAATAAGGGATAAGAAGAGTCTCCTGAAGAAAGACCATTTAAGAATAATTTATCTGCTAAGGGGATGACATTCACAGTGTCCGGGCTGAAACCCAAGTCACATATTTTAATTAAGATGAAATATTAAATCACCTGCTCCAAGACAGGTGGCCTCACAGCAAACACCAGAAATCAGAGAGGGAGAAGAAAGATGACCAGAGGCATCAGGGCCATGGTGGCCCTCTATTCTAGAAGAAGAGGCAGGAGACAGGGAGTAGCTGAACTCTGTTTACATCTCTAGATGATCAATCATTGTCCATCTTTGTGGCCAGGGCCAAGCATTCTTCCTTCGATCCCAGACCAAAGGGGTGGTCCCAAAAATCCCGGACCAAAGGTCAAGGGGTAGGAACCAGATTGGCTATAGGTAGACGGAACAGATGGATTTACTATATACTTAGTAAAAGATACCACTATTTTAATGTCCAGTCCTTGACAGCATCACATTCTAGCTGTACCCAGCTCTTGAACATTCCCAAAGCTCATTTTTTCCTTGATCTGGTTTAATTGATAGGACCATTCTAGGATTTCAGCAAGACAGACCACATCATTTCCATCTGGAATTAAGTCCAGAGGCTACTTCTAGATATGGATCCAGCACTCACAGCACTGCCACAATAATGAGGTTCTTTCCTAGAGCCGAGATTTGTCCCCAGCTGGTATCATTGCCTTACAGGAAGCAGAGGTCACAAGGAGTGTGACTTTCTACCCAGGTTTGCCTCCTGGTTTCTCCGTGGCACACTCATATAAGTGCTACCCACATCACAAGCAGGCTGTGAAGACCTAAGAGATAATTCCATAACAGCCTTTCTCCCCACACCTGATATACCCAGGAAGTGATCACATATAACTCTGATCCTTCTCTGGACCATCTTACCTCCACTGACTGTTCCCCTCCCTCGCATCCCAGAGCATGAATCTTAAACAACTTTCCCTTATGACAAGCTTGAAAAAAAATGCGAATGACAAGACCCACCACAAATTGGTGGTGATTGAAAGCCAAGGAACAGGCACTCAGCATTTGCTTATCCCTCCAGCACCAGCATCCCCAAAGTCCTTGGGAACTGGGCCCCTCTGGGAGGTGGTCAGCCTAGCTCCTCTGCTCAGAGATGGGCATGTAACCTAGGATGCCAATCAAACATTCTATCCTATAGACCATAGTGATTGGTTCAGAGATGGTTAAGTTTACCAATAGGATTCACTTTGGCTTCTTGTTGTTGTTGAAAATGCAGGTTAGAAAAAAAGAATTTTTCTTTCCAGTAGGTTTGAAGTTAAGAGTGTATGAATCTGAGGATAAGAGTTGAGAACCATTCCAAGGACAGAGTCTATAATGATCCAACAGCAAGAATACTGGAGCTGAGAATTGAAATGGAAGCCTCCCAACAACACTGCCTGAGTCCCTGAAGGCAACGAAAGCTAACTCCGAGTTACATGTGTGTTAAAGTATCACAGTTGCTTAACTAGCTAAGTGCACTATGCAATCCTGAATCACCACTGCACAATGTGTGTGGGGGGGGGGAGGTGGGTGGGGGGGTGGGTGTTGAGGGGGTGCTTAATGCTACCTATGAACGAGTCAGAAAGGGAATAATATCGAAAACCTTTCATAAACAATTTCCTGGTGTCCCAGAATTCCACTGAAGACACACACATTGCTCCAATACATCCTACACATATACCATGCCTTACACACATACACATATGTCCTACATACATACACATGCACATGCCTGTACCTGTGTGCCATATACTCACGCATATCGACATCACACACACCCTACACATACACAGCTCTGGTTTTAGAGAACATCACCCAAACCAGGATGCCATGTGGCCTCTTCGGGTATCTCTTTGCTTCCAGCCACAACCCACCACTTCCAGTGCCAAGGCCCTCACCTCCAGTTCTGCCACAAGCCTCTCCCCCTCACTCACTGCTACCATGCCTCCCTCTCCCTCAGCCACACAGAACAGATCTCTTCCTCACTCAAAAAGCTGTCCCTGACTCATCCCACTCCTTCCCTGCCAAGTTCCCATCACCACTTGGCTATTTTATGCTTCCAGAAGGAATAATTTGCATTTGCACCCTGCACGGGTTTGTACATGTTTGAATGTTTTTTTAGAGGCAGCATATTGAGGTGGATGAGGAAGCTGGGCTGGGTTCAAATCCAGTTGTACCTTCAGACACTGTGAGATCCACCATGGCATATGGAGTCCTTGTCTGTGGACAAGAGGAGGAACACACTGCCAGCCACCCTCCCTCTCTGTGAACTCACAGAGAATGAAAGGATGGTTTTTCTCATTTCTAAAGATCAGAGGCCTTTAGCAGTGTGGCAATGTTATAATGGTCTTAGAATTCTGCCCCAATTCTCTTGCCCAACCCACTCTCTAGGTGTTTCTTCTGCTTGCTTTACTGCTGGCTATTTAGTCAGTAGCTTAGTTGAGAACTACCCCATGTGAGTTGAGAGCACTGGGAGTTGCCAACTCCCTGCTACCAGCAGTACTGGAAGGCTGAGTTTCAATCTCACATCTATTTAGATTGGACTTTGCTGTATGCCACACTCATGGGAGCTAGAAAGAGAAACTTTCAATGTTGGCCTTTAATGACCCCCCCCCCCACACACACACACAGCTCTCCATGGAGGAAAATTAGGAATTGCCAATCTGAACAGAGAAATACGTCAAATTATTTTGCTTAAAGTAACCACACTGCTAGCCAGACATATAAAGATTCCAACAATCCATTGCAAGGGTTGTGGAAGAGACCAGGTCCCAGAGAACAGTGAATAGACAGGTTTCTTTTGTCCTCTGTGCTGGAGAAGGAGCAAGCCAGCTACAAAAAGAATGTAGCTGATGTCGGATATCTTTCTGTACACTCGAATATGCTTTATTACTATTGATTAATAAAGAAACCGCTTTGGCCTATGGCAAGGCAGCTTAGAGGAAGGTGGGAAATCCAAGCAGAGATAAAGGGGAAGAAGGTCAAAGTCAGGGAGAAGCTGCAGGCTTCCACCCAGAAAGCCAGATGCAGTGAAACACAGGTAAAGTCACAGAACCACGTGGCAAGACATAGATGAATAGAAATTAGTTAAGTTATAAGAGTTAGTTGTTAATGAGCCTGAACCATAGGCCAAACAGTTTGTAATTAAAGTAAGCCTCTAAATAATTATTTTATAAGCGGCTGTGAGACCACAGGTGGGAGAGGTTCATCTGAATTGCAGGGCCCAGATGGATCAGAAAACTTCAGGCTACATGTAGCTGATAGATACTGTGGAATAGAGTGCACTGGTTCTCAAACACTTGCATTTACTCACCAGCTTCCAGGTGCTATTCATCAATAAGGAAGTATATTAGACTGTACACTGTTATGTATGAGACACTATGGGAGCTTCTAGTGGTGCAAAAATCAATATCCTCAAAGTAGACCCCCAGCATGCTTTCCTGTCCCATTTCTCTGATCAAAGGAGGTCACATAAAGGAAGGGAAGCAACTAAATTCATCCTTGTGAAGAAGTGTGACAGCATTAAGTCATATATGAGAACTGGGAGAAGCTACCATCAGAGTAAGTTTGGGTAAGGAAAGAAATTCTTGAACTGAGCCAGAAATCAGAGGTAGGTGACCAAGGGTGAGACAGAAAAAAATGTAAAAATAAAAAGACAAGCCATCCCGTCCATGCTGGAATCCCTAATCTTGCTGAAGAGAAGCTGTGAGATGAGGAAGGAGAAAAGGATTCAGACACTCTGCAGGGGTAGGAATGTGTCAGAGAAAAGTTAACTGAAGATTAGCAAATGGGTCACAATGTCCAGAGCAAAGAGTCTAGGAAGGGGAGAAGCAGGTCCAGAGGGTCCTGGCTCAAAGCCCTGATGCTGAGCTAAGAAGCACATACTTCATCCTGAAAGCAATGGCGGGAGTTCCTAAGAGGGCACCCTGATGTGACCATGAACAAATTCTTCAAACTGCGGTTGCTGACAAATAGAAACTCCAGGACTTCACAGAAGAGAGCAGCTAAGACAAGGCAAGGACTCAAAGCATGGAGAGACTGATGGAGGAGACTTCAGAAAGAGCTTACCTCCATATCTGAGGCCACTCTGTCTTTTTCCTTTTTCTTCCACATCACACATGGGGATTCTACTGGAAATCTTATCCAGATCTCTCTTTCAGCTTCTCCTCCCTGTGTGCCATGGACTCTCAAAGTGTGATTCCCCCAGGAACCAGCAGCAATAGCATCACTTTGGGTGATAGAGATACAGGCTCAGCATCAGCATCACTTGGGGACTTGGTAGAGATGCAGGCTCTTGGGCCCAATTTGGCTGTCTGGGCTAGAAACTCTGAGGGTGAAACTCTCAACAACCTCTCCATCATTTTAGTGTTCATTCAAGTCCAAGAACAACTTAGATACAGTTGGGAGGGAAACTGAGGACAGATAGGGGTAGTTGAGGTGGGATTATGTTACATTGTGATTAATTGTCCCGCCTACTGGTTTAATAAAAATTCTGATTGGCTGAAGGCAGACAGGAAGTGTGAGTGGAGCTACCAAACAAAGAAAACTCTGGGAACAGGAAGAGCAAAAAAGCCAGAGAGACACAACGAGGACACCACAATCAGATGCCAGGAGACACAGAGGAAAGAAGTTGAAATGCTGCTCCGAGAAAAGGTACAGAGCCACATGGCTAAACAAGATAAGAATCATGGGTTAGTTTAAGAGCAAGAGCTAACTAGCAATATGACAGAGCCACAGGCTGATCAGCATAAAATTAAAACAAGCATCTCTGTGTTTCTGTGGGACAGCAGGTCAGAATCTCAGAGCTAGACCAGAAAAGCCATGCCAGAAACTTAATACTACATACAGGTAGTGAAGGGGCTAGGGATATAATTGTGTTTGTAGAATTGTTTTCTAATATGCACAAAGCCCCGGGTTCCACCCCCAGTACTGAAAAACCTGAGCATGGTGGTGGTGCCTACCTGTAAACCAGAACTGGGGATACAGAGGCAAAAAGATTGGAAGTTCAAGGTCATCATCTATTACATACAAAGTTCAAGGCCAGCCTGGGACACATGAGAAACTGTTTTGTTTTGTTTTGAAAAAAAAAAAAAAAAAAAAAGGAAGAAGAGGTAAGAAATGGGAGAAAGAGAAAGCAGTAATAGAAAAGGAAATAAATTTGACTCCCAAGACAGAGCAGTCAAACCAAAATTTCTGAGCCGAGCTCATGGACAGGGACTTCTAATGTACACTTGGAACTGAAAACCTGCTGACCTAGAGCAAGTATTTCTCTGACTTTAAAGGTCCCATGAACCCCTGGGGACCTTGTTAAATGTGGAAATGCAGATAGTTATGTGTTTCTCACTAAGAACAATCAATGCTGCTGGTCTGAAGGCCACAGTGCCCTGGACTATAATCCCACTGAGCCTACAGCACATCCGGTCATTTTCATGATCCAATGAATGGAAACCTTGTTTCTAGCCACCTTTTCTAGGGGTCCCTTTCGAAGTGTCCATCTCAGAAGAAAGCTTAGTTCTTGACACACACACACCTCTTGTATGTAGGGATCCACAGGGAAGAACCACTGCTCTCTTGTTCATTTAGTCTGAAACAGTCCTTCTCAGATTCTTACTTTTTGTCACTTTTGACCATGATCCTCCAAATCTGCAGTGTCATCCCCACCTGGCATTTGTTCAACTGGCCATAATGAACTTAAATGTACAAGTCCACCTATGTCTCTGGAAACTTTCAAGTGCCATTCTAGCCTGTCAGAATCACTTTAAACCAGCACAACATCTTAGTTGTAGAATTTTCTTACCTGGTTACCTATTATCTACAAGTTCAAAATCCAAGTATGAGGTATGTGGTAATTAAGGAAGTGTGGATGGAGGCATCAGAAGGAAGGTTCAGTCTTGCCCTCCCATGAAACTATAAGAAGGTTCACAACTTCTCTGGTTCTCACAGTGCAGAGTCTGTGGTTTGAAAGTCTACAAATTGTAAACTACTTAAGCATTTAGGTCCTAAAAGCAAACCTCTTAGTTTACAACCTTGTTTTCCCACTTCAATGGTAGATGACTCTGAGAAAACCACACAACCTTCCCACACATTATGTTCCTCACCTATAAAAATGAGTGCTCTTATAAATATTAATATTCTGTTAGCCAGTAAGCATACTGTTTATTAATATAGTAAGTATATAAAATATATAAGTAAATAATTATAAGCACATAAGATAAAACATACAAAGACTAAAATGATAGTGTCTGGCTTCATGAGGCTAAAAGTATTAATAGAATAAATTCACGCAGTGTGCTCAGCTACAACTGGCATATAAATACATTCCCAGTGAATGTTACTATTAAACAGTATAGAACCAGGAAAGAATAAAAATCAAAGGCAGACACTGAAATAGCTCTCTGAGAATATGGTGGCCAGATGTCCTGTTTGCTGAGGCACTACCCTTGTTTGCTTCATGGTCCCAGTGCAATTATTAATAGTGTCACATGCCAGACACAGAGGTACGCTAGCAGGAAAAATGGGCTGTCCCCTGGAACAGACTGTTCTTACGTGTCTCAACCATCCTGACCCATGACTGGGCATGGTAGTGCAAGATCCCAGCTCTCTCCACCAACAAATGACCCTTTGAACACTCAGCTTTGGCTCTGGAATCCACCACCCATCAGACTAAAGAGATTCTTGTCAGGGTCTGCTGCTCAATCCCACCCCCCTCCATTCTCAGGTGTTCCTTCCCTTAAGAGCCTTCTAACTTCACTTCAGTGCCTGCTTCCCAGAGGACTCACTTGAGTTGTGACCCCTTCCACACTCAAAAACAAATAATAAATAAATTAATTAATTAACTGTTTAATTAATTAAAATAAAATAAGCAGATGTAAATGTTAGATCTGTCCTATCTGGAGACCTTGAACACTGCCTAGATCTCTATCCTGACCCCAGCAATGACACAACTATGTTCAAGATGTGCTTTTGCTTTGTTTTATACCTTAGCCATAAAGATAATGTGACTTTAAGGTCTCTGGCTCACTCAAGCCAGAGTCACAATGGTATGCTTTGTCCTCTGTTATGTCTACCTAGAAGACCCAATAGTGTTCCTATTAGAATATGGGATTAATTTTGTGAATCCATGGTGGGTTTTAATAATTTTTCCCCCTGTATTCATAAGCCAGGTGTTTAATTCTCAACTATGTGGGGAGGGCTGTCTGGCTTCAACTACATGAGTTAGCTTATGTTTCTCTGTCCCCTCCAGAGGGTATACATAGCCTGTTCTCCCAGCAGGGGCTGTCATCATTACCCCATTTCTTAGTCCTCAGTATATCTTTCAAGTCCTTCTATGCCCAGCCTATAAGAAAATGCCATAGCTCTCAGATTTGTCCTTTTTGGTACTCCAAAAACACTGAAGGTGTCCTCTTACTTTTTTTCTCTGGTTCCTTTCTCCTGAGTGCCTGTGTTCCTTCTCCATCCTGCCCTCACAGGTAGCCTTACCCTTTCCACGCTTCCCTGTTCCTCTGCTAACTCATCCTGTCTCTTCCTGATGAGCCCCATCCTGTCTCCGTAACAGCCATGGTAATTCAATCCAGCAGACCTCGGCTATCATCCCACGGTTCTCCAGCAGCATGTATTCCCTTGGGTAGTTTCCTGACACCCCTAGCTGTGTCACTGGACCTCTAGGAAGCCTTCATCGATCTGAATCCCTGCCCTCTCATGGCCTATGAGAAGAGTGGACCCAGTAGAAGAATAGACCATGGGCTGAAGAGGTGGAAAGGGTTTGTCAGAGTCCTAAAGCAACCTGTAGGCTCCATTTCCACCACAGCATGACATGTTCCAGTCCTGCAAGCTTCAAAGCAGCAGTAATATCTTCCAGACCCACTGCACCTAGGGCCCAAGGAAACATCCTGGTGCCTCCCTGCCTCTCTGCTGGAAGGCAGTAATCCCTCAGGGGATCCTCTCAGCAGAGGGCCAGAAAGAAGTGAAACTGGGAAACAGGCCCACTTCTTGCTATGTTAAAATTCCCTCATTGGCTGTGCTCAAACCCTCCTGCTCTTCTCCTGAGAGACAGGTGCCTCTGTCATAGATTAGCTTCTCACACAAGAGGTAAGCAAATCCCTCCTAACTCTTCTCATCATTCACTGATCACGCCATTCAGTGATCTAATGTGTACCAGGCAGAGAAAGCTGGGCATCCATGCCTCAGGCTTCAGGGCCTCAAAATCTAGCTTTTTTGCTGGCTTCAGCTGGCTCCTGAAACCCTGTCCATTTCCTTTTCTCTTTCCTTCAGAGATTAAATCACCTACTGGCAAGTGCATTATGAGATATTCTATGTGCTGAGACTGAATCATTCTTGAAGGGACCGTCACCATAGCTCAATTGCAATATTCATTTATTCACTTGTTCATTCCACAAATATTTGTTTGGAGTTTATTATACACTGAGCACCGTGCAGACACCAAGCATAGTGCTAAACAAAGCAAATCTCTCCCATGCATAGCGGCCCTCACAGAGACCCTAAACAAACAAATCCACGCCTGACTTCGTTGTCATGAATAGAGAAAAATATTTGAGGGGGGAAAAAAAAGGTAAGGTGAATGAACACTTATAGAAATAGTTGAGTGCTCTCTCTCTCTCTCTCTCTCTCTCTCTCTCTCTCTCTCTCTCTCTCTCTCTCTCTGGCTGAGCCCTGAAGGAAGGACAAGACTGACTGGGAGTGGAGAGAAAGGGGCAAGGCTCCCACCTGCCACCTCTGGTTAACTGTCCTCTTCCCTACAGAGGACACAGAGCAGAAACTCCTCAGGCCACTACAGTGAGCTCTCCCTCTTCCCTTGGGCATTTCACTCAGCTCTGAAGAGCACTTTCCCAAAGCTGGGTGCTCCTCCAGAGCCAGTTCTCAGCTTCAAACATGTGTTCTCAGGTCCAGGAGGGAAGCTTGTTGCTGTAGCACACAGGTACCTCTAGACAGCAGCTCTGCACTGACCACATTAAGAATGATGGTGGCAATAAAGTTCTATTAGCCATCTGGATCTGCCATGCACTCTCTGGGGCCAGTTGCTTGGTCACTGATGGCTGCCGACAGATGTGAACAGAGAGAGATCCTCAGGGACAGGAGAGGGTGACTGTCTGGAATGGAGGTCAGCTGGAAGGGCAATTCCAACAGTGGCCAATCCAAATGGCAGAGAACCAAAATACACTAGCCAAGAAGCTGTGGATGAACTCTGTTTCTGTTTTAAATACAATCTTTAAAAGGAGGGATTATTCAGAATACATCTCGCCTCTCCTTGGATAAACACAAAGGTCCATAAAAGAATATAGAGGAACTCATGTCCTGACCCTGAGCCATTTCCTGACTCCCACACCAGAAGTTCCATATTTTAGAGGTGCAGCAATCCTGAGCCCAAACACCAGCATTGCCATTTAACTGGCTGTTTGACCTTGGAAATTATATAAACACTCTGAATCTGTTTCCCTCTATACAGAAAACAAATAATTCTTCCATTCACCAGCCTCTAGGACAGTGGTTATAAACCTGTGGGTCATGACCCTTTGGGGGTTGGATGACCTTTTCACATGAATCACCAAAGACCCTCAGAAAATACAGATATTTGCATTGAAAATTATGACTGTAGCAAACTTATCGTTATGAAATATCTTCAAAAATAATTTTATGGTTGGAGGTCACCATAACATGAGGAACTGAATCAAGGGGTAGAAGCATTAGGAAGATTGAGAACCACTTCTCTAGGAAGAGGAAATGATACGGTGAGAGTTGAGTATCTCTTCATACACCCCATACCCTCTTAAAGCCTCATAAATACACAGCATTATATTCGTTGCTAGAGGTAGGTGGGGTTATAGTTGAGGTTGGCTAGTGAGAAGCACCAAGAGTTTTCATGTTCCAGGCCTGATTAGGTGCTCCCCAGTATACAGATAAAGGCCCTGTTGTTCTTAAGCCATGCAATCCTCCAGAAGGCAGGCCATGTTTCCATCCCCCACCTCGTGAGAGTGAATTAGCAGAAGCACAAGTACAGGTGTCACTATGATTTATGGAGTAATTAATAAACAATTAAGGTGTCTCTGAGCACAATTACACATTTTATTTTAGCCTTCTTACATGGTGATGGCCTGGTTTGCTCACTATCAATGTAGGGAGCAGTGACTGGCCTGTGGTGCTGGGAAATCTGGATGGATGTCAGGGTTATATGTAAAGCCAGCATGTGGGGAGGACAGTAAAAGGCATAATGGCCAATGTAATGTCCTCAAAGGCATCCAAGGGACATGTTTTTGTTGTTCTTTGCCATGACATGTCTCTGCAAGGGCTATGAGCCAGCAGGGAGACCAAACCCCCGCCCCTCTCCAAGATCTGCACACAGGCTGCTGGTTCTGGCCACAGTGGCCAGACACCCAGTGCCCCCTTGTCACCCAAAAAGTGCACTGTTCAGGCTTGCATGCAACACAGATTCTTACTGGAGACAGCATGAACCTTCCTGCCTCTCCACCCCTCCTGAGGTCAGCAGCCTCCTCAACATTGTGGCCAACAAGGCTCCTGCCCACCCTGGCAACCTCATGAGTTCCCAGGAAAGTCTGTGGGCTACAACCCCACACTGTGGTTCCATCTCCAAGTCCCTTCCCACTATCTTCTGAACATCCCTGGAACCTGCTCACCCTCCCTTCATCTCAATACCTTTTCACAGATTCCTATTATCTTTGTAATGATTACTAAAAGCTAAGGCTGCCTCAATGTCTGCCATCTCTACTTTGACTGTAGAAGCTCTCTGTCTCTCCTCTCCTGTGATGCCATGCCGTACAAATTGTATTTAGGATTATAATAAAAACCCAGAGCCAGATGTTGGGGAGCAGCTGAAATATCAGAGAGACAGAGAACAAACCACAGCCAATTCTCACCCAGCCAACTCCTCAGGCCAAACCCGGTAGGTCCTATATTCACGGGTCCTCAGAATGACCAGTTTCTCAGAAAGAATGGCTGAAATTCTGCCTTCTCCTGCCTTATAGTTTTTCCCCACCCAGATATTTTACTTTCTGATTCAACATTCCTAGAGTTAAGAATAAAGGTGGGTGTCATCACCACCTGGCTCTGTTTGGCTTTGAAACAACAGAGATCCAGAGAATCTCTGGCTGGGATTAAAGATGTGGGTCACCACTTCCTAACCTTCATGGCTTGGCTCTGTCCTCTGGTATTTCAGGCTATCTTTAATAAAAATACAATATATCTCCACATCCTTCTCCTCATTGTTATGGCAAATCCTCTCTTGGTCACTCTGTGTGCTACACTTGACATAAATATTCTTCCCTCATCAGCTCCTCCTTGAGTTTCTTCTCATTTGATTGGGCACAAAGTAGAAAGCTTCCCCATTGTCATGTGCATCCCATCCAGCCCCTGCCCTCAGCAACCAGGGTTGACATTCTCATTGTTCATTCCTTTCCCTGACTCAAATCCAAGTCTATCAGCTGGAAACCAGTCTCCAAGAATCCTTTCTCAGAACTTTCCTTCTGTCCATCAGGACCACACCAGCCACTCCCAACATCCTCCCATGCTCGGGTAACTTGGCAAAGCTGTGCTTTGGCTTGGTTTTGCTCACTGCATTTGATTGTGAAGGAAGAAGGCATAGAGGGAAATAGAAAATCCCCCACAGGTCAGGCATGTCTGGGTGAGAGAATTCTACTCTACCACTTGCAGAGTGACACAACTGACTTTAAGCCAATTGTGTAAACGTTTTTACCTTTGTGTGTAACCCCCTTTTAAAAACTCACAGCAGACATTATTTCAGAGAACAAATAAGTTAACATACTTAATAGAGTTACTGACACACGGTAAATGCTCATAAAAATTAACCCTATAATCATACACACACACACACACATACACACACACACACGGAGGCACACACTTTATATCAGAATTTAAATGCCACAAAAGCAAAGGATGATTCAAATCTGTCTCAAACCTAGAGACAGACACACTCAGAAGCCACTCTTCCATCAGCTCCCACACTGGCACTGGCCCCATCTTTTACTTCTAGATTTGATTTATCAACCATTGAAATACTAAGCATCTATCTATGTGGAAAATCCCAAAAGCTCCCTTGAAAATGCAGGCCTCAACTATGCCCCAAGGGATTGGCATTAAAATCTCTTGGATACTTTTCCCACCTGATCACCAAGTGACAGGTACAGTTGACAGTTTTAGGTCCATGACCTAGAAAGCATGTAGATTGATTTTGATGTCATCATAGATGATGGGGACCATACCAGACTGGCGTCAGGGGCCTTGAGCCCAACTATCATTCAGAACATTGCCCACAGTTCCTCTGGTCTCACCACACGGTGGGTATCCCTCTCATCCCCATACCTGTCCATGAGCACCACCAACATGGCTACAGGGACATGAGTCCTGTGCTGACTTCCCTTGCAGAAGAAATCAAGTTCCTTGCATTTACACAGTAGGCAGTAGGCAAGGAAGACCACAAACAGAGGTAAACTTTAGGACCTGAGAGATTAATTTGACTCTGGACCTTTTCTTTATAAGCTCTTGTATGTATTTTAGCAATCTTGTCTCAGCTAACTGGGATGTGTCTCCAAGTACATTCCTACTATGGAAAAGGACTCTGAACACTCCTAAAGTATTCTAGGGGAGAAACTGAGCTCCATTTCAGTTTTGAATCAGTCCTGTGACATTCAAGTCACTCTCTTTTTTTAAAAAAAAAAAAACCAGTGAGCCTGCCTGCCCTCTTTTAAGTGAACCAATGTAAATGGGTGATTGGGCATGATTTTTCTTTTAAAAGAGAAGTCATCAAATTAAAAGATTTGGCCAACATCTCTGCTAACCCAGGAGCTAGGAATCGATGTGCTTGTGAGCAAAGGGTCCAACTTTTTAAAGTCTTCACAGTACTCGGTGACTTGCTTTTCTGTATGTATGTGTATTTTTAATTCACATACTGAGTACAAAAATCAAATGAAAAGAAAATGAAATAAAATTTAGGCCTGTGCAAGTTGTAATAAAAATACTTTTATCAGGTGAGATATAGGATGCCCACACAGTAATTAAAACATACTTATACTTTTTCCTTACTTATTTGAAATTCTAGTTTAATTGGGCATTCCATATTTTAATTAACTGGACCTGGCGACCTCAAATGCAACCTTCTCCGGGAAGAACTGCCACATTGTCTATTTCTCCCACTGGGAAATCCTATTACAACCCAATTTTGTTTTCCTGGAGCCTGTTCACATATACAGGAGATTATATTTATTAGGACCGATTTAGTTTTCAGTAAATATGTCTAAATGCAAATAAGCATCAGACCTTCCAGAGCCTATCTAATGGTTTAACAGCTCTCTGACACTCCCTCACTTTCTGCCCTTATGTGCTCTGACTTACCTCACCAAGAACACACACACACATTCAGAAAGGGGAAAAGGAATATGTCGATGGGAGGATGAGATGGCCACAATCATCCCAAGGGTCCCCTCCAACTTTTGACATTGTGAGTGGAATGTTGGTGAGGTACACCCCAGTGCCTGGGTATCAAAAGAGGATTGTGAGCTGACCCCGGGTAGATATATAATCCTTAGACCATGACTTGGTAAATACTTTTCCATGGATGTATGAGGTCCAGTTTTGCAAATAAATACAGCCTTTCCTGTGGAAATGAAATACTATTTCTAACAACATCCTGTTGACTTTTCTCCTTTTCACTAAAATCACCTCAGCATGCCCAGCACATGTCTGTGGCAACTTTCCTAGGACTCTTCAGTGAGACATTCCATACTCAGGACCATATTCCATTTCTACTGTTCTCTTCTCAGGGGGCTCTTCCATCATTTCTTCAATTTTTGTTTCTCCATCTACCCTTCTAAAACCCTCTGTTTCTTCCCAACAGATTTCTAGGCTAGATGGGAGGGGGGCTCATGGTCCCACAATTCTCTTCCCTCAGCTTTTACTTTATCTGCAATCCTTTTCTCCCAGATGATCCAACAGAGCACTGCTTTGCTTCCAGCAGTGACCAGTCCCTTTACAGGATGCCTTCCTTTTTTCTTTTTTTTCTTTCTTTCTTTTTTTTTTTTTTTAAGTAGGAAGTAGCTTTCTAGTGTTAAGAAAATCAATGTTGTTCCCCTGTTTTCCTTGAGAGTCCTTCTATTTGACTGATCGCCTTGTGCCTCATCACTTTGTTCTACCTCAGTAATGGCCACCTGTTTTCTTTGTTTACTAAACTCCCTGAAGTGGCAATGAGTTTCCCTTTGTTTCCTGAGCTCTCAGACAGCCTAGACGGATGAGGGTCTCTCTAGCCTGAAGGCACCAGAAAAGAAAGATGGGTAGACTCCTTCGAATGAGCTGCCAAATCTATGCCAGCCCTTCCCTGTAGTGGGAAAGGAAGATGCTCTGGCTCTGGATGTCCCCTGATACAGGACACACAGCCAACCCTCTATTACCTCCTACATCTCTATCATCAGCTTAGGCAGTATTCCCAAGACACAGGACAAACACACACCTTTCCACAGGTACAGTTCTGAAGGACCTACTGTAGCATCAGGGGGCCCTTTAAGGAGCTGTGGAATCCCTCATCTGTACCCCAATTTATAAGAACAGAGAAGCATTGACTATGTTGGTTACTCTGCCCTTGGCTGAACCAAACTCTCGACATCACATCTGCTTTGAGGGTTGCCAGCAACTACCTTACTCCATGAAGGGGATTGTCGTATAAAGCATGTTGTAGGCTGGAATTGTTTTAAGAAAACCAGCTTCCTCCAGCCTCCTCCATAAATATTACATTCTAAGACCTCCTCATTACAGTCCTGAGAAAGAAAAAAAGAAACATTGTTTTGCTGGAATGAATGAATGGATATCTCCTTTCAAGGCATGTAGAGGAGAGCAAGTGATCTGAGTTTAGAATCTAGAGACTTCCGTCCGGGGCCCAATGTTTAGCATTTTGTAAATATTAAGGGGCTGTGTCACTGTGACTTATCTCTGTAATTGGGCTATTTGAGCAAGACTTATTCCAGGCCCGGTCCTGAGCTAGGCCTTTCCAATGCTCTCCCCAGCGGCGAATATTTTTGTGCCGAGCACTCCACTCCAACTCTTTAGGGAAAGAGAATGGTCGTAAATCAGAGACTAAATAACAATAGCAGAGGCTGTGCCATATTTTCATAGCATGTTTATGAGGCCATCATATGGAACAGAGCTAAAGGGCTTATGAAGTCAGAATATTTTACGTCTATTGCTGTTACCTTATCTTCCAGACCTGTCATTCTGACATTGGAGGAAATTAAATTGATCTTATGTGATTGGTTCCCTGCACAGTCGCACTGGTTTTTATCCAGTACCCTCTGGTTTTCTGGTATTTGTAAATTAATTATTGGATGATTTGTTGAGATATCTCTCACAGGATAACAGTGCCTGTCACAACACATGACATTTATAATATGTTTTTGAGTTTCTTGGCAGTGTGTTCTCAGTAAATGTAAATTATTATTGGTGGCCTCTATCAAAGGTGTTGAACGATGGGGTAGGAGGATGAGGGCATAGGATTAGCGAGCTCTCTCTCTCTTTCTTTCTCTCTCTCTCTCTCTCTCTCTCTCTCTCTCTCTCTCTCTCTGCCTCATTCTTTCTGGACAGGATATCCCACTCATCAAGAATTCTCTCTGGGAAAAGGAGTTATAAAAAATTAATCCTTATCCTCATGTAATTTGCAAAGCACACATACTTTATTTTTCTTTCCTTTACTCCCTCACTCCTAAGTTCTAAGCATGTCTCAGAAATAGTCACTCCTACCTTTGGGCTACACCTGACCATTTGGCCCAAGTAAAGAAATCTCTGCCTTGTCCCCACATCTGTCATTTCAGAAATCTGAAAGTAAAAACTGGAACCTCAGATCCCAACTGCAAACCACTGACAGAAATTTATAACACCTTTTCAGGGTCCACTATGAAAAACAGAATGATGGTCTAGACAGAAAGTAAATCAGGGCAGTGGAGCCCTAGCTAACTGGAGCAGGTCATACAGACTTGGGCCTTGGCTGTCCAGTGATTTGACTTGTGCCTTCTTCTGAGGAATAACAGATGTTATTTGGTACTCCCATACCAAAGGAGAACCAGATTCTTCATCCACCAATCAAAACAAAAATCTGATGACTATAAAGTCTTTTGGGAAGTCTGTAGATTTAGCCAAAGATTATGTATTAGTTGAGGTTTCTATTGCTGTGAAGAGACATCGTGACAATAGCAACTCTTATATATGATAATATTTAGTTGGGACGCCTTACAGTTTTAGTGGTTTGGTCCATTATAATCATGGCAATCCTCGTTCAGACAGACACGGTGCTGGAGAAAGAGCTGAGAGGTCTATGTCTTGATCCACAGGCAACAGGAAATGAACTAGGTCACTGGGTGCAGCTTGAGCATAGGAGACCTCAAAGTCCTCCCCACAGTGACTTTCCTCCAACAAGGCTACATCTACTCCAACAAAGTCACACCTCCTAATAGTGCCACTTTTTATGAGGGGTATTTTTTTTTCCAAACACCACAGATGGTCTAGGGTGAAGCCTAGCAAGCTCTGAGGAACTCAGGGAAGGCCTCGCTCCTCTCACTTTTTAGCTTTCCTGTTCTTTGCTTCCCGCTTCCTCTGCTTTAGACGATGCCTTCACCGCGTTCTTAGTGGCTCATGATGCTTCCAGTTTTCTTTGGCTTGAAATGTTCACTGATGCCAATCACTAGCCCCACCCTCCTTCTCTACAAAAATATATGTTTGGCAATTCCAGTGTGTGAGAAAAGCAAACTTGGAAGACCTGTGAGTGGTTAATAATAGCTTACTGTTTTACAATCAAGCTGGGAATGTGACGACCCTATAAAGGTCATTTAAGGTGTGTGGAGGGCAAAGTGGTCTGGAGTCCTCTCTAAGTGATCAGACTGGGCCAGACCAATAATAGACAACTTTAATTTTACTCATAAAACATCCTCCCAAAGGAAGAGAAACGGAATGGTGCTAAAGGGGCTCGACACTGAAAAGGTCCATATTAGAAGTAAGAAAATACCTGGTTCTGCACTGATGCTGGCTCTCCTGAATTAGAGGTGGCATGGGTGCATGCATGAATGAATGAATGGCAACTATCTTCCCCATCCCAAGTACTTGGATGTCCAGGAAGTTGCATGTTGTCTAGATAACAAGATTGCCTGCGTTCTACTCTGTTCTTGTCAAAATGTACACAGTGAGTGATTCTAACGAAGTTCCAATAATGAAATTTGTCATGGAAACCATACAAGCTGAAGAGAATATCTTTGGGGTCTCTTCTGAATTCTCAAGCCTCTCAGTTTTCCCTTTGCCTTTGTCTCCCATGGTGACAAGATGGTGGTGTCTTTACATTAGCATCCACAGTTCCTGCTGGCTAGACATGAGTCTCACTCCAAATAGAGCTTTGTATTTTATGTCAAAAAGAGTACTAATTCCTTCCCAGACTGACTTTTGAGAAGTACTCCAGACTTTCTCCTCGAGAAGCCCTTAAAAATGGGAAATAAAGGTCTGTTCTGTTGGGTTTGGTTTCTGTTGTTTTACTGCCAGCCTACATTCTGGAGGAGTGAAGCGTAGCTGTTGCATTTAGAGATGTGCTATGTGCCTCCTTAATGGCCTCAGCATTTCCCACCAGAGGAGATGTCACCCTCACAACCCAAATTCAGCCAAAACTTTCAAGCTAATCAGATAGTGTGGTGTCCCTGTGCACAGCAGGAGGTCCTGTCTAAGTTCCAGAGCTTCCCTGTCCCAGATGCTCTGGCCCACTGAACTATCAACACAGTCCAGTAAAACATCTGCCAGCCTGCCTGCCACCTGCAGGCCTGGGGATGCCACAGAGATGGAGTGTCCATGAGGTATTCATAGAAAGGAGCCAGCTGAATGACTTCTGAAGAAGTCAGAAATCCCTGGTTCCAATATAGCTCTGAGATTTACAAGCTAATGGTGTTGCCTTGCCATGCTTCAATTTCCCTTCCTGTAAAACAGATTATAATGCCTGTCCTGCCTGCTGCAAGGATCAACTGAGTCTCCAGATGTGAACTGAAAGACCTTCTCAATCAGGCTCTTTGGGGAAGAGTAAAAGCATAATTGTCAAGGAGTTATTTCAAAGCTGACATGCCAAACTCCCTTCCAAACTCACTAAATACCTAACGCCAAATCCAGGGTAGGGACTAGAACGGGAAAGGTGATTGATAGGACATGCACCATTCCTAACCCAAAGCAAGTAACTCTGGAGGAAAATGTGATTAAAATTACTAAGAGTGTACATACAAGACACCCAAAGTTACACATTTCAGAGACATGATCCTAGGAAGTAGCTAGGCCATCTTTTCAGGACAAAACTAGGATGATACCTAAGACACATGGCTGCCCCATGCATCCAATAAGGCCCTCAGAACTCCTCCTTTTCCTACAACCATGCCCAAGGTTGATCAAATCATTCATGCACATACAAAGTTCCTAAAACAAAATTTATTAACTAAACTCCAGTCATCAGAATCCCATGAATCATGTTTTGCTTCTCCGTGCTCATCCCAAGGATGGAGCTCCTGTGCTGTGTAGACAGGATAGTAATATATTAACCACTGCCTGGATGGCCACAACTGCCGGCTCTCTGCTTAGCCTTCAGATTATTCTCCAGGGAAGCATCATAAACCACCCCCACATATCTGGCTGTCTATCCCTTCCTCATGTCAGAGAGGCCTGGAAATCATCAGCCAAAGCATTCCAGATCTGTGATGGAGCTCAGGCTCAGACCCTGAACCTTGTCTGTGTTTATCCATATTTATCAACCCCACAGAAGGCCAATAACAGCTATCTTACATATCCAGTACAGTCTTTGGACTAGACACTGTATTAGTTACCTTTTTCCATTCCTGTGATTAAACCATTTGGAAAAAAGTAAATTATGGAAATAGGGATTTAATTGTACTCAATGTTTAAAAACATTGTGACAGAGAAGGCTGTTGTAGTGTATAATGAAGGCATGGCAGTATAGGTACCGGCTACCAGATCCCATTAGAGCTGCATCACAGAGCACAGAGAAATGAAAGGTGTTGCTCGGTTACTTCCTTCTTTCTTCCTTTTTCATTTAGTCAACATGAGATGACGTTACCCACTTCCAAGGGGGCTCTTGCTTCCTTAGTTTCCTCTCTGGAAATGCCTTCCCAGACACTTCCAGGATGTATCCCCTATGCTATTCCAAATCTAGTCAAGTTGACAGTGAAAATTAACCATCATAGACACCACTTTAATTAATCCTTCAGTCTCTAGAAACTTGATGCTGAACATTGCACTGGCACTCACTATAAAACCATTGCTTACGTGTAAAATACATCCTACGGACACTTTTATAATTAAAAATAATTGATATGATGTCTTAGTCACTGTTCTATTGCTGTGATGAAACATCACTGTATCAATAAGGTTTCTTGGCCCCGGGTGGCCAGAGGTAGAGACCCACAGACCCCTTAGCTGCCCACAGTTGATCAGGCCCTCAGAAATGATTCAGATGCTTGTATTAACTTCATGCTGTTTGGCCTATGGCTCAGGCACATTGCTAGCTTGCTCTTACATCTTCACTCAACCCATTCTCATTAACCTGTCTGCCACATGGCCTGTGGCTTACCTGTGTTCCTTACATGCTTACTTCTTAGGTAGCTTGCTCAGTCTGTCTCTGACTCCGCCCTGCTTCTCCTACCTATGCTCTGATTTCTCCTCCTACTTTTCTATGGTGCCTGTCATGGGTTAAAACAGCTCCTTTATTTAAAGATTTATATACACAGCATACCAAAAGGCATTCCCACATCACTTCCCCCTTTCTGTCTAATCAAAAAGGAAGGTTTCAATTTTAACATAGCAAAATTACATATGACAAAACAGCTATTAAGCAAGAATTACAGTTATAGTATCTAGTCTATTTGTATTTAGCAAAATTAAATAAATACTCTTATCATCTACCTTATCCTTATGAATCTAAAGTTTCATATCCAATATACCTTTCAAATGGCTAAGAAAAACTATACCTATAACTATCTAATCTTCAACTACATCAAAGACCATAGAAGGATATATTTACCCAAGTAAACCAGAAGTGCAAGTAACTTCCAAAATCTATAAATGACAGAAATGACACCTATCTGCCTGGACAGTCACCCAAAGTTCCTTTATAAAGTTGGGGCATTCATCTTCAGCCTATAGGCCCAGAGTCTCTTTTCATTTCAGTGAAGCAGGAAATCTGCTCTGTCCATTCTAGTACAGTTCATCAGTTGCTTCTCTTCGAGTCCTGAAGAATGTCTGACAGTTTTCTCTGTAAAGCAGGAACCTGAATGACTATCTTGGCTTGTTCTGTCAAAGTCCAGAGGTCATCTTCCTATGGAGCCTGCATGTCCAGTTTTAACAGCATACTGTCAAGCAGTCAGTATAAGAGCAGGTTTATGTCCAGTGGCTAACCGATGCAACAAAGAAACTAACCTCCATATGGAGTTTCTTCGATACCCATTTTTCTTTTGAAGTAAATTGGTGATGCCAGGAGCAGATCTGTCTCACTGTCCAGAAAAGTCTAAGTTCTTCAAACATTTAAATGCCATATTCTGTAGGTCTTAGAAGTGTTTGAAGATTATCTATCTAATTGAATTATATCTTTGTATACCTAAAAATCTAACTAACATGCATTTCTTAATTATACATTACAAATTTAAATCAGTTACATAAAAATCATATCTTAAACAAGAGTAGAATACATACAGCATAAGAGAATTGACCTTAGATTTGTATCAGTAAGCCAAAATCCATGCCAATGTAAAACATTTTGAGATTAACAGCTGATTTCCTGATCTAAGTAAATTCAATAATCTAATTTTTAAAAAAATCATTCATATACCATATCCCCTTTTTCTTCTTAGAAAGAGAGTAACTGTGACCTTCAACCACTTATAATGAAAAACAACATTTATAAACAATATTTTGGGAATTTGGGTGTAGTTTTCCATTACTACTTCCTGCTGAGTACAAGCATTGAAAATCTCATGGGTTCTTGAGACTGGTTCATAACCTGTAGTCCTGAAGCTGATACAGACATGTCTTCCTATCAGAGAATTTTCAGGTGGTCTTGGTTGATGAAACCATATTTGCCTGGAAGCAATCCACAGGTTCTCATCTTCTGTGGAAACAAAAGCAGAACTCTTCCAAAGCAATAAATCCTTAGACACAAATTTCAATGTCAAGATACCTTTAAAATATATATTCTTGTTTAACTTAGCAGCCTTTGCAATCCATTGTCTTTCTGCAGTTAGCCAATTAACAGTTAAAAAATTAAAAGAAAACACAATAATAACCAAAATCTAGATTTTGTGTCTATTTTCTATCTTTACATGGCTTATTATATTTTTATTACTCTATTTCTTTTTTTAAAGACTTTTTCTATCCTCTTTCTTTTCTCTCTGAAGCCTATGTACCTTTTACACACATTGTAACCCATTTACGGGTTGTTGTTTTTTTTTCATCTGAATCTATTTTATTGTGAATCCTTAATCATCTTCCAACCAGAAGAGCTTTTACAATACTCACACTCTTAAAGAGCCACATAGTTTTTTCAGATAAAGCTGAATCAGTAAGTTCTCTTAAAGGGATCAGGTCTCTGTTCACTGCCAGAAAACAGAGCAGACCCAAGAAAATGCTGCTACTAAGAAACCATCTTTGTTTCCTTTTTGTTCAAAATAAACAGAAATCTAAAATGAATCACATGCTACTGGGTCTTCTGTGGGACTTCAGGAACCTGCTTGCTTGCAGCTTACATTCCTTGCTGCCAGTCCACCGGCGCCATCTTGAATGTGGCCCGGATGCCACACTATCTGTACAATGACCAGCTTCAGATACACAATATGGAAGCTGCTTTGGCTCAATTTCTGTGCTAAAACCCTTTTTAAACTTTATCAGGCTTTAAGTGGATATTCTGCCCATGTTGGGATGCCATCTGTATCAATAAGGTTTTTTGGCCCTGGGCGGCCAGAGGTAGAGACCCACAGACCCCTTAGCTGCCCACAGTTGATCAGGCCCCCAGAAATGATTCAGACACTTATGCTGTAACTTCATGCTGTTTGGCCTATGGCTTAGACACATTGCTAGCTTGCTCTTACATTCTCATTAATCTGTCTGCCACGTGGCCTGTGGTTCACCTGTGTTCCTTACATGCTTACTTTTTGGGCAGCTTGCTCAGTCTGTCTCTGACTCCACCCTTCTCCTACCTATGTTGTGATTTCCCCTCCTATTTTTTCTATGGTGCCTGTCATGGGCCAAAACAGCTCCTTTATTTAAAGATTGATATTCACAGCATACCAAAAGGCATTCCCACATCACATCACTGTAAATGGATTTTTCTTTGGGCTTCCAGCTGCCAGCTCACAAATAATGACATGGAGACTTTCTATTAATTATGAAAGTTCAGACTTACTTTAAGCTTGTTCTTAATTAGTTCTTTTTTATGACAAACGTTGTTCTTTTTTCCTTTTTCTTTTTTTGATCTTTAATTTTTTATTTTAAATTTTTTCTCCATACTCACCACTGTTGCATCTCCTAACTAGTTCTTATAACTGAAGCTAACCCAAAGTTTTAGTCTACATGCTGTTACATGGCTTGTGGCTTTTACTGTGTCTCCTGCATGTCCTGCTTCCTCTGCATCTGGCCGGCTACCTTTCACATTCCAGAGTTCTCTGTCCAGCAGTCCCAGCTAGCTGTCCTCCAACCCAGCTATTGACTGCTTCACTTTCTATTAAACTAATCACGGTGACTGATCACATATCTCACAACACACCATAACCACAGCAACTCATTTTTAAAAGCATTCAATCAAGGCTTACTTATAGTTTCAGAAGTTTAGCCCATCTGAAACTGAGATGTACTGGAGAAGTAACTGAGAGTTCTATATCCAGATCCTCAGGCAGCAAGAAGATGGTACTGGAGAAGTAACTGAGAGTTCTATATCCAGATCCTCAGGCAGCAAGAAGACAGAGCCACTGAGCTTGGGTTTCTGAAATCTCAAAGCCCATCCCCTATAACACTGTTCCTCCAACAAGGCCACACCTCCTAATCCTTCTAAGCAGTGCTGCTCCCTGATGACCAAGCAGTTAAATATATAAGCCTATAGGGCCATTCTTATTCAAACCATTACGTTTAAGTTGAAATACAATCACATCACTTGCCCCTCCCTTTTTTCTCTCTAGACCCTCCAGATACCCTCCCTTGAACTCCTTCTATGTTCTCCCAACTCTACAGTTGATAACCTCTGTGTGTGTGTATGTGTGTGTGTGTGTGTGTGTGTGTGTGTGTGTGTGTGTGTGTGTACTCTGCCTTGTATCCAGATATGGTTTTCTATAATGGTCTCCATTTGCTATAAAGAGAAGAATAGCAATGAGAAGTGGCAGCCACACTTACCTAGTATAAAGCTACGATTTAGAATGTGGTAAGGAATGATGCTGATCTACCAAGGTGACTGAGACCCGTGACTTCACGAGCCCCAGCAAGCTGACTAGGTTTCCAGTTCCAAGCATGATTTCCCTCCTGCTGAGTGGACATTAAGTCCAGTTACACAGCTGTTGGGTGCCACCATTGTGTGTCACTTATTGTACCTTTATGCGCATCTTGCCACACTGGTCTCTGAAGTTCTCAGGTTGCAGCTGGGTAGGATGTGTAGCTGCTTCCCTCCTTTGGAAGCTTATATAGTGCTTTGGGGAGCCATGGAAGTGAGACAGAAGGAAAGAGGCCTGTAGGTCAGATCCTACTCAAATCATCTGAATCCTGTGACCTAAATGCACAAGTGCCTTCAGCAACAGGGACCCACCCTCAACCCTTGAGAGGTGACCAACGTTTACATTGATATTCTTACTGTTTTGGGAATCGCTTGGACTACCCTAACGAGTTATTTGAAAGGAGATTTCCAGTGTCTGGTGCTGGGGTTTTTGTTAGTCTATTTTTTTCTTGTCAGCACAAGTAGATTATCTTCCTTTAAGATATGTATGCACATATATGCATATATGCAGTGTATAATTTTAAGTAAATATAAAATACTAGGATTTCAGAAGGCTTTATCAAACAACTCTGGTGTTGCTTGTCCCTCACCCCTCCTTCAACCTTCCCCTACCCTGTTGGAGACTCTTCCCTTTTATTGCATTTCCTACGTCATATCACCTCTTCCTATTCCTCCCTCTAACCTCTGCAACCATGCCCCTTTAGACTTTCTATGGCAGCTTTTAAGCAATATTGAGCTTTGACCATCCTCCTATGGAAAAGTGGACTCTACAATGACTTTCCTTGAATCTGGGCTGACATAAAAATTTCAACCAGTACAGCATGGTAGAGGTGCTGCTTAATTTCCAAGGCTAAGTCAGAAAACACCACCAAGTTCCTCCTGTTTTGCAGACTATCCCAGGAAATCCAGCCATGGAACAATGTCACAAGTTCAACTACCTTGGGATCTAAATAACTTGAGCTGAGCATCCAGGCAGCAGTGAGTGCCAAATGCAGCCTTTTGGCTGTGCCTTTGGCAACACTGAGCCTTATAAAGGCTTAAGCTGGTTGCAGCCCTAGCCAGTTTCTTCCTATGACCATATCAGAGACCCCATGGAGAAACACTCAAAAACATCCTTCTCAAATGATTACTCCATAAAGTTGTGACCCAAATAAAATGGTGGTTTAGAGTTATTAAGACTGACGATAAGTTATCATAAAGCAAAATTAAGTCAAATATTTATTTCTTATTTTCAAAGTTAGAGTGTTGAGAGCCTGGGGATGTAGTATTAATAGAGCCAACTGATAATAACAATACCACCATAATTTTGAGTCAAATTTAAAGGAAGTTTTAATTAAAAGCTGGCCAAGTTGATGGACTCTAGCCAGGTACATTCCGGGGTTCCCAGGAAGTAGCAAATACACATTTTCAGAGGCTTAAAAAGGCAAACTCATATTTCCAAGCAGGTATTTCCAATCAGGTACAATCAGGGGCAAGCATATTTCTATATCCTGATATACTTCCTGCCTGCAAACCTCCCACCTACATCCAATCATGGGCAAGCATACAACCTGACATATTTCCTACCTACATACCTCCCTCCCACATATGATCAGGCACATCTGGTGCAGTAGGGTCAAACAAGCTTGTTCAGGTGAGTGAAAATGTGGCTTACCTCCCATAAACAACAGCCTCCAGCATTTCAAGAAGTACCTGTCATTGGGCAGGGAGCCTACAGGTTAGAGGCAACTTTATTTCATGGATCTGGTTATCACAATAGTTTAATTGGTAAAGTTTTTTATCTGGCATACAGAAAGTCCTGGGTTCAACCCCCAGCACTAAATGAAACTTCATGGTGATACATGCCTGCAGTAAGGAAGTAGAGACAGAAGAACCTGAGGATCTGAAATTCAAGGTCACCCTCAGCTATATGGTAAATCTGAGACTGGTCTAGGCATATCAGGGTCAGGCTTTTTGGTTTGGGGAGGTTGGGTTTTTTTTTTTATTTTTAATTTTGTTTGCTCAGTTCACCAAAACCCAACACATTATTATATTCTACATATGGGAATAAAACTTGATAAACCTGCTTGGAAGCAAGTCTGAAATCATTAAGCTAAAGGTTTTTTGGTTTTTTTTTTTAATGCAATTTAAAGAAGTGGATCAAAAGCTCATATGAACTCACATCAACTGAGGCAGCATGCACACAGATCCTGCACAGATATGCATCAGGTCCTCTGTGTATAAATTATGGCTTCAAGTTTGGTGCTTTTATGGGATTCCTGAGTGAGCAAACGAGGGGGTCACTGATTTTTTGTGCCTTCTTTTGAGCTCTTCTCTTTATGTTTGCTTATCTTGTCCAACTTCAGAGTGATAGGTTTTATTTTATTATATTTTATTTTGTTATATTATTATTGTCCCTTAGAAGCCTGTTCTTACCTAATGAGAAACAGAGAGACGGAAGGGGAGGGAGGGGAAGAACTGGGAGAGGTAGAGGGAGGGAAAACTGTAATCAGCACATATTGTGTAAGAAAACAATGTATTTCCAATAAAATGGGAAAAATACAAAAAGACAAAGAAATGTATCAAGTGTAAAAATGGTCAATCATATTACATATAACAAAATATTAGGCATAACCAAAGTACCATACTCAGAAATCAATTAAATGAACTGCTATAGATGCATAAGAAATTGCTTTATACCTGTTTCAGAACAAAATTTCTAATAAATATAATGGCAAAATATTTAAACTCCATCGGAAAATAACAGCTTAGGGAGCAAACAGCATTTTTCCTACATTTAAAACTATACCAGGTTGTTCTCTAAGATGGTGCCTCAAAAAACAGGACAAGAACCCACCGAGGTCAAAATGGAGCTGAATGCTGACTCACTCAGCAGGATGGAAACTGTTTGGAATAATTTCTGTGGGTAAGAATTAAAGTTAGGAGGAAAAAACTAGGAACCTCAGGAATATTGTTCACACTGAGGGCTTCAAGAATAAAATTACAGTTATTTCTGAGAAATATTTGTCTCCAGGCATTTGAAGCACCCTGTGAGAAGTATCTTCAGAATTATTGGCTTTGTATGATAATATCTGACATGGAGATGTGTGGACTTTGCTACTTCTAAAGCTGAAATGAAATTCAGTCTAAGACTGGGGACTTTGGATACAGTGTTTCTGTTGCCTGTGGATCCAGATATAGAACTCTCAGCTCCTTCTCCAGCACCATGTGCGCCATCTCCCTGTCATGATGATAATACACTAAACCTCTGAACCTAAATGGTGAGACTGGAGTTCACCATGCCCCCTTTCACTCGGGGAATGGTGGGAAGAAAGAAATGTGTCATTGGAATTGGAGAGGCAACCTCTTTGTCTTGGGAAATACAAACTTGTTTCCTGAACTGAATGCTGTAATGAAAAGAGAGGAGGAGAGAGAGTGAGATTTTCCCAAGCATAGGAGGCCTCTTGGTTCCAACCCACCAAAGTCATTTGATAAAATTCCATATATTGAATCTGCATAATCACACACTGACAACTGGAGACCCAAAGCCTCCTAGCCCATAGCTGACTAAGAGGTGAGTGGCACCACAACCCCCAGGCCAAACAGGCCATGGTCTCCGAAGCCTGGCCAGGGGACACAGACCCCAGCACCCCAACCACACCCAGCTCTGCCCTAAACCAAAAAAAGCTGGGAGAGCCTCCCAAGCCCAATCCCCAGCAAAACACAGCTGGAGGGACATCCCAAAAGCCAAACCCCACAAAAACCACAATCTACAATATCACACACTGACAACTGGAGACTGTGAAGCCTCCTGATCTACAGATGACTAAAAGCCAACTACGGACCAACCATGACAACTGTAGACACACAGCTCCTTGGCCTACAGCCAACTAAGAGCAGCCCCTGCAATTATTAGAGCCACTCAGCCCCTGGGACCAGAACTAAGAGCTGACAAAGAGTGAACCAAGGAAGCAATGAGCAGATGTCAGTGCAAGAATATATATAACAATACAAAGAACAAGACAGCACCAGAAGAAGATGGTGGTTCTATAACATCAAGACCTGAGCATAACAATGAAGAGGAAACAGAGGGAAATGACTTTAAAAACAATTTTATGAAGATAATAGAAGCTTTAAAAGAGGATATTTTTAAAAACTCTCTTAAAGAAATAGAAAAAAATACAAACAAAACATTGGACGACATTAACAAATCTCTGAAAGAAAATCAAGAAAAAAGAAAACAAATGGTAAAAGAAACATTCCAGGAATTAAAAATTGAAACAGAAGCAATAAAGAAGGCATAAACTGAGGCATAGCTGGAAATAGAAAACCTGAAGAAACAAACCAGAACTACAGATGCAAGCATAACCAACAGAATGCAAGAGATGGAAGAGAGAATCTCTGGAGTGGAAGATTCAATAGCAGAAATAGATTCGTCAGTTAAATAAAACACTAAAACCAAAACAGTCATAACACAAAACGTTCAGGAAATATGGGGACACCAGGAAAAGACCAAACTTGAGAATAATTGGAATCGAAGAAGGAGAAGAATACCAGCTCAAAGGCACAGAAAATATATTCAACAAAATTATAGCTGAAAATATTCTCAACCTAAAGAGGGAAATGCCTATGATGATACAAGAAGCTTTCAGAACACTGAAGAGACTAGACTCCCCAAAAAGTCTTCTTGCCACATAATAATAAGCCACTAAATCTAAAGAACAAAGAATACTAAGATCTGCAAAGGAAAAAGGTCAAATTACCTTTAAAAGAAGATCCATCAGAATAACACCTGACTATTCAGTGGAAACAATGAACAAGGAAGGTCTTGGTCAGTTGTTATACAGACACTAAAAGAACATGGCTGCCAACCCAGACTGCTATAACCAGCAAAACTCTCAATCACTATAGATGGGATAAACAAGATGTTTCACAACAAAACCAAATTTAAACAATATCTATCCACAAATCTGGCCCTACAGAAAGCACTAGAGGGAAAACTCCAACCTAAGAAAGCTAGATACACACATGAAAAAACAAGAAATTAATAATCCCACAGAAGAAAAACTCAAAGAAAAGAAATACACACATGCTGCCACCAAAAATAACCAGAAATAACAATCATTGGTGATTAATATTTCTTAATATCAATGAACTCAATTCACCTATAAAAAGACACACCCTAACATAATGGATAAAAAAACAGAAGCCATCTTTCTACTGCATATAAGAAACACACCTCAACTTCAAAGACAGACACAGGCTCAGAGTAAAGGGTTGGGAAAAGAGTTTCCAATCAAATCATCCTAAGAAACAAGCTGGTGTAGTCATCCTAATATCTAACAAAATAGACTTCAATCTAAAATCAATCAAAAGAGCAAGATGGACTTTACCTATTCATCTCAGGAAAAATCCATCAAGATGAAGTCTCAGTCCTGAATATTTATGCCCCAAATACAAGGGCACCTACATAGTAAAAGAACCACTACTAAAGCTTAATCCTTACATCAAATGCCACACACTAATAGTGGGAGATTTCAATACCCCACTTTCACCCTTAGATAGGTCAACCAGACAGAAACTCAACAGAGAAGTAAGGGAATCTAACAGATGTTATGACCCAATTGACATAATAGATATATACAGAACCTTCTACCAAAACACAAAGGAATTTACATATTTCTCAGCATCCCATGGAACTTTCTCTAAAACTGACCACTTACTTTGTCATAAAGCTTACTTTGTCATCAATAGATCAAAAAAAACAAAAAAAAAACAAACAAAACAAACAAACAAACAAAACGGGAATAACTCCTTGTATCATATCAGATCACCATGGCCTAAAGTTAGAGTTCAACAAAAACAAAAATCACAGAAAGCCTACAAATTCATGGAAAATGAACCCCACTTGAACCACCCCTAGGTAAAGGAGGAAGTAAAGAAAGAAATTAGGCTTCCTAGAATTTAATGAAAATGAATCCACAACATACCCAAACTCATGGGACACAATGAAAGCAGTGCTAAGAGGAAAACACACAGAACTAGATGCCTATATGAAAAACCTAGAGAAATCTCACATAAGAGACCTAACTGAAAAGTTGAAGGCTTTAGAACAATTAGAAGCAAACTTACCTAGAAGGAGTAGACGGCAGAAAAAAAATCCAACTCAGGGCTGAAATCAATACAATAGAAACAAAAGAGAACAATGCAAAGAATCAATGAATCGAAGAGTTGGTTCTTTGAGAAAACTAACAAGATAGACAAACCCTTATCCAAACTAACAAAAAAAACAGAGAGAGAAAGAGAAAGTATCCAAATTAACAGGATTAGAAATGAAAAGGGAGACATAACAACAGATACCTAGGAAATCCAGAGAATTGTCAGGTCATGTTTTGAAAATCTATATTCCACTAAAATGGAAAACCTAAAAGAAATGGACAGCTTTCTGCAGAGGTATCACTTACCAAAATTAAATCAAAATCAGTTACATGACCTAAACAGACATAAAATGCCAAAGGAAATTGAAGCTGTTATTAAAAGTCTCCCAGGTAAGAAAAAGCCCAGAACCAGATTGTTTCAGTGCAGAATTCTACCAGACATTCAAAGAAGAACTAATACCAATACTCCTCAAACTGTTCCATACAATAGAAACTGAAAGAACATTGCCAAACTCTTTTTATGAGGCCATAATTACCCTCATTACCAAACCACTCAAAGATGCAACAAAGAAAGAGAATTACAGACCAATCTCCCTCATGAACATTGATGCAAAAATAATCAATAAAATCCTGGCAAACTCAATCCAACAACATATCAAAAAAAAAAAAAAAAAAACATCCACCACCATCAAGTAGGCTTCATCCCAGAGATGTAGGGGTAGTTCAACATATGAAAAACTGTGAATGTCATCCATCATATAAACAACCTGAAAGGAAAAAAAAAACACATGATCATCTCAGTAGATGCTGAAAAGGCTTTTGACAAATCCAACACTCCTTCATGATAGTAGTCCTTGATAGACCAGGAATACAGGGAAAATACCTAAATATAATAAAGGCAATATACAACAAGTCAACAGCCAACATCAAACTAAATGGAGAAATACTCAAAGCAATACCATTAAAATCAGGAACAAAATAAGGCTGTCCTTTCCTTATCTATTCAATATAGTTCTCAAACTTTTAGCTAAAGCAATAAGAGAACAAAAGGAGATTAAGGGGATACATATTGGAAAAGAAGAAGTCAAACTATTTCTACTTACAGATGATATGATTGTATACAAAGTGAGCCCCAAAATTCTACCGGGGATCTCCTACAGCTGATAGATACCTTCAGCAATGTAGCAAGGTACAAAATTGACACAAAAAATTAAAAACCCTCATACACACTAAGGATAAAAGGGCTGAAAAAGAAATAAGGGTACCATCACCCTTTATAATTAATAGCTGCAAATAGCATTAGATATCTTGGCCTAATTCTAACTAAAGAAGTAGCAGACTTTTTTTGGCAAACACTTTAAATCACTAAAAAAAGAAATTAAAGAAGATATCAGAAAATTAAAATATCTCCCATGCTCCTCGATAGGTAGGATCAACATAGTAAAAAGGGCAATTTTACAAAAAGCAATCTGCAGATTCACTGTGATCCCTATAAAATCCTGACACAAATTTTTACAGACCGTGAAAGAACAATACTCAGCTTCATATGGAATAACAAGAAACCCAGGATTGCCAAAACAATCCTGTTCAATAAAAGAACTTCAGGAGGAAACACCATCCCTGGCTTCAAGATATACTATAGAGCTACAGTAATAAAAACAGACTGTTACTGGCATAAAAACAGACTTGTGGACCAATGGAATCAAATGAAAAACCCTGACATTAACCCACATACATATGAACACCTGATATTTGACAAAGACACCAAAATATTCGACGGAAAAAAGGTAATATCTTCAGCAAATGGTGTTGGTATAACTGGATGGTAGTATGTAGAAGAATGCAAATAGATCCAAACCTATCACACTACACAAAACTCAAATCTAAGTGGATCAAAGACCTCAACATAAACCCAGCTACACTGAACTTGATAGAAAAGAGAGTCTGAAATACCCTTCAGTGCACTGGCACATGTGACCACTTCCTAAATCTACCACCAGTGAGTAGCACAGACACTGAGAATAAATTCAATAAGTGGGACCTACTGAAACTGAGAAGCTTCTGTAGGCAAAGGACACCGTGAATAAGACAACACAACAGCCTACATATTGGGAAAAGATCTTCACGAACTCTACATCTGACAGAGGACTGATTTCTAAAATATATAGAGAACTCAAGACACTAGAATCCAAAACCTTAAATAACCCAATTTAAAAATGGGGTTCAGAGCTAAAAAGGGAATTCTCAACAAAAGAATTACAAATGACTGAAAGGCACTTCAAAAATTGCTCAACATCCTTGGCCATCAGAGAAATGCAAATCAAAACAACTTTGAGATACCACCTTATACCAGTCAGAACGGTTAAGATCAAAAACACAGATGACAGCCTATGCTGGAGGGGATGCCGAACAAGGGGAACACTCCTCCATTGTTGGTGGGAGTGTAAACTTGCACAGCCACTCTGGAATGCAGTATGGCGGTTTCTCAGAAAGCTGGGAATCAATCTTCCCAAAGATCCAGAAATACCACTACTGGGAATATACTCAGAGAATGCACGTTTATACCCAAAGGCATTAGCTCAACTATGTTCATAGCAGCATTATTAATAATAACAAGAACCTGGGAACAGGCTAGATTCCCCTCAACTGAAGAATGGGTTTAAAAACTGTGATAGATCTACAAAATGGAGTACTGCTCAGTAGTAAAAATAAATAAATAAATAATAAATAAATAAATAAACAAATAAGTAAATAAATAAATAATAAAAAATTTAAAATGACATCCTAAAATTTACAAGCAAATGGATGGATTTGAAGAATATCTTCCTGAGGGAAGTATCACAAGCCCAGAAAGATAGGCATGGGGTGTACTCACTCATAAGTGGACTTTAGATAAAAAGCAAAGAATACCCAAGCTGTAAACCACAACCCCTGAATAGATTGGAATCAGAAGGAACTTAAGAGAGACATCCAGAGATTTCCCTAAGAAGAGAAAATAGAGAAGATCTCCTTAGCAAATTGGGATCATAACTGGTTGCAACCAAGAAGAGGTGGGAACAAATTGTGAGAAAAGGAGATAGTTGAGTGAGAGGAGCAACAAAGAGGGAGAAATAAAAAAGGAGATGGATATCTCGATAGAGGAAACCAATGTGGGGTTGGAAAGAGACTGGGTGCTAGGGAAAGCTCCAAGAACTCACAGGATATCCCTGGCTAGTTCTCCAACCAATAGTGGAGGGGGTGCCTAATTATAGGCTTTCCCTATAATCAAATCGATGACACCCTAAGTGTCATTGCAGAACCTTCATCCAACGGGAAATAGAGGTGAAGGCAGAGATCCATGGCTGAGCACTGGGCAGAGCTCCTGGTCCAGCTGAGAGTGGGGGAGGAGAGTCTGTATGAGCAATGGGATAGAGATTATGAGGAAAATTCCCACAGTAATGGCTGGCTGGAGTTCTGGGGAGCTCACTGAATCAAGAACAGCCACTGGGGAACCACTGGGAAAAGGAGCTAGGCCCTCCAAGGATAGGAAGCCGTTGATTGGCATGGGCAGTAGGTGGAGCCTCGTGGGGTAGGATCAGACTGTGTTCCTGTGCATGGGCTGGCACCTTGGAGCCCATGTCCTACAGAGGAACACCTAACCCAGTCTTGATACTGGGATGAGGAAATTGAACTTGCCTGAGGTGGATACACTATGCTGAGCTAATCCACTTTGGGATTTTGTGCCCTTTTGTGGGAGGGGATGGTGGAAGGGAAGGGGAGGCTGAAGGCTGACTGGAAGGGACTGGAAGGTGAGAAGGGAGGGAGAGCAGGAGGGTGCATGGAAAAAATATATATATACATATATACATATATGAGAAAAAATAAAATGCAAAAAAGAAAAGAAAGACAAGAAAGAGAAAAAAGACTGGGGACTTTGTGCTCCTCAAACCACATATTAGGACTTTACTTATTTAATAAAATAAGTCATTTCTACATATGGAAGAACTGCCTAGAAGTAGACTTGTTGATGTCAATAAAGATACATTATACTCCAAAAATTCATGTATTTAGAATTAAAAACTAAAATTATGTGTAAGCAGCACTGTGGCTCCTGATTATTTGTTTTATTCTACAAAGCTTCCGTATTTTACAAAACATTTACAATCAGTATACATGACTTTCATAATCAGCAAAAAAAAAAGAATATTTTAAAGAAAAAGAAAAATGTGCAAATAGGTAGCCCTCAAACTGTCAAGAACCTGGAAGAAAAATGTGTGTAAGCCAAAATGCTTCAAGAAGGTTTACAGAAGCACTAGCCACAGTGTCAGTCCAGTGACAGAGTCCACAACACCTCTCAGATGATGACTATCCAAGAGGCAATGGGGAAGGGGAGTATCTGCACAACAGGAGGCAAGAGGGCAGGAAGCTCAGAGACTAACAATGGATAGTGAAAAGCCAAAGGGAGCTAGAGAGGAAATAAGAACACAGAGAGTCATCCAGCCATGAGTCCAGATAATGCCTCTATAGAGCTAGCCATGTGCCAGTGAACAGAGGTATATTCTACCACTGAGCCCTAGAAAAGTAGCCAACCAACCGTGTGCCTCCTCATCAGTAGGGTAGAAATGGGAAAAGCCTGAGAGGGGCCCTGGATTAGGAGCTCTTGGAACCTCCCCCAAAACTAACATCAGAAATAGGCAGCTTCTAGGACCCACTCTCTAACATGGTCACCACTGGTCACAGGAGTTATCTAAGCTTAGTTTAACATTAAATATGCATTTTTATGTGTAAGTAACATGAGTTTGTTTTCAGGACGACAAGGTGCTATTTTGACTCCTCTACTGTAGAACTGCATAGTCCTTAGAACATTTACAAGATTGTGTAGCGCTGTCTGCTATGAGATAGACAGTTTGTTTGAAGACCAGGTCTTAAGTTGTTGTATAGGCTGACTTAAGACCTGACACCTTTCTGCCTCAACCTCACGAGTCCTGAGATTATAGGCCTATGCCAAATACCTGGTTCTAGCATATGTAATATTTTTATTGTTTGAGAATTTCATATATGCATATATTATGGTTTGATCAAATCTATCTACCATTCACTTCCCCTCAATTCCTCCCCTTTCACTTTTGCCCCACTTTTATCTCACACACACAAAGACTGAGTCCAATTAGTGTTGTTTGCATGTATGTAGGTCTGAGAGGACCATTCACTGGGGCATAAGTGGTCTCTCAGGGTCTTCATCCTCTGTAGTAAGAGGTTTCTGATCTGTCCAGCCCAGCCTACCACTGAGGTCCAGACAAGTCCCGCAGTTGCTTAGTCTCAAATAATTACACAAAGACTTATATTAAATATAAGCTGTTTGGCCCATGGCTCAGGCATATTACTTGCTAACACTCTTAAACTAACCCATGATTCTTTACTTGTTTAGCCACATGGCTTGGTACCTTTTCTCAGAGCAACATTCTTGTCTTCTTTCCTCTGCATCTGCTAGCTTATCTCTCTGCCCTTCTATTTTTCCAGAATTGTCTTAGCCTTCTAGTAGCCCCACCCATACTTTCTGTCTGCCTTCTGCCCAACTAGCATTTTATTAACCAGTAGGAATGACAAATATTTACAGTGTACAAAAGCATAGTCCTACAGCATGACTCCTCCTTCCCTACCAGCCATCAGTTGCCAATCGTTCCTCAAGCAGGAACGTAACTTGATGAACCTCTCTCTGATCCACACTGGAACTTCAGTACAGGCCTTGTGCACTCATCCCACAGCCACTGTAAGTTCATGTGTACAACTGGCCAACAGTATACAGCAAATGACATTTTCCCACAGACAGCCTGGTGTGGGATGTCTTTCTGTATGCTGAGAATATCATTGGCTAATAAAGGCACTGTTTTGGCCTATGACAGAGCAGCTTATAAGCAGGCGAGAAATCCAAGCATAGATACAGGAGGAGGGTGGAGTCGGGAAAGATGCCATCCAGCTACCCAAAAAGCAAGATATAAAGAAATAGGTAATCCATGGACCACATGGCAAGACAGCTTAATGGAAATGGATTGAGTCAAGATGCAATAGCTATCTAAAAATATGCCTGAGCCATAGGCCAAGCATCATGTAATTAATATAAGTGTCTGAGTCATTTTGGAGGGCTAAGCACCAGTGGGAGGGTCCAGACCACCAGGACGGACAGGCCAGAAACTCATATTACAATAGCCACTAGCTCAGGCTTTACAGTCTCTCCATTCCAAATTCTAGGGCAATCCCTGAGCCTTGGGGAAAAGGGAATATGATATAGCTCTCTCACTTAGAGTACTTTACAGTCTCTTATTGTCCGTGTGTAGACCAGCTGTGGGTCTCTGAATTAATCATTATCTACTGCGGCGGGGAGGGGAGAACTTCTCTGATGTGGGTTGAGAGATTCACTGATCTTGGTATAAAAATAAGAAGTCAGAGGCAGTTTATTACAGTATCTCTTTAGCAGAATAATAGTATGAGGTTTTCCCTTAGAGCCTGTGACCTAGCCAACCACTCACTGTTAACAGTACCAGGCATGATTTCTGTCTTGTGAAGCAGGCCTTCCATCCTATTAAAAAGAGGTTGGGTATTCCCACAACATTCATAAAATTAAAAATGTTTAGCTAATCATGTCACTCTAGCCATGTTTCCAGTGACTAATGGTTTCATGTGAGATGGAAAAGAAGAGAGACATGTCTGTCATTTCAGAAAACTACAGCTTTACATAGTGTTCCTCTGGGGAATTGCTTAGAGTACTCAGAGCTTCTCATAGAATCTACAGAGCCAGCAGAGAGTAGGGTAAGGACAGGTATAGTTGGAATCCAAAGCCCACAAATCAACTGAAACCCAACTCACATGATTATCAAATGCAGAACCGTGGGCCTTTCACTTTTCTGAGTCTTCATTACTTCACTGAATCAAATAATAATATATGTTTCTGGGTAGTGACAAAGAATGGTACACAGAACGCAAACTAGGACAGAGCAGACACTCAGAAATCCATGGTTGTTACATAGAAAAACCAGAACAGCCTTTCATGGGCATCATCTGGGTTCCAAAACAGCCAGTCAGACCTACTCAGAACCACTATGGAACTAAGAGCTCCTCAGTATTCCTGAAGGTTCTTTGAAGGTCACTGGTCTTATACCTACCATCGTTCCAAGTTGATGAGCCCCTTTTGGCCCCATCCTACAGATAAAGTAACTGAGGTTGAGCAGGGCATTGTGGGTCACACCGTGTCCCCATTGCCCCATATATTCTTAGTCAAACATCACATTCAGGGAGCTTTTGGAATCACGGTCTAAAGTCTTTCTTGGGTTTTTATTCAGCCATAAAGAAAGATTGTATCATTTTCAGGAAAATAGATGGAACTGAAGATCATCATTTAAGAGAAATTAATTGCCAGGATTAGAAAGACAAGTATTGTGTGTGTTTTCTCCTATGTAGAATCTGGATTGAGAGGGAGAGAGGGGAGAAAGGAGAGAGGAATATTGAGACAGAGAAGAATAGAAGGTGAACTATTTGAGATGAGGAACAAGGAATAAAATCAGGAGAGGGAAACAAAAGAGGGTAATGAGAGGTGAATATAATATAAATATATTACATATATATGAAACTGTCATAGTGAAACCTATTATTTTGCATAATTAATATATGCTAATAAAAGTTTAAAGATGATAAATAAATAAACAACCTTCTCCTTGAGCAGACTGTGTCTATCAGGGGAGATGAGCAGACTGGAATCCTTGCATTGGGGTGGCAGACAAAGGTCTCCCGTTATCCCCAGGGAAAGATGAAGAAGAGCCCAGAACAAGCCCACAGGATCAGGCAGAGAACATGGATACCACTTCCAGCCATCATCTACTGGGGAAGGAAAAGTAAAAAGCAAACACAGGGTTTGTGAAAATGGAACTGGGCATCCTCTCCAACCAGGACTGAGCTCTGACCTCCAGAAGGAGGGATGAGAAGGGATCAGCCTTTCAGGGCAGGCAGGATAAACAGAAGCAAAGCTGTTCTCATTCAGTTATGACATAAAGCACAGTTAGGGAATAAGAGAGCCAATTTCAGTGTGACAGGAGAAGGCATAAAAAGGATATGTGGGACCTAGCCTTGGCTGGTTACATTATAAGTAGACAAGAGCTAGATGGGCAGGCACTGCCAGTTAATTAATTAACAGTGGCCCCTTTAAAAAGAGCTCTGCTTATTTGTATGAAGGCGCTGAACATATCTAGCAGGATTTAAACTCAGGCTTTCCTTACTCATTTATGTTTCCCTATAACCTGCTCCATTTCCCCCAGGTTCCAAACTAATGAAATTCTTATTTAGATGCTGGGGCCATCTGCGCCTGGTGCCTGCCATGTGCATCCCTGCTCCCTACCCACAGGTTGATGACATCTTGGAGTATGGGGAATTCGCCCAGAACGTCCCAGTCTGGGAGCCCAGTTGTGTGGGGAGTGAGAGCCTGAGAAGAAAGGTCAGATACTGATGGTCCTCTGCTCCAAGGGGGCTCCTACTGCTCTGCCAGGAAATGCTGACAGCTGGCATCTAGGCAATCTCATTTACCAATGGACACATTAGCCTTCACAGGGAACAAGGCCTCACTCTGGCACCAAAGGTGTGGGTTGTACACACTAGTGACCAGTGAGGCCCAGGTTGCCACTTCCTTTACCCCCACCTTACTTTTTTCTAAGCATACAGACAGCACCAACCCATCTGGCTTCACCCAGTCTGCTTGGCTGCTTGTTCACGGATGGTTTCTGTCCATTGGCCCTTGTGAATTTTAAACATCAGGTGGATTACATTTTCTTCAATTAGTAAAGTTGGCACTAGGGCCTGCCTGTCACTATGGGTCCTTGTACACTCTCCTGACAAGTGGTCCCTCGCCCCCAGCATTGGCAGCCATGGGTCCCAAGACTTGTGTCTGTCCACAGCAATGACAGGCGAGAACAGCTGGCAGAACACTCGTAGGCTTAGCCCCTGGACGAGCCCTGTGGATGTCAGGCTCCTCACTCACGCTATTCTTTCAGCAGCCTGATCCTCTGGGACCTCTACCCCAGCCTAGCTTGGCAAACATGGTTTTCTTGTTCCTGGATTTTTTTTTCCTTCCTTCCCGGGTCCTGACTTGCTATATGACAATAAGATATCAACTCTCTAAACATGTTTCACTGTCCTGACTAGGGCTCCTTCCCTGCCTGGCCTTTCTAAATACCATTCTTCAAGAAGGTTTGATATGGGCTTTCTCTGTGCCTGGCATTCTAGGACATTCATACTTCCATCTAGCTCAAGGAAGACCAGAATCCAGCTGCGCTGTGCCTCGTGTTTCTCTGTACCCGGCAAAGATACATGTTTGTGGATCTGATGAATTGCTTGAATAAGAGAAGACAGCAGAGAAAACAACCAATAAAGACAATATGAGCATTGACTTCATTTATTTAAGGCAAGTATAAAGTCCTTTGGGAGCTCAGAAAGCAAAACAATTAATTTTGTCTGGGTGGGATACGTTCCAGGCATGACCACGTGTAAGTCAGGTCGGGGAAGAAGCCATGGGCTCTGATGCCACGTTCTTGCTCTACAGTAAACCTTAGGGCCACAGAGGGGTTAGCAACAATGCTTCTATGTGAGTGGCAATGGTAAAAAGCAGCTTATGGGCTGATGACATGTCTCTCCAGAGGTAAGTGTGCCTGCTCCCACCTGAGTTCAGAATCAGACTCATGTTGTGTAAAAAGAGAACCAGATTACCTTCTGACCTCACATATATGGCATGGCACACATGTACACATCTACACATGTACACAAATAAATAAATATAAATAAACGAATAATTTTACAATCAACTCATGAGGTTAGATTTGCCTTCCTAATAAGCCCTGGGTCTCTTGCCCTACTCAATGTGAACTCCTAGGTTGGGTTGTGAGGTCAGTGCTTTTACCTAAAGGAACTGTTGTGGGATATTTGTACACTTGTGTGAAAATGCATTGCTGTGATTTAGGTATAATAAATTCCAGATAATAGCTAGGGAGAGGTTAGACGGGAGGACGTCCAGGGACAGAGAAGACTCTGGGAAGAAGAAGGGCTGAGTCGCCAGACAGACAAAAAGGAAGCAAGATGAAAAAGAGATAATGTCACATGAGTGAATTAGATTAGTACAAATGGTTTAAGTTATAAGAGCTTAGAGACAAGCCTAAGCTAAAGGCCGAACTCTCATAACGAATAAGTCTCTGTGTCATTATTTGGGCTGTCAGTAGAAAAGAAAGTCTGTCTATAGGAACCCAGTACTAAATGAGGAAAAATATCGGATGGATAAGAACAGTAAGGAGAATTTCTGCTGGTCCTGGGCTCCTGATCCATACTGGTTCCTGCTGCTGTGGCTTCTGAGATTATAGGGATGCTAGGAAGTAGATGGACCAGTTCTCCAGAGTATGGCTTGTCCTTACAAGGGCGAAGAAGGCCAAAGAAGAGGGAAAGATATGACCATTAGCATAAGGAACGGGTCTGATGTTCTTCAGAGCAAGCGGACTCTCCTCACAACCTCTAAACCACCACATAGCATGATTCTGCCTTCTCTGTGAAGGTGGTCCCCTCTAACTCCCAGGCTAACCATAGTGAGGTCCTCCTCCATTACCCTATCCCAGTCTTTTGGTAACTCTGTTTTCATCAGTTTTGGGGGGCAAAGTCTTACCTGTGTAACCCAACCTGCCTGGAACTCAAGACCATCTGCCCGATCCTCTTAAGAGCTAAGATTATCAGGCATATGCATCCATATCCAACCTTTTTTAAAGTCTTGTCTCTTCTGAGAACAAGAAGGAAAAGTAAGAAGAAACGAAGGAGGTACAGAGTGGAAAATCAAAAGGAAAAGAGAAAGCAGATATGGAGAAAAAAAATTTTAAAAACAAAGAAATGAGAGGGATATGACGCAGCCAAATATGAAAGGCCTATAGACTTCTCAGGGCCAGGCCTGAGGCTCTACTGAGACGTCTTGGGAGAGTGAAGGCCACTATCCCAGCCTCCTTCAGGTCCCCCTCAAAGCACCCTAGAATATCATCCAGCTAGGAGATGGCCTTGATTATCAAAGGCTTCTTTGGGTGCCTCTCCATCCTCAGATTTCTAAGTGATGTTATCGGTCTTGCCTGACTTTTGGGAAGGGCATGGAAGAATTCAGAAACCCAACAGTTTACTGGCTTGTCTCCTGATTCATGCGATTCTGCACTTCAAATTGCTTCAGTTCAAACTCCTTATGATTTTTTTCTGAGCTGCTGGGATGAGAGTGTATTGATTCTGTGTTTTGATAAGGTCAGCAGTGATCAACTCTGACAGTCAGGCGATGGTCTGTCCTCTTCCCCCTCCACTGGATATGGCGCCACATGCAGAAAAGGCAAGAGAGAAACACAAGGAGGAGGCAATACCCTTTGTCTCCATGTTTCTGAAAACCTCTTTAAGCCCTATCAGCAAAAGTGAGCTCATCTGGGACTGCAGCCCAGGAGAAGCGTTAAGGGCACACTTGATCTTTTTCATATGCAGCTTCATCTCCCTTTCCCCCTTGAGTGTTCCTGCCCTGCAGCTTATTCTCCTGATGGTGACTCATTTTCCTCCAAAGAACCAATTAAGTTCTTCGTAACATCAGCAGAGTCACGATGACACTGATTAACGTTCAGAACCTGTAGGACTGTTCAGATAGAGATGGCTGGGAAGGCACAGAGAAGGTCCCTCTGAGGTTTTACACAGTTGATTTGAGCTTGATGAGAAAAGTGCTTGGTTTTTTCTCACTTAGCTGTGGCCCAGGAGGGGATACTGCCTGGAGCTCCATCCCCAAAAAGAGACTGCATCTCCTCAAGAATGCCAGGCAGTTTTCCAAACTAATTCTATCAGTTAAGGGCTCATGCTCCTGATAGGATTTGAATATGAAGAGTCTTCCCTCAAGAGACTGCTGTGTTGAAGATATGATCCCCAGCTGGTGGTGCTATTGGATGAAGAAGGCATTAACTCCATCATTGGGTCCATTGCTGATGAATTTATGTTGAATGGGCTATTGGGAGATAGAAGCAAGCCACTGAGCTTACTTTGAAGAATATGCTTTATGCCTGCTTTCAACATGGAGCTCACCACCATGCTAATATGCATCAAGCCAACAGAAAGGGAAGCTCACAGAAGGATACCCTTAGGAATGCCCCTCTACCATGCTCTTTCATGTTTCTGCCCTGATGCAAGCATAAAAACAATGGTGCCAGCTAGCCATGGACTCTTCCTTTTAGGTTAGTTAGGTCCGATACATTGTCCCAGCAAAAAAAAAAAGGCTGACTAACACAAAGGCCTAACAGTGGTTTTTACCTCTCAGTGATATGCAAACACTGTCAGTATGTACATGGAAGCTTCTGTAGAAAGACAATTCCGAACTTTCATCAAATTCACCATATGAATCATGACCCAGTGGAGGTCAAGAATGTTTCATACATTTTTTTCAAAAGCCCCTTGGGGAAAATCAGTTTTCTCCAATGAAGTGTTATTGGATATATCAACCAGACTGCAGGTCAGACCGGGTACAGGAGTCGTTGGCTGTCACAAAATGAACTCGTTGGTAATCGTGAACTTTTTATTTCACTTTGCTGTGTTTGAGCTTTTTTGTCTTATTGATTCTTCTGCTTATTTGTTCTGATTTTCATCTTTGTGTTTTTATTGGTTTTCTATCATTGTTTCTTGGTTTGTACGTGTGTGTGTTGTTTCTTGAATCTTTGTTTTCATTTTATTTCGAGAGAAAACATAAAATTGAGTGGATAGAAAGGTGGGGAGGATGTGGAAGAAAGTTGGGAGAGGGGAAAAGTATAATCAGAATACAATGTGTGGAAAAATTTTAATCCCTTATAATTCATCAGACTTTTTAAATGCCATTGGAGATGTCCTCAGATACCAAGGTCTACAACAAAGATTGATGTCTTAAATCTGTGAGTTACCCTAATGTTCTAGTTAGTATGCAGATCCCGTTGCCTGACTAGTTATTTAATGGGCCTACTGACCAAGATAAAGGCACATCACAAAAAACAAGTGTCCCTGTGTGGACACCAGTTAGACATCAACTGTATAACTCTACACAGGTCCAAGCGTTATTGGATAAAAACCAACTGCAATGTAGTCAGAGCCACTGGCCAGCTTTGTTGAAGGGGCTCAAATCACAACATTAAACACATCAGAAATCAGAGCTACTTCTGAGAGGAGGCCTCACTGCAGTAATGAATGCTTCAGGCACCGAATCTCATGGAACACACAGCTCTTTGAAGTGTCCACATCTCCATTATACAGATGAGGAGGTCAGAGAGAAAATGTGTTGATCATCCCAATACTGATGTATGGACATAGTGAGATTCTAGCTAATGTTGTGTGATCCAAAAGTCCCAGCTTTGGAAGCCACACCATGAGAAGAACCCAAACATGTAGGACGGCTCAGACCTGACATACTCTTGTTTCTTACTTTTGGAAAGCCCTAAAGAATGCGTGTTTCTTGCTGACAAGCCACTTTACTTTGAATAGTGATTAGGAACCTGGATTGTTTCTAAATCATGCTTCTGCTAACGCATGGCAGACCACTGTGTGGGTCTGCACCAGCCACCAGGAAGGGAAAAGTTACAAAAGACTGTCCTTGGGATGTTTTCTGCTGGTGCTGGAAGTACATGTCTTCTGCATCAATGGAAGATGCCATTGGCTGGAACTTAGTCATGTGGTTACATCTGAGTGCAAGTGAGGCTGAGGAAATGCAGTGAGGTATGCCTCTTGGGAAGAAACAGTTTGACTGAACTTTAGCCAATGCTGGAAACAGAGAGGGGTTAGATTGCATAGCAAAGGTGTAGTTTGCAATACCATTTCCAGTCAGTTCTACTGCTTGTTTGTATTCCTGTCCCTGGGGCCCTTGGCAAAAAAAGCAAGTCTTTCTTTGCTAGAACAGTAACTCTCTGAGGATTTACACACCAGTGGGAAGGTGACATAAACAAGGGCCCCCATGGACCAGTGAATCAGGTGGAGGACCATTTTATAAGTTCCCCCCCCCAAAAGCTGTGGATCAGTGACCCTCACAAACAGTAAGAGGATCTCTGCCCCCTCCCACATTTTAATGGTTCAGATTCTTTCCTGAAAGATTGCTCTTATCATCTAGAGTATTTGAACATCCTCCTTATTGACTCCTTTTTTATGCTCACTCTGTTGACCATCCTAACTCTGGCAATATTGTCCTGATGTTTGGGAATGGGATTCACACTACCTCCCCTGACTCTGTGGACATCCTGGGCCTCTCTACAGAATCTCTTCTCCTACCAGCCTTTTAGAGCCTAATCCCTTCCAGCCTCCAAATCCATCATATAGAGTTGCCTGTAGCACATGAGAAGCCATCATCGACTACACATTAGTCTAGGCAAAATAGCTCTACTTGAGCCCACTTGCCAACATTTTCAAACCTCAGCCCTTCTGTGTGAGTGCGCACACCCTCGCCCGCAAGGACGATGCGACACCAGGCTCTTCTTTCAGTGGTTTATTCGGGACCTTGAAACTTCTTCTGCCTCTGCTCTGCCTCTGCTACTGCCTCTCCTACTGGGGAAAACCCGCTCCCAGCTATATACCCTCTGGACTGCTAGTCACGGGGCGCCACGTGGGCCATGCCAATAGATCCAGGTGCACGGAAGCAAGCCACACCTGGAAGCAAGCCACGAGCTTAGCCTTAGCCAAATGAGGAGTTGTTTATCTCAGAGAGCTCTCACCTCCAGAAGGTGAAAGGCGGAAGCCAGCACCATCTTCAAGGTGCAGCCACGCGGCTCTCTACAGTTCCCCCTTTTTGTTTTTATAAAGGTGAGTGCAGAGGTCTACTCTCTGTTGTGCAAGGAACATTATCCCAAGACTCCTTTTGGGGCATCCCCCTAGGGATTATGGGACTTGTTCGACACCCTTTTTTCACAGAGGTGGGACATTAGGGTGAGAAACCCACATGCAAGCAGACATGTTCTCCTTGAGCCCTCCAAAACATAGCTGAGGTGCTCAACTGCAGTGCACTAGTCTCGCCACCTGCAAAAAGCCTTAATCTTTTAAGGCAGCAAGCCAAACATAGGGGTACTGTCCAGTCTCTATGGCTACAAAGGCTTGGGCAATCATGGCTGCATCCCGGCACTGTCTGGTCCTAATGCGGCAAAGGCACCACAAGCAAACCCCAGAGACCAGCGCCATCAGGCCAGCTATAGCTCCTAGTCCCGCCCACTCCTTCAGATGATCCATAGTAACAGCGGGCCAGGTAGCCAATCCCTCAGCTATGGTAAAGAGAGCCAGAGAAAGTCTCTCCTTTGGGGAATTTGGGTGTAGTTATCCATTACTACTTCCTGCTGATTAAGGGGCATTGAAAATCTCATGGATTGTTGAGAATGGATCATAATCTGCAGCCATGAAGCTGATCTGGCCATCTCTTCCCATCAGAGGTTTTCTTCAGGGGGTCTTGGTTGATGAAACCATATTTGCCTGGAAGCAATCCACAGGTTCTCATCTTCTGTGGAAACAAAAGCAGAACTCTTCCGAAGCAATAAATCCTTAGACACAAATTTTGAAATCAAAATACCTTTAAAATATATATTCTTATTTAACTCAGTAGCCTTAGCATTTGTAATCCATTGTCTTTCTGCAGTTAGCTCATTAACAGTTAAAAAATTAGAAGAAAACACAATAACCAAAATCCAGATTTTGTGTCTATTTTCTATCTTTACATGGCTTATTATATTTTTATTACTCTATTTCTCTCTTTAAAGAATTTTTCTAACCTCTTTCTTTTCTCTCTGAAGCCTATGTACCTTTTACAAACTTTGTAACCCATTTACAGATTTTTCTTTTTATCTGAATCTGTTTTATTGTGAATCCTTAATCATCTTCTAACCATAAGAGCTTTCAAAATACACTCTCTAAAAAGAAGCATAGTTTTTGTAAATTAGGCTGAATCATTAAGTTCTCTTAAAGGGACCGCATCTCTGTTCCTGGCCAGCAAACAGAGCATGCCCAAGAAAATGCTGCTACTAAGACGCCCATAGCAAAATCCTTTTCTCTTTCACTTTTGAACTCGCTTGTCAGTGAGCCTTATCAAATTGTTTTTTTTCCCCGCTTTTGTCTCGGATCCTCAACCCACCTGAGGACTATTCCCCCGCTTTTGTCGTGGGTCCTCAACTTGCCTGAGGACTCTCTGGTGCACCCCCTGACCACTGAAAGTTCTGGGCCTTTGTTGACTGTACGGCGTTCTCCCCGTATGGGCCACCACTTGTCGCGCGCACCCTCACCCGCAAGGACGATGCAACACCAGGCTCTTCTTTCAGTGGTTTATTCAGGACCTTGAAACTTCTTCTGCTTCTGCTCTGCCTCTGCTACTGCCTCTCCTACTGGGGAAAATCCACTCCCAGTTATATACCCTCTGGACTGCTAGTCATGGGGCGCCACGTGGGCCATGCCAATAGATCCAGGTGCACAGAAGCAAGCCACTCCTGGAAGCAAGCCACAAGTTTAGCCTTAGCCAAATGAGGAGTTGTTTATCTCAGAGAGCTCTCACCTCGGGAAGGTGAAAGGGGGAAGCCAGCACCATCTTCAAGGTGCGGCCATGCGGCTCTATACAGATCTCCTTGTTCTGGCTGAAGCTTAATGTGGAGACACTACAGCTCTGAGAAGTGGAAGCCTGCCCTTAACAGCACAGAGTAGAATAGATCACATGATATTTTATGGTATTTGAAAAAGTAGAACCTTCACCTTAATTTCAGGGTCAATTGGCCTGCCTACCTCTCAGTCTGTATATTCTAATAACTTTGACTTACAGAGTCCCTGATAGAAACCGAAAAACTAGAACTTTAAAGAGGTATCTTCATCTCTAATGTAGTCACGCTAACTGCTTGATTAGTGACTATTTCATCCAGTGAACATGGAAAGGTATGGGGGAGGGCAGCAAAAAGAGACAAATGGGATGGGAATAAAAAGGGGAGAGAGAATGGGGGGGGGGGGGGGCTTTCACAGTGTATTCCAAACTGTTCTGATTAAAAGGAGAAGTGATATGAGTACCTCTTTATCCCCAACGGAATAAAACCAAGCCAGAAAGAATCTGGTAGAATTATCAGATGGTTTGCACTGATGGTGGCCTCTAAGCCATGGTCATGCTCAGGTCACCTAATCAACCAAAGCATCCCACCGCCTAGGACCCACACCTGCTCTCCCATACCCTCCTTCTCATCCTTACTCCTCCCCAGAGACAAAGCTGCCAAATCATTTCCAAGAGCTGCTGCATTCCCCCAGAAGTCAGGACAAGCTGCTTATCTCAAGACCCCTTAGGTGTATGAACATATCCCCGTTGACCTTAGCTGCCAGTAGCCTGTCAAATACTTATTTAGCAAATATCTTCCAGCCCCCTCCAAATTATTCAGTGAACCAGAAATTGGCCAACAGGCACAAAACACCACACTTGTGGGCTCCAGCTTCATTACTTTAAAATAGCAACTCCAGGCAGAACATGTTATCCAGTCTACAAGGGGCAGCAGGTTAGGAAAGCCAGAAGGATTGGCATGTCCATTCCAAGCAGGCTCTCTGGGATAGCGGATGCAGAGACAGAAAACATTTTTCTTTTATTGTTTGGCTTTTATTTAAAGAGAAAGTCCCCAAATGGAATAGAGAGTGTTCGGGTTGTTTTAAGGGCATCCTTCCTTTCTGTGACACCATGAGTCTGCTCTCCATTTTTCCAAGCTCCAGAGAGAAACTCCACTTGCCAACACTTGAGTGATTTCACCTCTAGCGTTTCCATGGTGATGCACATCCCTGCACAGCCTGGAGAAAAGGTGCAGCTCCAAGGGACAATGAATATGAACGATGCCCAGCAATCTCCCTAGGGTGGGGATGAACTATCCTAGAGGAGCTGGGTTGCACAGAGGCCTGGGTCCATATGGCCTCTGCCCTCAGATAACCTGGAGTGGACTTCACATGCTTAGGATGGAAACTTTAGCTAGCAGGAGTTCTAAGGACTAGCAAGGGAAGGCACCAGCTCTCCAGAAAGAACGCACAGAGCATCTCTAATAGGGCAAGCTATAAACAGTATGATGTTCTGGATTATAAAAGGTCTCTATGATACTTGGGGCTTAAAGGTGTTTGGCCTTTCTCCAAGTTTGGCCCACCCAAAGGTTGCCATCACATTGCCAAGACACAGCTATGAAACAAGAGCAGAGAATAATAATTCCTCAAGAATCTAAGACTGAACTCTGCTCTCTGGTGAGCTTTTCAGCATAAGGTGAGGTCTTTAGCATAGACTCTCCCACATGGGTTATCATAAAGCTGCCACCAAGGACCTGTGTTACATGCCAAAGACAAAGTATGTTGCATGTGTCCCCATAGTTAAGTAACTCCGTGCACTAGGAAGCATCATCTTCATCTTGGAAAGAAAGTGAAGCTGGGAGAGGTTGCCTGACTTAGCTAACTCACAGAGGAAGCTACTGAGGAAGCCGAGATCTGAATGCGAACAGTCTCAACTGGGAGGCTGATACAGGCACACCACTGTGCAGCTGCATCAAGGGTTAGGGCTGACCACAAGGCAGCCAAGAACAGTTACACAGTGCCTACCACAGCTTGATTTTGTTCAGCTTCCCATCCTTTACAGCTGCAGCTGGATCCCGGACTCCTCCCACGGCTTCTATAGGCTGAATATGTCTTTACTCTTGACTTAGCCAAGGAAGCATGAGAGTCATATAAGACAGCTGTCAACCCCTCCATATTTCATTTGAGGAAATGGGGTCCCAAGAGGCAAGGCTAGCTCAAACTCCAGTGAGTATCAGAGACTAGTTTTCAATCCATTTCTGGCTCCAAAGCCAAGGCTTCTACATATGTCTGCCGTTGCTTTCACATTATTCTTTTAATCTATACTTTGCAAGTTCTATGTTAAGTGACCAGCTCTCCAACCTTAAGAAAATAGAGCCTGGTAGGATGGGGACACTAATGTTTCTCTCTTACTGCCACCTACCTGGTCACTTTAGCAGGATCTCATCTGTGTTAAGTGCATCTCCACTGATTCTACCTCCTTTTCCACCAACGCTAATAGCGTATTCTACAGAGACTCTAGACTGAGCACAAGGAACTGAGAAGAAAGGGTTCAAACCCCGTGTTCCCTAACTCAGTCCTTACAGACAGCCCTAACAGGCAGGACCCTATTGAATTCCCACAATGACCCTCACAGGGTTGGTGCTCTGACAATGCTTGCTTCTTAGCAAGGAAACTGATGCTCAGCATAGCTAATCAATCAGCCCTCAAGATCATTCAATAGATAAGCGGAAGCCAGTGTGGGAGCCAGGTGATCCACCCACATCAGCCTGATTCTGTGAACCAGAGCTGTACAGCCTGTTGCGCTTTGCTCTGCATCGGGGGCCGATTGCAACGAGAGAGAAGGAAGCAAGTGTGTCTGGAGCCTGAGGAGGAACACTGGCGGAGGGGAGACTTTGGTGCAGAAAAGAATAACACAGCAAGGGCTCCATATTGGCAGCCTTCTTTCCCGAAACGAATTAAATGTGAGGAATTGTTTGGTTTTCAAGGGATCCTCGTCACCACTTTTCTTAGATTTTCCAGAGTTCCTGACACACACACACACACACACACACACAAAGAGAATAAGGACCATTTGACCTGAGAGGAGATCCACAGGAGAAAGCGGCCCCTTGACAAGCAGAATGGTGTGGATCTGAATTCACACAGGGTCAACATTAGGACCCCATATATGCAAAGCTGTGAAGTGGAGATCAGATTTTCCACAGCTGGCCTTCTGCACCTCTCTCTGGCTGGTATACCCTAGACCACGGGAAGTGGAAAAACATTTACCAAGAAAAGGAGGAGGGAAGGAAAGAAGCAGCGCTCTGCTCAGACCAGAAGTAACCTTTCTGAATTTCATTTGTAATCAGCATCTACAACCCAGACAGTTCTTTCTCTGGGTACTCAGATCACCTAAGGAGACAATGCTTCTCCCACCCCCAGCTCTCTTCCTCAGATTTTGCTACATTTCCAGCTACACACCTAATGGATCTGAGCTAAATCAGACTCTGTCAGAGAGGCATGTGCCTGGAGCATTTGTCAGAACATGTGACTAATCTGCATGATACCCACTGTGAAGATGGACAGAGTAAGGCCTTTCGGGGTTAAGCAGTCTGAGTGTATGGCAGCAGAAACGACTGTAGTCTCCACTCCAGAGTGGGTCTCTAAGGCGGAGTCTCATCAATAATAGCATAGGAGAGTGATGCCAAGTTCCCAGAGGGGCAGGGTCAGCCTGCTTAGCTGAGAGAATCAAAGGATTTCCAAGATGATTCTGTTTGAACTGTGCTCTGCTCGCTGCCTGTGCCCACATTTACAAAACCAGCTGGACTCAATGCCATCATCCAATTAGCGCATGCCAGTACCAGCTCCCTGGGGCCAAAATGAAACAGGCAGGATGAGATCAAACCCTAGTCCCATGCTTTTAGAGTAGATGCCTAGAGGCACATAGAACTGCCAGAGGAGGCGAACTATGCCTACTGCAGGCAGACAGTACCAGCCCAGGTCAGCAGCTCTGGCAAAGGTGGGCACTCAGTGATGTTCCGCCAGGATATTGTCACTGTGCCCTTCTCTAGGTCTGGTAGTGAGCCAAGCCCCCAGAGAGTCAGAGATAAAAGATGGTTTCCCCTCTGAACAACTTCAGTCTAACAGGATACACAGCCTGTTGAGATACAATTAGAAAGTCTAAGAGAAGAAATGTAACTGGAGAAGAATAGAAGGCCATGGGAGCAGAGAGAAGGTGCCTGATTCCACTGGGCAGCAGGGGCCCAGCCTGGAAGGTTTCTGGGAGGAGGTGATGGATGTGTTGATTCTCAGTAACAAACTGGTACTTAGCGAGAGCCTATACTGACTGCCAAATTATGGCGTGCGGTCAGAGCAGAGGAAATGGCAGAGAGCAAAGTAAAAAGCTGGAAATGAAGGTGTTTTCCACCAACTATGGTGGCACTCATCTGTTATACAAGCACTTGAGAAACTGAAGTTGAAAGATCTCAAGTTTAATGAGAGACAGGGAGAAAGAGAGGAGAGAGAGAGGGGGAGAGAGAGTGCTATTCCTAAGTCACTGAATCACCTGAAGACTTTATGGCTGCAAATTAAGTTTAAGGTCAGCATGAAATACATGAGTCCCTGTCTAAAAGAGAGAAGAGAGAGAGCAAGAGAGAGAGAGAGAATGAATTTAAATGAGATGATCACAAAGGGACGCCAGATTTGTATTTTAACAGTTCTCTGACAGGGCTGGGGGACAGCTCAGTGGGTAAAGGGCTTGTGTGAAAACATGAGGACCTGAGTTTCCATCCCTGGTACCGTGTAAAAGCATGTGCCTGTAACCCAAGCACTAGTGAGGCAGAGACAAGAAAGCCTGGGAGCTTACTAATGAAAACAGCAAATTCCAGGATCATTAAGAGGCCATTTCTCAAGGTATTTATTATTATTGTTGTTGTTACTAATTATATAATTATCAATAGTGGTATTAATGATTTACTAATTTATATTATTAATAATACAAACAATTTGTATTGTTATTGGTGATGTAAATTAGTAATAATAATAATAAGGTGGCCAATGATAGAGGAGGATACTTGAAATAGACCTGTGGTTTCCACACTCGCACATACAAACACACTTCCATCAGCAGAGGAATTGCACGACTACCTGTTACATTAATCTGCAGAGATGTGAAGTGACCTTGAGGCCAAGGAGCAGCTCAGGGAAGCATTAAAAATACAGAATGGGATGTGTCCTGGAGATGACGCTATGGAGGAATGAATGGGACTCGTTCCTTCAAGAAGCTTCTCGAAGAAGAGTAAGAGCCAAGTGAACTGAGCAGAATGAAACGGAGGAAGTTCAGCACAGGAGACAGATCCTCCCTCTGTCTCTGTCTCTCATTGGATCCCACTAGAGACTCAGAAGATAAGAACTTCGGTGGAGCAGTGAAGCGCTGAGCAGTGATCGGGGCTGGAGCAACCAATTTGGTGCCCTTGGAGGAAAATATCAAAATCCCACCAGGCAGGAAGGCTCCAACCACCATCTCTGTCATTGATCCATGCTCAAACACTTCTGCTTGCCCCCCCCTTCACTCCCTGGAGGTCTCACTGAGCTGCACAATCATAAGTCATTGGCCTAATAGCTTTATTAGGAGGGAAAAAGCATTAAGCCTCAGCTTAATGAAACCAGAACAGAGGAGGAAGAGGCAGCATACCTGTCAGCTCACTTGCATGAACTCTTGGGAACCCACCAGAAAGCTCTCCAGTCTTCATGGCAGGGGTGATTAACCTTGGACAGGAGTAACTCTGACTGGAAACATGTTGCCGGTTTGTTTTCTTCCTTAAAGGCTTTATAATAAGAACAAGCATCTCACGGTAACATGTCATCACCGGGCAAATAGAGTCAGGTTGGGGAGAGTGCCCGAAGCCTTCCTGCTCTCAAATATCTGCCTTGATCAATAAAAGATCACAACCAGGCAGCTCTGAGCTTAATTATTTACTATTTCTGTGCCTTCGTCTGCAAGAAATTTTCTAAAGAAATCCAACGGCCTGCTCAGTGCCATATGGAGTCAATACCCTGTACTCTTTGAGTGTTAATGAATTAATTAATCAACTAGCGGCAGTAAAGGTCTGTGGAGACCACGGATGCTCAGCTCCCTGAGGGAGCACTTTTCACTTGTTTTGGCAATAACTTTAAATCATTCCTTCCTAAAAATCCTGAGTAATTTCTCAGCTGAAATGTTCATTAGGTTGTATAAATTGTCAGTGTCGATTATGTTGATAACATCAACCTATTCTGTTTTTCATGTTATTTTCACTTATAAAGCCAATTCCCAATTGTCTGTGAAAATGGTAGAATGAGAGGCAACGGAGGAAGTAAGTTCCTCCTCTTAGCCAATCAGCATCCAGCACGTCCCTGGGTTAAGGAGATTCATTGGTATACCTGCCAGCACCCTGCCTTCTTTGGCCCTTTGAAAACCATCTTAAATGGTGAAATGGTGAATGAAATCTAAAAAAATAAGAGGAAAAGAAGCATAAAACCAGGTCCAAACTACTACACCAACTACATGTAATTAAACTGCATTAGTGAGGCCTCGATGTGATATCAATCATAACCAAAGGCAGTAAGAATAACTTAAGATCTTCCCCGTAGCAATAAAAGATGCCTAGGAAGAGAGTTGCCAGGCAGCAGGAGGAATTAGGACTTGCTTTTGGGGAAGGTGGGAGGGCTGAAAATGCTATCAATGGAAACGACAAAGCCTAGACTACAAGTTCCTTTCGAGTAAGAAAAAAAAATGACTGCACATTGGTGTGATGAAGGCATTAGGCAAGTTGACAGCTTTTACAAGGGGCTGAGAGGGGTGGCTGACATGAGACTTAAAGAAGCCTCTGATGGTCTTCACCTAGTGAGCTACCAAATGGGAGGAATGAGGGACCATCAGAAATCTCACTGTGTGTTTTAAAACCACGATTTATCGAATGTTGACAAAGTTAAGTTCTGGTCTGAGAAGGGATTTGAAAATCGCAGAGCCCTTTTCTTGAGTCTGTTTCAATGGCTGGACTGTGAAGGAGTGGTATGCAGCAGAGACAGACTGAGGAGGTGTGCATTAACTCCAGCTCCACTGCCCAAGAGGATGGGCAGAGCATGCGAAAGCCATGGCTGGGTACAAGTTATCTAGGAATAACAGAATGGGGTTCATGCTAAAATGCTCATTTTCTTCTCTCTCTCTCTCTCTCTCTCTCTCTCTCTCTCTCTCTCTCTCTCTCTCTCTCTCTCTCAGTGTGTGTGTGTGCATTCTATTTCTCTCTATCATTATTTCCCACACACTCTCTTTCCACAAAATCTCCCGAGGAGAAACACAGAGAATTGGAAGGGCAAAGGAGCTTCCATTGCCAACAACAAGAGATATGCTCTTGGCATAGCAAGCAGAATTTAGAATCCTTTTTTCCATAGAAATCTTAATGCAGATGGTAATTAAGACCCATCAGGTGGGCAGGGTGAGTGGGAAAACAACCAGCTCTGAGGCCAGGAAGACCCCAGGGTTCTGGTTTTACTATACACATGCTGTGTGCCCTTGGACAAATTACTCAACATGTCTGAGCTTTGGTTCCCTTTGACATGAAGTTCTTCTGAGAATTAAACTATTGAGATAGCATAAAGACCAGAATATAGTCTGGTCAGAGCATGCACAGTTAGCACTAACTTTGTTAATATATTCATTAAAGGACAATGCTGTTGCACACTGTAGATTATGCAGGCTTTTGTGGGCCACACTTTGAACCCAATTATCATTGTTTCTGGGGGGAAAAAGCACTCTGAAGTTTAGGCAACCCACTTAAAAAGAAAGAGTTATACTCCCAAATTAATTTACAAATTGGGCACTTTCTGTTCTTGTTTTTAGCATCTTTTAAAGATCTAAGATCACTTGATGCATCTAAGAACATAAAATGTATTATGTATAACTTTGTTGCTCATAAAATTATCATGTTTGTGATATATAGAGATGTGAGAACTAGGGAAGAAAAGAAACTCAGAAAAATATGAGGGTTTGTCTTCTTGTTTTTCCAGCTTGAAGAAGAAAAGCAAAAGACAATAAAGCATCTGGAGACCTCCTCATCCTTAAAGTGGAATCCTAACTCCTTCTCATAACTGAGAGGTGTTGATCGAGAAAACTCCTGCAGGGCGAGAATCTGACCCTATTAGAGAACCAGGTAGGCAAGCGAAAAAAAGGGGTTCCCAGAGTATACTGTGACAAAGAGCGACTGTGGTAACCTACAGAACACCCTGGCCTCTATCAGCTCAAAAGGCTTAAGGATACTGTCTCACATAGCATGAGGCTTGGAACTGGAGCACACGCCACATAATCCAAAGTCTCGATCATGTTGTACAGGACCCAAGTTCTCCCCGTCTGCCTTTCACCTCTGCCATTTTAAGTGCATTGTTCTTTGTCTCTATTTTTGAATTCTTATGGTAGTTAAAGGGCAGCAGCAGCAATAGCCTCACACAACAGGGTAGTAGAGCCTAGAGAGAACCTCCTCTTCTCGTGTCTCCTTAAAAGTAAGAAAACCATTTGCAGAAGCACATGCCCCAACAAATGGACTTCATTTCTATCTCACTGGCCAAGAACACCATTGCATGTTTCTTTCTAAAACTAATCGTTGACAAGAAAAATATAACTAACATAGTTGATCTGTACTATTGCAGATTTGCCTCTTGGGATCAAGGAGAGACCCAATATCTGACAGCTGGATACCTGAATAAACCAGATCTACTGGGAATCATGGAATATAGCATTGTGCCCAAGCAAATGCTGTGCCAGAGTTGTTTCCCTCCAGTGAGACATGACCATCAGTCACCAAGAAGCAGAGCAGCCAAAGTGATCTGCAAAATATTTTCACTTTGGTGGATAATAAAACACAGCTATCTCTCTGCTGAACAGTTTTTTACTTACAGACTTGAGAATTCTAAAACTCGTGTCCAGTGAATATTCCTGCACCTTCCTCTATCACAGGGTGTTTGTTACTGAGCCACATTAGAAAGCACTATGACAGTCCTCCGGCAGCTTATCTCAGTGTCCCCCTTGTCTTTCCCAGGACGTTCAGGATACACACCATCCCAAGTCAGGGAGAATCTGAATGAGCAAGAACAGTCTACAATAGAGGTCAGAAGCAGCTCCTGTCTCCCAGGAAGGAAGCCCTAACCAGCCCCTGACCTGGCGGCCTCCACTATTAGAGGTGCCTACAGCACCATATATCATGTTTGCATTTTTTTTTCTTTTATTCCTTGAGTTCCTTTGTTCTCTTTTACTACACTCTTGCAATTTTTTTCTTTTAAAAGCAGTTTAAATGTTTTAAGTTCTCCTTGTGTTTATCTGATTTTGCTTATACATTTTTAGATTATTGTGAAGTTGGAGTTTTTTTTCCTGATTTTTAAATCTGTTCTCTAACCTTCTTCTGTCCTCTGCTCCTTCCACTTTTTAATTTAATGTGAACTTATATTTTTAATATCTTGTTTTTTTATCTTCTCCTAACCTTACGTCTTCTGTTTGGTGCTCCTTCCATTTCACCTAGATGCCCTTTCTTCCTTCCTCACCTATACCACCTTCCTTCATTTCATTATACTGTTGCTATTACACAGTTGTACCCTATTAATTCTTAACTTCATAGCTTAATCTATATTATTTTGTCATTTTCTACTTTATAGTCACTGATGGTATCTCGGTTATCTTTAATTAAAAGTCTATTTCTACATCTGTTTTAGTTTGACAGTATTGCTGTTACAATGTCTTACTACTTGTATATGTGATCAATGACCTCAAAAATGAAGCAAACAGTTAGATGGATGAGTAAATACTTAGAGAAGAGAGTAACATAGAAAATAAAACCAATCAGGAAACAATTTGTAGAAGGGAAGCATTTTTTTAATGTTAGAAATAAAAAACCCAATAGGTTAAATAATATGCAGTGAAAAGTATCACTGATAGACTAGACTAAGCAGAAAGAGCACACACACACACACACACACACACACACACACACACACACACACACAAAATGGAAGACAAAATCAAGGAAATGTTAAGTGCGGATATTAATAAACAAGCAAAATCATTGTTCCTACAACTTCTAAGAAACAATCAAGAAACTTAACCCAAGAATCCATGGGGACAAAGAAGGAGCTGAGAGAAAAGAGAAGGAGTGAAGGAAGGATGGAGGGAGGGAGAAAGGGAGGAAGGAAGGAAGGAAGGAAGGAAAGAAAGAGAGAGAAAGAAAGAATGAAAGAAAGAGAGAGAGAGAAAGAAAGAGAGAGAGAGAAAGAAAGAAAGAAAGGAAGAAAGGAAGAAAGGAAGGAAGGAAGGAAGAAAGAAAGAAAGAAAGAAAGAAAGAAAGAAAGAAAGAAAGAAAGAAAGAAAGAAAGAAAGAAAGAAAGAAAGAAAGGAAGGAAGGAAGGAAGGAAGGAAGGAAGGAAGGAAGGAAGGAAGGAAGAAAGGAAGGAAGAAAGAAAGACAACTATTTTCGGCAAAATTATGGCAAAAAATTCCCAAATGTAGGAAAAGAATGGCCATCCAAACACAATCATTGTTTAGAATGCCAAACAGACATGACCAGAGAAGACCCTCTCCACAATTCACCAGTCACAATACTAAGACCACAATGAAGAAACAATGTTAAGAGCTTGAAGATAAGACCATAAACTCATGAATAAACCTATCAGACTAACATCAGACCACTCATAGAAATGATTAAAGCCAGGAACACACACAATGATATCCTTCAAGCTCTGAACGTAATTGTCAACCAAGATTACTAGAGTCTGTGAATTTCTCTCTTGAAATTGACAGAGAAATAAAGGTATTTCAAGACAAACAGAAACTAAAGTAATTCGTTAGCACCAATTGAGAATTGTAGAAGATGCTTAATCAAATTCTACACAGAGAAGAGCAGAAATGTCTCAATCATGGGGAGGGGTCAACAGGATGAATTTCATGAAAATACAAAAGTGAACTGAAAAGAGTCAATTATATATATATATAATTATATATATCTCAGTAAACCAGCAAACCCTTAAATGAATAGAAGACAACAGCAACTCAGTTGATTTTTAAAGAAAAAACAAAATTATAAGAATCAGCAAATCTAAATAGCTTTAACTTTCTGATTAGAAGAGGCAGACTAGTTGTCTGAATTTAAAACAGCATCCAACTAATTGCTGTCTCCAAGAAACACACTCCATGGGCTGGGGGCCAGCTCAGTCAGGAAAGAGCTTGTCACACAAGTGGGAGGACCCAAGTTTGATCCCAGCATCCCTGTAAAAACCAGGTGCGGTAAAGCATGCTATCTCAGGGTCTGGAGGATATTGGTACGTGTGTTCCTGGCTTTAATAGTTTCTGTTGAGTGGTCTGAAGTTATTCTCATGGGTTTATTTATGAGTTTATGAACTTCTATTAAAGATTTTAATATTGTTTCTTCAGTTTGAGCTCTTAGTCTATAATGTAATATCAGAACTGGGTAGCAGATGCATGAGGAGCTTCAGCTGGGATGTTCTGGTCAGCCAATTTAATCAAATCAGTGTATTCCAGATTCAACGAGAGATTTTTGTCTTAAAAAAAAGTGTAAAAGTGAGTGAGGAAGACACCTGACATTAACTTCTAGCCTCTACATATGGGCAGGCACAGGCGCATACACACAGACACACACACACATGTGCACATGCAAGCATATATATATATATATACACACACACACAAATAAAAGAATACCTTCACTGGAAAAGACACATAAAAACTAACAGTAAAAAGATAGAATGGTATCTCAAAACAAGCTAACATAACAGTTATTATATCTGACAAAGTAGGCTTCAAACCACAAGCCCACTGAATATTAATAAAAGGAACAATAAACGATATAACAATTGTAAATACATATGCACCAAGCCTTGAGACTTCCAAATCCATTAAATAAGCCCTACTGATTATAAAAAGACACATAGGTTCTAACACAATAATAAACAGGAAACTTCAATGTCATACTTAACATTGACCGTGAGAGGCCAGAGGCCAGCTCCCATGATCCGTTTCAGAGTAATAACAGGAATACCTCAGAGTAGCGAAGGGACTTAAGAAACTTTTTTTATCTATGATAATTATGAGTAAATCTCTATCTAGCTGACTGGTAAAATAAGGAACCGTACGCACCTTCTGAAGGCAATTTTCTCTTTTATATCTTAAAAATGGTCTCTGACTCTGTCTCCATTCAGCTACATATCTCCACATTGCTGCATTCTATACATACAACTACATATCTTGTTTTACATACATATGGTCATGCATCTCTATACAGTTACATCTGTTTTCACATCTTTCTTTCACATACACTCTCTTCTACATCTCCTTTTATACAGTTTCATCTTCCATGCCTCCGCAGTTACAAATCTCCACACAGCCATAGCTGTTCATCTCAAATGCACAGTTCTTTGACCATATAACATTTTACGCATACAGCTCTCTGTAGTACGAGGTTTCTGGCCTTGACTTTCGGGCCTAACCTCAAGGTCTAGGCCCGCAGACCCGCAGACCCGCAGTCCCACAGTCCCACAGTCCCACAGTCCTACAGAGACACACAGACACTTTCATTAGTTTTAGGCTGGTCAGCCTCAGGCCCAAGCATATCACTTGCTAGCTCTCTACCCTTCACCTAACCCATGTCTCTTGTTCTGTTCAGCCATGTGGTTCGGTACCTTTTCTTAGGGCAGCATAGTTGTCCTCTGCTTCTTCCGGGCCTCTCTCTGGAATTCTGTCTGGTGGTCTGTTCTCAGAGTTTTTAGTCTGGTAGCCCCACCTACACTTCCTGCCTGCCTTTGGCCAATCAGCTCTTTTTATTAGACCAGTGGATGGGACAATTATTTACCATGAGACAACACAATACCCCTACAGCTCTCTGCACGGTTCCTGTACACAGCAACAACTCTTTCACACAGCTTTATCTCTCACACACATACACATACACATGCTTCTTAGACATCATTCACTCACTCTTCACTCATCCTCCCTCCATTCATTCTCTTACTTCTCTCTCACGCTCTCTCTAGGCTTCTTATTCATCTCATACACTCACATGCTGCACAGCGTCATCCCTACGTTGCTGCTGCTCTCACACCCTCTCATTCATACATCTTCATTCCTCATTCTCTCTCCCCTCTACATTGCTGCTCCCATCTCTCTAGCCAAACTCTGGACAATTATATGCTACATTTTCAGGGCCCAACCCATTCTCCTAACATATGAAGTCATACAGTTTTTCTCAGGCTAGTAAGGTCACAAAGACTGGCCAGTGTAAATGGTTGGCCTTGCATGTAACTCTTAGAGAATGACACTGAAATTCAGGACATAACAACAACAGTAGAAGGCTGAACTTTGAGTGGTCAGGGTATGTGCAGAAAGTCAACTACTGCAAGGGGCTGCAATGTCTCAAAACAGCCTTGCCTGAGTTTAGCAATAAACAACACCCGGGAGTTAGTCTGTGTATATTCTGCAGGAGCAGTTTAGTCTGTCTGAATTTGTTCTGAAATCCAAAATTAATTGTATTTGAGATTGAAAATGATGTTACTTTCCTGTACCATTAAAAATAATATTCTGGTATTATTTCTATATATCAGACTTCACTATCCATAACTATAAATGTGCCCAAAGTTGTAAACCACACTACCAATGGGCTATGGCAAGAACCCCACAGTTGTTCTTATTAGGGAGGCATAGCAGTGGCACCTGAGAGAGTTACAGGAAAAAAAAAAAGTATCCACAGCCAGTCACCTCACAGGCTTTGCCAAGTAGGGCCATTCCATGAATTATGTTTAGTGGGCTCCTCAATGGAATTTGCCTAGTGGGGTACCCCAGTGCAGAGTTATTCATCTGTTAGGACAACCTGCAAACTATTGGTTGTCATCTGTTGTGTACTACAAAAAAACATTTAATGATATATTTTTGTGCTTAAAATTTTCATCTCTAAGTATTTATTATAATTCCTTAGGAATATCATACAATTGTGATCATATTCACACCAGTTCCTTTCCTCAACTTTTCTCAGAACTACCTCCACCTCTCTATCTCCAAAAACATTGTGTCTTCTTTTGTTTAAATAGCCTACTGACTACAATTTGTGCTATCTGTATTTCTGAGTATGGAGCCACCTGCTGAAACTTGGCCAACCTACCAGAAGACACACCCTTAAATAAAACTGACTCTCTCTCTCCCCGAGAAGCCTGCAACCGTCCATAACTCCTCAGCTAAAAGTCAGAGTTCATAAATCGCCTCCCACTTCATGCTAGAATATCGATTGGCTTGATTTTGTATAGGTCTTGGCAAGCAACCACAGGCAATATGAATTTAAAAATGAAGCCCAGAAGACACTGTTTTCCTCCTGTCTTTGCTAATTTCTGATTCTCACAATCTTCCACTCCATTTTCTGGATGGACTCTGAGTCTTGGACGGGCGATGTCGTAAGATGTTTCATTTGTGGCTAATCACTCCACTGACACTTGTTCTCTCTAATGGACTAGCTGTGAGTTTCTACATTTATCTCCGTCTGCTGCACAAAGAAACTTCTATGGTGAGTCTGAGAACTGCATTAGACTATGGACAGAAAGATACAATTCTGGAGGGCAGTTTGATGCTGTGTCCATTTAGGAGAATAATAGAGTAGTAGGTTCATCTTTGGAGACTGTGCACTCTCTAACCATTGGTCCTTGGCCAGACTGCCAGTACCAGACATGCATTTCCTCTCGTGGAATGGACCTTAAAAAACAATCAGAAAGTACTTGGTCACCCACAAAACACTTGTGTCACTATTGCACCCATGGGAATGTTTTCCCATGCCTATCATTACTGCAGTTCACAGGTGTACAACTGGATATGGCTGTTGATGAGACTGTTAATGACTTTTAGACGATACACACTTTAGTGATAAAGGAGTCAATGAAGAAGTAAGGAGGAAATTTAAAAGTTACTGGAGTCAAATGTAAATGAAAAGACACTCCAGAGACAAATAAAGCAGCTCTAGAAGAAAGTTTATAGTTATGAGTGCTTACATTAAAAAAAAAAAAAATCAAAGAAGGTTGGTTGGATGGCTCAGTAGGTAAAGCCACCTGCTCCCAATCTGAGCCCAGTGTCCAGGACCCACATGGTGGAAAGGAAGAACAGACCTAATGGTTCTCTCTGACCTCCTCACACATGCCTACATACAAATCCAAATGCATACATGTGCACACAAGGTAAGTAAAAAATAAAACTCTAAAATCAGAGAACGCTCAAATAAATGCATTAACAATACGCCTCAAGGTTTTTGGAAGGAAAAAGCCAAATTTAAAATCAGTACATTAGGTAGAAAGAAATAATAAAATTCAGGAGAGAAGTTTATAAAATAGGGAATAAAAACAATAAAAGAGTCAACAAAAAAAGAGTTGACTCCCATAGAAGGTATATAAGGCCAGCAAACTCTAAGCCAAAATAATCAAAAGTATGAGATAAGACCTAAATTAATAAAATCAAAGTTGAAAAACAAAAGAGACATTACATTAGATATAAGTAAAATGCAGGGAACCATTACTGAATACCTTGAAAGCATATTTTAAAAATACTAAATGTCTAGAAGAAATTAACAAAGTTTTAGACATAAGTTCTACCAAAATTAAATCAAGAGGATCTGAGCAACCTAAACAGATCTATAACGAGCAACACTATTGAAGTAGCAATAATGAGCCTCTGAACCAAAATAAGTAAATAAATAAAAGTTAACACTAATGCACTTCAAATTATTCCATAAATTTGAAAGGGATGGAACAATATTAAATTTATTTTATGGTGCCAGCATTACTTTGATACCAAAACCAGATACAAATAGCACAAAATACCAATTTTCCTAAAGATCACAGACGCAATATTTCTCAATAAAATACTTGCAAACAAAATTCAAGAAGACATTGAAACTAGCATATACTATGATCAAATTGGTTTTATTTAAGAGACGCAGAGTGTTTCAAAATGGATAAATCAATATATATTATCATATATAAATAGACTCAAGGACAGAAACCACAGGTCATCTCAAGAAATGCAAAAAAAAAAAAAATGTCTCTTATAAAGTTCAACATTCCTTCATGATTTTAAAAAAAAAAAAGCCCTTCAGAACATAGGAATGGCAGAAACATGCTTCAAAATAATAAAAACTCTGCTCAACAAACTTACAACCAACTTCATACTAAATTAAAAAAAAAAATTAAAGCATGTCTTCATTCTCTCCACTCTTACTCAGGGCAGAGCTTTAAGCCTTAACTTAATCAACAAGGGAAGGGAGATGGGAAAGGAAGATTTAAATAAGTATGAAACAATTTGAAGTATCTCTACTTCAGATGTTATAACCTTAAAAGACTTTATAGACTTTCCTGTTGCGAATAAAGGAAACTCAGAGCCAGATCTCAGGGAAAGGCTGAGATATCAGAGAGTAAACACCACAGTCAGATCTCACCCAGCTGTCTTCCAGCTTCCTCACCCTCGCTCCTCCTGGCTTCTTCTGCCTGCTCTGTCTTTCTACGCCTGCCTTAAATGCCTTGTTCCCCAGTTGTTTCACATCCAGGATGAGATTAAAGGGGTGACACCACCACTGCCTGCCTGGGAGCCTGGAACTTCTTCAGTAAACTAAGCTGACCTCAAACTCAGATTTGCTGGGATGAAGGGCGTAGGTCACCACTCCCAGATATTCCCTGTGGCGGAGATTGAAGGTGTGAGTTACCACTGTCTGATCCTCCTAGACTGACTGTGGGTAGATCCCTCTGATATCTCAGACTAAAATTTGAAACATATCCCCACACTTCCCCAGGAAAGGCTCTCACAAAAATCTCACTCATTGCTGAGGAGCTTTGACCATTAAAGGCTGCTGGGATTGAGGGAGTCTATTTTCTTTGGGGAAATGGTTGTGGTAGGATGACCATCTCTAGTGGATGGTCCTATACCCATGTACAAAGGACAGGGAAGATTGAACTGCGAAAACTATAAAAAAGGGTTGAAGGATATGGTGAAGGGGTCTGGAAAGAACTGAAGAAGAATAGGAGGTTTAGATGATCAAAAATGTTGTATGCATGTACGGAATTCTAAGTATTTTTGAAATCCCACCAAAACTTGATAAACACATTCAGCCAAGTAGAAGGATACAAAAACAACATACAAAAATAGTTTTTTCTATAAACCAGTAATAAACTAATTTGTTGATAAAGAAATCCAGAAAGCTTCCCTCATTCATAACAACTTCAACAAAGTAAAACATCTAGGAATAAACCTTACCAAGGACATGAATGACTTCAAAAGTAAAAGCTTGAAAACACTGAAGGAAAAGATTGTACAAGAGAAGACATGGAATCCTCACGGAGTAACAAATCCTATAGACTGCTGGTGAAGCTGTATACTGGCTCAGCCACAGCAGAAATCAGTGTGGAGGATCCTCCCACAACTAACGTCGGAACTAACATATGATCCAGCTATCCCACTGCTGGCTACATATCCCTACATATTCAAAAGAATCTAAGTCTGCATACTTCAGACATCTTTATAAATCACACTTATGGCAGCACAATTCACAAAAGCCAAAATGTGCAACCAATAAATAACCTAGATGTTTTGTATTAAGTTTCTGGCCTGTCTAGACTTTCAGGCCTGGCCCTAACCCATGGTTCTTATCCTGTTCAGCCATGTGGCTCAGTATCTTTTCTCAGAGCAGCATAGTTGTCCTCTGCATCTGCTGGCTTCTCTGCCGTCTTTGTGGCATCTCTGTCCTGTTCTTCCTGTTCCCAGAGTTTTCTTAGTCTGGTAGCCCCGCCCACACTTTCCCGTCTGCCTTCAGCCAATCAGCATTTTTATTAAACCAGTAGGCGGGATAATTATTTACAATGGAACAAAACACAATCCCACTATATAGATGTCCATCAACAAATGAAATAGAATATGTTGAATATACACACAATGGAGTTTTATTGGACTTTTAATACAAAATTATATCATTTTCATGAAAAAAATATATGAATATTTGTTACATTGTGTTTCTGGCCCAGCTAGCTCCACAGTTTGGACCTGCCTGCATCTGCTTATTCAGACCAGCAATCCAAAAGTCCCAATGAAGCACACAGACACTTATATTAATTTCATACTGTTTGGACAATGGTTTAGGCACATTGCTAACTAGTTCCCTTCGTCTTAACCCATTCTCATTAGTCTGTCTGCCACATGGTCTGTGGCTCACCTGTGTTCCTTACATGTGTCTTCCTTGGGCATCTGACTCAACCTGAGTCTGATTCTGCCTTCCTTCTCATACCTATGCTTCTGTCTCTGGCTATGGTGTTTGCCAAGGGTCAAAACAGCTCCTTTATTTAAAGATTGATATTCACAGCATACAGAAAGACATTCCCACATCACTTATCATGTTAAGGAAAATGAATAGACTCAGAAAGACAAACATTACTTTTTCTCCCATGTAGAATTTAGACACTGATATATATAAACATGGATATGGATATCAATGATATAAAAGTAGATCTGGGTACTGTGTTGGGGAGGAAGTGGTTGAAAGGCGGGGCAAAGAGAATGAAATGTAAATTTCTTAAAAGAAAATAAAACTATTGTAGATCCGGGGCATTCTTCCACTGACTCTCAGAGCTGTCAAGCCCTCTGAGATTAGTGGGCAACTCCTTTCCCTGAGTGGTTTCTAATACTATTGGCAGGAGCAGCCCTGAGCTTCCAGGCACTCTGCACTTTCCTTTACTCTGATGAGGATACACTGTAAATGTGAGAGTAGGTGAAGACATCTTCTCCACTTTCCTAACTGCCACCCCGAGTGAAAGGACACCATCAAGCCACAAAAGGCAGCAACCTCATTTACTTTCATAACCTCTGCCTTTTAGCCCGTGATGTGTTCACTCGAAGCAAGGGGAGAGGAATTTATGGGAGCGTTTAGGTTTAAGTCTGCCAACACCTTTAGCAATCTCAATTAATCACTGAGCTAATCATTTCTGTTCTTTCAAAAATGGGCCAAGTTAATTAGAATGAAAGTTGCTTTAAAAATCTTCTCTTTGGATGTCCTACAAATTTCTGAAAAGAGCCCCATAGCATGAAAAATTAAGACATTTGAGTGTTTTGGCCTGTGGGGATTTGTAAGAGATCTTTCAAAGGTAATATATTTCTATATCCCTTTTCTTTCCAGCTTTAGGATGCTGTAACTTTACCTAAGGAAACCAATAATTGTTCCTAGTGGGTAAGTACCAGAGAACTAACCATTACCACCTTTACCAGTTACACAGATCAAATAAATTTCTGAAGACGTAGTAGAAAGTTCTTCTAAATACTTCCACCTGCTCAAACATGCTGTAAATGTCCTCCACCTACAAAAGCCATTTCTTTCACACACATACACACACACACACACACACACACACACACACACACACACACACACACACACAAATACAAATAAGCTCAAAGAACATTCTAAGAAAAATACACTCTAATGATTTGGGTCAGAATTTGTCTATACAATTAACCATAAGTGGAAGTTTCCATTAAAATGGGCTTCCATTGAAGAAAAGAGATACCTGGGAAGAAGGGAGAGGCATAAAAAGGAAGCCTAGAAGGAAATAACAAGTTTTTCTGGAGCACTTCATAGGACACTGGCCAATCCCTAGTAAAAGAGAAACCATATCAAACAAACCTGCTCTCACTAAGGAAATCTGGAAAAGTTTGTAGTCAATGAAAAGTGCTAAGGTCTACCTAGAGACAAATTGATCTGCCATAGACTCCACTAGGATGGCCATGACCCTGAGCTTCTGCCCACCCATTCTTACTAATCTAGTAGTTTAGACCCTGACTTACCACATGCCCACTGCACTCTTTCACACCCCATGAGCTGAGAATTGCTTGATATTTTACCTTTCTTCCAACTTAATGAGTTAGCCTCATGTCACATTAATGGGGAACATGACATTCTTGGGTCTGAGATGAGAGAACATTTATTGTTTATAATAGTAACTGGAATTTTAGCATTTTGTGACAATTTACCATGTCTTCACTTTTACAGAGTGCCATGAAGAGGGCCCAGCTGATATGGGAATGTCTTTCTGTATGCTGTGAATAAAGAACTGTTTTGGCCATGTCAAGCACCATAGAAGTAGGCAGAGGAATCAAAGCATAGGTAGGAGAAGGAGGGTAGAGTCAGACAGAGAGATTGATCCAGGCACCCAAGGAAACAACATGTAAAGAAACACAGGTGAGCCATGAGCCACATGGCAGGACAGATTAATGGATATGGATTTAATTACGATGAAATAGCTAGCTAGCAATATGCCTAAGCCATAGGCCAAACAAGATGTAATTAATATAAGTGTCCGAGTCATTTTGAGGGGGGAAAGTGGCTGCAGGTAGTTCCGGACCATGGGGCTAATTGGGCCAGAAACATCTTGTTACAACCAGCTGACCACTGAGCATAGTACATCCTATAACAGGAGAGGACTTCTGATCTTAGGAAACCAAAGTCTTTCACAGTGGACTGGGTCAATGCTATTTTTCTTTACAGCAAGACAGTATCCTTTCTATCTTTTAAGATGATACTCAAACCTGATATCACATAGAAAAATAAATGGTATCTCCCAAGGAGATAGTTTCTGTATATTTTCAGAAAGATTGTCTAAAACAGCGGACATGGGGTACCTCACTTATGGGTTATGAAGAGACCCAGGGAGGGTGGTATCAAGCAATATCCATCCCTCATTTCTCAGCATTGGGTCATCTGGAATATTGTCCCATGAGTACTCTACTCGGTTGGCCATTCCAGTTATTCTTGTCCAAATAGCCTAAGATTAAATCCATTATTTATAGCAGGTTGTATCTATGACCAGTAGTGACAAATTCCAATTCACAGAGTAATGTACTAAAGTCTTGATCTCAACTAGGGTCCTCAGAGTCCCAGACTCAATCAGTTGAACAAATATCACAAATAGTCATGGTCTCCCTTGGGCTTCCCCTTCGAGTTTTTGTATTGAACTTTCAACTTGACCCAAATACTAACCCAAACATATCAGGATATTCAGTAATTGCATGGACTCCATATTAGTCTCACCCGAAGATCTAAAGCACTCCTTGAGCCACAACACTCCTAAATAAACAAGCTGAGGCTGATTTAAATGCCTTGTGGGACCAAGGTAGTATCCTTAAGCATTTCAGCTAACATCAGGGGACAACACCACCTTATCTATTGTTTTATTATAATCCTAGAGAGAACTGCCTGTTAGGCACACCCAAAGGCTCATTTGCTTCCACGATGGGGCATCAGTGCAGAGGTCTGAGAGATGCAATGTCATCTTGCAGTCTTTTCACTAACATGCTTGTTTTGACCACTCCACAATGAAATTCCCAGTGAACTAAGAAGCTGATCCATCTTTTTTTGTGATGGGTTAGAGATGGGAGTGGAATCTGAAGACATAGAATTTTTTTTATTAATTACTCTCTTCTACCAAATCTTCATTTATGAATTGTCTAACAATGCCAAGGTTTATCAGCCAACCCAGATGACATAAGTGTGATAAAACCTGGAGACTTGGCGTCAGGTCCTCAGAGTCGGAGCTTTCTAGGCTGTCAGCTGGAGTCATCTTCTAAGGCCGACATAACAAAATACAGACTGAATGATATACATCAGAAATTATTTCTCACAGTCCTAAATTCTGGGAGACAAAAAGCTCAAGGTATCAGCAGATCTGATACCACCTGAGGCATCTCCTTCATTTCAACATAGTCTCCTTTCTACTATGTTTTCCTTTGGCCTTCTGATCTGTGCACACACATACATCTGGAGTCTCTTTCCTTCTGCTAAGGACACTGGCAACATTATATTAGAGCCTCTCTATTGGGGACTCGTTCAAACTCAATTGCCTTTATTTTCTTTCTTCCCTTCTTTAAGACAAGGTCTCATTAAGTTGCCCCAGTAGCCCTCAAAACTCACTATTCTCCTTCCTCAGCTTCCTAAGTAATTGGTATTGCAGGCATATGCCACTATGCTCTGCCTCTAAGTACAATCACACTGGGAGGGTCTATGCTTCCATGTAAGAATTTTAGGGAGATACGTTCACCTTAATACCCCCAACACAGAGCCAATGGCATTTAGGAACTCCTGATAATATATAATAGAGCCTCCCCATGTTAGAATGAGCCAGTCTTAATCCTCAGATGTTAATAGCATTAAGAAGAAATTTTTGACAATGTCCAACACTATAATTGTCTGGATTCCATGAATACAACATCTGAATCCAGGGCATTTTTATTCTGCAGATCTGAAGACAGTGACTCTGGCACTCATGTCCATCAGTCCTAAAATCTGGGAACCCCCCTCATAGAATCCCCCAGTGTTCCTCCTTAACAGAACACTATCCAACTTTAAATCATATTTCTCTGAAATTAAGTAGATATGGAGAAAGGAGTGTAGGGTTGTTTCTCATTTACTTTTGATTTTCAGCATCATGGCTCATGCAAATGAACTTCCAGTGTTTTCTCCAAACCTAATATTCTTTCTCAGACAACAAGCTACCTCAGCCTTGGGCATTCCTGCTCTGAGCATCCCTTTATACACAATTGCTCTTTGCTTGAAGCCAAGGGATTTGCACCCTTTTGCTGACTTAAACTTGGCTTACACAACAGCAGCCTTCTCTGAAGATGCCACCTTAATCCAGGACATCTGTTGTGCCAAGGGGCAGCTAACTCCAGCCTGTAGAGCATGCCAGCTTGCTGCCTACTTTTGTAAATAAGGTTTTATTAGGACAAAGTCACATCCATTCATTCACATAATGCCTGTGGCTGGCTTTGTGTTGCAGTAGCTGAGATGAGTAGTTACAATGGAGAAAGCATGACCCACAAAGCTTAAAGTATTTACTAGCTAACCCTTTACGGAGAAAGCTTGCTGATCCCTGTACCATGCCATTACTAACAGAACATCATTAAAGTCCTTGCCTGATTTCAACAAAAGAGCTCACATTTTCCATAGCAGTCAAGCTGCTCACAAGAATATATTTAGATTGCTTTGATTCACATTCTTACTCTGTAACCAGTCACCTTTATTAACATTATACAGCCAGCCAGAACAACTACATCCCAAATGTCTCAACCTGTGCTTGCATTTCTCAGAGAAATGTTCCCAAAAGCAAAGGGGAATAAGAAGAGGAAGAAAATGAGGAGGAGGAGGAGGAGGAGGAGGAGGAGGAGGAGGAGGAAGAAATATACTTACCTTTCTCTTTGGGGAGGGTCCTCTCTGGATCTAAATTTGGCATAACAGATTACAGAATAAATTGAGCCATGAGAATCCCAGCTATTGTCATCCTACATCAACACATCCATGACTCACATTATGCATCCATCCAAGAGTTCGGCATAGTTTTAGTGATTTCTTCTTATTTTAATAGAATCCCCCTTTATTATACCTTGGATAGGTGTACATCTTTGCAACTGTTATCTGAGTAGAGTAGAAGCATATTGCTACACAGAGCAAATGTTAGCACTACCCACTCCAATGGAGCCATTTTTAGCCTGACCAATGCACTGAAAAGGAAGGTCCTCTGGAACACCATTTAGGCTGCTGACTTTGAAGTTATTTACTGGAACTCATCCTGCAATAATTTCCCCCATCCTACCCCCCAATTCATTCTAACTAATGAGCAATAAAGTAGAGGACCATTTATAGTCCAATTGGCCATACAATTTAAAGAGCATGTTTTACCAATTTTATATACATTTCCCAGACACCAGTTATAAGACTATGAGATCCTCATATTTTCCTTTCAAGAAAGGCACGTTTCTGTTTACATCCTCATCACCAGAAATACTAAGAATATGAGAGAGTCTGCCATCATGCCTTGCTATTAGCTAGCAAGTTATCCTAGTACATCTCATGAATGCTGTTGGAAAAATGAAGACTTCTGAATAAGCAAGATAAAGGACTATTTATTATTTGCATCATTAGCAGTAGGCATCATTATTATCTGCATTATAAATGTAGTGGGATTCAGGTGTTAGCTGACAAGGCTTGGAGGCGTGTCTCTGGAGTTCTGAAAGCCTGAATGGGGCGTGGCCATTAAGACGCCATTGGGACCCTGAGCCCCCCCTGTTTTCTTCCCGTGTTCTCGGAGAGAAAGGGAAAAAAGGAAAAGACAGCTTCTTAGTAGCAACATTTCCTTGGGTCCACTCTGTTTTCTGGTAGCAAGCAGAGATTTGGCTCCTTTAAGAGAAGCTTCCTGATTCAGTTTCACTGGTTTAAATAAAAAAAAAAAAAAAAAAAAAAAAAAAAAAAAAAAAAAAAAAAAAGTGCGGCCCTTTAAGAGGTCCTGTTGCCAAACACTTAAGTGGAGTGAGCAATGGGCTCTACTTAGTGAAGTGTGGACCCTAAGATTCCCCAAAATTGAAATGGTAAAAGGTTTCATGATATTTAATACTGGTTCCCTGAATTGGGAAGAGAAGTGTGGCTCTGGCACCTCCACCATGTTGGAAAGCTGCTGAGGGGGGCGGAGTCAGCAGCCAAAGCAGTGCTTTACAGTCTAGAATTTTAAAAGCTTTTCTGGTTAGAAAATGATTAAGGATTTGCAATAAAACAGATTCAGATGGAGAAAACCTCTCAATGGGTTAAAATGTGTGAGAAAAAGAATACATAGAATGGGAGATAAAGAAAGAAGGTAGAGAAAATCTTTAAAAAAGAGAAATAGACAAATAAAAATATAATAAGCTATGAAAAGATGTAAAATACAAGAAGAGTCTGGATTAAGGTTATTATTGTGTTTATTTTAATTTCTAACTGCTAATGAGCTAATTGCAGAAAGACAATTGATTGTAAAGGCTGCTAAGTTAAAGATATTTTAAAGGTATCTTGGCTTTGAAATTTCTGTCTAAGGATATGTTGCTTTAGAAGATTTCTGCTTTTGTTTCCACAGAAGATAAGAACCTGTGGATTGCTTCCAGACAAACATAGTTTCATCAACCAAGAACACTTGAAAATTCTCTGATATAAAAAGATGCTTACATCAGCTTCAAGGCTAAGATGATCCACCCTCAGAACCCTCAAAAGACTGCCAGCACCCCTTAATTAGAAAGAAGTAGTACTAGAAAACTATGCCAAAATTCCCAAAATATTGCTTATAAATGTTTGTTTTTATTATAAATGGTTAATGGTCATAGTCAATCCCTTTCTTAGAAAAAAAGGGGGGATATGGTATAAAAATGATTTTAGAAGGATAGATTATTGAATTTACTTTACTTCAAAAACAGCTGTTAATCTCAAAATATTTTACATTGTTATGGATTTTGGTTTATTGATACAAATTTAAGGTCAACTTTGTTATGTTGTATGTGTTTTTCTACTCTTATTTAAGGTAAGATGTTTATTAACTCATTTAAAATTGTAGTGTATAATTAAGAAATGCAGATTAATAGTCATCTATAATAATCAAACTTATAGTCATGTTAATTAGATTTTTAGGTATACAAAGATATATTTCAATTAGATTGGTAATCTTCAAACATTTCAAAGACCTACAGAATATGACATTTAAGAATTTAGACTTTTCTAAACAGTGAGATAGGTCTGCTTCTGGCAGCACCAATCTACTTCAAGAAAATAAAGGGCATTGGAGGTACTTCATGTGGGGATTACTTTTTTGTGGCAAAATTTAGCCACTGGGCAAGAAACTGTTTTTGTATTGACTGCTTTACAGTATGCTGTATAAACTGGACATGCAGGACCCATAGGAAAGTGTCCTCTAAACTTTGACAGAACATGCCAAGATGGTCCTTCAGGTTCCCGCTTCTCAGAGAAAACTGTCAGACATCCTTCAAGACATAAAGAGAAGTGACTGAATGCCAGAATGGGCAGAGCAGTCCTTCAAATTTCCTACTTCACTGCAAGGTATTCCAGAGACTCTGGGCCTGTAGGCTAAAAATGGATGCTACAACCTTATAAAGGAACTTTGGTAGACTGTCTAGGCAGACAGGTGTCATTTCTGTCATTTCTAGATTTTACAAGTTGCTTGCACTTCCTGTTTACTCGGTAATATTATATCCTTCTGTGGTCTTTGATATGGTTGAAGATTAGATTGTTATAGGTATAGTTTTTCTTAGTTAAAAAGGTATATTGGATATGTAACTTCAGATTCACAAGTATAAGGTAGATGATAAAATATTTTCTTTAATTTTGCTTAATACAAATAGACTATATATTGTAGCTATAATTTGTGCTTGATAGCTGTTTTATTATATGTAATTTTGCTATGTTGAAATTGAAACCTTCGTTTTTGATTAGACAGAAAAGGGGAAGTGATATGGAAATGTCTTTCTGTATGCTGTGAATAAGGGACTGTTTTGGCCATGGCAGGCATTGTAGAAATAGGCGGGGAAATCAGAGCATAGGTAGGAGAAGGAGGGCAGAGTCAGACATAGACATGATCCAGCCACCCAAAGAAACAACATGTAATGAAATAGGTAGGCCATGGGCCATGTGGTTGGACAGATTAATGGAAATGGGTTGAATTAAGATGAAAGATCTGGCTAGCAATATGCCTGAGCCATAAGTCAAACAGCACATAAATAATATAAGTGTCTGAGTCATTTTGGGGGGAAAAGCAGTGGGTGGCAGGTCTATACTGTGGAGTTAGGCCAACCAGAAACTTCCTGCTACACTGGTTCCTACCTGAGAATGTGAAGAGGACCCGAGAAGATCAGCACTAATATAAGGTGTTGTAAAAAGAACTTTGATCTTAAGAAAACTGAATCTGTCCTTTTCCCTGAACGACATTACCACAGTTGCCTTATGAGATCATTCACTATATAACTAACCTTGAACAAGTGGCCCAGAAGAATTCAAAGTCAGATTACTTACATAAAGTTGGACATGGTGGCATATTCTCAGAACCCCAGCATTCAGGAGGCTGATGAATCATATTCTCAAATTCAGGATAGGCTGATTCTATACAGAGTGATGCAATCTCAAAAAGCAAAAAGAATACGTGCATAAATATAGCAGAGCCATGGAGAGCTGTCCTCCAACAGAAAGGAGATTGAGGACATTTCTCTGTATCTATCTGGCCTCCATGAAAAAGAGGCATGCTCACCAGTATTCCTTCTGTTGCTACTAGAAGAAATACTCACGGCATTTATGCCATGGATTCTATATTGTATGATTAGTTACCCCAAAAGATATAAAACTATATGAACTAATAAAATAGTTCAGTAGCAATTACAAAATAAATACATAAAAATAGCTTTCCAATATGTCAGTGAGGACTAGGTAATTAGTTAGAAAACATAATGGGAAAAAATTGCATTCAAAATAGCACTGAAAATTATGAAATATCTTGAGACAAAGTTAATAAGAAATATAAAGGACTAAATAAAAAGGACCATAAATTTTCACTAAAGGACATAAAAATAATAATTGAACCAGTTGAGGAACATTCTATGTTCTTGGATTGGAGAATTTGCTGTCATAATGATGTCAAGTCTCCCAAAATTTATCTACACAGTTAATATAATTCTAGCTCCCAATTTGAGCATTAGAATTCAGAGACAGTAGAACTGTTGTGAGAGGGACACTTGCTTCCTTCTTAGAGTCCAGGTGGTCAGGTTGTTGCCATCATCATCAAATAAATGGCAACCTAGCCAATTTGACAGTTCTGCAACTTAGGAAGGCACTAATACCACTTCCACTTTCTCTCACATCAAGTTCTGTGCTGCACTCCCCAAATCATTCCATAAAAACCCAAAGTCAAAGCATAAGAACAAACTCTGCTTAAATTTTATTGTCATATATTAATTATATGTAACTGGTTTATTATGACATTTTCACACATGCTCGTAAGATATTTCAATCATATTCCTACCAACACCCTCTTATGTACCCCTCCCGTTTCCACTAATTCCCTTCCACTTCCCAATTGGCTTCCTGCCTACATTTATTTATTTATTTATTTGTTTGTTTGTTTGTTTGTTTGTTTGTTTGTTTGTTTGTTTGTTCACTTATTCATTCGTTCATTCATTTATTCATTTATTTATTTTTCTTTCTCTTGTGTGTAACCCAATGAGTTTCATTAGAATTATTTACAGGAGCAAGACGATTTGTCTGTGAGTTGCTTGTTCTTCCTATTAATTCTTTAAGAATTTCTTATAGTATATGTTGATCATATTCGCCCCTTACTTCTCACAGACTCTCCCTCAACATTCCTACCCCCTGAACTTTTTTGTCCTTTGTTTCTCAAGGCCTATCAACTCCAGTTTGTGCTGTATATATACACTGGGTATGGCAGCATCATATGCTCTACCTACCAGGAACCACACCCTTAAAGAAAACAGACCATCCATCCCCCTGAAGCCACCAGCAGTCTAGTAGCTCCTCAGCTATGGGTGGGGAATCACGAGACCCTTCCCATTCCATGCTAGAATGTTGACTGAAGCAGAAACAGCTGTTGGGAGTTTGTGGATGCCTCAGTGAAACCATTGTGGGTTTATGAGTGCAACCGCTGGCTCTTAGAGTCTTTCTGTTACTTCTTCCAAGATGGTCCCTTAGCCTTGGGGAGCTGCTATATAGATGTCCTATTTGAAGCTGAGCATTCCTCAGTTGCTTATTCTCTGCCCTTTGACTAACTGACTTTCTGCATTAATCACCATCTACTGCACAAAGCAACTTCTCTGTTGAGTCTGTGAGCTGCACTAATCTGTGTGTAGGGCACTTCAACGTAATGTCTATTGAGCAGAATCACAGTAGTAGACTCATCCCTCATGCCTGTGAGCTCCCGAATCAGATTATAGTGCCAGGTACATGTCCTATATAATCTTTAAATCAACCAGAAGACAATTGGATGCTCTCATAACATTTGTGTACTACTGAACCCCTGGGCCTAGTGTGTCCTGCCAGTCATTATTGTAGTCCGCAAAGTTCATAGCCAGATTCAACTGTTGATAACTTTTCCCAGCAGTCTGTGCAGCACCTCTCAGTACTAACAGAGATACAGCTCCCTGGTTTGAACTGACTTGATTTTTCCATGCCCTGTGATCAGTGCACATGGTGTTTTCAGCAACAGGGTCTTGCCATTGAGTCCTATTAGATATGTCAATATCCTGTCTTTCTATGGGTGGTCTCTGGGGCGCCTCTGACTAACAACTCAAGGGAAGGTATCTCACATCTTGCACTGGGATTTTTATGTGGCAACCGATGGCTTCTGGAATGAGCATAACCCCCCTGTGTAAGACAACTCCAATCAAACTTTTTGTATAATATGCAATCCTCTCACATAGTGAGTTTCCTTATGATTTTTTCCAAACGTCCTTAGAGTTTAATTCCCTCCTATATCCTGTCTCCCAACCCCTTCCCAGTTTAGAGCTTCCTCTCCGTGTTCTCCTTTTCCCTGTCATATTACCTTGTTCTACTACTGATGCCTTAAGTCCTTTCTCCCGCCACCCCCAGACGGTTAATTTGTCCCTTTCTAGTTTCCTGGATTACACAGATGCTCCAAATTAAACATGCAAATCAAATATTTAATGCTGAGATCCACTTACGAGTGAGACTATATAATGTTTGTCTTTCTGGGTCTGTATTACCTCACTCAGTACAGTGTTTCCAGTTCCATCCATTTACTTTCAAATGTCATTGGCTTGCATTTCATTACAGCTGAATAAAACGTCATTGTATTCAGGTACTACATTTTCACTAGCCGTTCATCAGTTCTGGGCATCTCGGTTGTTTCCCTGTCCTAACTATTGTAAATGGAGCATCTGTGAGCATGGATAAGCACATGTATCCATAGTAGGAAACAGAGTGCTTTGTGTCTATGCCCACCTGTGGTATGGTTGGGTTACATGATAGATGTATTTTTAGTTTTCTGAGTAACAACCACACTGGCTCTGAAGTGACAGCCCGAAATTGCACTACCACAACTGTGTATGAGGTTCCCCACATCCTTGACAACGTTTGTTTTCTTAATCTTAGCCATTCTGACTCAGGTAAAGTGAATCTCAAAGTAGTTTTAGTTTGCATTTCAAAAAAAAAAATAGGGAGTATGCTTCAGGATATAGGCTTGGGTAAGGACTTTCCGAGTAGGATTGGGATGGCCCAGGAGATCAAACTATCAATAAGTCGGACTTCATGAAACTAAAAGCTTCTGTACAGGACACTCCTAACTGACTGAAGACACAGCCTACAGAAAGGAACAAATATTTGCCCACTATACATCTGACAGAGAATTAGTGGCTAGAATACACAAGGGCCTCAAAAAACTAAATACTAAGAGAAGATCTCAATTAAGAAGTGGATCGTGGCCCTGAACAGAAAGTTCTCAGAAAAAAAAAAAAAGACTAAGAGCTTCTTAAATGAGGATTCTTTTTACAGGATCATGGGAATCTTATCGCTGGTTAGACCCCCTAAAAAATAGTCTCTCCTCCCATCAAACACTAACTGCTCGGGGAGAGGTGGGGCCCTTTAGACTCCTCCCCCTTTCATGACAGGGTATTGGCAGGCCATAATTTGAGGAGATACTGTGCAGGTGATCACAGATGCTGTGAGTTCAAAAGTGCCACAGCTATATCAGACCCAGAAGTCAGCAAGCAAGCGATTCCTCTTCCCATATTGCTCTGGTTCTTGTATTATTCCTGCCCCATCTTCTGAGATGTTCCCTCAGTCTTGCAAGAGGAGTGATAATACATGATCCATTTAAGGCCAAGATATCAACCATCAATTCACTCTCTGTACCTTGGCCAGTTACCTGATTCTACATCTACCACTGATCAGGACAAAAAAGAAGCTTCTTGACTCACCTACAGGCATAAACATAGTTATTTAGGCTTACTTGGAAGGCACTTTAATATGCATACCATGTCCATTTGGCAAAACAACAGTAGCTTCCTCCACTGCTCTCTGTAGGTTTTACAGGTTGAGGCACTGATTTGGCATCAATGGCATGGAGGTAAACATGAGGAACCAATGATTGACCTACCGCTCAAATACAAATTCAGACCTAGAGTAGGGTAATGGTGAGTGAGGATGAAGATTTTTGTATAATCCAATTATTGTTGAAACAGAAAACACTAATAAGTGACTGTGATCCCAGCTCTATTGACCCAGGCCTACTCCAGATTGACAACTTTGGGTACTAGATAACTGCCAGAGACACAGGACTTCAAAAATACAGTCAGATCATCTCATGTAGACTTGTCCTGTTTGGTTGGTTGGTTGGTAAATAAAACACTGACCAAAAGAAACTTAAGAAAGAAAAGAATTTATTTAGCTTGTAGGTCATGATCCAACACTGACAGAAATCAGGGCAGGAGCGTAAGGAAGGAACCTAGAGACAGAATCTAAAGCAGAGACCATGAAGGAGGGCCATTTACTGACTGGTTTCCTTTTATGGTTTGCTCATCTTGCTTTCTTATACAATCCAGGATCATTTGCCCCAGGAGTGGCATCATCTGTAATGGCCTGGGCCCTCCTACACTATCATTAATCAAGAAAATTCCCGTAAGGATGCCCGCGGGCCCATCTCATGAAGGTAATCCCTCAGTTGAGCTTCCCTCTTCCACAGTGACTCTAGTTAGTATCAAGGTGACAAAAATTAGCCAGCATAGGCACCTAAACTTATAAGAGTAAAATCTACTCCATCTGTTTGGGGAGTAGCCCGAATAAGTTTGAGTCTCTCATACTGAGGGTATCTGCCCTAGTGAGTCTCACCAAGACACATACTCTGAAACATTTTTTCCAGAGTGAGACAGGCTTGTGGGTTGTTCGACAAGATGGCAGTGCCTATTAGCTCCCAAAGTCCACAATGAGAAAGACTCTGTCTTTTCCAGATGAGGACCTCCCAAGTGTGGAAACACGATACCTACTTAGTATCTGAGTAGTCTCATGGTCTCTATCACCCCTGTCAGAGGAGGCTCAGGCAACGAAATGCTGGAGAAGAGTTTCAGTCGGTAGAGTAACCAATACCCATGTGTGCTCTCAGAAAGAAGGCCACTACTGGAATACTCAGGCTATGTCAGCACTTGGGAGGCCAAATTGCGTGGTCTCTTCTGAGAAAGCACAGAGCATGGACCAGCCTAGTGTATTTTCTTTCAGAGAATTACATTTAGCTCTATAGCTTGATGAATTGCTTTTCTCCACTTGAGGGAATATTTCAGTCTAAAGAAGGCATCCAAAATCAGATCACGCTGGCTTGAGACCTTAAAAGCAATCTTTCAAATTCCTAGTCTCCGGGCTCCCTTCTCAATAGCCGTTATCAGTTACCTTATCATTCAAAGGCTACTGCCATTAGCTGATCTCATGTTACAATTTTCCAGTTTACTCTTGTTCTCCATTGGCAACATTTGTGAAGGCTGCTTCCCGGAACATGAGCAAGGACAGCCATCTACCAATCTCAATGACTTACGACTTACCGCCCAAAGGCAGGGGTGCTTTTGTCTTACGCCTTCAGTTTCCCAGAATGGCATTTCTTGTCTTTGGTCTTTGGGGAGACGCAGCTAATAGGAAATGGGGAAAGGCCTGGAAAGGAAGTTCAAGGACGGGGAAAACAATTTCCTGGGAGGAAAGTTCTTCATCTTCATCTGTAAGTGGATATTCAAATGCCTGGCCTGCCTATCTTATCAAATTTTAAACTCTCTGTGTAAAACTAAGCTGCTAGGCAAGTGAATGTGAGCGTTGCATCTTGGAAGGGGAGATCCTGAAGACTCGTGCAAGCTCAGAGATTCTGAATGAATCCCTCATTCTTAGTGATGTATTTTTATCATTTTCTTTTAATTGTGGCTAAAAACAAAGTGTGCCCTCAGTTCCCATCACAGACAAAAAAAAAAAAAAAAAAAAAAACACTAGAATTGGTCATGGAAGGAAGGGGGATATAGAAATTTGAATAGCAAGCCTGATACAAACAACTTCTTCAGTTGATATGTTAGGACATGTGGTCAGTCACAGTCCAGACTCAAGGAAAAAAGCAGAAAAGCATTGAACGTCGGAATCTCTCAAACCTGGGTTCCCTATTTATTAACTGAGAGTCCTTGGAAAAGTCATCACTCACCGCCTTACAGTGGGATTCTAACATTTACTACAAATCTTTCCTGAGGAGTGGATAAGCTTTAAGGATCCCTTAGAACAGAGTCTGATCTTTAGGAAATGTTGGGTAGATGTCTAGTTGACGTACTTATAAGGGTGATAATTGTAAGCAGATAAAACTGACAGTCAGAACTACAGTCACTATTTGCGATGTGTAAGGCCATGCACTCTAACTTCTGTAGTTTTCTGGGCCCCGGTTATCTGTAGAACATTGGAACCTTCTGAAATGGCAAACACATGTTTTTGAAAAATGAGCACGTTCATGTTTCTAGGAAGGACTACAGTTTCTAAAGATGTCCTTAACCATCAAATGCCAAGGTCTCTGAAACTGTGAATATGACTTTCCAGAAAGCCAACATAGCCCAACTATGGAGAAGTGAGCCTTTCTCTCCAGAACTGAGGATTTGCAGCAGAGCAGCATACCCAGAAGACTGTGCTTAATATCTGTCCTTACCTGAGTTTGGAGGGTTTAGTCTGTTTTGAGTTGAGTTTGTTTAGTTATTGCTGCTGTTTCCCAGTCTTCCCAATAATGGAAGGTCATGAGAACATAGAGTCATCTATCCAACAAGAGCACAAACAAGTGTGTCTATGCACAGGGGCACACACCCCCTCTAAAAATACTACACACTCAAATGTGTGTGCATTAAGTTAATGGGAGAGAGGCTGCGAGATACATAACTCATCTCTGAAAGTTCCTAATGTTATTGACCATTTAAGTAGAAGGCAACTCTGTCCATACACTACCCTACAGCTTTCCAAGCCCCACAACAGCCTCTAAGGTAGATATGATCTGTACCATCTAGCCAGTTGAGAGTAGTGTGTGACTAAAATCTGCCCCTGAATTAATAACTTACCAAAAAAATTCCAGTTCCAACCCTTTCAACAAGTTTGGGGGAAATTTCATTTAAAATTAAAAAGTATGGACAATATAAGGAAAGGCATTTAAGGATAAATAGAATATCCATCCCAAAAGTGTATGAAGAAAAATTAAAAAGGTAGGGACATTTTGTAGCAATTTGAAATGTAAAGGGAAAATCCTTACTGCCAATTACTACTGAAAAAAAAGATCCTAAAATAGTAAAGGCATAAAATAATGACCATTTTGTTGCAGCCACTGATTTTTTTTGAACCAAAAATGTACAAGGATTACAATGAGGTAGCTTGTGTCTGCCCTGTCCTGACAGGAGTCTTGCCTAGAGGAGCATGGAGCGTAGAGCTTGTGGATATTTGCACTCATCTCTGATGCAGATTCTGCTTGCTAGTCAGGCTCCCTTCTGGGGCTGCCAACCAAAACAGCTATATATGCTTTTCCATGTGGCCTTGGGTTTCTCACAAGGTAGCAGCAGCTCTAAATGGACTCAGAAGGATATGTAAATATATAATTAAAGAAAAGGGTCATGAATTTGAAAGGCAGTAGGGGACAAACAAGGAGTTAACGATGGAGATGAAAGAATAGAAATTATGTAAATGCTGTATTCGTGAAGTTCTGCAAAAGTAATTTTTAAAGTGAATATGTCAGTAGACAAGGAAGAGACAGCAATGTCTCTTTTGACTTAGCCCCAGAAGTTGTATAATGCCATTTCTAGTAAATTCTGTTTATTACAGACAAGTCATAACCCTGCTTTGGTTCAAGGGGAAAGAACACAGACATTCTCAAGGAGAAAATGTCTCAAAACATTATGTTGCATGCCTTAAATATACACAGTGTTTACTCATTAAAAGCTAAAATAATGTGGGCTGAGATGATGGTTTAGAGGGTGCAATTATAAATCCCAAATTCAGGTCTTAACACCATGTGAAATATGGACATGATCACGCACTCACCTATAACCCCAGTGCTGAAAAGAGAAGCAGAGAAAAGAATCACTGTGATATGCTGGCCTCCTGCCCAGGTCCAGCTTCTGTGTGAGGCCCTGTCTCAAAGGAATAGGCCAGGGAGTGATGAGCAGGACATCTGACACCTCTCTCTGCTCTCTACTCTCATACTCCCACATATGAGTACACACCCACACATAAACATGCACGTAACATACACACACAAATAAACATCATAGGTAATGCAAATAAAATCCCACTTTTTTTTTCTAGACTATAAGATAGATACTAAACAGCGACCTAGATGATAAATTGGCTGCTTCAAATTCTTTGAGACTTCGGGTGAGGGTAGAGGGTGAATATTAATATATAAAAGGCTCATGAGTCCATATGCCTTATATTTTTAAGTGTTGATTTGACAAGTCAGAGTATGATGAATTCTCCATCACTCACTGCAGACCAGAGATAGCTGACCAAGGCTGAGTTAATGCTTCTACATGTAGCATCTATGGAAAAAGGCAGCCCCAGTGGTTTAATCTTGTAAACAAGATTCAGGGTCAGGGAAGGTTTGTCTATAACCTACTTAGGAAAAACTGCTCTTAAGAACTTCAGAACTTTAATCACTTTAATTGTTTGCATGCCAATTAATTGGCACTGCTAATTATAAATGAGTTATCTGTTCATTAAAACGGGCTTAGACGAATGTCAGCTGAGGAGCATGTAGCAGTTAGTGTGCATTGCTGTGCCGGCTGCAGGAAGAAAGGGGGGAAGCTACGTTCCCTTGGATCTGCTTGCATTATGACCAGAAATTTCTGCCATTAGTCCTTCAGGAATTCTGGTTCATGCCGCTAAGCTGCTATAGTAAGATTTTTAGTAAGTAAAACTTGAACTACAAAGTGACAAACAAAAAAAGAAGCAAAAGTGATTTAAAAAAAAACAAAAAAAACAAAAAAAACTTCTGCCTTTCTAGCAGCCTTGCATACGTCACAGAGTGCTTTCCAGCATGGAACTACTCCATCTCTGTCAGAGGCAGAAGCACCATGTCATGTGGAAATGCCACATTGTGCTCCAGAACCCAGGGTCCTAAAAGGCACAGAGCTCACAGAAATGGGACTCTTTAGACTTCTCAAACTCTGCTAGCAGCTAAATCTTGAAAGTCTGCACAGCCAACTCTCATTGGTCTTTGAAATGGAACTTCTGGGCAGGAATGAATTCATGTTTGCTTGTGGTCCAACCTGTTCTTTGCAGCTAAAAGAGAAAACCCTGATTGTGTGTAATCTTTTCTCTCAGATGTCAGCAATGAAGCTGGGGAGTTGGGCTTCCCTCAGCACACAGCTGAAGCCAGCAATGTAAACTCAAATTAATCCTAGCATGTTGTTATGCCTCCACAATGCTTGTCAAGCCAATGAAGAGCTAAGTTCATTGAAGAAGGAGAAAATTAGAAAGTACAAAATATTTTCTAGTAAAGCATATAAAATAGTCCCTACAATCTGGGGACGGTGCCAGATTGGTCTCTCAAGGTAGGAGCATGAATGATATGTTCAAAAAGGGCAAACAATTAAGAGCCTCTGGTAAAGTGGGAAGAGAGTGGGAAATACCTACTTTGCTTTCCTACTGCTGACCAAACACTGAGCAAAAGCAACTTGGAGAACAGAGGGTTTGGGGGGCTTGCTTATTCTGCTGATATTCCAGTACTGAGGGAATTACAGGAGCCACTCAGGGCAGAAACCTATATACCACGGCTTGTTCTCCAGGCTTTGCTCAGCCTGCTTTCTTACAGAACTCAGGACCACCTGTTTGACGTGGCACTGCTCACAGAGAGCTGGGCCGGACACTCCAATCAAGAATTAAGGAAATGCCCCCAGGCTTGTCTAAAGGCCAATCTGACAGGATATTTTCTCATCTGTGTTTTCCTCCTTCCTAGATGACCCAAGCTTGAGTCCAGTCGAACAGAAACCTAACCCACACCGGGAAATAAGAACAAAGGGAGACAGACAAGTATATAAATATGTCAATGTGAGGACTCCCAGCAATGGAGGGTTTTGAACAAAAGAAGAATGTGGTCTTTGAGAAGAAGCAGGAGACCAGCAGAAAGGTTATTGCAACAGGTCAGATGGATTATAGTAGACTGGTGAAGAAGGCAGAAGCAGAGAGAAGTGATCAAGGTAAGGACATATTTTTCAAATAGAACCATCAAGGTTTCCTGAAGAGAGATGTACCATGTTGAGTAATGTTCCCACAATTCATGTCCTTCCTGGAATATAACCATTTTTGTAAATAGGTTATCGCAAATGTAATCATTAATATGAAGTCCTGAGTCAGTATGACTAGTGAAATTAAAATAGAGGAGGAGACACATAGATAAGCAGGCACAGGGAGCAGCAAATAACCTGAAGATATGACCCACAAGGAATACAAATGTGTAAGGATGAAGGTTGGAGTTCCACAGTCACAAGCCAATCAAAAGCAAGGATTGCCACTAGCCACCAGATGCCCAGAACAAGACCTTCTCACTCTGCTACTCCAACATGGCCCAACCTTGGTGCTACCTGGCCTTCCATCTGCCTCGCTATACTCACGTGGAACTGTGTTCCTTTCCTTTGACAACTTAGGTCAGCTATTATCAACTTGTCGCTCGTGCTCCTTTTGACATCTCATAGTGGGACCCAGAAGCACAAACAAGAATCGTGTCATTTGGAGCTTCTTAGTCTCACTAAAACTTGATAACCATGGCTGGGTGACATCCACAGGAGTCATGCCCTTTTCTGAAGAGAAAAAGAGGAGGAGGAGTGGATGGGGAAGCAGAACTGAGAGAAGAGGGAAAACTGTGTTCGGAATACAAAAACAAAAATAAGAAACAAACAATCGATCGATCTGTCTGTCTGTCTATTTAAATTTCAGACAGGCTCTTATTAAGGCAGCCCAAGTTTGGCTTCAACCCTGTGATCCTCCTGCCTCAACCTCTCCAGTTCTGGAGTTGCAGATGCATGTCTTTTATTGATGACTATAAGTGATACTGTTTAAAATGTCCCCATTATCATTACTCTCCATTGATGTAGCAAATCACTGAGTGACCTAGAACAGCCTTCTTTCGTTTTTAACTTGGTATTATGGGTAAGAAATACAGAAAGAGTTCAGCTGAGCTCTTAGTCTCTGATTGACATCTATGGGCAGTCTATTGGCCATGACTGAAGCACAGTCTCCCAGGAAACATTCTCCTCTCACGTGGCGACCATCCCTGTATTCCTTGGGACTTGCATCTGGAAGGCTGCATCTGCCCAAGCATCTCCGTGTGGCATGGGCTTCTCGTGTTGTAAAATACTCAAGATAATGTCATGTTGGGGGTGCACCCCTCCTTTTCCTCCCTCCCCAACTACACCCTCTTAGGAAATTCATGCCTGGGTCACATCTATTCTTTTTTTTTTTTAACATTTTTTTATTTAACATACCAACCACAGTTCTCCCTCCACCCTCTCCCCCTGCTCCCCTCACATTCCCCACACCACCCTCCATCTACTCCTCAAAGAGAATAAAGCCTCCCTTGGTGAGTCAACAAAGTCTGCCATACTAAGTTGGGGTAAGGCTAAGCTCCTCCCCTCTGCATCAAGGCTGAGCAAGGTGTCCTTCAGACAGGAAATGGGCTTCAAAAGGCCAGTTCATGCACCTGAGATAAGTCCTGGTTTCACTGCCAGGGCCCCCACAAACTACCCAAGCCACACAGCTGCCATCCACATTCAGAGGGCATAGTTTGGTTCTGTAAAGGCTCCCCAGCTGTCAGTCCAGCATCAGTGAGCTCCCGATAGCTCAGGTCAGCTGACTCTGTGGGTTTTTTCATCATGATTTTTGAGGGCCCCCCCACCTTGCTCATATGATCCCTCCTCCCTCTCTTCAACTAGACTTTAGTTCGTGGTACTTAGCTGTGGAATCTCTGTATCTGCTTCCCTTAGATACTGGATGAGAGTCCTATGGTAACAATTAGGGTAGTCACCAATCTGATTACAGGGGAAGGCCAGTTGAGACATCTTCTCCACAATTGCTTGGATTCTTAGCTGGGGTCCTCCTTGTGGATTCCTGGAAGTTTCCCTAACACCAAGTTTCTCCCTAACCCCATAAAGGCTCTCTCTGTCAAGATATCTCTTTAATTGCTCTTCCTTTCCATCCCTACCCAAACTCGACCATCCCATTTCCTCACAGCTTTCTGGGTGGGAAAATTGATATTCTATTTCCTCCATTGATAAGAGGCCCCAGTATGATTAACATTCTTGGTTTTCCTAGTAATCCCTGAGGCACAAGGAACATTGTGTCCCTAACAACTTATGTATTTAACAATTTGTACCTAAATATGGAATTACTTTTATTTAAAAATAAAAAGATCATTAGAATTTACTGTGTTTCCTAAATCTGAGGATACGTTTTAATATCTTGGAAAATCCTCAACTTTCTGTTATCTCTTTACTTTATCCTTTGTGTTCCATGTATGTATGTGTGGTGTGTACATGCATGTTCACATGTATGTGGACACATGACAATAAAGGTCAGTGTGTACAGTGTGCATGTCAAAGACCAAAGTTAGCAACAGGGGTCTCCCTTGAGTGCTATTTAAGCAGAGTGTCTCTGAACCTGGAGCTCACCAATTTGGACTAGTATAGCTAGACAACTTGTTCACGGAGCCCATTTCTCCGCCTCCCCGGGGCTGGGATTGCAGACAGCTGTCATATCAGCATGCCATTTACATGGGTTGGGGGATCTAAACTCCAGTCCTGATGCTTGTATGGCAAGTTTTTTATCCACTGAACCATATTTCCAGTCCCTACACAATTCTTTATATGGCATCCTCTCAAAACCCTATCACGCATACGCAGGGCCCTTCTCTTTCTGCTCTGCATGCTTCTTAATCTTGCTTTCACAGTCTCCTTTTCTCTTCTGAAGATCTACTTCACTTTTGTTGGCCTCTAGTCTACTACTTTACATTTCCAAAGTTTTTATTTTCTATTATTTTATGCTTTAACCTCTGTTACTTCTTTTCCCCAAACTGGCTGATAGCTAATGGTTATGTTTAACCTCACTGTTTAAACCTTCCTACTCACGCTGCTTTATTTAGAAAATACTTCCAGTACTGTGGGGAATTCTTTCGTTGCTCTGCTGACTCTAACTTGTGGTGGAATGGTTGCTTGTGTTTGCTGTAATTTGGGGGCTGTGATCTCACATTTGGCAGAACTTTGGCTGCAGGAATCCCATGAAATCCGGATTTAAGTCATCTTCCTCCAGAGAAGGGCTCCATAGCTTTACAAGTGAGCTTTGATTGAATTTCCTGGACCACAAGAGAAAGTATAGCAGGCCCATACTTAGGAGATGGCATAGGCCAACTCTCCCTAGGACAAGCCAGCTCAGCATTCTCTTAAGAAATTTTGTTTCTTGTTTTGTTCCCCCCTCTCCGCCCCAGTGGGCTGATTTCCATACACCATTTCACTGAGAGCATACATCATAAGAGTTTTGTCTTGAGCAAGAATCTTAGTTCAAATGCTGCAGGGTGGCCTAAGACTTCTTCCCCTGTTCCTTATGGTTCTCGAGTAGAAGCCCTGTGCATAACTAACTCTGGCAGCCCCCCCCCCAGGCTAGCTAAAGTAATCGCCTGCCCAACACACCCATTTTCAGTGTCTCTACATTTCAGTTCCTAGACTTTTTCCAATCCTTGATTCCTAAAAGTGACACTATACACTCACTAGTTGGTTTCACATTTTCATGCTGTTTGGTTTGGGTTTTGGTTTGGTTTTGTCCATCAGAAAAAGCTTTGAGGGCTAATTTCCACAAGTGGAAATCTCCATAGCTATTTTCTCTACCTTCTTTGAAAAAGGAATTGCAAGTTGACGCTGGCTCACATATTTGGGCAACTGAGCATTTTATTAATTGGCTTTTGTTAAAGACATAAGGACATATTTTGTATGAAAAATTGTGGGAAGAAGGAGAGGAGAGAAAGGAAGAACGAAAGGGCCAGGGAGCCAGACCAGGGCCGTGACAGGCTCCTCTAGTAGCCGCACCAGAGACCAGACCTTAGTTTGGGTTTATTGGAACTGGCTAGAGCTGGCTAGAGCTGGCTGGAGCTGGCTGGAGCTGAGCAAGCAGTTCTTGGGAAAACCACAACGCAGGGGCACCCAATCAGCAGGAGCCACACAATTTTGTGCTCACTCAGCAGGTGCCTCACAGCCTTCTGCTAGCTAAAGATAGCTTTCCCTACCCTGCCCCTGGAAAGTCCCTAATCACTGCAGACACCTACCAATCCTGTAACAACCCAGAAACTTTTGTTTAAACCCACCAATCAGCCCCCAGATTAGTCTTTCCTCCCCTAATCCTGCTTAAAAGGAGCCTATGAGCTGCTCTTGGGACTCAGGGTGGCTGTTTGCCACTTTGTCAGATGGTTAGACCCCAACACGTTGTATATTTTTAATAAACACCTTGCTGATAACATATGTAATTGGTGGTCTTTTAAGGGACTTCTTTCAAACCCTAAGAGAGAAAGGTTGAAGGAGGGAGGGAGGGAGGGAGGGAGGGAGGGAGGGAGGGAGGGAGGGAGGGAGGGAGGGAGGGAGGGAGGGAGGGAGGGAGGGAGGGAGGGAGGGAGGAAGGGTATGGCTTTAGTTTAACTTCTTGCTACACTCTTCTTTGGCCATCAGAGGAGCATGGGTCAGGTCCACAGCTGTCAATCTTCTCTTGGGATTAACACATTCCAGTGAATTCTTTGGGCAGACTCCAGTATTAATCATCTTGAACTAAGGCCAGAAGTGGGAGTCAATGTAATGCCCTTGTTTATATGTGAGGCTATGGGCTTGGTCCCCAACCCTGCAAAAAATAAAATAAAATTATAAAATTTGTGGGTATATTTTGTTAATAATCTATGCTAATAACTAGAAACTGATTTAACATTTTATTCCTGATGGTAGTATATAAATCTTGATAGATATAATTGGCCTTATATTTTGTAATTCATTTAGAGAAACATCAGAGGTGCAAATGAAATTTAACAAAAAAAAAAGGTAAGGACGCTAGATAAAATTAGGTTTTTACAATAAAAAGCTATAAATTTCTATTACTCAGATTGCATCTAACACAAATTAGCTTGGCTCATTGAAAGATGAGAAACTTTGTCTAGCAATTTCAGGCTTTTCTTGGATTACTAGCCACTCTGCATTTCCTGTCCATCTTCCTCTGCTTCACACTTGCTGCAATCTCTCTGTTTGTACAGTCACATCTTTGTCTCCAAAGTACATCAGGGTTACCTCCACATCTTCCTTCCTCATATATTACAAATATATAAATTATTTTTATATATATATATAAAATATATATATATAATATATTATAATTAAATATATAAATACAAAGCCAGTCTTGCCACAGAATTAACAGCCAAAATAAATTGTCTTATGGACTGTGGAATTTTTACCATTCAGAACCCACACAAAGGCAAAGTAAAACTGATTTCTGGGTCCTAACCCTCCAACCAAACTCTTGGCAACATAAGAAAAGCAGTCAGGTTTTCTATCCTCTCCTGGGTCTCCACAGCTGGCTTTGGGTTAGCGCAGGCTAGAATCCAGATGAATACTGATGACATTGATTGTCCTGGTCATCATCATCATCGTCATCATCGTCATCGTCAAAACTTCTGTCAGTTGAGCACATATTTCTCAGGTGCAGTTTGGAGTCCTAAAATAACCCCAATAATTATTACGATTGTAGTTATTATCTTCCTTTTCATACATGTGAAAACCAGAATAAGAAATTCAATCAAGGTCACACCGACCATAAATAGTGGCTTGTATCACACTTTCTTAAAATCTTCCGTACAAGCCAAAGTTTTAAGGCTTTCCCATGCAGTGGAGAATTTAGAAAAGTATGTCGCCCCTTTGGGTGGGGTGACCCTGTGGGAACACAACGTGAGCAGGGGCACTGGTGGGTGGCAGCCAAAGCCTCTGTGGAGAATACAGCATGCATGGGCCCACACAGCTCTGATTTCAAACCTCATGACCTTTCCAGCCGCTATGACTCCCAGCAATGATGATTTATAACCCTCTGTGTTTGCTCCTAACATCCTTAGGATTTCTCTTGCTACTTTCCAGTCACTTCCAAGAAGTCTGAGCTTTTCCTTTGCGGGTTGTTTGCAGAGATTGAGCTTTAGATTGTGATGGTCAGTTCTAGTCCTTTGTCAGCGCCCGCTGATGATGAGGGTCCACGGTGCTGGTGAGAAGGTTCAGTGCATAAAGGTACCTGATAGCAAGCTTGATGACATGAGTTCAAACCTAGAACCCACATGATGGAAGGAGAGAACCAATCCCGGTGACCTCTCCAGACACACTAACACATACAGTAAATAAATAAATATTTAAGTCGTTCCCATGGTGTTCTCCTCACTACAGAAGCCATGCTAGTGGCAGGAATGGATACAGGGAGTATGGATGGTACATCTTTGCCTTTACTACTATAGCAGTATGCTTTTACTGCATGGCTACAACCAAGTAAACCTGGCCTCTCAGCTCTGCCCTGGAGTGGCAATGTGGCTGCACAACAGCAGCCCTACACAAGGAAACCCTGACAAATGGCAAAGCATAAGCAACAATAGCAGGCACTGAGGTAATAATTTATTTTTAATGCCATGCTGTCTTTAACAGTGCAATTTCCTCCGGGGTGTTTGCTTTGAGATTGCAGGATAATTACATCTCAGAAACCAGGCTAATTACAGTTAACAGCCTGAAAACCAAAGGAACCCTCCCCTCAAGCCCCCACCCATCCTTTTTTTCCACTAGACTAATGCACAAATTCCAGTTAAACCATGGCGCATCATTCAGGAGACCCATTTGACGGGTGCTTAGAGGTTCATTCTCCTTTCTTTACAGCATATAGATCACTCACAGTGGTGTGAGGGACCTGGATAACACAGCCTCGGTGATCCAAATAAATAGTGATGTGATCAAAAAAATAATGACAACAATTTCCCAACAAAAATGAAGCCTAAATGTTTCTAGGGGAAATCTGGGAACAGAGGTGAGTACGTGTCCGTGTTGCACGAGTGAGGTTACCTGTGGCCTCAAGACACAGCTGAAGAGTCCTTTGGAATAAATAATGAACCAAACTAGGTCATGTGAAGAACCAAGAACAGAAAAAGATGTGAGAACTCATCCAGTCAGTTGCCATCATTTCTTAATATTTAAAATGTAAAGCGAGGTGTTAAAACTGTGAGAATCTTAAAAATGACAATGGCATGGCTTGGTCATTCATTCATAAAATATCTTTTCATAGATACTGAGCAGCAGGTAAATACACATAAATGTCCTGACCTTTTTTGTCATCTTTCCAGTCCTAAATTGTAATGCATTTCCCGGGCTGCTGTGGCGTAGATATGGTTTGTCCTCCAGAGGCTCATTTACTGATGTTGGATGTACAGTGTGGCATGCTAAGATTGTAGAGCCTTCAAGAGAACAGGCCTAAAGGAAGGTAATTAGGTCAATGACACCACTCTCACGGGGGACTGATGGAGGTCTTAAGGAATGGGATTATTTTAAGGGAGTCCTGACACCTTCCCTGAGTCTTTCTTCCACATGTACCATGCAAGTCTGAGATGGTCGTGCACAAAACTGTCATCAAAGCCAACTAGAGGCCAATGTCATTCCCACAAGCCTATGGACGGAACAAGCCTCTTTTCTTTATAAAGTGCCGAATCCCTGCTGTTGTGTTATTGCTAACTAAAACATTAAAACTAGACTTCACTGTGTCTTTGCTGAGATAAAGACTCTCTCCTGGGCTGTAGAAATTGATCAGTCAGCAAAATGTTTGCTTTGCAACCCTGAGGACCTCAGTTGAATCTCTAGAGCCCATGTCAAAAGCCCTGCATGGTGCATGTTGAGGAGGAGGAGGTGAAGTTCTGGAGTTCGTTGGCCAGCCATCCTAGTCAGGCCAAGAAGAGACTCAAAACATTCCTGAAGACCCTCACTCAAGGCTGTACTTTTTCTAAACACACAAGCATACACACCCACCTACACATGTGCACTTTCAAACACACAAATACACATACACAAAGACTCTCTCCTCTGAATAGCTTTTCTGACCTCAGTAATTCATTTCCTGATTTGCTCCTAGTGTCTACTGGTTTTTGAAGTATGGAAGTCAAATATCTCAACTGTCCTGGCTTAATTTGGCATCTCATGAGAGTTTGGGACTACATTTTCTTTTCTTTTTAAATTTATTGTTCTATTTTATATGATGGTTTTATCTATGTGTATATCAGTATACTACTTACATTCTTGTTGCTAAGGAGACAAGATCCTCTCAGACTAGAGTTAAAGACAGCTCTGAACTGCCACGTGGGTACGGGGAATTGAACCCAGGTCCTCTGGAAAAGCAGCCAGTGTTCTTAACCACTGAGCCATCTCTCCAGCCCCAGAACTTGTATTTTCTTTTTCCTGTGTTAGGTATGGGGAACTAAATTGGGAGAGAAAAGAGAAAATCCAGTATTCTGAACTTAATGTGAAATCCACCCCTCTCCCTCCAGTAACCCCAGAACTTGTCTGCTGGTTTGTTCATTTTCTGAGTTACATCCTCACTACACCCAAGCTTCTCTGTTAGAGCAGAGTAGTTTGCCCTCTGCATAGGCCTCCCCAGAAGCCCAGTGGATTGGTCTACCCATCAGCTTCCTCGATAAAAGCTCCCAGTTGCTGATCATGTAAAGTCTGCAAGCAAATGGCGGTTCTGACAGTGACAATCCCCTGGTGACATGGCTTGATTTCATTCTTTTAGCAAACATGGACTGACCTCCATGGGAGGGAAGGCCCCACCATCTTTGTTCCTGTTCACCCGGTCTTCTCTTCTAGAGACAGGACAACTCCTCCTGTTGACTGGTGAGGACACTCAGGGTGAGATGTCCAGTGCACCAGTGGGCAGCATGTCCTTGTTTCCTAGAAAATCTTCCCAGGACTTTGTCGTGAAATATCAATTTAAAATGTGTTACATCTGTTTATGCTGTGGAAATTTAATGATACAAAGATGTGCTGCATTATTTTACGTTGCATTTACCTAGCTCTGTGAAGCTGTGTTATTTTTACCTGTCTAAAACACCTGACTGATCTAATAAAGATCCGAATGGCCAATAGTCTGGCAGAAGAAAGGATAGACAGGGCTGTCAGGCAAAGAGAGTAGAAATGGGAGGAAAATATTGAGGAATAAAAAGGGAGGAGGAGAGAGGACACTGGGGACCAGCCACACAGCAAGCCACAGAGTAAAAAAAAAAAAAAATAGAGAAAGGTATATAGAAATAGAAAAGGGTAAAAGGGGCAAAAGGTAGACGTGGTAATTTAAGAACAGCTGAGTAGAAACAAGCCAAACATTCATAAGAAGGCCAGGCATTCAGAAGCAAGAATAAGTCTCCATGTGATTTATTTGGGAGCTGTGTGGTGGGCCACCCAAAGAGGAGGAGGAGGAAGAGGAAGACAAGGCTTTTCTTGGGATGGACCACCTTTTTCTGTTCCTCATCTCCTCATAGCCACTCCTGAGCATTATAGTCCTAAGATTCAAGTTAGGGGTGATGGGGATGTGAGGTTCACTTTATCCTCAAACCTAAGCCATTCTCCCAACCAGCTTTCTCAGTCCTAAATCAGCATTATTGGCTGCCCAAGTCAGACTTTCAATTCCAGCTTAGCTGTGATTCATTGTAAATTTAGCTTCCCTGTGAAGCTCTTGGGGAGGTAGACCCGAAGTGATTTGACTACCAAGCCATGGAGTCATCATGATAGCCAAAATCACTAGTCAGTGTCCTTCTCCAAAACTCATCATCCCCTGTGTCTGGTCCTTGGCACAAAAAGAAAAGAAGGTCCCTCAAAGGGGCCCAGGATAGAAGAACATTTTGTCTACCTTGAAAGTTAAGATTCTACCATTATTATCTAAAAGAAATTATGTTTGTTATGAAAGAACATTTGAAATAAATTCTGGGGTGATCTCATTACAAAAACAATGAGGTCAGAGTGACTAAGTCACAAGTTGTGGGGAGACATTTGTTTTTTCGGATGGGACTCAGGAAGAAAAAAATTATTCTCTAAAGAAGAGGCGCCATTAAATGAGAAAATAAAGGAAATGATCCTCCTATAAGCTGTAATGTCCTCGCATGGTTCTGGCAAACGTGGAGCTCCGACAGTGGGTTAGCTGGCTTTTCTGTAAAAGTGCCAAGAAACTGCCCCCGGTCAGCAGGCTCTTCCTGCCCTCCCCCCCCCTATTCACGCACACACCTCAGAAAGGTTCGTTAGTGTCCATTATGGTCAGAAAGGCCAAAGCTGTGAGGGAGAAGGACATTTCAAGCCACTTTCTTTGTGAGAGTTCTCATGTCTCGTCCCTCATTCTCTTGAACAAGTTTGGGTTAAGTAAAGGGCAGGTTTGCTGTGTAACAAGAATACTGTTTCTGAATCGTTCTCATAAAGCTGGGTCAGCCGTCAACCAGAGTTAGCCTGGACTTCCGTGAGCAGAGAAAATCCCTTTACTAGGGTCTCTGCTGGTCACATAAAATGGGCAAGCCACAGTGGATGGCGCAAGCTAAGCAGTCCAACTGCAGCCTCACAAGATTAAGCAAACACAGAAAGAAGGAAGCAGCCAGTAAAATGCTGAAGCAGAATTTAAGAGGGATTAAATCTTGGTAGCCATGATGAGAAGGGAAACGTGCTTTGTGTACAATTTTAAATACTCTTGAAATACGCCACTCGAAATTCGGGGTTTTGTTCACTCTCTAAATGCTTTAGACAATTTTAAATATTTTAACTTATCTTAAATATGTTCGATATTTTTAAGATTCTTAGACAATATTTAAACAATTTTAAATAACAGGATTGTGTTTTAGATGTGTCTCCCCAACTTTGTGTGATTTACTCCATATAATTCAATTAAAACTCATCAAATAGTAGGTCCATTTAAGCTGCAGGGGAAATGCAATAGGAAAGTATAAAAGACCTGCACCCATAACGCTCTGATGGGCTGGCAGATGATATTCCCTTTTAAGAATGGTCCAGGAACAATTTTAGGGAAGAAATAACCTTCCCAAACCATTTTTCCCTCCCAAATTGCCTTGAGTTTAGTTGTAATCCTCTAAAGAGACACTCAAGGCAAGCCCATCACGATGTATAACTGCAGTGCGATGCCCCTTAGCCTGCATCAGGTTTCTGACACTTTGCTATCACTGATGAGTTTTTATTAATGCATCATCTATTAACTCAAAAAACCTGTTTTTCTGTAATCTGACCTCAGATGCACAGAATTGGCTTCATTGCGGGCCTTGATAGATGGCACTCTTGTCACCGGTCAGTGCCTGGCTGCTTTTACTTAGTTATTTTTAATAAGTTATTAAGAATTCATGAATGCATCATCCAAAAACTAAAAGGACCTCCATCCAGCCATATGCTTCCTTCCATCCCACTCTGCCTGCCTGCCTCCTTTCCCCACTCCTCATTAGCATTCTTTTGAATCTCAGGTTAATTCTCTCACTTCCCTCTGCATATAGTTTCACATATTAAATATTAGTATAGATACACATATTCTACATTAGCATCTTAATTTTGGTGTTCTGCTTAAAGTAACATTTAGAGAATTACTTTATTACAAGCCTGATATTGTTTAAGTCTGTCCATGTTGTTGGAACTTGCTGTGCTTTGCTTGTCTGGAGTTCCTGTGACAATCTGTAGAATGACTACGTACCATGTATTCTTCATATCTAGTGTGAACCTGCGCGTTACTTCCAGGTTTCTGCTTTTGTGAACAATGCTGCTGTGTTATCGTGTGTGCCCTACTGAACATGCCCAGACTTCTTCTTGGGTGTATACTAGGAAATAAATTGCTGATTGGGGAAAGTGTGAATCATCTGCTTCTGAACACAGTGCTAAGCTCCTCTTGGTATCAGTTGCATCCTTACCATCAGATGGCCTCACACTTTCCCAAGGTTATAATGTTTCTGGTTGGCATGGTCAGACATTTGCATTTTTACCTAAAGAAATAAATGCATAAAATAACCTCTCATTGTCTTTTTTCCTGGTCACTAATTCTATTGACCATCTCTTTACATATATATTGGCCATACAATAGATTTCTTGCCTGTGTATTCTCTTATTGTAATCTGTAGATAATTTGAATTTTCAGCATAAATTATCACTGACTGCAAACTGCAGCTGTTTTTATCACCTCCTTCCCCACTTTCATGCCTCTGGTATCCTCTTTGTACTTACTGAGCTGTCCAGAGGCATCGGAATAGTGTTAAAGAACAGTAACAACAGAGAGCATGTATCCTTTTCCGATTTCTTCCTGCCCTAGCTCACATCCTAGGTGGTCTCCAGGTCTGTGACTTACTCCCAATACTATCTGAACTTATCCCGACATGGATCTGCTAATCTTAACATTTAACAAGTACCTAAACCCCCACATGTCCACACATCACCTACTCTCATCTCTCACCTCATGCCTCCCTCCCCTGCTTAGTTTTATAACTAGGAATGGTACCGTCGTGCATATGATCCAAATGGGAAAAAAAAATAAGAATCTTCTTTGACCCTGTCTTTCCTACCAAATGCCTTCTCCACCAAGGGTATTGATTCCAGTTCATTAGTTTTGTTTAAGACAACTTCCTTTCCATCCTTTCTACCCACCCCCTTAGCTCTCATCTATCTCGTTATCTATCACGTGTTCCTAAGCTATCACCTACATCCAGTCTTGCCTTCTACATTCTCTCTCATACCCAGCCAGAACATCCTCCCTGAACTTCAAACCTATCAGGCTATACCCACGTTAAAATTTCCTGAAGGTTTTCCAAGATTGAGAGGAGAATCATGAGCCTGTTTCACAAGGGCAAACGTCTACAGCTAGGCCTCCTTTGACATGGTCACCATGGCACTTCGGCTTGTCTCCTGTTCTCCAGGCCCTAACTCCATCATCTGGCCATCTTGTGCCCTGTAAAGCTCATATTCTCTCTTTGGAGGCTTTTGTATGTACTGTGACTCCTCTCTTAGGGCACATTCCTGTTCCACTGCCTGCATCCCTGTCCAGACAGTCGCGCTCAGCCTTCAGCACTCTGCCCCCAGGTTGCCGCCTCTGGGTAGCTTTCCCTGTGCTGTGTTTAGTCTTTCCTGTTTTCTCCCACATTTTGAGAGCCAGAAGAGCATTCGCTATGCTCGTGTGTGTAGCCCCAGAGGCCCCAAGGAGACGTGGCACAAAGTAAGAGCAGGGAGAATGCTTTAGACACTTGTAGCAAATCGGCGTCCTGTCACCCGATTCTGATCTCCATTTGTTGCAAGTCCTGTATTTTGGGATTAGAGAGATGGCTCAGTAGTTAGCTATGGCTGTTCTTTCAGAGGACTGGAGTTCAATTCCCGCCTGGCACCTCATGACTGTAACTCCAGTTCCGGGGAATCCAAGACCTCTTCTGGCCTCCTCAGACACTAAGCACACAAGTGGCACAAAGACAGACATACAAGCAAGACAAAGTAAAATAAAATGACATCCTATTTTTCAAAGTTCTTCTTTATGCCTTTCTGATCTCTCCCACATGCTGCTTTGTTCACAACTCTCCATGGCATGTACCCCCACAAGACTTGGTCCAGGTCTAGTCTTCTCCACCAGCAGTTTGAACACTGCGGTTGTGCCTCATCCATCTTGGTACTCTGAGCACTGCATACCAGAGCCTAGCCCCACACTAACACCCACATAGACAGCCAGAGTAATAAAAATCAACTTTCTCCTAGAAGCCCAACCAGCAGAGAACATGCTTTGGATTCTTTTGTGAGCAGTTACGTGTTCACCATGGTGGATGCTTCTGCCTGCACATCCTTCAGCCTCCATCTTTGCAGTGGTGCTTCCGTCTGACATCAGAAGTCTCCTAATAATGCCATTTCTTATAGAAGTCACCACTGGCAAGTCCTCTCCATCTTTCCATTCTGCATTTCCTGTGTGCTTTCTTGCCTTTATTTGGGGCGTTTTAAGTGAGAAGCCTTGCTATGGCACTTAGTCTAGATTTTTCTCTCTTGAATATCACCCCACTCCTTCACAGCTGTTCTGAGTATCACACTCTGTCATTTAAATATTAATATTATGGAAGCGGGAGAGGAAAAAAATGCCTTTCATCAGATACGCAATGTTGAAGGAAATTAAGATTAATAAGTGGTGACAAGCTCTAGAGAGGGAATAAAAGTTAAATTGCCTTGGACTATTTTCAGAAGTTGTGTGAGCAATGAGTATATCTTGTTGAATGCCCTGTAACTGTGATCGTTCTAAAGGCCTGATTTCTGAAGGCAGATCTGAAGTGATAACTCGAACCTTGGTTTTCCCCTCAGAGCACTTGTGCTCTAAATGTGCACATGTGGGGAAAGCTTTGAAGGAGAGAAGCTGGTAAGTGTCTACAAATTAGGTCTTCTTGATCAAATCTCAAATAGCTGCTGTCTAGAGGAAAAGCAAGTTTGAGGCCTAAAAATTTTGTTTTATTAGTACTGGAAAAGGAATCCAGGGACCCATGAACACCTTCAACCATTGAGCTATAGCCTTTAAACATACACTTATTTAATTTAAAATTATTTTGAGAATGTCATACATATGTGCTATGTTTGCATCATTTCCACCCCCCAACTTCTTTCATGTGCCCTCACCGCTCCTTTACAAATTCATGACATCTTCTTTAAATATAATTGTCTTCGTTAGGGATACTGTTGCTGTGGTAAAACACCATAACCAGAGACAATTTTGGGAAGAAAGAGTTTATTTTACGTTTCCACATCACTGTTCATCATTGAAGGAACTCACACAGGACAGGAACCTGGAGGCAGGAGCTGATGTAGAGCCAGAGAGGGATGTTGCTTACTGGCTTACTCCTCATGGCTTACTCAGCCTGCTTTCTTACAGAACCCAGGCACACCAGACCAGGAATGGCACCACTCGCAATGTTCTGGGCCTTCCCCCATTGATCACTAATTAAGAAAATACCTTACAGCCAGATATGACAAAGGCTTCTTGTCAGCCAAGGCTTCTAGCTTATATCATGTTGACACCAAACTAGTATCCTTCTGAATCCATTTAGTTTGTCTGTAGGGGTATATGTTTAAGAATGACCACTTGGGGTCAGATAACCTATCAAGGAGCTCTCAATTGCCAATAATAACTAATTACCTATAGTTCTTCACGAAGGGATAGGACATTGAGTTTTCCTCCATCCATATTGGAATGTCATCTGATACCATTGTGCAATTCCTACTTAGGTGGCCATATTTTTGCAGCTTCATGGATGCAGTATCCCTGCCATACACAGAAGACATTACCTCACAGCAAATATTCTGGTCCTCTGGCTCTTATGATCTTTCTGGCTCCTTGTCCACGGTGATTCCTGAGTCATAGGTGTAAGGGTTAGTTGTAGATGTATCAATTGGGGTTGGGCACCCCACACTCACTTGTCCTTTGCATTTTGACCAGCTTTTGATTTCTTTATTGGTCTCTGTCTGCTGCAGAAAATGGCCTTCTTTGATAAAAGGTAAGAGCTATACTTACAAGTAGACAAAATGGTATGTATTTAGAATACAGTTATAAATTACAGTGGCTTTTGAAACTGGAAGGAAGCCTTCACTTTTTAAGTAGTAAATTTGTATAATTTTTTTCACTTTTTCAGATAGATAAATGGCACTGGCATACCCCTGGTCATAGCTAGACTTGGCTTAGTTAACCACAGAGGGAGAAAGTCCTTCTGTGTCCTGTCTAGGATTCTCACAGCTTCTCAGAGAAAGCTGTCAGTGAAAATAGTACACAATGTACCTGCCCCTCCAAAGAACCTTCTGACCAGCATGGTCAGCACCACCTGGGAACTTTCTAAAAATAGGAATTTTCAAGGTCCAGGCCTAGTCTGTGTACTCAGAAACTGGAGGTGACACCTCAGTAGCTCCTGTGAAGCTATCTCAAAAGTTCTAACATATCTTCAGGTTTGAAAACCACTGAATATCAGCCTTGGTTTCACATCTGTATCACCTGGAGAAATTCTTTTTAAAACTGAAGCCAGGGTTCCAACCTCCGAGATTCTGACTGAACAGGCAAGGATGAGGCCATTGTGCTGATAAGTGCTCAAAGTTTCCGATGATTCCAAGCATAGTTGGGTTAAGAGTTTGTTGCAGGCTGTGGTTTCTCTTTCATTTTCTTCCTTCCTTCCATAATTAGTATATACTTTTTGTAAAAACTGATACATGTATGTCGTGTTATCATTTTACCTACCTCCTCTTGTTCCCTGCCTATCTCCCTCTCCCCCACCCCCCAATAGATACTCTCAACTTCCATGGCTCTCTAAAAAACGTCTAGAGTGTAACATATAAAAGAAAATAAGTGATATTTCTCTTCCTGAGTCTGACTTATGACTTGACATGATTTTGTTTTTATGGATGAATAACATCCCGTTTTTTAATATATAACACTTTTTATCTACTCATCCGCTGATCGGAATCTAGGCTGATTCCACAATTTGGTTATTGTGAAAGTGCACATGGATATGCTATTACTAAGCCATTATGTCTGTGATATGCTGACTTGGATGCTTTCACTTGTATACCCAGAAGTAGTAGAGTAGAATCACATAGTGTTGTGTATATTTTGTTTTTGTTCTGACAAACAAAGCTATACTGGAGATCAGGGTTAATTGTAGAGGCTAGGCAGTGGTTGCACACTTTAATCTTTGGAGGGGAAAACAGAAAGATGGGGAGTTCAAGGCCACTCCTAGCTATGCAAGACTGAACCAGTCTAAGAGAGAAATAGAGACAAGGGGTGGTGGTGGTCATGGTGGGGGGGGGTGCACACCTTTGATCCCAGCAAAAGGGAGGTTCACACCTTCAATCCCACCACTAGGGAAGTGGTAACAGGAATACAAGGCAGGTGGAAATAGCATCTCCCCCCCCCCCCCCCGCATTCAATCTGAGGATTCATAGAGGTAAGAAGTCTCTTAGTGGCTAATGTTCTGCTTCTCTGAAATCTTTCAGCTTTCACCATAATATCTGACTCCCGGTTTTTATTGGTAAGACTAATTTAGGATCACACATCAACGTGGTAACTCTATTTTTATTTACTTTAGTAACCTCTACAGAGATTTCCATAATGGTTGGTCTGGTTTATATCACTGCCAACAGTGTGGAAGGCTTCCTTTTGCCCACATCCTCACCAGCATTTGATATTTTCTTGACGAGTTCTAGATTCTGATTTCTTACTCTGGGGATGGCAATGACCTCAGAAACAGACACTTGGTTTCCAGTCTTTTATGGTCTGTCCTTCGCCATCTTCACTCCTCACCCACAAGTCAGGCATTTACTCAGACCCAAAAGTTCTCAACCTTAAAATGCACGGAAATTGCTGCAGAGCTTATTAAAATTGTGTTGCCTAGCATTGACCAAGACCTTATTTAAAGGTCTGGAGCAGCCTGGGAATTTGCCTTTATATCAGTTTCCCAGGTGATAAATACCACGCCTGCTGAGGCTTCTAACCCATGGTGTCCTAACCATGTTGTCTCAGTGAGCAGAGGAAACTATCCTAGCAATGAACTTGGCCTTCCTGGGCCTACAACTCCTGTCTTGTGGTGTTCCCTACTGATGACAGGAGCACCATAGGGTCATAGTTAAAAATCCTTCAGCAAAGGATAACCAGGCTACAATTCACAACCCCTGAGGAGGAACCTAAGAGAGACATCCATGGATTCCCCCAGGGAATGGGAAATAGAGAAGATATCCTGTGTAAATTGGGATAATAATGGGGAAAGGAAGGATATGTGAAGAGAATATGAGGGAATGGGATAGTAGAGTTGGGGGAGGGACACAGAGGGAGAAATAGATATCTTGATAGAGAAAGCCATTGTGGGTTTAGAGGGAAACCTGGCACTGGGGAAATTCTCAGGAATCCACAAGGATAACCCCAGCTAAGACACCAAGCAATAGTAGAGAGGATGCCTGAACCTTAATCCCGCCACATGTATGAGAATGTATTTATTATGTTTGTACTCTTTGAGGTCTGATATCCAGCTCCCAAATAAATACATAGGGACTTATTCTTATTCATGGATTACAGTAGTATCTTGGCTTATTTCTAGCCAGATTTTCTAATTTAAGTTACTTCATTTCTCTTTAACTATGTTTTGCATATTGGCTTGTTGCTTTTCTTTATATGTCTTTCTTCCATTCTTATTCCTTGGCTGGCTGTGTGGCTATGTAGAAGTGTCTTGGTACATCCTTTGCTGTCTTTAATAATTCCCTTCTTCACTCAAGCATAAATTTCTCCTCCTATTTATTTTCTTTGCCTGACAGCCCCACGTTGGGCGCCAGATGTAGGTGGAGTTTTTCTTTCAAGGCACCAGTCCAAAATTAATATTTATTAGAATATAAATCAATACTACAATATTAGTAACAGCTTATAGTGGCACCTGAACAGGGACTGGCTTATCCAAGCAATGGACGAGCGATGGACAAGCGATGGAAGAACAATGGATTTCGATCCTGTCTCACCAGCAGCCAGGAACCAGGAAGAGAACGTCCTCGTGTCCCAGAAGCCACTTATCAATGGGGTTGGCCACACCCCCTCCAGGTTGGCCACACCCCCTCCAGGGTTCCGGGCTCTTGGACAAGCATCTCCGGACCTTATCGGCTGACACCTTAATCCCGCCACAGCTGACCCAAGTTATTGGGAGCTCACTGACTCTGAACTAATAGCTGAGGAACCTGCATAAGACTGAACTAGGCCCTCTCAATGTGAATAACAGTCAAATGGCCTGGGCAGTTTGTGGGGCCTCTGACAGTGGAACCAGAATTTATTCCTAGTGTATGAACTGCCTTTTTGGAACCTATTCCCTCCAGAAAAACACATTACTCAGCCTTGATCTGAGGAGAGGGGCTTGGTCCTACCTCAACTTGATATGCCAGACTATATTGACTTGCCCTGGGAGTCCTTACCCTCTCTAAGGAATGAATGGGAGGATGGGGGGGCAGAATCTGGGGGAAGACTGGGAAGAGGGGAGGGAAGGGGAACAGTGGTGAGTATGTTAAAAAAAAACTTCTAAGTAAAAAAAAATCAAAAAAGAAATAACAGAAAAAAGAAAGAGGGGGAGAGAAAGAAAGAGGGACGGAAGGAAGGGAAGGAAGGAAGGAAGGAAGGAAGGAAGGAAGGAAGGAAGGAAGGAAGGAAGGAAGGAAGGAAGGAAGGAAGGAAGGAAGGAAGGGAGTACCTTCAGGTAGTTTCAGGGAACTGATTTCAGCCTGATGAACTCTCTGTGCCTAGTGTCTAATTCATGAAAAGTGGAGTAATGGAGGACTTCCCTGGCAGGATTCTCAAAGGGTGGGGGTGGGGTGGTGTAGTACGAGGTTTCTGGCCCGAACTCAAGGTTTAGGCCTGCAGACCCACAGACCCACAGACCCACAGACCTGCAGACCCACAGTCCTACAGAGACACACAGACGCTTTCATTAGTTTTTAGCTGATCAGCCTCAGGCCCAGGCATATCACTTGCTAGCTTTCTACCCTTCATCTAACCCATGTCTCTTCCTGTTCAGCCATGCAGCTCGGTACCTTTCTTTAGAGCAGCATAGTTGTCCTCGGCTTCCTCTGGCTTCTCTCTGGTGCTCTGTTCGCAGAGTTTTTAGTCTGGTAGCCCCACCCACACTTCCTGCCTGCCTTTGGCCAATCAGCTCTTTTTATTAAACCAGTGGGTGGGACAGTTATTTTCCATGAAACAACACAATACCCCTACAGGGTGGAGTTAAAAGATACAGCAGCCTAAATAAAAGTGCCTGGCAAACGGAGCAAAAGCAGTCACAATTAGTTATAAACATAGAGTTATAAGGAATCGTAACAGCCATCACTGCAGAGAAAAGCAGCAGTAATGATAGGGCCCTCCTTCCTGTAGACACTGATGCCTAGGGTCTGTGCAGAGGACAGATGTAAAGGAAAGATACTCTGTTATTCCTACTCAGAATCACTTGTCCCTGCTCTCCTCACAGAAACGGAAAAACAGAAAGACTATTCATGGACTACTGTGATTCTAATAAAGGATCCTTCCTAGACAAGCCAAGAATCGCAGCGTCTCCTGGAGGCCAATGAGCACAACCCTAAACAGGTTGAAAGACCCGTGGTACAGCCATCAAGTCCAGAACAACTGAATCAGGAAGCATTAAACTATTTCACGGTTTGGCATCACCTTCAAAATGGAAATTATTTATCATGCAGTAATGACTTCTGTCCCTTTTTAGTTTCTTATTCCATAATGAAGTACTTAAATTTTTTTTCAAAAAATCACCTTGTCCTATAAAATCACAGTGCCTCTGCCATGCTCTATTCTCTACCTGGGTGCCTTTCCTCCTACCAAATCTGCACTCAATAAAATCATGTTTAATTTTAAGATTCACCCATTCCTATCTGTCCTTGAACTTTCTTTGTCTTCTGGCCTCACATCTGGAAGGAGACTTCTGTCATCCTTCCTATGTTTCATCCTTGTGGCATGTAACCCTTTATTGTGCTGATGAGTTCCAAGTCCCACTGACCATTAACAGCCTCTTTCCACCACAGTACTGTGAGCCACGCCAAAGCTGGACTCCCACACAGAGCACCGTGCCTAATCTATCTTAGTGCAGGCTCCCTGGGTGAGTAGACAAGTGAAGGACAGAGGAGGAAGACACATCAGTGGATTTAGAATCTGTGAACTGACGCCAATTCCAGGAGAACCATGAAGAACCAGATCAGATGAGAACTGGGGCATGGTACAGAAAAGGGAGGGAGAGGTCATGAGAGCTGATTCGGAAATAATGAATGGCCTTAGAGCTACAGATCAGCAAAAAAGCCTGGCTGCCTATATTAGTTAAGTGTCAATTCTCAAAACATTTTGGTCTCAGAACCTCTTTAAGCCCTGAAATATGAATAACCCCAAAGGTGCTTTTATGTATATGGCCTACAACTTTCCATATTTACTATATGAAGTTGAAATGGAAAAAATAAAAAGTAACTACTGCTTCACTAATTTTAAAATAATATGGGGCTTGGAAAATGGTTTGGTCATTAAAGTGCTTCCTGCATAAGCATGTGGACCCAAGTTTAAATTCCCATCATCTGCATTAAAAGCTAGACATGTACCTTTGTTCCCATATGGTGTGGGCAGAGACAAGAGGATTCCTGGGGCTTGCTGGCTGGCCAGCCTAGCTTACTTGGTGACCTCTAGGTCCTATGAGAGACCATGTCTCAAAAGTTAAGATGGGCAGCAATTGAGAAAGATGCCAAATGTTGGCTTCCAGTATATATGCAGAGATAATAAAATAATAATAAAACAAAGAGTATTTGAAGTAATTACCTTCAAAACCACTTTTATTGAGAGCTATCCCGTTGTTTTGTACCTTTAAGAGACTTTCTAATACCTGGCTTCACGGGAAATGGTCATTTCTGGGAATCTGCCTTTGCAGTCAGTCTGCTGCAGTATGACCAAGTCATCTCTGGAAATCTTGATTATCCAGTGGTTAATAGACGATAGCGAAAGGGAAAATGAAGTTCTTACATGCTTACAAAGATGGCGTTGGACTCTTTGAAAATGTATCAGACGTCCCAAGGGTTGGATCACACTTTGAGAACTGCTGAGTTAGAATATAAGTCATCTATGGTCATAGAGACAGAAATGACAGTGTCTTGAATAAGATAAAAGCATATTTCTCGCTCCATGATTTCCAGAAGTAAGCAGCACCCCTCAGCCCCATCCTTATGTTATCCTTTCTGGTTATCTTATCGTCCTGGTGCACATGGTCCAAAATGACAGCATGATCCAAAGCCATCTCTGCATCTGAGGCAACAAGAGGAGATAACTCCTCCCTGAGGTTCCCAAGAGGCCAGAGGAGCCAGGAGTAAGACTTACACAGAGAAAGGTGTGTTCTCCTGTGTGTAGAAACCAAGAAAAGAGACAGCTCACAGAAGGAGCCACAAACAGGAACAGAAAACAGTCTCAATGGAAAGGTGTGGTTTCAAAGGAAAGGCACCAGATATCAACCAAAGCAAGACTGATTAGGATAAAGCAAAGCTTCCAAACACAACTCGTATGGATGCAGCTTTCCTTCCCAAGGCCGTATTCCCAGATAACATCGTAACCAGAGTCTCTTCTCTCTGGTTTTGTTCAAGCTGCACTCAGCTCTTCAGCTTGACAGATAAAGCCTAGTATTTCTTGTCCCGGTATCTTTGTCCATGTTGTTCGATCTCCTAGAAAACTCTTCCCCTCCACTGTCTGATCTGTGCATTATCACTTTTCGGGTCTGTGGAATAAATGAAGATCAGCCAAAGGAGAGCAAACCTCGTCTATTCCAAGCCTGTTACAGCAAGGCAGCCACCCACTGTTGCTTAGGTCTGCTAAACTCAGGCAGCCAGGGGAGGGAGGAGGCTTTAAAGCCAGATAAAGAAAAATCTTGGCTCTGTCTCAAATGGAAACAGTTGTGTAGAGGCTACTGAAGGGGGTAGATCCCAGGAAGGATACTGTATGATTGGTTGGCAGACATGTTTGGTATTCTGTATTTGATGGCAAATTAGAAGTAAGGGTAAAAAATTGGGAACGCTTTCAGCTACTAATTGCGTTTGAGTCCTGGTCATTTGAGGCCAGTTATTACAGGGGCTATTACTGGGATTTCTAGAGATTGTGGGTCAGAATTCAGTTCTCTATATTGGCCATTTGTATATTCAGTCTCTTGGGTGTTGCAACCCCCAGAACAGGGCAGATTCCTCCAGCTTCCAAATGAGAGAAGACCCTTCTAGCTCCCAGGTGAGGGGAGATTCCCTCCAGCTTCCAGATGAGGGCAGATCTGCTTGTGTTGCTTCTGGAACTTCCTGAACTTTCCTGGACTTATAAATTTATTTGCCCAGCAAACTGCAAACACCACATGGATAGGAACCATTTTCTTCTTCATTCCTTTCTTTCCAGAACCAAGTGTCATGCTAAGCATACAGTAAGACTCATTTAAAAAAAAAAAGTATTACATGGCTGTATTAAAGGATTGATGAGTGGGTGGATGACAGGTTACCACAGATATTGGATATTTGCAAGCTGAGTGCAATGTTCTGCTGCTTTTCAACTAGCAAACTTCCAGAATCCTCTGCAAAGAGTAGCCGAGGGCTTGGTTCTGTGTTGTTTCTGCCCACTGAGCCTGTATAACATTCTAAGAAACCCACTCACCAGGAAAAATAAGGTTCTGCTCTAGCTAGAGACAACAAAGGTATGAGCTGTTTCAAGTTTAGTCAATTCTCTGCTGACAAGTCTAACCTGTCTGGGATTTGACATCTGCCTCGGGCTTCATCCTGAGGTCCATTTTCTCCTAAACATGAATCACTGACAGCATCCTACAAAATATTCCACTGAGCTCTGGCGCTGCCCATTTAGCAAGAAGATTGCTTGTGCTGAAGTTCTAGCATAAACCTGCCAGCTGTAACATATCTTGCTAGTCTGACCCAATGATGACCCACAGTACTCTATGTCTGGGCTGTTTTCTTTTATTTTCCGCCCTCTGAAGATTGTCAGAATTCTGCCTGGCTAAGCAATAAATCCATCTTTTCAGGGATCAATTGTGGTGACTGGCTGCAAAACCTGGAAATCCAATTAACTGCAAAATAAATTTTTAAAAAACGAAAAATCCACCAAAGCTGTGGCATAAGTCAGCTAAGAAATGTTCTGGACATTAAAATAAACAAGAAAAAAACTTCAACTTCATTTGTCTTTCCTTGAAAAAAGAATCTTGTTATTGATAAATTTAGCCTTGGTTCCAATTTTATCTTAGCCACAATTTGCTCAAATCCAGATCTGCTGGGATGGCTAGCACCACACTAATTATACCCCACAGGCTCTCTCCAGAGAGAAGCCAACTCGGCTAGGATTACCTTGCTACCATATGTAAAACTCTAGGCCCTTTCTCCCTTCATCTTTTTACACCACATGTGTTCTTAAAGGGACATAAATCTGCTCCAGCGTTATGTGGGAAATATGAGTTATTTTGGCTTACTGGGACATTTGAGAGAGACAGGGATTTCATCAATTACATCAGTTGGCTGTGTGCAGGGCCTTATGCCTCACGTGGCTGCTAAGGTCTGCCAATCTGAAGCATCACAAGTGGAGCCCTTGGGAAACCTTCCTGATGTCAAGTCTATATCTAGAACCTCATGTCAGTGAGCTGCACACTCCCCTGCAACCCAGCGCCTTGTCAGAGTCCTGGGAAGGACCTGAGTATCAAGGCAATCTGAAGGTAAGAGAATAATGCAGAGAAGGTACTGGAGAAAACATCTCCTTGAGCTCCCATGAGAAACTGAACACATTTATTTTCTGTGGGTGTACTAAAGAGGGTAACAAAGGGGCTGAGAAGCCTATTCAGCTAGGATAGGTTTAGGATAGCATGGTAGTAGGCAGTCGGGTCCTAGGTTGGGGTTAGGACTTCTCTGGCTTCAATCTTAGCTAGATCTCAGCTTCCTTATACAGAAAATGAACAACAAAAATAAAAGCATCCTTTGGGTCCCAGAGCCTCCAAGGCAAGGTTTAGCAAACAAAGAGATATGTTATTATTATTTAAAAGATTAATGAGGCCAGAAAGATGGTTCAGTGGGTACATGACCTTACCATACAAACCTGACAATCTGAGTTCAGAATCCCAGAAAGCCAGATGTAGTAGCACTCATCTGTAATCCCAGCACATCTAAGGTAAGATGGGAAAAAGAGACTAAAGAATGGGAACTTACTCCTGAAAGTTGTCCTCTGAACTCCTCGTTCATTCTGTAGCACAGATACACACACACACACACACACACACACACACACACACACACACACACACACAGGAGATGTGAAGAATGCTTTGGTGAACTACAAACTATCTCTTTCTTCCTTAGATCCTGCCCTGGTCATCACAGACAGCAGGATTGGTCAGTCAATGCCACCATAGAAAATAAGAAAACCATAAGGCTGGTATTTCTTGACATTTCTTATCAGGAAAAGGAAATGACGCAATGTTATTTAAAACAGGATATCCTTTGAACCCTATCTCTTAATGCTCCTTGACTAAGATGATATCAACAATAATCAGCAGCTCCCCTTAGTCTTCAAAACCAGCCCATGTAGGATGCTAAGTTTAAATCACAAATCATCCACTAACCTATCGATTTGGTTGTTCTTAAAATATTTCTTTGTTTTCAAGATTCATTTTTAAAAAATCTATGTACTCAAAAACAATCCCCCTCAAAAAAAAAACTCACAAACAAAAAATATGATACTAGAAACCTAACCACTGGACGTGGGATCATTAGTAACTACAGGATTTTTATGATTATAACCTAAGCTTGATGTCATGGGAAATAGAATACACAGGGCTTAGTGTACCTCCTATCAAAGGAAATTTCTAGCAAACAGTCTCAGTGTAGCACATAAATAAATTCCCCCTTTTAATCTCCAGCCCAGTAGCCACATTATTTATTCAATCACTTATTCAACACATAGTTCTTGGGTTGTAAGTCTATTCCAAGCACTGAGCATAGCATTATGAAGACAGCAGTGCACACCACAGCCAAAGCCTGGCCCCTTTGGGTCTGTAGAAAATGATGTTTGTATCCACAGTTTATAGATACAACAGGCAGATTCCATGGGAAACAATAGGTTATTCACCATAGTGTAGACACACATCTTGTTAACCAATGGCTGCATCTTTTCATTTTTATCCAGCAGTGTTGGCATCAAGAAGGCAGCAGATGCCTGAGGTTCTTATCTTTCCAATCCCTCTTTCTTCTTCAAGGCAGGTAGTTACAAGTACCAAATAAGTTTCTATTCTCACTGTGGGGTTTTTTGGTTTAAAACCGTTTATTGATCAATAAAAAAAAAAATAGGACATCACAAAGTCATTGCCTGGGGAAGCTGTACTAGTAATTTTACAGCAGGCTAGATAATAAGGAAAGATTACAAATGTTAGCAAGGCAGGAGAGCCAGCTCTTACAGAAAACAAGTCAATCCTGACAGAAATCCAACCCACATCACTGACCTTGGAAAGCCTGAATAAGGTCAATGTCTGCGCCAGGTCAATGCCTGCACAATGTCAATGCCTGCACAAGGTAAATGCTTGCACAATGAAGACATCATAGCGGTCCTGGTCCCTGTGGTGATATGTTATATATTTAATAAAACAAGTCTGGAATATTAGAGAAGACATCTACCCACAGTCAATCCAGGAGGGTCAGAGAATGGTAACTCACACCTTTAATCCCAGCAGATCTGAGTTTGAGGCCGGTTTGGTTTACAGAGGGAGTTCCAAGCTCCCAGGCAGGCAGTGGTGGTGCCATGCCTTTAATCCTAACCTGGATGTGAAACAACTGGGCAAAGAGGGTATTTAAGACAGGCATAGGAACACAGATGATGCAGTAGAAGCCACGAGGAGTGAGGCTGAGGAAGCTGGAAGACAGCTGGGTGAGATCTGACTGTGGTGTTTCCTCTCTTTGATATCTCAGCCTTTCCCTGATATCTGGCTCTGAGTTTCATTTATTACAACCAGAATTCATGCAACAGGTCCCAGTCTGTTTACTAGCTCTAGAAAGAAGTGGGCAGATATCAGCTGTACTTCCCTACGTTTAAAGTAATAAACTGTAAGCAACAGACTTGACTCCTTAAAGGAATGCAAAAGAGGATGTACACAGGACTTAAAATAACATTTTGAAATGGATTTCTGAAATTGGTTTTTAAAACAGAACAACCATCACTAGTATGTACTGTTGCCACTGTAACTGTTAATAACTCTGAGTCGCCCATCTTTGTACACTCAGAGACATAAGTGTGTACTGACATTCATTCATTCTTCCAGTCATCCTTTCTTCCATATGCTCACCAGGACCAATGTGGATGTGAACCCCCAGAGGACTGCCACTGCCTTTGTCTTAATTTCTAACAATGATCTTAATGATGTGGGACACCTTTCTGTACACTGTGAATATGCATTATTATTGGTTAATAAAGAGGATGCTTTGGCCTATGGCAAGGAATCTTAGAGGCAGGAGGGAAATCCAAGCAGAGATAAAGGGGAAGAAGGGTGGAGTCTTGGAGACTCGATCCAGCCCCCCAAGATGCAAGTGAAAATATGGACAAGCCACAGAGCCACGTGGCAATACTGATTAATAAGAATAGGTTGAGTTAAGTTGTAAGAGTTAGTTGTAATGAGCCTGAGCCATAGGCCAAACAGTTTGTAATTAATATAAGCCTTTGTGTGATTATTTGGGACTAAGCAGCTATGGGCAGGTCTGGACCTTGGGGTTAGGATAGGCCAGAAACTTCTGGCTACACTTTAATATCATGAAAGAATATTGATTCCAATGTGCCATTTCCTTCACCTATTCACTTAGCTTTGTTTCCCTTAAACTTCTCTATATTCATCAGCAACACCCATCTAAAGTAACTTGGCCCCTCTCCAGTCTAATGTACCCTTACCTACCTCCTTTCTCACTGTGGCTTTGTTAAGCAATATGTCTAGTCCTAAATAATCGTCCAACCATATGTTAAGATATAAAAAGTACCGAAGATAGACTTAAAGAGATGATGACTAAGAGTAAGAGCACCAGCTACTCTTCCAGAGGATGCAGGTTTGATTCCCAGCACCCACGGGGTGGCTCACAACCATCTGTAACTCAATTATGGGAGATCTGATGCTCTCTTCTGACCTCCACAGGCAGACATGCAGACAAAACACCTATACACATAAAACAAAATAATATCTTTAACGTTAAAATAAGAGTTTCCCAAAATGCCATTGCTATGTGGATGGATATAATGCATTTTTATCTGCTTTGTGATTTTTTTATATAGTTATTGTGCTTTATCAGAATTTGAATGATGTGACTCAGAGTATTTTCTGTTGATTGAGAAGCTAATGAACTAAAATCATCCAGGGCGCCCCAACAGTAGCAGACCTGCACTGCTTTCTGGGATTCTGATTTTTTTTCTTTTTTATATACCATGTGCTTGATGTCTTTACAATTTTGTTGATGTGTGTGTGTGTGTGCGTGCGCGTGCGCACATGTATGCATGTGCACACATGTGCACCACACACAGCTAATCCTGAAAATGACACAGAAATGAAATCAAAAAAATCTTGATCACACCATAAGTCTCACAAGGGAGTCAACTCCAAGTTCCTGAGGAGCACGCGCTTAGCTAGAAGCACAAGAAAGGCCTGACAAAGACCCAAACAATATAGAGGCAAAGGGTGAAGGTACAGAGGTTATCAAGGCCCTTGTGATGACCAAGTGGTTAAACCCAAGATGCCAAGGACTCTGCTGAACTCCTTTCGCTGCAATGCCCACCCTGATACTGGGAAGCGGGTTTGAGACTACATGGCCAAGGTTGCAAGCTCAGAAAACCAAAGGCCCAAATCAAGGCTGAAGCTACTGTTACAATTCAGTCCAAGGCTCCAGCTCCAGCTCAGGCTCCCAGAGGTACCCAAGCCCCCGTGAAGGCCCCGTAAAAAAAGACGCGTGCCTGCCAGAGTAAAGACATGCAGACTGGTATGCACATTTAGACACTGTTTAGAAATAGGTGGTATCCTGTGATGTTTCTACAAATAAAGGAGAGGTTGAGGATGGGAAAGACATAAGTAGTTGATTATAATGTAAAAGAAAGACCTAGCTACAAATTGAAAGCACACTTTAGTTTTAAAGAAACACATAGGCTGAAAGAGATATGATAAGTAAGATGCTCCACATAATGGTTGCCAGAAGAAAAGTGGGTGTGGTCATACTTACCTCAAGTTTTAAAAAAAAAGTTCAAACCAAGATTATCACAAGAGACAAAGGAAGAACTTCCATAATGATATATAGTCTGCCTTGAATGTATATCTATTGTTATTAGCACCAACAGAGGCATTAAAACACAAAGCAAGCCTTGATAGACCTGAAGGAAGCCTAGACATCAAAACAATAACAGTAAGGTACTTCAACACCCCGCTTTCAATAATGGTCATAATATCCTTTAGAGATCGAGTTTTTTAAAGGACCTGAACAGTGCTATAGACAATGAACTTATCAGGTATGTATACATTCCACCAAACAGCAGCAGAATACATATTCTCCTGTCACTCAGCAAACAGACTTTATGACAGACCATGGATTAGGTCACAAAACAAGTTTTACAGAAGTCAGAGATCATTCCAAGTATCTTTACTGATCACACCAGAGTGAAACTAGAAACCAACAGACAAAGAAGACTGGAAATTTTACAAACATGTGTGAATTAAATAACACATTTGAGAACAACCATTGGGCCAAAGGAAAAATAAAAAATGAAATCATAAAATGCATGGAGACCAATGAAAATAAAGTCACATCATTAAAAATCACAGGTACAACCCAAACAGCAAGAAGAAGTTTATTGCAGTAAGGGCCTACACACATAAGCATATTTACACACACACACACACACACACACACACACACACACTCCTCTCAGTCTCTCATACATGAACTCAAGCAACCTAACAATACATTTAAGGGAACAGTTTTAAAAAGAGAAGAGTAAACTAAGCCTAAAGTTGGGGGGGGGGAGGTTATAGGCATAAACTAACAAAAAACAGAAGAAAAATACAGTGACCTTAAAGGCTTTTTTGGAAAGAGTTTAGAAAATGGCAAATATTCAGCTAAACTAAGGGAATCAAATGAAGTCCAAAAAGAGGACAATACACCCGATATAAATAGGATCATTACGCCTGATTTATAAAAAGAATAACACTATAAGCAAATAAATAGCATCAAACTTGATAGCCTAAAAGAAACTTGAGAGAAAAAATAAAACAGTTATAAACTCATTTTATAAGGTCAGCACAACTCTGTTATAAAAGGCTGACAAAGACTACGGCAGACTTCTGGGTAGAAGGCAGACAGAGGGTGCCTGTGTAACTGGTAAAACAGAGAGGGTCAGAATAATAAATAAATAAATAAATAAATAAATAAATAGATAGATAGATAGATAGATAGATAAATAGATAAATAAATAATAAATAAATGAATGAATGAATGGATGGATGGATGGATGGATGGATGGATGGATGAATGAATGAATGAATGAATGAATAAATAAATAAATAAATAAATAAATAAATAAATAAATAAATAAATAAATAAATAAATAAAGCAAGCAAGCAAGCAAGCAAGCAAGCAAGCTAGAAAGGACCAGAAAGAGAAAGAGGGTAGGGCAGGATGCAGAGGAGTTTGGGTAACACAGCTTCCTGAGGGTGAAGAGGAAGTAAACTGTTTCTAGGGGAAAGTAGGCAGTCTTATGCTCAGGACAGGCTCACAACCCTAATGAGACTCAAATCCAATTTGAGCTTTTGTGAGACGCTATCTCCTCCAGCCCTATATCTCAAGCTCTCTGATTTGGAGGACAGATGAGTGTCATTCTCAGAGTAAATCTATTGCCTATTCTGAAGTGTCTCAGAAGCCTAAGATCAAGAAATATCCGCAAGTCAGGGAGTCTCAGGTCAGCTTTCCACACCACGGTAGTGAGGGAAATCCTAGAAAGAAGTCATAGAGAGCAAGAAATTGAAGAAGAGCAGATGTCACTGTCCTTTGTCACTGCTTCCTGCAGCCATGGTCGTCAGTCAGCTCTACCATGTTCTTCAACATCTTGGCTGATGGTGAGCCCTTGAACTGCATCTCCTCTGAGCTGCCTCCTAACAAAGTTCCAAAGACAGAAGAAAACTTTTATGCTCTGGGCACTCGAGAGAAAGGATTTGGATATAATGGTTTCTCCTTTCACAGAATTATCCCATAATTCGTGTGGCAGAGGGGTGACTCCACACACCATAATGGCACTGGCAGCAGAAATTCGAGGATGAGAACTTTATCCCCAAGCATACAGGTTTTGGCATCTTGTCCATGACAGTTGCTGGACCAAATACACATGGTCCCCAGTTTTGTTTTGCTTTTTATCAACACTGCCAAGATGGACTGGCTGGCAAACACGTGGTCTTTGGGAAGGTGAAAGACAGTATGAGCATCCTGGAAGCCATGAAGCATTTGGGGTCCAGAAACAGTAAGATCAGCAAGATCCCCATTTCCAGCTGTGGACAAAGTCTAACTCTTTTGGCTCCTGTGCATCCTACTCACCAGATTAGTGCTTCTGTAGCTCAGGAGAACATCCTCACCCTATCTGCCTGAAATACCCTACCAAAACTCTTTGAGTTTTGTTTATTTCTCACCCCCCTCCAAATATAATTGGATTGTGGAGTTAAGTTTACGATTATGAATAAAAACTAAGAAAAGAATCTGAAGCAGGAAAGAAGAGATGGAAACCTCTCTCATCTTCGTAGATTGTTCGAACTAATATTGTAAAAGTGCTTAAATCACAGAAAGATTGAACAATTCAGTGTAATCACCACCAAAATCCCAATGATACTCTTCACAGATCTAGAAAAAGTTTCTTAAAATTCGAGAGAGCCAAAGCCATTTTTAGTAAAAAGTATCATAATACCCGACATCAGGTTACATATAGACTCATAATAACTAAAACAGACGGTACTAACATCAAAATAGACCTGCCGGCCAATGAGATGGAGTGGAGGACCCAGAAATAAGCCCACACAGAAACCAAGTTTTTGACAAAGCTGTCAGAAATGTCACTGGAGAAAAGATGGCCTCTCAAACATGTAGATGAATGAAATGAGGTACATAGCTCTCGTCCTGAAAGGAAGAAAAAACAATTAAAGTGGACCAATGATTTTCATGTAAGAACTGAAACATTGAAAATGTTAAGGGAAAATATTTTAACATTCAGGCATAATCAAAGCCTCCACGGCACCAGAAACTCTATTTTAAAAACTAATGTACTTCTACACTACAAAACAAGAAACCACCAGAATGAAGACAGCTTATAGAATGGAGAAAGTCTTTGCTAAGTGCACATCTGACAATGGTGTGATGGCTAAGATATGCAAATAACCACAACACACAACAAATGAAATCATCTGATAGAGAAATGAGCTAAAAAGTGAACAAATAGCTCTTGAAAGGAGAAATACGAATAACTAATACATGTTTTGAAAAGTGTTCAACATCCTTAGCCTTTGGGGAAATGCATACTAAAGCTGTTTAGAGATTCCATGTCTCAGCATTCAGAATCCCTATCATCAAGAGAGCAAAAAACAAACAAAAAAAAAAAGTAGAAGGAAGAAAAAGGAACCGTATTCATGTGGGTAAGAATACAAACTTGCACGGCTACTTTGAAAATAGAACTAGCAAAGGGTCCAGTTGTACCACTTTGGATTGTATGTCTAAAGACTCTACATCAACATCCTATAGAGATATTTGCACTCCTATGTTTATTGCTGTGTGAGTCACAATAGCCAGGAAATGGAATCAGTCTAGGTGTCCAGCTACAGATGACTTGGATAAAGAAAACATAGTAGAGCTGGAAAGATGGCTCAGAAGTTAAGAGCACTGGCTGCTCTTCCAGAGGTCCTGAGTTCAATTCCCAGCAACCACATGGTGGTTCACAACCATCTATGATGAGATCTGGCGCCCTCTTCTGTTGTGCAGGCACACATGTAGGCAGAACATTGTATACACAATAAATAAATCTTTTTTAAAAAGAAAGAAAATGCAATATACACAATGAAATTTGTGCATCTATAAAGAAAAACAAAATCATAAAAATGTGTGTAGAAAAATGGATGTAACTAAAAATCACTATGTTAAGTGTATAAGCCATACTCAGAAAAATAAATACTAAATTTTTTCTTACACATATGAGATTCAAATTTTTATTCCCAGCACTAGAAAGGGGATCGCAGGGAGGGTAAAGGAGAAGAAAAGAGAAAATAGAGATGGCAATGGAAGATAATTAATAAGAGAGCACAAGATGTCTGAGAAAAGAAAGGGAATCAGCCAGAGCAGGGAAGGGAGATGGACGGGGAAATGGCGGAGCGGACCAAATAGAAACTAAGTGTCATGACACACGTGTTTAAAGTTGCCGCGACGGTACCTACTGCTTTATAAGCAAATCTAAGAAACAATAATTTTAAAAAACTTTTTAAAAGGCCACGGGCCTGATTTTCTAATAAACATAACTGCAAAAAAAAAAAAAAAATACTTAACAAAAGGCCAATAAACCAAACCCAATAGCACACTAGTGGAAACATACACTGTTACCAAATGGAATTTATCCTTGGAATGCAGACAGCATGTATCATCAAAATGAAAAGTCTTCCGAGAGATGTGAGACAAGTACAAAACTCAACATAAGACTTCCATTTCAAAAGCCCAGCAAACCAGAACTGAAAGTGTCTCAGTGCAGTAAAAGCCGATCTATGAAGACCCCGCAGCCAATAGCAATGCTCTATGGGGAAAACTCAAAGTGTTTTCCCTAAGATCAGGAGCAGGGAAAGAACACCACTTTTTCAACTTTTATTCAATGTAGTAGTAGGAGTCATTGGGCAAGAAAAGGAAAGCAAAATTGGAAAAGAAATAAAATGTTCCTGCTGGCAGATATTAAATATGGAAAGACTCCAACATTAAAAAAAAAAATGCTATGATGCAGCCACCCGTGGTGGCACACACTTGTAATCCCGAAAGCTAAGAGACTGAGGCAAAGGGTCATAAATTCAAAGCCAACCCAGATGACATCGGAAGACGTTGCCAAAAAAGGAGAATGAAAAAGAAAGGGTGGTAGAAGAAATTAATCAGTTAGATATAAAAATATCATCGAGTTGCTGGACGCAAAAATCAACATGCAAAAGCTGTGTTTCAGTGCACTAATGATCATTTACCTGAAAACAGAACCAAGAAAATCCCATAGTATCATCAAAAAGAATACAAACTTAAGAATAAACTTAACTAAGAGGTAGGATACTTGTGTAGTAAAAGCTGCGAGACAGATAGATGATGAAAGAAGATACAGGCAGATGGAAAGCATGTCACTGCACATGTTGACCATGGCCAGAAGTCGGAAGAAGGAAGAAGGGCTGTCTATCGAGCCTTCACACAGGAAACTTTGTGTGCATTCTCCTCACATATGCAAGTTCTCATCTCACATGCCTTACCCAGCCAGTCCTACAAAAGACAACATAAAACTGTAACAGAAAATTGTCTTTTGACCAGTATGTTCTTCAGTAAAGAAAGAGATCTGTAAAATATGGGAATGTCCATAAGAATGTCATTCTGCACTAAAAATGAGTAATAGACTGAGTCATGGTACACAGCTCTAGATAGGGCTAGCAAGATGACTCAGGGAGTAAAGTGATTTCCACAAAAACATAGCGGGGTTAGAGTTTGGATCCCTAGAGCCCTAAATGCCAGACAGGCATGGTGCCCATCTGTAATGTCTGTTTCAAGGCAGAAACAAAGGATCCCCCAAGTGAGATGACCAGCTGAACTGGCGAGCTCTGAATATAACTGAAAGACTCTGCCTCAGTAAATATGGAGCACAATGAGAGAAAACACCAGATGTCAACTTCCGGCCTTCTCACACATGTCCATGTGCTCTGCAAAGGCCACCTAATATGTGGCTACAACTCCATGACATTCTAGAAAAGGCAAAACTGTGCACAGTAAAAAGGTCAGGGGTTTCAAGGTGAGGGAGGAAGGAGAGATAAACAGGCAGAACACAGAGGATATATGAGCTACTTTAGGATTCTGAATGTGGGTTACCTGTCATTATAAATCTGCTGTGGATTCAAGCAACTCTGGACTCTAATGTAAAGTATGAACTATGGGATAACAATGATGTGTCAACATACATTCATCTATTGCAGTAAATGTGCCACTGATGGGATGTTGCTGATGCAGAGGGTAGTCATAGGAGGGGATGTCTAGGATACCTCTCTGTCTTCTCTGAAATTAAAACTGCTTTATAAAAAGATATTTTTTCAAACTCAGATTAAAAATGATGACATCATCTCAATTTTGAGACTTTTGACTACAGCTATTGTTGATGAATTCTTGTCAAAAAACTAAAGAGTCTCATAAGAAATTTGAAAAACACATAAACCTTAGGAAAACACCTCTACCAGATTCTTGTGTGGTTCTAGCTATACAGCACAAGCCCTGGAGCTAACAGTAAAGTTCACCATCCTCTGAAAAGTGACAGTCACCTTGTCACCTTGTTCTCACTGCTTCATTCCACAGACTCCCATGACTCCAGTCCCAGAACTGAGTTACAGTGGAGTTTTGAGGGTGCAGCTGATTTTCGTCAGTTACAGGTGTGTTGCATAAGGAAGCATTCTCTCAAAGCATAATTACTGTTTTCGGCTTGCTATCTTCCTTTCTCTTTACAGATCCCAGGTAGCAGGTGCTCAGGGCAAGACAGTGATTTGTCTGTGGTCACACAGCCTGCTGGAGAATGATCTTTTCAATCTCTTAATGCATCTGTCCTGGAACTCTCCCATGAAACCCACATAGATCTGGTAGGCAACAGCAAACATGACCCACTCATAATGACTGAAGAACGCTACTCTAAGGAGAGAAGAGATGGCTTAGAGGTTAAGAGCACTGACTGCTCTTCCAGCGGCCCTGAGTTCAGTCCCCAGAACCCTATAATATGATCTGGTACCCTCCTCTGGAGTGCAGGCATATACACAAGCAGAACACTGTATATATAATAAATAAGTCCTTTTTTTAGTATATAATGTCTTAAAAGAAAAAAAAGAATCCCACTCTCCAAACAGCAGCTTTCAAACTCCTCTAGGCATTGAGTTCTCCTTAGTGACTTACAGGAGTGAACTTATTAAAGAAGCTCTGGCTTGAGGAGTGGAAGGCTGATTTGAGGTCTCCACCTTTATCATTACATTCTAGTCTTGAACTGAGACCTCTTCCTGAAGGCATCTCTGTTGCCCGCGGCAGGAAGATGTCTTTTCCATTTGTGTCTTTTGTGTTTCTTTACCTGAAGTCTTGAGCATCTCCTACAAAGAAAATTTTAATATAATTGGTTTCAGAGCATCCAAGAGCCTTTTAATTACCCTCTGAATGATGCTTAGACAACAGCTTGCTATTAGGTTAAACAGTGTCAGCATCTGTATTGCAAACAGTCGTGGGTTTATTCCAGTTTGCCAATCAACATTTGTTTTCAAGTGTTTTCTACAAAGAACTTTCCCTGGGTACATCTCTCCAGCCCAGTGGACAAACTCTGCCATACCAACTCAACACCATCCTCTCTCCTCTTTCTTCCCCATCAGTGCTGGAGCCCAGAAAACTCAGATAGCATCAGAAAACTGTAGAGCACCTTGTGATCACTCAGGAGTCAATTATACAATGATAATACAGACCCTTTCCTCTCTTCTAGAATCCTGTGCCTGGTCATTTTACTGCTCACTGGCCCCTGTTCCATCGAGTGAGCCAGGAAAACAACAGATGATGGATTTCAAACTCATTTATTTGCTCCCTGCTACCTACTCTGAGTTTACTGAGGACGTGGGCTAAGATAGTTAACTAATACAAAGTCTGAAGACTGCCTCTGAAGCTCATTTGTTCAAATTCATCTTTCCTCCTGAAGTCATTTACAGAATGCAATGCACTGGCCTTGGGATTAGGCTAAGACAGTCACCATGATCATGTCGGCCAGAGGAAGATGATCATGACATAGTTAAAAAAGACTGACATTTTAAAAGTCAGTAGTACATGCAAGAAATAAAAAAAGAGAACTACCACAGGACATGGCCATGCCATTGGCATGTGCCCAAAGGACTCTCTAACCTGCCACAGAGATATTTGCACATCTGTGTTTATTGCTGATCTACTCACAATAGCAAGAAAATGGAACCAGCCTAAATGCCCATCAACAAATAAATGGATAATAAAAGTGTGGCACAAATACACAATGGAATTTTAATCAGCTGTTGAGAAAAAAATGAAATTGCAGGGCTGGAGAGATGGCTCCGTGTTAAACTTGCATACTTCTTTTGCAGAGGACCCAAATCCAGTCCCCAGTTCCAATGTCGGGCAGCTTATAACTTCAGGGGATCCTCTGGTCTCTGAGGAAGGCACCTGCATACAAGCATACACTCACACAGACACACACAAAAAACTTTAAAATACTAAAATAAAGGGAAAAATGAAAATTTCAAGAAAACTGACAGAATTATAAAGGATTATATAGTAAGTGAAATGACCAAGTTTCAAAAAGAAAGAAAACAGTCACTTTCTCTCTTCTATAGGGATCCTAACATTTAGTGTGTATGTGCATATGTGTGTGTGTGTGTGTGTGTGTGTGTGTGTGTGTGTGTGTGTGTGTGTGTGTGTAAGGGTTTGGGAAAGGTGGGTACAGATTGCAGAACTAGATTGGACTGTAAGAGGGTAACAAAAAATGCTTACAATGTGGTACCAAAATAGAGTCTACTGGGATGGGAGATGGAGAGAGAATGGAGAATAAGTATTGGTAGAGAAAAAAAAAGCATAAATAATTTTTAAATACTATAATAAGATCTAATCCTTCATAAGCTAACAGATTTTCAAAATGAATAAATTATCATCCTAAAGTAGCCAGGTCATGTATGCCTTGCTTATATATTCCTAGCCCTGGGGATGGGGAATGTGGGTTAAGTGAGTGTTTGAGAGAAGGGGAGTTACAAGTTCAAAGCCCTCCTGATATACACAGCAAGATGGTGAAGGAAGGAAGGAACCCAAACTTCATGTCCTCTCACACCCCCTTACAGGTTTTTAATTAAATTATAAGCTATAATGTCTTACTTCCAGTGAGATGTCCTTTGTTTATCTATGCTGATTGCAGGAACCCTACTATAGAGAAAGTCATACAGAAATGATCTTAATAATGCTCTCAGGAAAGAGGATTTTCAATGATGGAGAATTTACATAAGCCACTATGCAAACATTGCAGCAAGCTAACCCAGGTAGTTAAATAAACAATTAATGCTGAACATGAAAAATAATCATGGATAATGGAAGTTAATAATGGAAAATGGAAGATATCAAGAAATGGAAGTTTGAACTCTTCAAAACAGATAGTTACCTACAAATAGGTATATGTATATATGCATATATGTATATATTTTGCATTTAAAGAAATAGGCTGACTCTGTCTTTCTCTAGGCAAAATATTCTTGCTTCATGCTTTAATGTTTGTGATTTTGCTCAGACCATTATTTTAATATTTTATAAGAAAATTATTTTCCCTTAAGCGTGTACTTTTTCTATTATATCCCAGTGTATACCCAAGGCTGAAAGCTCTTACAGAAGGAATACTTCTCTAATCTTTGAAAAATATGATAAAATATATAATTTACTATCATTCACTTTATTATCAAACTTGCAAGAATATACCTAAGGCATAAAATGAAGTCTCTTGACATGTTACAGGCTCAGCCTTCTAAGTCAACTTACCCAAAACTCAAGGACAAATCATCCACAGAACAGGAGGAGATGGAACTAGATGTCAGCTGGCTTCCAGCTCTGCCTTATCACCCTGTATCTCTGAGACTTGGGCCAGCTGCTTCTTTCCTAAGCCCTCTGCAACAAAATGGTCACAGAATTCCTCCAACTCTTAACTTGTAGTCTGTGGGATGAAAGAAAGAAGTTGTACCAGCAGGGGAAATGTCCAAATGAGCAAAGAAATGCAAACTCAAAGTTCAGTTGAGAATATGTGTGGCACTACATGACAGGTCACCGGCCAGATACCTCCAATTAGCTGGAGTGGAGTGGGGAGGGCAGATTCAGTCCAGGGTCTGCCACACACTGCGGCTATTTCATGAATTTTATAATTCCAGCTAGACATAGCTAAGCTCTGGAACCTCTTTTTTATGAGGTAAAAGATTTGTAAGCCAGAGTGCCAATCTAATAATCTACCCAATCGGGGTAGATAGTTATAGTGCCTGGAGCACTCTTTGCAGGTATACAGAGTGTCAGTTCCTGTTATTAAGGTAACTAGAGCCCTGAACTAGTCAACACAATGCTAGTCAGTGCATAAAAAATTAGTTAGAGCTGAGCTGGTGCTAAGGGAGCAAGGAATGGTGTAGAACCTTCATGGTCAGATTAAAGAAAGTGGCTTACTTAGATTGTATTTAATTTTTAGTTATGTGGGTGTATACATGTATGTAGGTGCACTCAGAGACCATATGGAAGATATTGGCTCCCTAGAGACGGAGGTACAGGCAGTTATGAGCTGCCCAATATAGGTGTTGGGAATCTAACTCAGTATAGGTCCAATTCCCTCATCCAAGTATTAAGGCTGGGTTAGGGGGTTCTTCTGTAGGGAATGGGCTCTGAGATGTCAGTTCATGCACCAGGAACATAGTCTGATCCTACTTCGAGAGACTCCACAAACTTCCCACGCCATTTGACAGTCGTCTACCTTTTGTTCCTTTACCTGAAATTCCTCAGCAATTGTTTCTGATTCACTGAGCTCCCAATAGCTCTCTGGTCAGCCGTCTCTGTGGGTCTCCTTCTCATGATCCTGGTCCCTTTGCTTATAAGCTGTCTCTCCTCTCTCTCTCTCCAGTTGGGCTGGTACTTAGCTATGGATCTCTGCTTCTGCCTCTATCCATTGCTGGATGAAGGTTCCATAATGACAATTAGGGTGGGCATTCATTTGATTATAGGGAAAGTCCTGTTTAGGCACCTTCTCTACTATTGCCTGGAGTCTTAGCCAGGGACATCTTGTGGGTTCTTGGAGGTTTCCTTAGTACCAGGTTTCTTTCTAACCCCACAGTGGCTCCTTCTATCAAGATATCTATCTCCTTTTTTCTCCCTCTCTGTTGCTCCCCTCACTCAACCATCTTCTCTCATGATTTGTTCCCATCTCTCCTTGCTCGCTCCCCATTATGATTTCAATTTACTCATGAGATCTTCTCTATTTCCCCTTCCCAGGGGGATCCCTGGATGTCTCTCTTAAGTTCCCCTGTTGCCAAGTTGTTCAGAGGTTGTGGTTTGTAGCCTGGATATTCTTTGCTTTATGTCTAAAATCCTCTTATCTTCCTGGGCCTGTGTTACTTCTCTCAGGATGATACTCTCCAAATCCATCCATTTGCTTGCAAATTTTAGGATGTCATTTTTTTTCTGCTGAGTAATGCTCTATTGTGTAAATGTACCACAATTTTTTTAATCCAATTCTTCAGTGGAGGGGCATCTAGGTTGTTTCCAGGTTATGACTACTACAAATAATCCTGCTATGAACAGAGTTGAGTTAATACCCTTGGGGAAGAAAGTGTTCTTAACCAAGGGTTTGAGATATCAGCCTGGGCTTCAAGAGATCAAATAACCTTGACAAAATTGTATGGAAAACTCCATAAGATCACAGCCATCTACAGACTTCCAAGAAGGGTGTCCCTTCATCTGCTTCTCGGAGAGTCTGTTATCTCCAAATCACCCCGGAAACACTAAGAAAGACTGAAGAATCAATCCAAGCTGGCAAAGAAGGAGTTCAAAATGTATCTGAAGAGTCAAATAAGAATCCAGAGCTGAGTCACAGGCGAAAACAAAAAAGAGGGAAGCAGTGGCCTGTCCAGTCCACACGGAATGTTACTGCACTGATTTCAAAATTCCCTCCCCCTAAGCGCCATGCCCATAATTCAACACAATGATTCAAAGGCCTCCAAAAGAGGTCTTTCCCATATGTACAAGTCAAGGCCTGATAACTCCCCAGAGCACGACTCATGTAGCCCACCCTGAAAGGAATGTACACTTCTGCAGGGTCGCTCACGTTCAGAAATAAGCATCTAGCCCAGCTCCAATGGCAATTGAGTTAATTGACCATTGCCCTTCCATTTTGTCTTCTCTTGATTTTTCCCATGGGCAGAGTAATACCTCATGAAGAGAAGATGAGTGTTGGCCCCAGGAAATCAATGGAAACACATCATAATTACTTCATGAATGGTTGATCTACTGGGCTAAGGTTTAATTCATTCAGATTAAATTAAATTTAAATTCCATTTTAATCAAAAGAGCTGCATTTCAAGTAGTCAATAGACAGGTACAGCTAGTAGTTACTGTACTAGACAATATATTTATAGAACATTTCCATCCTCACAGGAAGTTCTTCTCTATATAATCCACCACTAAACTCTATAACACCAACAGCTCATAGTAGGGATTTAGAGAGCCAGCCCAAAGTGGGCGGAAATCACCATGAAGTCCTTCGAGGAGAAAATGGGCCTCCATTGAACCTCAATGATTGAAAGCAAAGCATGGAAAGATCATTTCATTCAGCAGCCATGGCAAGAGCAAAGGTTAGAATCCGGCAAAGACAATGGGAGAGGCTTGGACGGAGCCTGATGCAAACATGTCCATGGTGAACGTAGAGTGCAGAAATGATGAGACGAAGAAATAAATAAACGCTAGCACAAAAGAGAATTATGATGTATGGAGAAAGTCTGCATAAAGATTTCAGTATCTGGCACAATGAGGTAGGTGTGACAGTGGCAGCTATGAACACTTGCCATCTCTGATTTAATACTTCCTGTGTTTCACACTCTGTATCAAGAGATTCAGATAAATTATTAAACATAAATTATTAAATGTACTCCTCATAGCACAAAGAGGTAATTATCTTTAACTCTGTGATAAGAATAACAAAATGTGAGGCCTGGGGACGTAGCTCACTAAGAGTACTTGCTTAGCATGCAGAAGGTCCAACCAATGGGACTGACTAGAAAGGACAGCAAAAGCTGATATTTGTGGGATTTAGGTAACATTGCCCAGGTCACGTAGCATGGCCATGGCAAACTGTGTCTAAAGCTAATGTCACAATGCTTTTATTCTTTCTTTTAATCTCTCCTACCTTCTCTACCAGATAATTCAATTTTTAAGGTGCTGTTTATCTCTGTCCTTCGCGGTATAAATCTGCAATTTCAAGGGCATTTCTTCAGTCTCTTTCCTTTACATTTTCCAATGCTTCTAAAAGGGACTCCTAAAAGTTAATAATGGACAGTTCATAGTAGAGCCAGAACATGGCAGGAAGAGGCAAGGGAATGACAGGAAATGACTCAGTGGTGTTAATAAAGTATGTGGAGGAAAAAGAGGTTGGTGTACTCAAGGCCTTGATGGCTTTCAATTGATGACCAAGACTAAAGTTGACTCCCTGCCTTTAGAGCACCATCTTTCCATAAAATGTGCAGGGAAGGTTTCAGGCAGGAACCCCGTGGACTTCTGCCATCCCTGTGGCTTCTGTCACTTCTCATTCCTCCAAGAAAATTGCCTACTGTCCTCTTCTGAAGGTTTGGGTTTCAGAATTCACATATATGAAGTCTCCAACTTTCAATCACAGTCACAATTCAGCTGACTGCTCATGGTGCATCTGTGACCATAGATTGGAACAAGGGAATTCCACAGAGGAGAAGAAAGTCAACACACACTTCCATGCTGCTCTGCTTTTTCTATGAAAATAGAGTACTTTATTAAGCTAACAAAGCCTAAAAATTCATCTATAATTTAGGTAAAAATTGGCTCCGTGTGTAGAGCAAGATTTAAAGAAAGGCATATACTTCGTTACCTCCTTTACTGGTAATGCCTCACTGATTAATCTAACCCAGGCATTTGCTCACAATTAAACTAGAATCCAACCTGTACCTCTCCTTAGAGTTAACATTCTGTGTGGAGCTGATACTTGGTTCTGACTTTGGGGCATTGGAATTTTTAACACCAACAAATAATTCACATGGTTCCTTTTTGGCTTCTCACAATTTCAGCTGCCTTCATATAGCTTATCAGGAAGAAGGTGCCCGCTGCAGTCAGCTTTCTAATTAACAGTCTTGCTGTCTAATCACTCTGCTATTCTACATGACAGACTGACCTTCTACCCCACCTCACTGCCAGCAGCCAAGAAGAGAATGTGACCAGAATCCAGCCACATTAAATCTATGGTATGGGACATGCACATACATACTTACAATATACACACACATACTCACAACACACATATATTATATACCTATATACATGTACAATACATATACACAAATAAGGCAAACATATACACACAATACAAACATATATATACAATACACACATATACACATGCAATACACATTTATATAAACATATATACACATGCATACAGATACAATACACACATAATACACACAATACATATACATACATACAATACACACAAGCATACAGATACAAAATACAATAAACACACATATATAATATACAAATACACAATGCACACACTTACATATACAGCACGTACATACAATATGCACACATATAATACAAACACATGACACACACGTACACACAGATATACAACACACATATACACAACATATACATGCCTACATATATATACACATACATATATTATACACATACAATATGCACAAGACACACAAAAAATACAAACACACACCACACACACACAGTTTTCTGCTCTTCTAGAGAGATATGATCCAATTTGGGGAAAGACCATCTCCAAAGAACCATTCTTGTCTTTCCACGACAGTCAGGTGTTTGCCTATGGTCTATTGCTTGTTTATTTAGTAAGGGCTAAAGACTTCACTTACCATCGTTGCTCTGTCTACCTCCTGATAGTTAGATGAAGCAGAATTTTTGAGTGGAGGTTGGGAGTTTTTCTACAGAGCCTTATTTTTCTAGGTTGTCAGATGTAAAACATCCCATAGCTATATCCAAAAATAGAATCAAAATGTGTGCATCATAGGAATCCATTTTTCCCAAATTCCATGAGGAATGTTACTTTTATCCCAGAAACAGGGCACAGGGGATGATGACAAGTGCCAGCTGGGAACTGTGTGAGTGTTTGGAGTTGGAAATTATCATTTTGTAACCACTGAGGCAAAAACTGGTTCAAGAGAAAGGCAACAATAGTTGCTCAATCCTGAAGGGAATGTTGATGAGGAACAGAGCACGTGCATGGTCTGCAAGAGTCTTCTTAAAGGTGGGTGATCACAACTAACGTCACAATGAGAGGCAGATGACTCTGCCTCCAGATGTGCCTTGAAGGTTAGGCCTGGAATGCATAACCTTCATCTAAGCACTCAGAAACATCAGACAACGCCGAAATGGAGAGCATTCTTTAAGGAAGAAGTCGTCTTAACATCTAAAAAACATGCCAATATCTTCAAAGACCAAAAAAAAAAAAAAAAAAAAAAAAAAAAAAGGTACAGAAATGTTCCAGATTTGTGAAGACTAAAGAAGCACAGCACAGAAATGTCTGACACTAGACTGGATCCATCTCTGGGGGTGGCAAAAGTATAAAGGACATTATTGGGTCACCTGGAAAAAAGATGGAATTAGATCAAAGTGCTGTGTCTCTGTTCAACTTAATGAAATTGGTAACTGTATTATGGTTTAAAAGATATCCTTATTCTTAGGAAATGTGTACTGAGGTATCTGGAGATAAAAGGCCATAACATATAAAACATTCATTGAAACAGTTCAGAAGAAAACTATGTGTGTATTTAGGAATCAGAGCATGTGAGTGCATGACAGTGATAAGCAATCAGCTACATGTTTACCAGAGGTGGGGAGGAGAAAGAACATCTAGTGTGTTCGCCTTTCCTGTGAAATTATTTCCAAAAGGAAAGTTTCACAGCAACAACAAGCCAACAGAGAGAGGCAGAGACAAAGGGACAGACAGACAAAGGTGGGGGGAAAGGAGGGGATGAGAGAGAGGGAGGAACAATCCAATCCCAATCTCCTGCCGGTGGCCACTGACCACAGCCCCACCATCATGACTTTGGTGTCAATTTCTCTCCCTTTTTTTTTTAATAAGTGCCTTTAATAACTATATGAAGCAAAAATGAACTTTGTAAAGTTGTTGTCTAAAAAAACCACTCTGTGGAGAGAGAAAAACAGAAAACATGCACAGAGAGCAAAGCGAGATTGCAAGTAACTCCCCATCTTTAGATCACCAATGGCAGGCAAGAAGGTTGAGTAGGTGAAGGCGCTTGCCACCAAGCTGACAACCTGAGTTCAATCACCAGAACCCATAATGTAAGGAAAGAACCAATTCCTGCAAGTTGTTCTCTCCCATACACATTGTGCCAAGGACACACACACATGCATGCACAGACATACACACCCATACACATATACACACACACCACGTACATACACACACACATACACAACCCATACACACACATACACACCCACATATACACATACACTCAAACACATACACACACTCATACACATGCACACACTCACACACATACACACTCACACACCCATACACATACATGCATACACCCACACACACTCACACACAAATGCACACACTTATACACACGCACACACACATGTACATACATACACACATGTACACACGCAACATACACACACATTCATGCATGTACGCACGCACATGCATATACACACGCATGCATATGCACACACATGCACACACATGCACGCACACAGAAGAGGGAGCTCAATTCCCAAGAGTCTGACAATATCATTCTGGACAGTGCCATTTATTGTGCTCACCTAACATTATCATTCTTCTAGTCTACTTGTTCCAAGTCAGTGTGTTTTCACCTTTTTTCCTAAGTAGTTTGAGCCTAGCTTTATTGACAGCCATCTGACCTTCACAGAAGGAACCACTGGCCTCAAATGCACTCTGCTTTGTAAAAATGATTGTTCTTTCCACCAAAAGTTGGGATCACCAGTGGTTGTAGCTGAAGCCTAATTCCATAAGAATTAAGTTAGTGTCTCATGTCTTAATGGCACTTTCGCCTGATTCATAGATTGTGTAAGAATAAATAACTAGGACTGACTGATTATAGATCATTTTTATAGGTAAATTCTTAGATTACTAAATTTAACTTACAGTGTTTAATAACAAATCTGTCCTGGAGCTGAGACAATTGCTCAGACAGTATGGTGCTTGTTGAATGAGTATGAAGTCCTGAGTTCAAATTTCCCAACACTCACATAAAAAGCCAGGCACAGTAGCCCATGCCTATAATTCCTGCATTAGAAAAACAAAACAGGACAATTTCTGTGGCATCTTGATCATACAACCTAGCCAAATCAGTGAGCTGCTGCACGAATAAAGGAAACTCAGGACCAAATCTCTGAGAAAGGCGGAGATATCAGAGAAGAAACTTCACAGCCAAGTCTCACTCATCTGTCTTCCAGCTTCCTCAGCCTCACTCCTCCTGGCTTCTTCTGCCTCCTCTGTCTTTCTATATCTGCCTTAAATACTTTCTTTGCTCAGTTAAGGCGTGGCACCACTACTGCCTGCATGGGAGTCTGGAACTCCTTCTGTAAACTAAGATGATCTCAAACTCAGATTGGATTAAGAGCATAGGTCACCACTATGGAGATATTCCCTGTGCTGGGATTAAAGGTGTGAGTTACTACTGTCTGATCCTCCTAGACTGACTGTGGGTAGATCCCTCTGATATCTCCTAATGTTTTTATTGTATTAGAAAATATCCCCACAGTGAGCTCCAGGCTAATGAGAGGCTTTGTCTCAAAATAAGATGGAGACTCATGGAGGAAAACACTTGTCATCAATCTATATCCTTCATACAAGCATACACACACTTTTGTACACCCACTCATACACAAAAAAAAATCTTTTATCTGTAAGCTTGAAACATCAGTAGGCTGTTGAACCAATAAGGTCCCATATGATTCGTGGGGGACCCTACTGTCCTCATTTTATTGAAATTACAGAGAAGATAGAAATATCCAGGGCACAAGAACGTGTCAAAGCTACCAGAGTCAAGTATCACTTTTACCCAACTGTGCACATGTTCCTAAAGGTCCACTCATCCCTGCCCCATATGCACTGCCACATCCCCACATTCACCCACGCTCACCCCTTCACTACATTACCATTGCTGCAGAGAAAACAGAGTGCTTGTTATACAACAGCAATGCTTTAGAACAGGGGGAAACCATCCTACCATAAAACCTTTCCGCCCCAATGCATGGTGTTTAATCTTAGTTCCCTTCAAGCTAGCTTTCTAAGACGTTATTTTCGTTTTTAGTACCAGCTTAGTTTGTATTATAGCGACCTGAATGACTGTAGCAAACATCTCTGTGGATAAAATCGTTCAAGTACAAAGGAAGTATAGGCTTGCTCATAGAACAGCACAAGGCAAGCGTTCCTAGGCCAGAACGTCCATACTGATTCGCGGATCTAGCCTCCATCCAGTCTGTGGCTATGCTATCCTCTAAGTCCCATGATCCTTTGCCTACAGCAGACAGAATGAACAGGACCAAAGAGCAGGCCTGCCTCTTACGGGCCCCCAGCTCAGACAGGGCACCAATTAGGTTTATTTTTATGATAAATGATGAGACTTAACCTCTTCCTTAGTTAGCTCCAAGTTGGTTATATACAAAATGTAAATGTTAAGACGACAAAACTCATGCTGGAGAGCTGGCTGAGTGGTTAAGAGCACTTGCTGCTCTTTCAGACGACACAGATTTAGTTCCCGGCACACACAACAGCTTTTAGCTATCTATAACTCTGGTTTGAGGATCCACCACCCTCTTATGGCCTCCAAGGACACCAGGCATGCTTGTGGTACATAGATATATAAGTAGGCAAAGCATTCACATGCCTAAAACTAAAATAAATAAATCTTTTTGTTAAAGACTACAAGGCTTAAAGTGATGTCTGAGCAGTTAAGAGCACTGGCTTCCTGTTCAGAGAGTCTGGGTTTGGTTTCCAGCACTCACAGGACAGCTCACAGTCATAGCCCCAGTTCATGTGATTTGAGATCTTCTTCTGGCCTCTGAAAGCACCCAGCATGAAATTGACATGCATGCAGGCAAAGTATTCAAAACACACAAAAATAAATGTTTTTGTCGGGTTGGGCAATTTTTTAGATATGACACCAAAATATGTATAGTAAAGGAAAAAATAAATAAGCTGGCCTCTAATTTTTAAAAAATATGTGTTTATTTAGTCTGTGTGTGTGTGCACATGCACCGGTGTGTGCCTGCATGTGCACTTGCATGCATGCATTTGTGTGTGTGTGTGAGTGTGGTGTGTGTGTGGGTGTGAGTGTGTATGTGCCATTTATCTAGTCAGAAAACAGCTTTAGGAAGCAGATCTCTGCCTTCCACCACATGAGTCGCTGGGACCAAACTCAGGTTCACAGCATTGGCATTAACCACTTTTACATTCTGAACCACTTCACTGACTTGACCTCCAATTAAAAAAAAAAAAAAAAAAACAGCGGCGGGAGTTTCCCTCTGGTTTAAGTCTAGCCTGGTCTATGTGTCTCAATACTAAAACTCATTTCAAACCCCTAACCCCCCCCCAAAAAAAAAACGTTAAAGAAAGAAGAAAATGATAACATCATAGAAAAAAATATTTGCAAATAGTAGTTCTAGTAAGGAGCCTGTGCCTACAATACACTAGAAACTCTTAGATCCTAACAGTGAAGGGGCTCAGGGCCAGTGGGATGGCTCAGTGGAAGACAGAGCTTGCCACCAAGGCTCAGGACCTGGGTTTGATCCCATGACCCACACAATCAAGGGAGTAAACCAACTCCCACAAGCTGTACATGAACACAAGCAAATACATGGAATCAATTTTTAATAAAGGCTAATAACCCAATTTAGAAACGAGTAATGGATCTGAGTAGATATTTTTCCAAAGAAGTTATACAAATGTTGGGACTTGGGCTCAGTGGGTAAAATATAGTTGATACGAAAATCGAACAAACTGAGTTTGATCCCCAGAACCCACGTTAAAGCCAGAAGCGCTGGAGAATTCCTGAACTCGGGCTCAATTCAAACCCATTTCATTATATCAGTTATATCTTTTCTTTTGGGGGGGGGGTGTGAGGTCTCACTATGTAGCCCTGGCTAGCCTGAAACTCAATGTGTAGATCAGGTTGGCTCTGAACTCACAGAAACTCACTTACTTCTGGCCTCCAGATGTTAGGATTAAAGGCGTTCCCCACTACATACAGCATTAATTTTTTTTAAGTTGTATAGATGGTATGTGAATTATAACTCAATTTTTAGATGAAAGTAATAGCCCTTGGTGAGTTTCTGCTGCAGAAAGATTTTAAATCCCTCTCATACCTGTGAATACCTGACTCTCACTGTTCACAGTAAACTGTGGTTGTGCCTGTGTGGGCCCTTTAAGGGTACCCTAAAACCCTACTGCTCATTGCCTTGGATGTCTTTGTGTTTATGTCTGTTGCCCACTGTGAGACCTTTGGGATTTGTTAGCAAATTTTCTGGCCCTCTCCTACTAAATTATTTGGAGGTGAAGTCCAATAACATGTATCTCAACAAGCTGTTGAGGTGGCCTGGTGTCCATTGAGGAGGTAGATTCATGGTCCACTTCTCTAGACAAAGAGAAATGTCAGATCTGTCTCCCTAGGACAAGTCTGATGAATTCCTACCCCAGTTCCATGCTGCAGACATTTAATAATTCCTGTTCTCCATTTTGAATTTGTATGTTCTTTTCCTGTCTTTCTCTACACAGCTAAGCCACAGCATGCTCTCCACAGGCCTGTATGCACAGCCTGCTATCCTGCTATCCACGCTTGTCTTCAGACTCTCCTTCTCCTTATGGCCAGCATGACAGAATGGGTGCCCCCAAGGTTTGGGTGGCAGAGCTGATAGATCCTACCTCTTAGTGTTCAGACCTTGAACACATAAACATCTCAATCTTCAGAGCATGTATTTGATTCCAGACTGCTATTGCCCTTTTTGGGTACATAGGTTTCCTTAATCTCCAGAAAAAGGAGACAATGGTCAGACCAGAATATGGGCATTTTGGACCTCAGCCTGAATAACTTGGTAATAGCATCTAAAATTTATCTTTAATTCCTAGCTCCTACCAGCATTAGACTCATCACATCTCCAGGATTGTGCTTCCCACTGACCATACATGTATCCCTCCCTGTGAACTTACTTCATTTACCTTCACCTGCAACTGTGCTCTTAACACACTCATGAAACGGCTAGGCTCTCGGTCACTATGTGTTTGATGGAATTTGCCAAGAAATTTAAGAGTACAGGCAGCTGACCTAGGGTCTCTGAGAATCAGTGGCAGAAACCAATGGCCTTATATAAACAGCTCCAACCCTCTTTCCCTGCAGGCAAATAAGACCCTTAAATGGTAATGACAGGTCATTAGTGTGGGTTCTACATAGGAAAATAGGAGACTTACTAAAAGCCATGTTAAATATGCAGGCATGTGAGAGCATGTAAGATATTCAGAGCCCTGGATATAAATCTCTCTCTGACTCCCTTTCTGTAGCAGAGAGCAAAACTAGAGGAAAAAACCTAACGACCAAAAACCCAGAGCTAAGTTATCAGAAAGCAAATTAAAGCTGCTGGGTATTTTTGTTGAAACATCTCTACCTCTGAAATCTAATTTCTTGCAACTTTCCATATAGGATCCTGTGTTGTATTATTTATAAGAAAATAGTATTCTGCCCTCCCTTGACAGCATTTCCAGGCTGCAGAAACCACAGCAGCCATGGAGTAACAGAATAATTTTGGTAATGTTTCCATAGTTACCTTGCTTCGAAGTGAGGTTTATTCTGTTTTAAAGTCTACTGACCTGTTCACATCCGTATTTGAGGTATTTTCAATCTAATCCCTTACTTGCCTATTGTTGTCTAATATTCTTGTGATTTCTGTATTTAAGAGGCCCTAGATGCATAAATATGCTAAGTCTTCTAGTTACATGTAACAATATGACTTCCCCCTCTTCCTTTCCCATGCGTATTCTTTCTATCTTTCCGTGGCAATGCAGGGAACCTGACAGAGGATTTTGGTAGTAAAGGCTGTTTAAGGTACGCTGGTGCCCTCTTGTGGTCATTCTTGCTTTGTGGTTTCCTTCCCAGAAGGCTCTTTTGCTTTTGCAAGAAGTTAAAAACAAAGGCTACCCCCAAACTCCTTTGCTCATTGCCTTGGGTGTCCTGTGTCTCTGTCTTCTGCCTGTTGTGGGTGTGGAGGACATGTCTAAGACAGGTGACATCCTCTGAGTACCAATACAGGCCCCTGCTCTTTCCTCCAAGGCAGGCATCATTAATAAGGATTGCTGCTCTGGGTTAGTCCTTGGACCTCAGGAAGAAGACAATGGACCAAAATCCCTCCTAAAGATAGGAAATGAAGATAATACATGAGACAAACAGGCAAGGCTTCACTTCAGTTGAGCATATTCCATCAAAACAGCACCAGAAGCAGGCACTACCATGTATGTGTCTTTACAGAAGCTAAAATGTCAGTTCAGTGCTAGCCCAGAAATCAAAGCTGAAAGATCAACAGCTTTTTATATAGTTGCATGTGACTAATATTTATTCAATACATAACTTTAAATGGGGGGTTAGTGACAGCATTTGGGATGTGGAAGCAGAAGGATCACTGGGTCAAGGTTAGCTTATGATACAGAGAGATCCTGTCTCAAGAATCCAAAAGGAAGGGCAGAACAGAATACAATTCTAGCATTGTCCAAGAGAACTTTCTATGATGGTGAGATGTTCTGTGTCCATGTTAGGATATACAATAACCACTCAGTTATGGTGGCATCTTGGTTTTGGTTCCTATTGCATTGATGAAACACTATGACCAAAAACAAACTGGAAAGAAGTGGGTTTATTTGGTTTATACTTCTACATCTGAGGGAAGCCAGGACAGAAAGTCAAATAGGGCAGGAACCTGGAGGCAGGGGCTGATACAGAGGCCACCAAAGGGTGGGGCTTAATGACTTGCTCCTCGTGACTTGCTCAGCCTGCTTTCTTACAGAACCCAGAACTACCAGCCCAGGGATAGCACCACCCACCATGGGTTGGATTCACCAATTAATAAAATGCCCTACAGGCTTGCCTACAGCTTAGTCTTATGGAGGCCTGTTCTCAAACCATCTGAGGGACTGCCTTCTCTCAGATGGCACTAGACTGTGTCAAGCTGACATGAAATTAGCAAGTACAATTGACCTCTTGTCAACTTGGCACACAACACTTTTTAAATCATAACTTTTCCTTCTGGTTCATTCACAAGACCTCAGGTTACTAAATATCACAAATATAAAACATATTGCAAACAAAATTTCTAATCTTTACCAATTTAAACACTTTAAAAGTTCAATCCCTGTTTGTTTGTTTTTTTTTAAGTCTCTTAAAATTCAAAATCTCTCTTAAAATTTAAAGTCAACTGTGGCACATATAACATCAATTTTTTTTTTTTTTTTTTTACTTTAAGAAGGAAGAACCAGGGCATGGTCACAATCAGAACAAAGCAAAACCAAACTCCACCCCGGTAGCTAACTCCGTTCAATATCTGGGATTCCTCACCATCTTCTGGCCTCTTCTGGTCACTTCTCTCATGCCCTCTGCTTGTCTTCCAAGTTCAGGCCAGCTCTACTCCACGGCTGCTGCTGTTCTTGGTGGTCAACTCACGGCACTCGCATCTTTAAAATGCTGAGGTCTTCTACTACAGCTGGTCTTCACTTTCACCAAGAGCCTCTCCTGGGCTCTCTTCATGATGCAAAGCCTCAACCTTTCTCCATGACCCCTTCAATCCTGAAGCTTCACTGCTACTCAGGCTACACCTTCACCAGTGGCCGGCCTCTCCTTGCTCTCTCACAGTGCCAAGCCTCAGCTGCTCTCCATGACCCCTTTATGCTTTCAAAACCAGTACTATCTGGGTGGTGACTCTTACACATGACCAAGTTTGGCTACCAGCATAAGGTGCAATCTTAGCCACCTCTGAACAGTTTGAATGTACTGACTCTAAAGAAACACTTCCTAGAAGATTTTTACCTCAATGATGCTGGCCTCTTTTTAATCACAGTCAGCGACATATACCACATATTCACACAATGACCAGGTAGAGTCTTTGCTTCTCTCTGAAACTTCCTAAGCCAGCCAGCCATCAGCAACATTTCTTTCAACACTCTTGTCTTCTAGACTCCCACAGAACAGCCCACTGAGCTCTCAACACTCACTGGCATTTCCAGCCCAAAGTCTTTCCACAGTCCTCCCAAAAACAACATGGTCTGTCTGTCACAGCAATACCTCACTATCCCAGTACCAATTTCTGACTTATTAGGGTCATTACTACTATAATGAACCACCATGGCCAAAAGCAAGTTGGGGGGAAATGGGTTTATTTATTTTATACTTCCACATCCATAGTCCATCACTGAAGGAAGTCAGGACAGAATCTCACATAGGGCTGGAATCTGAAGACCAGAGCTCATACAGAGACCACGGCTTACTGGCTTGCTCTGCCTGTCTTCTTGTAGAACCCAGGACCACCCGACCAGATATGGCCCCACCCACAATGGGCTGGGCCTGCTCAAATCAATCACTGACTGAGAAGATGCCCTACAGGCTTGCCTACCGCCCAGTCGTCTCATGGAGGCTGTAGGCATGCCTATAGAGCATTTTCTCAGTGGAGGCTCCCTCCTCTCAGATGACTCTAGCCTGTGTCAAGTTGACATAAAATTAGAGCCTACAGCAGATTATTGAGCAGTGGGGTGTGGAAAGTAAAACTAAGAGACCAGATTTGTAATTTTCCTTTATTTTTAATTAACTTTAATAGGTTACATGTGGCAGTTGGACAGCCCAGGTCGGGACAACATACAACCCCAATACAAGCAAGATCTCTAACAAAACCATCACATTTGCCTCTGCCTTTATCCACCCTCTAAAGTCTCCCCATTCAGGATCCACATCAGATTTCTCTTGTCTCCCAAATACCATGCGTCCCACAATTGAAACACTAGTGAAGTCCCAGAGCAATGTCATGCCCCAAAAACATGCCATCCAGCATCAAAAAATAAATAAATAATTCCAAAAGAACCTCTGAGTTCTTTTTTAACATGTCAAAACACCTCTGGGCCACCTCTGGCCAGGCATCCTGAGGCCCTGGCACTCAGGTAAGAAATTCTCTTTTTTCTTCCATCACTTTCTGCCTGCTCCACAGCCTCTCCAAACTTCTCATCCAAACAGCCTGGAAAACCTTCACATTAGCAGACCCTGAGTCTCTCATCCTTCCTCCTTCACCTCTCCATCTTTCTCACAGCCTCGGCCTCTAGTTTCTGAGCCTCGTATACAGAACAAAAGTGAAGAGTGCAAAGCCCAGTCTCTAGACGGCAGGGAGTGACCGCTGCGTTTTTATAGAATTGTCCACCTCTCACCCCCCAAATATAAAAGGATCCCCTTGGGATTCCCACTGCTCATTGTTTCCTCCCCAGCTTCTGCTTCCCCTCCATTCTTTTTTTCTACAATAATTTCACAGTGAGGATCTCGGATCAGTATTTCACCACCTGGGAGCTCATTCCAAATTCAAATCTATAATCCCTGGGCAAAAGGCCCAGGAAAGTGTTGCAATGTAGCCTCCCAGATGAATAGATGGATGCTCGTTAGATCAAATGTTAGGGATCGCTGATCTAACAGAACCACTGCTCTCCTGTTTCTTGGGTTGCTGTGCTGGAACGTGACTGGACTCATCTGTATCTTCTAGGAGGCCAGGAAGTTGGCAATGAGTAACTGGAAATGTTCTAGGCAAAGACAACACTCACACTTAGTTCTAAGAACATTGGCTGGGACAGTGGTTCACAAACTCCGTGTAAATTGTGGGAAATCAGAGACTTGGACACAACGCTGTCTTCACCTGAGACACTGTGTGCTCTGGACTGTGGGAAGAAAGTAGGCTTGGGGACAAGTAGTTACAAGTTTCCCCTCTTTATCATAGAAGACGGAGTGAGACTTTCTCCTAACAGTCAACATTGGCTCTGATCTTACTCATACTTTAATTTTGAAAGGCCAGAGTGATGGGTTAAATTATGGCCACAGCCTACTAATGGGCAATCCTGTCTGCTGCATGATAAACATACTAGAAGAGCATAGTGTGTCAGCTGATAAGGTCTGGAGACCCTTATCCAGGGTCCCGGGTTCCTGAAGGGGGAGTGGCCAACCCCATTCATAAAAGGCTTCTGGGATCTTGAGGTCCCCGTTCTCTCTCTCTCTCTCTCTCTCTCTCTCTCTCTCTCTCTCTCTCTCTCTCTCTCTCTCTCTCTCTCTCTCTCTCTCTCTCTCTCTCTCTCTCTCTCTCCCCTGACCGGGAATCGTCCCGTTCTCGGGACCCCAAGATCCCAGCAGCCTTTAATGAATGGGGTTGGCCACTCCCCCTTCAGGAGCATAGTTTCTAATTCACACTCCAAACTTCCTGAGAAAAGAGAAATCCTTCGATGTGAGTATTATAGTCTGTTTTCCCCCTTGCAACTGTGGACTCAGAGGAGAAACAATTTTGATGTAGAGACAAAACTTTGGAATCCCAAGATCCCAGGTCTCTTAGCAAAAGTATGGCTTACCAGAAGAATGATTAGAGTGAGATTTCAAAATAGTACAAAGTCCAATATCCTGAAATAACCCTGTTTTTTATTCCTTGGCACTCTAGCAGATTGACTGCTGGGCTACTCATTCTAGTAAAACACAGACAAGAGCACACTTCCTGCTCATTACACCCAACATGGAAATTGCATCTGTGATCCACATTACAACATGGTCATTCCAGGAATGCAAGGCAGCCTATGCCCAGAAAATGTTCATCCTATTACTACCAGTATTGAAAATTCTCAGGTAGAAGTGGGCCCCTTGTGCCTTCTAGGCAGCCTATCCTTAAATCAGTTACAATATAATGTGTTTATATTACTATTCAGATCCAGTCATTTCTGTCTTCCTTACAATTTCTTCTACCATTCAGGAGCATACATAAGAATGCTTCTTAAATCCTCAAGTATGCAAAAAGCTTTTGCACATATAGTTACAGAAGATCCTATCAGGTTGAGTACTTAGGAGCTACAAGCTCATAAGGTCAGTTTTATGTAGGTTAGATTAAGTTTATTAGTTCTGTCGCTAAAATGTACTATATTATTTACAAAAGCATTATGTACCTCATCAATGAAATGCCATTAAAATCTGTAGTATCTGTAATGATCATGTTCTCACAGTTGTGTACATGTGTTATTTATATCATTTGAAGCTATGATATTAGAAGCTTGTAAGTTTAGAAACAGTTTCTGTCCCGCGCCCACTCCTCGCCAGCAAGGAAAAACGCGGTACACACATAGGATCCTTCTGCAGTACAGCTTTAATGGGTCTTGAGGGAGAGCATTCAGCTTACGGAAAATGGAGGGGAAGGCAGAGAGAGGAGGGAGAGAGAGAGAGAGAGAGAGAGAGAGAGCAGAGAGGAGCGGAGGGGTCCGGGGGCCGCGGCGCGGGAACCCGCGGCGACAGGCCCCGGCGGGGAAAATGAAGCGAGAGAGAGAGAGAGAGAGAGCACGAGGTAGGAAGCGCCCGATTTTATGCCGACCAAACGGCCCCCGCTTTAGACGTATCCTCTTCCTATAGGTTGCAGTCCAGTATCCCACATGACACCACGGAAGAGGCTGAGAAACCAGTCTCGCGAGAGCACGCATGCGTTCTCTACTGACTCAGGCGGGTTGGCCAGCACCAGATAATAGCGCCACCTTGAGGAGCTGGAGCCAGCGGCCTCCAACAAGTTTCTTTCCAGTGAATTCTTTTTTCATTATAGTGACCCTTTATTAGTCGGTTCTTCTTAAATCTACTTCAGTTAGAATGTTTTCTGCAATAGTTTTATGTTTTCAATTATTTCTTTTGAGATAATTACAGCAGCTTCCCCTTCCCTCCCCCCTCCAAACACTCCCATATACCCCTCCTTGTTTTCTTATGTGCTCTTTTTCATTATTGTTACACTATATATTTGTGTGTGTGCGTGCGCATGCATGAGAAAGAGAGAGAGAGGTCTGTTCAGTCTATATAACGTTACTTGTATGTATGTTCTCAGGGCTGGCCATTTTGTACTGAATAGCCAACTGGTGTGCTCTTCCCTGGGGAGACTATTTCTCCCCCTCTCTGTATTCTTCAGTTCTTTGTGTAGAAGGGAGATCTCATGGGCTTTCCCCGGCCCATGAAGCATGTCTATGGCTGTTATTGATCAGCTCATGTTTAGGTAGTCATGTTGGTGAGGCTGTATGGGTACAGCTTCTAACATTCCTAGGAGACACAGTCTCACAACAAACTCCCTGATTCTCTGACTCTTAAAGCCTTTCCATCTCTTCAAAAATGCTCCCTGAGCCTTGAAAACGAGAGTTTTTGTAGATTTATCCATTGAGACAGGACTCCACAGTATTATATTTTCTGTTATGGTCGTTATCTGCTGCAAAGAGAAGTTTTCTTGATGAAAGGTGGGGACTATTCATCTGTGAGCATTAGGATAGATATTTAGGATGTAGTTAGGGATTATGCTGGTTTTAGTAAAGCTGGAGTTGTGAGTTTTCATCTATGACTTTATTAGCCCAGGAGACTTGACTAAGTTTCCAGTACCAGGCATGATTTTCCTCCTGTTGAGAGTCTTGAATTCAGAGAGCTCTGGTTACTGCCAAAGTATGGCTTCCTCTACCACTGCTGCCCCCTTAAGGTCATCATGCCATGATGGTAAGTGTTGGGGTTTATAGGCATCATAGCCCGGTAGGACTGTTCATTCCTTTCCTTCTTTGGAAGCTTGCATGGTACCTTTGGGTACCATGTTCAGGTCAGTTCCAGCTCAGGAATCTCTGGACCCTGTCCTGAAGTGCATGGTTTCCACCTCTGGGGAACAACCAAGGACAACAGCAATTGCCTGTAGCATTTGGGGGGGGAGGTGTCTCTTGGACAATCCTCACCAACAACTCAAAAGAGGGCTTCTCACATCCAGTGCTGTGCTTTCTGTTAGGTGGTCTTAAGCTCTTGGAGGGAGCATTATCAACCCAGATGGGAAACCTTCATTTAAACTCCGCATATTTATACACTGATTTATGAAGGGTTGGGGTATTTTTAGGTAGATAGTTAATAGTATGATTTCTTATTAGATCTCAGATATCCTTAGTGTTATTTTACCCCCTCTTAAGTATTTCTGTATTTTATCTCTCTCCCACCTAATTAGAGCCTCCCCCACTTTTCCCATCCCTCCTTGAGATCACTTCCTACCACTCCTTTAAACAAAAAATATACTTCCTTGAGTTCACCTATTTACATTTTTACTTATTAAATATCTCTTAGTGGTAACTCACCAAAAATCCTTTGTCTACAAGTATTTTTATTTTTCTTTCATTATTAATTTTTAATTTACCTGAACAAAGAATTCCAAATTAATAGTGTATTTTCAGCATTCTTATTGTGATAGAATACATAGAAGGTAAATTTTGTCACTTAGGTTATTCTTAATGCACAATTCAACAGCATTTGAAACATTCTGTAAATGTCTCTGCCAGTTTTCAATTTTGCCCCATTACAAACAGAAATTCTGTATTTACTGAATAATAACTACTCCTTATCTATATTCTCTATAATCTCTGTTCTGCCATCTTTCTTTACAAGTTGGCTTAATCTTGAAATCTCATGTAAGTGAAACTGTAAAACAGACAGATAATCTCTGTGGATTGATGAACACTTAGGCTACTTGCTTCTTAGTGGTTTTGTTTTCTTAGTCCCACCTTTTTTGGGGGGGGTCATTATAATAGTTAAGACCAATGTCAGTTCTAACTTTCATCAAATCATTGTGTAAAGTTTTTTTTTTTCTCCATAGTTGCAGTGGTGGTTTGAAAGAAAATGGCCCCCAAAGGGGATGCACTGTTAGGAGGCATGGCCTTATTGGCGTGTGGTCTTGTTGGAGAAAGTGTGTCACTGTTGAGGCAGGCTTTAAGGTTTTCTTTGCTAAGCCATGCCCAGTGAGTTGGACCACTTCCTGTTGCCTGTGAGTCAGATGTAGGACTCTCAGCTCCTTCTCTAGCACCATGTCTGCCTATGTGCTGCCTTGCTTCCTGCCATGACTGGAGGCAAAGTTTTACTGTCATGACTGCTTGCTACCAAATAACCACACAGAGTCTTAATATTAATTATAAATGCTCAGGTTTATTACTAACTCTTACGTTTGAATTAGCCCAATGTTTCTTATCTATTCTTTGCTATGTGTCTTGGTACCTTCTCTCAGTACTGAATGTCCATCTTGACTTTCTCTGCTTCTGTTCTTAACTCGGACTCTGCATTTCCTCTTTCTAACATTCTCTCTTATTGCATGAATTCTGTTTAGTATATAATAAAACCTGGAGTCAGGTATTGGGGAAAGGCTGGAATATCAGAAAGACAAGGGAAAAAAACACAGCCAGTTCTCACCCAGCCAACTCCTCTGGCTGAACAGAGTAGGTCCTGTCTCCACAAGTCCTCAGACTGACTGAGTGTGCAGGCAAAAGGTCAGAACATCTGCCTCTCCTGCCTTATATTTCTTTCTCCTCCCAGCAATTTTATGTCCCCTTTCAATGTTCCTAGAGCTAGGATTAAAAGTAGGTGCCATCACTGCCTATTCCTATTTGGCCATGAACTCACAGAGATCCAGAGAATCTGGGATTAAAGGTGTGAGTCACCACTCCCTGGCCTTCATGGTTTGGCTCTGTCCTCTGATATTCCAGGATATTTTCACTGAATATACCACCATATTATCTGTGTCAGGCTGCCTTACTCAATCTCTTTCTGCCCAGCTATCAGCCAACCAGCTTTTTATAAACAATGAGAGAAATACATATTTACAGTGTACAAAGATTGTTCCACAGCATTTGATGATAATGGACTAAACCTCTGAACTGTAAGCAAGCCACCACAATTAAATTTATAAGAAGTGCCATGGTCATAGTGTCACTTTATAATAATAGAATCCCTAACTAAGGCAGTTGCTTTTATGATACTTCTTTTTAGCATTTAACATTGTTGTGTCTAGGAAGAAATTCCCCTTCTTATTCTGCTCACCTTGTACTTCCTAAATCAAAGGGCTTCTGTCTGTCATCAACGCTAGAAAATTCTTAGCCATCACATCTTCAAATATTACTTTTCTCTAACTTATCTTCTGCTTTAGCCTTTGGATATCTCCTCTTCCTGTCCATCATTCTCTGAGTGTAACAAGTTCTCTTTCAGGTTTTCTGTCTTCTCTATGATGGTGCTGAGTTCATTGATTCTCTCTTATCTGCTGACTAATCTGATGTTCAGATCATCCAGTGGGTCACTGGTTTCATTAACTTCACTTGTGATTTCTATAAAATATATACTTGTTTTTGTATTCTGGTCTTGTCTTCCTAATGGTGCTTCATAAATTTCTCACATCCTTACTGGTTTCTTACATAGCTGTTGGAAATTAATTCAACAGATACTACGGGAGCCTAGTGTATATCAGTAAATGTGGATAAGATATAACTTCCGTTGTCAGGAAGGTATAACCTAGTGAGGAAAAAACACAATATGTAAATTAGGACGTTATACAGATAGAATGGATGCTTGGTTGGTGTGGTATGGAAAAATTTAGAGGAGAATCTGACTAAGCACAAGTAGGTCATACTAAGTTTTCAAATGCTTATGGTGATTGGACTGGCTCTTAATTAGGGTGTCATAGTCAGGTAGACACGTAATGGGCAGACTGGATGAACACAGGCTGGGGAATGCATGTATAGAATTATCAGAAATCATCAGGTTTCTGTGGCTGAAGCTTAATGTTCTGAGCTAGACTGGGGGATGCAGTGACTGGGTCAGTGGGCAGGGGTGTGAGGCCCTGTAAGCCCTGGGGAAGGGCCCAGATACTCTCAGGCATGCAGTGGGGATCTGGCATGAGAGAGAAGTTGCAGGGGACCCTGTCCCACTGACACTAAGAAAAGGCACCAGTGAAGTTTCTGCTAAGCCAAGTTATTTGGAATAGAGGCATCTCTTTGATCCAGAAAGTAACATAAATGCCAACAGGCTAAGGAATACCTGGCCAGACAAAAAGCACCGAGAGAGAGAGAAGCAAATGTCAGCTCTAGTCCAAACCATTAAGAAAATATTTAATCTGATTGTCAACTTTTCCAGCTTTTGGAACGCTCATAGTAGTTTAAACTCCAACCCTTTTCCCATTTTCATGGTAGAATTGTTATCAGTGCACTGTGAGGAGAGAAAATGAAGGAGGAGCACTGCAATCTGGCTGAGATGGGGGTTGTAGAATCCTAAAGAAGTTACTTGGCTGTCAGTGGATCCTGAAGAACCCACTTACTTTCCCAAAGGTTCTGACCAAGAGCAGAACACTCTGAGGTATGGCCTAGACTTTGCAGTACTTCCCAGAGCCTAAGTATGTGTGACAGTTAGTCCTGATTGCCAAGTTGACTAGATTAAGAGATGGCTAGATGGTGAAATGCACCTGTATTTCTGAAGGAATTTCCAGAGAGGACTGACATGTCAGGGGACAACCTAAATGTTCGTGGACCCTCCAATAGAATGGCTGCTATTACAGAATATTCCTTTGCACTGTGTGGAGATGTGTCACTATAATTAGTTTAATAAAGACCTAAAGAGCCGATATATAGACAGAAAGGCATTAGGTGAGACTTCTGAGAACATAGGAAAAGGAGTCGGGAGCTAGATGCAAAGGGACTGAGACATGCAGGAGGAAGGGTAAAAGCCATGAGTCATTTGGCAGCACATAGATGGATAGAAATGGGATAATTTAGTTATAAGAGCTAATGAGACAAGCCTAAGCTATAGGCAGAGCTTTCGTAATTAATAAGTCTGTGTATTTTTTTTTTTTTTTTGAGCTAGAAGCCCAAAGATAAACTTGCCTATAGGCTGCCCTGATGGAAAAATAAGGAGGAGGGGAGCACTGTGCTCAAGCCTGCATCTGTTACTGATGCCATCCACTAGCAGATTACAGTTTCTTCATGCTTTCGATGCAGACTCTATACAAGTGACTTCTCAGAGAATTTCCAGGCATTCAGTGCTAGACTGGGGCTGCTGAGGCATCCTGCCCCTTGAGAGAGAACCTGCTCCTCTGCACTCCAACATACAGATGGTCACTGTTGGATTACCCAGCTTTTATTGTGTAAACCAGTCCAATGAAATTCCTTTACACATAATCTATTGGTTCTGTTTCTCCAAAGAGCAAAGCCCAAGACAACATGCTGAGGGAATTATAGGGGGAAAAAATAGTTCCATGTCCATTGCTTAAGAGATAAAATCAAAACATTACCTTCTATGCCTGGAGCTTAAAGGTAATCTTAGCACAGTTGCCTTGCTTGACTCCATTCTGGGAGCCTTTACATGCCTTAGGCACTATAGCTGCACACATTCCAGTGAGTGGGTTTTCCTAGCCCCACTTAACCAGTAAAGAAACAAGATCGCAGACAAGCTAAGTAACTTCCTCAAGTCCCTACAGGAAATGACTGACAGGATTCCAAGCAAGGCAGTCACCTTAACAGCTTGAACTCTGTGTGTGTGTGTGTGTGTGTGTGTGTGTGTGTGTGTGTGTGTGTGTGTGTGTGTGTGTGTGTGAGCGCTCATCTATAGGATTAAATTAAGGGCCTCATACATACTAGGCAATCACTTTACCACTGACCAACAATCCCAGATCCCCTTTTACTTTATATTTAGAAACAGAGTCTTACTAAGTTGTCCACACTGTCCTTCAACTCATATCCTGGTTTCATCTGGAATTTACCATCTTTCTGCCTCTGCCTCCTGAGCAGATGAGATTACAAGCCTGCTCCACCAGGCTCAGCTCTCAGTCTATACTTAACCTCTATGCTCTGTAGCCTCCTCACAGTTCAGAAATGCTACCATAGGCACGTATGCTCCAGAAGTCCTATCTCCCTATCTACAGAACTCCACCCAGCCCCAGCCTTCCATTTTGTACTGTATGAAGCCAAGAGGAGCCAGCCCAATCCTGCCTATAGATTCTTTGAAAGACTGCTCCTTCCACTCAATATGTTCAAATATATAACAACAGTCATTCACTCATGTAAAAAGATAGAAAACTACACTAGATGAAGAGCTATTGAATTCCATGCTCAGTTGCATACATGCAGCAGTTCATAAGGGAAGCATGATTTGCTCAGCTTGGTGATGTAAAACACCACATCCTAAGTGGATACAGTGCCTGTTTCTCTTCTCTTCACTAAGATGTCAGCTTCAGACTGCTTCTCTCTGCTCTCTCCATCTCTATAACCTCTCTCCTTTTCCTTCCTCTCTCTCTCCCCTCTTTCTCTATTACTCACCTCTCCCATTTTTCTTCTACTTTTAGAATTTCTCTCATGAGAGAGAAAAGTCCACTACACTAACTCACATGTTGTAGGGAGGGGGAGGCATCAAATTTGGAATCTAGTTTCCAAGATTGAAATGTCAACTCCCTGAGCTTCATTTCCTCTCCTGTGAGGTGGAAATAATAAGACTCTTTGTCTTCTACATTTATAAATATTTACTGACTAGCTAGAGTGTGCTGAGCACAGTGCTAGGCAATGGGGATCCATCAATGAACACTAATAATTAAATACCAATAATTGCAAGGGTGCTGTCTCCACATATGGTGTGAGCATCTGCCCTTTGCAGAAGGGGGCTGAGAGTTCTGCGCTGACACAGAGTGTGCAGAGATGCCTGCAAATGCACAACCGTGCCGGAGTGTGGAGCAAGCATATCGATTGCACTTTCATCTGCCTGTCTTTACTCTTTCTCCCATTCCATCTCCTTCCCTTCTTTGTTTTCATTTGGTTGGTTGGTTGTATTTACTTTGGTTTGGTTTTATGCCCTAAATACCAGATTTTATTCAAAATATTTACATAGCCAGAAAAAAAATCTAATAAATATTAGGAAGGAAAGAATAGACTTAGAAAATATGGAATAGATGAACTTTTAAAAAAAATTTAAAATAAATATTTAGGGCCTGAGGTACTTGCTGCCAGCCTTGGCAACTGGAGTTTGAAGCCATAAGGCAGAGAAAGAGAATTATTCTGACCTCCACAAGAGACTCATCTTAACATCTTAACTCCTCTTAACACAAGAGAATTAGTGCACACATTCTCTCTCTCTTCTCTCTCTCTCTCTCTCTCTCTCTCTCTCTCTCTCTCTCTCTCTCTCTCTCTCTCTCTCTCACACACACACACACACACACACACACACACACACACACACACACAGGTCTTTAAAAATTAAATAAGCATTTATTTGACACCTGCAGTATAAAATTTCTAACCTGTTCAGCCCAAGGTCAGGACCACAGACCAACTGCTGCTTAGCCCCAAATAATGATTCTGATGCTTTTATTACTAATTACATGCTATTCAATCTATGGCTCAGGCTTATGTCTTGCCACATGGCCTGTGGCTTACCTATTTCTTTACATCTTGCTTCTTGGGCAACAGGATTTTGTCTCTCTCCAACTCTGACCTCCTTCCCCTTTATCTATGCTCAGATTTCCCATATGCTTCTGAGATGCCCTGCCATAGGCCAAAACAGTCTTTTTATTAACCAATGATATTCACAGCACACAGAAAGACATCTCACATCACTTCCCCTTTTTTCTGTCTAATCAAGAGGGAAGGTTTCAATTTCAACAAAGCAAAATTACATAAAATAAAATAGCTATTAAGCAATTATGGTTGCAATATCTAATCTATTTGTATTTAGCAAAATAAAAGAAAATATTATATCAGCTACATATCCTTGTGAGTGTAAAGTTTTATACAACTAAGAAAAACTATAATTATAGCTATTTAATCTTCAATGACATCAAAGACCACAGAAGAATATAATATTTCAGATAAATAGTGAAAGCAACTTCCAAAATCTAGAAATGACAGAGGTGACATCTAGCTGCCTAGATAATCACCCAAAGCTCCTTTGTAGTATTGGGGCATCCATCTTCAGTCTACAGATCATAGTCCTGGTGTACCTTTTAGTGAAGCTGCTCTGTCCATTCTGGCAAAGTTTGTCAGTTGTTTCTCCTTGTGTCATGAAGGATGGCTGGCAGTTTTCTCTCTATGAAGCAGGAACCTGAAGAACCATCTTGGCTTGTTTTGCCAAAGTTCAGAGGTCACTTTCCTATGGAACCTGCATGTTCAGTTTATACAGCATACTGTCAGGCAGTTGAGACAAGAACAGTTTCTTGTCCACTGACTAACTTTTGACACAAAGAAAGTAAACTCCACATGGAATTTCTCTGATGCCCATCATCCTCTTGAAGTAGATTGGTGCTGCCATGAGCACACCTATCTTACTGTCCAGAAAAGTCTAAGTTCTTAAAAGATTTTAAGGCCATATTCTATAGGTCCTTGAGATGTTTGAAGATTACCTATCTAATTGAAATATATTTTTGTATACCTAAAAATACCTAATTAACATGACTATAAATTTGGTTACCATAGATGACTATTAATCTTCATTTCTTAATCATATTTACAATTTTAAATGAGTTACATAAACATAATACCTTAAACAACAGTATAAATATACACACAGTATAACAAAATTGACCTTAAATTTGTATCAATAAACCAAAATCCATACCAATGTAAAGTATTTTGAGATTATCATCTGTGTTTTTGGATTAAAGTAGATTCAATAATCTTTTTAAATCATTTCTATATCATGTCCCCCTTTTTTCTTAGAAAGAGATAAACTATGACCATTAACAATTTATAATGAAAACAAACATTTATAAACAATATTTTGGGAATTTTGGCATAGCTTTCCATTACTACATCCTGCTGATTGGGGGTGCTGGCAATCTTATGGGGCCATGGGGCTAAATCATTTTAGTCAGCAGCCTTGAAGCTGATGTGGCCATCTCTTCCCATCAGAGATTTTTTCCATGGGTCTTGCTTGATCAAACCATATTAACCTGGAAGCAATTCACAGGTTCTCACCTTCTGTGGAAAGAAAAGCATAGCCTCTTTTTGAAAGAAACATATCCTTAGATTCAAATCTCAAAATCAAGACACCTTTAAAATATGTATATATATATATATATATATATATATATATATATATATATATATAGGTTTAACTTGCAGCTTTTACAATCAAATGTCTTTCTGTAGTTAGCTCATTAACACTTAAAAAATTAAAAAACACAATAATAGACATAATCCAAACTCTATATATTTTCCATATTTATGTAGGATATATGTGTGTATGTGTGTATATGTGTATGTACATATATAATATAATATATATATTACTCTATTTCTCTTTTTAAGGACTTTCTCTATCCTTTTTTCTTCTCTCTCCCAAGCTTATGTACATTTTATACACATTGTAATCCATTTTTTTTTCAATCTGAATCTCTTTTATTGACTATCTTTAATCATTTTTTAACCAGGAGAGTTCTTAAGTTGCTAAACTGTGTAGCTAGGACTGAATCGCTGCTGACTCTGCACAAAGCAAGAAAGAGGTCTTAAAGCATCAAACAGAAACTAAAAGTCATTATAGATGTTGACAAGAAATAACCATCCAGTAGCTCACTGGGGGTGTGGGTTGGACTCAGCAATATGAATGAAAAGCTTTTAAAATGCATGTCTCTTTAACCTCATAACTGGACTTTTAGAGAAATTTAGCCTAAAAGGAGATTTTTTTTTCATACAAGGACATCTCCGAGGCATTATTTTCAAGTGGCAAAAAGCTGGAAACAAGCCAAATTCCAAATGAGTGAGGTCATGGCTAAATGTGATGGCCTAATAGAGTAAAGAGTCAATTGCAAACATTCCTCCAAATGAAATTTAATGATGGGGAAATGTCCATGATGTAATATGGACTATAAAAGATAGAACATGAATGTTTTTCCAGCAGAATCTACATTTTATTATGAATGTGTCTGTGTATACGAATATGTATATGTGTGCACAGAAGAAAGACTGCCCATAAAAACCACCAAAGTCTCAGTGGCAGAATTATAAGCAGTTGTTTTATTTCTGAATCTCCTTTCCAGGGTCTAAATTTATAATAAACGGCCTATTCCAAATCTGTAGTAAGCATTGTAAAAAGAACACATTAACAGGCTATTTCTAAGAAATTGGGTCAAAGTTGGCTTTTCATTATTATTCTTTTTGCTTTCTAAAATACTTCCCCAAATTTCATTTTCTGGCTAGGTGTTACAAAACCAGCAACAAACAGCAATGAAAAGCCTGTTTTACTAGAAACCCAAAATGTCTCAGGCTGCTATTTTAAGGGATTAGTGATAGAGTCACCTGCAGATAGGTGTCAGCTAGACAGAATAGCCTGGCTCCCTCCCCGCACCCAAGAGCAGATTTCTCTTCTGTCTTTGCTATTCCAAGCATCTACATCTGCAAATGGCAAATAAGTATGGCTGCATTAAGCTTACCAAAACACTCCTAGAGTGCTGGGAAAGACAGCCCACATGGAGCAATCTGCTGGGCCAGTAAAACAAAGGATGCAGGTGCTTGACACCAAGCCTGACAACCTGAATTCAAATCCCAGCACCACAAGATGAAACAAGAGGCCTAACTTCTGACTGCTACAAAATGCCCTCTGACCTTCGCATGCACACCTTGGCATACACATACATAGATACAGGAGATAGAGGGGAAGAAAGAGACAGAGGGAGGGAGGAGGGAAGAAGGGAAGGAGAGGGGGAGAGGGAGAGGGGAAATCTTCCTAAAATAAGGACTCATATCCCCATGTGTAAAGTTCTTTATCTCCCCATTGTTCTGTCGGGTTGTTGTTTTGCATCAACTTGATTAACAGCAATTGTTCAGCAAACACATCCCTGGCAGATATGTATTCCGGAGCCTTTTCTTCTGTGTGTTGGGCTCTATGGAATCTGAAAAGCATTCTTGTTGGGAGAGACTGAAGCAAAGCAAGGACAGTGTATCATTTGCAAATATCGAACTAAGTTTCCCATACTGCACCATGCTGCAGGCTCATACCTTCCAGCTCTCCTTGTTCCAAATGTAGGGGATGAGAAGGGGGATGGGACAGACAGACAGACACACACACACTTTTGCTTGTCGTTAACCTTTTGCGTTCCACAAGTTCCAGCTTGTTCTGAGCCTTAGCTTTACAGACACTTCTTGTGTTATCTCAGGCCCCAGTCAAATGCCATCTCTGTGAAACTGTTTTCCTCACTGTTGTTAAGTGTGTCTTATTTGGGGCCCGGATTCTGCACCACACTATCTAGAGCCAAAGGGCCACACACTCTCTAAGCCAGTTCCTGAAGGCCTTGTCAGGAAATCCCTGTTTCTATATTTCTCTGATGTCCTCCTTGATACCTGACTTCATTGTTTTGTTAAATCAATTTCTCCCCAACTCTTCTTCGCATTTTGGGGCAGAATCTTTCAATTAGGTAGGTGTTTTCCTGCCAAACTGGTCTTTCCAGGCTGACTGCAAAACCAGAGGTGCTGGTATCAAATACCACAATCTAGAAATCAGAAGTTTGCTACCTAACAGCAGGTATTTCATTTCTCATTATTTGTAAAAATGGCAGCATTGAAAACGAAGTGTGGCATGTTGATGGCCCTTAGCCACCTCTTCTCTTAACCTTCCTTGTCTTCCAGCTTTCTTCTGGGCCTCCAGAGTCAATAAAGAATAAAGATTTTCTCTGGGGTTCTGTGTCCTCCCTCCCTCCCTCCTATCCACCCACCCTCCCTCTTTCCTCTGCAAATCTATAGGATGTGCATTGATCAACAGCCCTGATATATCTTGGTGGGCATGAGCCACATCTTGTTTGTCTGCTTGTTTTGCAATACACCTCTGTTCCCTGCACGGAGCTACTGGAGTTTGCCAGAAGGGAGTTGGTCACCAGCCACTCTCAGTGACTCACCTCTGCCTCACGGGGCAGGGACAGCCTGGCTCCTGCCAGGCTGACAACAATTGGCCAAGCTCCAGGAAAGTGGCCTAGTGTAGAATGCTGATGGCACCCTACACTGCCCATGGGAGAGATTCCTCCTCTCTCCTAGCTACACTCTGGTGGGGGAGCTTTCCTGTCGGGACTCTTACATTGGTTAGGATGTGTTCACCTGCTCTGCTAGCCAGCCCTGCTTGTCTCTCTCTGCTCCTTGGTTTGCTCCCTAAGCTGGAAGCCACCCACTTGGGTGTCCTGGCCTCACATCTGTGTGTGCCGGCAGCCATAAGACAAGAAAGTCAGAGACTGCCTGCTCTTTTAAATGTAAGTCCCTCCTATCAAGAAGTTGCAGTAACTCCCCCTTCACATTTCATTGGGTCTTATTGGGTCACGTGACCGTCCATTACCCAATCTATAACAGCATCTTATTGGATAATCAGACTCAGCTCTGGAATTCAGAGGGTATCAGTCCCATTGAGGAGAAGGCTGTGGGCAAGACATGGGAAAATGAAAGCCCACATAAAAAAAAACAAGGTAGCAAAACAGATGCACTGGGTAAACAGTCCATTGTGTGAGGCGAGGGTAAAGCAAATTTCACTTGCAGTTCCTAGCACTTACTTTAATGTTCTGTAGTGAGGAGAACAGAGGGTTGGAGAAAAGCCAGGAGGCAGATGCCAAGTATTCTTTAATATAAGTCCTCTGCTGAAGACACACACATACACTTTTGAAAAATTTCTATTCAGTTAGTATGTGGCGATTCCTCGATATTTTGAGCCTTACTGATTGTCTTCCACCCTTAACCCCAGCCATCTAAAAGGCCTATCAGGGATTTCTGGTCGTCCCTAAGAACACTGCTTATAGAGTGGTGTCTTCTATGTCCACAAATAAAAACGCTTGTTAGGCTAATGCTATTGATAAAAAGAAGATGTTTTTCAAGTCTAAGAGCATAAGTGTTCAATTAATAATAGAATGATTGGGTTCACTAAACACTTGGAGAGACGCATGAGACAAAATTATACGGATTTGAGAGAGATTTAAGGTGAATGTTGGAAACCAAGATGTTATGACCCAGTAACATTATTAAGAGGCAGTAAAATAAACTGAATGTCGAAAGCAAAATTTGGTCTTTCAAGTCTGGGAGTATAAAAAATGTTTTTTATAAGTCTTGAAAAAGAACAGTAAAATGTACACATGCATCCAATCCAACAGACGTTTTTGCTAAAAATAAGACATCAAAAATATGGGAGAAGAATGAGACCCTTTAATAATATTTGAGTTTTAAATTCCCAGGTGCAGATGTTGTAGAATGTAACAGTTAAAATCGGCATGAGTACAATGAAAAAGACAGATTGTGAAATGACTTTGTGCCCCACCCCTTCCCACAAGCATACACTACACAGGATTTGGAAAGACTTTCCTAATGTTTAAAATACTGTAGCTTTTAATGAGTGTATCTGTGCTTGTTGAAGTATGTTAACTATTTAACAAACATTTCCTAAGCATCTACTGTGTACCAGGGACTGCCTTGGTATCTGTTTAAATCTTCTATATAAATATAAATCAATAAATATTTAAGGACTATCTGAGGAAAGAATGGTTTTCTACCCACACACTCTCTTTAAATATGTTCATACCAATGTCTTATGATCAGTTTTGTCTCATTTTTTGCTTATTAAAAAACAGAATATTTCTAAATTTTCAGAAAAATTATAACTTTTACAGACCTTGAAAATAATCACCCAGAGTTTCTGTAAAATAGTCAAATAAATTCAGCTAGGAAAAGAAAATGGCCATTTCAAATCAAATATCCTTAGTTATTATAAAGAAGAAAATATAATATAAAGTCTCATATCTGTCATTTTTACTTAAAATAATGATAGTAACAATATTCAGTTATCTATTGATTGATATGATAAACTGGTATTTTATTAATATATTACATGTGTTAAAAATTTCTTAGCAAACAATGTAAGCCTGTTTCCATGTGCTATCTGATCTATACTTACAAATAAGCTTTGCTAAATTTTACTCTGCTTGGAAGCCTTTAATAAGCTGGATTTTTATATCTTAAAGTTTAATCAGTTTGAATTATTTGCAGTTATAACGTGTTGAGTAAGTGATTTGGCAACCACAAATTGAGCAATGTTAGTTCTAAGAGAAACAGTTCTATTATTAATTTCATTGTTCAGTCATGTGAATAATATAGACAGAAACTGTGCATAGCGAGTGGAACTGTCTGCTTTATCTTTGACAATACACAATGGCCACTTCTCTTTGAGCACAGAGAACCTCTAAAACTGCCATTCTTTGGATGACTGTGGGTGCAGTTGTACCATCTTTTGCCATGTTGAACTAAGAAAATCAGCATGGATTATTTAACAATGAGATTTAGAGAGATCCAATCAGAATAAAATTGTGCTTTGGGGCACTTTCTGTGAACTAACAGGTTCCATTGCTATGACTATGCATTCAACTCATGGCTATGCAGAAAAATATGATCATCAATAAACATCAGAGATGAGTAACAACCAGGAGTGAGCACTGGACCAGAGGAAGATAGATGTTGGGGTAAGGGTATGAGCCAAGGTTGTTGGAAGATGAAACCCCCTTACAACATAGGCTGGTGATACATCATTTCTAGATACTATCATCATCATCATCATCATCATTATCTTTATACTCCTCCTCTCCATCTTCCTCCTCTTCCCCCTCCTCCCCACCCTCCTCTTCCTCACTTTGCCAGTAGGACAATTCATAAGGTAATATACCCAAGATTAGGTGAGATGCACTTGAATTCAAATCCAAAGCTCTGAAGTGCACAGTTGTCTGGGAATGCAATGTGGTAAGAATCTGAAAATGGAAAAGTCTACCCGGGTACCTTTGGAGAAGGGAAAATTGCAGTCTGATGGAGGGTGTGTTTGAATTACTCATGGAGGTAAGGGGATCCAGGGAAATATGTTGGACGTAAATGTCTGTGTACTTCCTCCTTGGCTATATGTGACCAACTAAATATTCAGCCCATGTCCCAGGAAATATATATAGGTAGTCAATCCATCCAACCCATTCCCAGTGACCCTAGACAGTGGTTCTCAACCTTCCTAATGCTGAGACATTTTAATACAGCTCTTCATGTTGTGGTGACCTCCCAACCATAAAATTAGTGTATTTCTACTTCGTAACTGTAATTTTGCTACTGTTATGTATCTTAATGTAAATACCTATATACAACCTCCAAAGGGGTCACTATCCACAGCTTGAGAACTGATATCATAGACCCAATTGAACAACACAATGTAGATAGCTTCCTAATGTTACTACCCTTTAATATGGTTCCTCATGTTATGGCAACCATAAAACTATTTTTGTTACTACTATGTAACTGTAATTTTGCTACTGTTATGAATTGTAATATAAATATCTATGTTTTCTATCTATGTCTTAGGTGGCCCCTGTGAAAGGGTTGTTCTATCCCAAAGGGGTTATGACCCACAGGTTGAGAACCACTGCTCCACGTCTTTCAAACCATTATTTTTAATGCCCTTTCCTCTGATCCTTTCTAATTCACTTGAAAGGGTAACTTTCTTATCTAGGCTTTGACTAGTTGTTGTGTATAACAGAAAAAGGTATACAGATTCTGGCTTTGTATTTGAACTCTAGTGCGTCTCATTTCATCTTAGGCAAATTACCTTCTGAATTCCCCTAATGGCAAAGTGAGGAAGAGGAAGATGGAGAGGAAGATGCTGATGATGATGATAATAATAATATTCAGAAATAATTTATCGCCAGCCTACGTTATAAGGGGGTTTCATCTTCCAACAACCTTGGCTCACACTCTTACCCCAACAACATGTTTCTCTGGTCCAGTGTTCAGGCAAAGACTCATCTCTGAAGTTTGTTGAATAATCATACTTTTCTGCACAGGGTTTTCAATATAAAAGCGAAACTAGATAAATTTGTAATAGACTTCATAGTGAGGAAGGTTTATCAAAGCATAAAACTATTGGAAGAAACAAAAAGGAATTAGCATATAAATAAATATCTACTCTAATAATATTCATATTCTAGCTGTTTTCATTTCTTGGATATAATAAACTTTGTTGCTGTACTCTCCTAAAATTCACAGGACCATGTTAAACTTAAGTGGAAAGATGTTCCTAGATGATACTGGTACCTTTCTTAGGAAAATGAACTTTTTTCCCAAAAGCTTCAGCAAATCTCTGCTCACCTGACATTGCCCAAAAGTGTCACAAATACAACTGTCCTTCACTTCAATACAGCTGCCAGATGATGGCTAACATCTAGCCTCTAAAATGGAAGTGGCCGAAGGAAGGTAAGAACAGATGTTTAGAGAGCCCACTTGTAGGACCTGCTACAAAGTCTCTATTTGTGAGCATCCTTGCAAGACGAGTTACCAGTATTGCTATGGGGGTCCAGGCAACAATGAATTTCACTGAGAAAGCCACTGCCTGCCAGGACTTAAAGGTAGCCAAGCAGCTTTAAGTATTTAAGGACTCCAAAGAACCACTACAAAAAAAATGTGACAGCTAATGTTGCCAGTTTAGCAAAATAGAATCTGCAGGGAGACAGTTCCCTAGGTGTATGTCTGTGGAGGGTCATCTTGATTAGGTTCACTGAGATAGGAAGACTGCCTACTATAGGTAATACCATCTTTTAGCTGTGATTCTGGACCAATAAGGGGGTATGAACTGAACTGCTCTCTGCTGCCTTATTGTAGCATGTGCTTAGTTGCTTAGACCCTGTCACCTTGACTTTCCCACCATGATGGACTCTTGAACTATGAACCAGAACAGACTCTTCCTCCCTTAAGTTGCTTTTGTCAGGGTATTTTTGTCACAGCAACAGAATCAACTGAGCCATAGAGGACATGTGCCTTGTAGGTCAAAGGAGAGCCACCACAGCTATGATCTTCTTCTCTCCAGTGCCCATACTTTTTATATATCTTTGTTCAGATGATGTTGGTTGCCTCTCCAACTGCCAGCTCCCTTTCTACATGGCTAACAAAAACTGTGGCTTAATTCTGATAGCCACACTCCCAGGACCCACGCATGCACTATGTTTGAACAAAGCACTGTGGCAGAAGCTTCTGTGACTAGCCTAGAGGTAGGCAACATGATCCGCTTTGGTGAGTAAGATGCTCAGGGAGGAAGAGGAGAGGAAGTGCGTCAAGGGGGATTAAATGGGTTTGCTGGATAAAGGCAGCCTTGTTCCCGACCCACTTTGCTACCTTGGACACGGTTAGGTGTGGATACTGTGATTCGAGTTATGGTTCTCTGGACTTGAATCAAGGTGGGAGCCCAAGGGCAAAAAGCAATTTTCCCAGGTGATTGGTGCCTCTGACGCCATGGCAGAGTGGGAAGAGGAGCTTAAATCCTTGATGATTACGTTGAGTGAGTCAAAGTGTCCCACCTGAGCCTGCGTGCCTCTGGACTACGGCTCTGAGATGATCGGTTGCTTTACTGTTTAAACACTATGGGTGGAGCTGTTTGATACTCAGTACCAAAAGCATTACTAACGGCTAGTTCATAAAAATCAGGTCAGAGGTCAGGGGTGGTGGCACACACTGATAACTCCAGCCCAGAAATGTGGGAAAGGTGAGAATCTGGAGTTCAAGAGAAGCCTTGGCTATAGAATGACTTCGAAGATGGCGTGGACTACTTGTGGCACTGTTTCAAAGGTGAAGGAAGAGAAAATAAAGGAACATTTACCTTTGCAAGCATGAGGACCTGAGTTTGATTCTAAAACCCAGGAAGAATGCTGGGGGTGGCACTACATTCTTCTTTCTTTCTCCCTTCCTTCTTTTCTTTCTTTCTTTTTAATTTTATTTATTTATTTTTGGTTTTTCTAGACAAAATTTCTCTGTGTGGTCCTGGAACTCATTCAGTAGACTAGGCTGGCCTCAAACTCACAGAGATCCCTCTGCCTTTCTCTCTGTCTCTGTCTCTCTCTGTGTCTCTGTGTCTCTGTTTGTCTCTCTCTCTTCTCTCTCTGTCTCTCTGTGTGTGTGTGTGTGTGTGTGTGTGTGTGTGTGTGTGTGTGTGTGTCTCCCTGCCTCTCACTCCCTGCCTAGGGATTAAAGGTATGAAACACCACAGCACATTCTTGTAATTTCAATGCTAGGGAGATGGAGACTGAAGGACCCCTGGGGTTTGAAGGCCAGCCAGTCTTACCCGATTGATGAGCTCCTGGTCTACTATAGACTCTGTAAAAGGAGGTGGACAGTATTTCTGAAATTTTCTGGCCTTAATGCAGATAATGCATACATCATCACAAATGTGTAGACTCACTCAAACATACATATCAGTGCAGAGCAATATTAGCTGGCTTATTCGTAAATAAAAACCTGGGAAATAGATGTCAATAAGATAAATAAACTAGCAAAGCATACATACTACTAGAAATGTGACCCCTTCCATACCACCAGGCAGAGACCTGGGGACAAAGTTATACAAAGTAATTTGAGAAGTGACATCTTTACACAATCCATTCTTCCTTTCTGGGAAGATGGTGTAATTCTCTGTTATTTAAATCTCTTCTGTCCCTGAATTACTGGTCTTAAAGACTTATTTATATGTATGAGTGTTTTTGCCTGCATGATGTATATACACTATGTGCATGCCCAGTGCCTGGAGAGACCAGAAAAGAATAATAGATTTCTTGGTACTGGAGTTACTGGTAGTTGTGAATCATAATACGGTGCCGAGAACAACGCTGTGTCTTCCTCAAGAGCAGCAAGTTCTCTTAACCTCTGTACCTTTCTCCAGCTCCATTTACTATTCAAACAGTATACGTTCTATCTAGTGCTTGTTAATTTTGTTCCTCAGTATTTCATGCTTGGGGCTATTGTCTCTTTCAAAACGGCAGGGTTCCCTACAGATCTGCCTTCTTTCCATTCCACAATATCCTACAAAAACAACACTTTGACTGCCCTGCCCCCAATTCCAACTTCAAACTGTCCCTTTTCCACTATGACAAATAGCAACCACATTTAACCTCCCAAGTTCATGGGCCTTTGCTTGGACTGGCTTTTGGGGGTCACCCAATCTTGATGAGCAAGAAAAGGGAACATTTGGAATCTAGCAAACTTGAGGTTAAAACGTGTCATGTCAGCAGTAGTTAAACAACAGTGCTTCAGATTAGGTCAAGAATCTGTGAAATGTTTGTGCCAAGTGAAATGTCAAAGCACAAAGTATGTGAAAGGGGGGGAAAGCCTCTGTGTCAGTCAAAATGTCATTCTGTCCTGCAGCAAGTAATTTATTCCTTTCTGTCTTTATCATTCTTCTTGTTTCACGTGTACTAATGTTGCTTTTGAATAATTGAAATTAATAGTGGCATTATCGGTGGCTTAGGGTAAAAACTAAAGAGCTAATTTAAAATCACTCAGTCAATTTGAACTCATGTTGAAAATGGAAATTGTTAACCCAGCCTTAAAAATAAGCCATTACCTGATTGTCCAAAGCATTTCTACCACTACAATTTATTTGTTCTGTTAATTTTTATACCATGTATAGAAAAGACACAGAAGATAGAAAAGAATAGATGCATTCTTCAAATGCTGTACCCAAGGAAATTAGAAACACGATGGAAAAGTTAAGCATAGGTTTGATGGACCCAGGTATCCCTCAATAAATGGCATTCCAATGGCTCACTGAGTTCATTATGAAGCAAAACTCCATAATGTTCATCCCCATTTCCCCACTGGCTAGAATTTCTTAGCTGACAGAGCTCTCCAGAAAATGACTTGTTTCCATACCACTTGGTTTCTCCTAAAGCAGCTTTCTGTTGCATAGGCATGGCCAAAACTGGGAACAGATCCTGCTCTTGAAGCTCCAGATGCCTGGTTAATAAACTAAAAGGTTTCTTTGTAGACATCAGGGCAATAGTTAGTCTAGCCGGATCCCAGAGCACAACATTTAAGGAAGTACTCCTTCTTGGGGTTGCCACACAGCTGCATGAACCCTAAATGTTGATGTTTCCATAAATGTGGCATGATCAGTATCTCGCTAGCTTCATTCTGGTCCTGACCAGTTATTATTGATAACTGACCAGTCATTATTGATAACTGACCAGTCATTATTGATAACTGACCAGTCATCATTATTGATAACAGTAGAATTGGAAAAAGACTTGGAAAGTAATAACGCCTCTATGAATCTGCCCCTGAACTGGATTCCTAGGCAATTATACTAATACCAACGTTAGGACTTTGACAGTAAAATTTTCTCTGTTTTCTAAGATATATTTTCATTGTTCAAAATGTGGTTGAAAATGTGAACGAATCATGTGAGACGTCACTGTTCTGGTTTGGGCTTCAATTTTTCATCTGAAACTTCACTTGGTCAATACAGAGAAGGCCGCACTATGGAAAACTGAACAGAGAATCACAAGTAATCTAGAATTCCAACTTACTAAAAAAAATTAAAACTATAGATACTTTCCAGGAGTGTCAGGCTTAAGAATATTCTTCACAATGTTAGAATATGTAGGAGAGAGTGCAAACCAAAATATTCCTGTGTATCTATCACTCAACAAATAGAAACTGTACATCTACCATATTTCCAGAAAACCCTGTGGGATCCTTCAAAAGAATTCTGGGAATAGGGATAAGGCTTAATGTGTAAAATGCTTGTAGTACAAGCATACATAAGCTGGGTCTCTAGCAGCCCTTAAAAGCAGTGTAATAGTGAGCATCTGTAATCCTCAAACGTAATGGGGAGGTGATAGCAGGTAGATCCTAGGGGATGCTGACCAGTCAATGTAGGCAGCAGTGAACTCCAAAACTCAGTGAGAGATCCTGCATCAAAAATGATATAAGGCAGACGACAGGATGTCTCCGCGGTTAAAGGTTCATGAGTTCTATCCCAGGGACCCACAAGGAGAAACCAAGTCCTCTTAAAATTGTCCTTTGATCTCCACATACTTGTATGTGCGCATGTGCATGTGTGCCCTCATGCACACACACACATACATATAATAACAATAATAGCAATAAATAAATATTTAAAAAAATAAAGTGAATAATAGACACCCAATATTGACCTCTGAGTGATGATATGCTGCATGTATGTGCTCATGGACACCGCCTCCAACCCATAGGCACAAAGGTGAAGACAACTTTACACATATATATACCACACCAAACAATATTAAAAAGAAGGGGGGAAAAAGGGATTCCAAACCCAATCCTTTCCATCATGTGCACAGCAACCATCCACCACAGGCATCGCTTCCTTCTACCTGAATCAATAAAATTTATCTCTCTCCTTCTGATCTTGGCTCCCTGAAGTAGGTTCAGCCAGCAGTCAGCCTGACTTCTCTGGAATAGAAAATCAGAACATGATGGACCTCTGCTCAAAGTCCACTACTGATTTCCTACATGTCAGGGAAAGCAATTTCAAACCCATCCTTTCGATGCTGGGGCTATATAATCACATCCATACCTCATTTACACTATTTGTCCCTGCAAGCCCTCCAAATACCTCTCCCCACTCTCCTTCAAACTCAGGGCCTCTTTTTTCGCTAACTGTTATTTAATTCACATATACACAATCTGTTCTGTGCATGTAATGTTACCTGTATATATAATTTCAGGGCTGATTGTTTAGCACTGGACAAGCAGTTGGTATGTTCTTCCCTGGAGAAGGCCACCTCTCCCATTCCCAGTTTTTCTCAGTTGCATATGGTTCTTTGTGGAGGATTGAGGCCTACCCAGTTTGACATGTTCATTGATGCCATTTTATTAAGTTCACATATGGACAATAGTGTTGGTAAGAGTTTGTGTTGTTTCTGATATTACTAGGCAACACAATCTCACAGCAAACTCTCTGATCTTCCGGCTCTTACCTTTTGCCCTCTCTTTGACAGTGCTCAGGGGTGAGTCTTAGGTGAGGGTGGGGTGTCCTGTAGATTTATCCACTGGAACCGGGCTCCACAACTCTGCATTTCAATTGGCTATACTTTTCTGTAATGGTCCCCATCTATTGCAAAGAGAAGTTTCCCTAATGAGAGGTGAAGACTGCACTTACGTATGGTTATAAGAACAAATGTTCATAGACTGTTCTTATAGATGATACTAGTTTAGTAATTAGTAAACTACTTTACTAGTAGTTAGCTGAGTATCCAGTACCAAATATGGTTTCACTCTTGTTGAGCAGGTGTTAAGTTCAATTGAAGAGCTGCTGGTTACTGACAAGGTATGTTACCATTGCAGCCAGAGGGTTATGGTGCCATACTGATTGTTGATGTGGTTCATAGGCATCATGTCTCAGTGGGACTGTTAGTTACCTCCCCCTCCTTTGGAAGCATACATGGCATCTTTTGGTACCACAAAAGCTCATTCTCAGGGAGGGTTTGTTCAGGCAAGTTCCTTCTCAGGGGTCTCTGAGCCCTGTTTCTGAAGGTCAGGATATTTTCATTATTTTTCTTTACCATCTAACAAGTTTTCCACTTTGCCATAGTGGAATTTAAGTTCAATGTCATTTTTACTTTTTTTTTTTTACGTACTACCATTTTCCTTCACCTACAACATTGCCTATGTATATTTGTTGAATTAAGTGGTAGAACATGTAGACTACGTATTAATTCTGGTCACTATAAGAGACTATATTCTTACATCACAAGATTTTTCTCTTGACTAGACAAGAGTATTTCAGGATTCTTGCCCCCACCTTGCTTTCTGATTGACCAGATAAGAGAAACTGGGAGCTTCATAAGGAAACAAGATTTTAAAAATTGTTGTTATTTTTTAATGTTGTGTACATGGAGGGTATATACATACATGTGTGAGTACAAATGCCTACAGAGTAGAAGAGAATATTAGATCTCTTGGAGTTGGGATTCCATGGAGTTTTGAGCCATCCAACATGGGTGCTGGGACTGAACTCAGGTTCCCAGCAAAAGTAGCGCCTGCTCTTAATGGCTGAACCATCTCTCCAGCCCCTTAAAGACTCAACATAAGTAAACAGAAGACTCAAATTATGTTTATTGGGCCTGTGGTGCAGCTATTTCCTGTGGGCTGACTATTCTATAGTCTTGAATCAGAACATCTATGATCATCCATATAATATTAGGCCTATTTGCCTTCCCTCCTGACAGGAGGAGCAGATTCATCTCCTTTGGGAGATGCTCACAAGGCTCTTTACTCCCCATAGTTACTAAGAAATAAACAATTTACTAGTGTAAGGTATTTTAATAGCATGGCTGCTTACAAGTTACAAGGACTCTATAGCGGCACAGTTTTCATACGTCCCAAGGGTGGGATTGTACAGTGGTGTAACTGTCTATAGGTTTTATAGGGGACTTTTAGGTAAAATAACTTCCTTTTGTTATCTGTCTTTCTATAAGTAATCCCAACAAACTCTTTACCAAAGGGGACTTGGATGAAATGATTTATTTGGTCTGTCAGTGTTCTCCATCTGAAGTGAATAGATATTTTTATATTTCCTCAGGAAAAGTCATGAGATGGAGACCACATATATGGGAGAGGTAGGCTTGTGAGAAATGAAAATTAAGTCTATTTTGGAATAAAAGTCTAGTGCCTGGTACATATCTGGGTAGAGGTGCCAGTAGGGTGTTGGATATGAATATCTATAGTTCAGAGAAAGTGTATAGACGAAACTTAAAGTCACGGAAGTAAACATGATCCCCTAGACAGAGTGCTGAGGTCTAAGCCTGGAGCAGGCCGACATTTAGAAGGCAGGCAGATGAGAACACAGTGATGCACTATTACAAAGGAACGTGATAAAAGAGACAGTGGTCAAAGAGAAATAGAAGCCTGCAAGACTATCTTAAATGCGAGGAATGGTGTAGTGTATTTGATGAAATGGAAACAGCCCATGGCAAGGGAAAAGTCATGATGCAAAGAGCCACGTAAAGGTGGAGCTCTAGAGTGACCCAGGAGCCGGGAACAGAGCAGGGGCTGAGGTTGAACTTGGACAGCCAGACAGTTCACCCGCCCCTGTGTGCACACCAGTGAGGGGAGGTGAGTGAGCAGAGAAGAGCTTTGGGGAAAAATCTCTTCTAGTTGCTTCTATTTTCTGAAAGTCTTAGTGGAGACCTTGGGGAACACCTAGAGAATTGGGTGTTCTCTGGGTGAGAACTAGGTGAAGTTCTGGGTGAAGGCCAGAAGGTGACATGTTTGAAATGCAATATAGGGTGTTCAAGAGGAAGGAAATGCCATGAGTTCTTCCTGAAATGACCAGGTTGGAGGCTCAATAGTAGGAATGGTGAGCAAAGTAGGGATGGAGACAAAACCACACAAGTGGCTAGAAAGAGTCAGGATTAGATGGTCTTTTCCAATGTAATAGAGTTATGATTAATGGTTTTAATTAATATTTACTGAGTACCTCCTGGATATCACAAAGCCTCTATAATAACCTCAAGAATGGGGCTGGAGAGATGACCCAGCAGTTAAGAGCGCTTACTGCTTTTCCTGAGGACCTGAGTTTCATTCCAAGAGCCTACTTCAAGTAGCTCATCTATTCCCACCTACAACTCCAGCTCCAGGAAGATCCAGGAAGCCTCTGGCCTCTGAAGATTCTTATTCATTCTCTCTCTCTTTCTCTCTCCCTCTGTCCCTTCTTCCCTCCTCCTCCCCACTACTCATAATTAAGAATGAAATGAAATACATCTTTATAAAATAACTTCAACAATTAGAGACTGTCTTATTTCATGTCCATCACATATGACAAAAGGGTGGGTCCCGCGCTGAAATTTCAGTGACAGCAATGGATGCAGGAGTCAAACTCAAGTCTCATGGTCCCCAAACCAGGCTCTTTCCCTGGGCCTGGATCATTCTGTTCAGCTGAATCATCGTCTGGTTTTCATGTATGGCTTCCAGACACTGTCTGGTTTACCCACGGAGCCTTAAGTTTCAATTTTCATTGTTGAAGCCTGAGACAGAAGTCTTATTCTGTGGCCAGAGGCTACAGTCTCCTGGGGGAATAAGCCTCTCCTCCTCCTCCTCCTCCTCCTCCTCCTCCTCCTCCTCCTCCTCTTCCTCCTCCTCCTTCTCCTCCTCTTCCTCCTCCTCCTTCTAAGCTAATGTCCTCTTGCAGACTTAGAAACCAACATAATGTGGCAAGTCCTACAGCCTCTGTCTGTTGGCTTTGTTTGTTCCAGAGGATACCTTACTGGGCTGCTCCAGCAGCTGGCTTTTTCCTTGCTATAGCAGATTTCCTTGGGAAATCCTATAGTACAGACCAGAGACCTTGTAGGTCATCCATCATGTTCTAACTCTTCTTCCATTTAAGTTAAAAAGCAAGACCTAATACTCTGTCACTGTTTTCCCCAGAATACTCTACTCTAAGACCAGAGCTTTCTGTCTCCAAGAATTGATTTATACAAGTGACATGAGAAGAAAATAGAGACATAAGCTTTTCCACAAGACTAGTGATGGCTGAGCAAGAAAAAATGCTGACTACCAACGCTGACAACCTGAGTGCAACCCTTGAGACTAACCTGGTAGAATGGGAGATCCAGGCAATCTTCTGACCTTCAAGTGTACATGCACAAGACACACACACACACCAAATACATACACACACACACACACACACACACACACACACACCAAATACACACACACACAAGCTCATGATGTTCACTCATAAATAATATTTTTTCCACCAAAAAAAAAAAGAAGCCATGCATGTCTCTTTAGAGCTGGAAGAATTTGCATGCTGTCTGCTTTGTAGTGGCTCTGCTAGAAGAAAAGGAATCCTCAAAGCCACAGTTGAGGAAAAAAGGGCTACAAGTTGGTGTCACCACCGTCATCCTAAACCTAATCTGTCCAGCAGAACATTCTACCATACGTTCCACACATGCGCCTCCCACTTCAGTAGTCACTACCCAAAATGGATATTAAGCCCCTAAAATGTAGCTGATCCAACTAAAGAACAACATTTTTCAAATTTATTTACTTTCATTTTAAGGTGAACATGGCTACTGGCTATCACATTAGACTGTGCAGATACAGATTATAAAACAGAAACCTGTATCACTCAACTCTTTGGCTAGAGTTACCAAATATATCTACACAATATTATCATAAAGACCCTTGTCTGGTCAGTTCTCTGTGTGTGTGTGTGTGTGTGTGTGTGTGTGTGTGTGTGTGTGTGTGTGTCTGTGTCTGTGTATGTTTCTGTGTCTCTGTGTGTGTATGTGTCTCTCTGTGTGTGTATGTATGTGTGTCTGTGTGTGTGTGGTGTGTGTGGTGTGTATACATGTGTGTGGAATGTATACCTGTGTGTGGTGTGTATGTGTGTGTGGTATATATGTGTGTGTGTGGTGTGAATGTATGTGTGGTGTGTATGTGTGTGTATGGTGTGTGTGGTATGTGTGGTGTGTATGGTGTGTGTGGTGTGTATGTGTGTGTATGTGTGTGTGGTATGTGTGGTGTGTATGTGTGTGTGTGGTGTGTATGTGTGTGTATGGTGTGTGTGGTATGTGTGGTGTGTATGTGTGTGTATGGTGTGTGTGGTATGTGTGGTGTGTATGTATGTGTATGTGTGTGTGTGGTATGTATGTGTGTGTGTGTGTGTGGTATGTGTGGTGTGTATGTGTGTGTGTGGTGTGTATGTGTGTGTATGGTGTGTGTGGTATGTGTGGTGTGTATGTGTGTGTATGGTGTGTGTGGTATGTGTGGTGTGTATGTATGTGTATGTGTGTGTGTGGTATGTATGTGTGTGTGTGTGTGTGTGTGTGGTATGTGTGGTGTGTATGTGTAAACCAGAGATGATTGCCGTTGTCTTTCTCTATTACTTCCTCACCTATTTGTTTAAGACAAGAATCTCTCACTGAGCCTGGAACTCACCAATCCAGCTTGACATAAAGCCCCAGGAATCTTCTGTCCCCTCTACAGTGCTCCTGTGTGGAGGTCACAGGCACAACACATGGATGGAGTCTGGAAACTGTACAGCCAGGTCCCCATGCCTACACTGGAAGCACTAAGCCATCTCCCCAGCCCTGTCAGCCTTTCTTAAGGAAGAAAGAAAGTAATCACTGAGGGCTTACAACGTAGCTTGATTGGTAGAAAGCTGACCTAGATGGCAGGAAACCTTTGGTTTACGCTTTAAATTAAAAAAAAAAAAAAAAAAAATCACAATTAAAAAAAAATCCAGACATGGAGCCAATTGCCTGTAATCCTAGTACTTGGGAAGTGAAGGCAGGAGGATCAGGAGTTCAAGGTCAACCTTGGTTATATAGCTAGCTCACTCCAGCCTGAATGGCATGAAACTCTGTCCCAAAAGGGGGGGGGGGGAGGGGTCTCCACTGTTTTCAAATGAAAGACAGAACATCCATGGAGTCATTTCCATACTTTCTCACAAATAATGAAGACCAGGTCAACACATATTTACCACGTACAATTTCTGTAAGTCAGAAGTCTAAACACAGTGTAGCTTTCCTGAATTGTCTACTTACAGTCTCATAAGGCCCAAGCCAAACTATTGACTGGGCTGTATTTCCTAGAGACTCCAAGACAGAATTCACTTCCCAGTACCTTGCTATTATAGTCTTTCTCTGCTCCTTGTGCCTCAGCTCTCACAACAACGCATGCACCCTTCTCATGGTCTGATGTCCTCCTCCGATAGGAAAACACTCTGCTTTAAGGGCTCAAGTAATTACACCGGACCCACTCAGAGACTCCATTTTAAGGTCAATTGATTAGTAACCTTAATTACATTTTCAAAGTCTCTCTTGCCCATTAGCATAATATAATTACAGGAGTAAAAGTCCTGAGCCAAAATTCTGCCTATCGTAACCTTTTGTCAAAAAGAGAAAACAAGGCTGTAACAGATAATTTCTGTGTCTTGACAAGAAAATAAAATGGCTGTATTGGAAGTAATTTTTAGAACTCTATTTTCTATGTTCCAGAGTCATGAGTCATGAGTCTCACTCCAAAACTGCAACAAATGGGTCTCTATGTCAGGCTGCTCTCTTTGGACAGACAACCTTCATCTTCACAGGAGTTCACTGCAAAAGGCTTTCTCACTCCTCCTTAGGGAGTCTTTCCTATCACAGGAGACCCAACCAGCAAACCCAGCACCACCGTTTCTGGTTCAGCCAGCACTGGGTTAGATATTAATTCCTGATAAGGGCAACCTGGCCTGGAGGCTATTAATTAATGAACAAACCTTGTGTGCAAACAAAACTGCTCAGCTACAGTAAGCAAATTCCAAGAAGAAAATGAAGTGAGTGGATGGAAAAATACTTCCTTCTGATGAGGTGAAAAGAAAAACCATGTTTCCAAATCCTAAACAAAGAGCTGCCTGTGTCTGCTGCCCTCCTATGAGAAAGGAGGAAGGTAACGCTGAGCCATGTGTTCCAAGAAAGAATTGAGGAAGGACCTGTTGTTACCTGAAAGAGATTTTAAAAAGCTGATTCACTTTCCAAGAATAAGCGTATGGGTGGTCTGGGAATTTGTCAGAAGAGTCAGCTCACAAGGCCATGATGTTCTTTCTCTCTCTCCTCCAGCTGAGCAAGGTACCCAAAGGAAAAAAGGTCAAGGAGAAAAAGGTAGCTCCAGCCCCCACTTCCATGAAGAAACAGGAGGCCCCAAAGCTGGTGAATCCTTTGAGAAAATGCCTACAAACTTCAGCATTGAGCAGGACGTCAAGCCAAAACAGATCTCACGTGCTTCGTCAAATGGCCCCTTTATATCAGGCTGCAGCGACAAAGTCCATCCCTACAAGCAGTTCAAAGTACCTCCTGCCACTGACCAGTTCACCCAGGCCTTGGACAGGTGAACGGCTATCCAGCTGCTTAAGGATAGGCCAGGGGCAAAGCAGGAGAAACAGCAAAGGCTGCTGGTGTGTGCTGAGGAGAACACTGGAGTCAATACAGTCACTACCTTGGTGGAGAAGAAGGTTCAGCTGGTGGTGATTGACCCTTCGAGATAGTGGTCTTCCTGACTGCCCTGTATCGAAAGATAGGGGTCCCCTTCTACATCATCAAGGGAAAGGCCAGACATGCACTCCTGTTGCCTTCACATAGGTTAACTAGGAAGACAAGAGTGCTCTGGCTAATCTAGTGGAAGGTATTAGGACCAATTACAATGACAGATATGATGGGATCTGCTGCCACTGGGTCCTAACTCTGTGACTCTCATTGCCAAACTGAAAAAGGCAAAGGCCAAAGAACCTGCCACTAAACCGGGTTAAATGTTCCCAGCTAAGTTTTCAGTGCATAAATATTAAATTACAAAATTGAGAGGTAAAGAAAACCTTCTACTCAGCTCACTTTGGGAGGAAAAACTATCTTGTCTAGGAAAATAACTAGAAAAGTTAGGTGGGGAAGAGGTAAAGGTTTGTGACAAAGAAGTGGCTAAATTGCTTCACAAATGGGGGGGGTGCTCCCTAGAGAGATAGATCAGTGGTTAAGAGCATTTTCTGTTCCTATAGAAGATTCCAGTTCCGCTCCTAGAATCCATATCAGATAGTTCACAACCACCTGTAACTCCAGCTCCGAGTCATCCAATATCTTCCCTGGCTTCCAGGAGCAGCTGCATGTATAGAGAGACATATCCAGAGATAGAGATATACATAGATAAAATAAATTTTAAAGAGGAAAAGAAGGTGGACATGCTGGTATATGGATGTTCAGAGTTCAGGCAAATTCAAGTATAATCTGATCTAGTGAATCCATACCTCATAAAAAGAAAAAACTGAGGCGGGAGGGGGGGTGTCAAGGGTCAATGATCTACAATATGTTGCTAAGTGTTATGAATAGCAATTTAGGAAGAAACCAAATAGGAACCAAGTTTCATAGGTCTACATGAGATGGAAGGGGATTCATGGAAACGAGATCAGAGCAGAGGTAACCAGGAAAACCATCATCCCACAGGACTGTGCTAAACCTTGGGACAGCATCACACTTCCTCCAGAGTGGGGCTGGAGCCAAACCTTAACATTTACTTCGAGGCCAGGTGACCCTGGTTAACTTCCACTGCATGGGCCACTCACTGATTCAGAATTGCAGTTATTTTCCTGCTTTTCACAGCATGGCAATTTTGTCACAATTAATTTGACTTAATTTGTCACAATCTTTTTCTAAAAAAGAGTTCATAATTTTTCCAATTTTGGACCAGATTCAAAGCTTCAGTGATGGGTCTCCTACTTAGCACAGCATTGGGTGAGGTGTACTCATCTTGGAAGTCCACAGCAGGTGTCAGAAGGCCCACTGCCACCATAATAAAGTCTCTTAGAGAAGCTTTATCAATAGTCATGAGTCTTGGATATGGTGTGCATACCCTCAAATACTTGTGAGTTGAAAACCTAGTCTTCAGTTAGCCGATCTAACCAATGCAGTTCACAAAATGCCTGAGGTGTATGTATTTTCCTTCTCTTTAATTCAGATATAATGATTCTATCTTCCTTATTTGAGGCTGACTCATGGTAAAGCACACTAAACAACATGGTAGCTATGTCCCTGAGCAGAGGCCTTTTGTTGCTGACCAGATCATAATGTGGGCAGCACCTAGCTTCAGGCACTACCCAGCACTCTCTCTGCATCCTTTATGCTGTCAGCCCAGACTCCTAAACTACTTATATCTCTTTGCCTGCCTTTCCTACCTCCACATTCTTTGCCTCCTCCCCAAGTGACAGTCCCTCTGGACATCTGCCTTTTCTAAAGCCATCTCCAGTCGCCCCTTGATACATCTTCCTATTGTTATAACCTTTCTACTGGCCCTTGGAAGCCCTCAACCATTTGTAAATCCTCTTCATTTTATGCATGGATTCCTTCCTGCTCCACCTCAAGTTCAACAGCACCTCAATGAAGCACACAGTCTTCCCTGCAGCCCCAGAGGAGGGAGAGTGTTTGTTCTTCATGAATCCCCAAGTATCCATCGAGGGACTATCTAGGACTATCTACACTCAGATTCCTATTCCCAGTGTTCAAAGTCTTATTCTCATTCACTCCAAGGCCTTTCTACTCCAGCAGATGTTGTAGCCAAGGCTCCCTTCCACAGCCTCCCTCTGATTCCCCTTTCCTCACTCCTGTGGTCCATGCTGAATGTGATCATTACCCAGAAACATGTCAGCACTGCCAACTTGAAGTCTAAAAGTCCACCAGTAACTGTTACCAGTTCCTTTTGTTCAGCTCTGTCTTTTTCAGGAAGCAGACAAAGCTATGCTTGGCGATGAAGACCTGGGACCCAGCTGCTTGAGACACTGAGACAAAATGGCCACAAGTTCAAGACGTACTTAAGTTATATAGTAAGTTTCAGGCCAGCCTGAGTCACTTAATGTAACCTTATCTTTAAAAAAAAAGTTGTTTTTAAAGAGCTGGAAATGCTACTCCCTGGCAAAACACTTGTCTAGAACACACAAGTCTAATCCCCACTAACAAGAAGAAAAGAGGGAAGATGAGTAGAGAAGAAAAGAAGAGGCTGGCGAGATAACTTAGTTGGTAAGTGCTTGTCAAGCAAGTGTGAGTAACTAAGCTTAATCCCCAACTCCCCAACGCCTACACAAAGTCTGGGTGTGGTGACAGCAGGGCAGCATGTACATACAGTCCCAGTGCCTTGGAAATGAAAACAGGAAGATCCCTGGGCCTCCTTAGCCAGTTCACCTAGCCAAATCAGTGAGCCCTAGATACCTACTCGGTGAGAGACCCTGCTCAAAAATACCAAGTGGACAGCTCCTGAGGAACAACACCCAAGACTGACTTCTGGTTTGCTGGAATGTGTACACACACACACACACACACACACACACACACACACACACACATTCACAGACACTCACACTCACACTCACACACACACAGGAAGTGGGGGTGCAAACACACATGCACAAAAGAAAGCAAACTACTCTGGCCTCATTCTGAGTGCTAATCTGTGTGTATTCAACTTGAATCCACCTCTCATCAACCTTCACTGCCTCACGTACATAGAATTAACTTATTCAGTCAGTATTTTAACGCTAACCTCTAACAATAACTTTAAAAACAGCAACACCTGACAGTATGAAAGTTCGTCTATAAGTAAAATACTAAAAATTCCTCCAAAAATAAACACCAATAGTACTATTACTAATATTGACATTATCCATATAATCTTAAGATTTTTCTGCCAGACTTTAGTATTTGAAGACAACTAAGTCTACACAAGAGCATACCAAATGCCTCTAGATGAACTCTGCTTGCATTTAAAGAGCAAAAGATGTATACTGTCTTGTAGCTTAATTTGGACCACTGCAATCTGGTCTACGGGAATACATCTATTGAATAAAGCTATCAAAAGCTACTTACGTCCAATATTCTTACCAAACTATATGTACTAATTTGTTTTCTATCACTGGGATAAAACACTGAGCAAAAGCAACTTGGGAAGAAATGGGTTTATTTCATCTTATAGATTACAGTTCCTCATGAGAGAAGTCAAGGCCCGAAACTAGAGGCAGCAACTGAAGCAGAGACCACAGAAGAAGATAACTCATGTCCAAAGATGGCACTGTCCACGTGAGCTGCATGTGAGCTGGGCCCTCCTACATCAACTAGCAGTAGTTAAAAAAAAAACAAAAACAAAAACCTACCCACATGCATACAGGCCAATCTGATGGACGCAATTTCTTACCAAGGGTTTTTCTTCCTAAACATGTCAAGTTTACTAAGATTAACCATCACACTATATTAATACTTTGACTCTTGTCAGAAAGCTCTGGCCACAGTTAAGTACACTTTGCTCCATTAACTCCTTCCTTCCTTTTCTCTTCTCCCCTATAAACACGGCTTTCCAAAGTTGAGGTCCAGAATCTTATAAAAAGATAATAATTGTTACCCACGATGGAGATGCACTCCTGCTGTCTCAGAGCTCTTAGAGCAGAAGCAGGGAGATAATGAGTTTGAGAGCAGCCTGGACTACGCTGTGAGAAACAGGCTAGCTTGGACTACATAGCAAAATTCCTGTCGCCCCGCCCCCAGAAAAGAAAAAGAAAAAAAGAGACAACTGTGAGAAGTTTTCATCCAAGAAGAGGTAAGAAAGTGGTTGCTAGGAGACCGTAAAAAGGAACTCGGGGTTAAGATTCTAGACAATACAGGAGAAATGGTGAGTCCAAAAGGATCAACTGCAGAAGACAGAGATGTGAGCCAAATGCAACATCCTCGGCCCAGGATTGCGGTGAAGAGTCCACTCAATGAAGTTGGTAACAAAGAGTGAGGTAATGTGAGATGGAAGACGTTCCCTAAAGTACAGCAGGATAGGAGCTTACGCCAAGACTCAGGAGATATGACTGGTGGCATATCAATGTGCAAAGCAGGCCCTACTCACAAGGCTTTCCCCACCTCATCCACCAGGCCATCTGGGGTGTCTGAGAGTGGGCATCTGGCGTGAGAAGTCTTGAGAGGGATTTGCTTCCTCTTTGTTGGAGGGTGGCTGTGGTGAACCTGGCATCTATACTTATAGTCTAAACAGTCAGAAATTTATATCTAAATCCCACCGGTTTGTAAGCCTGAAACTATGGATCTGTCACTCTTTCCTTGAAGAGGGTGCCCCTAATGGGAGCAGCTGTAATGGTACGTTCCAACTAAAGCTACAAGTATGATTCACTAGTTGATCATTTAATGGAAACTCGGTGTGTGCTAAATCCAGGGTTAGATGCAGAGGAGTCAAAGATAAATATAAGATGAAAATATTAGCATATACATATCCATAGCCCCTGCTCCCCTTTGTAAAAAACCCCAACCTCTAAAGGAAGTTTCTGTCTAAATATTCTACTTCTGGAGCTTTGCTGTGTTGATGACGAACATGAATTTAAAGGAGCACTGTAAGAAATCAAAGAAGAGCATTTAATAAAGACCGGAGCCAGGCATGGGTGGGGGGCACAGATGATAGAAGTTGAGCAAATGAGGAAGCCAGTGTGGGGACCGAGAAAATTAGGAGCAGATGGGTCAATAAAGGACTTAAACAGATAAATCAGTTTAGAAGGCCAGAGTAGAAATAGAGAGGTGGCTCAGTGGTTAAGAGCACTGGCTGCTCTTCCAGAGGACTAGGGTTCAGTACCCAGCACCCACATGGCAGCTCACAACTGTCTATATTCCATTTCCAGGAGTAGTTCTGGTCACTGTGAACACTAGGCATTCATGTGCTGTACCAACAATATGCACACAAAACACCCATATACTCCATATACTTAAAAAATAGTAAACTTTAATTCTCTCTCCTCTCCCCTCCCCCTCTCTGTGAGTGTGTGTGTGTTAAATCAGAATTTCTCTCGTGAAGACACTTTGCAATGAGATCATGTGTCACTCTTGGATGCCACATCATAAAGCTGGCCACAAGGTGGCCCAACATTTAAGGGATTATAAAATAAGACATGATCCCTCCAGATGTTGAGAGTCAGAGTAAATAGACATTTAACACGAAATGACATCATAAAGTATTTTAAGTGCTGTCAGGTGTATAGGACATAGGTGACAAATGAGAGGTCACGCCCTGATGTGTTCCTAGTCAGGTGAAAGCCAGGTGCTCTCAGCAGTGAGATCAGAGGAGGAGAGGGGTCTTTAGCCCCTGAGCTAATTACAGAGAGCCCTGGACAGGAGAAGCAGAAACGCCAGCTTCTCTCCTTAAAGCAGTCAAAATTTTCCTACCTCCAATTCCCACCTGCAGGTCAGGCAGCAGCCCACCAGGGCTACCGAAGCAGCTTCCTGATCATTTTTTGACAAACGTTGACTGTGTAGGGCATGTGTCTGCCTTCCTATTCCAGCATCACCTAAACAAAGGAAGATGTGTGTAGACGGAGGGTGTTAGTGTGAGCGAACACTGTGCCGAATCATGTAAGCAGGAAGGAGAAAATGATGAATGCTAAATGAAGCCTGAAATTGTACAAGTGAAATGCTAAGGCAGCCCCAGAGCGCTGCAAGATTATAGCTGAGCTTTGCACTGAGTTTGCTACCCTTAGGCACAGGGAGGACCAAGTTTCCAAGGCCGGCTGAAGCAATCACTTTGCTAGTGTGTGCCAGCCAAGTGACTCACTCACTCCCAAACCTGTTTAATATGAAACAGCATTAGGAGACTGAATACAGCCTCAGGGAGGTCAGCTGCTAACCAGCTCAGATTATAGCTACAATCCTTCAAATGGAGCCACTTACAACGATTCTCTCCACATGTCTTCAGAAACCCTCTGCACTGCATCCAGGAAAGGGACTGTCCTGGATGTCCATAGAACAGACTGCTGGCTCCCATTCCATAGCATTTTTAATAGAACTTATATCAGCTTTGTCAGGAAATTGAGACTGTCACTTTCATCATAAAGTAGGGCAACAACTCCCCTAGCCAGCCCTTGAGGTAGTGTGGAGGACTGAATGAAAAGTATAAAAACCACAAAGTACTACCTAAGAGGAGTCATATTGCCCATCAGCACCATAAATCTCTGTTTACATTTTATTGGGTTTAGAGAGAATTTCTTTACATGCAGGAATGCGGAAATCAGCACAACAAAATTCTGCCTCATACTTTAATAACAGCATGGGAAGCACCGATTCAGCTGCTTATTGTAGACTTTTGTCATCACGAGCAATAAACTGGAGACTTCTCAAAGAGATTCTATCTCCCTTTTCAGTGTTTCCTGGACCTATTAATTAGTCCGTTGCTGCTGTTTTCCAGCAGTGTTTTGAAGGGAGTGCTGTTTGGGAAGCATGGGCCCAACTGTGCCTCACATCTGCAATTGTAAACAAACACAAACTGAAGGACTCTTCTTTCTTCCTTCCACGTTGCTTTCTTCTATTTACTTTTCCCTCCCTTCTGTATGTACGTATTTTTATTTGATCTCTATATCCCAGAGGAGTTAGACTGAGATATGTATGGTTTTTGCTTTAAGTAAAAATCATAGCAGAGCACAAAAAAGAGGAAAAAAACCTCAGACACCAACGAAATATTTTTGAATGACATCAAAATCTCATGATGAGCAAAATATTAATAGTCCAAAGATCGGTGATGTCACACTGAAACATACTAAATACTAAAGCAAAAGGAAGCATCGCCAATGCCGATGCTGCCTATATTTAAAATATCAGTATTTTGCTCACCATAGACTTTTGAGTTCACTTCATATATCATAAATAGCACTTTCTTAGCATCTACTATTACAGCTTGTGCTGTAGTATTGACAGTACCTTGAATTTGATTAGACGCTGAGCATGTGGTATGGAGACAAGCATGGTTCCCAGTAGTAACTTGCCAGCTTGACACTGAAGAACTTAAAGAAGACACCAGAAGATGGAAACACCTCCCGTGATTATGGGTTTCAGAATTAATAGTTTGAAAATGGCTATATTAGGGAAATTCATCTGTAAAGTCAGTGTAATTGCTGTCAAATTTTCAATAACATTCTTCATAAAAGTAGAAAAACATCCCCAAAATCCCTGTGGAAGCATAAAAGAGTCCAAATAGCCAAAGCACTCTTACGGAGAATAATAATGGTAGAATGAAAAGCCTGATATTCCTACCGGGTTATAGTAACTATACCACAGAAGCATAGTGACCGAAATGCCTGGTGCTGCCACAGACACACATGTAGGCCAACGGAACCAAATCGGAGCTGAAAAGAGGCCCTGATAACTTGGGAGCACCTACTGCTCTTGCAGAGGACACAAGTTCAGTTCCCAGCACTCACATCAGACATCTCACAAGTGCCTGTAACTCCAGCTCCAGAGGATCCGATATCTCCGGCCTCCTCGGGCATCTACATTCAGGTAGGTGCACATCACCCGCTTGCACACGCACGAAGAATTAAAAAATAAATCTCAAAGAAAATCAAAGCTAAACTCACACAACTACAGCCACCTAATTTTCATTCTCTCTCTCTCTCTCTCTCTCTCTCTCTCTCTCTCTCTCTCTCTCTCTCTCTCTCTCTCTCTCTCTCTCTCTCTCTCTCTCTCTCTCCCCTTTTCTTTAGACTAGGTCCCATGTAGTTCATGGTGTCTCGCTTGTAGCCAACAGTGACCTTGACTTTCTCAACCCTCTACCTCCCAAGTGTTTCCATTACAGTCTTGTGTTACTACACCTGACTTGGTGGGGGTTGGGGCTAGAACCTAGGTCTTTATGCATGCCAGAGAAGCTCACTACCAACTACACTCCAAACCTTGGAGTCTTGGTCTGGCAATTAGAAAGCATGGTCCCCTAAAAAACGTTTAAAAAAAAAAAAAGTTTACAACTTCACTCAGTGGGAAATCTACCCCTTCATCATCTCAGGACTGGAAGCCTTCACAAGAAAGGGGGTGTGAGCCTCGCCCCACCCTCACCCCCAGGGTCTTCCCCTTCCACTCATTACCTGCTGTTTTATAACTATCTGAAGGTGAAGGGTTAGCAGGGAAAGGGGAAGGGAGAGGCCAGTTCTTACAGGCTTGGTGGCTTCACTTTCCCTTGCCAAGGAGATGATTAATAGAGATTTTTTATTTGTGAACAATAATGGCGGTTCATCAGAGCTTCCCTGGGATCGTGAGTTTGTGGCTGTTTATTATATAATAAAATATACTTTTAAGTGATGTATCTATACTCTAAAATCTCTAGTTCGTTTTAATTTAGACAAGGTCTCATATAACCCAGGCTGGCCTTGAACTGGTTCTATGGCTGAGAATTAACTTGAAATTCTAATCCTCCTGCCTCCATCTCCAAGGCTGAGATATAGGCAGGTGCCACTATGCCGGGTTACTGTGGATGTTCATAAACATCCCCAGTCCTCTTATAAATTTTTAATTTGATAAACAACTATGAGAGAAAGCAAGGTTGAAGAATCCTTGCTGCACGTAAACAAATCCACACACAGAGTCTCCTGTTCCTGTGCCTTGTTTACAACCAACCATTTCTGCTTTGCCCATCATGTTTTAAATCTCCATATAACAATAAAGATAAAAGTTTATCTGGATTGAGATCAACTTCCTTACCATGTCACAGGCTGGTTTATTTCTCTCTCTGAATAAGCAGAGCAATACTGCACTGGCTTCTAATTCCTTTGAGAACAAGTGACCCTGGCCAGAGTCCCGTCCACTCCTCGTCCCGAGGGACCTAGTTGAGAGAACTAAGAACATCTCTGCCCTTGACCTCTAGGAGAGAAATCAGCAAGAGTCCCACAGCAAGAAAAGCACTATGGGAACAACGGTGTCTCTGGAGGCAGAAAGCATGTCTCGTTCTTGCCACTGATTGTTTTCCTGCAATGCTTGTCTCCAAACTTGGCAGTGGAGGGACAGAGCACTCCACAGGGGCTCAACAGTTGTTCCCATGTTAATAAAATAATCACCTTCACTGTTCAGTTTCACAGTGCCAATGAAATATGCCTTGTCATTTTGAACATTCTTTTGTCCCGGACGCCGTTTTCACTACCCAGCTTTATGGGTAGTATTTACAAGTGTGGCTCTATTTTGGCAGAAACAGAAGACAACTTCGGTTTTCAGTCAGAAGAGCCCTTCCAGATTCAGGGTGCCTGAGGGAGACACTTTTCCAACATGAAAGGCTTCAGGATCCTAAGGACAGAACAATTAGTGAGAGATAGTCTTGTGACCACCGAGAAAAGCAGCTTAAGGGAGGAATGATTCATTTCTGTCACATGGTTCCAAAGGTTTTAGTTCAAAGTTGGGTAGCTCCATTGCTCTGAGCTTGAGGTGAGACAAATCACCTCAGCAGTAGAGGGAGGGTGTGGCAAAAGCAGCTCACCTCAGGGCTCTGAGAAGCAGAGACAGAGACAGGATGGGACTAGGGCAAGAAAAACTCTGGAAATACACATCTTTGGTGACCTACTGTCCTACCACCCCCTGATAGTCCACGGGTGGAGGTAGCACTGCTTGCTACTTCTCATGAGCTGGAGGCCACGACTTCAGCACATAAGCCTTTGAAGCTTTTCAACCTTCCTAATGCTGTGACCCTTTAATACAGTTCCTCGTGGTGTGGTGGCACCCAACCATGAAATTGTTTTCACTGATTCTTGATAACTATAATTTTGCTAGTTATAAAGTGTAAATATCTGGATTTTTTCCAATGTTATTAGATGACCCCTCAGAAAAGGTCATGACCCACAGGTTGAGAGCTTCTGCTTTGAAGGGATTGGGTTATTTTGCTGTTTTTTTCCAAGACAGGGTGTTGCAGGGGGGGTTTCTCGGTCCCGGTCAGCCAGAGGCCCAGACCCACAGACCTGCCGCGCCAGACCCCTTAGCCGCCCAGCTGCCCACCGCTCAGACCCCCAGAAATGACTCAGATGCTTATATTAACTTCATGCTGTTTGGCCTATGGCTCAGGCACATTGCTAGCTAGCTCTTACATCTTAAATCAACCCATTTCTATTAATTTGTCTGCCACGTGGCCCATGGCTCACCTGTGTTCTTTACATGTTGCTCCTTGGGTGACTTGATCGATCTGCCTGACTCCACCCTGCTTCTCCTACCTATGCCCTGATTTCTCCTCCTACTTTTTCTATGGTGCCTGTCATGGCCCAAAACAGCTCCTTTATTTAAAGGTTGATATTCACAGCATACAGAAAGGCATTCCCACATCAACAGGGTTTCTCTCTGTAGCCCTGAGTGTCCTGGAACTTTCTTTGTAGACCAGGCTGGCCTCCACTTTACAGAGATCTGCCTGCCTCTGCCTCCTGAGTGCTGGGATTAAAGGTGTGTGCCACCGCAGCCCAGCTTGAAGGGATCCTCTTAATCTAAACCAATAAAACAGAGAAAAGCCAATGTAGATCCAAGGACAAACTTCATACTGTACATATAACTTAAAACTTAAAAATGGTTTATTTCCATCACTGTGTATGGGTGCTTTGTCTTCAGGCATGTTTGTGTGCGGTGTGCTCCTAGAATCCAGAAGAGGGTGTCCGATCCCCTGGGACTGGAGTCACAGCAGGCTGTGAGCTGTGTGTTGGGAATAAAACCTGGGTTCTCCTGAAGAGCAGTTTAGGCACTGAGCCATCTCTCCAGCCCCAGGGTAATTCAAGTTTTTAAAACGTGAATATGAATTAGTTCAAGCACTAAATTAACCACCATTCTTGATTTCTTCTGTGAAACATACTCAGTGGTGTCCAGGATACTCAGGGTCATGTTTGTAGCTCATAGACCCCTCTCTAGTGAGTGTGCCCTGAAGTTGAATATAACACATACCAAGACTCCCTTTGTTTGAGACCAAACCTTCAGGTACTGTGTGTGTCTGTTAAGGCAGTTACCTACTGTAATCAAATATGGCACAGCCCATGAAGAATAGTTATGGTTTCTATGAAAACTAGAAGGAATGATTTAGAAAGATTTGAAAATGTCAAAGTTCTAAAAAAAAAAAAAAAAAAAAAAAAAAAAAAGCACACTCAAAGAGGATGATAGAAATTGGCTCTGTTTTTCTATAGCACTGAAAAGTAACTATTGTGTACAACTACAATATGCTCCAAAATAACTAGGAGATTGTGAAAAGTTCAACACAAAAATGATTAGTGGTTGAGGAGCTAGAAGGGCCTGTTACCCTGATTGGTCACAGCGCATCATGCACATATATTAAATTATACTGTACTCCATTAAGATAAACAAACATCTCAATTTTTAAAGAATCAAGTGAACAAACTTTAGAAGCCGGCAGTGTACCTTAGTGGAAGAAATATTTGTTTAGCTTATGCAATACCCCAGGTTACATCCCCAGAAACACACACACACACCAATAACAACATCAACAACTGTGAAATATTGCAAAGCACAATAAAAATATATAATTCATCTAAATTCAAATTTCTGATCTATTTTGACATAATACAAACTGGAAATTGTATAGCACACATCATGAAAATGAATTTGCAGCAAAGATATCTTAAAATTCTAATTAACAGTCTCATACTCAAAGAAAGAGTATGGATAAAAAATTAATGTATATTTATGGTTTCCAATCCTCTAACTTAAAGTGTTAAACTATGTATGAGGTGTCATTTGTGATTCTCCATGGCAGCTGAATTTCTCTATAAGCCAATCTGATGCAGGTGCTGAAGAAGGAAGAACTAACTCAGATATAAAATTCAACATATTTGCATAAGGATTAAGAAAAAGTTAATTTTTAATCATCTTGGCAATTTATGGGCACTTTGTTTGACAGATGGGGCATCTCAAATGTTGGATTTAAATGTAATTTTGACTTGAAATATTTAAATAAATTTAATTGATGGTAGATTTGAGATTTAAATTTGAGACATGTAAAAGTTGGATTGATGCCGTTTATAAACTGTGTTTGAACTTCCCAGAATTCTGAGGTACTGAATCTATAACTTTTGAGCTATTAGGTTTGTAAATAGAGTATAAGTACCTAGAAATAATGGCTAATTAGATTTGTAAACTCGCATGTTAAGTGTATGAAGTACTTTGAAGAAAAAGACAAGTTACATTTTAATCATAGTTTGAAATCTAAAAATTTTCATTAAGTTAGTAAATGTTTAGAGAATTTATTGGGCTTATAGGCTAATACTAAGTTCTATCAGAGTGTTATACTTATAAAAAAAAAAAAAAGCAAGATTTCAAAGTTTAGAAGCCCAATAAAATAGTATAGTGGGATTACGTTGTTACATTGTAAATAATTGTCCCACATACTAGTTTAATAAAAACACTGATTGGCTGAAGGCAGACAGGAAGTGTGGGTGGGGCTACCAGACTAAGAAAACTCTGGGAACAGAAAGAACAGAGCAGAAATACCATACAGAAGCCATGGAGACACCACGATGAGATGTCAGCAGGTGCAGAGGAAAAAAATTGAGATGCTGCTCTGAGAAAAGGTACCAAACCTCATGACTGAACAGGATAAGAATCATGGGTTAGTTTAAGAGTAAAGAATTAGCAAGTTATATGCCTGGGCCCCAAGTCAATCAGCGTACAATTAATACGAGCATCTGTGTGTTTCAGTGGGACTGTGGGACTGTGGGTCTGAAAGTCTGGGCCACCAGGCTAGGACAGAAAGTCCGAGCTATAAGGCAAGACCGGAAATTCTGGGCCAGAAACTTCATACAACAAAATAGATTTTAAAACTAGGTATCTTAAATAAATTTACTCTTGGCATTAAATAGACAAAGTGTTTCTTGTTTTCTTGTTCAAAAACCCTGCCTCACATATTGGAAAAACTCAATTGATGAAGGTTGCCTTGTCTCCAGCAAGATTCTCATTCACAAGATACGCCCCTAAAGGCTTCAAAGAAAAACAAAGACTGATTTAAAAAAATTATAGGGCCAAGTTGATGGTTCAGGCATTTTCTGGCAAGCCTGATGACTTGAAGTGGATCCCTAGGACCCACATGGTACAAAGAGATTAACTGTTACAGGTATCCTCTGACCTTCACATGTATGTTATATAGTCATGTGTTCATTTATATATAACATGATATATGTTCATTCATATGTAATATATAACACACAAATAAATAAATGTAAAGCCATTTTTTTTCAAATTTTTTGAGACAGGGTTACGTAGCTGTCCTGAAACTTACTATGTAGACCAAGTCTTGAGCTCACAAAATCTGCCTGCATCTACCTCCAAAGTGCACCCCTATGCCTGGCCTGTTTATGTGTGTGTATGCATGCACGTTCATCATGCACTGTGTGAATTTAAGAGTACAGCCTTGGATGCTGGTCCCCATTTTCCACCTCACTTGAGGCAGATCATTACTTGCTTGCCACTGTACTCCAGGATGGTTGGCCTGAAAGCTTCTGGAAGATTCTCCTGTCTCTGCTTCCCATCTCACTTTGGGAATTCTGGGATTATAAATGAGTGGCACCATATCTGGCTTTTGCCGCATAAGCTTTAGGAATTAGACTTAGGTTTTCAGGCTTATACAAAAAGCACTTTGACCCACTGAGCCATCTCCCAGGCCCACAAACATTGTAAGTATGTATTGTGCCATGTGACTGCTAAATACATACTCAGGATAAATGAACGCAAGTGTCTACACAAAGAATGGACATGAATGTTCACAGAAGCCTCACTTGTAAACTAATCAAGCACCTGAAGCAACCTAAATATCCATTGGCAGGTGTTAAAGTCCAGCCATCTAGTAGAATATTGTCCATCAATAAAAAGGAAAGAAGTTCTGATACATGAATTGGTCCCGGAGAGATGATCCTTGAAAACATTACGCTACATATATGAAAGAAATCAGACACAAAATACCCTCTGTATTGCTGCACTTATATAAGATGTCAGGACTGTTTAACAACGCACAAAGTGGATTCATGATCGCTTACAGCTAGGAGCATGGGTTGAGATGGTGAACAAGTCGGTGAGTATAAAATCCCTTTCAGAGTAATGGAATATTCTAGAATTAGTTTTGACAATGGTTATATAGCTCTGAATGTACTGAAATCATTACATTCTAAATGAGAAAACTATATGGCACGAGAATTATGTCTCAATGAAGCTACTATGAAAACCAGGCTGGAAAGGGAGGAGGGAGGAACTCAGGGAAGAAGGAGAACATTTTCTGCAAAAAAATAAAACTAAATAGCAGGTCCGGGAAGTTCTTGCACGTGTATCTAACCACTACACTCTTGGGATGCCTGGCTTCTTCTGATTGGTCCTGGAGGAGATGCCATCCTACAGTCTCAAGGAGATAGAGAAGTGCAATTCAGCTTCCATCTTGGGAGCCCAGACTCCTATATAGAGCGAGCACCCCAACAATAAGAAAGCCGTTCAATGAGAAAGTGAACTTAAGAGGATCAATACAGGAATTAGAGGGACTTGTTGGGTGGTTAGTGTTGGCCCAGGAAGAGAGATGAAACTGGTCTGAACTGAAACTGTAGTAAGAGAAACAGAAAGGAGGAAAGAAATGTAAGAAATAATTTGAATAAAAGCTGAGCAGAATGTAGAGAGACCGTTCGTTGCACAGTAGAGATGAGGGAGCAGAAGGAATTAAGAATTTTTGGCTTAAATACTGAATAGAAAGCAGTAAAAATAGAGCTACCATATGATCCGGTAAACCCTCTGCTGGGTCTATATCCAAACAAGATAAAAATTGGTATGCTGAAAAAAATATATGAACTTGGGTGTTTATTGTAGTGCTAGTCACAAAAGCCAAAGAACTACACATTAGGGACAAATCTACGTACCCATCAATCGAAAAAGAAAAAGAAAAAATATATATAAGATGCTACTCGGTCATAAAAAGACCGAAATATTGTTATTTTGAACAACATGAGCAGAACTTGAAAATAATTTGTTAAATTAAATAAGCCAGGAACAGAAAGACAAACTCCACATGATCTCACTCACGTGTGGAATCTAACAAAGTTAATCTTATAAAAGTTGAAAAGTATAGTAGTTACTACAAGAGGCTAAGGAGAACAGAGGGTATGGAAGTATGAGGAGAGGTTTTTCAGTGGATGTTGTGTTACAGATAGAGAGGAGAAACAAACTGTTTTGTATGACACAGTAGGATGACTGTAGTTAATGATATTATGCTACATATTTTAAGGATGCCGTTGGAAAGGATTTTGAATGTTTTCATCATAAAGAAATGAGAAAAATTGAGGGTATAGATACTCTTGACCTAAATGTAATGGTATATGCACATTGGAAGGGTGTATCAAAGCATAACATGTAGCTGGCTGAGATGGTGCACACCACTGATCCCAGAAATGTGCTCCCAGAAATGGGAAGGAAGAAGAACTACAGAGAGTCTTTGCTACACAGTGAGTATACTGCCTGCTCTAGATGAGAGCCAGCTCAAAAAACCAAACAACAAAAACCAGCCCTGCCAAATGGAATCTGTTGTTGTTGTTTTTGATGTAATTATTCTGACTTAAGTCTTGGAATAGATGATAACTTAGCCTAAAATAAGGAAGAAATCTATTACCCAGAAAGTAATCTATAAAAGCTATGTTATTTTGTTTGAAACTAGTGAGTACATTATACACATAGTAAGCAAAAGCGAAGAACCAAATAGCACGTAGCAGACAGATAGCGTAATTCAGCTTATAGTATTCAGTAGAGACTGCTGGGGAATCTGCCAAAACAGTCATGTTGTAGTTTCCAATTGAGAGATTTTTTTTTTTTTCAGGCAGAACAGAGTGTTCCTCCCAGTTTAGAGCTTCCAGCCTCTCATTCTTACTGCAGACATTTCTATACCATGGAATAAACATCTTTACATTCAAGCAACCTACTGCTCATACCAGTCTTTGTCTCTTAGGGCCACCAACCAGCTCCCAAATCATGACATGGAGACTTCTTGTCAGTTCTAAATACTTGACCTAGCTTAGGCTCATTTCTGGCTAGCTCTTGTAACTTAAATTAACCCATTTCTCTGTCTACCTTTTACCTTGGGACTTTTTACCTTTCTTTCTGATTGTCATAATTTCCTGCTTCCTCCAGCTGCCTGGTTTCTGGCCCTGAGCAAGTCCCTCTGTTTCTCCCTCATTCTTTTCCCCCTCCCCCTCCCCCTCCTCCTCTTGTTCTTCTTGAGCCTGGATTTCTTCTCCTATTTATTCTCTCTGACTGTCAGCCCCAACTATTCCCTTGTGCCTAGGTATTGGCCATTCTGCTTTTCAGGTGCCCTAGACAGGCAAGGTGAACCATAACACATTTTTTGTAATTTAACAAATGCAGCGTAAACAAATGTAGCACATCCTTACATCTTTAAACAAATGAGAAGAAACCAAGTAACACACATTTACACAGTTAAAGTAATATTCTACTGCATAGATAAATGTAACACATCTTTACACAGTTAAATATTCCCCATGGATAGAAATTATCTGGGGAACATGGCTTCTTTGCTGAGGGTGGAGGTTTGAATGAGAGCGGCCTCCACATGCACATATATTTGCATGCTTGGTCTCCAGTTGATGAGGTGTTTGAAAGAATCACAAGGTATGGTTTTATTGGAGGAGGTATGTCACTGAGGGTAGGCTTTGAGGTTTCAAAAGCCCATGCCAACCAGTCCTACTCTCTCCTTCCCTCCTGCCTACAGATCAGGATGTAAAACTACAGCTGTACAACTCTAGTACCTGCCATGATGATCATGAACTCCCCCTCTAAATCTATGAGCAAACCCTCAATTAAATGATTCCTTCCGAGTTGCCTTGGTGCGCCTGACAGTCTTGCGTCAACATGGTAAAAGCTAAAGTCATCCAAGAGGAGGAATCTCCATTGAGAAAGGCCTCCATAGGATCTGGTGGCAGGCACACCTTAGGGCATCTTCATAATTAGTGATTGATGGGGAGGGCCCAGCCCATTGTGGGTGGGGCCATCCATAAGCTGGCGGACCTGGGTTCTATAAGAAAGGAGACTGAGCAAGCCATGGGGAGCAAGCCAGTGAGCAGCACCCCTCCATGGCTTCTGCATCAGCTCCTGCCTCCAGGTCCCTGCCTTGCTTGAGTTCCTGTCCTGACTTCTTTCAGTGATGGACTGTGGAATATGAAAGTGTAAACCAAACCAGCCCTTTATTTCCCTACTTGTTTTTGGTCATGGTGTTTCATCACAGCAAAAGCAAACCTACTAGGATGACTTGGTCATGGTGTCTCTTCACAGCAACAGAACCGTAACTAAGACACCGAGTACATTCAGACTTCCCCCACTATCTATCTCCTAAATAAGACAATATAACAACTAGTTATATAGAGATTACAGTGAAATAGTTACTATAACTAACCAGGTATGATGTAAAGAATACAAAAGGATGTCCATGAGTTATAGGAAAGTACTGTAACTGCTTTCTCTTCCGCTTTTGTGAATGGTGCCCTCTCTCCAACGAGAGAGACGTTCTGCCTGTTGAGAGATTTCATAAAAGTGCAATGGCACTTATTAAATATGATCTGAACATGAATAAATTTTGGCATGAGATAGAGAGGAATCTTGAAACAAAGCCCCAGAAGATAGCAGGGGTCAACTATACATGATTTTTATGCCATTTGGAAACCATGAATATTATGCATTCTAACACTTTTTTGTTCTCATACCTCTCCCTTACGGACCCATCTGTCTACACATGCTAAGTGATGTATAGTTGTTTCACATCTTGCTACGGTCCTTTTCACTTTCTTTGGATGCTTCATTTTAGACAATTTCTATGATAAGGCTTGAAGCTCACAAGTCTTTTCTATTTAGCAACATCTATTTTCCATTAGTCCAATTCATTTTTTTTTTTTTACATAGGGTCGTATCATGTAGCTTAGACTGGCTTCAAGCTTACTATGTATTCCAGAATGGCCTTGCACTCACAGCAATTATCTTGCCTCTGCCTCCTGATTGCTGGGATAACAGAGATGCACCACCATGCTCCAATATTTTTTTTAAAAAAGTTTGAGACACTTTTGCTATGTAGCCCATTCTTGCCTAGAACTCACAATACTCCAGTCTCTGTCTCAGAAGTGGTTAAAATTACAGGTGTGAGCCACCATGTGGTTGCTGGGAATTGAACTCAGGACCTCCGGAAGAGCATCCAGTGCTCTTAATCTCTGAGCCATTTCCCCAGCCCCAAGGTATGCACTGACATGCCCAGTGCCAGTTCAACATATTTTTATTGCAAACATTATAGTCTTCAGTTATAAAAGCACATTTTGGGTTCTTTATTATGTCTTCTCTATCTCTATTTGAACATTTTGAATATATAGCAACTGATCTCGTACCTTTGTCCGCTAATACTGATATCTATGACAGTTTCTGATATGCTTTGATTGGTTGGTTTTCTCATTGTGGGCTACATTGCCTGTAACATCAAGCCTCTTGTTCTATCATTTCATGGGAAACACTACATTACACAATTAGCAAAATGTGGAATGTGAGACGCCCCACAAAGTGTAAAGTACAAAGAGAAGAACTGGAGGGATGGTAAGGATTAAGAGTGGATTCTGCTCTCATAGATGACTGGGTTTGGCTCCTAGGGCCTTCATTGGATGTTCACAGAGGCCTGTAACTCTTCTTTAGGGGGATTCCCTCTTCTGGTTCCCTTGAGCACTTGTAACCACATGCACATTACCACACATAGACATATACACCTGCACATACTTTTAAAATAATTAAAATCAATTTTAATGTGCAAGGAATAAAAAATATTTAAGAAACAAGACAAATGCTGGGTCTGAGAATTTGATTCTGTGGGAGAGTGCTTGCTCAGCATGTACAAGGCCCTAGGTTCAATACCCAGTACTGATAAGTAAGCATATAAAAAAAAAATAATGTTTTTTTAAAGAGAGATGCTGTGGGATGGTCTTTCTGTATACTGTAAACATACGTTGCTACCATTGGTTAATAAAGAAGATGCTATAGCCTATGGCAAGGCAGGACAGAGTGGGGGGGGGGGATCCAAAAAGAGATACAGAGGAGAAGAAGGGCTGAGTCAGAGAGAGATACAGCACTCAAGAAGCAAGATGTGGGAGAACAGGTAAGCCACAAAGCCATGTGGCGAAACATAGATTAATAGAAATGGTTGAGTTAAACTGTAAAAGCTCGTTAACAATGAGCTGAGCCATAGGCTAAATAGTTTGTAATTAATATAAACCTCTGGGTAATTATTTTATAAGCAGCTGCAGGACTGTGAGTGGGAAAGATTGAGCCAGACCTTGGGACTAGGCAGGACAGAGAAAAACTTCTGACTACAGAGACAAAGAAAGAAAGCATAGCCAAATGCATTGTGAGGTATAAGTTTCTGGCCAGGACTAGCCTCAAGATCTGGACCAGCAGTCCCAAATTCCCAAACAAACATTCAGAAACTTGTATTAATTTCATGTTGATGGGCCTATGGCTTAGTCAGATAACTTGAGAACTCTTAAATCTTAAACTAACTCATGATTAGCCAAGTGATTAAGTACCTTTTCTCAGGGCAGCATCCTGGTCTCCTTTCCTCTGTATCTGCTAGTGTCTCTCTGGCTTCTTTGTGTGTGTGTCTCTTTTAAAGAGTGTTCTTAGTCTGATAGTCCCGCCCACACTTCCTGTCTGCCTTTTGGCCAATCAGCATTTTTATTAAACCAGTGGGAGGGATAAAATATTTACAATGTACAGGAGCATATTCCCACTACAGTAAGGATTTTGCTTAGGTCCTGCATTGTAGAAATAACTCATAGGACATTCATGGGAAATTTAAATACCATGTCATACATTAAGAAACTGTACGTACTTAGAAATTATTAATTGAAAAAGATACCTTAACGACTTCGTGATATTCTTTTAAAGTAGGCATTATTTAATGATGCATAAGGAAATATTTCCAGGTGAAAAGAATACTCTGATTATAATTTTTTTCAAACTAGCCCAGGAAAGCAAAGAGGAATGTTCAAATGAAACAAATTAGCCATGGCTAACAATCGTTAAATCTGAGTAGGAGGTGCATAAGCATTTCCTGTTCTTTCTACTTCTGAATTTTTTATTTTATATGTTTGCAACAAAAATTTGATATTTGATATTATTTCTATTGGATTTTTTTAATCATAAAATTGTTCAAATGCCCCCTTGCATGTGAAAAATTTTACTACTCTCCCTACTTCAATGGAATTGTTGTATTCAAGACTATTCTCCTATTTTCATAACAAATTACTCCTCTATTCTCAAATATCATTTCTTGACCATAAGCAAAGACAGTATGTTCTTTCTTATTCATAACACCTTTTATAGGGTTTGGGGCCCAGTAAGTTGTGGTGAGTTGGCAGTTCACCAAGATGCCATGACAGAGGAACTGGTTCCATTGTGTTGAAACAAATTTCCAGGCATGAATTGGGTCTTTTTCCAAAATGAATATTTATTTATTTACTCTTATTTATTGAAACAGATCCTCAAGTAGGCCAGGTTGGTCTCTGTTTAGGTGGAAGCCCTGCAGAAGCCATATACTCAAGGAGTCTGGGATAATTAGGTGGAAGCCTCACACCTCTCTCTCTCTCTCTCTCTCTCTCTCTCTCTCCAGACCCTATCCCTAAGACAGCTGGCCAAGAGCCAGCCCCTCCCCTGGGGTTGCTCAAAAAGGAGCCTACAGCTACTGTAACTTGGTGACATACCTCCAACATGCTCCCCCCCCCCACCCGCCTTCCCAAGAGTCACCCAGGAGTTGCTTTTCTTTGCTCAGATTAAACTTGGATGCATTAATTCAGCTTGATTTGTTTATTTTGCTCATTGTGGGGTGATGGGGGCACAGGAGGATTGGAACATTTCAGCCTCTAGCTTGTTATGAACCACAGCCAGCCTTGAACTCCCTTCCTGATCTTGTCTCTGCCTCCTACCCCAAACTGCAGACCTGTACCTCTATGGCCAGGAGGAACTGTGCCCTTTACATTCCAGTCAGACTGTGTAAGTGCACAGCAAAGGTAGAAGCAGGGAATGAGTTGTTAAAGCTGTTCCATGATTCACTGTGTACTTCCTGTCCTTACCATCAGGAACTGCAATGTGACCTTTGTCACCTCTGTGTGTCTTGCCCTGCCTTCCTCACAGGATTGTCCTGACTCAAAGAAAATACATTCAGTGTGGTATGTGGAAGGCCTTTTAAAATGGGAAAGTATAAAGTTGGGCATGTAATGGTTTTTCTTTTTCCGAGTCACCACAGACCAACCATATTTAAGCTACTGGAAAGACTAACTTGGTGAAAGGAAGTAAAGCCTGCTTGGGCACTTTTATCCTCTTTTCTTTTAAAAATAAAAAAAAAAAATGCTTCTCGTAATCAAGCTTACACATAGCTACAGAATATAAAACTATAAACATGTTTACTTGCACCATCTATTTATAAATGTACAATGTTCATATTCATATGTACACATAAGGCACCTAATATGGTGACTGGTGTTGTGCTAAGAGCCTTACAATGCACCCAGAGCTTGACCCCACAGTTTGCCCAATTCTTGGCTTTTTAAGTCTTTATCTGCATCTGACTCTTCATCTCCACTTGCATGTCACTCACACTTCATTCTCCGGACTGACCGACTTGTTTTTGTTACCTATATTCTTCTATAACGATCGATTTATGAATTAAGAATTGTACTATTTTTTATTGTTGAGCCATGATGGTCACATAGGGTAGGCTGGCTTCAAACTAGCAATACAGCAAAGGATGACTTTGAACTTCTGATTCTCTTGCCTCTTCTACCTCTGCAGAGCTGCAATTACATGCATATGCCAACTTTCCCAGTTTATGTGATTTTATGTACTGTTAGGCACAAATTGAGGCATGTCCCTAGCCCAGCCAACCATTTATTTCTTCATTTTAGTAAAAGCAAACCTTGTTTATTATTTTAGCTAGGGTCAAAGCTTCAGGCATCAAAACTGCTAATGTTTCATAACAGTCCATTAAGTTGTGCATTTGTTTTATGTAGTTTTGTTTACTTTAACGATGTTTAAATTTATTTAACCATTCTTTTAGAAAGTAAATAAAAACTCTTCTTTCAAGCCTTACACAGCTGAGCAAAAAGGAGCTTGCAGGTGCGTGAGGAGTGTAGACCGGGCCTCCCAGAAGAGCAAGACAGCTAACGAAGAGGATAGTAAAAAGCACAATAAAACCAATGACAGCCATCATAAACTGCATACTTTTAGCATGAAACTCCTTCGCCAAACAGTATGGATCGCCGCCTCCGTTATACATACAAAGCAGTGAACAACCTCAGGGGCAGCCACTTTCCCGAGGCCCCTCAGGGCTCCCTTTCAGAGAGGGAGGACCTGGCCCGGCCAGGTGGGCGTGGCCGGCAGGGGCGGGCCCGGTGGGCGGGGCTGAGGCTCGGGCCGGTGGCTGGGCGGCTGGGCGGGGCGCGCTCAGGCCTCGGCCCCTCACGCGCGGCGAAAGCGACCCAGACCCCGGCGCTGCGGGAAGCCGGGGCGGTGTGTGGCGCGTCGCTCGGGAGCCGAGGCGGCGGCCGGAGGAGGAGCGGCGGCGGGCACTGAGGTAGGCGCACGGACGCGGGGCTCCGGGCCAGCTCTCCTCGGCGCCCCCGGCCCGCGGCTTGGCTGGCGAGGCCGAGGGGCGGTGCGCCGAGGCCGGGGCGGGCGGGGCCGGGGGCGGGGACTGGCCTGGCCGCAGGGGCCGCGCGCGGTTAAGGGACTCCGGGCGCAGCGCAGCACTTGCCCGGGGACTCCCGGGGCCTGGCGGCCAAGGAGAAGGCTGGCCCGGGTGTCCCGCGGAGGAGGCCGCGGGGGAGCCGGATGGCCGGCGCCTCCCACCTCGCGGGACGCCCGGGCCGGGAACTCGTTAACAGGAAAGCTTGGCAGAGCTGCAAATGCCAAGGTTCTGGAAGAACTGAGAGTCACGTCGTTAGGCGCTGAGGCTTTATTTTCCTTCCCCGCCCCCTGCCCGCTCGCGGCCAGACTTGGCCAAAGAAGGACGTGTCACCAGTTCGGGGCTGCGGGAGGGATCCTGGCCACCCCGGGAACAGGGGCACCTGAGACAAAGGTAGCGGGCGGTCTGAGTGGTTGAGCCGCGAGGGCCTCGGAGGTTCACACCGTCGCGCCGGCCAGGCCGCCGCCTCGGAGGGGCGTTCTCCTTGGGGACCACTCGATGGAAACCAGCTGGCCGGGCTTGGAGTTGATGCTGCTGCATCGGAACTGTGTTATACTCACATTATTTCCATTCCTCCCACTCTGATAAAGCCTAAGGAAATTTTATCCCGCTCGATGCTCTGCCAGTGCGGAGGGGGAGACAAATTGCTGTTTGTAAATTATAAGGGGTTCCCTTTGAAGAAAATAGTTTGAAAGCACAGAATAAATCTTTTAACACGCAAGCGAAGAGAATGATTTGTGTTGCCTTTCCAAATCTGAGAAGCGTCCTTCCTTGGATCTTCATTTATGTACAAGACGTCCCCCGCCTCTTCGGTGCCAGGCATTTTTCTTTGTTCTTCTTTAGTGCCTGGCCTCAGTTTCTTGTAAACAGAGCATTAAGCACAGAGACCCTAAAAATTGCCATACTAGGTCAGATCATGGGCGTCCAGCTAAACAGGCAGCAGACTCGTGTTGTGATAAAACAGGGCTTTTTCCTTCCTTGGCACCGTTAAAAATTTTCTCGATTTCTTTCACTGGTCTCCATTACTGAAAGCTTAAAAAAAAAAAAATTACAGATGGCTTCTGATTTGCACGCGATTTATTCACGTTTATTGCATCCAAAGGGCTCTCTGGTCAGTTCTGACAACTTGTGCCATGAGATACTTGGAGGGAAGAAAAAAAAACAAAACTTGGATCTTTTACAAAACCTGGAAGCTCAGATTGTGAATACAAAGTTTTGGTATATTTTGTTTGTGTTTTTAATGGGTAGCTTTGGGAAAGTCTTTACCAGGCCAACGCAATTTTGTTGGGTTCAATGATAGCTTGAATATTAAGAAATTAATGCTCTCCTTTCATGCATAAGATTTGCATGTGTTAAAATGTCACTATGCTTAGCATTCTGCATAATGAAGGGGCTGTCTGACTTTATCTGGTCTAAATTCCTCTGGCCTTAAGGTTCAACTGGAAACCAAGTATCCTGAGGGAAAGGAAGTTTTTCTTGAGCAGGATGAGAATAAAGGGGTTAGGCAGTTATGGAATACAGGATATTTGAAGGAGATAAACAACTCAGCAGCTCACTGCTGATCCGTATAGTTACAGTTGATCTGGCCTGTCACCTTTCAACAAGTGAAACCACCTCTTGATATTCATCCAATTCACACCCCACCCACCTTCCACCTCTGTAACAAAATGACAACAACCCCATTAGAGCAAGGAGTAGAATTGACTACCCTTTTGTGTATTGCCTCTCCAATCAGGGTTTCTCCTGAATGTTACTATTGACATTTTAAATCAGATAAATACTTTATGTGGAAGGCTATCCTGTGCAATAGAGGATGATTAGCCAGGTTCCTAACTTTGAATCCCAGCTGTTAGTATAGTATCACACACATACTTAATGACAAAATGCTTCCAGACCACTGGTTCTCAACCTTCCCAATGCTGTGACCCTTTAATACTGTTCCTCATGTTGTGGCAACCCCCAGCCATAAAATTATTTTGTTGTTACTTTATAAATGCAATTTTGCTACTGTTGTGAATTATAGTATCTGTGTTTTCCCATGTTCTTAGGCAACCCCCCTGAAAGGGTCATTAGGCCCCCAAGTTGAGACCCAGTGTTTTAGGCACTGCCAGGTATCTCTTGAGAAGGATTGAGTTATCCATACTTGAAGACTACTGTTGTAAACTGGCTGCTGCTTTAATCCCAGGACACTGCATTGTCTTGTTTGCTGATATGTTGACTTTGCTTTCCTGAGTAGGGGCAAGAGAAGTCAAAGCCAACTTTGCCAACTGGCTGATAGGTTAGGTCTAGGAAAACAAAGGTAAAGCAACTTGTATGAAATCTGCACTTCTGTTTCTTATAGATAAAGTAACTGGTGTAAACATATGCAATTATGCAGTTATCTCATTACAGCTGTGTTAATTCTGAGAGGAGAAGTACAGGTTTCTCTGAGGACCTAAAACATTACTCTTGACCTAGTCTGGAAACTGAGGAATGTTTCTTTGGGGGAAGTAACATTTGAGATGGACTCAGGATAAATGTGGAATTGCTATGTAAAAGCTTGGGGGACAGTATTCTACACAGAAGGAAGAATTGTGAACTCCAAGACAGAAAAGAACCATTGTGTGTGGGGGGGGGGCAGAATTTGTGTGGCTAAAACTTGAAGAGGTAGGGCAGAATGATATAAAATAAGTAGGAAAGTAGGTGGAAGCCATCTACTACTTATGGATTTCTAAGTCCAGCCTACCTCTAGAATCATGTAAGCACTTAAACCAGTGTCAAGGCCCCTCTCTGAGCCCATTAAATCACAATGTCTTTTTCTAGCCACAATTTCTTCCATGCCTTAGATGACCACTGGCAATAGTTTTAGTTACCTTTCTGGACTCTTTTTTGATAGGTATTCTTCTTACACAAATGGTAACACATAGTGAGTGCCCAGTTCTTTTAACAGTCCCTTTGTAATTTACTCATCCTGATGTATATGCCCTTTATCTTTAAATGATTATATAGTATTTCTTTGTATGGCTACATTACAGATTATTTAGCCATTCTTCTATTGATGGTCATGTAAATGTTTCCAATTTATTATAAAGAACACTGCCAGTTCACTTACATATGGGTATACTTGTGGGAAAATGAGATTCCTACTTGTGGTAGGAATGAGATTACTGGACCAAATATGTCTGTGAAAGATCATGGAAAAAATGATTTGAACAAGGTAGCTAAGACATTAAAAATAATAACTGAAACTAAGATGATAGCAGTGGAGCCAGAAAGAAGTACATGCATCTATGAAATGTATTTAAGGGGCATGGTTGATAGGATTTAAAACAACAGTTCTCAACCTGTAGGTCAAGACTTCCTGGGGGTCACATATCAGATATTTACATCACTATTAGTAACAGTAGCAAAATTACAGTTATGAAATAACCACAGTTTTATGGTTGGGGGTTAGCACAATGTGAGGAACTGGATTAAAGGGTCACAGCAATTGGAAGGTTGAGAATTGCTGGTTTAGAAGAAGATAATGGAACTTATATAGGGAGAAAAATAACTTCCTAGGATGAATTCCAGAGCACTAGCTTGTCCAAAAATGTGAATAGTGGAGTTGTTACCTGAAATAAAGATCATCCTAATCATTTGGGGTGGATTTAAATCATAGTTCACATTGAGATGCTAAACTTTTATTTAAATGTGTCTTGTAAGAAATTGGGGGAAAAGCACAGAACTGGAGGCACAAATCTTTAGGTTTAAGTTGAAGTGTATGGATGAAATTATTTGTTGGAGAGGTTGCACACTAGTAGCCCAACATAGAATCTGGCATACAAACTTCTTAGTTCGCCTGTGAGGTGGTTTCATCATTAATTCTGCTTTAGTTGACAGTATTTTTTAATCAGAAAGTTTTTAGAGAGAGAGAAAATGAGTAGCACACTAAGCGCTTTCTGGTATGGCAACAGAGATCAATGGTTAAATCACAACTAATTCCAGTCAGCCGGTCCCTAAAATTTATACCTGGCCTGCTTTGCTTCTTGTATTTTGTGAGCCAGTGCATATGCACATATGGAAGTTAAAAGATAACTTTCAGGAGTGGGTTTCTCCTTGTTGACACAGGAGCTTTGTTGTTTTTCCTGCTTGGTGGCCCATGGGCTTTTTGGTTATTTTTTTCTGTCTCCTCCCATGTGAGTGTAGGAGTGCTGGCATTGTAGATGCACCACTTAGTTCTGAGATCAAACTCAGATTTGCAGTACAGGTGATTTTTATCAGCTGAAGCAACTTGCTGACCTAATTCTGTGTGTTTTGAGTGTATAATCCCTGGTCAAGGGAGAGTAAATTTCTTCTTGGTTTACATTGGAAACACTGAATGAATTGAAAAAAGAGCATTCATGCTGGGGTTGGGGAGATAGTTGCACAAGTATGATCAAATCTGAGTTGGACTCTCCAGTGTCCATGTAAAAGTCTCTGCTTGGTAGTTCAGTCAGCAGTAATTCTAGTGCTGTGACAGAAACCGGAGGGTCATGGATTTTGTTGGCCACTTACCTAACTGAAGGTTTAGTGAGCTGACCTTTTCTGGCTTCTTTGTGAACATGGGCTCACACTCCAGCATGCATGCATATATATATATATATATATATATATACACACACACCGCGTGTAGCACACACACACATATATGCCATCTATACACCACTGCATACACACCACACACACACACACACACACACACACACACACACATACTCATACTTAAAAAAAATTATGCTGGGGTATATCTAGGGAAATTCTGTTTCTGTTTATTTGGTCTGAATTGCAACATTGGGCTTTTTAAAATTGTTTTGTGTGCCTGTGTTGCGTGTGTGGTGGTGGTGAGGGTCTAGCTAGGTAGTTTTGGATGGCTAGGCACTTGCTGTTAAATCATTAGATGGCATCTAAGTAACATTGCTCATTCTGCTCAGCCTCTTTATTGCTGGCAGCCATGTCTCAGTACTCCTCTGAAGAGACCCAAGATTAGCAACAGAAGAGGGCCCAGAGCTAGTTTTTGTCTCCTTGTTTGCTTGTTTGTTTAGGATAAGATAATGAGAAGTAAATAGAGAGGTACCATGAGGTGGCAGGCACCTTGCTTGATGTTAGTTATGTGACAACTAAATGCATACTATGTAGTTTTTAGTTAAATGAGGCAGAAAAAGGTTTGCACAACTGTACTTAGATGAGATAGTTAAAGGATTTGAAAAGTAAACCATGCTTGAAGCTGGAGAGATCACTTAGCACCCATATGCAAGTTCACAATTATCTATGACTCCAGTTCCAAGAGATCCAAAGCCCTCTTCTGGCCTCCATGGGCATCAGCACACATGGCACATGCACATTCAGGCAAAATACCCATACACATAAAACAGTAAATAAATTATTTAAAATAGTAAACCATACTTGATTTTTGCTTTATGTGCTATTTTAAAAATCTGATTGTAGTAGCTGGGCAGTGGTGGCACACTGTAATCCCAGCACTCAGAAGGCAGAGACAAGTGAATCTCTTTGAGTTCAAGGCCAGCCTGCTCTACAAAGTAAGTTTTAGAACAACCAGAGCTTTTCAGAGCTTTTACATAGAGGAAACCCTGTCTCAATATATATATAAAATTGTAGTTTAGGGTATGCCACAAAAGCAAAAGAGAGAGTGCTTTCAAAGAAAGAAATCAGCAAGTAGTTAAGTAGGCTGAAAATAATCAGTTGAACTTCAGAAGATGGGAATCCTTGACTTCAGCAAGAGCCATTCTAGAATGGAAAAGGTAGAAACCAGATTGAAATAAGTAGACCATAAGAAAATAGTGAATATTCAAAATAATCTGTGTCTCAATGCAGTGTGGATTGAACCTAGGGCTTTGCACATGCTAGGCAAGTGCTCTACCACTGTGCTATATTTCCAATCTAGATTGACAAAGATTTAAAAAAAATTATCTGACAAGGTATCTTGGTAAGGGAGGAGCTGGAATCTATGACTATATAGCAGATAAGCACTACTCACTTCAGGGAGGTAGCTAGATAGTGCCTGATCACCTGTCTTCCCCATTGTCAGGGAGTTTCTTGCATTTGTTTTGAAGACCGCTTTTCACTGATATATTCACTGGATTTTTTTCTAGGACTCTGAAGACTATGAAGGACTTGATTTAGATGTTAGTAATTTGGCCATAAGTCTCTTGCTTATCTAAAAAGCTGTAGAGTTTCTAAAGGCCAGTATCTGGGCTGGAGTAACCCTTACATCATCCTTCCATTCAAATGATGAACAAAAACCAGATTGTTGGCATATTGATATGGAATATTTGGCTGTGTTAGGAAATGTGTATTTTCAGATTCCCAGAAGTTTTGCAGTATTTTTTTTCCTGTTAACTTGATAATAAGAACTTGATTTTTTCCAGTTACATACATGTAAAGTTTTTCATACTTTGAAATCGTTATTGTTGGAAGTATATTTCCTTGTTGAGGCCACAGAGAAAGAGCACTGAACAAACACTGGTATTAAAAAGATCGTGTAGAAACTGAGCATGGTGGTACATGCCTTTGATCCCAGAACTTGGGAGAGAGAGGCAAGTGGATCTTTGTGATTTTAAGGCCAACCTGGTTTCAAGCCAGCCAGGGTTGCATAGTGAGACTCTGTCTTGAAGGAAAGAATGGGGGTGGGGGAGAATGTGTAAATGCTGTGACCTTGAGTACTCAGAATCACTATTGAGGATGGGTTGTTATGCAAATGACATTTCTGTTTCTACCTTGAGGACCTTAACCTAGCATGGGAGTTTTAAAGGTTGGTTTTAAATCCAGTGAGCCAAACAAAGAATTGCAGTCTTTTCAAAATAACAGAAAGCATAGAATGTGGGAAATGTCAAAGATTATTAGTGAAAAATGGTGCTTATTAATTGAAAGCATTAACTTTATTTCTATATTCTTTTGCACATAGAAATAATATCTTTTAAGGATAAGAGCCCACAGCTATCACTGATGTATCAATTAGGTAGATTGTGTTTGTGTTTGTATGTACCATATAGTTTATATAAATACTATAAAAAGAATGACTTTGTAGTATAAATAGCAAATATAGCCTCAAGATGATTTGTACCAAGAATATATTATTAGAAAGCAATTTTATTTAGAAGTTTGTATGAACTTCAGCAGCATTGAGAATTCTCGGATAAAAACAATGGTTAGGTACCATACCTGAAGGGTGAAAAGCCATTGCTGATGCAGTTCAGAGCACCTTTGGAGTGTGAAGGAGGATGGATGACTCAATGAACTGAGTTCTTAGATACAAGGCCTGAGCTTGTTGAGTGTAAGTTGTGTAATTTTTTTAAATTGAGATGAAGTTAATTATTTTAACTAAATTCGGAGTTTTTAATAAATAATTTTAATTTAATTTTTAATAAATAAATTTTAATAAATTCGGAGTTTCTGTCCCTGTTTACCTATCCTAAACATTTCAGAGTAACCTGTCATGTATGTGTGTATATCTTTTTTTCATTCAGTATAATGTTTACAAGATACACATGCTATAGTGTATGTCAGAACTTCATTTCTTTCTCTGGTTCAGTTATGAAGCTGTCACATTTTGTTTTCTTCAGTTGATGGTATTTGGATCATTTGTACCTTTTGGATCTTCTAAACTATGCTGTTAAAAGGATTTATTTATAGGTTTTGCCTAATAACCTGTTTTCAGTTCATTGCTATACAAAGGTAGAGTAGAATTGTTGTGTTATATGGTAATTCTTTTGGTTTAGGTGTTTATTTTGTGGTAGTAGGATTATCTTGAGCTGGTGCATGCTAGGCAATAACTCTTATGTGAATTACTTCCCAGCCTTTGAGTTTTTTAAGGAACCATCAAATTGCCACAGCAGCCCAGCAGTGTTTTGTGTTGCTACTAGCAGTCTCTGGAAATTTGACTCCTCACCAACACTTGTTATTTTCTGAGTTGGTTTCTTTGTTGTTGACACTGTTTTTTGATTTTAGACATCTGTCCTATTGGATATGAAGTAGTATCTCATTGTGGCTTTGATTTGCAGTTCCATAATGACTTGATATCGAATATCTTTCATATATTTCTTGATTGGTATTTTCTTTTAAAAAATTTTAGTGAAGAGAAATTTCTTTTGTGTTGTCTTTTTGTTGTTGAGTTATAAGAATTGATTATAGGGGTCCAGAGAGATGGCTCAGTGGTTAAAACACTTAGAGTGTGTAAGCAACCTAGTACTCATATAAGTTCTGGGTGGTTGTGGCAGTTTACTTATAATTCCAGCCTTAGAAAGTGGAGACAGGATCCCCAGAACACGCTAGTTTTGAAAACTGACTACTTTGATGAGCTCTGAGTTTGAGTAAGAGATCCTACTAAAACAATGGGGTGGAGAGCTGGAGAGACTGTTCAGTGGTTAAGAGTGCTTACTGCTCTTGCAGAGGACCAGGTTTGTTCCCAGCATCTACATGGTGGCTTACAACCACCTGCAACTCTAACTCTTTTCTGACCTTATCAGGCTTTTGCATGCATGCAGTGCACATAAACTCAGGCAAACACACAGATACATAATAAGTTTATTTATACATAAATGAATATTTTTAAAGAGAATAAATGGGAGAGAAGTTAAAGAAGATTCCCAGTAATAACTTGATGCTTTTGTATGCACACAGACATCTGTGCAAATGTGCTCAAACATACAAGTGAAATGAAGAAAAAGGACAAAAAAGAATTGATTATACATTCTAGATATTAGACTTTATCACATACATAATTTGAAATACTACGGTTTTGTGAGCTGCCCTTTTACTGTCTTGATAGTGCCCTTGCATAAAAGAACTTAGTCCTTTTTCCTTGTTGCCTTAATGCTTTTGGAGTCATCAGGATCACATTAATTTACCCTTATGGTTTTTCTGAAAAGAGTATGTAACTTTAGTCTTTAGCCATTTTGAGTTAATTTTGTATATGAAGTCAGGCCCATCCTCATTCTTTTTTTGTAAATGATACACTTGGTGTCCTTGCACTATTTGTGGGAAAAGGCTATTGATTTTATGCAAGTCTCATGCTTGTTTCAGTTATATGATTAAACAAGGGCCTCACATATAAAGTAATTGAAAAGATGATATTATATATCCAGAATTGAACATATGTTGTTGAGTGGACTTTTTAAAATCCTGTCCTTGTTCTCAGATTATGAGATATAGTCAGACTTTCCTTTTGGCTGCCAGATTAAGAAAAAAAAAAAAGACACAGAGACTTGTTACTGATTATGAAAGCTCAGCCTATAGTTTAGGATTGTCCCAATAGCTCATAACTTAAATAAGATAAACCCATTTATATTAATCTACATTTTAACTCATGGCTTTTTAGCTCTCTTCCACACCTCCTGTTTCCTCTCCATGACTTCTGGCATCTCTCTCACACCTAGATTCATCCCCCCCCCCCCCTGAAGTCCCACTTAACTTCTTCCTTCCTGGCTATTGACCATTCAGCTCCTTATTCAGTCAATCAAAAGGCACCTTGGCAAAGACACATTTTCACAGTGTACAAAAAGATTATTCCACGACAGTGAGATATCTATTTTAATTCTGAACAACCCTTTGAAGTTTTCAGTCATAGCAGTAAGGTAAATTTCCATAACCAAGAATCCTTATATTTTACTCTATTTTTTAGAAGCTGCTTTCTGACAAAATATCTGATAACCTTAGTTAATCAACAGATATTTGTTTAGTAACTTGTATATGCCAGGTACTGTTTCAGATATTGGAAATGCAATACCTTCTGATAGACGGCACTGTATTCTCCAGTGTCTCTTGACACTATCTAACTCCGATCTACTCCACAGTTATCCAATTCAGTGGCTCATTTTTTTTCTTATAATCTGGCATTCAGTCTATTCTAATTAGGACATTTCTCTACTGATGTCCTCTTACCAAACTAGTTCAACGCTGACTTTCCTGTTGCTAACCTGTGAATCAGTTCTCTGCCTCCCCTCAGCAGCGTCTTGTACTGTTTTGGTTTTGAATGCTTTCTTCTCTCTTCTGCACACTTTGTCGGCTATACTCCTTTTGCCTTATTGAGGCTTTTTCCTCTTCTCAGCCCCCCCCCCCCCCCCGGTTTTTCATCATCCTCCTAACCTTTGCAAGTTGAAGGCTACAGAGCTCTACATCTAACCTATCCCACCTCAGTAAAAAGTAGTTAGATTAGTCTAAAAACCCAGGGCAAAAAACCTAAGTCACCTTTGATTCTCTTTCATTTTATCTTCAAGCTGTCATCAGTCTTGTTGAGTTTACCTTTAAAGTGTTAAGTCATTAAATTAGGTTACTTTCTACTTGCTTCATTGTTTCTGCCTTGCTCAAACCACTTAGACAGTAGTTCTCAACCTGTGGGCCATGACCCCTTCCACCTAAGACTGTCAGAAAACACAGATATTTACATTATAATTCATAACAGTAGCAAAATTACAGTTATGAAGTAGCAATGAAAATAATTTTATGGTTGGGGTCAGCACATGAGGAAGTGCTTTGAAGAGTGGAAGCATTAAGAGGGTGAGAACCACTGCTCTATACTATTAAAATACCTTCTTTTTCCTGATGTGTACTTTCTCTTCTACAACCTGTTTTCAACACAGGAACAAGAATTTCTAATGCCCTGTTAAAAGTTAAATTGTCTCACTCTTCCACATCCACCCCAACCACACACACACCCTTATTTTTCTTACTTCATCTATTCTCCTTTGTGGTTGTTTTTGACTAAGTTGCAAATAATACCCTTTTCCCAACATGCCTACCTCAGACCTTTCCACTCCCCCTAATAACCCTTTCTCCCCCATTTCCCTAGGCTCTTTGTCAAAGTGCCCTTTTTCTCTCTTCTCCCTCAGACTCCCTCTCAGTGCTCTAAGGATTCTAATGATTCTCTTCTAAGACAGAGCGCTCTCCTTTTGCTGTTTGCTTATTCTATTCACTTTAGGGCTTTTGTTTTTTCTCCAATGACAGAGTCTCACTGTGTAGCCCAGACTGTCCTGAAACTCACAGCAATACTGCCTAAGTGCTAGGATTATATATGTGTGTGAATTCTCCTTATTTGTTTATCTTTAGTTGTCATTTGAATGGAATCCATCTGGATTTAAACATTAAAAACTTCCTGCCTGTGAGGTCAAAACTTAAAAACCAAGATTAGTGACTGTGAATGGAATATGCCATTAAAGCCTGAGATAGTCCCTATTTTACTGTTGTGAGGATTGAGGCCCAAATGCCTCTGAGAGTACTATTGATGTATTATTGAAGTGCTCTCATAAGCTCTGTGGCTCCGGTGTTAGCATGTTGTCTTCTGGCTTTGCTTGTTTGTTTGTTTTGTTTTGTTTTTTGTTTTGTTTTGTTTTGTTTTGTTTGGCAGATTGGTTAGAACCATTTGCCCATGGTGAGTACTCCTAAAGTAAACAGAGGGCCACAGGTGCTGTACCATGGGATGCAAGTATTAAAGGCATTTGAGGGTCTTAGGGCAAGAAAGTGCTGATTCTACTGTGAAGTGTCCTGGATCCTAAAGGAAGGGGAAAGAAATCCTATCTAGTAAATCTCTCCCAGTAGCAAGCAGAGAGACATCATCTGGGTCAGCATTTCTGAGCCTGTTTCTCCAAACTTGCAGGCTTTCATATGGGCCTTCTGGTGTATTATAAAAGGTTACAATATTGCCTCTTGATTTATTATATTTAAAGATACTTTATTTCTTTAATTTTTCAATTTTCAATAAATTTTCTTTTGTGTGTGTGAGAGTATGTGGATAGACCTTTCTTTTCCATTTGAGTGTGTGCCTGTCAGGGGTGATGGTATGTTCACATGCTGCATACAGTGTATTGTTAACTCTTTAGTTAGCCAGCTATGTGATAAAACACTGGCTGGATATGCTTTCAAAATATCTATTTATGTGCAGCATTAGAAATGTTTGTTTATATTCTCTATACTTATTCTTTATTATAAAAATGACAAAGATTTTTCTATTCTGTTGGAGTTCTCCCCCTTTGTGATATTTTTTAAATTGTTCATTTTGATATCAGATTTGTTTATTTTGCCTTTATAGATTTTGATTTTATGAAGCATTTTTATTCATATAATTTTTATTAGTTTATATTAATTTTACATAATTGGTTTTGTTTTTACATTTAAATCTATATATATACAAATTATATTTTCATATTCATACTCCCATTACCTTCTCATTATCCCCGCATGATGTGAGAATGTCTTTCTGTATGCTGTGAATATCAATTTTTAAATAAAGGAGCTGTTTTGGCCCATGACAGGCACCATAGAAAAAGTAGGTGGGAAATCAGAGCATAGGTAGGAGAAGGGCGAAGTCAGAGACAGACCGAGCTAGCTGCCCAAGAAGAAGCATGTAAGGAACACAGGTGAACCATGGGCCATGTGGCAGGATAGATTAATGAAAATGGGTTGAGTTAAGACGTAAGAGCAAGCTAGCAATGTGCCTGAGCCATAGGCCAAACAGCATGAAGTTAATATAAGCGTCTGAGTCATTTCTGGGGGTCTGAGCAGCGGCGGGCAGCTAAGGGGTCTGAGGCAGCAGGTCTGTGGGTCTGGACCTCTGGCCGCCCGGGACCAAGAAACCTCATTGTAACACCCCCACACTCCCTGGTTCCCCTCCTCTCTCCAGTTTATAACCTGTTTGCTCTCATGTTTTTATTTGCATCTCTGTATGTGAGTGTCCTAATTTATTTAGGGTTGCATACATGAATATAAGAGTTATTTACAGGAACATGGACAGCTTAGCTGTGTCTCCAACACTGAAAAAAAAAATGTATCTCCTCACCCTAGCAGCCAGTAATTACCAGTAACTCATCAGGGAGTGTTGGGACCTTGTAATACCTTCCTTCTTCCTCCCTCTCGATGGGCTCCATCTTGTACTGGTCTCTTTTTGGGAATTGCAGTTGCAGTGAGTTCATGCCATGTCTAAATAATACTATTCTACAACACTCTACTCTCTACTCCAGCTCTTAGATTCTTTCTACCCACTCTTACACAGTGTTCCTTTAGCCCTGGAAGAGCTGATACTGAAACTTCTCATTCAGCAGTCACTAATTCTCAACACCTTGACTAGTTAGTGAAGCTAGACAGTTGCCACCCATTACAAACAGGCTTTTCTGACCAAAGCTGAAAGCAGCACTAACTTTTGGGCATATACTATCTAGAAAGCAGGTATCTTGATAAGTACATGTCTATTTAGCAAAGTAACAATAGTGTCTTCCCTCTAGGTTTTTAACTAGGTTTACTGTACGAGATATTGATTCCTTCCAATGGAGCAGGCCTCATATCTGAACAGGAAATGATTGGTGACCCCTATGATAGCCATGCCGCTAGTACACCAAATGGGCATATCTTGTCAGGCAGATTGGTCGTTCAGCACAAAGAGTTTAGTAAGGCTGTTGATGACTTTCCTTGTTGTATGTGTTTCTGGCATGGACTTTTCCAGCCTAGCCTCATGGCCTGGAACCATAGACCCACAGTCCCATAGTCCCACTGAAACACACAAACACTTATATTAATTGCACACTGGTTGTCCTGGGGCCCAGGCATTAACTTGCTAACTCTTTACTCTTAAACTAACCCATGATTCTTATCCTGTTCAGCCATGTGGTTTGGTACCTTTTCTCAGAGCAACGTAGTTGTCCTCTGCTTCTTCTGGCTTCTCTGTTGCATTTCTACTCTGTTCCCAGAGTTTTCTTAGTCTAGTAGTCCCACCCACACTTGTCTGCCTTTGGCCAATCAGCATATTTATTAAACCAGTAGGTGGGACAATTATTTACAATGTAACGTAATCCCACTACATTTCCTCCTGTAACAACCTGCATGACACCTTCATCACCATAAAAACTAGCCAGCAGAAAGAAGCCTTTAGCTCAGTTTCATCTTAATTTTCCTGTGTTCTATGACTAAAGTATAGTTTTACCATACTAGCAATTGGATCTTTCCATCCTGTTCTGATATCAGTGAAAAGTAGTAGCAACGGCCTATATTGTTTTAGGGACAACTTTTTAAACTGACTTTTAAATTAATTTTCTGCTATTAACACTTAAGAGATACTATTGAATTTCTGTTTTATGCTGTGTACTGGCTACATGTTGGGGATATAAGAGTGAATGAACTAGAATCTTATTTTTTTTTATACTCATTTTTCAGATTGAGCTCTCTAATTTATTTGTAATTTATTTTTGTGACTAGTGTGAATTTTGTGAATAACAAATATTTACTTGATTATCTATTTTGGATGATATTATAGTAGGTAGTATATCAATTATCATTCATTCCTGGTATGTATGTATTGATTCTAGCACTCTGATTAGTCCCATTTGTCATTGTTTCTTTGCCAGTGGTATTTACTTGGTTTTAGTTACTATGCCTTGCTTATATATACATACACCATATAACTAATGGTTTTAATTATTGTGCATGCTTGCTTATATACATAATAGAACTCTTATTTATTCTCAACTCTCCTACTTTATAATTTTTTACTATATCCTCAGCCTTCATAACTTTCCCAGCATTTTGAGATGGACTATACCATGTCTCCTCTGACTTTTCTTGATGTTGAACTTTGCTCTCATTTCTGCCTTCCCATATGATCTCATTATCATGTTTTCTCCAAACTGAATTTCAGAGTAAATTAAGTATTTCTTGCGGGAGATTGTGTTGTTTCATTGTAAATAATTATCCCACCCACTGGTTTAATAAAAAACGCTGATTGGTCAAAGGCAGGCAGGAAGTATGGGCGGGGTTACCAGACTAAGAAAACTCTGAGAACAGGAAACGCAGAGCAAAATGCCAGAGAGAAGCCGGAAGAAGCAGAGGACAACTATGCTGCTCTAAAGAAAGGTACTGAGCCACATGGCTGAACAGGAAGAATCATGGGTTAGATTAAGGGTTAGCAAGTTATATGCCTAGGCCTTAGACTGATCAGCCTAAAACTATTATAATCATCTGTGTGTCTCTGCAGGTCTGTGGGTCTGTGAGTCTAAACCTTGAGGTTAGGCCCGAAAGTCCGGGCCAGAAACTTCCTACTACAATTTCTTACTGAAATTAATACTAGATATGATAATTCAAATGTTTCCTTTGAATGGTTTTATTTAATTCTATGATAACTACTTATTTTTCATTTTATTATATTAGGTAGAGTGTCATGTTGTAGTCCAGACTAGCCTTAAACTTGTTATGTAATGGAAGATGACCTTGAACTTCTGATCATCTTGCTTCCAGCAATTACTGGTATTACAGGTCTGTGCTACCACATCATGTTTTTAATTCTGTTATTGGGACTGAACCACAGAGGCCTCATGCATACTAGATAGGCACTCTACCAATTGAGCTACATCCTTACCCAGTGAATTACTCTTGGGCTCCACAAGACCACAATTTTTTTCTTTTATGCCGAAAATTGCTATAGGCAGAGATTACTTAATATGCTCATTTAGTAGACAAACCCAGTTCCAAAATGTACTAAGAATCTTACCTGTGATGAGACCTAGCCAAAGATATGGTCAAGTGTACACAAATAGAGAGCACCAGTTGGACCAAGAAGTGGAGTCTCCAGGACAGAAGCTAATCAGTAAGTTCTGTTGATGGTCACATTTATGAACATGAAAAGTCAGCACAAAGAAAATAGTATTTTCTTTTTACCTAGAGATATTTCTACTGAGCTCTTGTCTCCTTTCTCTACCTCAGTTGTGGATCTGACAGTTCATACATTAAGAAGATACTATTGAATTTCTCTTTCATGCTGTGCACTGGCTACATGTTGGGGATATGGGAGTGAATACATTGTAGTGGTTTTCTGCTTCATCTGTTTCTGCTTCCCTGACCCATTACCCCCTCACTGAGAAACTATACCAGTGTTGCAAATGCTTAATAAATACTTTGTGAATAAATGAAAAGTATTTTCTAATTTTTTTTCTGTTCAGTGATTTTTGACACTGAATCTTCATTCTTGAATTTATTTTCTTCAAATTGAATTTCATATTTTACTCTTCTATTACGTGTCTTTAATTTGCATTTTTTCACATTTAAAGCCTTGGGCATTTTCCATTTCCCTCCTGTCGACTTAATCTCACAGGTCACTTGTTTTTATTTTTTTAAATTAAGCTTTATGTGTGGCCTTATGGCATGTTTTACATGGTATTCTATTTCTGGATATGATTCTATTCTTTCATGTGTTTTAATTATGTCCTAGTCATTTTTATTGTCGTACAAGCTCTTTGTTTTAATTATAATTATAGAGTTTGATAATGTTGTGTGACATTCAAAAAGCATTTAACATTATTTATCCTCTTAAAAGTCGTAAGTTTTACTCCATTTATTTATGATTTTATTTTATATAACTGTCTTGTGTCATAACTTTATTTCCTAATGACTTCATTTCAGACTCTGTGAAAAATGAAAATAGAGTTTAAAAAGGTTGATCCTTCTAAGTTTTACCCATTGCAGTGTTATACATATTCCCTCCTCTTCATACCTCTCTTTCTTTTTTCCTACCAAGGTTTTGAGACCAATTTCTATTGTAGACATCGAGAAACATGCAACTATGGGAGAGACTGATTCTCCATGTTCCTTTAAATAATACAGAAAGAAAGAAAAGGTTGATAGACATTAGAAAAATCTTAGATTCAAATCACAATTCTTAGGCTTTCTTAGTAATATGACCAAGTTTTGAGTTTGGATTTTGGTTGGTTTGTTGATTTTATTTTGGCCTCAGTATCCTCATATGTTAGCTAACAGTGGCTTTATTGTTGGCATAAGAATTTAATTAGATGTCAGATTTCAATGTTCAACCCCAGTCCTAATATGTTTGAGAACATTCATGTAGCACATAATGATATCAACAAAGGACCACCACATACCCAAGTGGTCCTAAAAGATTATAGTGAAGCTAAAAAAAATTGCCTTGTACACCTATACCTTTGGAAGAAAAGGAGGAAAGAAAAATATATAAAAATAAAAGAGAACTGCTAAGAAAATCCACAGTGTGGGGTTTAAATAGACCTCAATGTAATCCTTAAAATAGAGTGGGAGAAATGGCTTGCAGCAGAAAAACCAAGTTTAATTGCCAGAACCTGCATTAGATGGCTCACCTGTAACTCCAGCTCCAATGTGTGTGTGTGTGGGGGGGGGGGGAGGTCGTCAATATATCTGCCTTTTGTGAGCACACAATCTACCCAAATAAACACAGGCACCAATTTTAAAATAAAATTTTTTTCTTAAAGTAATTGAAAACAGCCAGACAGTGGTAGCACATAACTTTAATCCCAGCACTTGGGAGGCAGTGTAAGTTCAAGGCCAGCCTGGTGTACAGAGTGAGTTCCAGGACAGCCAGGGCTATACAGAGAAACCCTGTCTCAAACAACAACAACAATAGTATAGTAAATAAAGTTTGAAAACATGGATCCTCATCACTAATAGATTTTTGTTAATAGAATTGGTGAGGCATAGTCTACTGCAAGCAAATCTGCTGTGGAAAAAAGGGGAATGAGGCAAACTGCATGCACATGTTTCTGAAAAGAAGAATCTCAGACAGTGATGGAGTGAATGAGATGTCCCCAGTGGACTCATGTTCGAATGCTTGGTCCCCAGGTGGTGGAACTATTTGTGAAGGATTAGAAGGTGTAGCAAGTATGGCACTTGGGACTGGGACGCATACTATTCCAAGTGTGCTTTCTACCTCTTGCATCTGGATTGAGATGTGAGCTCTCTGCTGCTGTGTACCCTCACTCCATCATAAACTCTAAACTGTTGGAACCGTAAGTCCAACTAAACTCTTTGTTTGATACATTGCCTTGGTCATGGTGTCTTATATCAGCAATAGAAAAGTAACTAAGACAGACAGATTCTTGGAAAAGGGTCCAGAAGATGATGGCTCCGTGAATATTATTACCTCTGAGCAGTTTCTAATGGAACAAAGTTGGGAAGTAAAAGATGATATTAATCATTCTGGCCCCATGTAAACCTCCAATAACAAAATATAAAACAATATAAAGAATAAAAATATTAATTTTCCTTTTGTTTCTTTGTAGAATATATTGTACACAATAATGGCTTCACAGTGAGGTTTTCATACATGAATATAATAATCTGATCATATTTCCACTCGAGATTTTCTCTCTCTCACTATAGTTCTCTCTCCTGTTTTGGAATGGTTCTGTTTTACTTTCACATTGTTCTTGTTTTGTTTGTTCGTTTGTTCTTCTCTAGACTCTACTTTTGATAGACATGGAGAACTTGTTTTTCTAAGTCTAGCTTATTTTACTTATTTTATTTCCACTCGTTTTCCTTCAAAAGGCATGATTTTGTTTATCTTTCTAGCTGAGGAATGCCTCATTGTATCATTTGAGTTGGTCCTGTGTTTTTACACTTGATTATGTTTCTGTGGTATATTTATTAAATTGCTTATGTTGAGCCCCTTTGTATCCCTGGAATAAAAACAGCTTGATCATGATGAATGATCTTTTTAATATGTTGTTGAATTTGATTTTTGAGTATTATATCTATGTTCACCAAGAAAAATTATCAAAGCTTTGTTTTGATTTTGCTGTATCGGGGTAGTGGATTTAAAGTATGAGCTTTGAAGGGTCACTCTATGTTTTATGAAAGAGTTTGAGGCTCATTGCTGTTCTTTGAAGATCTGGTAAAAATTAACAGTGAATCTGTCTAGACTTGAGCTAAGAAAATATTCTTACACAACTGTGCAATGTGTCAATTTAAACTGAGTCTCATTATAGAGTAAAAAAGCTAAAAAGATAAAGATGCTACAGAACTAAGGTTAATTTGTTTTTAAGAGGATTTTTAAAATGTGGATTTACTATAGCTTAAGTGTAGTTCTTATGAAGTCTACAGTCATGCCCCAAGGCTTCACATTCACTGACGATTCTTTCACCGACTCACTGAGAGATACTGAGTCCTGTAAGTTCTATGTGTGATGCCTCAGTTAGTATATCTTTTTTATTTAGATATACATTGACTTACCAGGTTATATTACTTTTATTATTGCTGTGACCGAATACTTGACAAGAAGCAACTGAAAAGAAAAATTTACTTTGGCTCACAGTTTGTGAAGATACAGTCCGTCATAGCAAGGAAGGCACGGTGGTGGGAGCATGAGGCAGCTTGCACCATCAGGAAACAGAGATGAATGCTGGTGCTCAGCTGGCTTTCTTCTCTTTATTTAGTTCATGACCCCAGCCTATGGAATAATGTCACCTACATTCAGGGTAGGTCTTAACCGTTCTGGAAACACCCTCATAGGCATACCCAGAGGTATGTTTTCATGTGATTCTAAGTCCCATAAAGTTGACAGCAAAGATTAACTGTCACATACTATAACTCCTGGCAATAGTCAATATAGTAACAAAGTCTATAAGCTTAGAGCCTTGGAGCCAGACAATATCATGTAGCCTGGATATGTAGTAAATCTACCATATAGATATATCTAAGTTCATGCACTTCTTGGAACATGTCCCTATCCTTAATCCAACTGTGTAAACGATGATACAATAGTATTATCTTCCCTTGGAGAGCCTGATTATAAGGAGAGAGCAACATAGCATGCCTAGTGCTCTCCTTTGTGCTTTCTATTTGGTGATTGTTATTTTTCTTTATATTTTTACAAAGACTTGGGGAGAAGAGTTAGGATCTTATTATATAGTCAGTACTAGCCTCAAACTCAAGATCTTCATGCCTCTACCTGCTGAATGCTGGAAATTACAGGTACATTTAGTCCCAGCTTTTCTTCTGTTATCTATCGATATTGGTAACATTAATTCCTGCAGAGGGCAGTCATATGCCTGATGTATTATATTCTTTCAACTTTGCCAGTAGATGTCTATAAAAGTGTTCATGGGGGAATTTTTTTAAGGATTTATTTTACTTATAACTAGGGCATGCTGAGGGAGTATATCTATATGAGTACAGCTGTCTAAACAGACCAGAGGTATGAGATCTCCTAGAGCTAGAATTGCAGGTATGAGCCACCTGATGTGGGTGCTAGGAACCAAGCTGCAGTCTTTTTGCAAGAGCAATGCATTCTCTAAGCTACTAAGCCATCTTTCCAGCTCCACTGTGAGGTTTTTGTTTGTTTGTTTTGTTTTTTTTAAGCCAAGTATGGTGGTGCACACCTTTAATCTCAGTGCTCAAAAGGCAGAGGCAGGCAGACTGAACTGGCCTTTAAGTTTGAGGGCAGTCAATTTACATAGTGAGATGTAGAGATGTGAGGTGTAAATGGATTTTTTTGGGGGGGGGAATGTTGAAATCAATAAGAATTATGACAGAAATAGTATTGGAGTAACAGTGAGCCAGAAGCTAAAAGTACCAAGGAATGAAAAGAGTGACCTTGCAGACCTATGAATGACTGCAGTAGGGAAGGTGGTCGGGCAATGGAGCCTGATGTTACATGATCGAGAACAGGAGACTTTGTACAGGACAGAGAGAGACTATCCTAGCAGTGTGGAATACGAAGGGCACTTACCAGTCCTCCCTTACATTTGAGGAGTATGGAAAAAAAAAAAAAAAAGAGTCCTCCTCTAAAAGGGCTAAGTAAAAGTTGCATTCTTACAGGGTGTTCAGGGAGTTGAAAGCTTTTGAGATGTGGACAAGGATATGCGGATTTGGGTGCTAGCTACCTATGAGTTCCATAGGGCTCAGAAGAAGGATGGGGGTTTCAGGAAATAGGAAAGGTATATATTTAGAATTTATGTTCACTCATTACCATGCCTCTTTTGTATACTATAATTCTCATTTGTATACTTGTATGTTTTCATTTTATGTACCTCTCAATTCAGTTGCCTTACATGGCTTAAATCATTGGGCCAATTAAATCCAATTCTTTGCCTGGTTCATGCCTATAAAACTATCTTTTTTTTTTTTTACACATCATGCTTTAAATCCATGATTATGACCTTAAGTTGACCTTTAATGTTGCCTGGCAATCATACTATATTTCCTTAGTCACTTCCTGTTGGTTTCATTTCTCTAGAATGTTTTATATCTTCAGTCACTTTCTATGGTCACTGTCTCCTTCCTACTTTTTATTTTGAATAGAAGTCCTTGGTTTTTTTGTTTTTGTTTTTTTTTCCACTGAGAAAACTGAGTCAGAAAAGACCTTTCGTGGTCATGAGATACTATTACCCACTTGTAGTGGCGTCCATATTCTCTGCCTTTGCTCCTGTTACCATGAAAGAACTAGTAGTTGGTCATCAGCTTTCTTCTGTCATGAGTCATTCTTCTCTGCATGAATGTTCATTTTCTCCCCAGCTAAAAATCAATGCTTCTTACATTCACCTTCCCTGTATGCTTTATTTTACATAATCTTAACAGAAAACTTTAAAAGCAGTTTTCTATATTTAATGGTAATATTTTCTCTTCTTTCTCTCTTCTTTAAAACTTATACCACCATATATCTGTCCCCATAATTCCAGGAGTAGGAACAGTCTGACTTAGCAGTTGACAACGCTGGTATCTACCTCTGCCATTTCTCAGTACTTACCTAACGTTCTGACCAGTTCATTGGTTGCTCCTTGACATGTCTTCTTTGTTTGCCTTTTAGGATACTTGTCAGTAATCTAGAAGGATATGAGATTTTGCCTGATTGCTGTGCTGGTGCTTTCACTCTTGCTAAAGGTCCACTCTCAGAGATCGCAGGAACAAAACAGGAAGGGAGGTCAGTGTGCCCCATTCTGGGTCCTGGTACCCCAGAGACATGCCTCTAAGCTTCCTCAACTAACACCTGAATCCCACTACATCTCTCTCTTTTGTTTAACTAAGAAAGTTAGATCTCTCTGTTATAAATACGTGTTTCTCATTTTTGACTAACAAGCCAAAAAGTAAATGTATTAACACTTTAACTAAAGAATTAGTTCTTTTTTTTCAAGTGAAACATCTTTTGAAGCCCTCCTGTCTACAGAATCAAAGCAGAGTTGTTGTTGCAGTAGGAACTCTGAAAGTACAGTGCATGACCACAGAGCTCATGTGAATTCTTGAGGACCTAGTAAAGTAGGGACTCATTGAGCTTGTATTCCATGGGTTGGTCTGAATCTTCCTTCTGAGTGATCATTAAAACTTGTTTTCCCTGAAAGTCCACCCACTGTTTTTACTTTTCTAAGTTCTTTCTCTGACTTCTGTCTATTCTATAGACACTACGTATTTTTTATTGTTTGTTTCTTTTTTTGTAAATTCTCTTCTACAGATAAAGAAGATTTGGACATTATTTATGTATATCTAAAAGATTAAAATATTCTGAGCTTCCATGTTTTAATTTTTTCCTCCAGGATATTTGGAAAGCTGCCACAGGAGCTTTCTTTCTTTATAAAATTTCTTTCTTGCTGCTTTCTTTCTTTATAAAATTATCTGTCTCCCTATTTATTTGTTGTGTGTGTGCACAGGCATGTGGGTGGGCACATGCAGGCATGTGTAAGTCAGAGGATAACTCTGAAGAGTTCTTCCTGCCATCTGTGGGACCTGTAATTCAAACTCAGATTGTCAGGTCTGCACACAAGCACCTCTACTTGCTGGGCCTCTGTATCTTATCCTATAGCCTGTAGCGTACTATAGCAGAGAATTTAATAAATTTAGCATAGTATATCCATATAATGTATATTAGTTATATGTATAATGCCTTGGAGTTTTTATTGTGATAAAACTTTATGAACAAGAGCAGCATGGAGAGAAAACGGAATGATTTCAGCTTACAGCTCTCAGGTCATACTCTGTCACTGAGGGAAAGAGCAGGAACCAGGAGGCAGCATTTGAAGTAGAGGCCATAGAGGAATATTACTTTACTTATTGGCTTGTTCCCATGTCTTGCTTAGCCTCCTTTCTTACACAGCCCAGGACCACCTATTTCAGTTTGGCACTGCCCATTCAGACAGTACCCCACATACTTGTTTACAGGCCAATTTTATGAATGCATTTTCTCAGTTAAGTTCCCTCTGCTCAGATACGTCTAGATTTGTGTCACACTGACAAAAACAAGCCAGCACATATGACAGTTGGTCTTTTTATTTAATGTAGTGTTTTTTATTGAGAAAACAAGTAAGTTATAATATCACTTTTGTTTTAAAAATATGCTCAAAACTCTTATGTCTATTTAAATGTATAAATAAACAGGATATTTACAAGGCAGGTGTGGTGGCACATGTCTGTAGTTTCAGCACTCCTAACATTTGAGGACAAAAGAATCACTGAGGCCAGCGTAAGTTACATAGTAAGCCTGTCTCATAAACAAACAAGAAGCGTGTTCGTAGGACATGGTCACAATATCTGCTTGAAACAAAACCAGAAACAAAGCAGAACTTTGGTGTTTCATATCCAAACCACATTAAAGGTAGTTTGAGGCTCCTCCCATACCATACTTCAGAATTCCTTTATCATTACATTCAAATAAAATTTCCTGACTCTGAATGTCTATTTCATTCCCTCTAGACTTGCCCACTTGGCTTTGAATACTTTCACTTTTTATTTGTACCAAAATTAACTTGTCAGGAAAGAAAAGGAAGCTATAAAAATTATTCCTAGAATGGTGGCCTGCACCTGTAATCTAAACATTCTGGAAACTGAGCAGGAGGATAAAGTTGAAGTAGCCTGAGACATCAAGACTCAGCTCACAAACAAAAGAATAGTGCTAAAGATGACCCCTCTGTAAAAGACACTTACTGAGCAAACCTGATGGCATGAGTTTGATCCCTAGATACTGAGCACTGACTCCTGAAAGTTGTCTGCCCTCTCAGTAAGTTCTTAGTGGCTTATGGTATAATTTATGGTATAAAGCATTTTTCTAGTATTTGCAAATTTGATTCCCAGCACAATTTAATGGAAAAATAAATCTCTTTTTACCTTATGACCAGAATTGGTCGTTGCCATATTGAAAGGCACCAGATTTCAAAATTAAAATAATTGTGTTCAGATCTTCTAATGAGTTTGTCACTTATGCCCAGGGTTAAAGCCCTTTCCTAGTGATGTGTGCAGTATCTATTCAGCTCAGGTAGGACACCAACTACGGACCAAAACCACATTTCGCTCAAGTTTAGTGAACTAGTGAATTTATTAGGATTCCTTAAGAGTAAAGTGATATGCTACTTACAGGAGTATAGATCATTGAAAAGCCAAGCTCAGCATGGGCACTGACTCAGAAGTTGCATTGCTGGAATTCATTGTGGAACTTCCAGGCAGCTTGGTAGGTTGTAGAGTCTCTGCCTACTAAGTTGCAGTCTCTTCTCTGGAGCAGTTATCACCTTGGGGAGGAAGCTTGTGAATCTTCTGAGTTTAAAGAGTTTCCTGAGATTTGAAAGCTTTATTTCTTGAGCCTTTTTAGTTTCACTGAGGTCTCCAATCTTAAGAAGCGTTCATCTGGGAGGAGATGTTTCAGTCTGGAAGGAATTACTACACAACACTCTGAATACCCTTCATTTATTACCTCATTGGTTTGCTTCTGGAGCTTACAGAGACCCTGACCCTGTATGCTTAGATTTGCTTCCCAAATTCTGCTCTCCATGGTAGTCTAAAGTGATAGATAGACCTGTGAAAATCTGAATTTGACTCCCCTCCCCTCAATTTAAAACTTGTAACAAGAATTTTATGATGTCTCCCTGATACATCTTTACTCTTTTATCTTCTGAGAGCCAGCTTACACTTGAATAGTACCAGAAGGTGTGTAGAAGGTACCTTCCGCTTTGTTCCCTCTACTCACCCAGTACCTTTCCTGCTGCCCTGCAGCCAACTGTGTCTGTTCTGCTCCAGGAGTGGGCATGGCAGTACCTATTTGACCAAAGATTAGGTATCTTCCTTTTCTTCCAGATTCCACAGAGCCACCCCGATGAGTGGCATCTGATCTGTGGTAGCACTCAAATGCTTGTCACTTTAGAGCATAATCGTTTCTATGGTCAATTCTTTATAATGTCCAAGGCAATTGTTTTGCTATTTTAGAATATATAATAGTGATGTTTTTTTTAAATAATAGTGATTTTGGATGTGTGTGTGTGTGTGTGTGTGTGTGTGTGTGTGTGTGTGTGTGTGTGTGGTGTGATAGGAGTTTAATCCAGGATCTCACATGTGCCAAGCAAATCCCCTACCACTGAATTAGCTGAAACCCTAACTTTATTGTTTCTTTGTTTAAAACTGTAACAGTTTAACTCCAAATTTTCTTTTAAAAATATAAATATGAGGTATGCGCTAAGCATGCACATAGACTATTGCATGTATGTATTATGTCTATATGTATGCCTGGTGCCCACAAGGGCCAGAAGGGGGCATCAGATCACCTGGAATGGCAGTTAAGACTAACAGTTGTGAGCCACTATATAGGTGCTGGGAATTGAACCCAGGTTCACTGGAAGAGCAACCAGTGCTCTTAAACACTGAGCTATCTCTCCAGACCCTCAAATTTTCTTTCTGGAGCCAGTAACTTTACAAATGGTATGCAATAAAAATGAATCACCAGTTCATTCATTGTGTTTCCCACATCAAATAATATCTGGTAAACACATTTTTTTTTTTTCCTAATTCAAACCAAGAAAAGAAAATTCTGCTTTTCTCTTAATCTCTGGACCCCAGAGCCACCTTCTGTAGCATTTTCCCAAAGGAGAAGGTGAAATCTGAAGGAAGGAAGTGCCTCGAGCAGGTTATCAGATTAAGTTGGTACAGAAGCAGGTGCTGGACAAGGAGCTGAAGTACTGCCCTCTTGGGGTGTTTCATTCACCCACCCCTCAGCTTTTCTCGTTTAGTACAGAACAGAGGGGTTATTTGCAATTTTTAAAATTAAAATCTAAATATATTATTTTCCCCTTCTACTACTTCAAGTACTCTCATATACTTTACTCCCTCTCAAATTCATGACCTCTCTCTCTTGAAGGAGGGAAGGAAAAGGGGGGGGGGAAGAGAGAGAGAGAGAGAGAGAGAGAGAGAGAGAGAGAGAGAGAGAATGAATAACAACCTGCTAAGTCAGTTAGTGTTTCTTAGATGTGTATGTCCATGCTTCCAGGACTGAGCACTTTGTATGAGATAACGAGTTAGGGGTTCGTCCTCGGGATAGATTAATTCTTCTCTCATCAGTCATGGTTGCCTGTAGTTCTTGGTCTAGGGCTGGGGCCCGGCAGGAACTGGTGGGTGATAAGTTTAAGTTTTGGGTGGCATACACCTTTAATCCCAGCAGAGAGGCAGAGGCAGGGTGATCTTTGTGAGTTTGAGGCCAGCCTGGTTCACATGGCACGTTTCAGGACAGCCAGGGCTACATGGAGAGACCCTGCCTCAACATCAGAAATAAAATAAAACAAATGCAAGCTTTTAGCACTTCCTACCTCGTGTACACAGATTAGGTCATCTGAAATATTGTATAATATTCTTTATACTTCTCTCTGAACATTCCTAAACTCTAAATATTATTTTGTACTTAAGTATACATTCCCTTAGACAAATAAGATCTCATGAAAATATTTCTCCTTTTTAGTTTATTTTCTCAACTATTGAGAACTGAGTACAATGAATACAACATTACAGGTCTCTTCTTGTTTCCTCAAGTAGTTCTATGATACCTGTGTATTTTGTATCCTTCCAAACTGTCCTCTTGGAAGCAGTTTCCATACTGAGTCATCAGCCAAAATTTCCTTTATTTTCCAGGCAGAGCAATAGTTTTATTATTTTTAAATGACTCATTACTTATGAGTCATCATACCTTCTGGATTCTCTTAAATAAAGAGTTTTAAAGAAAACTTTCTATAGTTCTCATAAGACCCTTCAGATGACCCATTTCAATGACATGGAAATTCAACCAATTCCAATGGCAGTTAAAGCCTTTAGCTCAGTTTATGTTATGCTGTTCATTTCTTTTTGAACCCTTTCACTGACTGAGGTAAACAATGGAATTTCTTTACCTCATATTCTCTGCTCCAGATGTTTCCTGAATTGGAACAATTTGTGTAATAATACTTTTCTCTGTTTTCCATCATTATGTTTATGGTTCTTAAGGTTTTATTAACATCCTGTCTTTCTCTATGAAATAAAGCAGAAACATCCATAAAAGTTAAGCTCAGTTCTGTGTTCTTTGGTACATGAAATCTTTGTAATTGAACATATTTCAAAAATAAATAGTCTCTATTCTTTAATTTTGTGACATATTTGGCTGGTTCTTTACCTGCTCTTTGAAAATTCATTCTTTTACCTATCTTGAATTTGGTTTGTTTTTGTGAGACAGGGTGTCTCTGTGTAACAGCCCTGGCTGTCCTGGAACTCACTCTGTAGACCAGGCTGGCTTCAAACTCAGATCCGCCTGCCTCTGCCTCTGCCTCCTGAGATTAAAGGCTTGCACCACCACCACAGGTTCTTTTTCCTGTTAGCTCCTCCTTACATTAGATGTCTCAGCATCCTGCATATACTCAATCTCATCTATGTTTGAGGCTCTAAAGATTTTATCTAGTATTTTCTCTTTATTTCAACTCTTCTCTCTTTGCTGCTGAGTATATCCACCTGCACCATTAGTATCTCCTGAATGTGTTATTGAAACAACCTATGCCTGAAGCTGAATTCATTCACTCTGCATCATTGACCTCAACTTCCCGTAACACATAAGCAGGCCCAGTCTCATCTCCACACTGCTCTAAAATCCCTTTTTAATTGCTAGAATTTGATACAAATGTTATTTGGATATTTCTTGTTTAAGGTATCAATCTTAAATGCCTTTTTATGATAATCTTTCTATATGGGCCCACTCTTTATAGAGTCAATCACCATCAACTTTTTCTTTATTGTTGTAATTTATTTTTATATTGCTAAGTGCATCCTTGCTTCTAATTCATCATTCATTAATTTTAAATATTTACTATGAACTTGGCTCTCACTATTTTATCACATTAACAAAATAAAGAATACAGTTATATGTTCACAGTGAATTCAGAAAATATATTTGACAAATTTAGATGCACATAAGAGATTTTGAGCAGTATATATGATTATTTGTTTTTGTTTTTATCAAAGGTATCAACATAACTCAAGAAGACAAAATACTCTTTAAAAAAAAAATGGTACTGGGATATGACTTCCTGGCCTTGTGTACTCACCAAGTATTGTACTTAGCTACACACCTAGCCCCAGGGATCAGTCTTTCAAAAAGTGTCACATACCTAAATACAGAAGCTAAAACTATAAAACTACAACAACAGAGATGGCTCAGCAGTTAAGAGCACTTGCTTCTCACGGAAACCTGGGTTCAGTTTCCAACACCCATCTGGTAGCTCATAATTATGTGTAGCTTCAGTTCTAGAGGATCTTATACCCTTTTCTGGCCACTGCTAATACTGCATGCATGTACACACAAGCACAACACACATAGAATAAAAATAATTATTTTTAAAGCTACGGGAAAGATCCTTATGAACATAGGAGGTGCAAAGACCTTAAGATACAGATGGATCAACTGTAAAAGAAAAATTGAATAATTGGATTGATAAAAATTAGTGACTATATTCTTACCTTTAGGATTTTGGAAACTTGAGGTCTGATAAACTTCTCAGTGTATTTCAAGAATTCCTGCTAGTAATTAATGTGATCATAACAGGAAAATATTTCTCATTGCTACTTTATTAAAATACATTTATAACCAGACTTTACTTTTCAAGCCTTACCTTTTTGTGTGAAAATTTATACAATTTTCTTCTACTTTGAGGTTTTTGTATCTTTGCATTATTTTGCTTAAAGTTAGGGGGCACTTTTATTTTTGTTCAGTTTTAAAAGAAGTCTGTGAGATTCAGCAAGATAGCTTAGTGACTGAAGATTCATACACCTTATGCCTAACAACCTGAATTCACTCCCCTGAACTTCTATAAAGATGGAAGGAGAGAACCAACTCCATAAATTGGTCTGACAGCCAGATAGAACACCCACACATCACATCCAGTGGGCAACTTTCAGGGGTTAGTTATCTGCCTTTCTACCATGTGGGTCCCAAAGATTGAATTCAGGCCCTTGGGCAAACACCTTTACGTGATAAACTACTTCTCAGGCCATAGGTTTGTTTTTAAAACAGTATCATGTAACTCAAGCTACTCTCAAATTCTCTATGTAGTAAAGTCTTGAACTCCTGATCCTCCTGCTTATATTTCCCACGTATTAGAATTGCAGGCATGAACCACCATACCCAACTTCTAGTTTTATTACCTTTCTATCTTTTTCTTATTGACCTCTGAAGAATGTGGTTCCTCTGATTAACGCAAAATTATGAATGATTCCGGACCGTGTCCTCAGTTCAGAGCTGTTGTCATGTTACATGCTTGCCCTGAGTAACTTCTCTGTGCTGCATCTCCACCTGTAATCTTTCTGTTGACTATGTTTACATTTTATTCAGTCATCACCTTTGGTTGTTCAGTGAGTATCTCCCTATATATCACAGTAACAATGAAACCATTTTTTTTTACAACTTTTCTTGTGTTAGAGCTCAGTCTCTTCCTGTTATCTGCTGTGCTTCCCTCTGATTGCCTCATTAACAGTGAATATCCTAAGAATCTTTACCATGGCTTATTCAGCATCATTCTCCCAATGCCTGACATCAAAGAGAAAGTGTTTTATGAATAAATTAGAGCAATAGCACTTATTAAGCATTCCCTTTGCCCTAGGTGTTATAGCCTAGCATGTGTGAGATACCATAATTTTAATCCTTAGCACTAAAAAAAAAAAAATTGAAAAGTCACATAAATATATTTTAATAAATGGATAGTAACAAAAAATGGTATGATACCACTCAGCAATAATAAGGGATACCTTGTTATACAGGATAATGTGAGATATTGGGAGAACCCAGTCTACATAGTTGTCCACTTGTTTCTTACACTGTGTCCCAAACAGTAAATTGCTGATTTATATATACATATACATACGTGTATATTTATACGTACACATGTACTTTTTAAAGAATTTTAGATTCATAGGGCCAATCTCTTTTCCAGAACAATGACAAATTTATACTTCTACAATTAGAGTAAAAGAGGTACTCTTTGCCCTGGAATAATACATTCCACATGTTGATTTGGTAAATAAAAATATAGAAGTACATTAGATTAACCTTAACTTCCTTGATCACTGGTGAGCCTGGACATCTTTTCATTTAATTTTGAGACATTTTGTCATTGTTCATTAGTAAAGATTTTCCTAGAAACAGTTAAATAATAGTTTAGGAAAGTATGCCAAATAACGCAACACCATCTGTGTTTTTAATAGTGAAGAATATTATTTGTGCATGTCAGAATCTGATACCAGTTGAATGAGGGTAGTTTTGTTAGTAAAAAAGGTGATCTTCTATGACTAGAAAATAAAATATTTTTTAAATTACAAAATTGTAGCATTGGAAAACAAATCTTTATTTATTGGTGTTTCTCATTGATGTGTGTGGCCTCAGAAAGTAGTGCAAGATTCTTCTGAGCAGGAGAGATGGCATAGTTATGTATCTTGAATGTATTGGTAGTTACAGAAGAAAAGTATCAACATTCCCTCAAAAGGAGTGGATATATAGAAAACTGATGAAGTCCAAGTACAGTTCTGTGACTCATAGTACTAATATCACGTTTTGATTTTGGTCACTGAACTGTAAAGTATACTGTTATTACTTGGGGGAAACTAAGCAAAGGGATTCACAGGAACTTTGTATGTCTAAAGGATTTTACAACTTAAAAAAATTAATTTAAATGCAGTTAAGTTCTTTGTTATCCTAGCCACATTTGAAGTATTCCCATGTGGCAAACTATAAGTATATCAGATAGTAGAGAATATTTACACTAACTTTGGAAAGTTCTTCTATTGCATAACATATAGTTTTTGTTTTATTTCAAATTCTAGAATAACATGAATTCTTCCATGCTACTTTATTAGCCAGTTGTTTGGATACTATTCAGGCCTAAGCAAAATATTTTGCCTGTTTTCTGAAATTTCTCAAAAAAAAAAAACAAAAAACAAAAAACAAATCTTGGTGGGTTTTTTTGTTTGTTTCTTTTTTTGTTGCTGTTGTTAATTTAAGAAGTACTCTGACATATGTTTTAATATATATTGGGCATTTAAATTTTCCAGTACTTAATGTATTTTGATTAGTACAGATTAACTATATTAGGAAATAGTCCTGACATAGCCCATATAGTTATGTGATGGCTTCTCAACATTATTGGTTGAATTTCCCTTGTATCCTTATTCAACATTCTCTTAAAATTGTAGATTTATAGCTGGGTAGAGTGCTGAACACCTATAATCCCAGCACTTGGGAGGCTAGCTTGGGCTGCATATTACCAAACCAACCCTATACTGGTACTATATAGCAAGTTACCATAAAGCAAAACCCTGTCTCAGTGCCCACAAACAAACAAACGAATAAATAAATAAATAAATAAATAAATAAATAAATAAATAAATAAATAAATAAACAAACAAACAAACAAACAAACAAATAAACAAACAAACAAATAAATAAATAAATAAATATGTTTCGAAAAAGGTCTGTCATTCTAATGTTTGAAGTTATTTTTTAATTTATTTTTGTTTTTACTTAAGTGTGTGTGTGTGTGTGTGTGTGATTATATGCCATGTGTGTACAGATGCCTCCAGAGGCCAATAGATGGCATGATATCCCCTAAAATTGGAGTTATAGGCCACTGTGAGCTGCCAGATGCGGTTGCTGCAAACTGAACTCAGGTACTGTGGAAGAACAGAAAGTGCTCTTAACCCTTAAGTCACCTGTCTTGCCCCAACTTGATGCTGTTTTTATGCTTTGTTTTTGGGTTGTTGGGTTGTATTTCTTTTGAAAAGATAATCCCTCCCATTGTGTGTTTAGCTTTTGTTCCATGACACATTTTATGGTTGGGCTACTTTAAATTTCCCTTAATTACTGGACATCTCTGTTACTGTGGAACATCTTTCTGCATCAGCTCTGTCCAGTCTTAATATATCTAGTTTTATATAAGCCACCTGAATTGCTGAAGACAAACAAGTTGAGGATGAGGTAGTAATTAATTCAAACTCTCTTTACATAGCAACTAAATTAAGACGCAGGTTAAGGAGCACGGTATGATGGCATACTTCTATTATCCTAGCATGTAAGAGGAAGAGGCAGGAGAATTGCTTCAAGTTGAAAGCCAGCCAAGGCTACATCATGAGACCCATTCAGATCTACCTGAAGAAAACTGTGGTAATATGTTGCACGAATAAAGGAAACCCAGAGCCAGATATCAGGGAAAGGCTGAGATATCAAAGAGAGGAAACACCACAGTCAGATCTCACCCAGCTGTCTTCCAGCTTCCTCAGCCTCACTCCTCGTGGCTTCTACTGCCTGCTCTTTCTATCCCTGCCTTAAATACCTTCTTCACCCAGTTGTTTAACATCCAGGTTAAGATTAAAGGCATGGTACACACCTGCCTGCCTGAGAGCCTGGGACTCCCTCTGTAAACTAAGCTGGCCTCAAACTCAGGTTTGCTGGAATTAAAGGTGTAGGTCACCATTTCCACCCAGTTGGGCATAGATCACCACTACTGGATATTCCCTGTGCTGGGATTAAAGGTGTAAATCACCACTCTCTGATCCTCTTGGATCGACTGTGGATAGATCCCTCTGATATTTCAGACTGGTTTTTATTAAATATGAAACATATTCCCACAACAGTTTATCTAGAACACCATCAAAGAATATTTAGAAGATAAAGAATTAGAAATTAAGCTGGGCAGTGGTGGTGCATGCCTGTAATACCAGCACTCAGCAGGCAGAAGCAGGTGAATCTCTGTAAATCAAGGCCAGCCTGATCTACAAAGCAAGTTCCAGAACAACTGGGCTATTACACAAAGAAATCCTGTTTTGAAAAAGAAAGGGAAAAAAATCAGAAATTAGGAGTGGGAGCTATATCTCGTTAGCAAAACTTTAATATTAATTATAATGTTTTAATACTGATATAAAACACTGACCTAAATTTTAACACAAGAAAGATTTCTTTCAGGACGTGGTAGTAAATGTCTATAATCTCAGCACACAAGAGGCAAAAGCAGAGCAGTTTGAGCCTATACTACATAGAAAGACACTGTGTCAGAACAACTGCTCTTTTACATTGTTTCTGTAATCACTAACTTTCCAGTACCTAAATAAGTAAAGGATAATAATAGATAGCCTACCAAAAACAAATGAATGAAGTAAGTACAATAGTTTTATAGGATTAAAGAAATAAAATATGAACACATTTTTCGTTTTGTTTATTTTTTCATTAAAAGGGTTTTTTTTTTAAAATTTTACATACCAATCACAGTTCCCCTCCCTCTCCTCCTCCCATTCCCCCCCTCAGCTTTCCCGTTCCCCCTCCATTCCTCAGAGAGGATAAGGCCTCCCGTGGGGAGTCAACAAAGTCTGGCACATCAAGTTGAGGCAGGATCAAGCCCCTCCCCACTGCATCAAGGCTGAGCAAGGTGTCCCTCGGTAGGGAATGGGCTCCAGAAAGCCAGTTCATGTACCAGGGATAAGTCCTTGTTCCACTGCCAGAAACCCCACAAGCCTTTCCCAAATCACACAACTGTCATGCACATTCAGAGGGCATAGTTTGCTTCTATACAGGCGCCCCAGCTGTCATTCCAGAGTCAATGAGCTCCCATTAGCTCTAATCATCTGTCTCTGTGGGTTTCCCTATCGTGATCTTGACCCCTTTGCTCATATAATCCTTCCTCCCTCTCTTTGACTGGATTGGGAGCTTGACCCAGTACTTAGCTGTGAGTCTCTGCATCTGCTTCTATCAGTTGCTAGATGAAGGCTCTATGGTGACAATTAGGGTGGTCATCAGTTTGATTACAGGGGAAGGCCAATTCAGGCATCCCGTCTACTATTGCTTTGAGTCTTAGCTGGGGTTATCCTTGTGGATTCCTGCTTCCCTAGCACCAGGTTTCCCTCTAACCCCAAAATGGCTTCCTCTATTAGGATATCTATTTCATTGCTCTTCCTCTGTGTCTCTCCCCCAATTCTACCACCCCATTCCCTCAACTCCCCTCCCATGCTCCCATCCCAATTTACTCAGATTTTATCTATTTCCCCTTCCTGGGGGAATCCATGGATGGCTCTCTTAGGATCCTTCTTGTTACCTAGTTTCTCTAGGGTTGTGGATTGTAGCCTGGTAGGAGCATCTAGGTTGTCTGCAGGTTCTGGCTATTACAAATAATGCTGCTATGAACAAAGCTGAGAAAATGTCATTGTGGTATGAATGTGCATCTTTTGGGTATATGCCCAAGAGTGGTATTATTGAATCATGAAGTAGATTGATTCCCAATTTTCTGAGAAACTGCTATACTGATTTCCAGAGTGGTGGTACAAGCTTATATTTTCACCAGCAATGGAAGAATGTTTCCTTTGCTCCACAACCCCTCCAGCACAGGCTGTCACCAATATTTTTGATTCTAGCCATTCTGACAGGTGCAAGATGATATCTCAGAGTTGTTTTGATTTGCATTTCCCTAATGGCTAAGGATGTTGAACAATTCTTTAAGTGTCTTTCGGCCATTTGAGATTCTTCGGTTGAGAATTCTGTTTAGATTTGTACTCCATGTTTTAATTTGATTATGTGGTATGTTGATATCTAGCTTCTTGAGTTATTTATGTATTTTATAAATCAGTCCCCTGTCAGATGTAGGGTTGGTGAAGATCTCTTCCCATTCTGCAGGCTGTTGTTTTGTCTTATTCACTGTGTCCTTTGCCTTACAGAAGCTTCTCAGTTTCAGGAGGTCCCATTTACTAATTGCTGCTCTCAGTGTCAGTGCTACTGCTGTTATATTTAGGAAGTGGTCTGTTTGCACTCTTTTATACCAGCACTGTTTGTTGAAGATGCTTTCTTTTTTCCATTGTATATTTTTGGCTTCTTTGTCAAAAATCAGATGTTTGTAGTTGTGTGGATTAATGTCAGGGTCTTCAGTTCAATTCCATTGATCCACATGATTGTTTTTATGCCAATACCAAGCTGTTTTTATAACGATAGCTCTATAGTAGAGCTCAAAGTCAGAGATGGTGATGCCTCTAGAAGTTCATGTATTGTACAGGATTGTTTTGGCAATTCTGGGGGGTTTTTGTTTTGTTTTGTTTTGTTTTGTTTTTCTATATGAAGTTGAGTATTGTTCATTTGAGGTTTGTGAAGAATTGTATTGGGAGTTTGATGGGGATTGCATTGAATCTATATACTGCTTTTGGAAAGACTGCTATTTTCATTATGTTGATTCTACCTATCCAAAAGCATGGGAGATCTTTCCATTTTCCAATATCTTCTTTACTAACTTAAACTTCTTGTCATGCAGGTCTTTAACTTGTTTGGTTAGAGTTACCTCAAGATATTTTAAGTTATTTGTGGATATTGTAAAGGGTGATATTTCCCTGAATTCTTTTTCAGCCAGTTTATCATTTGTATATAGAAGGGCTATTGATTTTTTTTGTTAATTTTTGCACAAATTCTAATTAGAATATAGTGAAAATTCAGAGCCAGATATTGGGGAAAAGTTGGAATGTCAGAGAGAGGAAACGGACCACAGCCAATTCTCACCCAGCCAACTTCTCAGGACAAACAGGGTAAACGCTATCTTCAGGAGTCCTCATTCTAGTTGTTTCTACAGAATGCTTGAATTTCTTCTTTGTCCTGCCTAATATATCTTCCCCGTCCAGCTGTTTCACTTCCAGTTCAACTCTGTATCATAATCCTAGAGTTAGGATTAAAGATGTGAGCTTTCCGTATTCACAGAAATACGGAAAGATCTCTGTCTCCTGAGTGATTGGATTAAAGGTGTGGGTCACCCCCCTTCTTGGTTTGACTGTGGATGTTTCTGTTCTCAGATATTTCAGGCTGATTTTATTAAATATACAATATGTCACCACAGTTAACCTTGTATTGTGCATAATGGAACATGCCTTTAATGCCAGCAACACTCAGAAAACAGAAGCAGGTAGATTTCTGTGAGTTCAATGCCAGCCTAGTCTATATATCATGTTCCATGTTAGCCATGGCTACGTAGTGACACCCTGTCTTAAAACAAACAATCACCAATGCCAATGATGGTCCAGTAACATTTATATTCTTCACTGCTATATTTATCTTTCCTATCATACCTTAATGTACCATTCTTGATTCATCCATATTACACATTCTGTGGCTCAGCAAATCATGTTGGCTATACCTTTGAAATAGATACATCTAAACATCTGCTGCACTGTTACTATCTTGGTCCTAACTTCTCAGCATTCCTGCCTGGCCACTTGCAGTCCTGTTTATTTCCCTGTTTCTTTTCTTGTCTTCTGTGTGCCTGAAAGCACCATCCGAAATCATCTGTTTAAAATGTGACTCTCATTGGGTTACTTCTCTATTCTCTATTCATCAGTTGTGTCCTGGTGCTCACAGAGTTAAAACAATTCCATACAAAGATCCATGGATCATGCCTATTTAGACTCCACCTTTCCTTTTTGGACCTTACCGCTTACACTATTTATTCTTGCTTTCTCTCATTATCCTGGTAGTAAATCAAGGATGAGCCCACCTCAGGACCCTTGCACTTAACATTTAACTGCCTGATATGATTTACCTGGTAATACTTTTTGGCATGCTCCTCCTTCTTCTATAGATCTTTGTTCAGTGATCAATGAAGTTGCCTCTGATTTCTCTCCTTAAACACTTTTTTTTTCTGAATTCTTACTGCTTGATTTTCCCCGTAATACATATCTAATGAATTATATGCTTATTTACATGTTTCTTTTTTTCCAACTAGATTTTCATGCCAGTAAGGGCAAGGCCATTATTTCATTCACTGCTGTAACTTACCCTTGGCATGTCGAAAGAGCCAAGGACATAGTAGGCATTTTGTGTTTTGTGATTAAATGGCATTGACAGAACATTCTTTGAAAGTTATTAGTACAGATTTTACAAGCTGTTTTTAAAGTATGGATAATTAACAAAATGTTATGCACATGGTAAAAAAAAAAAAAAGAGAGAAAGAAATGTACATGAAGCAAGGTCCAAGTATATGGGACCAAGAACATTACTATGAAGTGTGGGTTTTTTTGTATGTGAGAACAGAGATTATAGAATAATAATTCCCAACTGTAGAGGAACTTTCAAAATTAGGAATAGCTGGCAGTCTTTGAGAAGAGACTAGGTTAATAGAAGCAGAGGGTTGGTGCAGGGGAGCAGTAGAAAATACAGGGATGGGAGGCTTAGAAACCTGTCAGGGGGGCTTAAAAGTGGATCAGAAGGCGATTGTGATCCATGAAGAGAACAATAGTGTTCATTCTTTAGCCCTCATGATGAGACAACTTTCTAGGGATAAGCTTGTTACTGTCATATGAGATAATATAGGAATTATCAGTTAGGCATATACAAGAAGGCAGAATTGAAGAACTACTTGAATGCTGAGTACAGAGTATGAAAAAACAAAGTCCTGTATTAAATATCAGCAGCAAGATGATGGAAAGTAGAGATCATTGAGTAACTGCATGTGTTTAATTATTTTCTTCTTTCATTATAGGTTTCTTTATTATTTGCAGAAAAATGGACCACTTATGGATTTGGGATACTCAGTTATCACAATACTCACATACCACCAACTAAAATTCATATGACAGTTTATGGAAATAAATCTTCATAATATAGAACCACTGAAGAATTACAAGAAGATATTCTTTCATAAAAATAATACTATAGTATCAAGTTATTAAATGAAACTAAAGTGCATAATATTTAAATTATTAGACTTGCTAACATAAGCATACATGTGCATCAGCTACTGTATACTGATAGTTATTAAACCTCAAATTTAAGTATTTCACTTCATAGAAAAGTTACTATATTTTGCAAGAAGCCACTGAACATTGTCGTTAAATATTTTTTCAGCAAGGTGTCATTTCAAGAAAATTTTTTTGAAACAAAGTCTATAAAGTTCCAAGTCCTACCACTAAGTGAATTTGATATTATGGCAGCAACTTACAGACTTGTAGTTAGCACCGTGAACCATTATAGCAGTGTACTGATAGACCGGCGTTTTGAACAAGCCATACATTATTGCACTGGAACCTGCCACACCTTCACACATGGAGTAGACTGCATTGTGGTGCATCATAGTGTTTGTGCAGACCTCTTGCATATCCCTGTGTCTCAGTTCAAAGATGTGGATCTGAACTCTGTGTTTTTGCCCCATGAAAATGGGCTTTCCTCAACTGAAGACTATCACCATCAGGCCCTCTCAGGCGTACCCAGGGCCAAGAGAGCATCTACATTTCAGAATACCTGTAACTTAAAGGACATTGCAGGAGAAGCAATCAGCTTTGCCAGTGGGAAAATAAAAGAATTTTCCCTGGAAAGACTCAGAAATTCACACCATGCAGCTTACAAAAAAGGAAGGAAAGTTAAATCTGACTCATTTAATAGGAGGTCAGTTGATTTTGACTTACTTTGTGGCCATTATAATAATGATGGGACTTCTCCATCCTTTGACTTACTCCGGAGTTCCTCAGTTGAGGAAAAATCTTTATCTCATAGAAATTCCTTTGATACAAACCTGACTTCCATGCTTCTTCAGAACTTTTCTGAAGAAGACCTAGTTACTCAGATTTTGGAAAAACATAAAATAGATCATTTTTCTTCTGGGACAGACATAAAAATGTGTTTGGACATCTTACTGAAATGCTCTGAAGATTTGAAAAAATGTACAGACATCATAAAACAGTGCATAAAGAAGAAGTCAGGAGCTAGCATCAGTGAAGGAAATGGCAATGATGCGATTTCTAACTCTGAAACTGTCTATATGAATGTAATGACCAGGCTAGCATACTACCTGAGAAAGTTACCATTCGAATTTATGCAGTCTGGGAATAATGAGGCTGTAGATTTAACAGAACTTGTCAGTAATATACCTAACTTACAACTGACTCCATTCTCCCCAATATATGGGACTGAACAGCCCCCTAAATATGAAGATGTTGTTCATCTCTCAGCCATTGACTCTGGACAGTTTCAGGCTGTTGATTTGCAAGATGACAAACATAAGTTTAAACAAGCAGACACTATAAAAGCCACTCCAAACAACACAAATTCCTTGTGTAGCTTGGAGGTAAACAATTCTGGTACTTTAAAACCTGTGCAGCTTCAAGCATTGTCTTTAACCATGAATCCTTTGGAGAATGTTTCTTCTGGTAACTTAATGGAAACTCTTTATATTGAAGAAGAATCAGATGGAAAGAAGTCACTATTAGATGAAGGACAGAAAACAGAGAATGGACAAGGTCAGTGTCTACTAAAGGTAAATGAACATAAAGAATTTTCAGACCATGATACTCCTCTTAAAAAATGTCCTGCCTTAAAGCCAACGACGGTTCATCCACCTAAGGAAGAATCTAAATTAGAAGTTCCTACCATTGAACTAAAAAACCAGAGACACTTTATGAATCCCAGTAGTCAAGAAGAGATAGACAAACTGTTAATGGATTTGGAATCGTTTTCACAGAAGATGGAGACTTCTCTTGGAGAACCACTTGCCAAGGGTAAAAGTATCAGTTCTTTAAATAGCCATGGTCATTTGACTGGTCAGATCCATGAAGATCTTGAAACTAAACCTATAGTCTCTTCACCTGCAGAAAAAGTCTCACCTTCCTGTCTAACGAAGATCATTGAAAACAATGGGCACAAAATGGAGGAAGAGGACCGAGCCCTCTTACTTCGAATTCTAGAAAGCATTGAAGACTTTGCTCAAGAACTAGTTGAATGCAAGTCAGGCAGAGGAAGCCTATCACAAGAAAAGGAAATGATGCAGATTCTACAAGAAACCTTGACACCTTCCTCCCAGGCCAGTTCATCAATCTGTAGGAGCTCTGTTGGTGAGAAAGTCAAAGATAGTTCCTCGGTTGTTTTGATTCAGCAGATGCCAGAGGTGATCAAGGTAAGATCCAAAAGTCAATGAATCCTGAGAATTCTCCAAATACATGTTTTATTATTTGTAAAATGTATAAACAGAAAATAATTTTGTTAGCCATTTTAAGTTCTGTGCTAGGAGTGATCTCAGTTCAGTTGAAAAGAAGCAAAGAATTTGAATTAAGATTGTTTTCATCTGTCCTGTCCATGCACTTCATCTTCCTTCCAGGCACTGAGACTAACAGAAAGTCACTTAGCCCTTAGTATCTATTAATGTTTATAAATGTATGTATGTGTATATATATATATGTGTGTGTGTGTGCATATATAAAGAATTAATATACTCATGTAACACATAAGCAGTGTAATATAACACACAGAGTAGATAATCCTCATCCTTTCCAGGTAACCAAAAAATTAGTCCATCACATATGTGCATTCTTCTGTAAGGCACAGGAGAGGGTACAAAAGACAAACAACCTGAAATTTATTTTTTTTTTTTAAAGTTTTTCAAGACAGGGTATCTCAGTGTAGCCTTAGCTGTCCTGGAACTCACAAAGATCCATCCACCTGCCTCTGCCTCCCAAGTACTAGGATTAAAGGCATGTGCCACCACTGCCCAGATAGAGCCTGCTTCTTAGAACAGCTGAAAATCTAGCTGATGAACCTGAACAGTATTTAAGCATGTAAACATAGTACTGTCAGTGCAACAAGCCTTCAGAGAAAACGTGAGGTTTGTGTCTCTGTCCAAGAATAATATGAATAAATAATATAGAGTAATTATGTCCAAGAATAATTATGAATAAATAATAATCTAGAATCAAAGATGTGCTTTCCAATGATTTTCACTTTCCTCCTATTTACCTTACTGATTGTAAATACTTGGAGAAAGACACTTATTTAATCAGGAGAATCCTGAGTTCAAGGCTAATGTGGAATATATAGTGAGTTGTAGACTAGCCTGAACTTCCTAGAAGACCCTGTCTCAAGGAGACAAGGACTAGGGATAGAAAGCACTTGCCTCTCATGTAATACCCAACAGCAGTGGGTCATGGGGGAGATTATGTGACAAAAGAAAAAAGGTGAATTGTGATCAGATGAATAATCTCCACCTGGTACACATTTATGACTTATGACCATTATTCTGTGCACATCTTTGGTTGTCAGAACATTAAATTTTAAAACAGTATAGTATATACTAAGTTATTAAATGATGATTTTCCTCAGGTGTTCATTGAGCATTTATAGAAACTCAGGATCTCATTTATTGATTCACAAATGTTGATAATGTTAGTTTTAGAGAGAAAGCTTCACTCACAGTCCTGAGGGACTTGGTCTATCCACTGTTTGAGAATTCAGTCCAAGAGACGACAGGGCTGAAGGTGGGAAAGAAGGCTTACTACAGCACTGTTTGTGGCCACACCAGGAGAAAGAGGCCAGACCTACAGCCTGTCTTTATTGAGTTGACAGAGCTCTCAAATTTCTAGAAAAGGGAACAGAAGCAAAGGTTAAAGGTTCACATAACTGAGAGTTTGAATAGCTTAGCAAACTAAGTAGTCTTGGGTAATCCATGCTTGGGTTGATCATTGTCTCTAGATGGTAAGCTATGTTTTTTGGTCACAAGGAAAGTTGCTGTTATCTGTGGGGGTAGTTCCAGTTCTTCTCATGGGATATTTATCTATCAGATCATTTCTTCATGGAATACAAGGAAATACAGGAAAGAAGAGCAAGGTGGAATTAGATGTCCAGATATACATTCTTTAAATGACTTACATGTCCGTGTGCAGAGTTGAACAAAAATCTGACCCTAATTCTAGTGTAGCAAAAGAAATAAGTACAAAATAATACCAAATGTTTAATCTTTCTTTGCGTCATGCACATCCAAATGAAGAGTTGGTGATTTTAGCAAGCACAGCCTCTCAGTCCCTATTATAATATCTTAAAGTTGGGTTATCACTGGGAGAGAAACTGAATAAATCCACTATAAATTTAAAAGAAAAATACTTATCATATTCAAGGCAATACTGATGCACTTAACATGTTACATGTTATGTGGTAACCTCAGAATGATAATGATTTCCTAAGAGCTACAGTTATTGTAACCTAAGCCTGCTAAGACATTTGGATATATTTTCTCAATAATCTGCCTACTTAGTGGAAAATGTCCACCTTCTCTGATAACCTAGTATAATTTCTCACAACCATTATAACAAGAAAGTCTTATTGTGGTACCACATTTTGAATGTTTATTAAGCTCTCTTTCTGCATTATCTCCTACAGAACAAAAGGAGACAATTAAGGAATGAGTCCCTGATAAGACTCCCAGTCTTGGCAGTAGCTCCCCGGTGACATTCTCAATCTAACTCAGCAGCTAACAATGCCACACTAAACACTGAATGAGCTTCCTAGGGTTTTTTGTTTTGTCAACAAATGTTATGGAATCAATGTAATTTAAAATATCATCTCCCAACATTATTTTAAATAAATTTCTATATCAAAAAGTAGAATAAAATTTGATATTTCTGCTTGATAAAAGTTGAAAAATATTAATGAAAGTTAAAGAGACATGAGGTGCTTCATACAGCGAATGACTTTGTACAAGAGGCCATATCTTTGTGTTTTAGTGATTTGTCCTTTCTCATTTAATCTTTTATTCCCATGAATCGTTTTAAGACAGGAATTGGCTGCCTTTTTCAGTGAAATGGCAGATAGTAAATATTTTAAGCTTTGTATGTCATAGAATAAGTGTTAACTTTTGTGTGTGTGTTCGCATGTGCATGTGCTTAAACAGTCCTTTTAAAATGTTAAACTAGGGTCTAGGGAAATGGTTCAGTTGGTAAGAGTGTTTTCTGTGCAAGGATGAGAACCTCAGTTCAAATCTCTAGCACCTGCATAAAAAGCCTGGCATGACAATATGTGTCTATAATTACAATGTTGTGGGGCAGAGACCAGCAGATCCTGGGAATTCACTAGCCTGCCAGCCTCATGAAAGTGGTGAGCTAAAGGTTCTGAGAGACTCTGCTTCAAGAGAATAAATAGGGAGCGTGATAGAGTAAGACACTTGTCATCCTCCTGTGGATTCCACTCCACATACAATCATATGGAAACATGCACATGCATTGGTGTGTATACACCAGCAAACACCACATATACACACATACCACACACAGAAAATGTTAGACGAGTCTTAGAGCCAACACTTAGAAAAACAGGCACTAAACCAGATTTAGGTTTAAATCTATATGGACTACAGTTTGAAAAGTGTGGTGAGTTATTTAAAAAAGCACTGTCACCCACTACTTAGCTTTGTCTGTTATCAGGGATTTTTTTCACAGTATTTGTTTCAGATTTTTGCATTAGTGGTTTTGGTTTGGTTTGTAGGGTTTCATTGCAGTAAGCCAGATCAAGCTGAATTGAAAAGTGTAACAACAGGTTTATCTGAGTAAAGCAACTCCCAGGAAAGTTCTCCAATCCCAGAGATCAAGCCTGGAGAATCTGCGCCCCAAAAAACCGAAAACAAGGAGACATATAGGTTGTAGGTGGGGGGTGATGACATGTCTGCCACAAGCTGGGCTTGTCCCCAAGGATGGTCATTGAGTGCTTTAGGCAGGAACTTAGGTGTAAGCAGCTTTAGGGGAGGAAGTCACAGTAGCCACCAAGAATGGGCTTCTAAGCATCTTTCCTTTGGAGGTTCTGGGAGGGCAGGGATTGGAGAGAGAGACAGGAATGGGACAAGCTGGAGGTTCCAACTGAATGGTTTGGTTATTCATTTAAGACATGATCTTTCTTAAATACCCTGAGCTGCCCATCAGGCCATGACCTTGCAGTCCCCTTTCACCAGCTTCCCAGACCGTTGCAATTACAGGCTGGACTGCTGTAGGGTGTTCATGAGCATCTTGATCTTTCAAGATTTTTGTTGGATACAGGGAAAGCATAGGATACCCTTCCTCACTACTTTCTCCTTTTTCCAGAAGCTTCTACTATTCTGGGATTGCTTATCTATTGGTGTGAGCTTTTTCTGTTCTGTTCTGTTTTGTTGGTCTGTTTATTTAGTTGCTTGCACAAGCTAGCCGACACTATTGATGAGCTACATTCTGAGCCCTTGTTTTGCTTTTGGTTTGTTTCAAGACAGTCTTGCCGTGTACCTCAGTCTGGTCTGGAATTTGCCATGCTTATGTCTCAGTCTCCTAAGTATTAAGATTATAGATATGTGCTACCACATTTGGCCTATGATTTCTTTTAAGAATGATTTTTAAATTTTATTCTTTTTGTTTTAGATAACTGAAAAACTACCAGTTACTGAAAACATTTTATTCATAGGCATGTAGGCAGTATTTTTAAATGACACTGATGACACTTAAGAAAGATTTGGCTTGACAGTACTATATATCATTAATATTTTAATATGTATTCAAAATAATTTCCCAAGAGTAAGCAGTAGGTGTTGACGAGATAAAAATGAAACCCAAGCTGCTGTTTTGAGAGGAAGCCAAAAAGAAACTACTAAGAGGATATTCAGAAATTGGATATTGGCCTAGACCAAGGTCAGCAGTCTAAGGCCCTTGGGCCAAATCCACTCTGCTGCTGCCAGGACCATACCCACACCTGCTCACTAAATGATCTATGGCTGCTTTTGTGTTCTACCTGCTAGTCTGAGTGGTTGTGATAGAGACCCTAAAGCCTAAAGTATTTATTTACTACATGGGCATTTATAGAAATAGTTTGCTGACTCCTATCTAGATAGGATTTCATACTAAATCAACAAAGCAGAGTTTTCATAAGGCTCTGTGTCCTGTTTTGTTGAGTGCATTTAAAGTCCTGGAAACATCATTAAAGATCAATAACAAAACTACCCTTGAATTATGATATCCAGACAGTGTATCATTAGACATGTAAAAACTAAATAAAACTGGGTGTGGTGGTGTACTACTGCAATTCAGCAACTTTAGAGGTGAGACAGAGGAAAGACTTTAAAAGTTAATTTTTACCCAGATAGTTGTTTTCCCTAATTATCTTTATTCATGACTTTATTCATCTCCAAAAACTAGCCTTTTCTCTCTTTCCTTCTTTCTTTGTCCAATCTATTTCTTGTCTTTTGGAAAACTTTCTTACAGTGTCACTCATTTTCCACACAGACATTGGCTAATTAACACATGACACTTGAGGATATGCTTTTCTGTAAAGCCTCTATATGACAGGAAGTGATTTTTTTTTAGGTTCAAGAATAGCTGATGGATATTCAAGTGAGTCAAATACAACTAAGAACAACCTGTAGAGGAGAGAGAGAGAGAGTGATCCAGCTAAGGTCCCCAAAGGTTCCATAATTATGAATGAATGAATGAATTACTGTGCTGAGGCCATATTTTAATATAGAGGATAGTAGAACAATTTTATAAAAAGTAAACACTAAAAACTATACTCAGGTAATACTTCATCCTCTCCACCCCCTCTGTGTGTGTGTGTGTGTGTGTGTGTGTGTGTGTGTGTGTGTGTGTGTTTTGTGTGTGTGTGCATGTGGAGACCAAAGGGCAGCATTTGGTATCTTTTTAAGATCTCTTTCTATTTTATTTTTGAGATGAGATCTCACTGAACCAAGAGCTCATTGATTAACTAGACTAGCTGGCTATTGAGTTTTAGGGATCCACCTGTCTTCACTCTCCCCCCCCCCCCCCTTACCTAGCACTGGTGTAGTAGACTATGTTCAGTATCCAGCTTTTATGTGAATGCTGGAGATATGAGCTCAGATCCTCATGCTTGTACTACAGGTACTTTACTAGCAGAACTGTCTCCCCAGTCCCAGTAAATCATACCCTGATACTGTTTTATTGCTACCAGCAGATGGCATTACAATAATTTTGGGCATCTTTAGCTTAATGAGGCAATAGCATATTAATCATAACTCAAAGGTTGAAAAACTTTAACTTCCTTTTATAAACATTTGTTTTAATTTAGTTTTAGTAAAAGTATCAAAGCTGTAAATCTAGTGAAACCTGACAAGTTAACATGCCTAGATTAGAAAAGTACAATTGGACTGACATTGCTCAATAGTTATCTAATGTGCCCATTCCTAACACCAAAAGTAAAAATGGAGGAGGAAAGTACAGGCTAAAATGAACATTTTTTAATAATTAGTTTTATAATTTGAAACTGTTGTCACCATATTGTCAATCACAGATTTCAGTAAAGTGGTAAATATTACTTGTAGGTAGCATATTAGTTTTGTTTAGTTAACCACTGTGTGTCAAACCTAGATCAGTAGCAAACACTTAGTGAGCACCCATGAGCTTCTTTGGTTTCAGTTGCCGTAACAAAACACTGAGTAAAACCACCCAGGAATGAAAAGTATTTTTACATCTTACATGTTAGAATCCACCAAGGGAATCCAGGGAAGGAACTCAATCAGGAATCTGGAAGGGGCAACTAAACCAAGGACCACAGAGGTCTGCTGCCTACTGGCATGCTTTCCAAGGCCAACTCACCCCACTTTCATATATAACCCAGAAACACCTGCCCAAGGATGGCACTACCCACAGGGAGCCTTTAATCAAGAAAATGCCCTACAGGCTTGTCTACAAGCCTATCTTTTGGAAACAATTCTTACAAAGGGTCCCTCATACCAGGTTGACTCTAGTTTGTGTGAAGTTGGCAAAAATCTAACCTGCAAAGCTCAGTAGATATTTGAGGTATTTATTAACAATGTTCAGCCTTTTTTTTCTTTTTGAGAGAGACTTTGTATATTCCTATAGTGTTTTAAATTTTTTCTTACAATCCTTTTAGAAAGAGAAAAGTAATAAAAGTAATTTCTTTAAAGTATTTAAAAAGATTCTAGTATTCAACAAGGCTTAAACTTCTAAAAAGTCTTTCCTAATATGACCATCTTAAGAAATTAGCTTATTTATTCTATACCTTAAGTCTCCCTACTTCATAAAAGTTGCAAGTCAGATTCAGACCTTTGAATTAGAGTCCTGTTTTCCCTGAGATTCCCCAGAAAACAACAATGATTTTAGTCTCAAAGTGGGGGTGTAGTCTCCTTTCGCACATCTACTTTTAGAGACCACAGTGCTTTGACATCCAGATAGTTCCATCAGCTCTTGTTTCACTACGTAATGCTTGGTATTATTAGTACATTCTTGATCACCAGTTCCAGCCTTCTGTGTGGATGCATGTGAATTTAACTCTCATTCCAAATTCCTAAGAATATATCATCCTGATCTGAGTATTTATGTGCAGTTAATGGTTGATGGGTGAAGGAGGAAGAATTTTGCAGTGGTGTAGTTACAATCCTAGCATTCTGTAGATAGACACAGGCAGGTCTCTTAGTTCAAGGCCAGCCTGGTCTACATAGCAAGTTCAAGGCCAGCCAGAGCTACACAGTGAGCCTCTGTGTTTTTGTTGTTTTAACCACATTGTCTTCTCACTGCCTCCTTTATTTTTTCCTGCATCTGTTTAGTGTATGAATGAAATGGAAACCTTTTATTTCTTTGGCAGTTGTGGGGCTTGCTTTGTTTTGAAATAGGGTCTCACTAAATTGCCCAGGCTTTGAACTTAATGTAGCACAGTCAGGCCTCAAACTTGTGGTCCTCTTGCTTCAGCTTCCTAGTAACTGAAGCCACATATATGTCCTACCATGTCCAGGTTAATTCAGTGTTTAATTTTTTTCCCAAAACATCCAGCTTTCTTTTCAATTCAACAGAGTGGTCCTGATACACCACAGCCTCTTCTCTACTCCTGTATCTTCTAAGATTTTGTACTATTCTGTGCTATCTTTCTGCAATTCCTTTTAACAGCACAACATGGATTCTCAGACAACTAAGCTGATTGCCTGACCTTGTGGTATGGTGTTTCTATTACTCAGATTTGTACAGTCTTTGGTGCCTGTATTAAGTGGCCTTCTTATCTGGAAGTCCTTAGTTGATGTTATCTTGGCCCCTATAACTACAGTCAACTGTGGCTGGTGAGTGACTGTACATTACTATGTGTACAGAATAAGGGCTTGACTTATTTTGTATAACACATTGTTGATAAGCAACAAACACCATTTTGATGGGGGCCTTTTGTTTGTTTATTCTTCTTTTATTTGTTCTTATTGTCTGTTTTCATTTTGTATACTATACTTGTATGTACGTGCGCATCTGCACATGCGTTTTCTTGTTCCAGTCCCAAGGATTTTCCAGTTCAGAGCCTTGTGCCTTCTGAGGTAAGCACTCTACCACTAAGCCACAATTGCAGCCCCTAGCATAGCACATATGATACTATTTGACATTAAAGCATAAGTCAAAATGAATGATTTAGATTTTCAATCAATCTTCAAATTTTTTTAAAGAATCCATTCTTAAAACATTGCCCAGAGCTGACTCTTTACAGAGATAATTAAGGTTATATATCACTGTCTTCCTGTTCAAAAGGAGAAGGTCAGAGAAGTATAAGATTTAGAAAATTGTTTTAAAAACAATTCTGAGTTTCAGACTAAGCCTTACAGAATGAATTCTATAAGCGGGAATGTGTTGGGCCTCACATACAATTTTATTCCCTTTTTCCTTATAAGTCATACCTTCCTTTGATGCAGATCCTATTCCTCCAAACTTAGAACTGCTGTCCTGGGTTCCAGAAATTCTTTTATGACACAGGAACGGAGCATTTTTCTTGCTTGAGATAGTGGAGGCTATCTCAAAAGAAATGCTTTATTTTTAGGGTCTTAGCAACAAGGCCATCCTCTCCTGCATATTTTTCTGCCTGCCAGGGAACTCATAAAGTTCCCACTAAGGAATTTGTCCTTCCATATGTCTTCCTCTGGTGGTTCTCAACCTTCCTTATGCTACAACCCTTTAATACAGGTCATGTTGTGGTGACCCCCAACTGTAAAATTACTTTCTTTCCTACCTCATAACTGTAATTTAATTACTCTTAGGAGTCATCATGTACTTATCTGTGTGTTCTGATGGTCTTAGATGATCCCTGTGACATAATGACTCACAACTTGAGAATCATTGTGTCTAAAACAAGCATTTGGGACAAAAGAAATAATCTTCTGAACTTGAGATCATCTCTCTTGCTATATGAATGTTCACTGTCACATTATTTATAATAGCTCCAAAGTAGGAATGACATAAATGTCCAAACAATTGGCTGTTATTTAACCATAAAAAGGAACATAGTACTGATACATGCTACAACATGGGAGATCTTGAAAAGATGTAAAGTGAAAGAAGCCAGTCAACAAAATTATCTCCCTTCCCCAAGAACAGTTATTCAGGAGGATAGTTCATAGAAAAGGAACCTATTCTTGGCAGCCAGATCTCAAAATAACAGCTGAAAATCCTAGTTATCATCACAACAGAAAGTACTGGCCTCTTGTATCCTGTAGTCAAGCTCCCATATGATTGTTGTCTTGGAGACACAGTAAACACATAGTACAGATAGGACTACCTGTGTCTTCAGACAGGATACTTATAATGAGAAAAGGTCATAGAGCCTGTTGATGCCTGGAGTGAAGTCTGCTTATGTTCGATCTTTTCCAGTAAAGAGGAGGCCACTCTAAAAGCAGTGTTCTTAGCTGCTATGTTCCAGGTGCACTCCTCATAAGGCACATTCTCAAGCCCTTACTAAGACCAAGTAGTCAATTCCATGCAAACACAAATAAGTAAAAAGCAAATAGCTTCATGTTAGTCTCTGTCTGTCAATAACTTATTGCCACAGACCAGCTCTACAGACAAGCTCTTTTCTACACCCTTAAGGAGCCGTGACATGTGCCCTCTGATTTTTTTAAATTACTTTTTAAAACAGTTTTATACATGAAAACCTAGGTCTTATTTCATCATCAATGAATATACAGAAATATTTCCTTAACAACTTTTTCTTGGAAGCTTTAAGCAGAATTGCCTTTTGGGGGGTTGGGGTGGTGGAAGTAGAGGTGGAAGGGGTGGTTGTTATATAGGGTTTCATCATGTAGCCCTGGCTGGCCCAGAACTTACAGGGGCATGCCTCAGCTTCCCAAGTGCTGAGTTTAATGGCATTCAGCAGCATTTGGTGTAGTAGGAGGTTTCTGGCCCTGACTTTCGGTCCTAACCTCAAGGTTTAGGCCCGCAGACCCGCAGTCCCACAGAGACACACAGATGCTTTCAATAGTTTTAGGCTGATTGACCTAAGGCCCAGGCATATCACTTGCTAGCTCTCTACCCTTCATCTAACCCATGATCTTGTTCAGCCATGCGGCTTGGTACCTTTTCTTAGAGCAGCATAGCTGTCCTTTGCTTCTTCTGGCTTCTCTCTGGCATTCTGCCTTGTGCTTCCTGTTCTCAGAGTTTTTCTTAGTCTGGCAGCCCCGCCCACACTTCCTGCCTGCCTTTGGCCAATCAGCGCTTTTTATTAAACCAGTGGATGGGACAATTATGTACCAACACAATCCCCTACAATTTGGATTTTTAAACATTGTTCTAACCTTAGAACTTCAAGAAACATACAAATAAGTGAAATATGTAAATACTTCTTTATTTATGTCCTTTATTCCAGTTCGCCATTGTCCTAGGAAACAAAGTGAGAGAACTAGGAGACTCCTTCATTATCATCTCTGTCTTTCATGTCAACAGCATCTGGAGCATAGTGATTATAAAAATATTTGAATGAGTCAACCGCTTAAAATTGAGCTTGCCCTGGAGAATTTAGACACTACTGGATAAAAATCAGTTTATAAAATTTCACAAATATTAATTCTTTCACCTAAATGCAATTAAGTCTGAGACTCAGTAGAGAAGCATAACTATATTTGATATGGAAATATAATCTTAAATATTTTAATTTTTACATTTATTTATCATATATGTATGTACTTACATTTTTAGTTTTGTTCTTTGTGGTAATTTATATTTTTTAGAAGTAGAAGATCCTAATTATTGAGATTAATGAAAAATAAATAGGGAAATATAAATATGCAGAAGAGAATACTTTGATAATTAGAAATATTAAAATGAGGACAGTACTTATATCTAGTAAGATGGTGAAATATTTTATACCTGTAAAGCTCTTCAAAGAAAACCGCCTAGGAAGCTCAGATCGCTCTGTCACTGCTCTGTCACTGCTCTTGATCATTTCTGGGCCTGATTGGTTACATTTCATAGCTGATATTTCTGTTAGGATATTAACTTGTTCTACTTTCTTAAAAAGCACTTTCGATGATAAATTTTTAACCAACATTTATAATCATTAAAAAAAAATGTTTACTAGTTAAATAGTCTGCTTTTAAAAACCAACAAATATTTTTGCGAATTATCATTTGAGAATGACCATTTCTGTCATATTTGAGTGGAGAGATTTGGGGGTATAAAATAATTGCTTTCTCTCCAGATAACAAATAAAAAGCTATTTTTAAAACAATGCTTTCAAATTTGAAGTTCAATTTTTGTTTTTTTTAAACAGCATCAAGTAGCAAAAGACAAAAATGCCCCACATAATCTTTTTTCACCCTGGTTTGAGGATAAAGTATGTGAATCAGCACCTCCGTACTAAGTTTCAGAGGTTAGCATTAACTGAGAAGTTGCTATTTTTAGGACCAGCTGTAATGTTTCTAATTGTGGTGCTAGGAGTAGTGGGTACTTTCTTTCCCAGAAGGCTCTGCATTCTAAACATGTACAGGTCAATTTCACATAACGCTATCAACAAGAAGCAATAAGCCTTTGCAGGCTGTGTTTCTAACTGGAGTATTATGAGCAGGCTTTGGGAGTCACAGGCTGTATTTGGGAACCAGCTGCATGTCAGGACAAGCATGGATTGTGGTCCCAGGAGGCTGAGAGAACACAATGATTAAATTTAATTTATTTGAGAGATAAGAAGAAAAAAGTATCTCTTCTGACAAGATTGACACTGTCTTCGGAAGTAAGCTGATCACTTGGAAAGCAAACATTCACTTTTCAAAGATGATGATCAAGGAAACATCTTTGCGAAGGGACCCGGATTTGAGAGGAGAATTAGCTTTCCTAGCGAGGGGCTGTGATTTTGTTCTCCCGTCACGGTTTAAGAGGCGGCTGAAGTCATTTCAGCAGACACAGGTTTGAAATTTGGGTGTTTTGTTTAAATATTTTAATTACTAATAAAACCACCAAGTAAACTAACACACAAATAATTTTGTTACTCACTTGTACTTGATATTAGGTCAAGGAATTAATCTGTGTTCTCTATTCAGCTATTTGCAGAAAGCTATTTGTAGAGGGATTCCAGCAGGTTTAAAAATAGAGCTTCTGGACCTGGAGTACAGTACTCACATTTTTATCCTGTAGGGAGGGAATTCTGTTTTGCAGACAATAAATCCAACTTAACAATTATTTACCAAGCATACTAGAAAACTAGAATTCCTGTAGAAACACCATCTGTACATAAATCAGTAGATTTTATTAGGATGTAATTATAATGAATGTTTGTTTAAAAGAATATGGATCCTGATAATATTTATAAAAGCAGAGTATTTTTTACTTTATTTATTAATGTGTGTGTATGATGTATGTGCTACACACATGCCACAGCACCCATATAGAGATCAGAGAACAACTTTGTAAGGGTAGTTCTTGCTTCCACTTTTATGTAGGCCCTAGGGATCCAATTCTGGTTATCAGATTTTTGTGGCAAGTGCCTTTATCCTTTGAACCATCTTGCCAGCTCCCAAAGGTATTTTTATAGAGACACAATAGTATATGTCTACAATAATGGTGGATATGTAGATAATGAAGCATAACAGTGTCTTCTAAATTTTAAACTAATGCCTTCCCTTAACAAGCGGAGACTGATTACTGCCTGCAGAAACTTACGGCCAGTGTCTGTATCATCACACAAATTGCCTAACTTGGAGTACATTACAAATCAAGGACTATACAAGTACTAACCATCCAAATTCCAACAAGGGACCAAAATTTCATAGTTATTCTGGCCTAGAAAAACTTCAAATTTAGGGAGTGAAGTATATGTTTTTTTTATGTGTTAAAATGGTCAAATATTGGAACTATTATAGTGACAATATCAATGACTATTTAGAATGACTAAATAATACTTACTGATACTGAAAAATGAAATAGAGAATTGAGATACTTTTCCAACTTATCATTTTTATTACTAGTCCTATATTGGATCAAAACAGCTTTATTTATGTGAAACTTCTCAGCAAATCAGGTAACAATTGGAAGTTTTTATCTATGTTTATAAAGTAAGTTTTATTATACTACTTTAAAGTTTAAATTATGTGTCTCCTAATAACACAATTGCAAGTAAGTTGGTAGAGCTGAAAGTTCAGGATAAATGCATCCTTTTGTATTATTTTTCTTTATTACACAATGAATTAATACTTGCTTATTAGTAATTTGCTTTGTGTTAAGAAGTATACACATACACAAAAGAGGATAATAGGTCATCAAATGTTTGCCCACTCAGTTAACTTTGGCAGCCATTGTTTGTTCTGAATGTTGTGTTCATCTGTCGGTACAAATGCATTGTTAACATTGAAGGTCTTGCTCTAGACCTCAGATGTGTTCATACCAATTGGCAGAAGTGGTCTTAATTCAAATGCCATAATTACCCTGAAATTAAACCTTATTTCCCTGGATTTCATACTGTTGAAAACATTTTGAAGAAACAGAATTTTGATTATGTACTTATACTCTTACAAATCTCTTTGTGCACAAAATAGCAGAATAGACACAACGCTGATAAACACGATCTAGGTGTAGCCTCTGATGGTCTGCCCTAGTTCAGAACTTTAAGAATACTTTTTGGTGCTGCTGACTCATATTTGCAGATTTAGCATTAAAGCAAAGAAATGTTTGTTCAGATTAGATTATCACTTTGCTAAACCAAGAGAGGTTTACAAACTTTGGATTGCTTTACAAGTGGACATGTTTGTTTATTATTAAACCTAAAGGACTGTGCCAAATTTTGCATCATTATAATCTTTTGAGAACCCCACTGTTTGGCTTTTCACGAACCCCACTGTTTTGCTCAGCACTTGTTGGAATCATTTATATATGTTGCATTCCATTATTTCTTTAAATCCCCACAATCTTACAAAAAATGGGGGCTGTGATTTCTGTTTATTACTGAAATTCTAAAAGGTTAGGTAACTTTCCTGAGGTCACAGACAGTAAGCCATCACTGTTTACTTTTATGTATTTTATGTTCATTGGCTTCATTTCCTGCTGTACTGCCCCTTTCTTGACTGTGGCTTTGTATGAGGTCATTAGGAAAAAGAGTGGGGTAGTTTTAAAAAAGAGAACATTTGGATAATACTTTGTGTTCACAGAAAATTAAGAAAGAAAAAAAAAGAAACTTGGGTCTGGGAAGGTAGCTCAGTGGCGGAGAACCTGCCTACTATCCACCACTACTGGGTGAGACTTCTAGCACCCCCTCCAAAGCCTAGCTCCTTAATAATTATTTCTGTCTTTTATACTTCATGTAGCATCTAATACATTGCCATGCTCGTAATTCTGTAAACCTTCATAAAATCCTTTTTTTCTTTTTTAACATTTATCTATCTATCTATCTATCTATCTATCTATCTATCTATCTATCTATCTTTATTTATTTATTTATTTATTGAGAGAGAGAGGCTTTCTCTTTGTAGCCCTGGTTGTCCTAGAACTCTCACTGTACACTAGGCTAGCCTTGAACTCAGAGATTTGCCCCCAAGTGCTGGAATAAAAGGCATGACTCACCAATGCTAGGTACTTTTTTTTTCTGCTAGTAATCTTAGAATTGAATTTAATCTTCATTGGTAAAAAATAGACTCCTAGAAAGCTGGGCATCTTTTGGGTTGGTGAGATGGTTCAATAGTAGGAGCACTTGCTGCATTACAGTAGACATGGATTAGATTCCTAATATCTACATGGCAGCTTACAATTATCTATAACTCCAGTATCAGTGGATCTGAAGACCTCTTCTAACCTCCACAGCACCGAGCATGTACATGGTATACATACATAGCATACAGGCAAACACTCATACACATTAAAAATAAATCTTTAAAAAACTGCATAACAGCATACCACTGTAATCCCAACTCTTAAGTGATAGAGCCAGGAAGATACTGAGGTCAAGCTCAACCTTGACTACATTATGAGAGTTCAAGGCCAGCCTAGTCTACTTTGAAACCCTATCTCAAAAGATTTTAAAAGAAGAAGAAGAAACCTCCTGTGTGAACGATGGTACACCTCCATTGATCTTTTCCTTGATCCTGTGTAATGTCGAGCTCTCCGTTACCTCACTGTGCCTCTTTTCACTGTCCCATGAAGCATGCTACAACTGGTACTTCTTGAGAAAAGGAAAGATATAAACTATAAATTAATATTTAATTAACTGTAAAGACTTTTTTATTATGATGAAATTAGTGACCATGGTTCTTATCTATTGGAGAATACCAAAATGAGTTAAATTTATATCTTAGGGAAAACAGCCTGCTATACCAGGGGAAGTGGCAAATACCCCAGTCAGAAGTTTTCTGAAATGTGTGTCAAATACTCTTAGTAATTCTACTTTGACAAAGTCAAACTAGAAAAGAAATTTAAAATATCCACATCCCAAATACATTTAAGTATGTATATTTTATTTTTTAAAAAGAGTCTCTTTTGTCCACCTTGCTCTATAGCAGAGGATGGCCTTTAGCTGTTGACCCTGCTACTTCAAGTGCTGGAACAACCACACCTGGTTTTATGCAGTACTGAGTATTGTACCCAGTGCCTCGTGCATGGTAGATAGTCAAGCACTCTACCCACTCAGTTACATCCCCATACGTAATTGAATACAATCTGGAAGGCAGCTATGGTCACCACTATACCACCAATGCAGACATTAGATATATATTTTTTTTAAAGAAATTATCATTTCTCCCATTTGGTGGAGGGAGAGAAATTCACACAAAGACCAAGAACAGTTTTCAAAAAGAACCTAACTAGCAAATTTCCAACAGACTAAGAATATACCTTCCGTGCACTGGCTGTTCCAAAAAGCCATCTTGTGTTGTTCCTGGGTTTGCTCAGTGCTCACTGCAGTTTCCTTCTCTGGCTGTGGGACTCAGCCAGCCTCTGCCACGGCCTTGTCAACAGAGCCTCACCTGCTACGTTGGATCACCAGCATGCCCCACCATGTCAGATGTAGCACTGGACACCAGCTCTGAGTCCACAACCAAAGACTTGAAGGAGAAGAAGGAAGTTGTGAAGGAGGCAGAGAACAGAAGAGATGTACCTGTCAATGGGAACACTAGTGAGGGAAATGGGGAGCTGGAGGCTGACATGGTAGGCAAAGAGGAAAAAGGTGTGCAGAGGGGGGAGAGAAAGAAGGCAATGTCAAGGCGGAGGATGGAGATGAAGATGAAACTGAGTTTCCCATGGGCAAGCAGATAGCTGAAGATGAAGAGGATGATGATGTTGACGCCAAGAGGCAGGAGGGTTAGACAGCATAAAGGAAAAGCTAAACTCAAGGCTACCTCTCAGAGTTTAAGTGTGGTCCCTTAAGAGGAAGGGGAAGGCTCTCTTGCCTATTGGACAGTGCCACTCATTTCCAGCATCCTACCAAAACCACAGCATGAATTTTCAGCAGGGGAGGGGTGAAAAAGAGCCAAAGAAGGAAGCTGCAATGAGCACTGAGCAAACCCAGGAACAACACAAGATGGCTTTTTGGAACAGCCAGTGCACGGAAGGTATATTCTTAGTCTGTTGGAAATTTGCTAGTTAGGTTCTTTTTGAAAACTGTTTTTGGTCTTTGTGTGAATTTCTCTCCCTCCACCAAATGGGAGAAATGATAATTTCTTTAAAAAAATATATATCTAATGTCTGCATTGGTGGTATAGTGGTGACCATAGCTGCCTTCCAGATTGTATTCAGTTAGCTGTACTATAAGTAGTTGGTTTGTATGAAATGGTTTTAAAAGGTCAAGGATAAAAGTTTTTTTCCTATGAAGTTTCTGTTTGTTTGTTTATTGACCTATGTGATGTATGTGTGAAACGTGTCCAACAATTAATCTGAATTTTATTAATTGTTCTAACAACAAAAAGAATACACCTTAAGATCCTGATCAGCTTATATTGTTCTAGCTGATACTGCTCATTGATTATCTTGAAATACTTGCCAACTGATAGAAACATTTACTGCAGGATTTCTAAATGATAAATCTATGTGAACCAGTATTGGAAAATAATATGTTAATTTTTTAATATGGAAAACATTCCCTAGAAACATGCTTACTGCTCTCTAGAGTACTCTAAAATGAGCTCTTGCTTTCTGCAATCTCTATTTGCACATTCTTCTATTTATACAAAACTTCTTATTGCTGATGAGGACTCTTGAAAAATATATACTGTTTAGAATTTTTGTATCTTATAATCACGTTTTTTTCTTCCAGATTCAAAATAAACCAGAAAAGAAACCTGCAAAACCACTTCCATCTGCAGCTGTCCTTCCAAGTAGTCCGCAGCCTGTCTCCCCTACTCATGTGAATGATGTTGTGAATACACCATTGTCCATAAACATTCCACAATTCTACTTCCCTGAAGGACTCCCAGACACCTGCAGTAACCACGAACAGATTCTAAGCAGAGTTGAAAATGCTTTCATGGATATTGAAGATCAGAAAGCAGATATTTATGAAATGGGGAAGATTGCAAAGGTAATATAAGTACTGAATGAATACTCCCCTTTGGCTAGCAGTGCCAATATTATCCCTTCTCACTGCTTTTTTGCTCTGACTTTAAGCGCGGGTTTTGGTTTGGGTCTAAGGATGAAAAATTATTTGATCCTAATACATCTAGCAGTGTTCCTGCTTCATAGAATTCATTCTTTTCATTCTTTCTTTCTTTAACCCTGGCTTTAATTCATTTTGTAGACCAGAATGACCTTAGAATTAAGCACTGTTCCCAGGATGTACTTTAGAAGGCTAAAGATTAGAATGGTTTCAGAGCCAATGGAAGCAAGCAGGTAATCCAGGAGTGCCTAAGACCCCATTTGTACTTCCATGTAGAGGGAGTAAGTTTTGAAACTTTGAAAACTTTTCTTCTTTGAGTTAAGCCCTAACTTGCCCTCCTTTATTTCAGGCCCCAGGGTCAGGCTCTGAGACCGTCTGGCCCCTGTTTGCTGCCCAAGCCTGGCTCTCATGCCTGCTCACGGGTGTACATATGCTATGCTGTTCCGTCTCTCCCTTGTGATGAATTTCTCTCCTACCAGCTCATCCAACACCTACTTTAACGGCTGCCCTCCCATCCTGTTTGCAAGAGTGCACATTCTAATTATGTCCTCTTCTCTAACTGACCATCTTGGGCACTTTTCTTGCTGCTAAATGGATCGCAACTAGGGAGATTAAAAACGACAAGCTGAAAAGTGATTGTCCCCTCTCTTCACTCTCTCCCCATGTCAGAACTTACTTGGTAAGTTCCAGAAATAAGAGCTTACCTGTTTGCGCTGTTTTACCAGTGAGGAAAGTAGCCCACAAGAACTAAGCAGAAGTCATAGACTGAGTTCATGAGAGGAAACAATTCCTCAACTTGTAGCATGGTACTGTTTCTGCTTATATTATCTCAGTGAACATATACCAAATAAGCCAACTTCAGATAAATAGCCGTCTAAATTAGAAGTTCTCTTTCTAGGGTAGTAGGTTTCCTTACCCAATTCCCTGAGAGATAGTTACTGTGTCAGATGATATACTGAAGATGATAAGTTTCTACAGTAGGCTAAAACTACAGACTTAAATAGAAAATTTAGCAACAGAGAGTGAAATCTGCATTTGGATGTAATTTGTTGAACCAAAATTCTAAAGATCAGGGGAAGTATATGTAAAGAAAGGTTTTTAAGCATTAAAGATGCTAACTAGAAAGATTTAAAAAGGAAGGAAGGAAGGAAAGGAAGGAAGGAAGGAAAGGAAGGAAGGAAGGAAGGAAGGAAGGAAGGAAGGAAGGAAGGAAGGAAGGAAGGAAGGAAAGAAAGAAAGAAAGAAAGAAAGAAAGAAAGAAAGAAAGAAAGAAAGAAAGAAAGAAAGAAAGAAAGAAAGAAAGAAAGAAAGAAAGATGACTAGGTAGGTCCTGAGACAGGTTTCAGGTTTCAGCAAATGTCACCAGACAGGTTAGAAGCAGTTGCTACCAGATTAAAACTAAGATTGTTTTTAATAGACAGACATTTCAGGAAAGCACTGTGATCTACACTGGCTATAGATAAGAGAGACTGGAGAGTGCAAAGCAGGGATAGATTTAGGGTAGGAGAGTCATCTAGATTAGCTCAGTTAACAGTCAAAAAGTTTTTAGATAAATTTTAAATTTGTTTAAAAAAAAAGCATACACAACTCTTCATTAATTATTAGAACCTCGCAGAATTTTTCAGCAGATATTTCATAAGTGCCAAATGGTTATTTCCTATGTAGAAGCAATTAATAAAAGAGGCAGTTTTCTTGGAATGCTTCAGATGGACAGAGGAGAAACTGTCTCTGTTTGGGGTTGAGGCCCTGTATCTAAAGAGCTATGGAGGTTTGAATGAGATGTTCCCCATAGTCTTGGGCATATGAATATGCTTGTCTATTATAATATGCTTTGGAAAGTCTAGAGGTGTGGTCTTGTGGGAGGAAGTATGTCATTGGAAGTGAGAGTAGAAGCCCTTGCATCATTTCGAGTTGACTCTCTCTGCTTCCTAGCTACCATCCCTCCACTCTACCATCATGGACTCATATTTCTCCAGAACCATGAGTCTACATAAACTTCCCATGAGTTTCCCTGGTCAGCGTGTTTTATATCATAGCAATAGAAAAGTAATTAGTACAAAAGTCTATCCCAGCGATGAGTACCTCATAGGCACAAGCCAACAGCCTATCCTGTCTTGAACAAAGATCTTGGAAGAACCCTGTTTTTAATATTCCCAGCCCCTTGACTGAGGAGCCTACTCACTCTATTCCTCACAGTCTACTGACCTGGCCCTGCATCCTGCACTTTAGTAGTGCTGTCCTGCTTCATAGCACACTATCGTGATAGTCTTCAATGCAATGAAAGAGAAGTAGAATGCCTACTGAGCCTACGTTATTCAAAGGCCATGTAGACAGAGAGTAGTGAAGGCGGGGAAGGGTCCTTTAGTGCTGGGAACCACGGGAAGACTTTACTAATTGTACAAAGTGAAGATCAGTCCATATGTGGTATCATGGAAAGTTGCCTGTGTTGAAGCCGACATTGGAGGAGTTTTAAAGACAAGACTATTTTCTTTTCCTAAGCATTTAGTTAGCTATTTACTGTTTATGTTAATAATCATATGGCATAGTAACCAGTTTACATATATATATAAGTAGATTAATTTGATGATAACCCAAAATTCCATTCTTAGAAGCCAAATCTTTGTGTTAGTTGCTGTTGAATATAACTGTCAGCTTAGATAGAAGATATACTATCCATTCTGTTAGAGTTAAAACTACAATTGCATATAAAATGAGGGTGTGTATATATATATATGTATATATACACATACATATACACACACATTTAATACATACATTATTAATGTATGTTATACAATATATTATTAATTATACATTATATTTTGCTAATATATACATTATTATTTAAAGTATTATTTTACTTTTATCTCAAAAGTTATTTTGAGCCAGACATGATAATACATGCCTGTGATCCCACCATTCAGGAACTTTGAGTGAGACAATCTTGAGCTGAACTATAAAGCAAAACCTTGTCTCAAAAATGAAAGTTATAATTATGTCCATTTGTTTTTGTTTATATTTTTTGTTGTTGTTCATTGAGATAGCTAATAGGCCAAGCTAGATTAGAACTTGTTTTGTTTTTATGTTTTGTCAACTAATTTTATTAAATTTTGACTCTTTATTCCTTAATATTTAGTGTGTGTGTATGTGTGTGTGCGTGTGTGTGTGTGTGTGCGCGTGTGTGTGTGTGCGCGCGCGCGTGCGTGCGTGTGTGCGTGTGTGTGTGTGTGTGTGTGTGTGCGTGCGCGCGCGTGCGCGTGCGCGCGCACATGCACAGAACAGAAGAAGGAAGGCATCAGATCCACCAAAGCTGAAGCTACAGATGGTTGTAAGGCACCCAGGGTGGGTGCTGGGAACCAAATAAATCCTCTAAAAGAGCAGTTTGTTTAGCCATAGAGCCATTAGCCAAGGGCTATGGGAGTATACAACATATGACAACTAGTATTTTACAGGTTGTCTTACCAGATGAATAACTCTGTGTTGGGGAACCCCATTAGGCAAAGTCCATGCAGAAGTCCCACTAAACAAAATACATGGGGAACCCCCCTAGGCAAAGCCTGTGGAGTGACTGGCTATGGATACCTGTTGTTTATCTGTCTGTAACTTTCTTGGGTGCCACTGCTATTCCTCCCTAATAAGAAGAGCAGTGGGGTTCTTGCCATAGCCCATTGGTAGTATGGTTTACAACTTTGGGCACATTTATAGTTATGTATAGTTAAGTCTGACATATAGAAATAATACCAGAATATTATTTTTTACTGACACAGGAAAAGACAATTAATTTTGGATTTCAGAACAAATTCAGGCAGACTAAACTGCTCCTGCAGAATATACACAGACTAACTCCCAGGTGTTGTTTATTGCTAAACTCAGGCAAGGCTGTTTTGAGACATACCCCTTTGCAGCCCCTTGCAGTAGTTGACTTTCTGCACATACCCTGACCACTCAAAGTTCAGCCTTCTACTGTTGTTGTTATGTCCTGAATTTCAGTGTCATTCTCTAAGAGTTACATGCAAGGCCAACCATTTACACTGGCTAGTCTTTGTGACCTTACTAGCCTGAGAAAAACTGTATGACTTCATATGTTAGGAGAATGGGTTGGGCCCTGAAAATGTAGCATATAATTGTCCAGAGTTTGGCTAGAGAGATGGGAGCAGCAATGTAGAGGGGAGAGAGAATGAGGAATGAAGATGTATGAATGAGAGGGTGTGAGAGCAGCAGCAACGTAGGGATGACGCTGTGCAGCATGTGAGTGCATGAGATGAATAAGAAGCCTAGAGAGAGCGTGAGAGAGAAGTAAGAGAATGAATGGAGGGAGGATGAGTGAAGAGTGAGTGAATGATGTCTAAGAAGCATGTGTATGTGTATGTGTGTGAGAGATAAAGCTGTGTGAAAGAGTTGTTGCTGTGTACAGGAACCGTGCAGAGAGCTGTATGTGTAAAATGTTATATGGTCAAAGAACTGTGCATTTGAGATAAACAGCTATGGCTGTGTGGAGATTTGTAACTGCGGAGGCAAAGAAGGTGAAACTGTATAAAAGGAGATGTAGAAGAGAATGTATGTAAAAGAAAGATGTGAAAACAGATGTAACTGTATAGAGATGCATGACCATATGTATGTAAAACAAGATATGTAGTTGTATGTATAGAAAACAGCAATGTGGAGATATGTAGCTGAATGGAGACAGAAAGAGTCAGACCATTTTTAAGACGTAAAAGAGAAAATTGCCTTCAGAAGGCATGTACGTTTCCTTACGTAAGCAGTCAGCTAGATAGAGATTTATCATAATTACCTCAGATTTTAAACAGTAAGTTTCTTATCCAATCCCTTCACTCTGAGGCATTCCTTTTTATGACTCTGAAGCAGATCATGGGGCTGGCCTCTCAAGGTCCATGTTAGTTAGCTCTCCAGCCCTGCCTCCTTATTCTTAAAACCACTTATTTAAAAAATGTGTTTGTATCCTTCAGCTACCTAATTTTATTTAATGTAACTTTTACTTGGCTCCCATTTCTTAGCACTTAACTAAATTATCTTTATTTTCAACATTTGCCGTGAGGTAGTCAGCTATGTCTCTAGCACTTACTCCCATTGTTGCTTCACGTTAATGTAGGAAAAGGAGAAGAGAGGCTGCCATTATGGACCTCGGCGGGAGGAGATTGTCAGAGCAGTAAATGAATGTTTACAGATTCTTGTAGTTTATGAAAACGTTTGAAAGACCAGCTTGTGTTTGTAATCTTCTCTTGGTGGCACTTAAGTGTAGCTATAAAGACAAGAGTCAGTTTTTTAAGTGCACAGAAAACCATGTCTATGAAATCAGCATCTGTTGGTATAGTTTAGCCTGCTCATCTTAGACCTCACACAGCCACAAAGAACTTCATGTCCACTAATGTCTTGCTGAACTTGTAGTGTGTATTTTATAATTTTTTCACATACTGTCAAATGATGTTAAAAAAGTGAATAGAAAGCAAGCAAACCTAACAGGGTAGTACAGACATGGAAGGAAAGCATTTGTCAGAGACAGGGCCTCAAGTGTGAAATTGAAGAAAGGAATAAAATTCATCTGGGTCATGTGAAGCCCTCCAGCCCGTCTAGACTAATTGTGTCTGTGACTTATAAGGAGCACCTTTGTACTTACATCTCTCTTTTTCATGGGAAATCATGAAAACACCCAATGACACAGCCTTGAAACCACTTTAAAATACTGAAAGAACCTGACAGATACTAAATAATCTCCTGTGTCCATCAGAACAACCTTGCTTTAGATTCTTTTTGTTGTCGGGCCATTCTTAGGTCAAATTATAGGTGTTAGTCAAGTTTTTTTTTTTTTCACTTGAATGACTTTACCATATTATTATTCTTGCTTCTTCTAAAGCTGTTTCATAAATGCAGTTTCTGTATCATTTGTGCCCACTTTCTTTCTTTAAAAAGTGTCTTCACACTGGGTTAATTCTCTCCTATGTTACTAAAAACCCTGTTAGGTCTCATATCTGTGTAACTTACTTTCCAGGTTCTTACTGATCTCCTAGCTCCCATTACCCTAATTCATTTACTTTCAAAAAATCCAACCTCACATGTGTTTCTTTAAAATAGTTCAGTATAGGTCCACAGCCTTGTCATTATTACAGTTCTCACTTTTTCCCTTTGGAGAAATTGTCTGCTAGGGCTTGATACCCTTATACCACCTAACACTTGGGTATTCAGGTACTATGAGAAAAGAATGACCTTTTCTAATCTATTTCAAGTCATTTTCATTGTTAAATTTTATCTTTGAGTTTTTGCCTTTGAATCATAATGAGTTCATTTTGTATGAGGTTTCTGGCCCAGACTTTCTGGCCTAGCCTCATGGCCTGGACTTTCAGACTTACAGTTCCATAATCCCAATGAAACAAATAGACGCTTATATTGATTGTACACTGATTGACATGGGGCCCAGGCATGTAACTTGCTAGCTCTTGCTCTTAAACTAACCCATGATTCTTATCCTGTTCAGCCATGCAGCTCAGTACCTTTCTCAGAGCAGCATAGTTGTCCTCTGCATCTTGCTCTGTTCTTCCTGTACCCAGAGTTTTCTTAGTCCGGTAGCCCCACCCACACTTCCTGTCTGCCTTTGGCCAATCAGCATTTTTATTAAACCAGTGGGTGGGACAATTATTTACAGTGGAACAACATAATCCCCCTAGAAGTTCATGTATTAATGTCTTGGTGACTTATACTTTTCCTTATGAACTGACAGACTTGCATTTTAACATCAGTCATGGGAAAAAAGATATTTTTTCTCCCTTCACTTATAGACATTACTGCCTCATTATTTTCAGCTAGTAAATTGAATTTTTTCCTTAGTCTGTGTTTTTTATTTAAAATTCTTTTTCATGCAATATATTTTAATAATTCTTTCCTTCTTCAACTACTCCTAGATTTCACCCCCAACTTTATATATGTACAACTCATCTATCTATCTATCCCAAATAAATACACAACAATACACACACACAAAAACCAACAGAAATCAAATAAACAACCAAAAGACCAATACGACAACAACAACAACAAAGTACTGAAAGGAAACAAAAAGCCCACCGCGGAGTGTGGTTGATAAGCCAGCGACATTGGAGAAAACTGATTTTCTCTCTGCCAGCATGTATCAGTTGCAAATAGTCTCTTAGTTAGAGGTGGGACTCTGTGTCTTCTCCCCTCAGTGCTGGGACCAAATTTGGATTGAACATGTGCAGGTCTGTGCGTGCTGCCACAGTCTCTGTGAGTTCATATGTGCATTAGTCCTGCTGTGTCTAAAGACCCTATTCCCTTGACGTCATCCATTACTTACAGCTCTTATAATCTTTCTGCTCCCTCCTCTACATAGATGCCTGAGCTTTGAGAAAAGGGCTTTGATGAAGATATTTCATTTAGAACTGAACACCCCAAAGTCTCTCACTCTCTGCACATTATACACTAGTGTTAATTCTCATCTGCTGCAAGAAACTTCTCTGATGAGGGTTTAGTGATGCAGTATATCATTAAGTGATATTTTTATTGGTATGTTCCTTTAGCAGGACTACTATTGTAGATTTGGAAGAAAAGATCTTAGCCCAAGTATTCTTTAGTAATAGAAGTTACCCTACAAAAGTATAAGCATGCATCTCCTGGGAGGGCTTCAGCTGAAGTTGGTGACTTTCCTGATTCTTGACCTCTTGTAGTTCTAAAAAATTCCTGATTGACTCACATGGGTTAGAGTTTCAAACTCCTTGGCAAGTCACTTCTGTTTTGGCTTTAAAAAAAAAAAAAAAAAAAATCTTGTTGCTTAATAAAATGCTCTGGCCAAAAACAACCTGGGAAGGAAAGGGTTTATTTGGCTTAAACTGCCAAGTCACAATTCATCATTGAGACTATTTAGGGCAGGAATTCAAAGCAAGCACCTAGAGGCAAGCACCCTGAAGAATACTACTTGCTGTCTCATTGTCTGGTCAGTGTTCATCTAACTTCCTTATACAACATATGATCACTTACCTAAGGATAGTGCCACCCTCAGTAGGCTGGGCCCTCCTTCATCAATTAATAGTCATGATAATCCCCCACAGACATGCCCACAGGCCAATATGATTTAAGCAATTCTTTAATCAAGGCTTTCTTCCCACATGATTCCAGGCTGTGTCAAGTTAACAGTTAAACATAACTAGGAAAACATCCAATTCTCTCTGTGCTTTGTGTCTGTAGCGCCCCCTCAGCAAAAATAAATCTTTCCCAGCCAATAGCTTGTCAGTAAGGCTACCTAGGAGCATTTCCTTAGAACCCATTCTGCATAAAAAGAGGAACTGGGATTGGGGAAGGTGGCTTTGACAGTTTACCTGCCCGAAGTATCTTAATTATGAGCTTTGTACCTTAGAAATCATAATTTCTGTAATAGATAAACATCTCATGGCTGCTAAGCAATACTATTTCTCATCTTGATCTCAGTAGAACCTTTCAGCCTCTGGACTTAAGCACTCTTAAATTCTGGTTGTAAGAAGTTCTAGTCAGGAACATGTCACTGAATTTATTGGCAGGATTGATTCTGCTATCAGATTGGCTAGTTATGTGTCATTGTCCTTACTGCTCAGTGTGTCTCTCCTGAAGTTTCATTCTCAGCCAAAGGGTATGACCTTCCTAATATAGGAAGACTATTCAAGTAGTCTTTGCTTTACTAGAATCACCACACTAGATCTCAAAAACCATGAATTCTATTCTGCTTGTGGAATAAGCTCAATTGTTCCTGGAGGCAGCAGTGTCTTGTTTCTGCCTGTTCTGTTTTACCTCCCTTGAAGTCTGCTTTCCACATCTTCGTCATCTCTAGCATCAACTAGCAGCAGACTTGGGATCTCCCAGAATAGACAGTGTCCAATATTGCCTCCTATGAAGATCTCCTGAGAGAGTTTCATACCAGGAGCAACTTCCCCTAAACCCAGGGTGGATATACATCTAGTCTACTAACGAAGGAAAAAATCTTCCCTTTGCAGAACAATGAGATTTGGAGTTTTTCTCTACCAATATTTATGTCTTACTCGTTATTGGAAATAAATTTTCCTTCTTTGGAAAAATTGGTAATTTTAAGAATTCTTTGTTACAAGAATAAATGGATACCGTTTATTGATATGTTTTCATTAAAAATCAGAAGACTTTATTAGAAAAAAAGGTGGTGCTTTTTATGGTCTTTAAGTTTTATTCTAAGATCTTACTGAGATTTTTATACTGCATAGTCACTTGTGACACCTTCTAACATATAAGTAAATAATAGTTTGGTTTCTTCTTTCATCTTTTACTTGAATTATAAGCACTTACATAGATTTGATAGCTGTTTTCTTGCACAGCCTAGAATTTTCAGGAAAGAGGATTATCAAATCGTGTGTGTGTGTGTGTGTGTGTGTGTGTGTGTGTGTGTGTTTGTGTGTGTGTGTGTGTGTGTGGAGAGAGAGAGAGAGAGAGAGAGAGAGAGAGAGAGAGAGAGAGAGAGAGGAAGGGAGAGGGAGGGAGGAGGGGGAGAATGCATTTAGGTGCAGGTGCCCTCAGAAGTCAGAGGTATTAGATAACCCTGGAGCTGGTGTTATGGATAGCTGTGAGCCACCTGTTTATGGGTGCTGGGAGTCAACCTCTGGCCCTCTGCTAGAACATTATGCTTTCCTAGCCACTGAGCCATCTCTACAATTCCTTTTCTAGTTTAGTTTTTTGTTGTTTTTTTTTTTTTTAAGCCTGTAACCTCCTAAAAATATACAAGGAGAAATAAGGAAGTTGGTAGTAGAATGTTTTAATGGCAAGTGGCCTGGTAATAAAAGCAACTCCATTTTTTGTTAAAGAAATGAAGGATATATGTATAACCAGAAGTTTAGTCATTTCTTTCTAGAAGGTAGAAAAATATATTATGTAAGAGTGACTGGGAGAGATGCTGATTTTCTTTTGCTGCTGTTGGGAGGGTAATTAATTAGGAAAAAAGATGAATGGCTTTTCACTTTCCTCACTAAACATGTAGCCTGTCTGTTCTCCCCACGGCTTCCTTTGGCTTGTCCTCCTTCCTTTTCTTAGCTGCTCTGTATGTTTATGTTTGCAGGTCTGCGGCTGTCCACTGTACTGGAAAGCCCCCATGTTCAGGGCTGCAGGAGGGGAGAAGACTGGATTTGTGACAGCACAATCATTCATTGCCATGTGGAAAAAGTAAGTGTGCAAGCAGTCATTCTGAGACTAGCAAAGAATTGTTCAGGCCTTAGAAATGGTATTCATCTTACTAGTTTATTAATTTTCCTTGTATCTTATAGTTAAATGAGGAAATTCTATGATTTATGACCACTTCCACCCATCAGTTCTTTGCCACAAACTTTAGTCTTTTTTACCTTTAAATAACACTAGGTATGGTGACACATTCTTTTAATCTCAGCACTGGGGGTAGGGGAGAGGCAGAGGCAAACAGACTAGGCTACATAGCTAGTTCTAGTCTAGCCAGCTCTACCTAGTAAGACTCTATCTCAAAAGGGGAAGAGGGAGGGGCTAGGAGATGACTTAGTTAAAAACACTGGCTGCTCCTTTAGATGACCTGGGTTTGATTTCCAGCACCCACGTGGTGACTCACAGCAATCTGTACCCGAGTTTCTGGGGATCCAAAGCCTCCTCAGGCACCAGGCATGCATGTGGTATTTACAGACAAAAAAAATCCATATACATCATTTTTTTAATTTATAATTTTTCATCTTTAAACAGTAAAGCAAATCTGCAGAAATGCTTTTTAAGTAGCTACTAATTTGACAGTTTCTTTCTTGGTTTTACTTATAAAAGTAGAGACCTAGTATTTGAATCTAATAACAATAATAAAAGTAAATAAAGATTCTCCTTTAAGAAAAACACATCTGCAGACTGGAGAGGTGGTTCTGTGGATAAGAGCGCAAATATGAAGACTTGAATTTAAATTCTAGCACTCACATAAAAAGCCAGGCATAGTTGTGTATACCTATAACACAAACATTGGAGGATGCAGAAAGAGGTAGATCCCAGGAACTCATTGGCCATCCAGCCTTTTAGAAACTTAAAGCTGTCGGTTCAGTGACAGACTCTTTTTTAAAGAAATAAATTGAAGAGATAAAGAGGCAGAAAACTAATGTCCTGTAGCCACACAGTACACATGCACTTGCACCTGCACATTCCTATGAATGCAACACACACACACACACACACACACACACACACACACACACACACACACACACACACACACACACACACACACACACACAAAACCAGAATAAAATTTAGAAAAAAAAAATATAGTTTTAAGTAATCCAATGGAAAATTGTATCTGGTTAATTTATCAAAATCACTCAATTCTTACAGATTTTAATTGTCACTTTTTTGGAGAGCTCCAGGCAAGGAGCAAAAAACTAGATTACATACGTAATATTCTTGACTTTTAACATGCTGATAAATTATCTCAAATTCAAACCTAACTTCTTCTTTAAATCCCTTTTTTTAGTGCTATTAGAATTGTCTGGTTTTGTGGCAAGATTTCATGTAGCCCCAGCTGGGCTCAGTAGGCAACCAGTAATGACTTAGACCTTCTTTCCTTCATGCTTTAATTTCCCAAATTCTGGGATTATGCATTGGGTATATGCAGTGCTGGGAAGGCTTTGTGCCTGCTAGGCAAACACTGTACCAGCACAGCCACATCCTAGCCCCTTTGTATTATTCCTTAAATCACTAACATTTAGGACAGTGGTTCTCCTAATGCTTCTCTAAGCTGCCCAATGCTGAGACTGTTTAATAGAGTTACTCATGCTGTGATGACCCCCAAATATAAAACTATTACATTGCTACTCCATAACTAATTTTGCTACTGTTAGATTTACAACTGTTAAGTCACAGGTTGAAAACCACCAATTTGGGAGAAAATCAGAGCCAGTGTCTTAGTTAGTGTTTTTATTAATGACCATTAATATGTTTTTAATAAAGCGCCATGACCAAAAAGCAAGTAGGTGAGGAAAGGGTTTATTAGGCTTACACTTTCATATCCCTGTTCATCGTTAAAGGAAGTCAGGACAGGAACTCAAGCAGATCAGGATCCTGAAGGTAAGAGTTGATGCAGAGACCTTGGAGAATAGCTGCTTTCTGGTGTTCTTCCTTAGCTTACCCAGCCTCACCTCTGCGTATGGTACCAGCCACCATGGGCTGGGCCCTCCCTCATTAATCACTAATTGAGAAATGCCTCATGGCTTAATCTTATGGAGGCGTATTCTCCATTGAGGCTCCTGCTTTCTGATGACTCTAATTTGTGTATCAAGTCAGCACAACCAGTCTTCCCTTTTAACTGATAATCCTTCTTTATGTATGGCTTAAGTACCCTTCCTCCTAGTAAAGTGGAGAAGCTATCTACTTACTATTTAAAATACACACATAATATCAACAGACTTAAACTTAGAGGTTCTTTCTAATCCCATCATACCTATAAAGAGAATGGTACCCTTAAGGTGTGACCTTATTGAAGTAGGTATTGCTGGAGGAAGTGTGTCATTGTGGAGGTGGACTTTGAGGTCTTATATATGCTAAAGCCACTCTCAGTGTCTCAGACCACATCCTGTTGCCTACGGATCAAAATGTAGCTCCGCTCTCAGCTCCTTCTGTAGCACCACATCTTTCTGTGTGCCACCATGTCCCACTGTGATGATAATGGACTAAACCTCTGAAACTGGAAGCCACCCAATTAAATGCTTTCCCCATAAGAGTTGTCATGGTCTTGGTGTCTCTTCACAGCAATAGAAACCTTAAATCAATACCTAAAGGCTCTTAGTTGTGTGATGTTTGACAACAAAATGAATGATTAGTAAATGCTTTTCATTACTAGTCTGTAAAATCTAAGAGTACATCACATGCTTTCTTCATTCTGTTGGGAGTGAAGTGGTAAGGGTGTATAAGACACTACCAGTTAGTAAACTTTTGTAAAGAACTGCACCCAAGCCAGAGCTTACAATTGCTTCATGTTCTCTCATGGGAGTTAGCCATGGTGTTCCTGGAATGATTCTGAGTTGTCCATATGCCAAGGAATATTCTTATATTGACCCTAGGACATGGGTCAACCTCTCCTATAGCAGAAACAAACAGCCTGACAAAATGTAAAGAATATTCCTTTTTAAATGTGTATATAAGTAGAGATAAAAGTAAGAGAAGCTGTAAATAGCACAAAGAAAGAAAAAAGGGGGAAAATTACTAATGAGCAAGCCTAAACTAACAGAGGAAAAGGCATTGTCCTTGGGTGTTTTTTTTTATTATTAAAAAATATTGTGAGTATTTCATACGTGAGTACTATATTTATATAATTTCATCCTTCCTCTCAACTTCTGTGCTCCTGTCTGTAGTATTCTTGCTAGAACATGGAACAACAGAAGATCATAAGGCCTGGATAGTAGGTACCTTCCAACAAGGTCTCCATAGCAAGTTCCAGACCATCCGGGATAGAGGGAGACCCTGTCACAAGGACAAATGGAAAACACAGTAGGGACTTCATCTTGGCCTTTCCCTTCCCAAAAGCAAAATCAGAATTTGAACTGAGAGGGATGGTTTTGTTTTAAATTGGTGCATAAAAATAGTAGTAGGATTTAAGAACTTAACATTTATAGATGGTCTGGCTTCTCTTCAACTACCTTTCTTTATCCAGGTAGTTACCTGGCCTTGAAACGTCCTCATATGGAACACAAACTAGGGATTAAAAGAGTAAATAAGTGACAAAGCCCTTGTCAGAGGCACCTTTAGTCACTGAGCTAAAAAATCACCTAACAGTCTAGGAAAACAGCAAGATGTGAGTGTTAATTAAAAGAAAGCTGTGAACAAGCCAGAAGATAGAAATAAATAGGAGATAGTCTAAAAGAAGAGACTTTTGACCTAAACACAGGAAATATATCTGCTAATACTATATTTTTAGTATTCTAGGACAGTATGAGAACCTGAGGCTGACTAGCAAAGGACAGCTTGTGTCCAGTTTGATTTACATGCTTACTGTGAGAGTTTTTAGTTAAGACTGTCTCTGGGAGAGGATGGACATTTGTACCGTTGTAGAGCAGCGCAGCAGTGACGGCCATCACAACCATCTCCCTTTATTGAAATGAATGGCCATCTCTGAGGATGAACAACTTGTGCAAAAAGTCAATGAGTAAGAGGTCATTATGGGCAAGTCTGCAGGAGACTGCTCACAGTTTCATCTCTGCTGTGGTCAAAGAATCCTAGTGAATGAGTGTACGTTGCCAGTTACTAAAATGGTTTGGGTGCCCTCTAGTGGGAGTTCCTCTTAAAATGCCATTGAAAAGCTAGAGTCTGTAAGGAAGGCTCTGGTAGGAAAATTTAGGATGACTAAGTGAATAATGGTTTGAGTTTCCATCCCTAGGAAATAGGTTTTACTTTTTTTATTTTTGCAAAATCTCCCTTCATATAAACAATTTGAGTTCCAAATACAGTTTATTGAAATGCTTAAGCTATAATGGTGCATGCCTGTAATCCCAGCACTTTGAAGGAACATTGCTATGCGTTTCTGTCCAGCCTGGGCTACAGTGTAAGATACAATTTTTTTTAAGTCCAAAAGTATTCAGGCACAAAGAATAACTGTAAAGTGATAATATAGAATTCAGACATTTTAAAATATACATATGCTTTCTGACTTGCTCCAGTAATAAGCTCTATATAGAATTTTAGAACTAAAATTAAATACAGAAGTCATAAGCATAAGGAAATCATTTTCCTCCTGTCAGAACGCCTGTGGGTTGGCTTTAGAGTGAGCACTTTCAAATCCTTCCCTCTTCTTTCCCTCCTCTCCCCATGCTTCTACCCACTTTGTATCCACACTCGGACATCTCTTGCCCGAAGAGTCAGGATAGTGTTTAGGGGAGTCATAGCTACATATCATTTGTTAACATTCCTACAACAGTTCTGGGGCATAACTGTTCTGGAAGCAAACCCGTACAGTTCTAGCTTTACCTCCTCTTATGGTTCATATCAGTGTGTCATTTGTCACCAACAAAACACCTGCCCTGAAAGCATTATGGTCACTGTAGAATAGCTATGCTATTCTTCAGCTTTTATGGCTTTTTTAAAAGTCTCATTTTTAAAATCTTTTGCCTTATGAAGTTTATCAGCCTAGAACATGAAACAAAAAAACTATAAATCACCTTTTCTATTTCATGCTTATAATTTAAAAAAATAAACGAACCCTGACATGACTTTTATCTTTTTAAACTGTTTTTATCTGTTGAATTGTTTCTGTGTTTGTTTAATTGTGCAGTCCTTTTCTTAAAATGTATTAAAAATGCTCCTCGTAGATACCTCAACACTTTCTCTTACTATTACTTTATCAATTTCCTAATCCTTTGAAGTGGCTTTTATTAGCACCCAGTGCATTAATCTTTCTTTATAATATGTGTTTATTTGAGTTCTAGGGCCTTAGATGTAGTCAGTAATAATAAGGGCAGTAAAAATAAATATAAATGTCTGACTGTGGCTCAAAACAAAATTAGTATCACTAACATTCTGAGAGTTTTCTGTGCATAAGCCACTGAAGCACGCTCTCTGTATATATTTTAAAAAGCGTTAACTACTTTCCCTCTAGTTGTCAAAGAAAAAAAATTAAATCCAGCAATATATTGACACATTTTAGTATATAGCAAAGGAGTTCAGCTGTCGAGCTTATTTGAAAGAGGTAGTTATTTAGCTAGGTCTTAAAGAAGATCAGAACAGCATGGGAGTGATGTAAAGGCCAAATTGCATATGGTTCAGGCAAGCTGCCTGGAGTGGAAGTTTGATTTAGCACAGTAGATATGTGGGTAGGCATCCTCTAGCATAGTGACAGAGGACCTTAAATGCCCATTGTAGACATTTAAGCCAACAAATATAAATGGTAGATAAGTGGCAGTGTACATGTTTTAGTAAGGGTCAAAGATTGTTTTAGAATTGCCATGATGAAAGGTTAGATGAGCACTGAAGTCTGTTGGGACCCTCTTTAGCAGTCTTATCCTGGGTCTATAATGCCCAGAACTTGTAGAAAAAGAATAGAAACAGGAAGAAGCAGTTGTTCAGAACATTTCCAGGAAAATTTCTTCAGGACTCTAGTCTTCCTGAGCATCTATATTCCAGATACCTAAAGGTCTCAGCACCTTGGTGATTATGAAGAACTTCACTTTTCTTCTCTTATGTACCTATAAAGATCATATCCTCTCATTTCTACCAAATGTGCCCCTTTCTGTCTCCCACTTCCAGTGTTCAAGCTCAGACTCCTATAGCCTCACACTTAATGTTTTTGAAAATCACATCTGACCATATCACTGTCCAAGTTAAAATTTTTCTATGGAGCAAATTCTTGTCCTGATACAAAAGAGGACCTCTTAAATTTTATCTGCACTTTTTTCTTCCTCTTACTGTTTCTGAACTTTCTGTTGCCCGAATGCTATATGAATCTCACACCAGGGATCTGTGTGTGCTGCCCTACTTATCATAACACCCTTCTTTTCTACTTCACTCCGCAGGAAATCTCGAAGGCCTCCTCTGTCCTTTTCTGATACTTTGTGCTCATTACTTAATATTTTGGCTGTTCCACAGTAGTGTGATTCCACTGGTAACCAAACACTAGACTGTGGGATAATGCTCTTGTGTACTGTAAATATTTGTTACTTGTGTTGGTTTAACAAAATGCTGATTGGCCACTAGCTAGACATGAAGTATAGGTGAGGCAACCAGACTAGGAGAATTCTGGGAAGAGGAAAGACAGAGCAGGAGACCAGCCAGATGCAGAGGAAGCAAGATGAGAATGCTACAGTGGTACAAGTCACGAGCTAAACATAAATAGAATTATAGGTTAGTTTAAGGGAAGGAATAGCTAATAATAATCTTGAACTACTGGCCCAGCAGTTACTATAACAATGAGCCCCCACGTCAGTTATTCGGGAAGCAGCTGCTGGCCATTTGAGAGTTTCTGTTGGGGCAGAAATAGCTACATGAACTATACCTTCTCATGGAGAATAAAACTCTGTCTTGTTGGGTTTTTTTGTTTGGTTTTTTTTGTTTGTTTGGTTTTTTTTGTTTTTGTTTTTTTTTTTACCCAAGCTTATTCAAGCCTGATGCAATACCTGACATACACTCACCATTCAGTAAATTACTAATGAAGAAAATAAGAAAACTTGGAGTTAATTATTAGATATAGGGAATTAGAAATAGAAAAAAATGACTTCAAGGTTTCAAAGGACTTGTTCAAAGGCTTTTAAATTTTGTTTTTTCTGTGTTTTGACTTTTCTGTCAGAGTATATGGAAAGACTCACAAATAGTTGGAAGTGAAGAATTTTATAAACTTAGAAGACATAACAGAGGACTGATTTTCTAAAGCCTGTTCTCTGAAATGGAAGTTTAAAAGCTGGCCATGGATATGTCAACCTAATGAGGATTTCCTGTCTTCTATAGTGCATAGTAGTCTGCCCGAGGTATTTCCTTACTGCCAGCTCAGAAACTCTGGTTCTAGTAGCATATTTAACATGTATCAGTTTATTTTACCCTGTGGTCTCAACTTAAAAACATTCCAGAAGGGAAGTTTACCATCCTGTAATTGAGATTTTATTAAAATACTCCTTTAACAAAAATCAGAAGCATGGAAGCCTTTGAAAAGGAAGTGTATGGGTGGGGTGGGGTTAGTAGTAGAGGACTTGCACAAAGCTTGCCCTTTAATTCCAGCACTGAAAATAAAAAGACAGAGAGCACTGGCTGTTCTATAACTCACTCTAGACCAGGCTGGCCTTGAACTCAGAAATTTACCTGCCTCCGTCTCCCAAATGCTGGGATCAAAGGTGTGTGCCAACACACCCAGCCAAGCACACTCAAATCAAAGTAAAATTACCAGCCTATCAGTGTGTAGGCATTGTGTGTTCTGAGTAGCAGATCTTCTTAACCAGTGTTTCTTTTGTAGGTTGCTAAATAACCATCACGATGATGCCTCTAAATTCATCTGTCTCCTGGCAAAGCCCAGCTGCAGCTATCTGGAACAGGAGGATTTTATTCCTTTGCTTCAGGTGATTTTTTAGGACCTTTTAAAAATGGAGTTTATTTTTGGAGTTTGAAAGGGGGGAGTTGTTTGTTTAGCTGGTTAGCTAGTTGGTTCTGGGGTTGTTTGTCTCTTAGTGAACGGGTCTTACTGCATAGCCTGAGCTAACATCAAACTCTTAATCCCAAATGCTAGGATTAAGGTACATATCACCATGACTAGTAAGATGACTTTTTTAAATTTTAAAATGAAACTATAATACTATGTCAGTAGCGCTACATACATCTAGAGGCCAGATTGCTAAGAGTGTTTTTTAAATTTGTTTTAGTAGTAAAATCTTTTGTTAAGTAAAATCTAAAATAGAACCCATAGTATATGATAGACAAAACAGAGCTATTTCCACTGCATTCAGCCTACTCCTTAGTCATTCACAGTAATCACTGAAAAATCTTATGAAACTTTAGAATTTGAAAAGATAGCTTGAAATGGACTAGAGAGATGGGTAAAAGGTTAAGAACACTAGTTACTCTTCCAGAGATCCTGAGTTCAATTCCCAGCATCTATAATGGTGTCTTGTGCCCTCTTCTGGCATACAGGCAGAACACTGTATACATAGTAAATAAATAAATCTTAGAAAAAATACTAATATCAGCTATACTTAAGGACCTAGCAAGAACTGATAGCTGCTGGAAGAGAAAATCAGTTTTTTGTTTTTTTAATAGTGAGAAACTGAGTTTATCAACCATACTCTAGGGCAAGCCTCGTGCTCAGAAGTAGTGAGCCATCATAAAATGAACTCGGTGTGGTGGGGGAGGGGGTGAGTGGGGTGGTGGTAGTGATGGTGGTGGTGGCCATGGGTGTTGGTTTGGGATTTTGTTTGTTTTTAAAGAGTAAGAAAAACGTGAAGTTGGGCATCCAGGAAGAGCTAGAGGAGGAAAATATTATGATAAAAAAATGTTGTATGAAAATTTTAAAAAATAAAAATAATCTGGTGAGAAGCAAGAAAAGGCTGGAATAATCAAAACAACTCTGGAGTCTTCACTTGGAGCATCTTGACTCTTAGATTTAAGCATATATCCAAAAATGGCTCTCTGGTTTTTCCACTAAGATCTGTTTGCACATAAGATTAGAATTGGAAGAAGCTCTGTGTGGTGACAAATGCCAATGCCTGCCTGTAATCCTACTGCTAGGAGACTGAGCAAGAGGGTGTAACCTATGCTGCATAGCATACCAGTTCTGTTTTAAGAAAGCAGTAAATGAGTAAATCATGAAATAAGAGAGTGGAAACTTGAATCAAGCATACTGAGATCTGCAAAGACAGCTGCCACCAGCATGTCAGGGTAGACAGAAACAGGGAGGGGGTGGTTTAAGGGCGCTGGGGCCTATTACTATCACCAGATTTCAGGAAGATTAGTAATTTATATTATTTGCATAGGCTCTATATTTACTCATCCAAGGTACTCACTCATGTGGAACAATTTTCACTAATAGAGCCAAATAAATGAAAAAGAATACACATCTCATTTTTTCTTTTCTGTTTCTGAGATGTTAAAACTTGTTTACAAGTATGTTTTCTACATGTAGAAAGGATATATCTCAGATCTTTAAGAATACACTTCAGAGTTATAAGTATGTTTGGGGATAGAGCATTGCACAATAGTTAAGAGCAATGTTGCTCTTGCAGAGGACCTAGGGTTGATTCCTAGCACACACTGGGCACTTCAGTATCCTCTTCTGGCCCCTGTGAGCACTGTGGTTCATAGACATACATGCTGGCAAAACATTCATACACATAAAATAATAAACCTAAAATTTTTAAAAGAAGTTTTTATTTTCTTTCACTTCTTTGAGTTTTATTAGCCATTATATACCAATCTGGGAGAAAATGTTAACTTTCCTGAGGTTACTTCAGCATGGAGTTGTACCCTAGGTTTGAAAATGGATGTTATTACTGAAGTAGCAGTGATTCTTGAGCAGAGATTCTTTGCTTCTTCTCTGTACAATAAATCACTCCCAGAATCTGAGAAAGTTGAATGTACACTCTGTGCTCATGGAAACCAGGAGGTGACATCCCGTTTTATCACTCCCACTTCATTTCTTTGAGACAGGATGTCTCACTGAACTTGGAGCTCAGCTAGTAGCCAGCAAGCTCTAGTGATCCTTCTGTCTCTGTCACCCATAGCATTTGGGAAGATATTCAGCAAGGATGCAGAATCTTAGATGGGAGTATGTTCGAAAGATTATTGTGCAACACACAATATAATCAATAGCAATGTATATTCTTTTTTTGTGGGCAAGGTGTTGAGACAAGATCTCAATATACAGCCCTGGCTGTTCTAAAAGTCATTCTGTAGACCAAGCTGGCCTTGAACTCAAAGATCCTCCTGCCTCTGCCTCCCAAGTACTTGGATTAAAGGCATGTGCCACCATGCCTGACTATATATTCTTTTAAAAAAATTTTCATACACACCATTGCTCCTTCTCCCCTCCTCCTCATTCTCCCCAGCCTCTCCTTACATCCATTCCCCAGGGAGGGCAAAACTCCCAAGGTAAGTCGATTTGGTCTAACATATCCGGTTGAGGGTAGGACTGAGGCCCTCCCCATAGTATCAAGGCTGGGTTAGGTGTTCCTCTGTAGGAAATGGGCTTTCAGAAGCCAGTGCATGAACCAGGAATAAACTCTGGTCAGTTGCAAGAACTTCCCATGCCGTTTAACTGTCATCTACATTCAGAGGGTATAGTTCTATTTCATGAAGGTTCCTCAGCTGTCATCACAGAGTCAGTGAGCTCCCAATAGCTCAAGTCAGCTGTCTCTATGGGTCTCCTCCTCATGATCCTGAGCCCTTTGCTCATATGGTCTCTCCTCCCTCTCTTGAGCTGTACTGGGAGCTCTACCAGGTGCTTAGCTATGGGTCACTGCATCTGCTTCCATCACTTGCTAGAAGAGGGTCTGTAATGGCAAACAGGGTGTCATTCCTCTGATTATAAGGGAAGGCCAGTTTAGGTACTCCCTCCACTATTGCTTGGAGTTCTAGCTGGAGTCATCTTGTGGGTTCTTAGGAATTTCCATAGCACCAGGCTTTTTTCTAACCCCACACTCGTCTATCAAGAACCTATTTTTTTTTTGTTCTCCCTCTCTGTTGCTTTTCCCACTCAACCATCCCATTCTCTCATGCTTTCTTCCCCCGCCACCCATGATCCCAGTTTACTCAGGAGGTCTGTATTTCCCCTTCCCAGGAGGATATATGGATATCTCTCTAAGATTCTCCTGTTACCTATCTGCTTGGAAGTTGTTTTTATAGCTGGTTATTCTTTGCTTTGTGTCTAAAATTCCACTTATGAGTGAGTACACACCATGTCTATCTTTATGGGTCTGTGTTACCTCACTCAGGATGATACTTTTTAGCTTCATCCATTTGCCTACAAACTTCAGGATGTCATTTGGGAGTACTGAGTAGTACTCTATTGTGTAAATGTACAATTTTTTAATTCATTATTCAGTTGAGGGGCATCTAGGTTGTTTCCAGGTTTTGGCTATTACAATAATGTTGTTATGAACATAGTTGAGCTCGTGCCCTTGGAGTAAGAATGTGCATCCCTTGAGTGTATGCCCACTTGTGGTATTGCTGGATCATTGGGTAGATTCCCAGTTTTCTGAGGAAACACCATAATTATTTCCAAAGTGACTGTACAAGTTAACATTTCCACCAACAATGAAGGAGTGTTCCCCTTGCTCCACATCCCCTCCAGCATAGGCTGTGTTTTTGATCTTAGCTGTTGTGACAGATGTAAGATGGTATCTCAAAGTTGTTTTGATTTGCATTTCTCTGATGGCTAAGGATGTTGAACAGTTCTTTAAGTATCATTCAGCCATTTGAAATTGCTCTTTTGAGAATTCCCTATTTATCTCTGAAACCCATTTTTTTAAATTGAATTATTTGGGGTTTTTTAGCTCTAGTTTCTTGAGTTCTCTATATATTTTAGAGATCAGTCCTCTGTCAGATGTAGGGTTGGTGAAGGTCTTTTCCCATTCTATAGGCTGTTGTTTTGTCTTATTGACCATGTCCTTTGCCTTACAGATGCTTCTTAGTTTCAGGACCCATTTATTTATTATTATTCTTAGTGTCTGTGATACCAGTGTTATATTTAGGAAGTGGTCTCCTATGCTAATGCATTCAAGACTATTTCCCACTTTCTTTTCTATCAGGTTCAGTGCAACTAGGTTTATGTTGAGGTCTTTGATGCACTTGGACTTAAGTTTTGTGCAGAGTGATAGATATGGATCTATTTATATTCTTCTACATACCACCATTTAGTTATGCTAAAACCATTTGTTGAAGATACTGTCTTTTTTCCATTTATATTTTTGGCCTCTGTCAAAAATCAGGTGTTCATAGCTGTGTAGATTAATCTCTGGGTCTCCAGTTTGATTCCATTGATCCACAAGTCTTATGCCAGTACCAGGCTGTTTTTAGTACTGTAGCTACATAGAAAGCTTGAAGTCAGGGATGGTGATACTTCCCGAAGTTCTATTATTGAAAAGAATTTTTTTTTTTTTTGGCAATATGAGGTTTTTTGTTTTTCTATATGAAATTGAGTATTGTTCTTTTGAGGTCTGTGAAGAATTGTTGGGATTTTGATGTATATTGCATTGAATCTGTGGTTTGCTTTTGGTAAGATTGCCATTTGTACTATGTTGATCCTACCTATCCAAGAGTATGGGAGATCTTCCCATTTTCTGGTTATCTTCAGCTTCTTTCTTCAATGACTTAAAATTCTTGTCATGCAGGTCTTTCACTTCTTTGGTTAGAGTTACTCCCAAAACATTTGATGTTACTTGCAGCTATTGTAAAGGGTGGTGCTTCCCTGATTTTCTTGTCAGCTCTTTTATCTTTTGTGTAGAGGAGGGCTATTGATTTTGAGTTAATCTTGTACCCTGCTACATCACTGAAGGTATTTGTCAGCTGTAGGGGCTCCCTGATAGTATTTTGGGGGTCACTTGAATATATTATAATAACATCTGCAAATAGAGATAGTTTGATTTCTTCTTTTCCAATTTGTATCCCCTTAATCTCCTTTTGTTCTCTTATTGCCCTAGCTAAGACTTTGAGAACTATATTGAATAGATAAGGGAAGAGAGGACAGCCTTGTCTTGTTCCTGATTTTAATGGGATTGCTTTGAGATTTTCTCCACTTAGTTTGATGTTGGCTGTTGACTTGCTGTATATTGCCTTTATTATGCTTAGGTATTTTCTCTATATCCTTGATATCTCCAGGACCTTTATCATGAAGGATTGTTGGATTTTGTCAAAGGCCTTTTCAGTATCTAATGAAATAATCATGTATATTTTTTTCTTTCAGGTTGTTTTAGGTTGTTTATATGATGGATAACATTGGCAGTTTTTCATATGTTGTACCATCCTTGTATCTCTGGGATGAAGCCTACTTGATCGTGGTGGATGATTTTTTGATATCTTCTTGAATTCAATTTGCCAGTATTTTATTGAGAATTTTTGCATCAATATTCATGAGGGAGATTGGACTGTAATTCTCTTTCTTTGTTGCATTTTTGTGTGGTTTGGGTATCAGGGTGACTGTAACAGTGAGGTTTCTGGCCCTGGTAGCCCCACAGTTCAAACCCGCTCACAGCCACTTTTCCCCTCACAAAATGACTCAGATCCTTATATTAATTTCATGCTGTTTGGCCTACGGCTTAGGCACATTACTAGCTTGCTGTTTCATCATAATTCAACCCATATCCATTAATCTGTCTGCCACATGGCCTGTGGCTCACCTGTTTCATTATATGTTGCTTCTTCAGCAGCTGGATGGCATCTCTGTCTCTCTCTGCCCTCTTCTCCTGCCTATTTTCTGATTTCCCACCTAATGTTTCCATGGTGTCTGCTATGGCCAAAACAGTCCTTTATTCACACATCAGGTGACTGTCACCTCGTAAAAAGAATTTGGCAATGTTCCTTTTGTTTCTATTGTGTGGAACAATTTGAGGAGTATTGGTATTAGTTCTTTGAAATTTTGATAGAATTCTGCACTGAAACCATCTGGCCCCAGGTTTGTTTGGTCCCCCCGCCCCCGGGAGACTTTTAATAACTGCTTCTATTTCTTTAGGAGTTTATGTCTATTTAAGTTGTTTATCTGGTCTTTATTTAATTTTGGTAAATTTGGTAAATGACACTTGTCCAGAAAGCTGTCCATTTCTTTTCAGTTTTGCAAATTTTGGTTTTTGAAGTATGACCTAATGATTTTCTGTACTTCTTCGGTATCTGTTGTTATGTCCCTATAGTATGAAGTATCTGACCTATTTAGACCCACCCGCAGCTGCTTAGCCCCCCAAAATGACTCAGATGCTTATATGAATTACTGTTCAGTCTATGGCTCAGACTTATTACTAGCTAACTCTTAACTCTTAAACTAACCCATGGTTATCCAAGTGACCTCGTACCTTTTCTCAGAGTAGCATTTCATCTTCTTTCCTCTGCATCTGCCTAGCATCTCTGCTGTTTTTCCTCTTCCCAGTAGTCTGGTAGCCCTACCTATACTTCCTGTCTGCCTTCTGCTAATCAGAGTTTATTCAACCAGTAGGAAGGGCAAATATCTACAATATACAAGAATGTAATTCCATAGCATGTTCCCCTTTTCATTTTTGATTTTGTTAATTTGGATATTCTCTTTCTGCTGTCTGGTTAGTTTGGATAAGGGTTTGTCTATCTTTTTTACTTTCTCAAAAAACTAACTCTGTGTTTCATTGATTCTTTGTATTTTCTTTGTTTCAATTTTATTGATTTCAGCCTTGGGTTTGATTATGTCCTACCATCTACTTCTTCTGAGTGAGTTTGCTTCTATTTGTTCTAGAGCTTTCAGCCATGCTGTTAAGTCTCTTGTGTGAGATTCTCCAAATTTTTTAGGTAGGCACCTATGTGCTATGAACATTCCTGTTAGCACTGTTTTCATTGTGTCCCGTATGTTTGGGTATGGTGTAGATTAATTTTTTTGAATTCTAGAAAGCCCTAAATTTCTTTCTTCTTCCTTGACCCATGGGTGATTTAATTGTGAGATGTTCAGTTTCTATGAGTTTGTAGGCTTTCTGTGGTTTGTGTTGTTGTTGAACTCTAACTTTAATCTATGGTGATCTGATAAGATATAAGGGGTTATTCCCAACTTTTTGTATCTAATAATATTTGTTTTATGACCAAGTATGTATTCAGTTTTAGAGAAAGTTACATGGGGTACTGAGAAGAAGGTATATTCTTTGGTGTTTGGATGGAATGTTCTGCATATATATGTTAAATCTATTTGAGTCATACTATCTGTTAGCTCCCTATTTCTCTGTTCAGTTTCTGTTGGTAGACCTATCCATTGGGGAGAGAGGGGTATTGAAATCTCCCACTATTAGTATGTGAGGTTTGATGTGAGGTTAAGCTTTAGTAATGTTTCTTTTATATATTTGGATGCCCTTGTATTGGGAGCATAAATGTTCAGAATTGAGACTTCATCTTGATGGATTTTTCCTGAGATGAGTAAGTAATGTCCGTACTGATCTCTTTTGATTGAACTTAGTTTCAACTCTATTTTGTTAGATATTAGGATAGCTACACCAGCTTGTTTTCTTAACATTTGATTGGAAAGTCTTTTTCCAGCCCTTTACTCTGAGATGGTGTCTGTCTTTGAAGTTGAGAAGTGTTTCTTATATGCAGCAGAAAGATGGACCACGTTTTGTATCCATTGTGTTAGACTGTGTCTTTTTATAGGTGAATTGAGTCCATTGATATTAAGGGATGTTAATGATCAGTGTTTGTTAATTGTGTGTGTGTATGTGTGTGTGTGTGTGTGTGTGTGTGTGTGTGTGTGTGTGTGTGCGCGCGCGCGCTTCCCTTCTTTGGGGTTTCCTTCTGTGGAATTATCTGTTGCTTGTGCCTTCACGGCTGAATCTAGCTTCTTTATGTTGGAGTTTTCCTTCTAGTGCGTTCTGTAGGACTGGGTTTGTGGATAGATGGTGTCTGGTTTTGTCATGAAATAGCTTGTAAAAACTCTGACTGTGGTGATTGAGAGTTTTGTTGGGTATGGTAGTCTGGGCTGGCATCCATGGTCTCTTAGTGTCCTTATAGCATCTGCCCAGTACCCTCTAGCTTTTGTAGTCTCCACTGAGAAGTGTTATTCTCACGGTTATACATTTATAAGTTACTTGGCCTTTTTCCTTTGCAGCTCTTAATATTCTTTCTCTATTCTGTATATTTAGTGTTTTGATTATTATGTGGCGAGTGGACTTTTTTAGGAGGTCATCTAGTCTATTTGGTGTTCTGTAAGCTTCTTGTACCCTCATAGACTTTCCTTTTTAGGTTGAAAACGTTTTCTTCTATGATTTTGTTGAATATATTTTCTGTGCGTTTGAGCTGGTGTTCTTTACCCCCTCTATTTCTATTATTCTTACGTTTGGTCTTTTCATGGTGTCCCAGATTTTTTGGACATTTTGTGTTATGATTTTTTTTTTTTAACTTTAGAGTTTTCTTTGACTGACAAATCTATTTCTTGTATTGTATTTTCTACACCACAGATTCTCTCTTCTGTCTCTTGAATTCTGTTAGTTATGCTTGCATGTGTAGTTCTTGTTTGTTTACTCAGATTCTCCATCCCCCATTCCCTCAGTTTATATCTTCTTTATTGCTTGCATTTCAGTTTTTAAGTCTTGAACTCTTTCCTTCAAAGTTTGATTGCTTTTGCTTGATTCTTTAGTCTTTCTTAAGAGATTCATTGTTTTCTTCCAGTTTTTTGCTTGCCTTTTTCCTCTATTTCCTTAAGGGAGTTTTTCATTTCCTCTTTAAAGGCTTCTATCATCTTTATAAAGATGGGGTAGAGGGTCCGATGAGGGGTATAGATAGTCATCTTTATAAAGATAGTTTTAAGGTAGTTTTCTTCTGCTTCATCTATATTGGAATGTTCAGGTCTTGCTGTTGTAGAACCACTAGATTCCAGTGGCCCCATATTGTTCTTTGTGTTGTTGGATGTATTTTTGCACTGGTATCTACCCATCTCTTCTTTCAATTGGTGCAACGTTGTCTGTGCTTCAGGGAGCTGGGAGCTGGTTTTGGTCCACTAGGTACTCTTGGTGCAGTTGAAGCTCTTGGAGAAATTGGAGGCAGTAGAGTCTGTGTCTCAGGGAGCAATTGAGGTCTGTAGCTGGAGCTCTTTTGATGGAACTGGCCAGATGCTGTGTCTCAGGAAGCAGATCTGCTGGGGCTCTCCAGAGGCTGTGTCTCAGGAAGTAGCTGAGGTTTGGGGGATGGGTGGATTTGGGGCATGGATTGCAGCTTATGAGGTAGAAGGTCCAATGAAGAGTATTGATAGTCAGGCTTGCACACAGGGGTCCTATTTGCTTACCTGCAGCTGGAGCTGTGATGGGTTTGGGGGCATGATTTGTGCCCTGTTGCCCAGACCTGGGTGCTGGCCTAGCTGGCCTTGCTGGCCGGCTGGGAGAAGGGTAACTCATCTCTTGTGATGGGGCTCTCCAGAGGCTGTGTCTCAGGAAGCAGCTGAAGCTGGGGGATGGTTGGGTTTGGGAAATGGATTGAAGCTTATGGGGTAGAGGGTCTGATGAGGGCTATAGATAGTCAGACTTGCATGAGGGTCCTGCTTGTTTACTGGCAGCTGGAGATGAGATGGGTTTCAGTTTATATTCTTTAAAAGTCCTTAGAATAGGTTTTAAATGTTTTTACCACACATGAAAAAAATAAATATTATGGCTGCTCAGGATACTGAGAATAAGTGATTGTTGAGTGCTGAGCTCTAAATAGGACATTTCTACCACACCATCTGAGGCTCAGGAAACATCACAGAAAAGGGACCAGAAAGAATGTAAGAGCTGGAAGGTTAGAGAAGGACTATGGAATATTATATTTCATGACACAGCCACTGAAATCGGATCTTACAGCAGCTGTAGTTGTAGTTGTTTGCACTGGGCTTACACAAGACTGAGCCTGTCACCAGGGCTCAGGGAAGGAGCTCATGGGCCTAACCTTCTGTTCTCATTTGCTTCTCCAATGCTGTGATAACACACTAACTAAAAGCAACTTGGGAAGGATAGGGTTCATTTGGCTTACATGTCCCCATCACAGTCCATCACTGAGGGAAGTCAAGGCAGGAACTGGGGAGGAAAGCTGCTTATTGACCTGTTCTCCATGCCTTTTTCATCTTGCTGACTTATATACCTCAAGACTACCTGACCAGAGCTACTACCACTCACAGTGAGTTCCGCCCTCCCACTTCAGTCATTATCAAAAAAAAAAGTTCCACACCCATGCCGACAGGCCAGTCTGATGGAAGCAGTTCCTCTGTTGAGATTTCCTCTTCCCACATATATCTAGATTTGTATCAAGTTGACAAAAACTAACCAGCACATCTTACCTGCGAATTACTGGCTATTGATGCATTCTGAAGAAGGAACAGTCATTTCTTTGGTAGTATAACGAATAATGAGCCTACCAGGCTCCTACAGATAGTTACAAACCTGTGATCACACAGAACCATGGTTAAAATAAGTGAATAACAACACAGAACAAAAAGACATGAAATCAAGGACAGGACTTACAGAGAGGATAAGGGATGGCAATAGGATGACCTTGAACTCATGATCCTGCCTTCTCCCAAGTACCGAGATTATAGACAAGCACCACCACACGTGGTTTACAAGATGCTCGGCACTGAACCCAGGGCTTCATGGTAGGCACTCAACAAACTGATCTGCACATGGAGGAGTGTCAGGAAAGTAGACAAGAGACCATGAGAAGGAAGAAGAGAGGTTATGGGATTCGGGGACAGAGGGAAACAAAGTATATGATAGAAGGGAAGGATTTTTTGAGAGAGGGGACCAGCAATAATGGGACAGAGAGACTAGGGAAAAGCATTGTGGGAAGGGGATGAGTAAGAACAAAAGTCTAATGACTTACATGTGTGAAAATGCCTTGAACGAAACACATTGCTTTGTATTCTTGTGATACTGCTTCTTCTCAGGATCATTGGCCACTAGTCCACAGAATGGAAGGAGCAGAAGCAGGGAACAGGGTTCAGACAGCTGTAGATGCGACAGAGATAACCCTCTGGGATATGAAGTCGTGAATCAACTCAGCTTTCTTCCAAAGTATAGGCAATATGTAAGAATGGGAAACCAGGGCATACACCTCAGTTTGCATTGTCTCACACTCCTATCAGGTAGCTGGATTAGTGAAAGCACTGCCCTATCAAAATGGCTAGAGAATTTGCCTAATTACCATGTGGTCAGCAGAGGAAGAAGTTTGCAGGAAATTGTGTCAAGGGTCATCCCTGAAATAAATCAGGCATCCAGGCCTAGAGACATCCTCCAGCTGAGATTAGGTAGAGAGCAGGGAGTCTTTGCTGGGGAAAGGGAGTCCTCTATATTGCCAAGCTTAGAGAAGGCTACCAGGCTATGGTAGACTGCAACCTCTGACCAGCAGGGCCTCCGAATAATACTAACTTTAAAAAATAATTTTTAAAGAAGTAAGTACAGTTTTTTTAAAAAATGTTTATTTAATGTGTATGAGTGCTTTGTCTGTACATATGTATGTGCACCACATGTGTGCCTAGGGCCCACAGAGTCTAGAAGAGGGTGTTGAATTCCCTGGATCTGTAGTTACAGATAGTTGTAAGCCGTCATGTGGGTACTGGGAATTGAACCAAAGTCATCTAGAAGAACAGCCAGTGCTTTTAACCATTGAACCGTCTATCCATCCCCAAATATATTTTTCAAAAAGAGAAAAATGAATAAAGTGCTAATATTTCAAATAGGGAAGGCCTACATTGAAACAGAAGAAAACTTAAAGTCACAAGAAACTATTTTACAGTCACATATGTCATTGTGGTAGCAGACTTGAAATAGAGTAGCTGGTGGCCTGTAGAGCAACATGCCAAAGTTGTGTTCTAATTACCGGAATACATACACCACCCATGACACTTCATCTGTGAGTGGTAGGCACATGTATAATATAAAGTACAACTGTCACAAATGGGAGACAAGTTCAGAGCCTAACTGACACCAATGGCTACAGTCCAAGGAAAGATACCTGCTATTGTTTTCGCACATGAGATCAGACACACCACTAGCGCCACACTAGAGTTTATTCAGGAGAGTCGCCAGGTGAGTACCAGGGCAGAGAAGCAGAAGAAAAAAGAGAGAGACTTTCATGTGGTGTCTCCTATTAAGAGAGTGGATGGGCACAGATTTACGTAACCACACACCTAGGGGTGTGCGTGCCCTCCATATGCAGCGAGTTCTGCTGGTGCTATGTTGGATTTACCATGTGGCTGCCACATGCCAGGAATTCTTATCTCCTCCGGTGCTCTGTTGGGTTATCAGACTAGCATGTTTACCACGTAGCTGCTATGTGTCAAGAATCCTTACATTTCACCCTTATGCTTATTATAAAAAGAAAGCCGGGTTTACGTAGGGGGGAGCAGGGGTACATGGATTGGACCTGAACAGGTTTGATGGATCTCTTAAGGCTGCTTCAAGCTGTCTTAAGGGCGAAGTTTGTCTTTTTGGAAGATGAGAGCTGTGTCTTCTGACAGTCAGTCTGCTGGGTTTTGTGGCTCATTTCCTGCCGTCTGTGTGAGTTTAAGGCATGGGATGATAATTTTTATTTTCTGGGGCTCGGAAAAAAACTGAGTTAGTGAGAACCTTGGGAAGTGACACATACAGTGAGGGTCTCTGCTCTTACGGGGTCTGGAGTCAGATTGAGAAGAGGAAAAGGGGGAGAGAGAAGGTTTGAAGTGGGGACACATGTGACCTTAAGTTAGGCTTTGTCGGTACTTTAATAAACCTTAAGGTCGCTGTTTTGTCTTTCTTCCCTCTAGGGGACTCCAGCTGCAGAGTAAATTTGTGGTCCTCTGCCAGGTCTGGGGATGGGAAGAGGTTAAAATGTCTCATGTTTTTTGTTTACCTGTTGCCCATGTTAAAATGGCTTCTATTTCCTTTCCTTTGTGGGGGGCCAGTCTGTTTTACCTGTTATCAACTTTAAAAATGGCTCTTGGGTTTTTTTTCTCTCTAGTCTTTAGGGGGTGGCAGTCAACTGTTTTCTGATGGTAAGATGGCTTCTGGGTTTTTCCATTCTTTAGAAGCAGAGGCTGGAGGGTTAGTCTGTGGGGGAGGGGGAATGGCAAGGTGAACTTTTTGTTTCTGGTAACTATCTGGCTCTGAGAAACAGGCTGGAATGGAAACTCCGAGACAGGGAATTTTAGAGAAATATGTCTAGCAACAGAAGAAATCTGGGTGTTCCCCTTGGGGGTCCACCTGGAAGGCTAGAAGAGGGAGGGTATGGGGGGGTCTGGTGCTAACACGCTGAGCAGATAGCAAGCGAATCAAGGGAGCATCTAGAGCGGCTGGTGGAGTCTGGACTTAGGCGAATGCGGTGACTAAAAGAAATGAAAGCTCCTACTTTAGCTAAAACAATCCCTTCCCATTAGGGGTACAGGGCAGATTGACATGACCAAAAAAAAAATGTGTGGGTGATAGGGATATCTATGGAAATACAATTAAGTGGCAGCATCTGATGAGGCCGGAATTGTTTGCTTCCCACCCCAACAATGGAGGCTAGAAGGAGAGGTAGAACCCTAAAACTCTGCACGACCGAGTATTGTGGCACTGGTGTCCAAGAGGAAGGAGATAGACCCCCCTCCCATACCATTCTGACTCCCCGAGGCTCCCTTTTCATGATGTTGGTGGTTGGGTTAGGGCAGCTCTGGCAGCATTAATCGCCCATGGCCAGGTCTAGGAGATCAGCCAGGGAATGGCGCATGTGTAACGTCCCCCTGCCATGTGGGGCTTGTGGACAGTCATTAGACCAGTGTTTCCCTTAATGACATCCAGGACAAGGCCTGAACAGCCTCTGTGAGGCAAGGCAAGGCAAGAGCAAGACCAGCAGCTGAGCTGGCCACACTTAAAGCATTCACCGGGTGGTCTAGGTCTCTTGCCACGTGGGGGGGGGGGGGGGGCTGGTCAGATAGCTTTTGCCAGCAGGAGGTATCTTTCCTCACATGTTTTCTCATCTCTCTTGTGATAATACCTTAAAAGCTAGCACTAAGACTTGTGCCCCTCTCAAGAGATGTAAGTTTAGCTCTGGTGTCTGGGTAGCTCTGGGTAAAAAATGGGTCATGATAAGTTGCCTTTTTTAGGATTTAAGCTAGTATACTGTGAGAGTGCATTTGAGAGGCATTTGAAAAACTGGGATGGATTTTTTTTTTGTTTATTTTGTATTATTTTTTGTATTTTTAAAAAACTGACAGGCTTTAAAGCAGTTTTATGCAGACTGTGGCAGAAATCCTTACACCTGAAATGTATTCTTCCCCTTGCCCTGCAGGGACATGATCCCACCTCTCTCCAGTCTCCTCATTTTCTCTGCACTTGGGTATGATGCCAGTATGCCACATGAGAAGCTTCACATGATGCCAATGATAGGCCCTTCTCTTGTTAATAAACTACTTCTTTAAAAAGAACCAGTGTCAGGTGTTTCACAGGAGAAATTGACCAAACCTTCAAAGACTGGAGAGTCTAATGCTCTATAAATCATTACAGTTTGAAATAGATAACCTAAAGAATATACAGGTCATTTCTGAAGTCAACATCACTGATACCTAAATCAGGTAAACACAGTACAAAGAAAGCTACAAATAAATGCATTTTCATGTTTAGTGCTAATATGCTACCAAATAGAATATGCCATAACCCAGTGACATTTATCCCAGAAGATTTGGGGTTAGAGAGATGCCTCAGTGACTGAGGCACTTGCTATTCTTGCTGAGGACCTTGGTTCTACTTCTTTCTGCAGTAGATGGCAATTAACACAGAGATCCATGATTGGTCAGGACAGAGGATAAAAGACTATAGAAGGCTCAGCTCTAGGTGAGACAAGAGGCAAAAAGACTGTAAGAGCCACTTACAGTAAACACTATTTGTCAGATATGACGGGGACATTGCACATGTGTGTTTATAGCAGCTAAGACTCAGTATACAAGACCTGCACAAAATCAAGCTGACATGGGTCAAGGTGGCACTTACAAAGTCCTTATGGAGGAGCTATTGGCAACTTTTTGGCTGCTAAACTTAAAGGCTGCTAAAGTCAGTTTTCTTCAGGGATGTGGTCCTTGAGAAACTACCCATGCTCCAATAAATGGTCCTACACTCATGCAATCCACAGCACTAAATGGACCTGATGAGTTTTAAAAATAAAGACATGAAGTTGAAAGAAAAAAAAATGGGTAATAAGGGGGGAATTCGAAGGAAGGGAATGGAGGATACAGTTGATCAAAACACATTGTATACATGTATAAAATTCTCAAAATGATTTTAAAAGACTAAAGGAACTATGTGCAGATATTATATTGAGTATATTTATTTCTCACTGGTGTTAGTAGTTCTCTTGGTATAGTATAATTGAACAAATAAGTAGCTACATTTTAGATGGACCCTGGTTTCTCACGTTTATAGTTACAAAGGAAAGAAGAAAGGCTTAAGTAAACTTTGTTGTATTGGATTAGAATCAGAGTTATTTGTTAACACAGTATTTTATATATATATTAGTTTCACAAAGGCACATACATGCATTTCCTACTTACACCTACTAGTAGACTCTGAGAGCAGAGATACCCAGTAATAATGGGTACACATGATACCTAAATTTGATTTCTAAAATCCTTCTCCAGTAAACTGAACTACAGATTTTAGAGAGTAGGTTGATATAAGATATGGGAAAAGGAAAATACAAGATGAACTTGAAATACAAAAGGACAGGGCAGTCAGAAGGGCACAGGATCCTAAGTGGAACAGCCCCATATGGCCAAAGCTAGGTCAATTTGTGCCATACTACTAATCATATATTGCCTGTGTGGTACACTGAAAAGAGACAGCATCACTTCCATAGCATTCCTCATGAAAATATGTGAATTTAGTCTACTTGAAGAAAACTTAAGACAAAACCAAACCAAGAGGTATAATTTACCAGAAATCATTAAAAGTACTGCAATCATGAAATACAGGAAAGAACCAACACAGAGCAGAGACCAATGAGACCATAAAGACTGCATGCAGTAGACTAGAGCAATGGAAGTGGAAAATAGTTACATTAGAGTAAGCTCTGTAGTCCAGTCCTGTATGGATGTTTATTTCTAGTTTTGATCATTGCTCTGTCGTTTGTGAGTTGCTATCTCTGGAAGCTGGAAGAAAGGCATAGTAAGTTTCTCTGCATTATTTTTCACAACTCATCTGAAAATATAAATTTATTTCCAGATTTACAAACCATAAGCAGTAAAATCCAGTTTTAAGCTGTATTGGTTACCACTGGCTTTTAATTTAGGAGTAACCTGTAGACTCCCTAACAGTCTCTAGGGTCACAATGCTTTAAAATTCCAACCAGACAATTTTAAAACAAGTTTTATCTCATAATCTTCCATCAGAGCAAGATAATGGATTTTAAGGTAAACAAAATCTTAAATTAGAACCAAATTTGTCTGAATAGTATCTTTTTTTTCCTTTTGAAATATGTTCTTACACTGTAGATCAGTCTTGTCTCTGCTCTCATTTGTAGAAATGTAAGTGTGCTAGCACACTGGTTACATTGTCTTAATAAAAATGGATGGGCGTTAACTTGGCTGTGGCTTTTCCCCCAAAAATTTCATGCCTATAGATTAAGAAAGAAAATCATTTTTATTGGCTTGTCTCTGTCATTATTATTACTATACCTTACCAAGATCTGTGAGATGACTTTTCCAGACAACCCTTAATGTGGTAGAATTGTAGTACATTCCTCTAAAACATTTGATTCATAAATCACAAAATATTGTGTGTATAGAAAATCATGTGTTATAAACATGCTTATATTATAAAGTATTAAATTTTCAGTGCATTATGTAGTATTTCAGAATAGAAGATTTGTTCAACTGTTAGCTTATTCCACAAGAAGGAAATGCTTCTGAATTTTTTAATGTTTATTAACTTAGTTTTTATTTCAATCTTTTTAAGGACGTGGTAGATACACACCCTGGCCTCACCTTCCTGAAAGATGCTCCAGAATTCCATTCCCGCTATATCACCACGGTAAGATGATTACTGACTTGTCATAATAAAACTGCTTGTCATCTCTTTATTGTTACGTAGCATCCAGACTTTCACATTATTGTATAAAAGGCAATTGGGCTATAATAATTATTTTAAATGGAAAGAAGGTAAAGAGTAAAACATAAATGAGTAATTTTTATTTATATTAATATCCTTTCAAATGTCAGGCATTACTTAACAGAGGTCTGTGGTATAAAATTGCACTAATATTCTGTCTGGTATAATTATGCATATATTTTCTCTCTTTTGAGATTTTATTTGTATGGGTGTTTTGCCACCATGTGTTTTCATGTGCGTGTGATATCTGAGAATGCCAAGAGAGGGCATCAGATTTCCACTGGAGCTTCAAGAATATTGTGAACTGCTATGTGGGTACCAGGAATTGAACCTGGGTCCTCTGGAAGAGTAGCTAGTGCTCTTAACTTCAAATCCACCTCTCTATACAGGTCTTCACTCTTAGAAACTTTCATATTTGGTTGAGCTTTATCATTTCTAAGTAATACTTTAAATAATTGTTAACAACTTATCCTTCCCCAAAAAGGTATCTCTAGACATTTATAATTGTACCTAGAGAAAATGAAAAGTAGCTTCTGTGTAAACAGAGAGCAAGCCATGTCAGCATCTAGAATAGCATGCTCACAGCTCCAGTTTGTGAGCTGTTTGCACTGCTTGGTTTTCAGGTCGTCGGATCTAATGAGCCACAGGTGGATGAGTGAGAGGGCACAGGCCAGCAGGAAAGTCTCAGTCCAAGTAATCCCATGATATTTGGGGCTGGGGTATCCGAAACACAAGCTTAAGGCACCCTTCATATTCACAGATATACTTAAGAGAGGCAACCTTTACCAATGGCTTACTTAGATGACTCAGCTAAACAGGCAGTCTCCTCTGAGAGTTTAGTCCTACTGGACTTCTGTGTTATCTATTTTTCCTTTTGCTGGGATCTTTCTTTTCTTTTCCTTTGGTTCTCTTTTGATACTATAAAACTTTGTAAGAAGACTCAGCAGCTAGACAGTGATACTTGCCTTTAATCCAAGCACAGGAGGCAGAAGCTGCGGGATCTCTATGAATCTGGAAGCCTTCAAGTCTACAAAGCAGCTTTCAGGACTATACAGAGAGGCCCTGTCTCCAAAACAAACAAAGGGAAAAGGCTCAGCAGTGGGGCCAGCAAGCCTCATGACCTGAGTTTGATACCTGGGACAACATGGTGGAAAAGAACTAATGCCCATACCTCCGACCTTACACACCAAGGCTTGTGCGCAAGCGCGCGCGCGCGCGCGCACACACACACACACACACACACAGGAGACAGAGACAGAGAAGATTAAATTGTATCATCACTGCAGACTACTCAGAAGTCAGTTTTGCTTAGCAGTTACTCTGTACTCTAGCAATCCTCTCCTAGCTACTTTCTCACTTGGATGACTCCTAATTGTCATTCTGCTTCTACTGTTATTGCCCATACAGACTAACTTTCCCAAACAGTTATCCTTTAAAAGTACAAGTCAGATCATGTCCCTCCACTACTCCAACCTTCCAGTAGTTTTCCATCTCACTTGGGATAAAAGCCACAATCTCTGTTATACTCTATCAGTCCCCACATACCTTTGCAACTTTTCTCATTAATCATCCATTATAGAATTTTCAGACAAAATGTTTTTGATTTTTCTATCTCCCTGCTCTCTCACTCCCTCTGACCCCCCCCCCACACACACACACACACTTGTACCTTTCCATTTGCAATAGCTTCCTTTCTCTTCTCGTGTCACATGTGCTCTGTGGCCTCCTCCCTTCTATAGTATCTCTTTTTCCCTTGGATGGTCCTGTTTGAAGTTTCATAGCCCATACTCATACCCAAACCTCACATACACACATACAAAGATTGAAAACTAGGGCCCAAAGTCTGAAGAAGTGGTTCATATTTAAGAGCACTTGCTACTCTTGCAGAAAATCTGGGTTCAGTTTCCAGCATTCACATGGCAGCTCTTGACCATATGTAAGTCTAGTTCTAGAGGACCATGGTCCCCTCCCTGACCCCTGTAGCACTATATACATATGATATATTTACATGCAGACTGGCAAACACTCATATACATAAAATAAAAGCAAATAAACCTTTTTTTTAAAAAATAGAGCCACGCATGAAAGATAATGTGCAGTATTTGTCTTTCTGAGTATGGCTTACTTCACTTCATATAATAGTTTTCAGATCCATCTAGTTTGCTGTGAATTTTATTCCTCCTTAAAGCTAAATAAAATTCCTTTGTATGTATGTATTTTTTCAATGTCTGCTCACTTATTAATGGATATCTAGGCTAGTCTCATGTCTGTCTATCTTTGTAGGAGAATATGGAGGCCTTTGATGAGTCATATAAGAGTTCTACTTTTTAAGTTTCTCGAGACTCCCAGATCAATTTCCATAATTACTGTACTAGTTTATACCCATCTTAGAGTTTCTGTTACTGTGAAGAGACACTATGACCACAGCAATTCTTATAAAGAAGAACATTTATTTGGAGCTTGCTTACAGTTTCAGAAGTTCAGTCCATTATCATCATGTCAGGGAGCATGGTAGCATGCAGACAGACTTGCTGCTGGAGGAATGGCTGAGAGTCCTACATCTTGCAGACGACAGGAAATGGTCTCTGACACTGGGAGTAACTTGAAAATAAGAATCCCCAAAGTCCACCCCCACAGTGACACACTTCCTCCAATAAGGCCACACCTCCCTTTGGGGGATATTTTCTTTCAAACCACCATACCCTGCCCCAAGCTGTAGCTGTAATAAGGACTCCTCTTTCCCTGAAATCTTATCAGCATTTTTATCATCTTCTTAAAAAAAAAAAAAAAAAAAAGTATATGTGTGTGTCTTAGTTACTGTTTTATTGCTGTGGAGCAGGAATAAGGCAACATATAAAAGGAAGAGTTTAATTGGGGGCTTGCTTAGTTTCAGAGTGTTGGTCCATGACAGACACAGCAGCAAGCAGGCAGTCAGACATAGGGCGCTTGACACCTCAAAGTCCACCACCAGTGATACACCTCTCCAACAGGGCCACACTTCCTAAACAGTTCACTCACTGGGGACTAAGCATTTAAATATATGAGTGTGTGAGGGCCATTGTCATTCAAACCACAGTGTAAGTTTATGTTTGCCAGAATACAGGTGCATGTATGCATGCATAAGTGCTCACTCCCCGGTTGTAAGCCACCTGACATGGGTACTAGGATTTGACAGGAGTGCTAGGATCTAAAATTGATACTCTAGAAGAACAGCACATGCTCTTAACCACTGAGCTTTCTAACTGTTTTCTTTGATCACTTCCAGCTGGGGAGAGACAGAATGGCAGAATAGTTTCAATTATCATTTTCCTGGTGGCAAAGGATATTGAACACTTTTTAAAAATTTTTGTTGGTTGTTTGTATATTTTTCAAACATTCAACTTTTTTTGCATTTAGTTTTGGCTGTCATGGAACTTACTGTGTAAACCAGGCTGACCTCAAACTCAGAGATCAACCTGCCTCTGCCTTCCCAGTGCTGATATTAAAGACATGCACCACCTCTCCCCAGATGTGGTAGGGTCTTTTAAGTATAGAATCTTGTCATCTGCAGATAGAGACTTTGACTTGGTCCTTTCCTGATTGTATCCCTTTTATATCTTTCTCTTACTGTTCTAGCTGAGATTTGAGAGAGTGGAAAGAGTGTGCATCCTTGTCTTATTCCAGATTTTAGAGAAAATGCTGTCAGTTTTCTCCTTCTAATATATTGACATAAAGATGTATCATATATAGCTTGTCATATATAGCTTTTATTATTTTGAGGTATATTTCATCTATTTCTAATTTTTCCAGTACTTTCATCATTAAGGTATGTCCAACTTTGTCAAATTCTTTTTCATATCTATCAAGATGATCATGTGATTTCTGTTCTTAAATATAGTTGTATGGTGAACTATATTTATTGATTTGCATATGCTGAACCAACTTGTTGCTGATATTAGTTCTCGGCCTCTCCCCAGATGCTCTGCTCTTCTTCCTCTCTTGGCAGAGTATGTTCTTCTACAGGTTTTCATCCACATCCACACTAATTCTCACTTTCAGATGCTCACTCTTAGATAGCTCCTGATCACTTTCTGCTTTATTTTTTCTTATCTCTTTTCTTTCATTTATTTATTTATTTATTGCTTATTGTCTGTCTGCTGTATAATATAAACTATACATGAGAACAGGAATTTTTTTCCATATTTTACTTATCTGCCTCAGTACTCAAGTATGCCATTTAATAGGCATACATCAAATATTTATTGAGTAAAATAATTCTCTTTTTAAAAAAAATTTCTTTTGTGAGATTAAACAAGTATTCTACAACTGAGCTACATTCCTAGTCCTATGAAATTTTGATTGCTTAAGGAGTCCATTTATGAGATGAATCAGAAGGTAAGTGTGTTTCCCCCAGAAACCACATGGAAAGATGAGAAAGAGATTGATTTTAAAATCATTCTACATTAATTCTGCATATCCAAAGGGAATTATTGAGTCTTGGTTATTTGCTATTCTGTAAACTCAGAGCATGTTAACAGTGTTTTTCAGTGTGTGTATATAATTCAAGCTAGAGGCTGAGGGAGAAGAATCTCAAGTTTGAGACCAGCTTGGGCCATGAAGTAAAGTTCTGTCTCAAATCAAAACAAAAACCATGGAAATTGTTTTATTTAGAATTAATTTTCAGAAAAGAATTTAACAGAAAAATAAAGAGATAAATTTTTTTATTATTTCTAATTTACTACTTTCTGACATGCCTGAACCTATAGTAGTATGTGATTTTCCATCAACTAGGACCCAAGAAGTTCATGATTTTAAAGAAAAAAAAAGCCATGGAATCCCATTTTAGGCAATTCCATCAGCTTAATAATTGTACAAAAACACTATACTAGTCACTCACAAAATACAGTTAATTATCTCTGCTGTCATAATTTGATAATGTTTGCTTGCATGTATGAACTTTATACTTTGGTGTTAGCATTGTACTAATGTGTCTCCAATTTACAAGATTGAATCTATTACTCAGAAATAGGCATTAAACTGCAAAGTACTTAGAACAATAATATAACAGTTTAAACGGTAGCACAGACTAAGTATTAAGAGTATAAAGACTTCACTTGGAAGTTTAGGATGTGACTCCATACATACTGAGAATAATTGCTACTGTGGTAATTTTATACCAACAACCCAAAAGAAATGTGCAGAGAAAAAGTACAATAATAAAGGGCTGGAAATGTGTGTGGCTCAGTGGTAGAACACATGTCCGCAGTGCCCCTGTGCCACAAAATCAGTCAAAAGAAAAGTATAACAATGAGTATCTAAAAACAGAACTTTTCATTGGCTATCTTTTCTTTTCAGTACCCTCTCTGTTATGAAATCTAGTCAGATAATAGCATGAAGTAGCTGAAACTTTAGTATTATTTTAAAGCATAGTGAGTTTTTTCTAGAACAAATGCAATGTAAGGTCTAGTATGAAACTGGCTAATTGTATTCTTGGGTATCAAAGTGACCAAGCTAAAGAGGCAGCTTGCTTATAGCAAAATCAGTAAAGGTCATAGTTACGTAAGTCATAAAGGTCTGTGATACAGAAATACATATTTTATCTTGATAATTATTTTGCCAGTTTTTAGACTAGAAAGAACAACAAAGTAAGAAATTACTCCAAAAGTCAGTCCATATTCTTTATTTTCTGAACGTTACCAATGAAAAAAGCCTTTTTGATAGTGAATGAAAATGAAAAAATGAAATACTAGCAAATTATAGCCTTTTAGATTGTAGTTTTGTGTACTGGGCCAAGAGATTGTTAGCAAATAAATGTTCTGCTTATGTATGTCAACATATGCCAGCTTTTGAAAAAGGAGGTGGCATTTAAGTTTTTAAAGTGAGCAATGAGCTTTCAAAGACTTCTTCACGGCACTGGCATCAGCAGGGAAGTTATTCTTAGGCTTGTGCAGATGGTGTCTCCGAGGTTTCCTCGGTGTCTCATTGGCCTGAATCTATCACTTTAGGCTAAAATGACTAAGCTGTGCCATGGCTGCTTCTCACCACTGAGAGCTTTTAAACTTATTCCATTTTCTCTTGACAGAGAAATAAATCACTTTTTTCAGAAAAAATTTAGTCTTCCAAGTTATTTAGAAAGATTGTGAAGAAATTTCAGAGCCATAGCAGTTAAAGAATAAATTAGTGATCCATTCACTGTGCATTTCCAGATAGAAGAGCTAGGCTTCTATTGTTTGAGTGTGTCTACACTCATCACCTATAGTTAGAATTCTTTGTTAATTTCTGTCTGCGTTTACTCTACTTTCAAAAGAACATGTACTAAAGCCAAACATTTCCTTTCCTGGTGCTGACATATGATTCAACTTGTTTGTCTGGTTAACCTAGAGATCTTGGTGAAAAATTGTCATGTTTTCACTCCTCTCACCAGTAATAAATGATTCTTGTTATTTTTTATATTTTAAAATGGTAACGATGCATGAGAGAGAGCCAGGTGCTATATGCTTTCACCACTAGATGGTAGCCCTACTTCAAGGATGTAAAATGCAGACTCAGTAATGGAGTAGTAAATGTGCTATGAAGATGGGCCTCAAAATATGGGGACTGGGGAATGGAAGCTACAAAGCATTATTTTACATTGTGAAAGAAGCATCTTAGCAAAGGCTCACAACAGAACATAACTAACAATTGTATGGCTTATTTCATTTTACATGTGTGAGTGTTTTGTTTGCATATTTGTATGTATATCATGTGCCTGCCTGGTGTCACAGAGGTCAGAAAAGAGTATCAGATCCCCTGGAACAGATGGTTGTGAAACACCATGTGGGTTCTGGGAACCAAACTTAGGTCCTTTGCAAGAGCAGCAAGTGCTCTTAATCACTGATTCATCTCTCCATCACATAAAACATGTAATTTTTAAATTCTGCCAAAAGGTAGAAAGGAGGCTGGAAAAATGGCTTCATAGTTTGGAGCGTATATTACTCTTCTAGAGGACCAGAGTTTGGTCCTAGTGCCCACGTAGGTAGCTCAAAACTACATGTGACTCCAGCTCCAGGGGAGTCTGATGCCCTCGTCTGGATTTCATGGGCACACACTTACATATAGGTGCTTCTTCTATTCATGTTTAACATAAACATACATTTTTTTAAAATTTTAAATAAGAGAAAAATAGTGGAGATCTAAATTTTATAATATTATAACTCGGTTCCATAAATAACATATTTGAGTAGGATATATAATTTAAATCAAGTTTATAATCTAAATCAAGAAATAAATTTACAGTAGGCAGTTATAGCACATGACTTCAATCCCAGCACTCAGGAGGCAGAGGCAGGAAGATGATCTGAGTTCCTGGACAGCCAGGGCTACACAGAGAAACCCTGTCTCAAAAAAACAAAAACAAACCAAATTGAGGGAGGGAGGGAATTTATACAAAACTCTAATTATACTCAACAAGAAAATTTTGATGTGTATACTGAAATTGACTTTGAGGCCAGCAAGATGGTTCAACAGGTAAAGACAACTGCCACCAAGCTTGATGAATTTAGTTCAATTACTGGACTGACAAAGTGGGAAGGACCAAATCCCAAAAGTTGCCCTCTGACCTCCATACTTATACCATGGCATGTATGTGTATCTGTGTGCACATACACACATGTGCACACATATGCACACTGGATAAATAGGTAGGTAGGTAGATAGATAGATAGATAGATAGATAGATAGATAGATAGATAGATAGATAGATAGTAATTTTTTTTTAGGAATTTCCAGAAGTAGTAGTACACACCTTTAATCCTAGCACTTAGGAGGCAGAAGCAAGTGTATCTCCAAGTTTGAGGCTAGCCTGGTCAACATACTGAGTTCTGGGCTAGTTAGGAATACATAGTAAGACCCTAGAGGGGTTGTTATTAATGTTTCTTTTCCTTTTTAAGAAATTGACTAAGAGAGAGAGAGGATGTATTTTTTTAATAAATGTTTTTTGTTTGTTTTATTGGAGACAGGGTCTTGCTGTATAACCCAGGCTATCCTGGAACTTACTGTGCAGCTCAGACAGTAATCCTTCTGCCTTTGTTGGGACTACAGGCACATATCACCCTGCCAAATTAAATGAGATTCCTAGGATTCATTTCCCACATCAAATTTCTGTACTGAGAATCCCCCCCCTTTTTTTAAATGACTTGACTTGTAATGTCGAGTTTATGGAGAGGATATCACACTGAATATGACACATCTTTTAAGACTGGAGAGATTTCTCCGTGTTTAAGAGAACTCACTGCTGTTGCAGAGGAGCTGGATTTGGTTCTCAGTACATTTGTGATGGCTGCCAACTACCTGTAACTTCATTTCCAGGGGATCTGAAGCCCTCTTCTGGTCTCTAAGAGCACCTGTATGCATACAGTGCACATAAACTCGTGCAGGCACACACTTATACATAACAACAAGTAAACAATATTTCATCAAGAACCTCTGAATCTGAATGCTTAGGGTCAATGGAGAAATTAGGTACCCACTTCTTGCTTCCACGTAATACATAAAAAATCCTGTCCACTTCAGCCTAAGAACTTGATTTAAAAAAATAATAATAATAACCTCATGACTTCATACAAACCCATTGCTTTATATAGAGTTAATTTTGGGAAGTCCCTCTTACATTGAAGCATTTGATGAGTATAATGGCACTTCAACTCAGTGGTTTTAATTCTGTCCTCTATGCCAAAACAAAACTCTCTATGCTGCTTCTACCCAGTAGTGAGCCATTCAGATCATGATAACATCTTCACTCCACTCTTGTATTTCTTAGATTTAGTCTTTGTTGCATTATTAATATCTTTACTATTCACTTTTACATTTTTCTACACATTTATATGTCACTATAAGCTGTATATAAAAATACTGATTTACAATATTAAAAGGTTTTTAGGGATTGGCAATCTATCTGTTATTCACAACTTAAGAAATGTATTGTTGAGGTAGCAATGAAACGAGCCCATATTTAGCATCACAAAGGTAACACAAAATTGTTATATAGCTTCTAAATTTGATTATCATGTCAAGAAATCGTTACTAGTATATGCAAAGCATCGAGTCAGACACTGAAATGCAAGTCAAGAAAATATGAGGTCCGATAAGAGTTTGAAGTTAGTGATAATCAAGGTCCACCAGTGCTGCCTATAACTATAGGCATGCCTTAAAGACACTTGGCAGCCATGGAAGCACGAGGTTCAGAGCTCTTCCCTACTATCTGTTCTGGAGTTTCCTATGAAACAGAAGCCTATGAGCTCTAATGTGAAAGGTCAAGAATAAGCTCACATAGCATGTTTGAGGTTGTGGATACTGGGAACAGAAATTTAACCTTCATTCTGGTGCTAATTTGCCCTTTTTGTTGAGAATTACTCTACTGAAAAATCCAGCAGTAGAGTGTTGGTTTAGTATCTCATTAGGTCAAAGGTTTGGAAAGATGAACAGTAGTCTTCACTTTTTTTGTTGTTCTTAAACGTAGACACATTGAAAAGGAAGTTTAACTTCTTCCATGATAAAACTACCAAGGATCCAGAATTGTTATATTACAAAACTATTAAAAACCAGAGAGCTGTGTGTGATGGACACCTACCTGTGTTGGCAACATTCACAAAGTGGAGACATGATTCCAAGTCAGAGACCAGCCTAGATTACATAGTGAAACTCTATCTCAGAAATAAAATAAAAATAAAGAAAGGATAGAGTACCAAGGTGCTCTTCTTAATATTGCTTCTTTTTTGAGGAAAAGAAAATACTAGGTGTAAGGAAAGTAAGTGAATATGTATAATACATAAGATTGTTTGGAGGGCATTATGGCCTCAACCTCTAGGATTGCATCTTCTCTATCTTCCTTCTCCAGTCCTCCCTTACACTGTAACATCCCAGTCTCCAGCCAAGTCACATTTGTTTCTATTCTTCCATCTGTCTCCGTTTTATTTCCAGTTACAAATATGCTAAATTCAGTAAATTACTAGCAAATAACAGAAATAAAGATCAGGACATAAAGTAACCCAGGTACATGTGGTGACTTTCATAGAGGGTATGAAAGACATGGAATCTTTAAGATGTCAGTGAATGCAGATTTTTTAGTTTAGTATATTTATTTAATATAGGAAACAATTAGATTTTTTTCATAGAAATTTCTGATTGACCATACTGTGGAATAATGCTCTTGTATACTATAAAGATTTGTTACTCATATTGGTTTAATAAAACACTGACTGGCCAATAATTAGGCCAGAAATAGAGGTGGGGCAATCAGACTAGGAGAATTCTGCAATTGCCAGCCAGATGAAGAGGCAGCAAGATGAGAATGTACAGACTGAACAAAAAGGTACTTAATAAGCAACATTTGTTTAACATTGTTAAACATAGATAAGAATTATAAGTTAACTTAAAGTATAAGAGCTAAATAGTAATATGCTTGAGCTATTAGCCCAGTAGTTACTATAATATTAAGCCTCTGAGTCAACTATTTTAGAAGCAGCTGCCAGGTATTTGAGAGTTGTTTGTTGACAGGCAGAAACCCCCTACTACAAATAGCACCCAACCACATTTTTTTTTAAATATCCTGGGGTTTTATTTTTATTTTTAACAAGCATACTTCATGCAACATATTTTCATTGTATTTTCCCTCCTGTAATTCCTTTCAGATCTTTCCAATATCCCTATACACCCAGCTTTCTTCTCTCCTACCTCTTTAAAACAAACAAAAACCTCACACAAAAAACACACAAAATCATAAAAATGAAAATCAAAATAAAACAATAAGCAAAAGACCAATAAGAAAAAATTAAACTAGCAAAAGATTAATAAGACAAAAAAAATCTCAAACAAAACAAAATGAGTCACAAAGTCTGCAAAATGCCTTGAGTTCATTCAATGTTGGCCAACTATACTCCTAGGCATTAGGACTACCTTGAAATATGGTTTAAATAGTCAGTGAGCCTCCATGGAAGAAAACTGATTTTTCTTTTACCATAGAGTATCAATTACAAATAGCTTTTTGGTTAGAGGCAGGGGTCTTTGTTTCCAGCCTAGTCTCAGTGCTGGGCACCATCTCATTTGATAGTGCAGGCCCTTATGTGTGCTGCCACAGTTTCTGTGAGTTCATATTTTTATCAGTTCTGTTGTATTTGGAAGACAGTGTTTCCTTAGAGTCATCCATCACCTCTGGCTCTTGAGGCTTTGTTCTTCTTCCATATAGCTTCCTGAGCCTTGAGGTGATGAGCTTTGATAAAGATATACCATTCAGGACATGTTTCAAAGTCTCTCACTGTTTGTACATGAACCAGTTGTATGTCTCTGCTAATTCTCATCTGCTGCAGTAAAAGACTTCACTGATGTGAACTGAGCAGGCATTGATCCACACGTGTAGCAGTATGTCACTAGGAATCATTGTATTGCCCTTTTCCTATGGAAGAGTAATAGTAGTAGGTTTTCCTTTGAACCCATGACCTATCTAGTGTTGGGTTCTTGGTCACTTCAGCAGTGTCAGGTCTGGGTTTCATCTCAGGGAATGGGCTTTTAAGTCCAATTAAAAAGTGGTTGGTTCCAGGCAATGGTGGCACATGTCTTTAATCCCAGCACTTAGGAAGCAGGGGTGGGTAGATCTCTGTGGGTTCAAGGCCAGCCTGATCTACAGAGCACCAAATGTGACCTGATTAATAAGCCCAGCTAATTATCACAAAGAGACATATTATTAGAGTCAGTATTTATTCAAGCAACTTAAAATATAAATGCAGGAAATTCAGAAAATGGAGAAAGGATCCACTTGTCTGGAACAGATCTTCCTTCTGTGATGGAGAAGCAGAGAGAACGTTGTTCTTAAAGATCGGCACTTTACGCTGTTTCTGGCCATGCCCTAAGGCTATAGCCTAAGCTCACAGGAGACTCCCAAACCTGCAGTGGCCTAGAGGCCACCTTCTGTCAGGGAGGTGCTGAATCCCACGACGGACCTTAGACAGAAACGCTGTTTTGAAAAAACAAATCAACAAGAAAAAGTGGATGTTTTTCCCATTTGTGCCACTGTTACACCAGTATGTCTTGCAGGCAAGTCCTTGTTACAGGTGATGAGAATTTGTAGCTGGAAAATATTGATTTCCTTTCTCCTCTTGTAGCATGCAGAATGCCAGTAGGAGTGAAGTTTCTAGTTAGCACCAGCTCTACGTCAATGACATATGTAAATATTGTCTTCAGCAATGGGGCTTACCATTAGGTTCTGGAAATAGCCAATACCCTTGGCAACAGACTGTGATATTTGGGGGTTTCCATGGGGCCAAAGATTCAAGTTGTAACTCAATTCTGGCACTGGAGATTTATTTAACTTGGTAACATAAGATGTCTAGTTGGGGTGGGCATTGTCTCCCTTATTATTTGATGACTCCATTTACATGTCTTTCATATATTTCAGGATGTTTCTACAGTAGTAGATTTCTATGGTTTTCAAATGTCCTTTGGTGTTAGTTGTGCCTCATACATCCTCCTGAGCTTTCTCTTCCATTCTTCTCCCTATTTAATCCTCCTAGTTTAGTTTCTACTTTGTGTCTCCATCAATAGATCCTATGTCCCTTCCTTGGGAGAACCTTTCCTCCCCGCTAATCCTTTACTCGATACTTAACCTCTGTGACTTTTCAGATTGTAGCACACATATTGAAAGCTTAAAAGCTAACTTCTACATAGAAGAGAAAACAGACAATATTTCTCTCTTTAGATAGGGGTTGCCTCACTGAGGATGATTTTTTTTCTAGCTCCATTCATTTACCTGGGAATTTTATAATTTATTTTTCTTAACAGTTAAATAGTACTTTCTTGTGTAAATGTAACATTTTCATTATACATTCATCAGTTGAGCACCTTGGCTGTTTTCAATTTCTAGCTATTATGAATAGAGCAGCAGTGAATGTGGACGAGCAAGTATCTCTATAGTAGGATGTAAAGTCCTTTGGGGTAAATGCCCTAAACTGATATAGCCGGATCTTGAGGTAGAATGAGTCTTAGCATCACAAAGAATTGCCACAGAGTTCCATAGTGGCTGTAACACTCCCACCAGCAATGGATGAATGTTCCCTTCCCCACATTCTTGCCAGCAAGTGTCACCATGTATTCTATTGATCTTTCTCATTCTGACTGGAGTAAGATGAAATCTTTTTTAATTTGTATATCCCTGATGGCTGAAGATGTTGAACATTTCTTTAACTGGTTCTCCAAATTTTGTGTTTCATCTTTTAAGAATTCTCTACTTAGTTCTGTATCACATTTTTTTATTTGGGTTGTTTTCTTGTTGTTCAGGGTTTTTAGTTCTTTCTATACTTTAGAGACTAATCCTCTATCAGATATACAAATGGTAAAGATCCTTTCCCACTCTATAGGCCGCTGCTCTCCCCAAATGACAATGTCCTTTGCCCTACAGAAGCTTTTCAGCTCCATGAGATCCCTTTTATTATTTCTGATCTTAGTGTCTGTGTTATTGGTGTCCTGTTCAGAAAGTCCTTTCCTTGTACCGATGAGTTCAGATCTATTCCCCCCTTAACCCTTCTGTCAGAGTCAGGGTAGCTGGTCTTACATTGAGGACCTTGATCCATTTGGAGTCGAGTTTTTGTACAGAGTGATAAATATGGATCTATCTGTATTCTACTACAAGCAACCATCCAGCTTAATGAACACCATTTGTTGAAGATATTTCTTTTTTCTGGAGTGTATTTTTGTCTTTTTTGTCAAAAATCATGTGGACTTATGCCTGGGTCTTCAATTCAATTACTTTATTAACATGTCTGTTTTTATGACAATACCATGCTAATTTTTATTATTTTACTATATTTTATGTAATTTTATATATTTTATTATATATAAACCTGCAGATGGTATATACTTCCAGAAGTTCTTTTGTTATTCAAGATTGTTTTAACTATCCTAGATTTTTTTACGTTTCCATAAGAAGTTGCAATCAATTTGAAGAATTTTGTTGGAGATTGCACTGAATATGTAGACTGCTTTCAGTAAGATATCCATCTTCACAATATTAATCCTACCAATCAGTGATCATAGGATTTTTCCATCCTCTGGTATCAGTTTAGTTTTGTCAGTGTCTTAAAGTTTTTATTACACAAGTGTAACTTTTTAATTAGAGTTATCCCAAGATCTTTTAGGCTATTGTAAAAGGTTCTTGATTTCTTCTCAGGCTGCTTGTCATTTGCATATAGGAAACCTACTGATTTGTGTGTGTTAATTTTGTAGCCCAGTACTTTGCTGAAAATATTTCTCAACTATAGAAGTTTTCTGGTGGAGTTTTTTAGATCTTTTATGCATGAAACTATCAAAGTATCAAATGAAGATACTTTGACTTCTGCTTTCCTATTTGTATTCCCTTTTTCCAGTTGTCTTACTGTTCTACGTAACTACGGTGCTATATTGAATAGCTATGGAGAAAGCGAATAGCTTTGTCTTGTTTCTTTATTTTAGTAGAAGTTATCTGAGTTTCTTTTAGGTTAGTGCTGACTATAGGCTTGCCTTTATTGTGTATGTCCCTTGTATTCCTAGTCTCTCCAGGATTTCTGTCATGAAAGGGCACTGCAGTTTTTAAAGACCTTTTCTGCATCTAATGAGATTGAACATGTGGTATTGTCTTTCACTCTAGTGGATTACTTTTGCATAGGTTGAACCATCACTATATCTCTGGGATCAAGCCAACTTGATCATGGTGTAAAATCTTTTTAATATATTCTTAGACTTATATTCTTAGACTTATTTTGCAAGTATTTTATTAGAATCTTTGCATCTATATTCACAGGGGATATTGGTCTATAGTTTTCTTTTTTGTTGGCTCTTTGTAGTTTGGGTATCAGGGTAATTGTGGACTTATAAAAAGAATTAGGAGTTGGCTGGTGGTAGTGCACATCTTTAATTCCAGTACTTGAGACGCAGGTGTAGGTGGATCTCTGTGGTAATATATTGTATATTTAATAAAAATCAGTCTGGAATTTTTTGTTTCTTTTTGAGACAGGGGACTTTATATAACAGCCCTGGCTGTCCTGGAACTTGCTTTGTAGACCAGGCTGGCCTTGAACTCTCAGAGATCCTCCTGCCTCTGCCTGCCAAGTGCTGGAACTAATGACATGTGCTACCACTGCCTGGCTGTTAAGTCTTGAACTCACAGAGATATGGATACCAAAGGATCTCTGTCTCCCTGAGTGATGGGATTAAAGGCAAAGGCCAACACTCCCTGACCGTCATAGCTTGACTATGGGTGATTCTGATATTAGAGACTGATTTCATTAAATATACAATATATCATCACAGATCTCTGTTTTCTGGTTTCCAGAGTGAGTTCTAAGATAGCCAGGACTACAGAGAAAAACTCTGTCTTGGGGGAAAAATAAAAAAGAATTAGGAAATGCTTCTTTCTTTGGTTTCTATTTTGCAGAATAATTTGAAGAGGGTTTTATTGGTGTTAATTCTTCTTTCTTTGGCAGTCTGGCAGAATTCTGAGCTGAATCTCTCTGGCGCTGGCCTTTGCTTCTTCTTTTTCTTTTTTTCAAATTAAATTAACCATTTTTTTCCCACCTGATCACACTTTCCCATCCCTCCACCTCAACCTTCCCTCTCCCGACCTCATCCACTCCTCCTTAGTTTTCAGAAAAGGGCGGTTTCCCTCGTAAATCAGCCAGCCATTGGAATGTTGAGTTGTATTAAGACTAGAGACCTTTTCTCCTATTAAGGTTGGACAAGACAACTCAATAAGAGGAAAGGGTCCCAAAAGCAGGTAACAGAGTCAAAGACACCCCCTGCTCCCACTCTTAGGAGCCCCCACAAGAAGATCAAGCTACACAACTGTAACATATGTGCAGAGGGCTAAGTCAGTCCCATGCATACTCTCTGGTTGGTGGTTCAGTCTCTGTGAGCCCAGGTTAGTTGATTCTGTGGATTTTTCTGTGATGTCCTTGGCCTCTCTGGCTCTCACAATCCTTCACCTCTTTCACAGGATTTTTGGCTGAGTCTCTACAAATGTTTCCATCAGTTTCTAGGTGAAGGCTCACTGATAACAATTGGGCTAGGCAACCATCTGAGTATAGCAGAGTATCATTAGGAATTATTCTGTTGATTTTTTTATTTTTATTTTTTTGCCAGTCATATTTGGTTCTTATCCTAGGTCTCTGGACTGTCCCACCTCTAAGTCCTGGCCCTCCTGACAGTGTTGGGGTGGGCTCCTCTTATGATATGGGGTCTCAAGCTGGACTAGTCATTGGTCACTCCCATAATTTCTGCACCAGCTTTACCACAGCATGTCTTGTAGGCAGGAAAAATTGTAAGCCAAAAGTTATGTCGCTGATTGGGAGACTTTTGATGCTGCTTCTATTCCTCTAGAGGATAAGGGGTATAGGTCTATTTAAATTGCTTAATTGGTCTTGATCTAACTTTGGTAGGTCATATATTACAAGAAATTCATCCATTAAGTTTCTCAGTTCGGTGGAGTATAGATTTTTAAGGTTATGTTCTTATGATTCTCTGAACTTGCTCCTTTCATCTCTAATTTTATTAATTTAGATATTCTTCCTCAGACTTTTAGTTAATTTGGCTACTGGTTTGTCAATTTTGTTGATCTTTCTCAAACAACTCTTTTATTTCATTAACTTTTTGTAATTTGGGTATTATTTTTCTATTTCTTTGATTTCATCAATGATTTGATTATTTCTTGCCATCTACTTTGGGGTATTATTTCTTCTTGTTGCTCTAGGGCTCTTAGGTTTGTCATTGAGTTACTAATATGATATCTCTCCAGGTTTTTTTTTTTAATGTAGACAGTGCTCTGCACATGCCTTCATTATGTCTGATAGGTTTGAATATGTTTTCATTTTCATTTAGTCCTTGAAAGTTTTTATTTTCCTTCTTGAGTTCTGTCATGATCCATTTTTCATTCAGTAGTAGAGACTTGTTCAGTTTTCATATATTTGTATACTTTGTTCTGTTGTTAATATCCACCATGGCGGTCAGGTAGAAGACTGAATGGTACCTTGATTTTCTTCTATCCCTTGAGACTTGCTTCATGCCCAAGTGTGTCCGTTTTGGAGGAAGTTTCACCAGCTACTGAGAATAAAGTATATTCTTCTGTGTTTGGGTGAAATACTCTGTAAATGTCTACTGTGTTCCTCTAATTTACGACATTATTTAGCACCAGCATCTCTGTTTCTTTTGTGTCTGGATGACCTTTTTATTGGCAAGAGTTGGGTATTGAAGTCACCTACTATCCCTACGTAAAGATCAGTGTGATTTCTAGCTACAGTAATGTTTCTTTTATAAACTTGGAAACCCTTGTGTTTGGTGCTTAGAACTGTAATGTCTTCTTGGTGCTTCCCCCTTTAATGAGTATGTAGTGTCTTTTCCTATCTCTTCCAATTAGTTTTGGTTAGAAGTCTATTTTGTTAGGTATTAAAATGGTTATAACTGCTTACTTTCTTATGCTGGGATCTAGTCATCTGAAGTATGATATTTGAAGAGTTCCTTGGTATCGATATCTGGTCTTATCTTTAAGTGTTACGTTCTCTGGTTGCTGTCACTCTCTCTGGATCCTCGACAAGTGTGGTAGCTGTGGATTCCAGTAGAGAACATCTGAGATCACCAGACAGTAAGGAATAAAGATGAGCTAGGAAGAAAAGCTGAGAGGGTTTTGGGAAGAAAGCTAAGCTGCATCCCCAATATAACTTTAATAATCAAAATAATGCCCCTTTGAATCATACTAGTTTGACAGTCATCCTTCTAACTGATCATTAAGCCTCCTCATATATATTACCAAACATATACAATCTAATGAGCACTACTTGAATGAGGCATCGCTGTATAAGTGTGAAACAAAGGTAGTGATAAATAAGTGGATAGAAAATGAAAATATGAAAGGGAATTTTTTTTCTCTTACAGAGACCATTTTAACTATATATATAGGGCTAAAATACACAGTTATTTTTTTCCTCAGAATTGCAATTGACATCCAAAGTTTAGTTCCACATATTCATAATCTGACCTTTTGTAGGGTAATAGGTTTTGTACCCCAATAGTAGGTTTCTCTGCTGACACAGTAAGCCAAATCAAGCCAAATTGCAAAAGTGTAACAACAGGTTTATTTGAGCAAATCAACTCCCAGGTAGGTTCTCCAGTCCCAGAGATTGAGGCAGAAGTCACGTGCCTGAACTAAAGCAGGGAGATGCTTGGAGGGAGAGGCTTTGGGCTGCTGGCATCTACAGGGAGGAAGTTGCAATAGTTGTCAGGGATGCAGAACTGGGCTTTTTGGCACCTTTTTTTTTTTTTTTTTTTTTTTTTTTTTTTTTTTTTTTTTTTTTTTTTTTTGAGATTCTCTGAGAGGGTGGGGTTTAGAGAGAGAGAAGGAGTGAGGCTTCCAGATCGGGGAGGGACAAGCTGGAGGTTCCAACCGAAGATAGGGTAATAGAGATCTTAACTGTTTTTTAATGGTTCTTGTTTTCCGTTTGGAACTAGGTTGTTCAGAGGATATTCTACACAGTCAACAGATCTTGGAGTGGAAAAATTACTTCAACAGAGATAAGGAAAAGCAACTTTTTGCAAGTATGCCTCTTATATAAAGATACATAATGAATAATTTAATAATTTTACTTAAATATTTTTCCTTACTCTATTGTAAAACACTATCACTGTTTCCAGGCTGTAAGCACTGATCAGTCACCATGTTGTGGGAAGGGGCTGCTAGAGAAGGTAGAATAATAGGGAATTTATGCTGGAAGGCACACGGTGTGAAGCAAACCACAGAAATGCACAAACTCACCTGAACTGATAGATGTGCAAAGAAGGTGCAGAGGAAGCCTCAGAAAGATCAGCATGTGCTATTCATCTCAGAAGAATATCAGGAGTTTACCAACATAAAATAGCAATAAAAAGGGGTTTCTTGTAAGCAACAACAGCACAAGCCAAAACCAGAGACAGAAAGTGACCCAGTGTTCAAGAACTCTGGCCAGTGAAGATGGCCAGTGGCTCCTGTGAAGGTGACTAGGTTGGGAGAAAAGTGGGCTTTACCAAACAAATGAAAGTATATGTACTTGATTCCTTCAGTAATGAGTCTGCCTTGCTGCTGCTAGAAATAATATATCTTATCAAACAAAAAATGATTGACCACTAGTGGGAGCCTTTTACTGAGGTAACCTCAATGCCTGATTGTTGATACCTGATTATTTAAGCTTCTATAAATGTAAAAAAAAAAAAAAAAAAAAAAAAAACATGGAATGACTCACACACTTGAGAGGATATTTATATATATATATTTATATATATTTATATATATATATATAAAAAACGTATCATACAAAATGAAGCTTATACTGATAACAGTACCTTATTACTCCGTATTCTTCCTATCTTCACCTTTATATGAGACTGGCAAGGTATTGGAGACCTAGAAAATTAGCAATCCATAATGGATAAACAAATAATTTGTTATTCTAAAACAGTAGTTCTCAACCTTAGAATCTTGATTCCCTTTGAAGTTGGACAGCCCTTTCATGAGAGTGCATATCAGCTATTTATAGTATGATTCATAACAATAGCAAAATTACAGTTACGGATTAACAACAAAAATAATTTTATGGTTGGGAGTCACTACAACCTGAAAAAACATACTAAAGAGTTTCAGCATTAGGAAAATTAAGAACCACTGTTCTAAAATGAACAGTAAGCATCACAATCATTGTTGATATTTATTGAACATTTGTTACCTGCCTGGGCTTGTAGTAGGTATTATGAAATGGGTTAAGAAGGCAGAAACTTCCTTAGTAACTCAAAAATTATGATACTGTCTCACATCTACTCCCACTTGGTTTTTCTTTTTATTTTATGGACATTGGTGTTTCGCCTTCATGTGTGCCTGTGTGAGGATGCTAGATCCCTGGAACTAGAGTTGTAGACAGTTGTGAGCTTCCATGTGGGTGCTGAGAATTGAACCTGGGTTCTCTGGGAGAGCAGCCAGACAATGAGCCTCTCTCAAGCATATCCCTCTTTGGTTTCTCAAGATATGGTTTCTCTGTGTAGCACTTGCTGTCCTGGAACTAGCTCTATAGACCAGGCTGGCCTTCAACTCACAGATCCACCTGCCTCTGCCTCTCACATGCTGGATTAAAGGCCTGTGCCACCACCTCCCAGAAAATTCACACATTTTCTCCATGTATGAATATGCACTACATCACTACATGCATGTCTTTTGGAAGATCAGCCAGTGCACTTAGCCACCGAGCCAGCTCTCCAGTCCCTGTAGTCTTTAAATTATATTTATATATATATATATATATAGTATATAGTTCAGTTTTGTAAGGCTCCTATAGAGAGAGATTTTATGTATTTATTGGGGGTGGGGCAGCATACAGTGTTGTCAGAAGGACAGCTTGCTAGAGGTGATAGTCTCCACCCACCATATGGTCTCTGGGATCGTACTTGTAAGCCATCCCAGGATGGAGGAGAATACTTACTACTCTATAAATTTGGTTGGGTTTTCTTTCCACTTAAAAATACTGTGATTCCTCCCATTTCTAGCCATGTATACTGTATGACTGATCCCATGGCTGTGCTGTAACTAATTATATATTCCTCTGTGAGGTGTAGGGCTTATTTATATTTTCTCTATTACAATGATGTAGTGAACATCCTTGTACCTTACTCTTTTGTATATATGAATAAGAATTTCTTTAGAATAGACTACTAAAGAAAAAATTCCTGGATCTAATGGTACTTTAATAGATTCTATTAACCCTTAAAAACCCTAGTCATCATTTTCATTACCTGTTCACTAGGAAGCAGAGGAAAACTTGAGTGAGTGAAGTCCTGAGTGCATGTGTATTTTGACATGATAGCCTGCAGAGGACCCCAAGACCAGTTAGCCCATGGGAAATTGGCAGTCTTTAGCCATGTGAGCTAGGCTCAAGAGAAATGGATGATTCATCAGTGTATGCAGAGACTAGCAGCTGTGGCTTCCTCCTCCTGGATGTTTACAGCCTGACACTACCCACCTACAGAGACCTCCTGCTCAGACGAACTTAAACCCAAACACCATGCTACACATGAGGTTCCCGGGTAGTGTTAGACACTACCACCTGATCCTAGCTTTACTGTATGTGTGCCTGTTTGTCTCTCTGCCCTTTCTTATTCCCTTGTTGTTAGGGGACCCAAGCAGGACAGGACGGCAACCAACAACGGGAATTCATTTACTCTTAGATCATACCGTGCTTTTCTTTTGTCTCTATGAAGACTGTAATTTAATTTTTGCTTACTTCATAATCTTCCATTAAACAGATTTATATAGCTCAATGATTTTTTTCAATTATAAAATCATTTCCTATTGTATACATTTAAAAAATAATTTATCGGCATAATATATTTATATTACAAAATAGTCCTTTTTGTCCTTTGTTTTCTGCCTTGAATTTTACTTTATTTCCAATTAGTATTGTTAGATACTTTTACTTTATTAACACTTGGCTAATAATATTTGTCTTTTATAAGCCTTTTTTATTTTGGACATACTTTTTTAAATCTTTTATTACATTTGTATGTGGTGTGTGTGAATAGGTAGATGTCAGAAGTTAGGAATCTGTTCTCCCCTTGTACAGTGTGGACCCTGGTATCAAACTCAGTTATCAGGCTCAGTAGCAAGCACCCTACCTGCTGAGCAATCTCACCAGCCTCATTAGACATATTTCTTATGGACAGTAAACATATTTATTGGTTTTGAGGGATTTTTTAATATTTGATCAAAAATATTTTAATAATGAAATTTAGCCCATTTATATTTATTTCTGATACAAAACAAAAACAGCTGGGTGGTGGTGGCATGTGCCATTAGTCCCAGCAATCAGGAGATGGGCAGGTGGATATCTGTTTTAGGCCAGCACAGCCTTAAATAATAAGTAGAAAAGGAGGGAGGGAGGGAGAGAAGGAAGGAAGGAAACACACACACAAGCACATTCCTGGTTTAGTACCAAAAGCAAAATTTTAATTAGTGAACAGATGTTTTCTAGACTCTATAACAGCCATTGTTATGCATTGCTTAAAAATTAATTGTTTTATTCATACCATTTCAGACTCTGGCCCTTCTGGAGGAAGAGGAAGATATAAACCAAATCACAGATTACTTCTCTTATGAACATTTTTATGTCATTTATTGTAAATTCTGGGAACTAGATGGTGATCATGACCTGTACATCAGCCAGGCTGATCTATCTCGATACAATGACCAGGGTGAGTGATTCTGTAGATGCTAAAACTAACCCTTCTTCAAAGTTATATAAATTGTCTCCTGTTGTGAGAAAGTTCCAGGGCCAATAATCTTTAAATGAGAACGAACAAAGACAATGTTTTTTCATTTATTCACTCTATAGACCTTGCTGGCCTTGAACTCATAGAGAGCTGCCTACCTGTGCCCCTCTAATGTGGGGTTAAAGGTGTGTGCCACTGTGCCTAGCCAAAGGTAATTTTTTAAACTTAAGAGACCAGAGAAGGAGTTTGGAGATCAGTAAGTAACCATAGTCTTAAAAGTAAAAAGTCTTTTAGTAATTTGCATCATTAAGATGATCAGATACACATGCAAATCAACACACTTAACTGTTTCAATTAAGGCTATAAATTAAAAATTTTTTTCTCTCATTCTTTCTTTCTCTGATATTCCAGACTATTTTTATTAAATATACAATATATCACCACACTTTTTCTCCCCTTTTCTATGGGTCTCACTATATTCCCTTGGTTGGCCTGGAGCTCACTATGTAAACCAAGCTGGCCTGCTTCAGATTTAATTTTTAAGTTCTTGATAAAATTTATTTTGGCACGGAGGGCGTCTAGAGAGATGACCCAGTGATTAAGAGCACTTGCTATTCTTCTAGAGTATCTGAGTTTCGTTCCCAGCACCATGCCACACAGCTCACAGCCTCCTCTCTTACTGGGTCCCAAGGTTCTCATGACCTCTCTAGCTGAGCATGTACACTCAAATACTTGAACCCACAAACAGACAGACCCAGAGAGTTAAAACAAACAAACAAACAAACAAAAATGTTAAGCTTACTTTTTAACTCCAAAAAGATATTTTCTCTACAGATGATGTGTTTTCTTTGGCTAAAAAGGAAAGTTTACATATCACATCTAATATTAGGCTTAGATTTTATTTTCCTTTTTATAAAGTTGGAACTTACTTAGTGCCAACTAATTTGTAAAATTCTTTAATGTTTTTTAAAATTTAAATCGCATGTGTGTGTGCACAAGTGTACTCATGCTACAGCACTCGTGTGCACACGTGGAGGTCAGAGGACAACTTGAGGGAATCACTTCTCTCCTTCCACCATGTAGGCTCCAGGGGTCAAACTCAGGTCAAGTTTACTTGCAAGTGCCTTTACACACTGAGCGTCTTACTGGCCTCTGATATATAATATTCTTAACTAGGTGCCAAGATCCATTGATTCATTCTTCTCTCCTAAGATTATCCTTATTTTTATTCTGTCTTTAAGTGTCTTCCCAGCAGTTTTTAAGTCACACTTTTGTCATTTTAGAGATAGCAAAGAACAAACCTTTAATGAGCTCAATTTTGTTTCTGTCATTTGGTATATCTCTAGTGGGATATACAAGCCCTATTTCATGAACAACTGATTTTGCAGTACTGGGGATTTAACCCAGGGCCTCATATATGCTTAGCAAATGCTCTACCATTAAGCTGTGTCCCACACTATAAAGCTTGTTTTTATCTGGTAATCAAGTTTCACAGAGCTTTGCACATTTAAGAAACAAGTTTGGTCTGGTTTGATTTGGCTTTTGAGCCAAGCACAGTGGCCCAGGCCTGTAGTATCGGATACTGAAGAGGAAGGAGGGTTTCTGTAGCCCAGTAATTGGAAACATAGACACTATCTGAGAAGGGACGGTAGAAAAACCAATAGAGTCCTCAATCAAGTTCTTGAGTGCCAAGCAGGAATCGTGGGCAAATCCTCAAATGTGTTTATTTGGTAAACATGTTAGTGCAGTTGCTTTCCTCCTTCATAGTCGTAATATTTCTGTAATCAGAATAACAAAAAATAATGTGTGTGTAAGGTCAGCTTTAGCTATACACCTTCCTGTTAATCATGTTTGTCATCAGCCTCCAGAGGTCTTACACAGCCCATGGACGACCCTCTCCTGGTCTTACTACCATCATTTCCAGATACTTTACTGATTGGGTTGATGTTTAATGGCATGGTGAAGGAAACATTAAACTCTGCATTTTTGTCCACTGCAAAATTCTGCTTTAGACAGACATAACTATCTGAAGATATAATTGTTACTGAGGATGTAACTCAGTGGTAGCTTGCTTGCCTAGCATGTGCAAAGCCCTGGGTTCAGTCCCCCAGTAGAACCAGTAACACCAAACGCCATTATGTGTCTTTAAATAAAACTTACTGATGGAATTTATTTTAAATATTGTATCTTAGACCGTTATAGAATGGGAATATAAGGAAGGTATATTTATAGTGTGTCTCTGTATCTTTGTAAAAGCTGCTTTGAAGCAATCTCCATCATCTTTGCTTCATTTTACATTGTTTCAGGAGCTACAACATCAGTTTCCCTTGCATTTAATGCTAGGATAAAATTTGTCGTGTCTTAAAAAAATGTCTTTTGTTTTCCTGGCTAACAAGATAAAGACAAATTCTGTGTATTTTTGTCTTAGCTGTCAGGATGTTCAGAATTAACTTAGAACTCAACCATATAAATAACAGATGTCAGGTACATTCATTTGCCTGTTCTTTTGTAAAATTAGTAATTGATAATTTAAACCTACCTCATTCTTCTAAAAAGTACAAATTATGCATATGTAAGAATTTATGATCTGGTCAGACAAAATTCTTGTACAAATGGGGGTGGAGCCCCTAAGGTCCCACTCTTGGCAGAGGAGATTTTGATGGTTGGGTATTTTGCGCACATGGAAGCCCCACACATGTGTGCATATGAAAAACACATAGACTCATAGGTTTAATGACCAAAAAATGAAGCCGTGGAATAGGGAGAGAGACAGACTAAGAGACACTTGGCATTATAGAGATGTAACAGTTGATGGATTGGCTCAAAATGCATTGTATGAGCATTATGAAATTTTCAATTAATAAATTTTTTTTAAGAATTTAGGGGTTGGCGATGTAGCTGAGTTGATAAAGAGTGTTTGCATATATAGGCCTAGATTTGATTTCCAACACCACATAAACTATGGACAGAGGTACACACCTATGACCCCAGCTCTCAGTAGTAGGAGTTCAAGGTTATCCTCAGTGGTATAGCAAAACAGAATTTACCTGTCTCAAAAGAAGAAGAGAGTTTAACTGCTGATATTCTCACTGTGGAATTGTTACAGCCTAGGTTTAGCTTTAGCAAATGAAAACAAATTTGTCGGGAATATTTCTAACTATTTCTTATTTATATTTAGCTTCATCAAATAGAATTATTGAAAGAATATTTTCGGGAGCTGTAACAAGGTATGAAAAAGTTTTAAATTTGAATTTTATTTAATAGGCTAACAATAAATAATAGAAAAATTAGATACAACGATTTGAATTTCAAAATGAATTATACTATTGCAGCAATCTCATTTTTGCAAAGCTTGTTTGCATAATTTAGCAAGGCTACTAAGTCAAATTACATTTAAAATGCATACAATCATGACTTACTAAAAGATAATAAGTCCTTAATATTAGTACAATGTCTAAATATAAGTAACAATATCTAATCGCACTGATTGTCAAGTTAGAAACCGGGGCCAGCCCTAGTACACAGGCCTGGAAACCACAGACACTTAGTAGCCTCAGGCAGGAGGGTCACAGACTGAAGCTTTCTTGGGTCACAGTCAGGCCAAAGTAAGCCTAGGCAATAAGACCTTGTTTCAAGAAATTAAAAGTAAGCTGGACGTGGTGGCACATGCTTTTAATCCTAGTACTTGAGACATAAGCAGGTGGATTTCTGTGAGTTCAAGACCAACCTAGTCAATATTATTGAGTTCTAGCCACTAAAGATTACATACTGAGGCCCTGTCTCACAAAAAAATAGTTAATTAATTAATAAATTAAAAGTAAAAATAAGGATAAAGATGTAATTTAGTGGTAGAGTACTTGCTTGTCCTGTATTAGGCTTTAAGTTCAAACTCTAGTACCACAAAAACAGCATGATTTTTTTCCCCAGTTAGACAAATGTCTTTTTGTTTCACGTTGTAGGCCTTAGAAAATTAGACAGACCTCAGAGGGGTCACATTTTCTTAACTACCCAGCTTTGAGAAATCCATCATTTTCTTTTTTATTTGGTAAATCTCTAAAGAGTGATGTTACTTTATTTCTTAATTGCTCAGGAAATTTTATAACCATGTATTTTCTTCAGAGGAAAAACAGTACAAAAAGAGGGAAGAATGAGCTATGCAGATTTTGTTTGGTTTCTGATTTCTGAGGAAGACAAACGGAACCCTACCAGGTAAGTTTTTGTGGTCAAGATAGAAGCTCATGCACAAAGCTTGGAAAGAGCACGGTATATACATAGTATACTGAGCCAGCCTAGCCATAGTAGAATATGTTGGACTATCTCTGTCCTCAGGGAGGTAGGTCTAGGAGAACAGAGGCTCAGAATGAATCCATGCTCCTGGCCTATCACATAAAGGTAAGGTGAAGCATTTTCTTCCCAGGATAGAAAAGTAGAATTGGTGATTATTTATACAGAGCATGGAATGGACTCTGTAAATTTTAGTTCTTTTACAATCTGCACTAGTTTTAGAGTAAGCTGAAGAAGAAAGAAGGGAAAGCAAATTGTGGGACTAGAGAGATGTGTCAGTTGATGAGCCATTCCTGCAGGCTTGAGGACCAGGGTTCAGATCCCCAGCACTTACATAAAAGTCAAAAAGCTATGAGCCCCACCTAGAATTCCAGTGCTCAGGAAATAGAGACAGTAGATCCTCAGGGAAATCTGGCTAGTTCTATTAGCTGGATCAGTGAGCCCTGTGTTTAACAAGAGACTCTCCCTCACTTGGGAAAGACACCTAACATCAATCTCTGCCCTCTGCATACTTGTACAAAGGTACACTTATATCTACATACATGCACGTGAACATAAGGAGGAGGAGGAGCAGCAAGTTGGAAGGAACTGCTATATAAGATCCCAGTTGAAATCATCACCCCCTTTCCTTTGCACTCTCAAACATGCCTTGATTTGTAGTATGAACTTATGTATCTCTATCCACCACTGTCTCCTGGTTAAGCAAAGATCTAGATCCCTCTCAAAGGACCTCTTGCATGTAAAATAATGCCCTATGTACTGTTTCTGCTCAATAGTAGGAAGGCAGGTGATGCTTTCTTTGATGCCATTTTGGAGTCTTCATATTGGTTAAAGGTTATTGAAGGACTGAGAGATAGTTCAACAGGTAAGAACACTGGCTGCTCTTCCAGGTGACTACGGTTCAATCCCTAGCACCCATATGGCAGCTCACAACTATCTGTAACTCCAGTCCCAGGAGAGCCAATGCCTTCTAGCCTTTAGAGCAATGGTTCTCAACCTGTATGTCACGGCTTTCAGGGGTCTAATATCAGATATCCTGCATATCAGATATTTTCATTACAATTCATAACAGTAGCAAAATTATACTTATGAAATAGCAACAAAAATAATTTTATGCTTGGGAGTCACCATAACATGAGGAACTATATTAAAGGCCCACAACATTAGGAAGCTTGAGAACTGTTGCTCTGAAGGAACTGCTGCCCACTGGGCCATGCATGTGGTATATAGACATATATACAGGCAAAATATCCAAACACAAAGTTACTTCAAATTTTATGTTATTGAAATGTTTAATATAATTAGTATAAACAATTACAATAGAAAAATAAGCCATTTTAGTATATCTATATTTTAAAGTAACTGCCATTCTAAATACAGTTAATTTATAATCTATCATAGGTAACTTAGAAAACATGAATGAAGAAATATTTCTTATTTGTACAAGTTGGTGTACACATATGTGCTGATGTAAGTGGTGGGCATGAGACCAGAGGTCAGCCTGTGGTATTTGGCCTCAGGAGCCATCTGCTTGTTTTTCAGATAGGGTCTGTCATTTAGACCTAGGTTTGCCAGTTAAGCTAGGCTAGGCTGGCTGACCCTCCAAACTCCAGGGACCCTCCTGTCTCCGTTGTGCCAACACCAGGATTACAGGTACATGCCACCAAGCTTGATTTTTTCCATGGGTTCTAGAGATCCAAGAAACCTCCTCAGGTTTGGATTTTACTGACTGAACTATTTTCTCCATCTAATTTTCACACGCAGGAAGAAAAGTACTGAAGTTGAAATATATAGTATGTAGGCTTTTTCATATATACTCATACATTATTTGTACATTTAGAATACTTCAGTGAAAGTAATCTCTCTCTTTTTTAATTTTTATTTTGAGACAAGATCCTTGTTACCCAGGATGACCTAGAGCTCTTCAGTTCAAGGCATCCTTCTGCCTCACTCTTCTGCAATCTGTGCTGCCTATTCTATTGTGCCCAACATTAGGTTAAATCTTAATTATGATACTCTAATTTTTTTTATTAAGTGTTTTCCAAAGTATCCTCTACTTGATATAATTGAATAGTTTAGATGTCTAGTGTTTTTCTAAGGGATATAAATTTAGAATTTCTAAATTAAAGAGGGTAGAGGTTTTTTTGGGGGGGGGGTGGGTCTTGGTTTACATGGCATTAGGTAAACTAGGTATGATTATACATGTCTTTAATCCTAGCACATGGGAGGCAGAAGTAGTTAGATCTCTGTGAATTTGAGGTCAACCTGATCTACATGGAGAGTTCTAGGCTATCCAGGGATATATAGTAAAACCTTGTCTCAAAACAAAACAAAAAACCGGGTAAAGAGCAATAGAAGAAGATATGTGAAGTCACCCTTTGGCCTCTGCACATACACATAGAAAAGAGAAATTTATTAGTGGATATTATCATAAAAACAACATATGACCCACCAAAAAAGACTAATTGGTTTAAAGGTACAAAAAGGGAAACAGGGAAGGCAATGAGAAACAGTAAGTTATGTAAACAGGAGCAGTAATTACGGTTATGCTGATATAAAAGAAAAGATAGACGTTAATAATTACTATTAAAGACAAGGACATATTTATATGACAAGAAGGACAATATAACAGGAACATACTGTAATTATAAAGATATATTCATCTAGCCAGGCAGTGGGTGGTACACGCCTTTAATGTCAGCACTTGGGAGGCAGAGATGGGTAGATCTCTGAGTTTGAGGCCACCCTAGTCTACAGAGCAAGTCCCGGCCAGTTGGGACTATAGAGAGAAACCCTGTCTCAAAATAAATAAATACACACACACCTAAGAGTCCCAAAATGCTTATGAAAGAAAAAATAAAGTATTGCAGAAGTCAGTTAGAATTAGAATTCACAGTTATTATTGAAGACTTCAATATCCTGCCATCAATAATGAATCAACCAACCTTGAGGGTCAACAGGAAAGAAATAGAGGTTGTAAATGATAACATAACACTAGCCAAAACTATAGCTTTCTAGATCTAGCAGACATATGTACAAAACTTCACTCAGAAACAGCTGAAGTGTACATGGGACATTTGCAAGAAGGGGTGGGATATAGGATAGACAAAAAGACATTCTCAATTAATACTTTTAGAGTGAAATTAGGGACAGGGTGTAGTTTGGTTTGTAGAATCCTTGCCTAGCACACACAAAGTTCTGGTTTCTATCCCCAGCACTATACAAAACAGGCATAATGTATCTAATAATCCCAGTACTCAGGAGTTTATGTAGGAAGATCAGAAGTTTAAGGTCATTCTATGTATCAAGTTCAGACTGGAATATACAAAACCATGTATTTGATTTTTAAAAGCCACGGAGGGTGTGCTCTGGATAAGATGGCTACTTAGAATACATGTCTGAGGTCTGGACTAGGTGGTACACACCTTTAATTTCAACCCTTAGGAGGCAAAAAGAAGATCTCTGAATTTGGGGCCAGTCTACACAGGAGACTCCAGGACAATCAGGACTACACAGACAGACCCTGTCTCAAAAAACAAAAACGCTGTATCTGAGGGAGTTAGGAGAACGGAAGGAGTGTCAGCTGCTATTACCGTCTCCTGACTCACTCATTAATGCACACATGAACTTGGCATCTTCAGGGTGTCTTCTAGAGAATCTGTACATTTTGAGAAACACCAAATCTTACATAAAGGTAGACCCATCAGAATAACAGATGATTTCTCAACAGACAAGGGAGTTTCCAGTTCTGAAACACCACAGCTGCCAACCCAGATTACTATTCTCAGCACAACTATATATCATGATTGATGGCAAATGACCTTCCATGACAAAAATCAGGCTAAAGGAACAACCAAGCCAACCCTATAGAGGATGCCAGAAGGAAGAATTCTTCATTCTTAAAATAATAAACATGCCAGAGAGGCCAAGGGGAAAATAAATGATGCTAGAAAGTAGATTATACAACTGAGGATTAGGACTAAACCTACAAAATCAACAAATGACAGGAGTTAATACACACTTTTCAGTAGTAATTCTGAACACTAAACTAAGAGATTGGATCTAAACCCTAATCTGTCTGTTTGTTGCCTCCAAGAACATACCTCACCATCAAAAATAAACACTGTCAAAAGGTGATGCACACCTTTAATCCCAGCACTCAGGAAGCAGGAGACTAGTGAATTCTTTGAGGCCAGGCTGGTCTACAGAGTGAGTTCTACAGTGTGAGTTCCAGGACTACACAGAGAAATCCTGTCTCAAAAAAACAAAAATAAATAAACAAACACTGTCTTAGGGTGAACAGTTGGGAAAAGACATTCCAAGCAATGGAACCAGGAAACAAGCAGATATCCCTAATCTGACAGATATCAAACAAGCTTCTGGCTAACCAGCCAAAAGAAATGAAAATTAGTAGATACTGGTTAAGGGAACAATTACAATCTAAATACATATACACTGAAGGCAGGTGTACCCAGTTTCATAACAGTTACTAAATGTGGAGGCAGAAGAGATGCTCAGCACATAAAAATACATACTTCTCTTGAGAGAATCTAGGTTCTGCTCTCAGAATCCACGTGGTGGCTCAAAAACAATTCTTAATTATAGTTCCAGAGGCTCTGATGTCCTTCTGGCCTCCAAGGACACCAAGCACATATTGCTGCACATACATGTGTGCAGGCAAAACACTCATACACATAAAAATAAGAGAGATGGCTTTGTGGTTTAAGAACACCTTCCCTCCCAGAGGCCAACATTTATGTTAGGTGGTTCACAACTGTCTATATAACTCCAGAAGAGAACCACTTCCCTTTCTAGCCTCTGCCATTACCCATGCACATGATATACATTCACAAGCCACACACATACATGTAAATATCAAAGAGTTTTAAATACACACATAGATAAAATGTTCTACTAGATGGAGTTAAATGACATCATAAACTAAATATTCCTAACATAACACTTATAAAACATTCCATCCAACATTCTTCTCAACAGCTTATGGTACTTTGTCTAAAATAAATTATATATTACTACATGAAGCAAGTCTCAATAAATATTAGAAAATTCAAATAACTTATTCTGACCACATAAAATAAAGCTAGAAATCAACAGCTAGAGAAACTATTTTTTTAAAAAAACTCTAAAAACTTGTGGAGATTAAACAATATTGGATGATGAATGAGTCATTGAAGAAATAAGCCAAAAAACTTTGTAGAATTAGATGAAAATGAAAATACGACATACCAAAACCTATAGGATGTAAAAGGTGTTCCTAGAAAAGACAATTAAGGTTCCAAGGGCCTAAAATTTAAAAAAAAAAAAAAATCAGATCTTAAGACTTTCCAAAGGCAAAGCAGTAGATGGAAATAAATCATCAAGATCAGGGCAGAAATTAATGACAAAGAGATGAAAAACACAAATGGATGAAAGAATTGGTTCTTTGAAAAGATAAACAATATTAATTGAGAAAAAGAAAACAAAATTAGAGATTAAAAGGAATACATTACAATAGAAACCACTGAGGTTCAAAAAATTATAAAGGTGTAGCTTTAAAAACGTAAGAATTTTTTACTCCACTAAATAGGAGAATCTAAAGTTTAAGTGTATAGATGCACATATACAAACTACCTATGTAAAACCAAGATATTATAATATAAACATATAAGATAACAAGATTGAATCAATTAAAAAAATAATAAAACCTCCAACAAAAAGTAGTCCAGGTCCTGGGGCAAGAGAGATGGTTCAGAGGTTAAGAGTCCAAATTGCCGAGGACCTGAGTTCAATTCCCAGCACCCATGTCCCATAGTTCACACTATCTGTATCTCCAGCTCCAAGGGAGCCAATGCATCTGATCTCCATGGACTCCTGCACTTACATGCACATACTCCCCACAGACAGACACACACACAACTGAACACTTAGATTTTGAAAATACATACTGAAAAATTTTCTAAACAAGTAGCTCAGGTTCAGATGGATTCACAACAGAATTCTACCAGACCTTTAATGAACTAATACCAATCCTCAAATTATTGAATAAATTGGAAAAAGAAAGTACACTTCCAAACTCTTTTTGTAAAGTCACCATGCCTTTAAAAATCCAAAGAATGTCAGGCAATGGTAGTTGCAGGCTTTTAACCCCAGCATTTGGGAGGTAGAGGCAGGCAGGTCTCTGTGAGTTCCAGGACAGCCAGGACTGTACAGAGAAACCCTGTCTCAAAAAATGTGAAGGAAGGCAGGGTGCGATAAAGCACACCTTTAGTCCCAGCTCTTGGAGGGCTGGTTGATCTCTCTGATTTCTAGGTCTAGCTGATATACATGATTGCAGGCTAACCAAGGCTACATACAGTGTTAGACCCACTCAAAATAAGGTAAAACAAAGATAAAAATCTGAAGAAAAAGCATTACCAACCTTTAAATATAGAATTAGCCAAAACACCAAATGAGAGGCTAAGAAAAGGAACCTTTCCATAGCTGAGAAATGACAGGAGGGTGCCATGTCCTTGCTGTCTAGCTACTCAAGCCAGAACAGAATCATATGAGCTCAGGAGTCAGAGGCCACCTGAGCCTTGTTTAAAATAAACTTGTTTAAATAAAATTTTTAAGGGAAAAAATAAATGCAAGACCAAAAAATTATGGGTTGGAGAGATGTCTCAGTTGGTAAACTGCTTACCATGTAAGAATGAAGACCTAAGTTTGATTCTCAGAATTCATGTTTTGTTTAAAAAAGTCAAGTATGGCACACATTTGTAATCCTAGTGCTGAGGAAGTGGAGACAGCCTGAGGATCACCAGTCGGCGAGAATAGCCTATTTGGCTAGTGAGAGGCTCTCTCCCAAAGATGGAAAAGCTGGCCTCCACATGTCCACACAGATACACAGAAAAACTTACCTGCCATGACTTTCCTTTATAAGACACTTGTGGATAATGTACCATGTCAAAGGACAGGGAAATGTGGGATCCAAGAGACATAGTAACAAAAGAAACTTCAAGATGAAATTGTGAACCAGGCATAGAGACCAAACAGACCATAGCCAGAAGGAACCAAAGAAAACTGAATTATTAGAATACCTGATGTGACTGAATGTGGAAGTACACAGGAAACAAAGCAGAGTTAAAAGGCATATACTGTTATTAGCTCTGATGTCAACAATTTCACTGTATTAAGTGAAGTGAATAGAAGTGATTGATAAAGGCCAAAATCTTATTTGTTGTATAAAATCAATATACAATTCTTGAAACAGGAAAAATGGAGAAAAATGTGGGCTTTTGCTCTGAATATACAAGATAAAATGCAAAATAATTGGCTTTTGAAATGACTGGTTCTAGAATTTAAGAATAGAAGGAAGAAGGGAACTTGCATTGTTTTTCTTGTGTTTTTAATTCTGAGCCTAACCTTTAATCACCAAGCCATCTCTCCAGCTCTCCATTGTTTTTCTAACAAACCTTTATAACTAGGTATAATTTGTAACACGTAAATTTACTTAAAAAGAAACATGTAGTAGTACTTGAATAAACAAGCTATCAGGTGCATACTAATGAGACTCTTTTACCTCCTAGCATTGAGTACTGGTTCCGCTGCATGGATGTAGATGGAGATGGTATACTGTCCATGTATGAGCTGGAGTACTTCTATGAAGAGCAGTGCGAGCGAATGGAAGCCATGGGCATTGAACCCTTGCCATTCCATGATCTGTTGTGCCAGATGCTTGACTTGGTGAAGCCAGCTAGTGATGGTGAGACTTAATAGCAGTTTGCACTGTTCATCCTTAAACAAAATGGAACATAGAATTCTGTATTATCCTGATGGATTTAGCTTTCTAGCATTGCCTTTACAAACTTCCCAAGTACAGAAGATTTGAAGTTTCTCTCTCCTTGACTATAAGTATCAAATGTACTATTTAAGAAGTAGAACTTTCTAAACTGGGTACTGGAGGTGCACACCTTTAATCCTAGTCCTCAGGAGGTAGAGGTAGACTGATATCTGAGTTCCAGGTCAGCCGAGGCTACATAGTGAAACCCTCTCTCAAATAAATAAAAGAAATTAGAACTTTCAATTAAAAAAAGAAGCTCTGTGACTCAGAGCTGCGGAGGTTAAAGCTAGGGAGGACTCCTTGGTGGATAAAGTTCTTTGCTGTGGGGAGGGGCATAGTGTCCCGGTGTTGATGACTGTACAACACTGGTATTTACAAGTTAAAAAATGACTGACCTTGGTTTTTTTTAATGTGATATATAATAAAATGAACATAGACATACACTTTTTAACGTCAGCGAGGTTTTTTAGTTTTTTGTTTGTCAAAAGAGCCGTCAGTGAAATTTACAGGGCATATTTGTTTTTCCATAGGCAAAATAACTTTACGGGATCTGAAGAGGTGCAGAATGGCTCATATCTTCTATGACACTTTCTTTAACCTGGAGAAATACCTGGACCATGAACAAAGAGATCCTTTTGCAGTCCAGAAGGTAATGGTATACATTGAGATTGAACTTTCAGAGCTGGAGTACCAGAGGCCGTATGCTGCATTAAATGGTCCGTACGTGTAGGGACATTTCTTTTTAAAGAGAAACATCTAAAATATTTCATCACGTATGAAGAGACAATAAACTCTGTGATGCAGAAGAAAGGGAAGGAGAAGAAGAGAATAAAAACAAAAGAAAGAATCATTATAAAGACCTAAGAGCTGGGAGTGGTGGTGAATGCCATCATAGATACTGATCAGCATCTGTGAGTTCAAGGCCAGCCTCTTCTACCTAGCAAGTTTCAGAACAACCAGAGCTATACAGAGAGCCCCTGTCTCAAAATAAATTCACAAATGAATACTTAAGAGCACATCTCACCCATAGCCAATATGCAGGTCAGGTCATCTCCAGCTCTAAGTCCTTGATACCTAGTAGGCTATATGGCTACATGTAATTGCATACACTTTAGAAACTAGTTTCAAACAGTAGTTTTGAAAAATACATCAGTAACACATCTTACAAACTATACTGACCTTGATTTAATTATGCTGTGCACTTCCAAGATAGTGTAAATAGCTTTACCCTTCTAAGTGATACCAGCACTTCTTTATAATAGACAACTTCAGATAATTTAACACCTTTTCAAATACTAATGATTTCTGTGTGGGCTATCAGTTTTAAATGTTGCTCTGCATGAGACTAGAGACAAACTCCTTTACTATGAGCAAACATCTGTCACACCATCAGTAAACCCTGAATAGAAAGAGAGAACTTCAGAAAAGCTCTGACCACTACACATGCATTCTCTCTCTCCCTCCCTCTCTCTCTCTCCCTCCCTCCCCCTCTCTCTCTCTCTCTCTCTCTCTCTCTCTCTCTCTCTCTCTCTCTCCCTCCCTCCCTCCCTCCCTCCCTCTCTCTCTCCCTCTCTCTCTCTCTCCCTCTCTCTCTCCCTCACACACACACAAAATCTGTAAATGATATTTTTCTAAAAGAATCATGGAGCTGGAGGGATGGCACCGTGATTAAGAGCATTTGCTGCTCTTGCAGAGGACCCAGGTTTGATTCTCAGCTCCCATATAGTGACTCACAACTGTCTTAACTCCAGTTTCAAAGGATCCATCATCCCTTTTGACCTCTGCAGACACTGCATACACATGGTACACATATATACATGTAAGCAAAACATTTAAGTATATCTTTTTTAAGAGAAAATCATGACTAAAGAAATGTAAGCTGCTTAGCACACATAATTTTGTAATTTCAAGTGTAGATCACTGTGGACTATTGCCCAATCGCACCCTTTAATATGTTGGAACACTTTCAGACAGGTGTTTCGGCAGTGCACATTGTGATGCCTTATCTACCTCTGATTTTTGTCTTCATTCTAATTTCCTTCTTTTAATCAGGACGTTGAAAATGACAGCCCTGAGCCCTCTGACTGGGACAGATTTGCAGCTGAAGAGTATGAGGCTCTTGTCACAGAGGAATCCGCCCAAGTGCAGCTCCAGGAAGGGTAAGTGCACCTCCTTGACTGTTAGAAGACTTTAGCAGGGCTGCTATGTCAGAATACTAAAACTGCCTCTTAAAACCCTTCTCTAGTTTTTCCACTTTTGACTATCATAAAAGAAATATGCTAGTTTAGGAAGCTAACTTGAAGAACACACTCCCAATGACTTTTCTCTAACACACTCCCAATGACTTTTCTCTTGGGTTTGTCACTGACTATGTCCTGATCCTCTCCTGTCCCGTTTTCTTTCACCAAACTCAAGGTCACTGAGCACCACAACTCCTGGTTAAGAAGGGGTTACAGAGCTGAACCTCCCCTAAATAACAGATAAATTAAGTGTGTTAAGTGAACATTCTGTGGGAGTAATCAAAGGAAAATTCCAGATATGGTTCATGCTAAGAAAGAAAGCTGTCCAAAAATTGTACTATTTGGGGCAGCTCATCAGTTGTATCCTTTGCTGGGTTTCCCATTATTTTCTGTGACTTCAGAAATTCTAAGTTTTTCTTAGTGTTTGTTGGGAATACAGACATGTTGTACTACACCCAACATATGTGAGTTATGGAGCTCTGAATTCAGGTCTGCAAACGTGCAGGGAAAATGCCATCTTGTCAGCTCCTATGACTCACCTTTTTATAGTTTTGTAATATTCCACTATATACTTGGACCACTAGTTTACACTCTTCTAATGGTATTATATTTTTAACATTTCTCTGTTGCAGATTATGATGTTTGACAAATCATCCAATATACATGTCATTTAATATATAAGATGAATTCCTAGAACACAGAAAGCAGATAAGCATATCCAAACTAAGGAGTTGTAAAGAGTCTATGAAGACATTAAAGGGTTTTATAGAAACCATACAGTGATGGATGCAGACCCTCATACTGAACAGCAATGGGGAAGCATTGTCCCTAAAGGGACAAGGACATGAAACACCAGAGCCAAAAAAAATAGCTGTGTGAAAGGGGCACCTGGAAGAATTTAGAATTTTGCAATCCTCAGCAACTCACCTAAAAGCAAGCTACTAGAAGTACACACCCAACCCTCTTGGTGTCCTCAGCTGGCTGAGAGTGACATCCCTTGACCTCCAGAAGAACAGGGAGCTCCCTGATGTACTCCATCAGGTCAGCCTCCTAGAGCTCAGAGAGAAAGGAAGGATAAACAGGAAATATCTAGTCCCATAGGTGACATGAAATAGTCCTGAAGAGTTGTGTTATGTCCTACCTTTCCATGATTTCCTTGGAGGTGAGGCAGAGGTTGACTTTGAACTTGTTGATCCACCCTGAACCTCTCCAATACTGGGGTTATGACCCTTCGTCACTATACCTAGCCCATTGGTTCAGTGTCTTCTTTAAAGGTGTAGAGTATACCATCACCAATCTTCCTTTTTAAATCTGTAAATTATTGTCTTTCTTTAATCATATAACTAAGATTTCATATATAAAATTCTTTTGTAATAAAAGATGGCCCAAGTGGCCAGAGTCAGAAGCCAAATATATTTAGGGAATCCTAATAATAACTGATGACAGTTGTACCATAAGAATTTATTGGATGCAAATGATTAAGGGTCTGATTTGCCTCTTTTGTAGGCTAGTTTTGTTTACTTGTTTTTTCCCTTTTTAAAACTACAAGTCACAGGGCTTGAAGCGATGGCTCAGCAGCTAAAGCACTAGCTGCTCTTACAGAGGACATGGCTTGTATTCCCAGCACCAACATGGTTGCTCACCACTGTTTTAATGCCAGTTTCAAGGGATCCAATGTCTCTTCTGTCCTCTCAAGGACCCTGAACACACATAGCACACAAATACAATGATAAAATACCCATATACACAAAATAACAATAAAAATTTTAATTAATTAAAAAACACAAATCACAAGATGTAAGGGTGGAGGGAGACAAGCCTTGTTTTACAGCAATGGAAGAAAATATCAAATAATAATTATTCAATCAATTTAAATATAAAAAAGCAAACCTAACCAACTAGAAAAGGGTTTGCAATGAGTGGGTCATGACCCCAACCTTTTCACAAGAGTCTCCTAAGATATCAGAAAATAGATATTTACATTATGATTCACAGCAGTAGCAAAATTACAGTCAATAAATAACAATGAAAATAACTTTATGGTTTGGGTCACCATAACATGAAGAACTAGCTGTATTAAAGGTCCGCAGCATTAGGAAGTTTGAGATCCACTAAACTAGAATGAGAAAAGAGAATACAATCTGCTGGGAAATATACTATAAGAAAAATAAAGAGAACTTGTTGTATAAATATTAGTAGTAACAATTAAAAGGAGACACAGAAGAAAATACATGTGTAAATTTAATGAGGAAGTCCCAGCAGACACAACTAGGTGGTGGTGATGTACGCTTTTAATCCCAGTACTTGGGAGGCAGAGGCAAGCAGATCTCTGTGAGTTCGAGGCCAGCTTGCTCTACATAGATAGTTCCAGAACAGGCTCCAAAGCTATACAGAGAAACTGTGTCCCAAAAAACTAAGCAATTAAATAAAATAAAAAGCTATTGGGTCAAGCAAGAGAGTGAGTTAGATGTTAATTAAAATAAATACCTAGAACAGTGCTGCTAAATTCAAAATATTTTTATTCAGTCACAAAACATACACACAAAAGCATAGACCATTTAGCATAAACTAATGATGACATAAAAAAGGCAAAGGCTTTTAGACCAACGAATGCAAAATGAGTAAAGTTTCTTATTAAAAAATGATTCAGTTATAGAATAATGACCACCACCAAAACAACAGTATTTTAGTAATAATTTAAAATTCTCTTTTAAAAAGCTATCTTGATGATATTTTTAGACTTAAAAGGAAAAAAACAAAGGTAGAGATTGAAGCTTATTATTTATAGACATAGTAAAGTAGTTCCTGATTTTTTTTTTAAAAAAAAATCTTTGTGGGTTTTGTCCATAAAGCAGTCACAGAATACATATTAGAACACAAACAAAGCATCCAAAAAATAGCAATACAAACCACCTTCTGATTAAAAGAAGACAGACTGGCTGCACGCTGCAATTGCCACCTCCCACACCATGTAAATAAGAGTTACAGATGGTGGTGGCTCATGCCTGTGACTCCAGCATCCAAGAGACCAAGCAGCTAGATCATGAGGTGGGGACAGTCTGTGATTCATAGCAAGACTCTGACAATGGAGGATGGTAATTAAAAAAAAAAAAAAAAAAAAATCAGAGAGCCACCTAACCTAAAGGAGAAAGGATCAGAGCAAGGGAGCCAGCAGCTGAGGCTCTTTGTAACAGAATACAAGGGGGTAATTGTTGCAGATAATCATAACAGCATTTAGCGATTCCTACCTGAATTTGACTAAAACCTAGAATAAGGCAAACACCAGAAGCAGCATTCACATAGGCCCAACTCTGTATACCCCATCTTGTCCACAAAGGAAAGACAAAAGCAAAGAATATGGGAACCTAGAAGAGAAAGAGCAGTCACTGAAAAGCAGAGCAAACCAAATCATCTTCCCAACCCTTGTTGATGAAAACACCAGCAATCATACTTGCTCCTTCTTTAAGCAACCAGCAAGATGGAGGCAGTAGTCTGTTCCCAGCTACAAAGGCAAGTGACAAGTACCAGACAGCTGAAACATACAGTATATACATATACACACGCACACAATATAGGGACTCGCTATTGGAAGAAATCAGTACAGAAATCAGAACAAGAAATCAAAATGAGTGTTCAGAGAAATGAAAAAAAAAAATGTACTCTTAAAAGACTAACACTGGTGCTTTAGAAATGGGGACATTTGTTTGGTTTTACTGTAAGGGTTTATATGCTGTGGTGCACATCTAGAGATCAAAGGTCAACTTTCAGACACAGATTCTTGCCACTTGTGGGATCTGGGGATCAAGTGCAGGTAGACAGGCTTGCAGGTAGGCTTTTACCACAGACACAGAAAAGAAAAAAGAAAAAAAAAAGTTTGTAATGAAAACTGCAGCATGATATTGCATGGAATATGGACACAGCTAAAAACATGTTATTTTATTGGATTGCTGGGGTTTAAAGCACCTCAAAAAAACAATAGGAATATTTTCTAGAATTTTAGCTATTGAAGCAAATAAACGATGCATGGTAGCAAGATATTTTTCCCCACCCTGGTTACAAGTATTTCAGATCTTATGGATCCTGTTACAACTTCACAACAGATACAGATAATATATAAGCAAATGCCTGTCACTGTATTCCAATAGAATCTTAAAAATAAACCCAAACGTACTAACTGCATAGTGTTTCACATCACAAAATATTCCTGTGATTGTAAATTTCATGTGAAATTTTAAAAGGTAAAAGTATTCTTGGCTTATAAATTGTACCAAAACAGGTGTGAAGACCAATCTGGCTCATTATACAGTTTGTCAACCCATACATGAGGGTGAATTTACTGTACAAAAAAAAAGTATACATATATATATATATATATATATATATATATGTACATAAAAAGAACTGAAAATCTTCAAGATAATAAATTACCCACAAAGTGGATACAGAGAGAAATGAAGCAACATTGTACAATGACTTTCTCCACTCTGTGATAAACACCTGACAAAAGCAACTGGAGGGAAGAAGGGTCTACTGTGGCTCCAGCTCCAAATGCTTTAGTCCATCATGAGGCAGCTGTAACACTGAATCCCAGTCAGGAAGCAGAGATGAATAGTGCTGTTCTGTCTTCTATTTAGTCCAGAACTCCAGCCCAAGGAGTGGTGAAATCACATTTAGGACAGATCTCCCCATCACAACTAACCTAATATTTTTAAAAAAGAAAAAATTCCCTCACAGGCATGTCTAGAGATATGTGTTCCTTCAAGATGGTAGTCAAAGTTAATATCATAAATATCATTCAAATACTACTATGACCATAACTTTAGGAGTTAAGAGCACTTGCTCTTTTTTCGGAGGACCCAGTTTCAGTTTCCAAGCACCCACATGGCAGCTTACAACTGTCTGTAATTCCAGGAGATCCAATGCTCTTGTCCGGCCTCCAAGGACTCTGCATATAGTAGTGCACTTATATGTAGGCAAAACACTCATACAAATAAAAGAAAAATAAATCTTTTTTAAAAAGAAAACTTCAAATTTAGAATTTCATATATATTAAAAGGTGAGGCTCAAATAACACATTTTTGGAGTTTCACAGATGCAAATCTTTGTTTTTCGCAGAGCATTTCTGGAAAAAAATCAGATGGTACCATGAAGTCAATGGGACCTTCATACAAGAAATAGTGAAATGCTCTAAGCTAGTGTAGGTTGAGTGTGCAGCTCACTGGTAGAACATATGCTTAACATGTACACAAACCTGAACTTAATCCCCAGCAGACCCCCCTCCCAATAAAAGAAATTATAATAAAATATATGTTATTTTTCTGTTGCAGTGATAGAGAACACCATGACCAAAACCAACTTTTAAAGAAAGGAGTTTATTTTCTCTTATGGTTCCAAAGGTGTAAGTCTGTCATGGTAGGGAAGCATGAGGCCCAAGAGTTCAAAACATGAACCTATGGAAGACAGTTTTCATTCAATTATACATGTAAAATAAAGTCTGTTAATATCAGTTAACTTCCAAAAAATAAAAGGAGCAAACTACAACAGTTGTAACTCAGATAAATCTCGGGGCACGGTGAGGGGGGAACCTTACTGTAGGGGCTTAGCTATTATGAACACATGCTACGCTTGAGAAACTTCAATTCAGTTCTGAGCACCATGTCAGGCAGTTATGGCTGGCCTGGGACTGGCTATGTAGAACAGGCTGACCTTGAACTCAGAGATCCACTTGCTTCTGCTCTTCAAGTGCTGGTATAAAAAGTATAAAAGATGTGAGTGCTGGGATCCAAGCTCTGGTCCTCTAATAAAGCAGTGAGCATCCTTAACCTCTGAGCCATCTCTCCAGCACCCTTTTTGGCACCCTTTTTTGTAACCTCCTTTAAATAAGGGGGAAAATAGGTAGCAGGCCTAAATACATAGTGTTTGAATAAACACAAGAGAAACTTAATGTAAATGAGATAAAGATAAAATATAATTGGGTCAAGAAAAAAAAATGTCAGGTTTGGTAGCCCTAGGGAAAGTGCCAGTGTTCATGGAATGGAGAGGAGGCAGGGCATGCAGGTAAAGGGTCAGGAGAGGAGATGTAGTCACCAGCTGTTGTGAAATTCAACCAGTACATATGAGACGCTCTTGTCAGGAAGCCCTCCTCTCATGTGGTGGGAGATAAGGCTTATAGAGAACACATGTGGGTGCTGTCTCTAGGGAAGAGAGACAGCAGCCACAGTCTGTACACTGAGTGCTAGAATATCAGCAAAGGAAAGGTAAGGTCTGTTACACAGGATTAACCGCGGACTGGTCCACAAGCAAAGCTGGGTCTACACCTAAAATTCCAAAGGCTACAACCTAAGGCTTCACCTCATGAAGAAGTACAAGTGCCAGGTGAATAAATGCCACACAGAAATGATCAGATCCTTATCAGAAAAAGGAGAAAAGTTTGAGGCTTAGGAGCCACCGAGAGCTGGCCAGCTCACCAGCTGGACAAGTTACCTGACTCCACCAGCTCAGTTTCAGAAGATCCTGGTAACTACCTTCCAGAGTCACTGCAAGGTTCAAAGATGCTACAGGCAAACAGCTGGCATCCAGCTACAGGGACCAATAGTTATGACTACTCTGGGTAGACAGTTGGAGTCTGTAACATCACACACATGAAAATTGGTAGTTAGACTATACTAAACTCAAATCTTTGTTCCACCATTTACTAGTGTGATCCTGGGTTTCTAAGCCTCAGTGTCCCCTCCACAATGAAACCTCTGCCTCCCCAAGCAGACAATGTATATAACTAAATAAAGTCTTTGGGCCTAGTTCTTTGCAATAAAAAGCAATGACTATTTACTTCTACAGCTTCTGTGACTGTGGTCACATTTATGAAACCTCTACCAAATAACAGTTTAGTCAGCTGTAACTAGCAGCCATCACTTGTGCTGTTTGCTTCATTCCCAGAGCATAGGACATAGCACTATGCTACAGTAAATATGTGGGATGGTATATGTAATATTCCAACACAATTTGGCATATGAATGAAAACAGATGGGCCTACTTACATATCTTACCACTAGATTTCAGACTCCTCACAAGCAAAGAACCTTCTCAAATCTTGTATGTACCCCATCATCTGGTAGGCTGCTAGGGGATGTGCCTTAGCAAATACTTACTGGAAGGCACAGAAAGCAACATCATTCCAGCCAATCCCCCCACAAAGATGTCCTCTCCACTCCAGAAAAACACAACCTTCCAAAAGGCACTTAAAATTTTCCCCATTTAACAGCAGTCGTAGGCCGCCCTTGTGCTCTGCCTCCTTCAGTCAACAGCAGTAAATGACTCCATGTCTAAGGCTGCGTACACAGCTGATAAACATGGTTTGAGTACAAATTATCACAACAAAGAATAGGATGAAAATTCAACCCCGTAATGAACCCAGAAAGACCAGAGTCCCATCTGGACACACGGGTTATGAGGAAAACAGTTTACACCATTTTTTAATAATTAGCATCCTTGTGTTTTCAACAAGAAAGTAAATTAGGATCCCAGCACCTACAAGATAAAACAAGTATTCCCCAAAATGCCCAGCTGTGAAGTAGGTTGCTGGCTCTATCCTCGGTGAGAAAACTGAGCCCATTTCTGTGAGTGGCTGTCTCACATGAAGTGGAAAGTAATAGAAGACTACACTAACACCCCTTTTCTGGTTTTCACATACACTAGCATGGGTGCTCATACACATACATTGAGACAGTTACACATAGAAATGGAGGAGGGGCAGCAAGATGAATCAGTGAGTAAAGGTGCTTGTTAAAAATCTATAAACCTGAGTTTGATTTCCCAAACCTATGTAAAGGTGGAGAGAACCAATCTCACAAATTGTCCTCTGGCCTTCACATGTGACATCACAAACACTCATACACATTATGTACATACATAATTAATTTTAAAAGCACCTTTGGTCAAGCAATTCACATTTATGTTTTAATATATTTAACAATGTTAATAAAATTCAAAAGCAGGGCTGTACTACTATAGAATGTTCCCTAGAGTAATGTACTATCCAGACATAGTTGCAGACACCTTAAGGAAAACCATGCATTTGAGGTCAGCCTGAACTATATAAGGAGACCTTATCTTTTAAAAGGGGAATTTTTTGTTTTAAGGGGCTGGAAGGATAGCTCAGCACTTGCTGCTCTTGCAGAGGACCCAGATTTGGTTGCCAGCCCCTACTTGGCAGCTTACAACCATCTACAATTCTAGTTTCAGGGAATTTTGCACCCACTTCTGCCCTCTGAGTCCTGGGCACACATGAGTAACATGCAGGCAAAACACACAAATTTTTTTAAAAAAATAATCTTTTATTATTTTAACAATTTTCTCTTACGGGTTTATTGTTGTTTGGGTTTTGTGGGAGGGAGCTTTTTTGTTTTTCAAGACAGGGTTTCTCTGTGTATCTTTGGCTGTCCTGGACCTTACTCTGTAGACCAGGCTGGCCTTGAACTCAGAGATCCACCTGCCTTCTGAGGGCTGGGATTAAAGACGTGAACCACCAGCACTGCCTGGCTTTTTTTAAGTGTTCTTAATTAAAGGCAGATAGCTTTCTGAGACAGGGAAGTGGGTTGGTAGACATTAGGAGCTTTTGTTGCATTTATTTCCATGTCCCTCCTTCTACCTTGTGTCATAGGGATGGAACTCGAGCTTGGCAGCAAACACCTCTATCTGCTGAGCCATCTCATAAGGCTATATCAGGAAACTTGGTAAAGTTGAGACAAATGAATTTCAAGTAACTAGATAAAGGAAGTTCTGTGAACTAAATGTCCAATTTTCAAGATTTCATTTAACTGAATTTCAATAAAGGACTTAAGATATCTTTAATTTAAAATACAAGATCAAAGCTGTCAGCATTCAGTATGGAGGGCAGCTCCCAGGTCCCTGCCCCTGAGGAGCTATTGATAATTGGTTTCTAAGGAAGAGGCAGTTTTAAGGATGTGGCTACACATCCATGAGTGTAAGAGTAGCACCATTTGGTGTATTTAATAATTTAAGAAAAACAAATTGGAGATGGCTCACCCCCTAACGGCTAGGCTCACAACGTGAGCATGTGTGTGCATGTATTTGAATGACATGGAATATATATGAATGGCATGAAAACAGGAGGTAGGGAGGAGGCTGGATATGAAAGTTGTGGGAGAAGTGGGACTAAGCATGTTCAAAATACATTATGTGCATATATGAAATTCTCAAAAGAATGAAAATGTACCCCCCCCCAAGGCTGAACATGGTGGCATGCATCTTTAATCCCAGCACTCTAGAGGCATATGCAGGTGAAGCTCTTGTGAATTTGAGGCCAGTAAGGGTTCATAGTGGGAACCTGTCTTAAAAGGGAGAGATAATGCTGGAGATATGGCTCAGTTGGTAGAGTGCTTGCTTCTCAGGGACAGAGCCCTCCAAGCTCTAGAGCAGTATTACTGCATAAACTGAGTGTGGTGGTGCCTGCCTGTAGTCCTGGTACTCACGACAAGAGAAGCAGCAGGATCCAGAGTGAGTCTGAAGCTACATGGGAGACTCTGTATCAAGAAAAAAAAATGTAATTCACATTTCTACTTCTGAATTATAAAACGTTCCAAAGAATTGGTGAACATTTATAATGTGCTTATACCCACCATGTCTAAGATTTTCCACAGCAAGCCCCAAATCAAATATTCTAGTCCTTTGTTTTGGTAAATAACCAGAATTTTCAGAAATTTGTCTCTAACCACAACTTCCAGTTGACACCTGAAACTACAGTCCTTTGTCACACTGTGTGTCTCTGCTCACTCAAGGTGCTGCTTCCATCCCAAGGAATTGCAGAAACAGCATAAAGCTTTTGCCCAAAAAAAAATGCATTTGAGAGGGAAAACTTAATTAGAAAGGCTACTTTGTAAAAACAGAGATGTTGCTGACAGAATTGGGCATTGTCTGCCTTCAGACTTTTGTGCTAACAATATCCCTAAAAAAGCTGTTTGTGCTTGTTTCTTGCGATCTGCTTTTGTCCTGGCTCCTCATTCAAAATTCCTAAGTGTCTTAACAGATAACACCTCATAAAGTAATTGGTGCCCACTCATCCCACCCAAGACAGGGTTACTCTGTGTAAAAGCCCTGGCTGTCCTGAGACTGGCTTTGTAGATCAAGCTGGCCCACCTACCTCTGCCAACTGAGTACTACAAAACAAGGTGTGCACCCAGCTAAGTAATTGTTTAGTAGATCTGGCTGGCCTAGACATCACTGTATAGATCACCTGCCTCTGCTAAGTGTTGGATTAAACAGACAGACACTGACTCTGCAGGTGCCTGTGGAGGCCAAGGGTATCAGATCTGTAGGTGGTTGCAGGTTGCCATCAGCCATACCAGATGAGTGCTGGAAACCAAACTCAGGTCCTCTGCAAGAGCAGTAAACAACCATAACCAATGAGCTATTTCTGTAGCCTGGAGACTCAGATAAACAGGATGCCCTGAACTAGACAGTGTCGGAAAAGCAGCTGTGTCCATGGGGTTCAGTGTGTTGAATAACTGGCTGGATTCAAAGGGGGGAGGAGGACAAGGACACAACTGGGATATTGGGATTCTGGCTGAGTTGCACGTGGATCACTGAAACGGGGAGACAGATCAGCAGGAGAGTAATTTCAATTAAGTATGCTATCTAGTAGGCAGCCAGATCTATGGAGGCTTAAAAGCACAAGTGAGGTGGCAGGTAAATATGGAAAAGACCACGGTTGCCCAGGAGTGCAAATAAAGAGTTCAGTCCACAGCCTACCTCACAGTGCTGCTGAAGGGTAGAGGTAGATCAGGCTTCACCTACACTGGTTTTAAGCTGTGTGATTCTATGAGGTGGCCTCTGGCAGAGGCAAGGCAGGTTTAGTTCTATACTTTGACTGTATTAACTAGTAACCCACAGGATCCTCCCCATTCTGAATCAAATGGTATCTCCAGTCAAATATTATACAAACCTCAAATCTATAGAGGTTTCTATAGCACTAACAAAAAGACTGGTTATTGAACCATCCCTAGTTGGTTGTTTCAGTCTTACCTGGCTGGCCTGGAACTTGGTATACCAGGATGTGCCCTGTACCTGGTTTATGTGGTGTTGTGGGGAGACGTTGGTTTTATTCACAAATAATCTCGCTGGTAACAATAGTTCTGGCCCAGCCTTTCCAGCCTAGACCAGAGGTTCAGAACCGCTGTCAGCCCTGCTGCAACTTAGCCCCCAGTAATCACACAAAGGCTTATAGTAATTTCATGCTGATTGACCTATGGCTCAGACATATTGCTAGCTAGCTCTTTCATTTTAACTCTATTTCCATTGATCTTTTTAGCCTGTGGCTTGGTACCTCAGAGCAGCATAGTTTTCTTTCTTCTGCATCTGCTGACATCTTTATGGCATCTCTGCTGTTGTTCCCAGAGTTTTCTTAGTTTGGCAGCCCCACCCACTTCCTGTCTGCTTTCTGGCCATCAGCTTATTAAACCAGTAGGCTCACTACACTTGCTCCCAATAGTGTTGTGTCATAATCATACTCTGCTAAGCCCTAATACTTCTCTATGAAAACAAGAGCTACAGGAGTTGCTAACATGCTTAAAGTCACACACTGCTCAGATGCAGATTAGAATCTGACTTTAGAGACCGGACTCTATAACCCATGTTTTAATCCTTTAGTCACCTTTCCAAGTTGCCTCCATCAGGCCACCATAGCTTCCTATTACGTTGTATCCTACCTAGCATTTGATTCAATGTCAGCAATTTGAGTCCAAATATTTACTGAATTAGTATCACTTTTGTCTTTAACCCTAAAAATAGGCCTTTTTCTCAGACCTATGCTGAGGTATTCTAGAAACTAGCAGCTTGCACACAGTGAATTAGGGACCATGGAAAGAAAAATGTCTTCCATTTTGACAGGAATAAGCAGTCCTGACTTACTAAGATTAACTTTGATAGCACTCCAAACCCATGAAACAAAGCTATTCTCTTATCACCTCCTTACCTACTATATCCCAGTCGTCAACACCTAAGGATGGAGTGGAACAAAGAAAGAACATAGGGATTTTTCAAGTGGTTTCTTTTTTATGTGCAATGTTATGTTGTCTGTATGAAGGTGAGGAAATCCCCTGGAGGTAGGGCTTATAGACAGTTGTAGGCTGCCATATGGGTGCTGGGTATTGAACCTAGGTCTTCTGGAATAACCACCAGTGCTCACTGAACCACCAGAATGCAGAATTTTTGGAGTGACCCAAGTTTGTGCATCATGAGCTAGAATCACAGGGCAGTTTTCCAAACATTAGGTACACTTTGTTTAATCTTCTCTACCCTCTACTCAAAAATGTTACAGATTTGGGGAAGAGGGTCAGTGATTATGTGTTACTTGTTGCCCTTGCAGAAAACCCAAGTTTAGTTCTCAGAACCCACATGGCAGCTCACAACCACCGTTTGTGATCCAGTTCCAGAGAATCCAATACCTTCTTCTGACCTCCCTGGACACCAGACATGGTGTATGCATAGCGTACATGCAGGCCACACTCACACATAAATATTTTTTAAAAAAATTAGGGGCTATATATGTGGCTACACCAATGATGTTAAGTACTGGTAACATAAAACATAATTCAGTCAATGACTACATTTCCTAGGCTCAAATTAGTATCCAAATACTTATTTCAGTACCTCAGGGCAGGTAACCATCATTCACAAGAGATAACTATTGAATCTGGGAGCATTTCAAAGCTCTAAATTAGGGAACAATGAGAATTAGAATTCCTAGTATGAATAGGAAGAAAATCCACAACAGACTTGAAGACATAACAGATACACATCTAATGTCAATAGGGCCCAAGGAGGGAGGCTGTAATACAAAGCAGTCAATGAATCAGTTCCTCTCAGTAGAATTACTAGTGAAAACACTGCTTTTTGACAAATCCTAACATTGACTTGAACTTTGGGGAACAGAGAGGGGCTTCTTCTCTAGACTGTGACCTCTCCAAAGCAGCTCAATTATGGTTAAGCTGCCAGTTAAGTAAGAATGATTGTTCAGGCTAGTCTTCCAAATCTCTTGCTATAATGACAAATGATCCAGATGTTTATATTCTTTACTAATTTTGCTTTGTCCTTTCAGCTCCTTTGAGGATTATGAAGCAGATGAACCTGTGTCTCCCTCTGAATTTGGAAACAAGGGTAATAAAATAATAACTTCGAGCCTTTCAGAGAAATGTGGAAAGCTTCAGTCAGTGGATGAAGAGTAGTTGCCAACATCTACCCAAAAGGATGATGTATAGATATGTTCTAGTTTGCACACTGCTTTGTAAAGGCTTTGATTGCTCCAAGTGTGCTAGAAACTAAAATGCTTTAATTCAGCACAGGAGACCCCTCTGGTTTGCCGAAAACCTTGTGCAGAGCTCTTCCTTGGAAGTACATACTGTCATCGCTTTCCCAAGTTTACAGTCCACACTCTACACCCTCAGTGTATGGAGGCTTTCTTGGAAACAAGGCCAAAAACAGTTCTCTGCACAGGGGGGGAAAGCTGCCTCAGTGTTAGCCAGCTTTCTGAAGTCCCTCGGGCTCCTACAGAACATAGAAGAAAACTTCACTCGCAGAAAACTTGAGTCAAAACTTGTGGAACTTGGAAAAGGGCCTCTAGAGTTGACTTTGTCCTTGTAACAAAAGCACTGCCAAACATCTCAGAGACTATTTATGTGTACTGGAGGAGTTCAGGGACCTTGAACTTACCTGGTTTAATGTAATTTCATCATGACCTGCCAAACTACTAGTCACTTTACATTCTCAGGTATTGTAACCACTAGGCCCTTCCAACTCTGCTGGAGAGCTCGGCAGCCTCTGCATCTGACTGTGGGTCTTGTACAAAAATCTCAAGAAAAATCCTTAAAATGAATATAAGTACAGAACCTGGCACTTAAGACTAAACATTTATAGCCAACTATTGGATGATTGTTAATATACAGATTAGTTGATCTATCTTCATTTCTAGCAGACCTACTTGAAGACTTAAGGAATGTGACAGACATACTATGGAAACGTCTCACTATACATATTTCCTCCCCTTCTTGAATACTAGAGTAAGCCAAAATTAAAAGGTTGAAACTAAACAGTATTCCTTACTGTTTATACACTACTACACCAGATATTCATCCACCTATTTTCAAAGTTGGAAGGAAACAGTAATTCTCACCCACAGTAGAAATTATTACATTAGTGGTAAATTCAAAATCCTGTATTTTTCAACAGGCCACATTCAGTGCGGCCAAATCCTACAAAACATTAAAAAAAAAAAAAAAAAAAAAGAGGACATCTCTGACATCACAACTTATTATCCATATCAACTTTTCCCTATCCCTTTTGTTTTGAAAGTCTTTTAAAGAATCAGAATAATCTCCCTTCTCTCTCCATCCCAATTATCTTGCTGCTATAGAGGCCAAGCACTGAAATAATCAAATCTTGGATGACAGTTTTTCCCTCCATGTTTAGTGCACTAAGAAATGTGTATCAACTAATAATAGAAGTTACAGCAAGCCCAGCAATCCTGCCTGTCACAAGATTCTCCAGATCCCTGGTTATCTTACTTTCATGACAGCTAATTTCATAACCACCATAGAAACTGCTAACTGTTACAACTAATAGCTCACCCAGATAAGTAAAACAGTGACTAAATGTGGGGAAATTTTTACAATATATGTATGTGTAGTACCACATGCCTAAAATCTCAAGATTTAGGTAGTTAAGGCAGGAAGACAGCCTAAATACACGGATAAATCTTGTTTACTATAATGCTAACACTCAGGCAAGGAGTATCAACAGCTCAAGGTTTGAGGCTAGCCTAGGCTACACAATGAAACCCTGCCTTAAAAATAATTGTGTGATGTTTATCAACAATCCCATCCAATCTTTAGCAGGAACAGAAAACAACTATTTTTATTTTCAAATAAAAATGCAAGAGGATAATACTTTCTTTAAAGGCAATTTAAAGGAATTTATTAGCTATGTTCTAAACTATTTGAGACAAACCTGAAAGCACAATATAAAATTCAACTTTATAATAATACTCCTTAAAAGCCACAAGCATAGGACTTGGCTAGCTAGGCCTTGCTAGCTGCACTGAAATTGTATGCAACTTGTACTTTACCTGTGGTGCTGGGAATCGAAACCTAGAACCATCCACATGCTAAGAAAGCACCTCACCTTCAGCGTTCTTTTTAACTTATTCTGCTACCTTCTTTCTCCTTTACTGAAACTCGGCTTTTACTTCCATCAAAGCCCATCAATACCGCACAGCTCAAGATCAATTATTTAGATCTGGGTTAGAGGAGTGATACTTTCAAGAATTACCTTATCATTTACAAACTGGAAATGTCAGGTTGTGACAAAACCCAGGGACCTTGGAAAATATGAATTATAATCTAAATCACTGGTTGCCAACCTTTTTAATGCTGCAATCCTTTAATACAGTTCCTCAATTTGTGGTCTCCCCACAGCCATAAAGTTATTGTTTCTACTTCATAATTAATTTTTCTGTTACAAATCATAAATAGCTGATATGCAGGATACCAGATATGTGACCCCCTAAGGGATCATGACCCACAGGTTAAGAACCACTGATCTAAATATTTAATGAAAGGAGGGTGGTTTCACAGCATAATTGTCAAATGTAATCAAACTAATAAAATTCTGTATAGTTCCCTGTATCTTATCTGTTACTATACTGTTCAAAATGTTTAAGAAAAAAAATACCAAAATTCTAATTCAGATGTCATTTGCTCAGCTTTGAAAGTGTTTGACAATAGAGATGGTGCATGACTTTTTTTCCCCTTTTCACCAAACAAAATAAAGCTGTTAAATGTATGAATCGTGTTCTGTACACATTTTTAGTTTTAGATACACTTACAATTCATTTTTTGCTTGTAAGCAAAGTTGAGTTTTTGCAAGACTTTGGAGTATTATAAAGAAATGTCCTAAGGGGACTACTATCTTACTGAAGTGCTTTCCTCTGAGTTAAAGGTATTCTCCAGGATCAAAGGGGACTTTAGCCTCATCCTTAATACACTAAAAGGTTGTATCATTGCAGGTTATCGGGTATCTAAAACAAAAATCAAGGATATTAGATCCAGATCCTATAGTGTTAAAAAGCATTGTTACCTTTGGAAAAAGAAAATTCTGCTCATTTATCAACATTTTTACTTTCTTTCAGTAAGATTATTGTGGAATTCTTTTTAAGAAAGCAGTTACATACTCTTTACACCAGTGAATCTAAGGACAACAAAATTGTAAGCTCTCTAATGACAAAGACTCAGATCATTCAAGATACACCAATTTAAATGCAGTCTTATTGTCTTGTTTAGTAATTTCATATCCTGATAAATCCAGTTCCTTCAATAAATTCTTAAACCAGCATTTGTCAGCATTACTTTTAAAAAACATGTCATAAAGAAAAACATGTCAAAAACCAAGGCACTGTAAACAAGTACTCTTCCCCAGCCTAATACAGACCATTGAAAACATGTTATCCCAAACTCCTCAGTATTCTACAACATAGAATTAGAAAACTATCATTTATTGATAGACTTAAGATGTGATACAGGTTTCCAAAAACGTGGCAGTGAGAATACCAGCATAAAAAAGAGAAACTTGTGCTAAAAACAACCTGAATTCATCATTGGCAATGTTACATAACAATCAGGGTCCTCACATACTGATATCCACTTCATCTATATTGCCAACCTCCCATGCATTAAAACAAAGCTAAGATTTTCAAATTTAGGAAGCAATGAGGTACTCCATGAATCTTAAGATCATATTAGGAAAATCTAGGAGATTTGCAAAATATAGCCTAATTATCCATGTGTACAATCTCATTTCTAGTCATTTATGCAGTGATCATTAGTGAATAAAAAACAGATTTACATGATTATATAGCAGGGCGTCTGGTCCAACACAAACTGTTACAAACTTTAGGTAAATACATGTTTCATAAGACACTGCTATCACTTAAAGGATTTAAATAAAATTCCAAAACTTGGTAAGCAAATAAAGACAAGACAACTAAAAAGCATTTTCCACCATTTACTCTTGTTATCAAAAATAGTTCAACTCTTCTTGCAAAACAAAAACAAAATCGTACATACTGGACACATACATCACATTTTTCTTCCTATGGCTTTAGCCCACCCCCGCCCCACCAAAAGAGACCAAAAAAATTTTTGTTTTTTTTTTTTTGTTTGTTTTTTGTTTTTTCTTAAAAAGCCCAATGACAACAACAAAACAACTACCTGACCACATTCACAGAAAGTGACACCAGGACACACTACAAACAAGAGGTGTCATCTGCTCTGTGTCCAAAGGGTTCTTCTCCACGTCTTCATGAGGCGAGTAACCATCACTGAACATGCTGTGTGCCAAATCAAAACAACTTCAACACATCAGATCTGAAGATCTCACTACATGGTGAATGCAGTAGAAACTGGAACTTCCCTAGCAGTATTTTTCTTAAAATAAGCACTGCCAAAGCAGCAACTCTTTGAAATCAAAAGGTTATCTCCACACTAGTCAGTCCTTGTTTACCTGGGCTGTGCTCTTTCAAGCAACTGACTAGACTTCCCTTCAACAGAATGTTTGTCTTCCCCATAAAGTTAATAGGAAGAAGTACATTAAAACTCAAACACAGTTTGTGCTTCACATGCAAAAGAGCATTCTAAAGAAAATCCTCCGAGCTTTATACCTACCTAAATGCACAGGCTTCATCAAAGGCATTTTTAAGGCCTTGATAAAGAAGCCTTCATTATGAACAGCACCCTTAAAAAAAGAAAAAAGGAGCATATTCAAGGTAAAGCCTGCGGCAAATAAACAGGAAATAAGAATCAAAGAAGTCAATGGCAATAAGTATAATGCATAAATCCGGGCACATTTGGGGCATTATTTCAAAATTATTTAAATAAAACCCAATTTTTAAATTATTTTTATATATTTAAGTTATGTCACAAACTATTTAAATTCAATTATGTTCAAAATAAAACAGCTCTTCACTTTACTCACCAAACAGAACATTGCTCAGAGTAAAAGGACTTAGGATTTTCTCATAGAATTGAATCTGATAACTAGAAAGGGGGCTCAACTCATAAATATTTAGAGCATAAACAGCTTAACATTTGTGGTCTGACAATTTATTTGTTCACTTTTTAAAAGGCAGATTTCTTAAAACATTCTAATGAGGGGGGGAATTTTTTTCATAATACTGCTGATTTAAAAACTGCTACATACACGCCAGTAGCCAATTTTCATGATCAGAAATGGTATTATGTCAGCACAAAGGTTGAGCTGGACACATCAGCTTTTCAACAGGAGAAATATCACTGCGGCATCTGAGGGCAGCACAAAGTCTCCTGATAAACTAATGGCTACTTTTCCACAAAAAAATAAAATAAAATAAAAAAAGCACAATCTTTATGGACTGACTAGATACCACTTCCTTACATTTAATCATCAACTTTGATTATGCACAAAGCATGACCATAAACATGAGGTTATTGTTATTTTCCTTGCCCAAGTTCATTCTGTATAAATCAGTTGCATCAGCATTTGTTCTCAAACTATGAGGTTCTGTAAGAACTAAGAACATATAGTTGTAGGGTTACTCCTCCATTATCTGCAAACTATTTCCCCGACACTAACACATATAACTTAGCAATGAAAACACTTGATACAAGTGATCTATATGCAGGAGCTCCGGCAAGTTAAACCAACAGAACCATAGCTGCCGTAGAACTGTAGCTATTTCCTACCAGGGGTAGGTTTAAAGACCCACTGATTTAACAGTCGAATCTCATATCAATAGCTTCATCCAAACTTTTATCATCGTGTGTACTGGCAGCTAAAAATGTCGTTACTGGGGACCCTGTGACATTAATTACACTGGTGCTGGTACTTGCGTTACGCACAGCAATGCTAGTCACATTAATGCCCAAAGTGAGCCTGGTCTGCTCCAAGGCCTTTTCTGGCACTGCAAATGCCTCCAACTTCTTCTCCCCATTGGCCATATAGGAGTTTTGGCAGCCACGACATATACAATCTAAGCAGGCTTTCCGGTTCGAGTAGCAAGGGCAGCGTTGGCCGCGGCATGTAAGAACACTTGGATTTTGAGTAGCACGCCCACATTTACATCCTTTCTTTTCCTGGGGCTTTTTGTACACAGTCTTGGTTGGACTTCCCGGCATAAAATGATGAGTAGGAATCTTTTCCTTCACTGCTTTGTCTTTTTTAATAATACCTGGCTTGGATTTAGAATGAGATTTCTTGGATCCATGTTCATGACTCTTTTTCATGCTTTTAGTAGATAAAAGTACAGTTTTGCTAATCTTGGGTGTTGTGCCTCCATTGGGAACAGTAGCTATGGGCTGAAGGGAGATTTTGCTTTCCCGTTTCACTGTCACAGGAGCAGACGCCCCCAGTGTTGGGCCTCGGATAATGGTAGAAATTGGAAGTGGCTGAACTTTCTCACTGTCGCTTTCAGATCTGGATCTTTTTCGATTTAACTTTGCTACCTTCGGAGTTGCTGCTGTACATGATAACCCATGAAGTGCAGGGCTGGTAGACATGAAAACATTATGGCTAAGAGACTGGGAAGAGAGTTGCAAAAAAGGTCCATTGGATACAGTGGTTTCCAAGTTTGGCTGCAAATTAGGACAGCAAACCTCTGTATTTGAAACAGTTTCTAAACTTCGAAGTACTTCCTCAACACTCAGCAAGAGAGAGTCACCAGGTTTTATATCTTCAGTGAAACTACAGATATCAATACCTGTGGAGCATAAGTCTGTGGCTACCGTGTCACAGACAGGGGGTAGGCTATCAGACAGATCCTCAGTTTTTATATCAACAGTATTACACACATCAATCGTATTTGGATGTTCAGGTGAAGGGATATTTATACCAAACCTATCTATTGAAAGCCCATTGTATGTAGGCAAACCATTGATAACCGAACTGCCAATAGCAATGCTCAGAGTGCTTTCAGACATTGGAGATAAACTCGCTTGAGGATCAGCTGTGGGTTCTGAGGTTGAAGGTAAAGGGGAATGTGTCAAACACAGAGTGAAGGATGAATCTGAAGGTTTCTCTGTCTCCTCACAAAACAATGATCCGTCATTAAGCAAAGCTAAAATATCAGAAGAACAGTCAACTGCTTCTATTATATCCCGTGCCAGTGTCGTCTGGGTTATATATTCACACAGTTTCTTGTAGCAGTTCACTAGGATGCTCAACTGCTTATTTTCCTCAAACTGCTCATAGTCTTTGCACCAGCTACACGAAGGTTTCATCATCATTTTCTTGCCTTTACAAGTTTTGCAGACATAGTGTTGGCAGGTGGAGTTGGTGGGTGCAATAGGATCTTGTAGCAAATGTCCTAAGAGGGAGGAAGAGGAAAACACAGATTTTAATAAAACTAATTTAGTTTTATATAATGGAGTTCAGCTATTAAATTCACTAGACTGAAGTGAGTGTATATACAACCTGGTTGGGTGGCACACAGCAGTAAACCCAACAGAAGGGTAGGACAGTGAGGAGGAGCCTTACACTCACTGTCCCCAGCTCCAGGTTCAATGCTATAAGACATGACGATAGAGCAAGCCATCAGGGTTCCTCTCCTCTAGCCTCTCCTCACACATGACCTGCACACGTGTGCACACCCACACACACTGAGTTATCAAATATAAATGACCTATAAGTAAATAAGGAAGCAACGGTAGATTCCGTCCTCTTGCCATTCTTCACACACACTCCAGAAGCAATTCTTTCTTAGCTCCCAATTCAAATGGTTCATAGTTCTTCTCATCTTATAAATTGCACCAAAAAAAGCTATCTACAATAAAAACTGAAATCAATAGAAGGGAATCAAGAAAATGTCCAAATATTTTTAAATTAAACATACACCTAAGGTAATCTGTAAGTCAAAAACATCATAAGCAAAAGTAGAAAGCATTTACTAAGCAAAAATACAAACACCAACATTTAAGAGAGATAGTCCAGACTGACTAGAAGGAAGCTGCTAACTTTTAAAGAAAAGGGTCTATACTGGCCCAGGCACCGTACACACTTGTGGTATAGCTACTTAGGAAACTGAAGCAGGATAAATGAAGTTTGGGAGTTTACAAACAGTCTGGGCAACACAGTCTTGGAGCTGTCCACATCAGAAATGAGTCAGCCTCAAACTGCTTCTCCTGTCACTAGGACAACTCAAGTTTAAGCAGATAAAGAAAGACAAGAGAAAGGGGCGGGCAGGAGCTCAATCTATGACTCAAGGATAGCTCTATTTCAAAGCAAGACCTTGTTTCAAAAATAAATTTAAGTTTATCAAGGAAGAAAAACAATAACAAAACCAGAAATAAAAGATACCAGAATATCTCACCAGTGTCCTACAGAATTTAAAGAGCTGCAAAATATCCTCAACAACTTTATGCTAACAATCAATCAACTTGGACAAATTCCCAGACAGTGACTGAAACTGACACAAAAATTAAAAACCTGAATACACACAGTGCAAGTAACATTATAAATAAAAACCGAAAATCTTAAGAAAATTCTAAAGCCAACTGGTCATGGTCTTCATTGTTGCTGTGTGTATCTATGTATGAGAGATGTAACTGGTCTTGTACATGCCTGTGGAGGCCAGAGGTCCACAAGAGTCCACCAGGTCAGCCTGTCTCTACCAGTGTCAGTGTCTGGCTTCCATGGACACTGAGAATCCAAACTCAAGTTCTCACACCTGCATAGTAAGCACTTTACACATCCCACCATCTCCCTTGATCCCTTCATTTTTAATTTTTATTTAAGTAACACCAAAAATCAGATGACAAAAACAAGCAAGCAAACAGACAAGCATTAAGACCCATGGTACTAATACTAAGGCCATCATGGAGATGAGACACGGCAATCAGTGACAAGACAAAAAAAGAATCTTCCCACTCAAAAACTAGTGTGGCGTTTGGTTGGTTGGTTTTGATTTTTCCATACAGGTCTCTTCGAAGCCTCACTGTCCTGGAGATCACTCTGTAGACCAGGCTGGCCTTGAACTCAGAGATAAGTCTGCCTCTGCCTTCTGCGTGCTGGGATTATACGTCTTTGTAGAGGAAATCAAGGGACTCATATTGAAAGAAAGATGTAAAACTAAAAGGTTAGGTTATTCCCATCTCTGTTATCTATACTCTGTATATAATACCAAGAAAGCCACACACAGCAACTCGTTAGAACCAACAAGTTAGGAAGGCCATTAACAAAACATTGTACAATAATTGCAAATTGTGTTTCTTTCTATGTATGAGTGCTCAGCAATTTGTATTTCCCAAAAACTTCTGATTAAAACAGCATCAAGAATGTATTTTAAATATTTAGGAAGAAAAACACTTAAATACTCATATACAGGAATGATGTGAAAATGGCAAAATCACTTTAGAAAACAATTTGTTTCTTTGCAAAGTTAAGCAAAGGGGCTGGAGAGATGGCTCAGTGGTTAAAGAATTCTGGCTGCACTTCCAGAGGACCTGGGTTTGATTTCTAGTACCCATATGACAGCTCTCAAGCTGTCTCTTAACTCCAGTACCAAAGGCTCTGTCTGATATCCTCTTCCAATCTTTTCAGGAACCAGGCACACATGTGGTGGTGCACAAGCAGGCAAAACACTCATACACAGAAATATAATTTTTAATTTAAAAGAATATTCTTGGCTCAATCTAAGGTACACAAATTATTTATTTTTTCTCTAAACTGCATATACAATCCTGACCAACAGGGACACATTCTGAGAAATTTATCATTAGTTTGTATCATGACATAAAGATAATGTAAACTACAATGATAAATAAGCAAATCTCTGAACATGCCCTCTTGACACAACTCAAGACATAGTAAAAATACAATATATGTAATGTTGCTGCTAGTGTAAACACACTATACTATATTACTGCAAACTTTTTTTAAGTGCGAGTACTCTAAGCAGGCATGGAAGGGCTGGAGCCACACACCTGTAATCTCATCGCTCAGCAGGCAGAAGCGGAGGCTGAGGGTAACATGAGCTAAAAAAAGGCAGCAAGAGCTAATGTTCTTGATCACAGGTGAGAGCTTGCCTGGCACATGCAGTCCACAAATCCAAAACCCAACACTACAGAAAATACATACGGTACACGAGCCCCTATGTCAATAATGGTCCTTTGACAGAAAGCACCAATACACAGTCTTTTCAATTATCCATTCTAACAGTAGAGCACTTTTACAAAAATTATTTTGATCAGATTACTAGAAAAAACTAAAGTGGAAAAGCTGAGAGGGACACATACACACAAACACACACGCACAGAAATATCACTTAACAAATGTCAATGACTTAAAAAAAAAATTCCTGAGAACCCTGGATCTGGCAGTAATAACACTTATAAAACCTACAACAGCAAAAACAGCACTAACTTAAAATGCAATACAATTAGACATGAACACAATAAAGAGCTAAAGAATCAAATCTCACACCTTTAAATCTCAGAACTCACGAGGCAGAGGCACACAAGTATCTAAGACTGAGCCTCACTCCATTCCCTTATTCCTTTGGAATCTTTACTGGGTTACAAACCATGAAAATATGCTACACATGCACAGACACAAATTGGTGTACAAACTTATTGGCAATCACGAATCTTTTCCTTTTTAAAAGGGATACATCAATATTACCCAAAGTTTAAAACTGTTTTACACATTCCTTGAAGAATCTGCTCAGACAGCTAATGACTTCTGACCAATCAAATATCCTAAATGAATGTCAGACTCAATGAATCTCTCTTTCTTCACGGGCAGGGCAATTCAAGCATACCATGTGCATTTGTCTTTCCTAGACATGGCTTCCTCTCACCTCCATTCCTTACTGTCTTGGATGGACACTGCACTACCTTTCACTTTTGAAGCCATCCAGACTGTTTATCTCTACTCCACTTCTCAGTGCTCCTGCCCACAGCGCCTGAAATCTGTCCATACAACCTCTAATTTTACTCACCTTGTTACTAATGCCGTAGTTCAAACCACTCATTTCTCACTCTGAAAACTAAATGTTTTTCCACTTATCTCTTTGCCTCAACTTCATCCAACCCAATCAATTCACCTGCTATCTGCCAATAAGTTATTGTTCTAAACATAAACCTAGCTACAGGCTTATCCTTTGAAAAGCCTTCCAACTGCCTTTAAAATTTAAAACCTAGTCTCCTCCTACCCCAAAATATTGCATCACTAAGACTCTACCCAATGCTCACTCACACTAACCATTAGAAAACATGCCATGCTTACTTTGAGTAAGTGTGAGTGTGTGTGAGTGTACGTGTGTGTGTTTGTCCTTCCGACAATGTTTTTTCTTTAACTTAAAGCTCCTCCAGTTTTCCACACTCCTCGACCGTTAGTCAGTCTGTTTCTCTAGTATAACATCTATTGTACTATATTCCCACTGCTCACTAGGTAGGCCTTGGTCAAAGACCAGAACTTTATTTTTAAACTCTGTATCACTGTTGGCAATAAGCTGGCATCTACTACACAAGCAATGACAGAATCATAAAAGCATAAGACTTATGACTGACCATGGAAACCACTTGTTCCTGTGGCTTCATTTTAATCAAAATGGACTTTCATAGATTATTCAACCAGGTACTAGCAATAAAAAAAAAAGTCTACAGACTCCTAACCTAGTACTTTCATCCATGCCCCCAACAGGCTGTCTTCAAACTCACATGGTAGTTATGCATAAAATTTAAAACTTTTTATTTTCTTGTGCCCACCTCTCAAGCACTGGAATTCCAGGCCTGGTCACTATGCCTGGCTTAAAAAGTGCTGAGGAATCCCATCCAACGCTCTCCGTATGCAAAGCACTATTTACCAACTGAGCTGCATTCCCAGCCCTTTAATCTAGTGTCACTTTTGCTTACTCAAAACCATCTCTACTTCTACTATTGTCTGTGGCAATCATTGAGACAACCTTAGCTTATTTCCAAGTTTATCATAAAGAATGATTTGATTATTAAAAGTGAAACATGGACAGAATAAATAATCAACTACTAGATGTAAGACCTTTACTGGGGAGAGAGAAACAGACATGGGTTTTAGCCATAACGGATAGTGACTGCAGAAGAATGAAGGGGAAAGATGGATTCTCAACAAAAGGCATATGAGGGGCAGTTTGGACTAAGGTCACACAACCGGGGCTGCACGGTACTGCCTAGATTCTTCTCTATGACCCTCATTTCTGAAACTAGTTTAAAATGTCTTATATAAGCATATGTGCTGGTTTGAATGCTTAGTCATCAGGGAGTAGCACAACTTTAGAAGGATGAGGAGAGGTGGTCTTGTCAGAGGAAGTATGGGGTTTCAAAATCCAAAGCCAGGCTGTGTCAGTCTCTCTCTGCCTATGGATCAGGATGCAGCTCTTAGCTACTTCTCCAACATCATGCTTAAAAGCAACCATGTTCCCTGCCATGATGATAATGAAATAAACCTATGGAAACTGTAAAAGTTTTTTTTTCCCCTTCCCCCTTTGTTTTTCCAAGACAGGGTTTCTCTATGTAACAATCCTGGCTGTCCTGGAGTTGGCTATGTAAACCAAACTGGTCTGGAACTCACTGAGATTCACCTGCTTCTGCCTCCCAAGTGCAGGTGTTCGCCACCCTCCCACCCCCTACCCACCTTGCTGAAAGCAATTTTTAAGAGTTGCCTCAGCCAGCCTGGTCTACAAAATGAGTTCACAGACAGCTAGGGCCATTACACATAGTGTCCTCGGTCAGTGTGGTGGTTTGAAAGAAAATGGACCCCACAGGGAGTGGCACTATTAGGAAGTGTGGCCTTGTTAGAGGAAGGGGTCACTGTAGAGGTGGGCTTTGAGGTCTCCTTTGCTCAAGCTACTCTCAGTATGAAATAGTTGCTTCTGGGGCAAGCAGATCCAGAGATGTAGAACTCTTCTCAGCACCATGTCTGTCTGCATGCCGCCACTGCCACCCGCCAAGATAATAATAGACTAAACTGAACTGTAAGCAAGTCCACAATTAAATATTTAAAAAGAGTTGAAGTGGTCATGGGGTCTCTTCAGAGAACAGAACAGTGGCTAAGACAGCACAAATGCTGGGAAGCAATGGTACTTTCTCTACAAAAGAGCCCAACAACAACCTCCACACCATCTGACAACATCGGAAACCTTTGCTCAAGAAACTGCTGGTGTATATGATGTATGACATGTTTACCCTAAACAATAGTATTTCTGAAAGCCTTGGTTATATACAAAATGAATTTATAAAACATAATAATGTATAAAATGTTATAGCAACAGCAATAAATCAAAACTGACAAATCTAAACAAGACTTAAAGTTAAGCCCTAACACTCTTGAAGTGTTAGAATAATCTAAAACACTGAATCTTACTCACAAACTAGCTTAGATTCACACTCTGATCATATAAAGCCATGGATTAAAGGCTGAAAGAAGCAAGGCCTTGTGGCTCACACCTATAATCTCAGCACCTAGGAGACTAAGGCAGAAAGTATTGGGTGTTTGAAGCTATCGTAGGCTACAGAAACCAACTGGATCATAATGGATCACAGCCAAGTCTAATGAGACACATTTGTAATCCCAACACTTGAGAGGCTAAAGCAGGATCTGGTTTGAGACCAGCCTGGACTACATAGCAAGACCCCGTCTCAATCAATCCGATGAATGTTGGCAAAATGTAAGTCTGAGAGAGGATCAGAATAATCTTTCAGAATCAATCTAGTGATCTAAATATCTTTTTCCCTTTTTCAAGTAATGAATTAACCGCTTAGCCTACCTTCATTTAATAAAGCATGTCTCCAGGTTGCACACACTGTCCCCTGCACTTTGAGAGGCCAAGAAGATTACAAGCCTATATATTCTTAGATCCTTTTTGAAAAACAAAACAAACAAAAATACCATTTTCCTCTTCCTTATCACTTATGTAAATAATTCCTAGCTATATGCCATGTTCTATGCTAAAGCCTGTCACCTTTCATTTTAAATGGTGTTTTCTGGAGTTGAAGAAATGGCTTAGCACTTAAAGAGCACTGAACAGTCTTCCAGAGGAGCTGGCTGAGTTCAATCCTCAACTGTCTGTAAAGCCAGTTCCAGAAAACCCAACAGTCTCACACGGACATACAGGCAGGCCAATTACCAATGCACATAAAATAAAAAAATCTTCTGACTTTTTTTTTTTTTTAACTATCTTTGACTACAGAACCAAAAGCACAACCCAAATTAAAGATGCAGAAAGTTTCAAAACAATATCTGGAATATCTTCCTTCTTTTAAAATATTTTTTTTTTCACCCAGGCAGTGGTGGTGCACACCTTTAACCCTAGCACTCAGGAGGCAGAGACAGTATGATCTCTGAGTTCAAATCCAGCCTGGTCTACAGATTAAGTTTCAGGACTACTGTCTTAAAAAACAAGAAATAAAAATCTGAGAGGAGAGAGAGAGAGACCATTTGTCTACAGAGGGTCTGGAACCTACGATACAAGCAGTTATGAGAAGCCCAAACTGAGTGCTGAGACCCAAACTCAGGTTTGGAAGAACAGTATATGCTCTTAACTGCCAAGCCATATCCCTAGTTCAGGACATCATCTTAATTAATATGTACAAAGAACTACTAAGAAAAAAATGACTACACAATAAAAAGATCCTGTGAATTATAGCAAATGAGAACAAATAAATTAACTGTTCTTCAACAATTAAAAGTGGTTATCTTTACTAGTTTATTTTCATTCTAGCAAAAATGGTGCAGGCAAATATTGAAGTCTAAATCTTTCAAAAGGTCTTTCATGAGGCAAAATACATGACTGTGAGCCACTATATATAAAGAACAAAGGAGATCAAGAAGATGACTCCAGGCTAGCCTCATGAAACTCAAAGTTCAGATTCTTACATAGCTGAGAGCCAGGTGAGTCTGATGGCCTGTCTAACAGGCAGACAAGGGACCCAGGGCACACTGGATAGCTAGACTAGCTAGAACTGGCAAGCTCAGGATACAGCAATGATTTGCCCTTAGTAAATAATGTGAAGAACCATCTGGCCTTCACATGCAGGCACAGACAAGCACAAAATCTGCCTAAGTATATACTCACATACACACGTGCATTCATATTGCACATATAGTTGCCAATAAAAATTGAAACTAGAAAGGTATAATTGGGCTGAGTTTGATAATGCACACTTTTGATCCCAGCAGAGGCAGAGGTGGATGGTCTACACAGAGAGTTTCAGGACAGCCAGAAATATGTAGACACCCTGTCCAAAATAAATAAATATTAATAAAAATAAATAAAAACCTCAAGCCAGGTGTGCTAGCATACACCTTTAATTTCAGTACTCCAAAGGCAGTAGACATGTGAATTGAGACAAGCCTGGTCTATATAGAAGAAAGGCTACACAAAGAAACCCTATCTCAAAAAATAAATCAGCTAAGAAAAAAATTAATATAAGACCAGAGAATCCACCTAAAATAAAATTTTACTCGAGATTCCCACAGTAAGGTCTGTTTTTAAATTTATGATTAAGCAACATTTGAAATCTGTTAAAAACTTATACCCATCCAGTTCATTTTAATGGTTTACCACAAGGCAAAAAAAAGTCTCAAAACCTTAAAAATAGGTTTTTAGAAATTATTAGATCTCTAATTAAATAATCAAGCAGTGATGCTCAGAATAGCATCAACCCCTTTAGACATCCCTAACCACAACCTTTTAACCTATTTTTATAGCATCTAACATAATTAGAATATTATCATAACAGAGTTTTAAAATAAGGGGAAAAGATAACAGATGCACATAAGTCACCAAAATTGGTAACTGAGCATTTTAACCACCCAACCAAGTTGGGGGGCGGTGATTGTCCAATTGGTGGGCTCTACAAAACCAGACTCAAAGTAACTTTGCTTAGTTTTTTATTGTTAGTGTTACTTTGTTTTTCTCTTGAGAAGGGGGTCTCAGATCTTCAAAATGAAGCTATCCTCATGTTTCTGCCTCCTGTACACTATCACATTCAGCTCCGTTATTATTTTATAAGTTCACTATCATCACTTTAAATAACCAGATACTACTAAATTGTGAAACTAGTAATGACTACATATATGCCAATTTGAAAAGGGATTAAGGACTAAGGAAAAAACTGTTGAGCGCTACAATTTTGCTTGTTACTGAAGCCAAACTGTTTACTGAACGTCTAAATATCAAACCTCAGAGTTTAACTAAACCTATAACAAAATACTTTCTGATACTCAAGGTGGTAAGTCAATAGTTTGGAAGGTAAGTCTAAACAAGCAATTAATAATATACATTTTAAAAACTCACTAGAGTATTAAGTAGATGATTTATTACTACTCAAGCCCTCAACAGATTAATGAACAAGTCATGCTTCATTTCACATTCTAGCAAAAATTAAAGGAGACTGCCAAATATCATTTATCTTAATAAAAATGGGACTTCTATAGTGTTTGTAGATAGAGCACTTTTGTAATTTCATCTTTTTCATATTTTAGCAAAGTAATGATCCTTGTTCATTTAATCATTGACAATAAGACAATATATGCTAGTCCATTATGCACAATTAAACTGATCCACAGCTGAAGAATCACTCATTAAATTTAGAACCATATTTCATAAGCTGTTGTTCCACTGAACCAGGAAGTTTGCTTTACTACCCTCTCTTTGTCTAAGACAGGGTCTCACTATGAAGCCCTGGCTAGCCTGGACAGGGCTCTGAGGACCACCAGACTGACCTTGAACTGAAAGTGTGCACCACCCTGATTTTACTGCCCCCCCCCAAACACATTAGCATCTGTAAAGCAGAACCACTATACTTGTGGAGAAATTTGGCTAACACAGAACTGCTTTGATTTATTGGTGCATATGCCATTTTTAAAGTGCAACTATTAACCTCCAACATTATTCCAACACAGCACTACTGTCGCCCATCATACAGGCATCTGCCATATTCCAAATCTAACTTAGTATGTAGGGATGTGGTCCTAGGACGTGTATTTTTACAAAAGGTCCATCAAATTCTAATAAGCAACAGATTCAGAAGCCACTGACATGACCTTTTGTTTTTGTTCTTTACAGAGAAGCCATCTTTCACAGTAACAAGAATTCCTGGATATCTTTCTGATCAAGTCATCATAAAAATAGAAACCTCGATTAAATGCTTTTTAAGAAAAAAATTAGTATATGCAAGACTATAATATAAAATTCAGTGATAAAACATACAAATCGTGACTTCCCTCTAACAAGAATATCATTTTTCCTAAATTATGTTCCTAACACTGCATGGCAGTAAAGGAAACGGAGAAGACTCAACTATTTAGAAGCACTTGGTCCTGCAGAGGACCTGGATTTGGTTCCCAGCACTCATCTGACACTCTCCTTTGCCCTCATGGGCACCAAGCATACAAGCAGTGTACATACATGCAGGCAAATATGTATATTCAATTCATATAAAATTTTAAAATACGCATTTATTAACATTTTGAGATGGAGAAGATGGCTCAATGAGTAAGAGAGCTTGCCAACACAAGCATAAATATCTAAGTCCAAATTCCCGGCAAACACATTTAATAAAGAAATAAAAATGAGAGGTTACAAGGGTAGGGTGAATATTAAAGGACTAGGAAGTAAGTAGGATTGGGGTACAAAATGTTAAAGTCACAAAGCGTCAATAAAAAATGTATGGAAAAGAAAAACTATACCACAATAAATCTAATTCCAGCACTATGACATTGGAGGGGCCAGCCTAACCAAAAGTAAGCAAACTCCCAGGTCCAAAGAGAAAACCTGTCTCAGAAAACACAATGGCCTCCAACTTGGGCTACATAATGAATGAGACTGTCTCTATACAAAAATAAGAGCCAGGCATAATAGCACAAATTTACAATCCAGTAACACAGGAGGGATCAGGTATTCAGAGCCAACTATGGTTAAATAATGAGTTTGAGACAACTTTTTTTAAGGGTGGGCATCAAGACATGCTTTCTATGTTGTAGCCCTGGCTGTCCTAGACCACACTGGCCTCAAACTCACCAAGACCAGAGACCCACTTTCCTTTTCCTCCTGAATGCTGGGACTTAAAACATGAACCAACACTGCCAAGTGACAAATCTTATTTATAAATTCTTTTATAAACAGATTAAAATACATTATGTTAAAAAATCATTTGATATCTAGAATTGTTTTTACTGAAATATTTACCATATTATATTCTATTACTACTGGCTTCGGAACTATAAACACTTTAACTATCACACTGCAATCATAGCCTTTATTCTTTTAAAAATATGAATGCTAAGCAGCACTTTTTCCCCTCTCCTTAAGACATTTTTAAGGCTTTATTACCAAAAGCTTGATTAGAAATTCATTATAATTATTAAAATTCCAATGACATTCTCCATTAAAAAAAATTGGGGGAAGGGGGGAGGGAAGAGTTTTCAAGTCAAAACTATTTTTAGAAGACTCTAACTAGTCAAGAGCACTGGAGGTACCACAATACTGAATTTCAATTATACTACAGAGCAACAGTAACAAAACAGCACAGTACTGCCACAACAACAAATACACAATCCAATGCAATAATAGAACAGAGAACTCAGAAAGAAGTTCATGCAGCTATACACCTGATTTTTTACAAAGGTGCCAAAATTTTACACTAGAAAAAAAAAAAAGCTCCTTCAACAAATGGACCAGGGAAACTAGGTAAGCACATGTGGAATTAGCTGTGTAGTCCATCTGCACAACAGTCAATTCAAAATGGACAAGTACTTCATTCAATTTAAGACCTGAAACATTCATGTTTCTAGAAACTACACACTGAGAGAATAAACTTCAAGATACAGGCATGAGCAAAGCCTTCTGGGGAAAATGGATTAAACGATCACAAATTGCTGGAACTGACAAAAAGCTTAAGAAAATTTCTAACAAAGTAAAAATTTTAAAAAGTCCAACACTATCTAGAATCTAGTCCAACTCACCAGGTATACAGAAGCATAAAAACACAACCCACAATAAACAGAAGCAACAATCTAGCGCAACAAATCCAGAAATGAACAAAAGAACAGAAAGAACATTAAGAAAAAAAGACTATGTTCCAAAGTTCAAAAATCCATAATCTACCTAATAATAGAGTTTTGAAAGACCCAAGGCAAAACCAATTAACACTCCAAGGAGAAACAGACACCATATCTAATACCCAGTAACCAACGAAACCAAAGGGCGGGTGATCAGTAAAAGCACAGAGAATCTAAACACCATTAACTCTGGGAAGATGTCTAAGTTGGCCAGAAAAACAAGTGTCCTTTTCCTATCCACATAACAGGGTTTCACAAAGTCATTCAGATGCCAACAGTAAAAATGTCATGAGTCTAGTGTAAAGAACACAAGAGCTTTTCTACAGCCTTCATTATGGATTACAAACCCAACTACTTACAAGGTCAATGGGGTAGGAAAGGGGGAAGGGTGAGGTATGGTGGGGTGACAAAACTGGAGTGTGACTAATGACAAGAGAGGACATAATCTATTGTCAAGGAGAAGGAGTCCTTTACACTCCAATGATGCTGTAGCAGGGTCTAAAAGCTTTCCAGAAGGCTCCTATAATGCTAATTTTAATGTGAACTACACATTTTGAAATAATGACCAACAAAACACTCCTTTTTTGAACAATAAGAATGTCAAGAATTCATAACCAAATTTCTGCTGTGTCTTTAAAGAGAGTTCTCACTTAGTTGGCCAGGCTAACCCAAAATTCTTAGGTTCAGGTGACCTTTATGTCTTTGTCTCCCAAGTAGCAGCTGGGTCTGAAAGCACACATCCCCACACTTTAACAGATCTCTGGTCTGTCTGTTTTCATGGTGTCTCACAAATTTGAAATCTCCTGCTTCAGCCTCTGTAGAGCTGCAATTAAGCACATGCAAACCCAGATGGAGCTTTAAATTTCAGTTCTAATAAACTTCATTTTACAATAAAACAGGAAAATGTGAACTTTGTATAGGCTACTAGAACAAATCATCTCATGCAGACATTCATGATAGTACCATGAACAGAAAAATCCTCTCTTAAAGCTGCCACAACAGTGCCAACAGTCAAAGGGAAACTGACACTGAAACTTAATGATACCATGAAGAAAAACACTGACTGAGACAGTCCTATCAACAACTATGGAGAAGACTCAAATCCATTAGATGGAATCATCAATCTGATGTCTTCTAATTTTACAGTCCTGCATTGTATATGGCCAGAATCCCAAAGTTCTACATGTTCCTAAGTTTGCTAGATCAAAAATCTTTGGGGGTAGGGAGTGTAAAGAGAAGACTTAGCAGCTAGGGGAGCTTGTTACTCTTGCAGATAACTGTTTTGATCACAGCACCTTCTTCAAGAGGCACACAAACACCTCCAGGGGACCAGACTTCCTTTACTGGCCTCACTCACACAAGCCCACATGCACTCAGGAGGCAGAGGCAGCCAGCCTGGTCTACAGAGCCATGCAGAGAAACCCTGTGGCAGGGGAGGGGACCACGACCTACCTTTTAGACTATCCACTAAACTTACTTTTCTTAAGATAGTTTCACTATGTAGACTTGGCTACCTCTACCTCCTCAGTGTTGGGATTAAAGATGTGTGCCATTATGCAAAGTTCACAGTTCAGTCTTAATTCTCAACTTTAGCCCAGCCTCTCCCAAGCCATCAGACCTCTCTCTTAGCCTTCAGTAACATACTGCTCAAATCTCTAAGCAATTTGTTTTTGTCTTTCAAGGCAAGAGTTCCACATAGTCCAGGTTGTCTTCAAACTTATTTAGCTGAGAGGATACCCTTGATTCTTCACCTTGGTGCTCTAATTCTAGGCATGTACCCTCCAACCTAGCTACATATATCCCCACCTCATAACTATGTGGCCTAAGCTCATACCAAACTCCTGGTCTCAAGTAATGACTCTCCCATCTTTCAACTGAATTACCTTTTGATCTTACATTTTTCCCAAGATATGTATTAAACTACCAAACTTTGTCAATTCAACAGAACTGAGTACAACTTTTTAGCAAGCATGTGCTATGTGCAAGTGCTATGATACATGTTTATAAAACTTTTCTCATTTACCCCACAAAGTAAGTACAACCAAGCCAGTCTAACAGTACATTCTGAAGCATTAAAATGTTAAGTGTATCACATATTTCCCTTCACATTACTAGATGTTGTTCATTTTTGCCTTTCCTCACTATTCCCTCTACAGATCTCTAAAATGGGTACATCCCATCATCCTTTCCTGACATCTCTCCAAAACACATACCAAGCCCAAATTAACCTTTTCTGAAACAGAATTGCAATAACTAGCCCCAAACATTTTCCTCAAATGCAAATGATCTGAAAACCTTTCTCTCTACCAAAATGGATGAAAAAATAAGGTTTTTCAAACAGATTATTCTAATTCCACAGATCTAATGTGATTTTATTAGACTCTGAATTTTAGCAAATTAGTAGGTAAGTGAGATTCAGGTGGTCTACACAGCACTTGGTGAGTGGGAAAGGAGCAGGTTTAACAGGTGATACAGGTTCCTCAGCCTAACATCAAGGCTTCTCAAAAAGTTCCTATGTAACAGGGCAATACACTCAGAAAATCCTTTCCCAGAGGCATTTTCAACTTGCACAATATACACAAATAGTATAAATTATGTTAGACTAACTTTTAAAATACTAGACAGGAAAACTATAAAAAGATTTTTTAATCAGTTTTAATGCTCCTGAAATGAAAATTTTAAAATAAGTGTAGAAACTACAAAATAAATGATCCCTAGAATGGGGGTAGGAAAGGGGCTGAAAAGATGGCTCAGGAATAGAACACTGGCTGCTCTTACCCACAGGGCAGCTCACAAGCATCTGTATTTCCAGCTCCAGAGGATCCAACACCCTCTTTCTTCCTGCCTCCAAGAGCACCAGGTACACATGTAGTGCACAGATGTGCATGCAGACAAAACACTCAAACACATCAAAAATCTAATTATTTTTAATTTTTAAAAATAGCAATTTTAGGCCTTTAATCCCAGCAGCCAGGAGGTAAAAGCAGAAAAAAATAGAATCCATGAATACTGGTAATGAGATAATAAAATAACACATGTATAGAGGTTCATCAAAAAAACACAAAAAAGAAAATTAAATATTCATTAATTTAAATAACTGATAAGTCACAAAGGCTAAACTAAATACAAACTATAATTTTTAACACAATTATATTCTTTTATAATTTATCTATTTATTATGTATAGTGTTCTGCCTGCATGTATGCTTGCATGACAGAAGAAGACATCAGGCCTTGTTATGATGGTTGTGAGCCACCATGTGGGTGCTGGGAATTGAACTCAGGCAGCCAGTGCTCTTAACCTCTGAGCCATCTCTCCAGCCTCCAAACTATAATTTTAAAAAGCAGGACAGCTGGGCATGCTGACACTTGCCTTTAATCCCAGCACTCTGGAGGAACAGGCTGATCTTTTAAAATCGAGGACAGCCAAGACTACACAGAGAAACCCTGTTTAGAGAGGAAGGGGGGGGGGATCAATCTCCCATCAGAGTATAATTTAGTTTTCCTTATTCTTGGAGAGTATGTTCCAAGATACTTAGTAAATGCCAGAAAAACAGTACAGTATACTGAATAATCTTTTCTAGAAATAATTGTAACATACCATAATAGAAGGTATGAATATGCACACACTCCATGTGTGTTTCTAAACATTCTATTACCAGTGGAAGAATGTATGCTTAGTATCTGATACAAGGCCCTGTTATTCAACTCCAGCCATTAGTGGAACATGGTGACATATGCTTTAGTCCCAGCACGTACTAAGTAAAGGCAGAGTTCTGTGAATTCCAGGCCAGTCTGTACATAGCAACTTCCAAAGTACATAGTGAGACTCTTGTCTTAAAAATCATTTTTTTAATTTCCTAGATTTTTTTTATTGAAATTTTTCATTATTTATCATGTATACAGTGTCCTGCCTGCATGTGTGCCTGCAGGCCAGAAGAGGGCACCAGAGCTCATTACAGATTGTTATGAGCCACCATGTGGTTGCTGGGAATCGAACTCAGGTCCTCTGGAAGAGCAGCAAGTGCTCTTAACCACTGAGCCATCTCTCCAGCCCCCAAAGAAACAATTTTTCAAAACATCATTAAAGAACCCTCTTCTGTTTTTTGTTGGGTTTTTTTTTTTTTTTTTTTTACTTTAAGCTGAAGCCTTTCATATAGCTACTTAAAGGACATACTTCCTAGCGCTTTTCTTGGGACAATCCAAATCCATCACTTTTCTTGAATCATTATTAAGTAAAAAAGGGTTACCTAAACATAAAGAAATCTTGCATAATGAGTTTAAATAACCAAGACCACTAAGTACTACAGGGTTGGTAGGATATGCAAAGTAAATATTCTGAACAAAAGGTCTATCCAAGATTTAAAAAAAAAAAAAAAGAATGTGACAATAGCTAGACGATGACTGAGCTCGGAGAGCTCACCTTTAATCCCAGCACTGAGGAGGCAGAAGCAGGTAAATCTCTGAATTTAAGGCCTGTCTGGTTTTACAAGACAGGACAGCCAGGGTACACAGGGAAACCCTGTCTTGACAAACAACAAACTAACAAAGAGACAGCACAAAGACCAATTTAATATGTAGGTCTTTCTCAAAATTTTTCTTTAATATTTTTAGACTGTGGCTGACTAGAGGTAACTGAAATTGTGAAAAGTACTACTACAAATAGGAGAAAACTAATACTTAGGTACTTATACATCCTTGTTCATAATAACACTGTTTGAAATAGCCAAGAGGAAGAGACAACCCAAATGCCCATCTATGGAAGAATGAATAAACAAAACACATATATACAACAGAATTTATTCCTCAGTCTTAGAAAGGAAATAATATCACATGGCATGACTCAGCCACCTAAGGACATTATGCCAAGTAAAATAAGCCAGACACACATACACACAAAGACAGTATGATCCATTTATATTAAGTATGTAGCATAGTCAAATTCACCCACACAAGGCTAGAAAGATGTCTTAGAGAGCAGATAAAGGCACTTGCTATCAAGCCTGAGAACCTGAGTTTGACCCCTAGGAACCACATGGTGGAAGGAGAGAGCCAACTCTCTGCACATAAATACATACACAAAATAAGTTTAATCTTTGTTTTTATTTTAAAAAAGCAAAGTAGAGCTGGGGAGGTGAATCACTCAGAGGAGTGCTTGCTGTGAAAACATGAGGACCTGAGTTTATTCTCCAGAGCCCACAGAAAAAGCTGGGCCACCTATAATCGCAGGGCTGGAGAGGTAGACAACAAAGCAAGCCCCTTGGGTGTACAGGCCAGCAAACTAGCCTGGCTGGGGGTTGGGGGGAACAACTCTTTTTGTGATGCTAGACAATCAAATCCAAGGATTTTCAAGTGCTAAGTAACCATTCTACCACAGAGCAACACCCCAGGTCTCTGGGTTTGTGTTCTTTCTGCTTGGTCTATGTAGCCTAGTCTCTTTCCACTTACCAAATACTGGGATTACAGTCATGTGCCACCAGATTCAATAAGAATAATACACTAATTATCAAAAGAGCATGTTTTTAAAAGGATAAATACAAAACGTTAATACATATACAATTAATTATTCAGATAGCCTTTAATTTAGCTTTTTCTAAACAAATAAATTATAAGTCACTCATGGTTATATGTTCAAAATACACATCAGAAGACCCCTAATATTTATAAATTAGTTTGTTCTGGCACAAAGCAAAGTATTTCTGCTCCAAGAGAATCAAAATTTTAGATTCAAAACAGATCACCCTCATGACACCTCTATTAAATACAATGTGAGCCCACCATGTGTTGTATGAGGTTTCTGGCCCAGGATTTCGGGTCTAGCCTGGTGGACAAGACTTTCAGACTCACAGTCCCATAGTCCTACTGAAACACACAGGCGCTTATATTAATTGTACGCTGATTGACCTGGGGTCCAGGCATGTAACTTGCTAACTCTCTACCCTTAAACTAACCCATGGTTCTTACCCTGTTCAGCCATGCACTAGGTACCTTTTCTTTTCTCCAAGTAGCAAAGTTGTCCTTGGCATCCTCTGGCTTGTCTGGCAACTCTGTGGCATTTCTGCTTCCTGTCTGCCAATCAGCATTTTTATTAAACCAGTAGGTGGGACAATTATTTACAATGTAACAATTCTACTACAACCATGGCTTTATACCAACAATGGGAAAATAAGCAAAATCAAGAAACACTAAACCTCTTCACTTTTCACATGTATTTTTCATTCTCAAAGCACATCCTTCCTATGTTAGTGGTGCTAAAAAGGTCTCTTTTCAATGATACAAGTACTCATCCGTTCAGCAAATATGTTTTGATAGCAGTCAGATACAGAGATAGAATGCTGACTAAGTTAAGTAAGCCCCCAGCATCAGAGAGCCACCTAGCCCACAGCACACTGTAACAGCGGGCAGGGCTAAGAAAAGACCTCAAGCACACAGGGGTGTGAAATGGCTCAACAGCCACTAACAAGGGCACACAAGTTTGGCAACTTAAAATTCAATCCTTCCGACCCACATAAAGATGAAAGAACCAACTCCACGAAGTTGTCCTCTGACCTCATGCACATGCATCATGCACTCACACTAATGAACTTTTTTCAATGTTAGTACATTTTAAAGTCCTTAACATACAAAAACAAAGACCACTAGTTACTATGTCGTACTTATCAGTGGAAAATATTAATCTCCACTCTAGGCCCTTCCTGTAATATCAAGCCCAAACCACTTTGTTTCTAGACTAATAAAATTACCAGGACAGTATTTGTGTACCAGAGTAGAAATTTGACCATTTTATAGGACTACCAATATCTCCCACAGTATTTCTAACGGTCTAATCTGACTCTGCTTATTAAACTTGTACCATCTGAAGACTGACAACTTTACAAAAAACCTAAAATCCATACAGCATACTGTATCAATTCTCAGAACAAAAGAAACACAAATACCTGATGATAAAGCCAACACTTAAAATAAGACCTTAGGACACTTAAAAACAGTACTCAGTTACTATTCTAGCCATTTCCTGTGATCTAGAAAGAACTGTATTTCTCTTAAATATACAAAGGAACTGGAAAAGAACTGGTGACAATGCTAATTAACACTTCAAAGAAAAGTGATCATAAAATCTGTAATCCAATGAATATTCCACACTTAAGAACTGTATACAGGCTCTTCCTTCATCATGGGATATTAACACTCTGGGGCTGGAGAGATGCCTCAGTTAAGAGCACTGGCTGCTCTTTCAGAGGAATCAAGTTCAATTCCCAACACCCATGGTGCCTCTGTTCCTGATGTCAGCATACACTGAATGCACACAGTACAGATATACACACTGCTAAGCACCACCCATACACATAAAAAAAGATTAAACCGCAAAAAAAAAAAAAAAAATTAATGGGATATCAAGCACCTAGTATGTACCAGTCCAAGGCTTTCAGTTGATTTGTTCCTATTCTTAAAAGAGTTTTCAAAACAAGGCTAAACAGATAGCTAAGCAGATAACACTCACATAGCAGCTCATAACCATCTGAAACTTAAGTTGCAAGACATCCAGCAACACATTCTAGGCCTCAAGAGCACATATTAGGTATATACACATGAATGCAGGCAAAAACGATAGCACACATTTGTAGGGGGATTATGTTGTTCCATTGTAAATAATTGTCCCTGCCTATGAGTTTAATAAAAAGCACTGATTGGCCAGAGGCAGACAGGAAATGTGGGCGGGGCTACCAGACTGAGAATACTCTAAGAACAGGCAGAACAGAGCCAGAAGAACCAGAGGATAACTATGCTGCTCTGTGAAAAGGTATCGTCGAGCCTAAAGAGCTAGCAAGTTATATGCCTGGACTTTAGGCCGATCAGCCTAAAACTATAGTAAGCATCTGCGTGTCTCTGTGGGTCTGTGGGCCTAAACCTTGAGGCAAGGCCCGAAAGTCCAGGCCAGAAACCTCTTACTACACACATTACATATATATTAATGTTGAGTTTTTAAAGCCACTACAGCTAAACAGGTGGCACATGCCTTTAATCCCAGCATCCTGGAGAAAGAGGCAGACCAGTTGTTGTGATAGGCCAGCTAAGGCTACATAGGGAGATCCTCTCTCAAAAAAGAAAATAAGAGCAATGCCCACCATAGGAGCTGGAGCACCTGTTATTCTTGAAAGAAACTGGGGTTCAGTTCCCAGCACATATTGGTCCTACAATTCTACAGGATCTAATGCCCTCTTCGGACCTCCTAGGGCACACACACTCAGGCACATACAGATAAAATAAAAAACAAATCCTAAAATAAATAAATAAATAAATAAGCCCACACATAACTCAAATTTAAGGGGAAAAAACAGATCGAGCTAAAGCAAATTTTAAAGCAACTCATGTACCACAATACTATGGTTTGAATGAAAAGAGGCCCCACAGGTTTGTAGGGAGTGACACTATTTGAAAGAATAAGGACCTGTGGCCTTGTTGAGGAAGTGGGGGGGGGGGCTGCCTTTGAGACTTCAGAAGCTCAAGCCAGGCTCAGTGTTTTTCTCTCTGTCTGAAAGATGTAGAACTCTCAGCTACTTACTTCTCTGCAAGGCTATCATGCTTCCCACCAACACAAAAACATATTAAACTGATGTAGGATGTCTTTCTGTATGCTGTAAATATGCTTCGCTACCATTGGTTATTAAAGAAGCTGTTCTGACTTCTAAGGCAGCTTAGAGGAAGGTAGGAAATTCAAGTTGAGATAAAGACAAAGGGTGGAGTCAAGAGAGAGATGCCAGAAAATGCAGAGGAAGATGCTGCTCTGAGAAAAGGTACCAAGCCACGTATCTTTACATAAATAAGAAATATAGGTTAACTTAAAGTATAGGAGTTAGATAGTAAATATGCTGGAGCCATATGCCAAACAGCTTGTAATTAATGTAAACCTTTACGTGATTATTTGGGACTAAGTGGCTGTGGAACTAAGTCCAGACCTTGTGACTAGGATGGGTCAGGAAACTTCAGACTACACTAAACCTCTGAACCTGTAAGCCAGTCCAATTAAATGTTTCCCTTTATAAAAGTTGCTGTAGTCATGGTGTCTCTTCACAACAACAGAAAGTCAACCAGGCAGAGGCCAGGTACTCAGAGGGCTGAGGAAGCAAAGTAACTAGTTTAAGGCGGCTAGTCAATAAAACATCCTATGTTCAAGCTATACTTGTGAGGCCATTATCTGCTGACAGGTGAAAATACAGTAGCTCCCCTTTCCCTCTTACTTGATGGATGGATCTTAAGCTCTGCTGGGGAAGTGGTGATTTTGGATGATTCTTAGGTGTCTAGAACTTTGGAATCTTATTTTATTTTTTGCATTGCTAAATGCACAACCCAGGGCTTTCAACATGCTAGATAAGCATTCCCCAGAAGGTGGAGAGGAAATGGAAGGAAAGATAAATATAAAAACCATGTTTGTAAAGGTAAAAAGATCTCTTTGGCTGACCACAAAATAGAGAAAGAGATGAGTCAGACATCAGAAGACCTGTTCAGATTAAATGTCCTATTTACAGCACCAAAACAGTATTAAATCTGACTTTAACATATTTCTTATTTTCATGAACTAAAACTACACATGCATACTATTAATGAGTTCATGCTTTTGAGCTAAGAAAAAAAGCACAGGATTGTTCCTAGTACAAAAATAAACAGTGCTGGAGCTGAAGTCAAATAATGTTCTCTTTCTCTAGATAATCATGGGCTTGTAGGGGTTGGGGAAAAAACCTAGGCCTACATCCCTATTACATAATGTCAGTAAAAGGCAACCCAATTATAAGCAGAACTCACAAATTTTTTCCATAAGATGAAAAGGAAAAGAAGCAAGAAACAAAGAGATAACCACAAAGTTCCATAGTCAAAATCTGGATTGTGCTGCCAAGACTGAGTCCTAAAATAGTGACTACTTAAGCTTTTCTTATATGTAACTTTGGGGCTGGAGAGATGGCTCAGCAATTAAGAGCACTGACTTCTCTTCCAGAGGACCCAGATTTGACTCCCAGCACCTACATGGCAAAGTCACAACAGTCAGTAACCCCAGTCCTAAAGGATAGACACTCTCTTCTGGCCTATCAGCAACAGCACAGATGTGGTGGTACATATACAAACACACAGACAAAACATCCATACACATAAAAATAATCTTTGTAATATAGCTTTAGATTTCATGTGTCTTTTTATATTTATGCTTAAATTATTAAGTCCATGTTTAATTAGACCACCACTACCATGAAGCTACTCTAAATCATTTAAAAGCATACCTGGCTTGGTATCACAATACCCAGAATCCTTTTGATCAGAAGGCTGAGGCAGGAGGTTCTCCAGTTTTGAGGCTAACCTAGAATACCTAGTGAGATCCTGTCTCAGAAAAATAAAATAAGGAATGTAGTTCATCAGCAGAATGCTTATCTAGCATGTTGAAAGCCCTGGGTTGTGCATTTAGCAATGCAAAAAATAAAATAAGATTCCAAAGTTCTAGACACCTAAGAATCATCCAAAATCACCACTTCCCCAGCAGAGCTTAAGATCCATCCATCAAGTAAGAGGGAAAGGGGAGCTACTGTATTTTCACCTGTCAGCAGATAATGGCCTCACAAGTATAGCTGTTTCTCTTTTACCTACATTACCACTGCAACAAATCCTCACAAATCGAGAAAGGAGTGTCAATGGAGACATTAAGCCAGTGGAGCCGCAGCCTTGATCTTAGAAGCTAAAGTAAACTCGGAGGCAGAGAGTCCTCTTTAATAAGCCCTGAGCTTTAGAGCCAGCACCACCAAAAATTAAAAGACTGCAAAAAGGAATACCATTAAACCAAGAAAATTCTCCATACATTTTCCTTGGTTATATTTCAACTGAAAGTCAAATCAGAATCTAGCCCTAAGCCCTCAATTTACACAAGACACTGAAGGCTGAAGCAGTAAGCCATCTGCTCTGACTAATAAAAGTATTCTGTCTGCACTCCTCTTAACAGTGCTAAAATCACTTGGTTGATTTAAATGTTTATGAGATTAAGTACCTGATCAACAAAAATCCAATCTTCACCTGGTCTGTACCCCTCAGTGGCCTGCCCTAAACTATACCTAAAATGCTGGCTGAATCTTGAACATTGGTTCTATGCTTCAGCCATTACTATTGAAAACTTACTCTTCCCCCACTTCAAGTGCCTCCATTCCTAAATTCTGACTTGACAAGTGGATTAACAATCCTCAAATAAACACATTAGGTGGAGAGCATCAATACCTAGCATTTTGCCTTTATTTGTACTAAACGTTTCCTGCTGTGTGTCTTTGTTTTTTTTTTTTATAGGTGGAAGATTTATACGACCTCAACAGAGACCAAAAATAATCGTTATGGTTCTTCAAGTGTCAACTGCTTAGTTATTATATATGCCTAGTTAACACAAATGATCAGTCCTTTAAACACTTTCCAATTAGACAATACCATTTTCTCTCATCTCTTACATACAATTCTTAAATACTAAAACCAACAGAGGTTAATAGTCTTCAAACAAAAAATACCTAAAAATCCTTGAAATCGAGCATGGTTGTGCGTGCCTGAAACACCGGCATTCGGGAGACAGACACGAGATCCGAAAGTTTGAAGTCGAGCTAAGCTACAGTGTGAGATCCTGCCTTTCACATAAAAAAAAAAAAAAAAAAAAAAAAAAAAAAAAAAAAAAAAAAAAAAAAAAAAAGGCAACGCTGCCAATCCACCTGATATTAAAACTACAGGGGAAAAAGAAAAACCGAATCTGTAAAAATGCAACCAACTAAAAAGTACCATCTGCTTCATTAGGTCACTGCGGTCTCTGGCTGGAGATGCATTAAGAGTATATCATCCACCCTCAGCGAAACAAGGTAAGTGGTGCAGAAACGTCTCATGTATATGTCTTAACAATATTTGACCACATTTAATCACAGCGGTATTCAATCAGTTCCTGCAAAGGCCTAAAAAAAAAAAGTGGCAGCATGCTGCTAGCATCTCAACCCCATTTATCATCACCACTACAGTGTGAAGCTGTCAAAGAATTTTTTTAAACTACACTTAAAAATAAAACACCACCAGAGAGATGGGTCAAGTCGAGTTAAACCGTTTTGAACGTTAAAGCCGCCGTACAATGTGGCTGGAAAAGGTTCTGCGCCTTTCTGAAACGCCAGGCAAAAGTACCTGAGCGAGTTTCAAAACTAATGACCATATACTACTATTGCAGTGCCACCCCTTAAAATGAACCACGGAGTCGGCCAGCCGTTCACGTTACTACTGCCAAAGGGCCTTTAGAAAGCAAGCAGGGAAAGGAAACAATAAAGAAGCGTCTCACCGCAAACACAGCAAGAGAGGGACTGTCGGAAGTAAGGCAAGAGCCTGTTAATCTCTGTAAACGCCTTGGGGTCTCCGGGGTCGTAGTTGAGCACTAGGCGGCTCGCGGAAATGTAGAGAGCAGTAGCATTCACCGGGTTCATTGCAGACGCTTCGACACCAATGGCTCCCGGTTGAAAAGAAATTCCGGATCCAAGTTTGTAAGCAGCCAGCAAACAATGGCGAATTTACAACAATTCGGAAGAAATCTGAGCAGAACCACTGGCCAAAGCAGCAACCAAAATCCGTGCAAGTTTGTGAAGCTGAAGCAATCCTCCCACACATGGGGCCTTGCCGCCCCTCCTCCGTCCCTGAGACTTGCAGACCGAAGAGAGAGAGAGAGAGAAACCAGCGTTCGAGTTCGTCCAAGACGGCCGCGGCTTGGGCGCTCCGGCCGGGATCGGCGATCGGGTCTAGCCCCGCGGCTCGGCGGGCGGCCTGCGCTCGAGCAGCATGTCGGGCCGCGGAGGCACCTCCGTATGGAGCTGGCGCGCACAGGTACGGGCCCGGTAGGATCCAGGAGGGGCACTCTTCTCTCCGGCCGCGGGGCCTTTACTCCATCGCAGCGCCGGCGCGGAGGCAGCGGATCGACCAGGACTTCCGCGCAGGCGTCGGCTTTCCGGGTCTAGTGCCAGCAGCCGCGGCGACGGAGGTTGCTGCTGCGGCGGGCGCGCGCCGCTGCCGTTCTCGCCATGCCGAACGCGGGGCCCACGCTGCGCCTGGCGCGGCGGGCCGGAGGCCCCCGCCCGAAAGGGAAGCCCGGGAGGAAGTGCGCGCGGGCCGCGGCAGCAGGAGGGGGCGGGGAACAGGCCCGGCAGGCAGCGGCGGCGCCCCTCGCTCCTCAGCCGCACACTCGGGGTCACCAGCGCTAAGCGCCGCCCCCTCACAGCCCGGCCATCTTTTCAGCACGGCACCGACGACTCCTCCAAGCGCGACCGCCGCCGCCGCCTGCCCAGCCGCGGCTTAGGCGAGCTCACCCCGCCAGGCCGCCGCCGCCGCCGCCGCCCAGCGCGCACGACGAGGCCCGGTGTAGGCCCCTCCCTCGCGCCTGGCCGCTCTCACCCTGACTTCACGCGCCGCTCGAGCTCGGCTGGGACGGGGCTGCTCCGGCTGTGGTAGATGGTGCGGCGCTTCAGGCCCGCCCGGTAACAACGACCGTTACCCCAACGGGCAAAGACACTGTCATCCCCGAGACTCCCCCGCCGCCGCCGTCGTCGCTAGCCCTTGCACGCATGCGCACAGCGCGCTCTCACCCCCTCCCCCCGCCCTTCCTTTCCCTCCGCTTCCCTTTTCCCCTGCTTCTCCTCTAAAAGCCCCCTCCACGCCCTCCCGGAGCTACCGGCTCACCCGGCGCATGCGCAACTTCTTCCCCCCCCCACCCCCACCCGACCCTACCGCCTTTCGCCCTTACGCGTGCGCTTTGACCGCCCACCCAGAAAACCGGATAAACACATTAGCCCGCTCACGCCAGCCCCGCCCTGCCCCGCCGCCAGCCTACCCGGAGCGCACTGCGCATGTCTGGCTCTCCACTTACGGCTCCCTGAACGGAGCATGCTCACTGCGGGCCGCTAGCTCTCTCCGCCCCTCCCCCACGCGCTCTCAAATTCCCTCTCCCAGGTTGTGTGGGTTGTGCATTGCTTAGCGGGCGCGGCGTTCCCTCGCGTGGGCTGTCCCCGTCGCGCCATGTGGCGGTGGGCCCGGGGTCTCCAGCGCGGCCTCCCCACGCCTCGCTGACCGCGGTGGCAGGAAGCAGCCTAGCACGGCCGCCAGCCCCGCCTCGCCGCCTTCCTCCCGGAACCTAGCGCGTGGCCGCCGTGGGCTAGCTGCTGGCCGACAAGTTTTAAAGCCACCCCTTTAGGTCCTCACTGAAACTGCCCTTGTGCGTGGACACACCTCAGGATGTACCGTCCTGTTCCGTAGCGTCCAAAAAAAACCCGAATCCTTCGTTGTGCTGCACTTAAAAAAAAAAAGCTTTTGCCTTTTTTGCAGAAGGGCTGAGAACACTGGTTTATAAATAAAAGCTTGAGTCCCCTCTCAAAATACAAATCCTTTTTGGGTAATGCAATTATAAACTACTCTTTGGCATTTTTTTTTACATTTAATAAACACCGTGCACGTTTACAAAGTGAAAATTATAACGTGCAAATTTTTTACATCCGTGTACGTAAAGCATTCCAAAATGCTAGTTTTAGGGACAGGCCCGTAAGTTTGCAAGGAACCCATACAATCTTGGTCACCATTTAAAGACAGATTCTATTTTTTTGTTTTGTTTTAAGAAAACATAGTACCAGTATGCGTCTAATTTCCTAATTTTATATAGCCGCAGAGTAAGTAAAACTGTGGAAAATGTATTTGGTAGTCACACGTGGGAAAGGATAAGTATTCTAAAATTAGCTCATTTTAAAGGCTCCATCTGCCTTTTTTTTTAATGATAGTTCTTTCTAAGGTCACTTTCAACTAAAACCGATGCACAGTTCTATTTTTACTCCACTCTCGGGTCTCTCCCACAGCTCACAGGTTGCGCTCCAAAGGAGAAGCTTGAAGGGTAAACTAAGCACCACCACATCCCTGCAACACAAATGAGCAGTCATCCTAGGTAAGGAATTACCTGCAGGCATTAATTTTTCCCCTAACTGTATTTTAAAAATCACTTGAGAGGTGCACACCCCAAATTAAGATTAATTCTATTGATGGTGTGTGTGAGTCAGAGTTAAACCCGTTCTTTTTTTAGGCTCTGGAATTGGTTGCTACTGGTAATAGATTATTGCACTGAAGAGCAAGCCGTCTTGAACTGTATCCCTTTCTTTTACTGGCTTTCTTGAGCCTTGCCTGAAAAGGTATCAGATGGATTGTTTATAAACAGCAAATTGCTTAGACTAAATATTTAGAAAAAGTCACATATAATTCAAATCCATTAATGTCCACTTAAGATCATTTTTTATATTTTATGTTTTTAATGTTTGGGAATAAAAGTGTCAGGACTGTTGGATTCAACAAAAATACAGAAATTTGTTAAAAAATCCAGTTTAGGGGAAGTCAGGTTAATGTCTTGCAAGCAGTTCCTTGCCTAGGATGACTGCTAATGTATACAGCCTGGTTGTCAAACTGCCAATAACCTGAATAAATGACTTATTTAATAAATAGTTTTGGATTTGCACAATTATTTCACAGAAGGTTGTATATTCTACACTCAGGCTCCCCTATCATTAGTATCATGTTTGTATATGGTATATTTCTCATATATAATGAATCAATACAATATCAATAATTAAAACCTATATCTTTTGCTTGAGTTACTTTCACATAGCTGTGATCAGAAAGAAACAATATTTATTTTTGCTCATGATTTCAGAGAGTTTCAGTACATCTTAGGCAGGGTCAACACATGCTGACCAGAGCAGATGGCAGCGGCTGTTCATATTATATAAACCAGGAATGACTGCAGAAATGAGGGGCTAGGTACAACATCCAAAGACCTACACCAAGTGACCTGCTTCTACAAGCTAGGTCTTAATTCCTAAATGCCCCCCAAAATGGCCAGACCAGCTGGGAAACAAGTGCTCAAAACATAAGCTTGTGGGGAGGTTTCCAATTCATATTTACACTGATGTTCATATTTAGATTTCTTTTAAGACTCTCTTTCTGCTCCAGGCTACTGCATTAATTTAGACACCTGTCTCCTTGGGTTCCTCTTGGCATCCAGGTAGATTTTCATTTTCTCCAACAATTTTTAGTATAGACTGTTTAGTATTCAATGTTTATTCAAAATTGAGATTTAACAGCATTCTGCATTTTATATGGCAACTTATGTTTACTATAACCTTTTTTTCCTAAATGACTGAGTGTAATTTGGTAACCCAAGCTGCCCTCAAATTCTGGATCCTCTTGCCTCGGGCTCTGAATATTGGTATTACTGGCATTCAGAAGCTCAGGGGTCACCATTCTAATAGCCTGCTAATGGGGTTATAAATTGGTAGAATATTTCTTAGAGTAAACTGGCACTAGTCAAAGCTTATGAGATGGAAAAGCCTCAGAACCAACAGTTCTACGGCCGGTAATTTATTATGTATTAGACATTCTTAATGATTCTTGGCTCAAAGCAAATTTATTTTATTTGCTTTTGGTTTAGTAAAGGCCGGTCTGGAAATCACAGTAGAGCCAAGAACAACCTTTAGCTCCACATCTTCCATCCTCCATTCTCACCCTCCACCCTTGACCCCTCCATCCTCTACCGCCATACTCCATTCTCACATCTGTGCCTCTATTCCTGGCGGGTACCTGATAATTTTAGTCTTAATGACTTTCCACAGCATTTCTAGATAAAGAGAAACAATGTATAAAAAGTATTTTTTAAAAAAATAGCCAGATGCAGTACCCCACACCTTTAATGCCAGCATTTGGAAGGCAGAGGCAGGCAGATCAGAGTTCCAGGACAGCCAGATGTAGGCAGAAGTTTCTGACCTGCCAACAACTCCCAAATACCCAACAGCTGCTCTGCAAATTACAACACAGGGGCTTATATTAATTATAAATTCTAGCCAGTAGCTCAAGCTTATTCCTAACTAGCTCTTACACTTGAATTAACCCATAATTCTTATCTGTGTTTAGCCACATGACTTGGCACCTTTTCTCAGACCAGCATTTTCATTTTGTTTCCTCTGTGTCTGGCTAGCCACTCCTGACTCTGTCCTTCTTCTTCCCAGAATTCTCCTAGTCTGGATGCCCCGGCTATATTTCCTGCTTGGCTACTAGCCAATCAATGCCTTATTAAACCAATTCAAGTAACAAATCCTTACAGTGTACAGAAGGATTATTCCACAGCAGTCTGGTCTGCAGAGTAAGTTCCAGGAAAGCCAGGGATACACAAAGAAACTATGTTTCATGAAAAAAAAAAAGAAGAAGAAGAAGAAACAATGTATTACATTGTTACATCCAAACAGTCTATATGGCCTAACTTAGTAGCTATATGATAAAGTAGCTCAGGTACATTTCATTAAATGAATATAATTCTTTATTAATAGATGCTAATTATACTTCTTAGTCTGCACAGTATGTAAGAATTATACTAGGTATACTTAGTCTGCACAGAGGACTTCAGTTTCTAACACCCACATGACAGATCACAACCATTTATAATTCTACTTCCAGAGGATTGGATGCCCACTTCTGGACTTCACAGGCACTACATATACATGGTACATGGACATATATGTAGACAAAACATCCATACACATAAAGATAAATCTTTTAAAAAATATTCCAAATATATCACCTCCTTGTTAGAAATATATAATCTAATGTTGAAACTATGACCTATCTGGAGCTAACAGTTTATAGCATGTCCAACAAATGTTAAATATTTCTGTGCTTCCTCAAAAAGTTGATAAATAGGCCAGACTTGGTGGAACAGTCTTTTAATTTCAGCAATTGAGAGGCAAAGGACAGTGGATCTCTGTAAGTTCAAGGACAGCCTGGTCTGCAGAGCAAGTTCCAGAAATTGCTTCTAGGCCAACCAGGGTTATTTATATACAATAAGACCTTGTCTCAAAAAGAAAAAAAGTAATAAATAAATCCTGTGCTTTCCTATAAGATTATGTCATTGTAATTATTTCTATTTTTTAAAGATTAATAGACCTAATCCAAATTTCCAATTTGAAGCACGATCTACATTATTATACATCTCTTATAAAATATTATATAGATATTAACTGAAGCACTACTTACGTTATCACACATCTCTGTTACAGACTATTGTATAGCTACTAAAACTTTTATAAGGCTGTTGTGGTTTGAATAAGTTGACCCCATAATCTTAGACATTTGAATAACTGATCTGCAATTGAAGGCACTTGGTGGGAGGTTTAAGAGGTGTAGTCCTGTTGGAGGGAGTATGTCACTTGGGACAGCCTTTGAGGTTTTAAAGTTTTGCTCCATTCCCAATGTGCTTTCTCAGCTTCATATTTGTGGTTCAAGATGTGAGCACTCAGCTGCTGCTATCACCACTGCCTCTGCTCTATCATCAAAGACTCTAACCCTAGAATCCTGAGCTCACATAAGCTCTTTTATACCAAGTTAATTGTCCTATTTTTATCGCAGCAACAGAAAAGTCACTAACTCAGCTAAGCAAGGTGCCACACACCTGTGATTCCAACATTTGGAAAGCTGAAGCTGAAAGATTACTTTAGACAGGCATTCAGAACTAACCTGAACAACATAGCAAGCACATGTCTCAAAATGAATTAATTAAAATGTTAATATGTTTTTATAGGTTTCCTTTTTTATTGTTTTTTAATTGTGTGTGTGTGTGTGTATGTGTGTGTGTGTGTGTGTGTGTGTGTGTGTGTGTGTGTGTGTGTGTGTGTGTGTGTGTGTGTGTGTGGTTAAGTGTATTTGAATGCAGGTGCCCACAGAGGCCAGAGATCTGATCTACAATCTCCTTGGAGCTGGAGTTACCGACACTTGTGAGCTGGCCAATGTGGATTCTGGGAAGATCCACAGCAAAGCAAAGCAAAGATCCTGTCTAAGAGCAAAGCATGCTCCCAGCTAAGATCTCTCCAGCTCCCAGCCCCTACTCTTCTTGTTTTTGTTTTTGTTTTGTTTTGGGGGGTTTTTGGGTTTTTTTTTTTTTTTTTTTTTTTTTTTTTGACAATGGTCTGGACTTGAACTCACTAAGTAGCTGAGCATATTGAACACTTGATTCTGATTTGCCTCTGTACCCAAGTGCCATGACTACAGGCATGTGCCTCCCAAGTTCCCAGTCACCGGCATGAGCCAACATCCCCAGTGACTATCTGCTTGTTTAAACTAGGCATAGTAGTGTGCACCTGCAAGCTCAGTACTTTGGAGGAAGAAGTAAGAAGATTGGAACATCATCCTAAGATGACAAAGGAGAAAAGAGGCAGGAAGACGAGGACTTTACATACCAAACACCAACATAGAAATGTTTTTCTGGACGGTGGAGGGTGAGCGTCTTAATTAGGATTACTATAACTGTGATAAAACACCACGACCTAAAGCAAGTTGGGGAGGCAATCATTTATTTATTTTACACTCCACATCACTGTACACTGAAGGAAATCAGGACAGGAACTCAAATAGGGCAGGAACCTGGAGGCAAGAGCTGATGCAGAGGGGTGCTGCTTACTGACTTGCTCATCCTACTGTCTTAAAGAACTCAGGACTATCAGCCAGGGATGGCCCCTCTTACAGTGGGCTGGGCCCTCCCCCATCAATCACTAAAAATTAAAAATTTAAAATTTAAAAAAAAATGCCTTATAGGCTTGCCAGTCTTTTTGTAAGGTTTTTGTTTGTTTGTTTGTTTTTTAAAGACAGGGTTTCTCTATATAGTCCTGGCTGTTCTGGAACTCTGTAGACCTGCCTGGCCTTGAACTCACAGAGACCCACCTGTATCTGCCTCTGAGTGCTGTGACTAAAGGTTTCCACCACCCACTCTTATGGAGGCATTTTCTTAATTGGGCTCCCTCCTCAAAGATGACTGTAGCTTGGTTCAAGTTGACATAACACTAGACAGCCCAGTGAGATTTCGGGAAATACTTTTCCGGCGCCTGTGTGTACACTCATGGTGAGGTAAGCTTCCCTATCCTGTTCTCTGTCCCTGAGAAACACATGCCTCTTTAATTCCACTTGCCATGCTAAGCTGCCCTTGCTGGTCTCCCACATCTTCTTCTTTTTATTATGTAACTGTTACAATGTCAGCATTTGTGTCTATCTTTCTTCTCATGGCCTGGCATAGGGTTTGCAGCATCGTGGGAATTAGGTCAGTGTTAAAGTACTGATTTCTATCTGATGTCTGTGAAGCTGCCAGAACAGGCATGGGCAAACATTCACTTTTCCCCTAGGGACAGTCAAAACTAATCATGTTCAAGGCAGCTCTCATTTACTCTTCATCAATATCAATTCTAAGTTATTTAATAAAACCCAAAATATGGATTGGTTCGAAACACCCAGAACATCACACACAAGTATATATCGATTGCACTCTAGCATTTTGGACACAGTAAAGTAAATATAGAGGTTGTTGACATTAAGCTTTCGAAAAACAAAGGCCCAGCTGGCACCATCAGAGACTTTCTGCAGGGTTAGGCCCTTTTAAAATTATGAAATAGTTATGTTTTCCTTTCCTCTCCTCTGTCCGCTCCTTTTAAAAAATCATCTTTTAAATTAACTTTTAAAGTTAGCATACAAAGTGGAAGAAAAAAAAAAAAAAAAAAAAACCTCAGTGTAGGCCTGCCTGTCCCAGGCTGGCCTCAAGCCTTTACAATGTTTTCATATGCACTGCTGTGTTGTGCTCCCTTATTTTTCTTCCTCTTCCAAAATCTGCACTGCAATGATGGTCCCTCTTCAACTTTCTTAACCTTCATGCCCCTTCTGCTCAGCATCCCAGCTTAGCACCTTTACATTTACACCTATCCAACCAAAACGTGAGCGCGTGCCTAACCTGCAGTTACTGTGAATACCTTCTACCTGCAGGAAAGTGGTAACAGGTTAATTCAAAATAAATTTACAAATTCAGACACTGGCCAAATAAATACTTCATATAAAAAATAAGTCTCAGATAAATCCAGGCTAGCCTCTCCCGGTGTAGCTAGGGTTGATCTTGAACTAATTCTCTAGCCTCCACCTCTGAGCAGGGGGATCATACAGTGACATACAGTACTGGTTTTATGTGGTGCTGGAGATCCACCAAGGGCTCTGTGCATACTATGACGTGCTCCACCATCTAAGCAGCATTCCTGGCCCCAGAACAATGCTTCTTCTCTATGGACACTCAGTGGCCAGATGAAATTAGATCAGGATCTAATCCAAAGCAGCCCTGTCCTTTTGAGATTCCTCTCTGATCTACCAGACCCCCTCCTTCATCTCAAGCTGGTTAGAGGTCAGAGTCCTCACGGCTCAGTCCTAGCACCTCAGGGAAGCTTTTCACTTCCATCCTGTGACCTTCAGATCAACACTCACAATGCATTTATTTCACCCAAACAACATTCAGCAGTTTTACCATTCATTTTTTTTTTTTTACATCTTCAGCTTCACGCCCCCCCCCCAGGTCTAATTCTAACAAAGCGGCTTGCTTATTAGCTGTCCTAGTACACTACCAGACACATATTAAGGTGCCCACTAAATGTGAATCTTTATTCCCTAAAATGCTTTCAATACCATCCAAATGCCTATTAAATTTGTCCATTCATTTATGCAACCAACATTTATTGCCAGTTATATGCCAGGCATTCAGAATACAAAAATGAATAATTCAACAATCCTCAACCCTCAAAGAGTTCACAGTCTAGTTGGGGTGGCAGCTATGTACACAGCTTATTTATAATTCAGAGTCGCAGGATTTAGGGATATTCTCAAGGCAAGTCTAAAATGTCTTAGCAGAGAGTTCTGTAACATTGTGGGTTGAACTGTTCACGTGTACTTTTCTGAGAAAAGATCTGCAATTATTCATAGCATTGTTGCTAAGGGGAAATGTGTTCTGCATTCCAAACAGTCAATTTAAAAATTGAATTTTTGGAACACAGCCCATTTACCCTAGAGATGTCTATTTCTCCCATATCTCAGAACCCCCATTTCTTGATGACTCCCACCTGTTCCGTATGGCCCATGGTATAATCTAAGGGTCTTTCAGCCACCAGTTCACACACCAGAGCTCAGCACTCTATGACTAAAACAGTCCTCTGGTCAAGCAGGTATCCAAAAGGTAGAAATAAAGGAGTCTCAGATCTAAGTTCTGATGATTTAACCCTTCACTGTTGGAAGAGTTAGTGAGAAAGAGGCTATCAAGTGGGTGGAGACGGTTTGGAATCCCTGGTGTGGGAAAGAGGACAGGAGAGGCGGAGCTGATTAGGGAGACATGGGGGGTTACAGAAATGATTTTATGATTTTTTACCCTTTCCTTTATCTCTTTTCTTTTTTCTTTTTTCTTTCTTTCTTTTTTTTTTTTTTTTGAGACAAGGTCTTTCTCTTTGTATCTTTGTAGCCCTGTTTGTCCTGCATCTTGCTATATAGAACAGGTTACCTCAAACTCCCAGAACTCTGCCTCTGCCTCTGATTTTAGAAGGATACATCTCTTGGATAAAATAGGACTTATAAAAAATATCTAAGTGTACCAACCTGGGCCATAAAATTTTAAAAGTCCTCTTTGCAATTCATAAGCAGACTATGTTAGAAATAAAGAGTCAATTGTTTTTAAAAAAAAAAAAGTGTTAACATTTAGCTAGGAGTGGTGGTGTACACCTGGTCTACATAGCAAGCAAGCTGTAGGACAGCTGGGACTGCATAGACACTATCTCAAAACTAAAATCACAAGATGACAAAAGAGTTAACAGTGTGTGTGTGTGGTGTGTGTATGTGTGTGTGTGTGTGTGTGTGTGTGTGTGTGTGTGTGCGTGTGCGTGTGTGTGTGTAGGTCAGATGATGTCCTTTGTGGTTCTTTTCTCCTAACAGGTGGGTTCCCAGGATAGAACCCAGGTAGCCAGGCCCCTGATTTTTGAAAAAAAAAAAATCGAAGCAGTGTGATGGTTTGAATAAGAATGGCCCTCATAGGCACATATATCTGAAGGCTTAGGCACCAAGGAGTGGAATTGTTTAATAGGGTTAGAATTACTGGGAGGTGTGGCCTTGTCCAGGAAGTGGGGCTTTGAGAATTTCAAAAGCCCACTCCCAACTAAATGTTTCTGTTTCTTTCCTTCCTACCCGTGAATCAGACGTAGCTTTCAGCTACTGCACCAGTGCACTGCACACTGCTATGTTCCCCATCATGATGATAATAACTAGCCTTCCGAAACTATAAGTAAATCCCTAAATAAATGTTTTCCTGTATAAGAGTTGCCCTGGTCATGATGTCTCTTCACAGCAATAGAACGTGACTAAGTCAGGCTGCATTTGGCTATGTGGCCCAGAGTGGCCTTGATTACCTACCTTAGCCTCCTAAAGTACCTTAGCTTCCACATGTTACAGATGTGTGTCACCATTGTAAGGATTCCAGGCACGCACATAGCAGCCAGGAGGTAAACCCAACATGGTGCCAGCAGAACACTGCATACGGAGGGCACGCCCCAAGTGTGGCTACATAAGTCTGTGCCCAGCCAATCTCCTAAAAGGAGGCACGGCGTGAAAGGCAGTCTTTTTCTCTTCTGCTTCTCTCCCCCCTTCCTGCTCGGCAACTCCCCCAAATACACTCTAGGGTGGCATCTGGTAGTGTGTGTCTGATCTCACACATGAAACCAAAGACCATGCCTGTCAAAGAATGAGCTTTTCTAATCTAGGATTGAGAAAGCTAGACTTTGTGCTCTGGTTTGCCCTTGTCCTTCCTAGGATTTGGGGAAGTGTTGTGGGGCAGCGAGCTAATAGGAAGAGCTCTTTTTCACCTGTCAAGAGGGACAAATGCTGTCCCGAGGAGTTAGCATGGCAGATGATGTCATCACCAGCTATGTGTTTAATGATGACATTGTGGATACACCAGAGAAAAAGCCCAGTGTCAAGGTGTTCCCAGCTCCCAACTAAGGTAAAAATGATGCATTTATATCATGCAACAAGAAATTCAGGAAAATGTTACCAATATCTAAGAGATGTCAGGGTCCCGGGAAATGATCCACAAACAGGGACTTGATGGACAAATAGGAGAGAGCAGAAGGCAAGAACAGCTTCTAGATAGAAGCAAGGGCTCATGGGAAGTCCTGAAGTAAGAAACTGGCAGAGTTACACATAGATCGGGGAAGGAAATGATGAGAAATGAGAGAGAGGACTAGGCAGAGATCGGATTACAATGGACATTACTAACATTATAAAGGTCACCCTGAGGGTAATGGAACATCAGATGAAATAGATGGGGGTGGAGCGGACAGTTAATTAAAGGTGATCTTGGCCAGGGACTGGCCCGAGACAGTCCAAAAATCAAGTCAATACCCTGCCTTCTCTCCTCTTGACCTATCAGACAAGAACATTTTGTTTCGTTTACTTTAAATTTTTAAATGGTGGGTTTGTTTTGTTTTGTGGATGAGTTAGGAACAGAAGGGGCTGCCACAGGCTGCAAAATATCTACTACTGAATTTGTTTGTTTCTTATTATAAATATTTTTCTGGAAACAGGGTATTAAAGAGCCCAGGGTGGCCTCTAATTTGCTCGGTAGTTAAGGATGACCTTGAACTCCTAATCATCTGCCTTCATGTCCCAAGGGCAGAACTAGGGCACCAGTAGGCCTAAAAGTAAATAAATTATGGGATAAAAATAAGAGGCTGGATAAATGCTCCTTTGATAAAGGACCCTCTAGGCAAGCATGAGGACCTGGAGTTTGGATCCCTACTGTGCACACACACACACACACACACACACACACACACACACACACACTCAAATAAACAAACAAACAAAACGGGGGGGGGGGGGGGGGGGGAGCACAGGAGCCTAAGACTTAGCCCTGGGCAGAGAGGCAGGGTGCTTGTGCTCCTGAGAGAATATACACATTACACACATAAAAACAAACAACTCATAAGATCAAGGTCAGTGAGATGACTGACCGGGTAAAAGCACTTGTTGCTAAGCCTGAGACCTGAGTCCCGTCACCAGGACCCACACAGTGGAAGGACAGACAGGCTCTCTTTTTCTCCTACCACACAGCTGGGTGATTTCAACCCCCAAACCCAAATATTAACTCTCTCGACTGTTGCAGGAAAAGCTTCCTGCCCCTTTATCTTTGGCATTAAACTAAGCTAGTGACCGTAAGGAGCGAGAGATAGTAAGGCCACAAGGGATAAGAGTCTGGGGCTGGGGCTGTTAAGAAGGAGCTATCTGAACTAGAGGTATAGACTGTAAGCCAGCAGCACACAGATGTCCCCAGAAACAGAGGAAGGGGTAACCAGGGGTAGTGGCTCATACCTGCAATGCCAGCGTTTGGGAGGCTAATGTGAGTGAGAGCTGAAGTTGTGAGTTTAAATTACCGTGCTCAAAAGATCTATAAAAACAAAAACGCCTCTAACTTGTAACCCCCACTTGCCCGAGGAGAGATAACTTACTGGAATGCTGGGGGCTGTTGCTCATGTAAGATAATAAGCCCCTGTTTTCCCCTCTGTAAACCGCTTGGTTGCCCCAACTGCACAGGATGTATCTGATCATGTGTAAGCAGGAGGTATGTAGTCAGGAAGCAAGTCGAGATGTATGCTTGCCCCAGATTAGACAGAAGCATGAAATTCATGTCCCTTAAAAGCCTCTGATTAATTCAATTTGGTGCCATTCTCTCGGAAGGGAGGGGAGGGGTGGGAGAGGCGGGAACTTTAAAGGGAGGAGAGTAACTACCCTGTAGAGGAGGAAATGAAAAATGAATGAGGTTGGCATTGTAGCCCAACTGGCAGAGTGTTTGCTTAGCATACATGAAGCCGTGAGTTCAATCCCCCACACTGAAGTGTGGTGGTATGTAGTAGGAGGTTTCTGGCCAGGACTTTCCAGCTTAGCCTGGTGGCCCAGACTTTAAGACCCACAGTCCCATAGTCCCACTGAAACACACAGACGCTTGTATTAATTGCACACTGATTGTCCTGGGGCCCAGGCATATAACTTGCTCTCGCTCCTAAACTAACCCATGATTCTTATCCTGTTCAGCCATGTGGCTAGGTACTTTTTCTCAGAGCAGCATAGTTGTCCTCTGCATCTTCTGGCTTGTCTGGCAACTCTGTGGCATCTCTGCTCTGTTCTTGCTATTCCCAGAGTTTTTAGTCTGGTAGCCCCTGCCCACACTTCCTGTCTGCCTTTGGCCAATCAGCATTTTTATTAAACCAGTAGGCGGGACAACTATTTACAATGCAACAATATAGTCCCACTACAGTGGTACATAACCATAACCTCAGCACTTGGAGGAGGTTCAAGGCCAGCCAGTCTCAAAGAGAAGGCGGGGGGGGGGGGGGGGGGGGGGGGGGGGGGGGGGGGGGAGAAAAAGCCAAAAGTCACCTATGTTTACACAAAGGTGGGGGGAAGGGGGCAGGAGATGTAGCTCAGTGGTAGAGCATTTGCCTAGCATTAAAATCCTGAGTTCAGTCCCCAATAACTCCCCCATACACCTACATGATGTGGGAATGTCTTTCTGTATGCTGTGAATAAAGGACTGTTTTGGCCCGTGACAGGCACTGTAGAAGTAGGTGGAGGAATCAAAGCATAAGTAGGAGAAGGAGGGCAGAGTCAGAGAGAGTGATCCTGTCACCCATGATGCAAGATGTGACAAAATAGGTGAGCCATGGGCCACGTGGTAGGACAGATTAATGGAAATGGGTTGAATTGAAATAAAACAGCAGTATGCCTAAGTCATAGGTCAAACAGCGTGAAATTAATAGAAGTGTCTGAGTCATTTTGGGGGGCGTAAGCAGTGGCGGGCAGCTAGGTGCTCTAGGACCATAGGTCTGTGGGTCTGGACCTCTGGCAGGGGTCCAGAAACCTATTGTTACACCTACACCCTCTTTTCATTTTACAATTTACTTAGGAGCTAATTTGAATGTCACACACATGCCTAGAGGTCAGAGGAAGTGGTTTTTCCACTCTGTGGGCTTCGAGATCCCATTCAGGTGTTAGGCTAGCTGGTAAGCACCTGGGGCTGGATACATTTTTGTCATAGACACTAGAGTCATCTGGGAAGAGGAGCCTCAACTGAGGGCTTGTTGCCATCAGATTGGCTTGTAGACAAGGGGGAGGTGTATTTTCTTAATTAATAATAATGTGTGAGGGCTCCAGCCCATTGTAGGTGATGTCCCAATAAAGCTGGTGGTCCTATGCTGTATTAAAAAAAACAGGCTGAGCAAGCCATGGAGAGCATGCAGTTCTTCCATGTTCTCTGCTTCTTTTCCTGACTTCAGGCTCCTGCCCTGACTTTCCTGGATGATGAACTATAAGAAAGAAGAAATAAACCCTTCCTTCCTAAGGTGGTTTTGGTCATGGTGTTTTATCACACCAAACAAAAAACAGATATGACTTCTTTAAGAGACACTGGTGTGCAACAGAGTACTTGAGTAGCTGGCATGCTAAGTAAAAACAACACGTTAAGTAAAAAAATGCCTGCCATGGTGCAGGCACCAGCTTCCTAGAGCGGGGGTCGTTAAACACAGCTCTCAGTTAAAAATAGTTTAAAAATAATTAAGTGAAGTCTTTAAAGAACGAGTAAATGAATATAAGAAGAATAAACTATGTAAAGATAGGAAGTACACAGGGAGTCTGGACCCTGTATGGTGCTTTGTTGACTTGAATTTCTTGGATGCTGATGAGTAAACCACAGCTTCTGGAAGACATGGGATTGTAAAAGGAATTGCTGAATTAAATCAGCCCAGATACTTGAGGGATGTCCTAATTTTAAAATGGAATTCAGAGAATGTATTATGGTGGAGGAGAGGTTATGTTTTTGTTTCTTCAGGAAATGAAAGACTGTGGATTCATTCAAAATTAATAGGGACCAGATATGATTGTGGGAGACCCAATGAAAATCTTGGCTATAATCATAAAGTGATAAACCTAGAGAAAACACAAGACAGGCATTGTATATTACTGATCCATTGATCCATGGAAATAGCTCTGAGACTTGATGAGACATGATAATCTTGTTGCTTATAGACTCCTCATGACTTATTATTACATGCCATTCTTTCATATGGCATAGATAGAGGTTTGGTTATATATTCCAAACAAACTTTTAAAGTTAATATATGTCTATTACTTCTCAAACATAAAATAAAAAATCACTTTGGCTGGCTTGTGTACACTTCACACTCCATATTTGTGTTAATGCAGATATGTATGTTACCTTTGAAGCTTGTGTGTTTTCAGAGAAAAGGGACCAGACACAAATGAAAATGTGTGGCCCAGGTGACATAACCTGTCAGAGTGCCTCTGTTGCAGTTTTATCAGAGTTTTGTATTCAGAACAATTTCAAGGCTGCTAGTGAGATGGTCCAGCCTCACACACTATTTGAGCCAGGGTTTCAGATAAGCCTTGTACTTTACCATTATACAGAGATTTGATAACAAAGGTTTTTACAAGTTTATTAAGACTTGACCATTATTTCGATTTTCTTCAGGGTACACTGGGGATGCTGTCACCCCCAGACAATATGAAGCAGTCTAGAGAGCATAACACCCACACACCCAAGAGGTGAGGTGGCTGGCTTTGGTGTTTTGTGGGTTATGAATATTTATCATCATTTAGTAGTTATATAGAAATATAGGATAAAGAACAATTATTCATATCAAGTATTTTACATTGGTATGGATTTTTGTATATTGATACAAATTTAAGGACATTTTTGTTATACCATATATAGGCTTCTACTTTTGTTTAAGGTATTGTACCTATGCAGCTCATTTTAAAAATGTAATATAAAGTTCTAGTCCTTGAAAGCTATTATAACAAACTGTTTTGGATAATTAAAAATGCAGGTTAGTAGTTATTCATCTATAATTATTAAGCTTGTAGTCATCTTATGTAGTTTTCAAGGTTGAATAGATATATTTTAGATAGGTAGGTGATCTTCAAATGCTTCAGAGACCTATAGAATATAGCATTTAAGATGTTTAATAACCTAGGGCTTTTCATGACAATAAGACATGTCTGCTCCTGGCAGTACCAATTTACTTCATAAAAGGATGACGGGCATCAAAGAACCTCCATATGGAGTTTGCTTCCATTGTGGCAAAGTTAACCCATTTGGGGAAGAAACTGCCCTCGCCTTGACTGCTCACAGTATACTGTACAAAATAGACAAGTAAAACAAAAAGGAAAAAGACTTCCAAACTTTGCCAAGACAAGGTGGGACAGTCCTTCAAAATTCCTGCTTCACAGAAAAGCCTATCAGATATTTTAGGACGTAGGCTAAGGATGGATGCCCCAATGGTGCAGAGGAACCTTGGGTAACTGTTTTGACAGCCAACTGCTTCTGTTATTTCTATAGTTTGGGGAGTGGCTTGCTTGCTCTGTAGTTCCCTGTTTATTCAGGTGGCATATCCTTCCTAGGTCTCTGATGGAATTGAAGATGAGATAGTTATAGTTACAGTTTTCTTGTTACCAAATTTAGGAAATAAACTCACAAAATTTATACCTCTATAAATTGTATAAGTTTGAGAGACATAAAAGCTTAAATTGTTTTTCTAAGGAAATGTTTTGAGGTCTAAGGAGATTGCTTTGGGTTGGTAATTCTATTCAGGATAGAAAGTAATGAGGCACACAACTTTGGACTCACCAAGATAGTATAGATTATGGAGTATTTTCTCTGAATTTGCCAAATACACATAGACTGGATATTGTAAATGTAATTCTTACCTGACAATTATTCCTACTGTATATAATCTTACTATGGTAAAGATAAAAACTTCCCTTTTATTTAGACAAAAAGGGGAAATATTGTTTTGTTTGTTTATTTGTTTTGAGACAGAGTCTCAGTAGAGTAGCCTTTGGCTGGCCTGGCATTTGCTATGTAAACTACTCTGACCTTAAAAGCATAGACATGTGCATTCTTCTGTCTCTTGAATGATGGGATTAAAGGCATGCCTGGCACCTTTTTATTTCATTAAAGATTTTATTTTTAATTATGTTTATTTGTGTGTCTGAGTATGGGTTGTGAGTGCTAATGCAGTGCCCTCAAAAGCCAGAAGAGTACATCAGGTTCCAGGAGCTGAATTTGCAGGTTGTTGGGAGTGCTGTAACCTGAACTCGGGTTCTCTGCAAGAGTCCTTAACCACTAAGCTATTTCTTCTTCCCCACCCCCTTTTTGAGATAGGTTACAAGTTCCATGTAACAGCCTTGGCTTCCTAGAACTTGTTCTATAGATCAGGCTGGCCTCAAACTCTTAAAAACCCACCTGCCTTTGCCTCCCAAGTGCTGGGATTAAAGGTGTTCACCACCACTACTGCTTGGCTTTCCTTTTTAGAATCTTTTTTTTTTTTTTTAACTGATGAAATCACCTGGAATTTTTCCGGGTTTTCCTTTTTTGAGGATCTTGCAGTGGGAAGAGTCTATAACCAAGTCTTAATTCTTAGTTATCATGTGTCAGAGTCCATTATAATAGTATGTCTCTCTCTTTAAAAAGTTTCTAAACTCAAGTTGTTAATAGGATGTCCAGTACTTAATTGACAAGAAAACAATGGATGTTTTCCAAAAGTGTGGATCTTATTAGATTCAGATGAAGTAATAGAAGTGTCTCAGACAAAGAAAGACACCTGGCTTTTCCCTATGATGTCACACTATTCAGTCCACCAATCCAGAGGATTGAGGATGTATGCACAAAGAAAGCTTTGTCATTACACCAACGTTTACAAATAGATTGAAATATTTGTTCATTAAACCAAGTTTTATGGGCCATAAGATGGCTCAGTGGGTAGAGGCAATTGTGGTGCAGCCTGATTATCTAAGTTAGCTCCCTGAGGTCCACCTGGTCATAGGAAGATGCCTACTCCTTCCAGTTGACTTGAGACCTCCAAATAAGCACCTTCCTGAGTGTCAGACTTTTTCTTACTCCAATACAAAAACATGCACACCTAGCATCTGGATAAAATCTAATCATCAAATCTTACTTGCTGTGTTTAATAAAAGGATGAAATATAAAATCATTGTTCTTTGAGCCAGTTTTTGGTAAATGCTACTAATAACAGTCAAATCATTAAGAAAACCTTATTATTGTAATCAGAAAATCAGGTATCAGGTGTACCTCAATATATTGTGCATTTTGAGCTCAAGAATCCATTTCAGAGTTGTATTTACCTAACCTTGATCAAGATAAGGACCTTGAAAAACCTGTTTTTTTGTTTGTGTATGAACATGCACACTTCTTAAATCAGGCATGGTAAGAATGGTAACCTTTTGAAGCCAACACAGATTTTTGTCATTCAATTATTTTTTTAGATATTCTAGAGACAAATTGCATTTTGTAGTATATAAAAACAATTATATGATCTTTAATTTTCTTGCCTGGGACTTTGTTTAGTGCACAAAAATCCCATTTAGAACGCAATGTTTCCCATTGTGGGGAACATAAAGCTAAGTTATCTTTCATTATATATTTTTCCACATTTAATATTTGCAAGTTGGATGGACGTTTCTATTGACCATAAGATCAGTTATAATACTCCGTAGCCATTGTTCTTTCTCTGAGTTAGATATGTTGGAGTGGTAAGAGAATGGCTAAACACTAACAAGATGGCAAACCCAAGCATTCTGAAAACAAACAAAACATGCAAAATGATCTGGGATGAGGAAAGGGGAGCTGAACAAATAGGATTTTAATAACAAACTTATATTAAACCCATGGACTGTCAAGCAAGCCAAGGGAAGCAGGCAGGAGTCTTGCTAGGGGACCTCCTCTGCTTATGATGCAATATGCTGGTGAGAAACTCAAAGGATTCCAAACATTAAAAATTTCAACCTAGCCTTGCCTGTTGTGAGAAATTTTATCACACTTTATGAAGATGCGGTGCTGTTTTATCTTGATGACCTAAGGGACATGATTAGGTTAAAAAAGAACTGAATAGCCAATAGCTAGGCAGGAGAGAATAGGCGGGACTTCTGGGCAGAGATAGGAACTCTGATGAAGAGAGGTGCATTTTGGTAGTGAGATGTAGAGGAAGGCAGACATGCATTATGGAAGAAAGGTAATGAGCTCTGTGGCAGGACATATATTATTATAAATGAGTTAATTTAAGTCATAAGAACTAGTTGTGAACAAGCCTAAGTTAAAGCCAAGCTTCCACAATTAATAAAATATTTCCATGTCATTATTTGGAGCTGGTGGTCCCAAAAAGAAAGTCTGACAATAGCATGTTGTTTTGGAAATACATCTGTCAAAGTAGGAGGATAAAAATAGATTGCTGTGGAATAAAGATTTGTCACTCAAATTGGTTTAATAAAATACCAATTGACCAGTAGCTGGCAGAAAGTATAGGCAGAGTGACCAAACTAAGGATGATGGGAAGGAGAAGAACAGAGTCAGGAGTCTCCAGCCAGATGCAGAGGGAGCAGGGGATGAACATGACATGCTAATAAAGGTAATGCCACATGGCAGAGCATAAATAAGGAATATGTATTAACTTAAAATGTAAGAGCTAGTTAGTAATAAGTATGAGTTATTGGCCAAACATTTATATTTATAATTAATATAAGCCTCAGTGTGGCAATTTGGGAAGTGGCTACCGGTATTTGGGAATAGGCAGTAGGAACAGGAAATATCTGATAACATTATGGCACCCAAATGTTTTACAAGAATTTTCACATAAAACCCGAAAAAAGCTTTAAATAAAGATTCTAAGCACACAAACATGGAGTCCAACTCTGCTTCTTGGCAACCACTTTTTCTTGGGTAGGCTCTGTTTGCTAGTGGCAAGCAGAGGCATGGCTCCTTTAAGAAAGAGATTGATTCTTGGCTCAGTGCTAGCCACAAAACAGATGCAGCTCTTTTAAGAGGCTCTATTATGGAGCACTTTAATGGGGTTTATGTTCAGTGGTCTTCAAGATACTTGGTGGCAATACTTCCCAGAATTGGGGCAGTAAACGTGATCTCACTGGTACCTCCACTTAGGAGAGAAAACAAAAATGGAAAAAAACATCCTTTAAAAAGAAATAGAGTAATAAAAAAAATATAGTAAGCCACAGAAAAATGGAAAATACACAGAGAGTCTGAATTATGTGTGTTGTTGTGTTGCCTCTACAGTTTTTGGCTGCTAAAAGATCTTGGATTATGAAAAATGCTATATTAAATCAACCTAAATATTTTAAAATTATCTTGACATCAAAGTTTTAGTCAAAAGATATGATACTTTGAAGGAGAGGTTATGCTTTTGTTTCCACAGGAAATAAGAGGTTATAGATTCATTCTAGGCTAAGAAAAATTCAGTTTGATCAAGGAAGACTGTGGAGATATTTTCAAATATAATAAAAGCGGTCAGGGATATCAGAAGGATCTACCCACAGTCAGTCTAGGAGGATCAGACAGTGGTAACTCACACCTTTAATCACAGCACAGGGAATATCCCAGGAGTGGTAACCTATGCCCTTAATCAAATCTGAGTTTGAGGTCATTTTAGTTTACAGAAGGAGTTCCAGGCTCCCAGGGAGGCAGTGGTGGTGCCACCCCTTAACTGCATGAAGAAAGTATTTAAGGCAGACATAGAAAGACAGAACAGGCAGAAGAAGCCATGGTTCACACTATTAGTCCCAGCACTTGGGAAGCAGAGGCAAGAGAATCTCTGTGAGTCCAAAGCCAGCCTGGTCTTCAAAGCAAGTTCCAGGATAGCCAGGACTGTTGTTACACAGAAAACTCTGTCTGGAAAAAAACAAAAAACAAACAAAGACTTGAGGAGGTGGATCTGTCCTCCGATATCTCCAACTGTTTTATTATATTTGAAAATATCCCCACAGAAGACCTCCTGAAAAATCTCTAATGGGAGCAGATGGCCCAGATGATCTAACATTTCAGAGTGCTTCTGTTGCAGTTTTCTCTGAGTTTTGTATTCAGAACAGCTTCAAGACTGCTGGCCAAGATGGCCCAGCCACACAGACTACTCCAGCCAAAAATTAACCATTATCCTAAATTTTCTCAGTGTCCCTTAAAGATTATAGTGCCCCCAATCACCAGAAAGTACTCTAGAGAACTACACTCACATTCCCAAAATATTGGTTATAAATGTTTGTCATCATTTAGGGGAGTCGGTTACAAATTGCTATTGGTAATGGTCAGGAAAAAAGCTGAAAGGAGATTAGATTCAGGGATCTTGTTCTAAAAAGAAAAGGGGGGATATAAAAATATGATTAAAGGATAGATTATTGAATATACTTTAATCTAAAAACAGCTATTTTAGGATATTTTACATTGCTATAGAATTTAGTTTATTGATACAAATTCAAAGTTATTTCTATTATTCTGTATGCATGTTCCTACTTTTGTTTAGGATATTGTATTTATCAGCTCATTGAAAAATGTAATATGTAATTAAAACATACAGATTAATAGTCATCTATAATAGTCAAAATTATAGTCATGTTAGGTATGTTTCCAAGGTCATATACAGATATATTTAGATAGATAAATGATCTTCAAACGCACCAAAGACCTACAGAATATGACATTTCCTGACAGCGAGATGTGTCTTCTTTTAGTGTCTGAACCAGTCTCTCTCAAAGAAGATGTTAGACATTTAAAAAAAAAAAACTCCATATGGAGTTTGCTTTCTTTATTGCAAAAGCTAGCCATTAAAAGAAACTGTCCTTGCCTCAATCACTGACAGTTACTGTCCAAACTGGATCAGCAGAACACAAGAAAAGCAACTGCTGAACTTTGGCAAGACAAGGTAGGATAGTCTTTCCCAATTCCCTACTTCAAAAGAAAGTCTGTCAGATATGCTAGGCTTGTGGGTCAAAGATGGTTGCCCCAACATTACAGAAGAACTTTGGATGACTGTCCAGGCAGCCTGATATCCCTATTATTAGGTAACATCTCACCTTTCTGGAGTCTTCGTTGAAGTTGAAGACTAGATAGTTACAGTTTTCTTTAGTTATGATAAAAGATAAACTAGGTACAAAACTTTGGACTCACAAAGATAAGGTAGATAATATTTTCTCCAATTTTGCCAAATTCAAAAAGACTGGATATTATAGCATAATTCTTACTTGATAACTGTGTTTGTTGTACTGTGTTAAAGTTAAAACCTTCCTTTTTAATGAGACAAAATGGGGAAATTATGTGGAATTATCCTCTTGTACATTGCAAGTATTTGTCACTCAAAATGGTTTAATAAAATGCTACTTGGCCAGTAGCTGGCAGAAAGTATAGGCAGAGTATCCAAACTAAGGATGATGGGAAGAACAGAGTCAGGAGTCTCCAGCCAGATGCAGAGGGAGCAGGGAATGCACACACCATGCTAATAATGGTAACACCATGTGGTAAAGCATAAATAAAGAATATGGGTTAACTTACAATGTAAGAGCTAGTTAGTAATAAGCCTTAACTATTGTCTGAATATTTACAATTCATGTAAGCCTCTGTGAATTTATTTGGGACCAGGAAGTTAGGACAGAAAATGTCAGCTTACAATATATATTGCTTTAAAATGTCAGTAAAATTTATAACTTGTAACTATTGCATGTTTATGTTGGACCATCCTTTGTTCACTTGTCCTAGGTTCTACAAATGTTCAGAGTTAACCCTAATAAAGTTCTTCACAACTAGGAAGGTGTGCATATCTATTAGGGAAGGTTGTCACTTTTTCTCTGGCCAACATTAACTTAAAGACATGCAAGGCGCAGGGCCTATTGGGGTGGTACATTTAACATATTTTATATTAGATATCTACTCCCCCACAGTGCCATGATGTCAGAGAAAATCCCAGACATGATCTCTTGCAGAGAATTTTAGTTCACACCTTCATCCCTTTACCACACATACTCTTATTCTCAGGATCCCTTTGCTTGCTGACAGCTCCTAGTAATACTTTACCAGGATAATTTATTCCTAGATATTTTTTTCAGAATCCATATAACCCATGTTCGTATCTAGTTCCTTGCTCAAGAATGCATTTATCCAGGAAACCAGGTTGCCTCTGCCCACCCTCCACTCCCATTATACTTAACATTAAAATGAGCAAAAAGCAGTTTCCTGGGAAGAGGTGAGAAGCCTCTTTAATAAATGTACAATCACAAGGCTGGCCTCCCATTCCCCACTGCCTCCTTTTTTCCTGTGAACAGAGAAGAGAGAGTAGGGAGAGGTGGTAGCTGTTTTCACTCCTGGTCCTTGAGAAGGTATCTACAATGCTTGATAGTACTTAGAGCTTCATTCACATTTTTGGGGTGTGTGTGTGTTGCCATTATGAATATCTATGTGTCATGTGTATGTAATGTCTTCAGAAAACAGAAGACAGCACTAGATCCCCTGGAACTGGGGTTATGGTTGGTTGTGAGCCACTGTGTGGGCCCTAGAATTGAGCTCAGGATCTCTGGAAGAGCAGCCAGTAAGTACTCTTAACTGATGAGCCACCTCTCCAGCCCTTTTTCTTATATTGTTCTGCCCAGAGAACAACCCCACAGAGATCACCAGAGTCTGAGGAATCTGAAATGCAAATACAAGGTTTATTGAGTGCTTAATACAAGCCAGGCAGGGTACTCATCTATGCACTCGGCACAGTGAGGCCAGGAGGAGTCCCCGAGTTGAGAATACATGTATCTTTTATAGGCAAAAACCGTGAACTGGAGTAAAATGAGAAAAATGAGGAAAGGACAGTTAGCTTGGCCTCTCATCAGGATGGGTCAGGATTGGGTTTCTATTGACTGGCCCCAGGGCAGGATTGGAACATTTTGCTGTTAGGCAAGGGCCCTGGCACAGATGTCCTTTTGGATAACATCATTTGCAAGTTTCCGGGAACTGAAGGGGGATTTAGCCTGAGATTTCCTTGACCTGTTTGCTAACATGGTTGCTGACTCTAAGATGGAAGAACTTTTGGTTCCTCAATATCAACCTCTGAACTTCAAATGTGCATTTCCAGCTTCTTTTTCCATTGTCTTCTAGAATGCTCATCACCACTTCAAAGTTCTATATTGTGGAGGGCTTAGCACTATTTAGTGGCCTGTGGTGTTTACTGGAACCAATTGATCCCTGGAACCAATTGATCCTCCAGAGCTTAGCACTATTTAGTGGCCTGTGGTGTTTACTGGAACCAATTGATCCCTTTCTATTATCCAAACATTGCTCTAGCAGGTTCTGCAGCTAGGGAATCAGGAAGTTAGCAGGGAACAAAGAAGTTGACCCAGGTCAGGTGTTGCTAAGGTTAGTCAAGGTCAATAAGGCAACCCCAGTATGTAAGGCTTCCCTTGAGCTTCATAAACGGTGGCATTCTTCGTTAAAAAGTTTCCTGCTTTACTGTGTCTCTTAATCTCCAGGTCCTTGCTGCATCCTACATACTTAAAATCAACTCATGAAGAGAGATGGTCCAAAGGTTAAGAACACTGAGATGGCCACGTCCACTGTATATATATGTATATGTATGTATGTATGTATGTATGTATGTATGTATGTATGTATGTGTGTATATATATATATATACATGAGCAAAGGCTAGGGAGCAAGCCAGTGAGCAACTTTCCTTCATGGTTTCTTCACTGACATTCTTCAACAATGATCTGTGACCTGGAAGTATAAGATAGAATAAACCATTTTTTCTCTCAATTGTTTTTGGCCATGGTGTTTGGCCATAGAAAGCACACTAGGGCAGCATGTTAAGGCTTTATTGCACTAATATATGGTGTCACAGTGTAGCCCAGAGTGGTCTTGAAACTTTTTATGTAGGTAAGGCTGCTTTATCTCCTGATCCTGGCACTTCCAAATCCCTAATGCTGGGATCATAGGCATGAACCACCACACCTAGAATTTTTAACTTTATCATATGAGCATTAAGAAGTCAGCATGTTGCCCAGATGGACTCATTCACTCATTCCACTCTCAGACTTCCAGTGTCTGTTTAAATTGTCTTCTAGGCAGGGTATTATCAAATAATGAGAAACTATACAAGGTGCAAGGATGCACAACTGTAGTCATGGATACTCTGGAGGCTATGGCAGGGAGACAGTTTGAGTCTAGGAGTTTGAAGCCAGCTGGGATAACACAGACCCACATTCTAATTTGCTTCTCTGCGGAGGGCATGAGGTCTTTGTGCTCACAGACAGTACTAGAAAAACCAGGAATGTTATACGTGTAGGCTTTTCTCTTCAGTGGAAGGGATTTACACCTGTTTTCCACACAGAAGGCTGGAAATGGATGTAGTCAATAACCTGGTGGACTTTGCTGTTCTGTAGACCCAGGCTTCACTCAAATACCCCAGACTCCTTAGCCTTGTTTCTCAGTTAATAGAGCCTATTTGTTTGTTTGTTGAGAGAGGGTTCCCTATGAAGCCCTGGCTGTCCTAAACTCACTCTGTAGTCCAGGCTGGCCTTAAACTCAAAGATTCACCTGTCTCTGCCTCCAAAATGCTGGAATTAAAGTCAAGAGCCACCATTGCTCCAGCAGAACCCATTCTTATGGAAAAAGTCATCACAGGTGCTTTGCAAAGAAGTTCTGATGTAGTAGACTATATCACTACATCAGAACGTAGCTTTGTTGTGAAAATCGTCGTGAAGAAACTTTGTTCCAAGGTTGTGCTGTGCTTAAATATGTCAGAAGCAAACCTCTCAGGGTCAGACTCTAGAAGTCTGACCCAATCTGCCTCTCTTCTTGCCTCTCTCAGATGTTTGTTTCCATCTGCAGCTTACAGGGTATCCCACCACGCTTCTCTGTTGCTGTGATGAACCCTCGACTGTGGTCATTTGAATGAGAATGACCCTCATAGGCTCCAGTGTTTGTATACTCACTCCTTCCTTGGTTGATTGACTTTTTAGGACGGTGTGTCATTGGGGATGTGCTTTAAGGTTTCAGAAACCCACACAAGACCCAAGGTCTCTCTCTGCCTGCTGCCTGAAGATCAGGACGTAAAGCTCTCTGCTACTGCTCCATAGCCATGCCTGTCTGCTTGTTGCCATGACCATGGACCAATCCTCTAAAACTGTAAGCAAACCCCTAATTAAATGTGTTCTTTTATTAGAATTATCTTGATCATGGTGTCTCTTCATAGCGATGGAACAGCAACCAAGACACTGTCCAAAACCAAGTTGGGAGGAAAGGATTTATTTGGCTTATAGGTTACGGTTCATCATCAAGGGAACCTGGAGTTGGGAACAAAAACGGAGGCCATGGAGGAACACGGATAACTGGCTTCAGTTATATATATATATATATATATACAACCCAGAATCACCTGTCTAAGGGCGGCATTGCCCACAATGCCCTGGGTTCTCTCACATCAGCCACCAATCAAGAAAATGCCCCCACAGACTTGCCTACAGGCCAATCTAATGGAGGGATTTTCTCAATTCAAGTTCTCCCCTTCTTCCCAGGCAACTCGAGTTTGTGAGTTTGTGTTGAGTTGACAAAAAGTAAGCAGCTTAGATACACCCATAAAAAAAGGAAGAGGAAGGGTGATGGCTAAGCATGAGTGACTGGGGCACAGGAGCAAAACTAGGCAGCTGTTATACCAAAGATGCCAAGAAGTGAAGTTGGAAAGTATGATCAGTAGCATTCCATGCTTCTGAGGGGATAGATAAAATAGACACTTAACTCTAGCGACTTCCCAATGCCTAGAGGGTAGAGTCAGACTATCAGAGCCTGGCATTTCCCACCATTTTGATAATTTCTCCATGACACCTTTAAAAAGAACTTTTGAGAAAAAGCATTTGTTGTGGTTTCAATGAAAATGTCCCTTCTAGGCTTGGTTCCCTGTTGAGATTGCTGTTTGTGGAGGTTATGGAATCTTTAGGAGACGCAGCCTTGCTTTGACACAAGGAGTAATCCACATGGAGCCTGAGATCCATTTGCATACTTCCTGATGCTCAGAGTGTGTGAAGTAATGCTGGCCTGAGAAAGGTATGCAAGCCTTTCTGCTTTACACCCTTCTAGAAAGAAAGCTTGGGTCTCATTACCACAGGTCACTAAGGCTGTTGCCAACGTTGGGCAGAGGAGATGAGGTTAAAGTGTTTGTTGTGCAAGCCTGACAACCTGAGTTCAAGTCTCGGCTTCAGTGATGGAGAAGAGATCAGAAAGCTGTCCTGTGGCCTCACACACATGCTCATACTCAGCAGCCCCCTCTCACATATACATACACAGAAACATAAGAACTTTGCTTAGGTCAAAGGATTTCGGCAGTAAAAGATGGAGTGGATGTATTATCTGAAGCCATCTGCAGTGACCGGGCCTGCAGTTCCCACTGAAAACAGAGGAGCTGATCTTTAAACTTGTGGAGGAAGGCAGATCTGTGTGGTGCTGGGGTAAATACACTATGGTAGCAGAAGAAGCTAGGGATGGTGGTGCATGTTTGCAGTCCCAATACCGGAGTGGTAGAGGCAGGAGGATCCTGAATTTGAGATCATCCTCTGCTACATGGCAAGTTTCAGGCCAATCTGGGCTACAAAGGACCATGTCTTAAAGGACAAAGGGGTTAGAGAGATGTTACATCACTTGATATTCTTGCAGAGGACCCAGGTTCAGTTCCCACAGCTCATAGCCATACTTAGCTCTAGCTCTAGGGTATCCTGCACAGGCACATGGTACACATGCATACATGTAGGAAAAACACACACATAATTTTTTTTTTCTAAACTAAAAAATCTTGATAGGGATGGGAGTCTGGGAAGACAGCTCAGAGGGTAACAGTACTTCCTGTACAGATGTAAGGATCTGAGTTCAAACTCCCAGCACCAGCTTAAAAAGACAGTCATAGCAACCCACATCTGTAGACCTAGAGCTAGGGTATGTGCGTGGGGCAGGGCAAGATAAAATCGCTGGTGTTTGTAGGCTATCAGCCTAGCTCCAGGTTTAATAAGGAATAAGGCGGAACTTAATAGAATCCTTCTTTGGCCTCTGTGAATACAAATAATAGTCTGACTGCACACACACACACACACACACACACACACACACACACACACACACACACACACATCTTTTCTTTTTTCTTTTTCTTTCTTCTTTTCTCTTATTTTTCCTGCTGGACATGGTGACACCTATATGTAGTTCCACATCTTGGAAGGTAAAAGCAGAAGGATTAGGTGCCCACAGTCATCCTCAGCCACATATCAAGCTAGCCTGGACCACATGAGACCCTGTTACAAAAAAACAAAGCCTGCACATTTCAGATTCCCAACTGTAGGATAAATAATTGACCAAGGGCCCAAGTGCTGCCTTCTGTGACAGGATTCCTTCTGCTCCTTTCAGCAGTGACTTAGTGTGGCTGGAAGGGGAGCCATCTGTGATTTTGCAGCAAGGTTCTCTGATGGTCTTGAACAACTCTTTTAGCTGGATCTGTAGTCTGGGGCACTTCCCCTTGCCTGCCTTCCACACTTTCATCTTCCTCCCCTGGGGGTCATGTAGTCAGAGGGTTCTTGTCAACTCAGTTTCTCAACACGTGGTGGCCAAACACCTGCTGTAAGTGCTGTCCCCTCCCAGTTTGGACTCATTCCACACTTGTCCCCTCACTTCCTAAATGATGCCTGGAAAGCCAAGTTTATCTTTTTAGTGGCATCTTCTCCATTAGTCTTAATGCCTCTTGGAAAGAATCACTATTATTTTTGATTTTTGTGAACCTTCAAACTTCACCTGGTGTTCTATAGAAGCTCAGTTTACCCATCCATCACCGGAAGTAACCTTTGCAGCTGTCTGTGAACGTTCTGATCATCCTATGCCTAGATTGATGGTCTCCACCCACTTGAGCTTGCTAGTGTACTATGTTTGCATTCTTCAAACACACAACTTCCTCCCATGGTCCTCTAGTACTCAGTGCCCCTCCCCACTTCCCATATTGTCAATATACATTAGTCCAGGTGATGGTGTGACAGAGATTGCCACTGGCAGACAGAAGCTCATCATCACCCTTTTGCTGCATACCTTGTTGGTTGTTGAAAGTAGTTGGTTGTTGTTGACTATTTTTCTACTCTTTTGCATTTTGGTCTTTTGAGGGCCCATTACACAGCTCCCAAAAGAAATCACACATGGAGACTTATTCTTATGAATGACTGACCTTAGCTTGGCTTGTTGCTAGCCAGTTTTTCTTAAATTATCTTTTTTTTTTTTTTTAACTTAAACTATCCTTAACTTAAATCTACCTTTTGCCTCTGGGCTTTACCTTTCTCTTACTTCTGTATATCTTACTTTCATTCTTACTTCATAGCTAGCTGTGTGACTGGGTGGCCATGTGGTTGGGCGACTGTGTGGCTGGTGGCTTTGTGGCTATATAACTGGTGGCTATGTGACTGGGCTGGTGGCTCTGTGGTTGTGTGGCTTTGTGGCTTTGTGGCTGTGTGGCTGTGTGGCTGTGTGGCTGGTGGCTGTGTCTGTGTGGCAGTGTGGCAGTATGGATGGGTGGTTGGTGGCTTTGTGGCTGGGTGGCTGTGTTGCTGGGTGGCTAGTGACTGTGTATGTGTATGGCTGTGTGGCTGGTGACTGTGTATGTGTATGTCTGTGTGGCTGTGTGGCTGGTGGTTATTTCTGTGTGGCAGTGTGGCAGTATGGCTGGGTGGCTGGTGGCTGTGTATGTATATGTCTGTGTGGCTGTGTGGCTGGTGGCTTTGTGTCTGTGTGGCTGTGTGGCTGGTAGCTATGTGGCTGTGAGGCTGCATGACTGGTGGCTATGTGGCTGTGTGGCTGGGTGGGTGGTGGCTGTGTATGTGTATGTATATGTCTGTGTGGCTGGGTGGCTGGTGGCTATGTGGCTGTGTGGCTGTGTGGTGGCTTTGTGTCTGTGTGGCTGTGTGGCTGGGTGGCTGGTGGCTATGTGGCTGTGTGGCTGTGTGGTGGCTTTGTGTCTGTGTGGCTGTGTGGCTGGTGGCTATGTGGCTGTGTGGCTGTGTGGCTGGTGTCTTTGTGGCTGTGTGGCAGTGTGGCTGTGTGACTGTGTGGCTGGGTGGCTGGGTGGCTGGGTGGCTGTGTGGCTGTGTGGCAGTGTGGCTGTGTGGCAGTGTGACTAGGTGGCTGGGTGGCTGTGTGGCAGTGTGGCTGTGTGGCAGTGTGGCTGTGTGGCAGTGTGACTAGGTGGCTGTGTGGCAGTGTGACTAGGTGGCTGGGTGGCTGGGTGGCTGGGTGGCTGGGTGGCTGGGTGGCTGGGTGGCTGGCCCCTCACTGACATCCTCCTCTCCTTGTTCTCTTTTTCTTTCCATTCATTCTCTCTGTCTCCAGCCTCACCTATTTCTCCTGCCTCACTATTGGCTATTCATTCACCTCTTTATTAGACCTACCAGGTGTTTTAGACAGGCACAGTAACACAGCTTCACAGAGTTAAAAAAAAATAATGAAATATAAAGGAATTCAACACATCATTGCATCATTAAACAAATATTCCGCAGCATAAACAGATGTAACACATCTTAAAATAATATTCTACAACAGATGGTCAGCCAGGTAGACCTGAAATGTTTTTTCTTGTGTTCGTATTTTTTGTGAGTGCGTGCACAGGCACAAGCACCCACATGTGAAAGTGCATACACGTTGTGTGATATTTTGTTTGCGTTCTGAAAAATAATGTTTGTCTGGAGATTAGAGGGTAGACTTAGCTACTAGTTACAATAGAGGTCTGCACAGACAGGAGAGAGGAAGTGATAAGGCCGGGCAGAGCCAAGATCTTGGGGTGGTTGCTCCCTTGCTTCTCTGATCTTTTAGCTTTTACCCCAATATCTGATTCCTGGTTTTTATTGATAAGATTAATTAGATTTACACTTCACATGCATGTGTATTCACAGGCACATACGTGTGCACTTCGAAGCTATAGGTCAACCTTAGATGTTAGTTTTTAGATGTTGAGGAGTATCTGCCTTGTTTGCTTTTTGTTTTGAAAAGATTCCTCACCAGACCCTGGAGCTTGCCATCTAGGCTAGGCTGGCTAGTCAGTGAACTTCAGGGACCCCAATCTTTCCACCTCTCCAGGATTGGGATTAGAAGCATACACTGCTATGTCTGTCTTTTCCTTTGAGTTATGGGTACAGAATGCAAATATTTATGCTTATGCAGCAAGTGCCTTACTGACTGACTTATTTACCAGCTCTAGTGTTGAAGTCTTTCTTAAAAATTTTTGTTGTTTAAAATATATTTATTAACTGGGTAGTAGTGGCACAAGCCTATAATCCCAGCACTCAGGAGGCAGAGGCAGATGGATCTCTGAGTTCAAGTTCACTCTGGTCTACAGAGTGAGTTCTAGGACAGCCAGAGCTACACAGAGAAATCCTGTCTCTGAAACCCCAAAATAAATAAATAAAAATGTATTGTGCATGTAGATGGTGTAGGCACCAGCCATGGTGTATGAGGGATTCTCTATTTCCTTGGATCTTGGGGATCAAATACAACTCACCAGAATTGGCAGAGCTCCCCCTCCAAATGACTTTTACCCCCAGTCTATCTTGCTTGCCCTGGAGCTGGAGCCTTTCACAAGAATGACGTCTATTCTTCTGTCACCTTTCCCATCTCCAGTGACATGGAAAGGACATTGGGTGGTGGGACCACAAGATGAAAGTGCCTGTGACCCTTGACTCACCTTGTAAGGCGAGCAGTCCTCCAGTGTTCAGTGAATTGTAACCAGACTAGCCCCACAGTCCGGATCCGCCCGCAGCCCCAAAATGACTCAGACGCTTATATTAACTTCATGCTGTTTGGCCTATGTCTCAGGCACATTGCTAGCTAGCTCCTTCATCATAATTCAGCCCATTTCCATTAATTTGTTTGCCCCATGGCCCGTGGCTCACCTGTGTTCCTTACATGCTGAATCTTGGGCAGCTGGCTGGTCTCTCTGACTGACTCTGCCTCCTTCTCCTATCATACTCTGATTTCCTGCCTACTGCTATGGTGCCGGTCATGGGCCAAAACAGTTCTTTACTTCACAGCATACAGACATCCTACATCAGTGAATAAGCAGTCAGCTCCTGTTATGACAGTCACTGGGAACTTCAGGGTTCCCTTTAGCTACTGTATTCTAAACAATACAGAGGTCAGCGTCCCTCCCTTAGCTTTTCTATATTCCCCCCACACACACCCTTTCTTGTTAGAATCTCACATCTATGGAACTCTTCATGCCAAAGAGGCAAGATTTTTTTTTTTTTTGGTCCCATGTCAATCTGATGTTTCCACCAAGACCACAAGTGGGAAGGTAGATGTAAAGATGTATGGCGATTCAAATCTCTTTCACAGTGGTGGTAGCTTGGAGAATCCAGGGTGGCAGCAGCAGTTTGTCATCTGCAGTCCCTGTGGTAACCTACTGGTTTGTTTTTTCAGTTTTTTAAGACAGGGTCTCTCCCTGTAGCCCTGGCTGTTCTAAACTCGCTCTATAGACCAGGCTGGCCTCCAACTCAGAGATCGGCCTGCCTCTGCCTCCCAAGTCCTGGGACCAAAGGCCTGCGCCACCACTGCCATGACGTCTGGCTCTTGAGGATTGTTTCCCACTTCTAGATGACTTTGTCTCTTTACTTTTCTGTGGCTTTTTTTTTTTTGCTATTTATTTTAATTTAACCTTTATTTGCATGTCTGTGAACTACATGCATGCAGTGTCTGTGGAGAACGGAATCAGATGCCCTGGAACTGGGGTTACAGACAGTTGTGAGTTGTCATGTAGGTGCTGGGAATCGAACCTGGGTCCTTTGGAAGAGCAGCCAGTGAGCGTTCTTAATCATTGAGCCATCTCTGCATCCCCTCTGCAGCTGTGTTGAGAGTTACTTTCTTCTGATAATGTCTTTGTTCAGGTACCCAGAGCTCTCATCCATACTATCTTTCCTAGGCTTCCAACACTTCTCCAAAGCTAGACATAATAAGACGATCATGCATTAATCACGTAAACACCCAGATATTTAGAGAACGATCCTAGCTAAACTTCAGGAGTTCTGATGGACCTATTGACTGTTGAGGTTCCCTCTTAGAATGAGGGATTGGGAGGGTTATAAGGGTATGACTCATAATGTATGCTATTCTCTTGGGGGAAAGGTCTAGAAATATATTTGTGGGGAAGGAGCAGAGGAAGGCGTCCATCTAAGCTGCTGGCTCAGGGAAGGTCATCATTTCCACTGTACAAAGACTTTCCAGAAGAGAATACCCACATTCATGTAAGCAAACACTCACCTATGTTCTGTTAGTCAGTAAACTCACTGGTTCCCTTAGTTTGTCACTGGGACCTTAGGAGGAGGGGTAGCATTGTTTCATCATCCCCTGGGAAGGAATCTTAGCAACACAAGCATCTTACATAGGCTTTCCTGTGTGTGTGTGTGTGTGTGTGTGTGTGTGTGTGTGTGTGTGTGTGTGTGTGTGTGTGTGAGAGTCAGGGAACCAGGTAGCCTAGGTTTCCTGTTGGTGGAAGTTTCTGTCCTTCAAGCCACTCCCAAGTAACCACACAGATACTTAATATTAATTATAATTGACCAGCCAATAGCTCAGACTTGTTACTTTTCATCAATATAGTATACAAAAGGGTTATTCTAGATTAGTTCCCCTTCCATTCGATATGCATATACCTGAGGTTCTATACACAGAACCTTAAACTTTTGGACCTTCTTCCTCTACATCCAGAGTGCAGGGATTACAGGCATCTACCATGTCTGTTTATGCTCAGGATTAAACTTGGTACTTGGAGCCTTTATTTTATCTTTCTACCCTTCCTGGAGGGTCAGTGTTATTATTACTGTCATTTTAGAAACAAGAGAACTCAGAAATGAGAGGATGCCTGCCACAGTGCTGCTGTCATTTGGAATTGAGTTTTATGGGACCTAAGCACTGGACTGCAAACCTCAAAACTGTCGTGGTTTTCTGTCTCATCTCTAGCCCCTGGTTGGCTCTGGGAGTGAGGAATCATTACTATTCACTCAATCCTTTTCAAGTACAAAGGGCTGAAAAGGAGGAACTCAGGCAGCTTGCCTCCTGAGCGCCCTTTCTTACCTCCCCACCCTGCGCCTGTCCCCTTAAAACAGCACACCATGTGTCATGGCAGAAGGGGGGGTGGCGGCATTATTTCATTTGGCTCTCCTGCTCACTTTCCTTGGATTGTACTGTGGACTGTGACATTTCTTCCCAACTTTCCTTTTGCTCACTGGCTCAGAGTCACACGTGTCCTGTCATCTCAAGGTGGAGATTCTAGAGTTGGATGGATGAGCCTTATCACAGTAACAAGTGGTTCTCTTGATTACTCTTGAGTTGCCTCGAGTGATACAGTGAAGGGTCAGTTAACTATGCCTTCTCACAGAAGCTGAATTCCCAGAAGGAAGTGCCTAGTCAGAGTTTCCGTGTATCCGGAGCCACTAGACACTGGAAACACAGAAATAAAGACAACCCTTACTCTAAATAAGCAATGAGGAGTCGAATAGCCATTTTTTGAGCTTCTAGATGCTAGCCTTAAATATAATTTATACCAAAGTCTCAAAATCACCCACTATGATATGAATAGTTGTTAAATTAGCATAATTCATATAACCTTTTGGGGACGGTGTAGGAATAACCAAAGGAAAAGGACAGTTCACCATGAAAAACAAATATTTTAGCCAGTGATGGTAGTGTATGCCTTTAATACCAACACTTCAGAGGCAGAGGCAGGTGGGTCTCTATGAAAAAAAAGAACAATGTCTTAATCTACAACGTGGCCCCTGTCTTAGAATGTTTTCTGTGTCTGGAAAGGGGCGGAGGAAAAGTAGTCAGGCCTGATGGCTCATGTCTCAAACCCTAGCATTTAAGAGGCTGAGAGAAGAAGACAGCCATGACTTCAGGGCAGCTGGTGATTTAGAGTGGGACTCTTAAAAAAAAAAAAGAGTTATATTATGCTACATTTAGTTTAAGTGTAAAACAAAATCTGCATCCAGTGTTGGAGAGAATTACTAAGTCAAAATATTTTAGTTGAGATGAGGGAGACTATCCTCAGGAGTGTTAGGATTGGTACATTAACAGGCAAGGCAGGCTGGAATTGTTTGTGAGCGGAAGGCTCCTGGAATCTGTATCCTTTTCTATATGTCTGCCATTCCAGCTAGGTACACATAGTATATCACAATTCTGAAGATACAACCCCTCACCTTATTCCCGGGTAGAAATTCAAGCAGAATTGGACCAGAGTGGAAAAGGTAAGGCTATGGCTGAAACCAAAGTAGGAAGGGTCACAGAGACCCTAAACGCTATAGAAAGCCAAAGGAAAGGAATGCTCCTGGAGAAGGGTAAGGGTACAGAAGGTTTGATTGACATCTCACGGTAGGGGATGCCTTAGACACAGGACTGAACTGGTAAACAGAATAGGCAGCTACCTGGTAACTCGAGGACTCATGTACACAGGGCAGAACTGTGCTACGTGGCCACCAAGCTGGGTAGGAAGTAGAAGGAGGTAGGCTGGATGAGGAAAGGAGAAGCTAAAAGGTAGGAAGAGAGGAAGTGGCTGGGGAAGGAAACAGCAGGCTAGACACAGTGGGAGAGGTCAGGGCTGCAAGCTCCATGGCACTAGGAACAGCAAGAACATCCTACCCAGTCATGTCGGAGGCACTTCCGCAACCCAGGTAAGCAAGGTCTGAAATTTTCTTATATGGAAGAGATGTAAAAGAGAACTTCTAAAATCTATTAAAGAGAAGCAAAAGGCAGGAGATTCAGAGGGAGGAAAGATGTGTTAACTAGGAGGTAATGGGAATGCTTTGTGATTGCATTTGGAAATGGGTGCAGGGAAGCGGACAAAGAGAACCCCAGGAACAGCGGAACCTTCTATAGTGGGTTGAGTCTCAGGTTCTCCAGCAGCTGTGAATGTGACCTCATTAGGAAATAAGGTAGTAATTACGGTAAAGATCCTCACTTTTATTATTTTGTTGTTTTTGAGATAGGGTCTCATACTGTAGTCCCAGGGAGTATGGTCTTGAATTCATGGCAATCATCCTGTCTTGGCCTCTAGAATGCTAGGATCACAGGTATATGTCACCATGCCCTGCAGATGAATGATATTTAAAGGAGGGTGATATGGCTCATTAGCTAAAGGTGCTTGCTGTTAAACCAGATGGCCTGAGTTCCCAGGGACCCACATGATGGAAGGAGAAAACTCTCTCTCTCTCTCTCTTTCTCTCTCTCTCTCTCTCTCTCTCTCTCTCTCACACACACACACACACACACACACACACACAGAGAGAGAGAGAGAGAGAGAGACAGAGACAGAGACAGAGACAGAGAGACAGAGATAGGTTGTTTTTAAAGGATCTTTAGGTGAGGTCATCCTGGGTTCAGGATAGGTCCTAAATTCGATGAGTGCCATCTAACGACAGAGAGACCATGGATACTGAGACACAGGCAGAAGTATGTTAAGATGGACGTGGAGATCGGCATCGTGTTACCAAAAACAAGGGACATTTGAGCTGTCAAACACTAGAAGCAGCAATCAAGACAGCTTTGACCTTTGGTAGGAGCCCCAACCCCCCTGAAGACATCTTGATTTCGGACTTCTACCCTCTGGAACTGCCAAAGGGCACATTTCTCTTCCCTGGAGCTGGTTTTGTGCTGATCTGTTTTGGCAGAAACAAAAATGCCTGCTGTGTGATTTAAGTGAGTACAGTAGCAATTAAGGACAAAGGTTGTTGCAATCCCAAAGAAGGGGTGACACAGGGTGGGACCTGACACTGGTGGGCTAGATGGAAGACCAAGGGATTTAGAAGGCCCAGACTGCTAGAGTTAGAAGAGTTTAACCCACCCAACACACCCCCCCCCCCTTTCTCAATGCGTTTGGAGGCCAGAAGAGGCTGCTGGATTCCCTGGATGAGAGTTACAGGTCATTTATGAGTTATCTGCCTAACATGGCTCCTCTGGAAGATCAGCAAGTGCTCTTAACTGCTGAGCCATCTCTCCAGTCTGGAGTTTAAACATTTACATTGAGAGGGTTAACAAGTGACAGAGGATTGACCAGAATCAGCAGCAGAGGTGAAGAAAGGGAGCAAGGGGGGGGGGGGGTGGAGGGAACTGCCAGGTACTGGGTCCTGGGAATGGTTTATACCATTTTGTGGTTCTAGGGTCCAGGGTGTGTGTGGAGATCTGAACAGAATTGAAAGTCTTTATATTGAGACTGGAAAATTAAGAGGCCAGGGAGACACGCAAGGATAGATCACAATTACCAATAACCCACCCTAGAATTTATTAATTAGGACAGATCGTGATTCCCGGGCCCATGGGAAATATGTGGGAAGACAAAGAACAAGGCAAAGATTTTGACTTATAAGGGGCGCGTGTTTGTGGGCGGGGCTTGCATGACCACGCCCTGTCATGCATATGGATGAGGGCCGAGTCCTTGCAGGGCGTGTCCCACAGGGCGTGTCTGGGTGCCATGTCGAATATTCGGTTCACCCGTTGTGCCAAGAATCCTAATGCAGAGTGTCTGAAAAGTGTGATGGGAGATTCAGAAGGAAGAGCCAGCCTGACTCCCAGAGATGAGGGTGTGCCGTGGAGGTCGGAGGAATGCTCAAAGGGTGTGAGAGACACATCACAAAAACTTGTCTAGCAGATTGACAAGAATGGAAGATGTTCTAGAATTGACTTTGGAAAGGGGGATGACCAGTTCTCATTTTCCCTGTGAGCCCCAAAAGTCAGAAATGGTGAGATTTTCTCAGGATGGCTCAGAAGATGTATGTGCTCTGTAAGATTTTAGTAATAACTTCAGGGAATTTAAGCCAGAGAATTTTGAGGGGAGGGGGCGAGACTTCAAGACAGGTTTTCTGTGTAGCCCTTACTGCCCTGAAACTTGCTCTGTAGACCAGGCTGACCTTAAACTTAGAGATCCACTTGCCTCTGCCTCCCTAAGTGCTAGAATTAAAGGCCGGAACCATTAACACACGTGTAAACCAGAGCTTTTGAGGTCCTATCTCGGCAGTCAAGAAAAAGACAGGTCAGCAAGAATTCAAAATACTTCTCTTTCTCTTCAGTTAAAAAACAAAACCCCAACACCAAGGAGAGAAGTGCATTATTAATGCATGACAAGAAAATCCTAAAAATGTTCTCTCTATGCGAGGACAGCTGCTCTCTATAATTAACCCTCTTGCACACAGCTTGCTCCTAAGCACCCCAGGCTGTTCTGGGTGAGAAACACCTGGACTTTACAACTGACAGAAAGCCCAGCTGCTGCCCTGGGATTTACTGTGAATTTATGTGGAGCCACACCTTCCTCCTAAGCAGAAATGCCCTGGCTCTCAAATTCCCTCCTCGAAACTTTACTAAACCCTCCTTAAAACTGCAAGGGATTGAGTGTGTGTGTATTTATATATATAAAGAGAGAGAGAGAGAGAGAGAGAGAGAGAGAGAGAGAGAGAGAGAGAGAGAGAGAGAGAGAGAGATGTACGTGTGCAGATTTGTGGGGGTGTTTGTGTGGATGTGTGAATGTAGATGTGCGTGTGTGAGTGTGTGTGTGTATGTGACTGTAAGTGTGTGTGAGTGTGTGTGTATGTGTGTATGTGTGTGAGTGTGTGTGTGTGGGGGGGGGTTGTATTTCCTGTCCTCTCATAACCTGCAGCTCAAGCCTGCATTGCAGCAAGGGCTCTGCTATCTTGGAGCCTCTGTGTTTCCTCTGCCTTGGTTGCTTCTTGTGTGCCTAATTCTCTTCTTAACACAGGCCTCTCTGAAGAAAAAGACTATATAGGCATCTTCCACATAACTACTTGTCATTACACTCAGTTGTAGTCACCAACCAAGCAGAAATGGCCAGAAAACACAGACACATCATCCTTTATTATTCAAGAAGTTAGGGCAAAAACTAACTATGAAGTTTCTGATGCGGGGTAGATCAGGGTTCTCTGACTCAATGATACAAAATAATTTAAGAATGGGCTCAAATGGAAGCTCCAGGATAATTTCATTGTGAAAAGACCCTCCTACCCCACCCCCTGCAGACCAGCTGTGAGTCTCAGCAGCTGCCTAAAGGAGGGAAAGAAAAAAAAAAGCCAGCAAGGAGGTCAGGAAGAAGCAGCCACATGAGGGGGAGGCCCGGAGAGTAGGGGAGACTTAGAGAAAAGACAGAAGGAAGAAAAGACAAAGATGTGCTTTCCTGAATAATTAAAGTGGACAGACTTGCAAAGCTACATGGCCTCAGCCTGGTAAACTACTGTGTTCTGCCTTTTTTTTTTTTTTTTTTTTTTTTTTTTAACAAAACCCACTGTCCTAAGGGTGGTCTTTTGGCCAGGAGACTGACTTGTCTAACTGGAATGTCAGGACTCCACCCTGACCAGAGAGGAGTTCTCAGGAAAGTTCTGAATAGATAAGACTGTCTAGTTGAGCTAGGCATGGTGGTACATGTCTTTAATCCCGGCATACAACATGGTAAGAGCATGTCTTTTTAAAAAGACAATCTATTTTAGGAAACTATGAGCGATTTATCAGACAACAATTTAACAAACACTTTATATTTGCCATGGTTCAAGTTAAGTTTTATGTATCTTATCACATTTTAGCCACATAATTCTCTGACACAAAACTATTCCCACTGTGTCATTACCAGAAAATTAGAGCAGGAGCAAAGTCTAAAGCTGGACATCTGGATTTTTATCTCTATCCCAAGAAACAAGAAACTAATAACGGAACTAGGTGACTCCCATCTTTTGATGAAGAAATCACTCAATCTCATGAAAGGGATAAAGCACAGAAAAGCCTAGAGCATGCTGGTGTTCAGAAGGAAACCTTTGAATAGTTCAACCCTTTTCCCAGACCCCACTCCCAACAAAATAGGACTTGAAACAAGACAAGTGTTAAAATAGTATAGATTTGTAGGACAGAGGAAGAAGAGGAGCTATGGTGCTGAGGCCACATGATATGTCTCCCCCTAAACTCATGTTTACTTCCCAAAGTCACATGTTAAAAGTTTCAAGAGGGTAGTTATCGAGGTAGAGGCCCTGTTGTATTTGTGTTGAGAGAGCTAAAAGATCACCAGGAAGTTAGATTAGATGCAAACACGCGAAGGTCAGTTCATTCTTTTGGACAGGTTTGAACCTGTGCCAAAACCTTATGTTCTGACCCAGCAGAGGGAGTTTGGCCCCAAACTCAGGGGCGAGAGGGTTTTCCTGAGATTTTTTTTCTTAGATTCTTCTTAGACCTGGGCTTTGCCCTCAGTCACTAAATGGTGTTTTCCTGAAATAAAGTTTTGTGATGGTAAATCTATGCCTTCACACTCCATGATTAGATCCTGGTGGCTTTCTACAGAGGAGACCATATTCATACAGATACAGGGCATACTGGGTAGATAGGAGTTAGATATGACCGAGGAAAACTGGACCTTGGTAGCTGTTTTTTCTCTCAGAATGCCCTTTTTGGACATTGCAGTTGTATTCTGGTGGTATCAGAAATCAATACTCCAGGGCAATTCTGCACAGATATTGCACTGGTGGAGACATGAAACCATTAGTCTATCACTTGATTTGGAGTTTGATTCCCAGCCCTGCCACAGGGGTAGGGGTGGGGGGACACAGGATACCAATCTCCCCACCCCCACAAAGCCAAACTAGTAAAACCAAATGGAGAAGGGCAGAGAAAAAAGATTAGCTAGAAGGAGCTATAGTAAGACCCCCTGTATTTGACTTTCAACTAAGCAATAATTATTTGAAGTTAAGAAAAACATTCCATGCTTCCTTGTTTACCCAGGCCAGTCAGAAGGAAGACCTAATTATATTTCCTGGAGGAGCCTGTGCTAGAGAATAATTTGAAAGCATTTATAGGAATTGAAAACCTGCAGACTCATGAAGTTGCTTCCTGTTTGTTAAATCAATTGAACTTCATAAATTTATTCTGAAAGCTTTCTTTCTGTTAAGAGATTGTTCCAAGTTTAGGGCAGAGTGTTAGCCAGCCAGTTGTAGGGTAGGCAGAAGTTTCTATGTCTCATCTCACAGCTGGTCTCAATCACTCAGAGGAGGTTAAAATGATCACTTAGAGGTTAAATAAAAGATAGAAATATACAGTAAAGACGGATTCAGACAAACAAAGCTCTAAATAGTTGACAGTGTATTTAAAAATATACTTAGGCTTCGTAGAGAAAGCAAAAAAAGGTAGAGAAAATCCTTAAGAAAGAAAGTAATAAAAAATAATAAGCCACACGTAAGGATAGAATATGTACAGAGTCTGGATACTGTATGTTATTATGTTGTATTTGAATTTTTTGACTGCAGAGGAAGGATAAAGAAATGCTAGGAAAAAAAAAAAACTCCCACAAACATGTGATTATAAATGCTGCTGGATTAATTCAACCTGTATAGTTTGAAATGCCTTGACTTCAAAATTTATGACAAAAGATGTTTTACTTTAGAGAACAGGTTATGCTTTTGTTTCCACAGGAAATGAGAGGGTATGGATTCATTCTGGGTTAAGAAAAATAAGGTTTGATGGAGGAAGACCCCCTGAAAAATCTCTGATGGCAGCAGATGGCCCAGATGATCCAAGGTTCCAGAGTTCCTCTGTTGTAGTTTCTTCTGAGTTCTGCATCTAGACTAGTTTTAAGGGTGCTGGCTGAGATGACCCAGCATCTCCAGTCAGGACTTAACAGTTACCATAAAATTTCCTAAGGTCCCCCAAAGATAACCAGCACTCCCAGTCAACAGGAAGTAGTCCATAGTCCAAAATGGGCTATGGATATGTATTATTATTTAAGGGGGGATTTGTTATAAGTTGTTATGACAATGGTCAGGAAAAAAGCTAAACAAAGGAGATTAGATTTAGGGATCTAATTCTGAAATGAAAAGGGGGGATATTAAAATGACAGGATAAAATAATAGAATATCGAATCTACTTTAATTCCAAAAAACAACTATTAATCTTATATATTTTACAATATTATGGATTGTAGCTTATTGATACAAACTTAAAGTTAATTTTGTTATGTAATATGTATATTTCTCCTTTTGTTTAGAATATTATGTTTGTGCAGCTCATTTTAAAAATGTAATGTATAATTATAAAACACAGGTTAATAGTCATCTATAATAGTCAAACTTATAGTCATGTTAGTCAGATTTTCTAGATATACAAAGATATATTTCATATAGATAGGCAATCTTCAAATACTTCAAAGACCTACAGAATATGGCATTTAATATGTTTAATAACCTAAGGCATGTCTGCTCCTGGCAACACGAATCTATTTCAAAAAGATGATAAGCATTAAAGAAATTCCATATGGAGTTTACTTCTTTTATAGCAAAAGCTAGACACTTGGCGAGAACTGCCCTTGCCTTGGCTGCTGTCAGTATCATATACAAACTGAACAAACAGGACATAAAAAAAAATGACTGAAGAACTTTGCCAAGACAAGGTGGGATAGTTCTTTAGAATTCCCTGCTTCACAGGAAAGTCTGTCAGATACTCTAGGCCCGTAGGCCAGAGTTGGATGCCCCAGTGTAGCAGAGGAACTTTGAGTGATTGTCCAGGCAGCCTGAGGTCTCTGCTATTAAGTAACATTTCATTCTTCTGGCATCTTTGATGGAGTTGAGGACTAAATAGTTATAGTTTTCCTTAGTTATAATGGAAAGTAAATTAGATACAAAACTTTAAACTCACCAAGATAAGATAGATAATTATTTTCTCTAATATTGTCAAGCACAAATAGATTAAATATTGTTACTGTAATTCTTAATAAACTTTTTGCATATAGTTTTACTATGTAAATGATAAAACCTTTCCTTTTAATCAGAGAAAAATGTAGGAAATGCTGTGGGATAATGCTTTTGTACACTGTAAAGATTTATCACTCAAATTGGTTTAAAACAAAACAAAACAAAACAAAAAAACACTAATTGGCCAGTAGCCAGGCAGAAAATAATAGTCTGGGAAGCCAGACTAGGAGAATTCTGGGAAGAGGGAGGGTAGAGGCAGAGATGCCAGCCAGCTGCTGAGCAAGCAGGACATGTAAAAAGGAGATAACAAACCCTGAGCCACGTGATAAAGCATAAGTAGAAATATGGGTTAATTTAAGTGTAAGAGTTAGCTAGTAACAGCCCTGAGTTAATCGCCAATCAGTATTTAAGTAAACCAATTTGAATGACAAATCTTTACAGTGTTCAAGAGCAATATCCCACAGCATGTAGTCCCTGCTTTATAACTACAAAAAGAATTAAAGAATCAAAACAGTACAGTTTGTGTTTCAGGAGTCAAACCTCCAAGAAACTCCTCAGTTATGAATAAAAAAAATAAGGGGAGGAAGACATAATTACTCCTACAATATGGAAAAGATTTTTATTGTAGATACAAGGGAGAAAGAAGGCGGAGAGAAGAGTCCAGGCTGACCATGGCCAGCAGACTAACCCTGACCATGAGAGGAGATGGGGAGAGAGAGCAAGAGAGGAAGGAGCCAAAGACCAAGAGGCTAAGGGACTTCTGTTTATATATGGGGTTCCAATGTGGGGCTGGAATTTCTGAGTAAAACCTGATAACTTAAAAAGGGGGTTGGAACACAGAAGAACAGAGCTAAGCACAGCTTCTTGGTAGCAGCATTTTCTCAGATGAGCTCAGTTTGCTGGTAGCAAGCAAGGCACAGTTCCTTTAAGGGATGGCTTCCTGCCAGTCAGTGGTGGTGCATGCCTTTAACCTCAGCATTCAGGAGGCAGAAGCTGGCAGATCTCTGTGAGTTCAAGGCAAGCCTAGTCTACACTGCAAGTTCCAGGACAGTCTCCAAAGCTATACAGAGAAACCCTGTCTCACCCCTCCCCCCAAAAAAGATGGATTCCTGGCTCAGTGCTAGAGGCAAAACTGTTTAACTCTTTTCAGAGGTCCTGCTACCACTTAAATGGAATTTATGAGCAGTGAGTGACACACTACTTGGTGGCAGCGTGGACCCCAAACCTTCCTAGAGTTGGGGCAGTAAACACACTTTCTACAGATACCTCTGCCATAAAGCTAAGCTTTCACAGACTATAGAGTGGGGTGGAGCAGCTGCCAAAGCTGCCACGTTGGTCCTAGTCATGCTGCTTAGCAGTTTAAATGTTTATGTGGTCAAAGAGAGAGAAAGAGAGATAGCTAGAGATACACAGTAAGGACATATTCAGATGGAAAGAACCTCTAATGGTTACAATGTTTAAAAATATGTGTATACTTGGGAAAAAAGAAAAAGGAAGGTTCTTAAAAAATAAATAGAATAATAAAAAATATGTCATGTAAAGATGGGAAATACAGAGAGAGTCTGGATCCTATATGTTATTGTGTTGTATTTAGATTATTTGACTGTTAGTGAGCAAATAATAACTGCTAAGAGAAACTAGATTATGAAAACTGGTAGATTCAACCAACCTATATATTTAAAAAATATCTTAACTTCAAAATTTAAGTCAAAAGATGTGTTACTTTGGGGAAAAGGGTATGCTTTTATTTACACAGGAAATGAGAGGTTGTAGATTCATCCCAGGCTAAAGAAAACCAGGTTTGATTGAGGAAGACTCCTTGAAATCCTGACTACAGACATGGAAAAATAAACCTAAAGGAACTACAAGACATGATATATATTTCACTTGCTCAAAAACATCTTTGTCTAACTTGTGTACAATGCACAGTCTATAGTTGTATTAATACTGATGTGGGAATGTCTTTCTGTATGCTGTGAATAAAGGACTGTTTTGGCCCATGATTGGCACCATAGCAGTAGGCAGGAAATAAGAGCATAGGTAGGAGGAGGGCAGAGTCAGACAGATCAATTCATCTGCCCAAGGAAGCAACATGTAAAGGAACACAGGTAAGCCATAGGCCATGTGGCAGAACAGATTAATGAAAATGGACTGAATTAAGATGAAGGAGCTAGCTAGCAATGTGCCTGAGACATAGGCTGATCAGTATAAAATTAATGTAAGTGTCTGAGTCAATTTTTTTGGGAGGGGGGAGTGGCTGCAGGTGGCTCCAGACCATGAGGCTAGTTGGGCCAGAAATCTCATGCTAAAGAAAACCAGGTTTGATTGAGGAAGACCCTTTGAAATCCTGAGTGCAGACATAGAAAAATAAACTTAAAAGAACTACAAGACGTGATTAATGTGGAAATGTCGTTCTGTGTGCTGTAAATATAAATCTTTAAATAAAGGAGCTGTTTTGGCCCATGACAGGCACCAAAAAAAAGTAAGTGGGGAAATCAGAATAGGTAGGAAAGGAAGGTCAGAGTCAGACTGATCAACCCAGCAGCCAAAAAAAAAAAAAAAAAAAAAAAAAAAAAAAAAAAAAAAAAAAAAAAAAAAAAAAAAAAAAAAGTAAGGAACACAGGTGAACCACAAGCCACGTGGCAGACAGATTAATAAAAATGGGTTGAGCTAAGATGTAAGAGCAAGCTAACAATGTTTCTGAGCCATAGGCCAAACAGCATGACGTTAATATAAGCATCTGAGTCATTTCTGGGAGCCTAAGCAGTAGTGGGCGGCTAAAGGATCTGGGGCTACAGGTCTGTGGGTCTAGACCTCTGGCTGCCCGGGATCAGAAACCTCATTGTAACATGTGATATATATTTTACCTGCTCAAAAAAATCATTTTTGTCTTACTTGTATATAATGCACAGTCTATACTTGTATTAATATATATATATATGTTATCTATAAAAGGTTGTGTATTTTCAGAGCAACGAAACCAAACACCAATTAAAAACTGTATGGCCCAGGTGATCCAGCATCCAGAATAGTTTCAAGGCTACTGACTGAGATAATCCAGCCTCACAGAATACTCTAGCCAAAATTTAAAAATTATCCTGATTTTCTCAGGGTCCCCCAAAGATAACCAGCACCCCTGATCAGCAGAAAGTAGTAAGAAAACTATACTCACATTCCCCAAAATAAATTATGAATGTTTGTCATTGTTTAGGGGTTTTGGCTATGAGTTGTTATTGGCAATGGTCAGAAAAAAGCTAAACAAAGTAAATTAGATTCAGGGATCTTGTTCTGAAAAGAAAAAGGGGAGTATAGAAATGGTAGGATAAAAGGGTAGATTGTTGAATCTACTTTAATCCAAAAAACAGCTATTAGTTTTACATTTGTATGCATTTTGGTTTATTGATACAAATTTAAAGTTAATTTTCTTATACCTTATGTATATTTCTACTCTTGTTTAAGGTTTTGTGTTTATTCACTCATTTTAAATGTAACATATAATTAAGAGATACATATCAATAGTTATCTATAATCACAAACTTATAGTCACATTAGCTATGTTTTCAAGGTCATATGGAGACATATATCAGATAGATAGGCAGTCTTCAAATACTTTAAAAACCTACAGAATATGGCATTTAAAATGTTTTAAAAGCTTAGGCAGTGAGACATGTCTGTCTGCTTCTGGCAGCACCAAAATTCAAAAAGAATGATAGGCATTGAAGAAACTCCATATGGAGTTTGGTTTTTTTATGACGAAAGTTAGTCATGTAGACAAAGAAACTGTCCTTGCTTCAATAGCTCACAGTTACTGTCAAAACTGGACCAGCAAGACACAAGAAAAGTGACTGCTGGACTTTATTAAGACAAGGTAGGACAGACCTTCAGATTTCCCTATGTCATAGGAAAGTCTGCCAGGTATTCTAGGTCCATACGCTAAAGATGGATACCCCAAAGTTACAGAGGAACTTTGGGTGACTTCCAGGCAGCCTGATGTCCCTGTCATTAGGTAACATTTCACCCTTCTGGAGTCTTTAATGGAACTGAAGATTAAATAGTTATAATTATAGTTTTCCTTAGTTATAATGGAAAGTAAATTATATACAAAAATTTAGACTCACCAAGATAAGATAAATAATTATTTTCTCTAATTTTGTCAAATGCAAATGGATTGGACATTGTTACTGTAATTCTGTATACAACTGTAATTCTGTTACAGTTGTATACTGTATATACAACTGTTTTGTTGTATATAGTTTTACTATATTAAGGTTAAAAATCTTCCTTTTTAATTGGACAGAAAGGGTAAATGCTGTGGAACAATCCTGAAGCATGATCCTAACTAGTCTTATCAATAAAACCAGGAGTTAGTTATCAGGATAAAACTGAAAGATCAGAGGAGCAGAGGAGAAGCTTCCAGTGACTTTCTACATCTCTGAATCCTCTGACCAAAAGGGCTGATATCCTGTCTCTACCCAGCCTTATCACTTTCTGTTTCCTGTCTGTACAATTCTCTAGACCTTTGTGGTTGACTAGTGGCTAGACTTGCCCTCTGATCTTTAGGCAAGCTTTGTCAGAACACAAACAAAATATCACACAACACAATCCTTTTTTACACCATGAATATGAATTACTCTCATCCGTTAATAAAAACTGACAGGCCATTAGCCAGGGAGGAAGTTAGGTGGGAAAGCCTAACTGAGAATGATGGGAAGAAGGAGGGAGGGATCAGGGAGATGCCAGCTACCCACCAAGGAAGCAAGACATAGGACAGGTAAAGCCAAAAGCCACATGATAATACATAGATTAATAGAAACTGGTTAATTTAAATGTAAGAGTTAGATAGTTCCAAGCCTGAGATATCAGCCAAGCATTTATAAATAATATTAAGCCTCTGTGTCAGTTGAGATCAAATGGTTGGGACAGGAAACTGTCTATTTATAGATAAGTTAATAGGCACCTTAGTTAGCCATTTGTCCTGGCTTTCTGAAGTCTAACACCCTCCAAAGTCTCAATTGTGGGCATACCCAGTCTTCATTATCACATTTTGTTATTGGTTTCCAGTCTCATGTGTCACTATTTATACAAAAGTTGGAAACATAACCAAGTTTAAGTACTTACGTTTGAATATAAATAGAAACAAGCCAGTGACACACTTTCTCTAACAAAGCCACACCTCCTAGTAGTGCCACTCCCTTATGAGATTATGGGAGCCAATTACATTCACACTACCAAGCAGGGTCTCACCCTGAACCCCTGGCTAGTCTAGAACTTGCTATGTAGTCAGGCTGGTCAAACACAGAGATATCTTTCTCCTTTTTTCTTACATTACTGCTTGTTACTTTCTCACATATACTTAAACACACAGGAAATTCTCCCAAAGCTAGCTCCTTATTTACCTCTCTAGGTTGTTAAGGTCCTTAAAACAGGGTTCTAACTACAAGGCTAAGAGCTCTCTCCTTGGTGCTGGACAGATGTAGGTGATCTTTGCTTAGTCAGGAGACTTCAGGCCTTTGACATTTCAGCTTCTGTGTATGTTCAAGAAAACAGTCCTTAGTCTAAGAAATTCAAGTTGTGCTCATAATTCAGTTCTTGGTACACAGATGGCTCAGAAATGGTTATTCAGCTGTGTGGGGTGGTACATACCTTTAATCCCAGTACTTAAAAGGTTGAGTAAGGTGGTTCTCTGTAAGTTTAAGGCCAACCTGGTCTATATCATGTGTTCCAGGCCTGCGAAGGAGGGCTACCACATAAGTCAAACCATGCCTCAAAAAGTAAATGGAAAAAAAAAACATTAACATTAAAATCTCAGGCCAGAATTTGAACTTTATGAAAGTCCCAGCTGTGAGGTGGACCTAGGAGGGGTTAATAATCAACTCTGGCAGTTTTCTTTTCTGTTTATTTTTGGCTAAGAATGAGAAATATGTACCTTGTACTTTGCTTTAAAGATCTGCCAGTTATCTGGGTAAACAAGTGAAGAGCATTAATAGTTCAGTTTCAAAGCACTGGAGCAGCAATTCTTAGCATCTGAACTTTCTAAGGAAGGTCAGCAGCCCCCATTTGCTGATTCAGTGGGCCTGGGGCAGAGTCTGAGCATTCTGCAGTTTACTATTGCTACTTGCTCCCAAGTACTGCCAAGTCTCTGTGTTGATAAGTCTCTCCTTGACCATACTTTGGTCAGGCTCTACTGAGCTCCCCTGAAACAAAGCTGACCTTGGCTCCTGGTCCTCTCTTACAGAGTGTAGCTTTACCAAGACTCCTGCCAAGCCAGAATCCTCCACCCTTGATAAGTGATCACCCTCAATGCTTGAGGTTCCTCCTTCACTGTCCCCCAAGTTACATCTGAGCACCCTGTCCCTTACTCTGTTTTTCTTAATTTTCATCCATTGAACCCCCATCCCCATAAATCCCATTTTTTGCTGTATTGAGAGTTAAAGCCAACCCCTCTTTCCTATTGCAAAATCCTATTGAGCAGTGGTCCTCACACATAAAAGCAATGGTCCCTGAAAAAGTTTACATCTTCATTGTGTCAAGTGTCACTAACCTAAAAAACACCAAAAAATATTTGTGTGTATGTGTGTGTGTGTGTCAGAGTTTGGGTGTGTACAAGATAACCTGGGGTGTCGATGGTCACCTTGTTTGGTTCTTGTTTGCTGCTGCATACCCCAGACTGGGTAGCCTTACTCTGACTGTACTGAGTTTGGGGACCCCATCTCTGGTACTCATGGCAAGGGCTTTAACCACTGAGCGGAGTAGCTCCCCGGCTTCCCTCCCTTCCTTCCCTCTCATAAGACTGGAGCCCAATACCTAGCTCACAAAAACATTTCAGTCTTGGCTCCTTATCAAACCTATTTCTGTGCCTGTGAAATCTGGATATGAATTATCACAGGGCTGAGTTATAAAAGCAAAAATCTGGCACAGCATTTGGTAAAAGTCAATTGAATTTTATTCATTTTGGGGGGGAGTGGGTCGACAAAGCCTGGGGTCAAGGTGGCTAATGCAGAGCAAGAGATTAAGTCTTTACTCTGTGCAGCCCTGCTGGGCCAGTTTGGGCCTGGAACACACCGCCTACATTTGCCAGCTCTAGTCCCAGCGAGGACGCGCAGGCGCAGACCCGCTATGGCCCACGCTTTCCGCGCATGCGTCCTCAGGCGCGCTGCTCCTTGTGGCCCGCTGGCAGAGTAAAAATGGCGGCGGCGGCGGCGGCGGCGGCGATGCGGGCGGTGGCGGCTGGGGCGAGGCTCGGGGTTCTCTTTTGTAGTCACCGTCCCACGATCCGCAGCCTTTGCAGCCAGCCGGTTTCTATAAACGAGCGCATCGACAAGAAGCGCCGAGCCGCGCTGCTGGGCGGAGGCCAGCGCCGCATCGACGCGCAGCACAAGCGAGTGAGTCCAGGGCGCCCGCGCGTCCCGCCCCTCCGCCCTGGCCTATCACGGTGCGCCGGGCTCACGGCGCCCAGGGCCTCCCAGCCAATAGGCATCGTGCCTGGGAGGGGCACGGCGAGAATTTTCACCCGGAGAACCTAGGACCCCCTGGGAGTCAGGAGTGGATGTGTATCTGTGTGCTTAGCATGGTCCCCAAGTAGCGGTGGGCACTGATGGATGGATGGATGGATGGAAATGACCGGTCTCCAGCAGCGCTCCACCTCAGCAGCTGTGAACTTTTGGGAAAGTTAGTCTTTAAACAGAATACGGTCTCCCACCTCTTGTTAGAGTAAAATTGCACCATTAATCGGCAGTAGGCTCTCAACGTAAGAGATCCGTGCTTCCTGAAAGAGTTGTGGCAGGTTTTTGTTTTTTCTTCCACTATGGCGAGCAATACGACATGGCACATAGTCTTAGAAATAGCTTGGTTATAGTCACATTAACTTGATGGGGGGGGGGGTGTCTCCATGCATGCAGGAACCTTGTGACACCTGTAACTGAGGAAGTCAGATCTACCTCTTGAGAGTTTCGCATGTGTCAATCTACTGGGTAGGAAGGAGGCGCACTTCCAGTCTGGCTGGAGTGGGCAGCCGAGGCACTGACACACTGCCTGGATTTTCATGTGAGATTCACAGTGGAGTTTTAGAGATAAGCTGGGGAGGCCATTTAGCAGCAGAGGAATCAAGTTGGAAGAGACTGACCCAAGACTTGAAGCCAGACTTGCCCAGTGTGTCCTTGATTCATGTGTGAGTCCCAGACATGAGAGCTGGGGAGTTAGCAGGAAGGGGCCTAAGGAAAGTGATCCATGTGAAGAGACACAAGTTCTACACAAGTGTGGCAAAGCTGCGCCCCCCCCCCCCCGGGCGTGGTGGTATTGTACCCATGTCAAGGGACCCTCAAAGACCACCAGGGAGCTGGATTCCAATGCAACCACATGAGGGTCAGTTTATTCTCTTGGGCAGGTTCAAACAAACCAGGCCCAAACCCTATGTTGCAACTCAGCAGAAAGAATTTGGCCCTGAGCTCAGGGGTGAAAGGGCTTTTTTTTTTTTTTTTTTAAAAATAATATATATATATATTTTAAATATATATTATATATATGTATATAATATATATATAAAGAAAACATACATAAGTGGGGTGTTACCAGTCTTGGCATTTCAGGATTGACTAAAGGGGTATGGGATACAGTAATCCCTAGAAACTATTGGCTAAACCTTTGGCAGGAACCCAAGCTTTGAATCTACTGGCTGAATTTATGGCAAGAAACCAAGTTTTGAATCTATTGGCTGTCAGGCTCTTTCCTGAGATTTCTCCTAGTTTGCTCTTAGACCTGGGCCCTGCCCTCAGGCACCGAATGGTCTTTCCCTGAGATAAAGTTTTGTAAGAGTAAATCTATGGGTGTGGTTTTTAGAGACAGGGTTTCTCTGTGTAACAATAGCTCTGGCTGTTCTTGTACTTGCTATGTAGACGAGGCTGGCCTGCCTACCATTGCCTCCCAAGTGCTGAGATTAAAGATGTGAGTTGGGTTTTAAATCTTGGTCAAATGTTGATTTGTCCTGAGTTTCTATTTGAAAACCCCCTAGCGATAACAATTCCTTCTTGACACTTAGGAATGTCAATGTGGTTGGAAGGTTTGTGGTGAGCAATACTCTCCCTCAACTCTCCTGAGCTCTTGGTGAAGGACCAGTAAGTTTCCTGGAAAAGCCTGGGACCTGTTGCTCAATTCCTCCCGAAACATTGGCCCACTCCCTGGGCAGATCTGATGCTCTTAGGCCTGGAGAGCGGTTTTTGGCTGTCAGAGCTAATTTAGTTGGGAGGCCAATTTGTGCTATGATTAAGTAAGTTTTTTTGTTAGTTCCAGAAGACAGATTTCCTAGCAGTGGACCAGAAAGTATGACTATTTTAAAATCTATCCCTACCTATATCCCTAGCTGTTAGGTTGCTTTTCCCCCCAAAGTAGATTTGTTTCCCACATGTCCTTGCTTTTCACAACTTTTCTAAACTAATTTCAAAGGGTTTTTTATTTGTTTGTTTATTGTGTATAAGTGTTGTTTTGTGGCCCAGAGGGCTAAGGACTTTATCGAGCATCGAGGTTTTGGGGGCCTGAGAAGTGGAGACTCTTGGATTGATGGCTTCAACTTCATCTGTAAGAAGTATTTGATTTTGAGATAGGATCTCATGCAGCCCCAGCTGGCCTTGAATTTTCTACATAGCCAACGATGACCTTCTGATCCCTCTGCTACCTCCTCAGCTCTGGGAGGATAGGCATTCACTACCATATGCAGTCTATGCAGTACTGGGAATTGAACTCAGGGCTTTTGCACATACTAGGCAATCCCTCTACTAACTGAACTGTATCTCCAGCCATTTTCTTTTCTCTCTGTCTTTAAAGCAAATGCCCTCTCCCTTCAAACAAAGTCCCCACTACTCTTTGCACCTCCCTTTCTACTCAGCAGCTCCCCACTACAGGGTCTTGGCTCTGCCAGCTGTGGTGCCTTTAAGCAGGGATTCCCATTTATGAGAGAAGAGAGAGCCCTTGTGAAGGCAGAGGAGAAACAAACAGTGCCTGGGGGTGAAAGCTGAGAGATGAGGGAGGGGGTTGTGCCTGTGACTCTCTGACCCTCTCTAAGCCTGCTTTCCTTTTCTTCCCCCTTCCACTGCAATCCAGGGTCAGGCTCCCTTTACCCCCACTCGTCTCCACCTTTGTCTCCCCCCTTTGATTTACCTTCCACAGGCAGGTGGTTCCAGAGCCCCCCATCACCCTAATTTTCTGGCTGAAACCAATTCTATTAATATCACTTGTCTCCTTTGGGCAGGACAGATTGAAGTCTTTTACACAGGGCAAAAGGCCTTCCTGCTAAGGCATCTTACCTACCTTAACTTGGTCTGCGCTGGCATCACCAACTGATCTTTTGTTGTAGGGAAAGCTAACTGCTAGGGAGCGGATCAGTCTCCTGCTGGATCCCGGCAGCTTCGTGGAGAGTGACATGTTTGTGGAACACAGATGCGCTGACTTTGGAATGGCTGCTGATAAGAATAAGGTATCTTTATCTGTTGCCACGGTGTGAACACTTCCTGTGGCTGGCTGGCTTTCCCACCAGAGCAAAGAGTTGACACAGCTTTTGTCTCAATTGCACTGGAGAATCACTGAGGGGCTTGTGGGTTCCTGAGCTTTACTGTTGCCTGCAGATGAGTGCGGGTGGACTGCTTATACTTCCTGCAGTGTAACTCCATCCAGTTTCCAAGGTGCTGGTTGTGGGTTCCATTTTTCATCAAACAGATTGACAAGTTTGGAGAAAGGATCATGGATCATCAGAGGATCATTGCAATGGGTTCTGAGATCCAGGACCTCGTCTAAAAGAAGTTGGAGGCTAGTTGTTGCTTTTAATACCACTTAAGTTTAAGCCTTATGATTAAGTGGTTTTTCTTTTGTTTCTCCAGACAAGGTGTCCCTATGTGACCCTGGCTATCCTGGAACTTGCTCTGTAGAGAAGACTGGCCTCGAACTCAGGCCTCTGTTTCCCAAGTGCTAGGATTAAAGACATGCATTGCCATTGTCTGGCTTATGTTTAAATGTTTTCATTGTTTATGTGTAGCCCAGGCTGGCCCTGAACTCATGGTCCCCTTGGCCTTAGCCCCCTAAGTGCTGAAATCATAGGAATGCATCAGATATAGCTGGCACCTCTGAATCTTTGAGGTTAATAAAGCCAGATTGTTTCTCATGGGTTCATGGAACTATTTGTGTTGACTTTTGGTTCAGTTTTCTGCACTTCTGCTCTCTGTGACCAAAGGTGTGTACTTGGCAGGCTCTGTCTGAGCCATGATGGGCACACTGGTGTCTGAGTTTCTATGAAAAAGAGTGAGTTTGAGTAGAGATGTATGATGTTGGACATGCTGCTGTGCAAGCTCTTACTCTCTCTTTTTGAGGGTCTTACTGTGTAGCTGAGGCTGGCCTTGAACTTGTAATGATTCTCCCATTCTAATTTTGGCTTGGATTCTAGGCAGCCACTGAGCCCAGCTCTGCTATGTTTCCTTATGTGTGCCTCTCAGAGACAGTGCCCTTGGTGGCTCTGATAACCTCACAGTTATGTTACCTTTCTCTTTAAATTTTTATTTATTTATTTTGGAGTGCTGGGGACTAAATCCTGCTTTGGTTTTTATTTTAAACGTTATTCAGACCTTAGAAAATTTGCTGTTTTGTCTGTTTTCCATTAAGGCATGATGCCAAGTTCACTATAAACAAGTATCTGGGCCAGGCAGCTGTGACACTTGCCTTTAATTCTAGCACTGGGGAAGCAGAGGCAGGAGGATCTCTGGGAGCTGGAGGCTAGCCTGGTGTACAGAGTGAGTTCCAGAACAGCCAGGGCTACACAGAGAAACCCTGTCTCAATAGACAAACAAACAACAACAAAAAAGCATTTGGGGTTTTTGATCTTTATTTTTCCATTTCTCTGGTAGTTTCCTGGAGATAGTGTGGTCACTGGCCGGGGCCGGATCAATGGAAGATTGGTTTATGTCTTCAGCCAGGTATGTCCTAACTCCAGTCAATGACACCAGGAACTAAACATGGGATAGAAAACAATTGGGAGAATGAAGTCTGCTCATCGTTTGGGGCTTGGTAGAGGATCCAGATACAGCCTGAGTGGAAAAAATTGACTCTTAAAAGTCCAGGCCCCTGAGCTCTGGGATTTTTTTTTTTTGAAAGTATCCAAATATATTTTTTGAAGTTTCATCAAGGCAGATGGAGCTGGCATACACTGAGACCCAAGGAGGACCCTGTAGGTAGATAAATCTGTCATAGCCAAATTACTTTTGAAATAATTACTATTTTATGCATGGGAGTGTTTTGGCTGCAAACATGTTTCTGCACTATATGCATGTCTGGTGTCTAAAGGGGCCAGAAGAGGGCATCAGAATTCCCTGGAACTGGAGTTACAGATGGTTATAAGCACCAGGTTAGTGCTGGGAACCAAACCTGGGTCCTCTAGAAGAGCAGCCAGTTTTCTTAACTGCTGAGCCATCTCTCCAGCCCCGTACATCTAAATCTTAATCTTCAGAAGCTGTGCATTACCTAACATGGTGGAGAAGAATCAAGGTTCTTACTGAGTGACTGTAGGATAGCATGGCCTGGGTTACCCAGGTGGCCTAATGATAGCTCAAGGACCCTTAAAAAATAGAAGAGAAAATCTGGGCAGTGGTAGCATACGCCCTTCACCCCAGCATTTGGGAGGCAGAGGCCGACTGATTCCTGTGAGTTTGAGGCCAGCCTGGTCTACACAGGGAGTTCCAGGACAGCCAGGGCTACACAGAGAAACCCTGCCTCAAACAAACACAAAACAGAACAAAAACCAGAAGAAAGGTCAGAATAATGCAGCTTGAGGAGGATTCCACTGCGGTGTCGGGCTTTGGAAATAGAGAGGGATTCTCTGACGGGAGGATGGGAGCCAACTCGAGAAGCTCAGGAAAGGAAACAGGCTGCCCTTGAAACCTGAGAGGTCGCAGGCCTGTTGACCTTGGTTCAACAGCACAGAAGGTGAGAGAATACAAGTGTGTTGCCTTCAGCCCATGAACTTGAGTTAATGTGTTACAGCGGCAATAGAAACAGGATATTCTGTGTGCTCTTTCATAAGAGATTTTTCTACTATTGGGTTTGCCAAATGTTGAAGATCACTTTTTTTTTTTCTTTCAATTTTTATGAGCTGGCTGGGAAAAAAATTAATAAAAAAGGAAGCATGGAAATGAAGAACAAAGAATGCTACTGTGTTTTCTGGCCATGATAAAGCCAGTACAGAAATTCAAATTCATCCTATTTCTGAGTTCCTTCTCTGCTCATGGAATAAGTGGGAGTGGGGAAGAGATGGAGATGACGGAAGACAGGCTTTCATTCTGAGGATGCCAATTTATAGATAGAATGGGGCAGACCAGGTAAGAAAGGTACCAGGCAAATGCCTTGGACTCACAAAGAAGAGTCTTCCCAGCTTTGCGGGAGCCAGTAGGGAAGGTGGGCATTTGAAAGAGGCTGGATACTGGACTTAGGGTGTAGTGAGCCAGCATTTTCAATCTGCTCTCCAGGGTACTGACACAGGTGGCTTTTCTGGGGTGTTTCTGTCTCCCCCCCCCCCCCCCCCCCCGAAAAGTATCCTTCTTCCCGTGTTCATTATGGAGAGGGGAGGAGCCAGAAGGGCTTATTCAGTACCAAGGCTTCTAATCTCTGGGTTTTGTCCTGGTCTTTGCCTTCTTTTAGGCCCGTGACCTGAGTCTGGATATCTGTCTATTTCTCCTCTCAAGGGGAAGAAGGAGCCCTTTGAATTCATTTAACATAAACTCACTCCTGCTTTAATACCCCCCACTTTTTCCTTGCTTCCTCCTTGATGGCCCCCTCTGCAGGTGTGTGCTTCCATTTCCTTCCTCCTGATCACATGGGGCTCTAAGAGCTTCAGTTCCCCTCAGCTGGCCTGTTGCTGTTGTCTTCATGCTTATAAGATGCCCCTCGTGTGCCTGTATTAGACACAGGGATGGGGGACTCTGGTTGCCTTCCATCCCCTCCTCCCTTTTCAGAATCCAACAAGCCATCTGGAAATGGCAGTGTCTGTTTGATACTGATGGAATCAGATGACAGGGTTAATCCTGCTTGAATTACTGTCTCAGAGCTCTGAGCCATCTTTTGTAGAGCAAAGGCTAAGTAAGTCTTTTGCCCCTGATCTTACATAAACTCTCTTTAGGATATTTTTTATTGACTATCCTGGGAAACAATCTATGAGTTTTTCTTCTGTTTTTCTCAGCATGTAAAATGTCTTTAACAATGGTGAGTTTCTCATTTTTTTTCTACTGGGTCTTCAGCTCTGCCTGGTTATTATATTTTACCTGCTTGCTTAACTGTTTTTCTTTTCAGGATTTTACAGTTTTTGGAGGCAGTTTGTCAGGAGCACATGCTCAAAAGATCTGCAAAGTAAGTGTTTAATATTAAAATAAACTCAGTGCTAATCAGTTTGTGTGGCACACACTGAGTATTAGGTGTTATAAATTGAGCTGGGTATGAAGAATTAATTGCACATTTGCCCAAGATGTGGTACCAACTAGCAGGGAGTCTTAGTTCATTTTTAAACTACTATTGTACTGTCTTCTTGACCCTGATAAAGTCTATACCCATACTCATTCTGCCTCCCCACCCAACCCATGTTTCCTTAGCTCCTGGTCCCCCTGCCCAAGTGGTGGGATTTTATGTGTGAACCCATTCTACAGGAAACCCTCACATGTCTCCACGCATAAAATAGCATTTCTGATTCTGGGCTTGGGGGCTGGAGAGATGGCTCAGTAGGTGTGAGTGAATGTTTTCACTTGGTGTGAAAACAAAAGGACCTAATGTCAAGTCTCCAGAACTCACATAAAAACCAAGCATGACCATATATGCTTGTAACCCTAGCTTTTGGGAGTAGGAAGATTCTGGCAGCTGGCTGACTGTTGGACCTAGTCAGAACAGCGAGCTTTGGCTTTTGGAGAGATCCTGTCTCAAAAAATAAGATTGAGGGTGATGGAGGAGGGCATCCGACATTCTCCTCCGGCCTCTACCTGTGAGGACTGGAAGCATTGAAAAGAACATTGCAGTATATATTCTTCTTCATCCTCTTCTTATTATTTTGAGACAGGGTTTCTTTGAATAGCTCTGGCTGTCCTGGACCAGGCTGTAGACCAGGCTGGCCTTGAACTCAGAGATCCATCTGCCTCTGCGTCCCAAGTTTTGGGATTAAAGGTGTTTGCCACCACACCTGGCTCATTAACATTCTTATTAGTGCTTTAAATATAAGATTTAGTAGTGACTAGATAACTGGTGTAATTCAAAGGAGGCTCAGTAATCATATTCATGAAGTTTAGCAACTTTAATGGGACAGAAGCGTCTGGTTTCTATTAATGGCAAAGGGCACATGTGTGTGTTTATAAGTGAAGGAGAGTTACATATTGGCTAAGCAAATACAAATGAAAATGTAAACTTTTTCCAAATCAAGTTCCTAGACCACTGTCCTAGGGTTTTTAAGCTGTGAAGAGATCCCATGACCATGGCAACTCTTATAAAAGAAAACATTTTATTGGGGTTTGCTTATATTTTCAGAAGAGGTTTAGTCCATTATCATCATGGCAGGGAGCATGGTGACTGCAGGCATGTTGCTGGAGAAATAGCTAAGAGTCCTCCATCTTGCAGGCAACAGGAAGTTGACTGACTCACTCAGCAGTATTCCAAGCATAAGAAACCTCAAAGGCCGCACCTACAATGACACACTTCCTTCAACAAGGCCATAACACTCCAACAAAGACACACCTCCTAATAGTGAAACTCCCTGTGAAATTTTAGGGGCCAGTTACATTTAAACTGCTACAACTTCCTATCTGTTCACAGCCATCTTGAGATTCTGTGAATCCCAAGAATAGAATTTCAGAACTAGGCAGAGAGTCCAGGTGTTAAAATGTAAAGGCAGGACAAAGATTGTATGACAGTATTTTTTTAAGGCTTATTTCATTGTGCGTAAGTGTTTGCCTATATATGTCTCTGTACTGTATGTGCCTGGTGCCTGCAGAGGCCAGAAGAGGGTATGAAGAGGGTATTTCATCCTTTAGAACTGGAGTTACAGATGATTGTGAGCCACCATGTGGATGTTAGGAATTGAATCAGGGTCTTCTGCAAGGGTAAGTGCTCTTAACCACTGAGCCATTTTCTAAGCCCCTGGATGAAGGTATTTTAAAAAACGGTCTAGAGCTGACTTTTGAGCTTTGTGATAGAGTACTTGCCCAATGTGAGCAGGCCTTGGAGTCACTTCCTAATTCTGCTGATGAAGAAACATGAACACAAACAGAAACACAGACGCCAGCCAAAAAGCCCCCAGACACAGCCCCACCAGGCTGAGATGAGCTGAGGGGTAATGCTGGTGTAGCTGGTGTTTGGAGAACTTGTGATGACACACGTAAACGTGTTTTATAAACTCTCTGGGACTGTAGGGATGTTGTACATGAAGCTGTCAGACCCAGGAGGAAAATCTGTCATAGTGTACCGACCTCCATGTATGGGCCAATGTGCACTTTCATAAACAGACTTCTGTTCCTTTCTGTCTTGTCATAACCATACCTGAATGGAAGAGCAAAAATCATAAAGCCAGCACAGCTGCTTGACAAAGATCCAGCAAAGCTGAGCCTCATGATGGCTGCCATGCCACCTTTGGATTTCATCTTTACCTGTTGCATACTTAAGGCACTCTTAATATTTGTACAATTTGGGGATATTGGGTTGATGGAAAATTTCTTATGGATCAAGTATGGCATGCCTTCTCCCAGGAATGCTGCTTCTAAGCTTCCCTAGGACAGTCCTGAACATAGACCCCCCCCCCAACCTTCCAATTGTAGGGAGATATCCTCATCTACTTGAAGGTCTGTCTTCCTTATGCCTTGGAGGTTGTGACACACATAAAGAAGCCGGAGGTCTCTTTATGAGACTGTGAGACATTCTTGAAACATCTGTCCCTGTACTTACTCAGGAACAAAATAATCAAAACAAAGTCAACTCAAAAAGGTCAACAAGATTCAGTGGGCTAGAGGAGTTGGCCACAAGTCAGATTACCAACCCAATCCCACTATGTACTTACAGGCATATGACATATATAGTAGCAAAGTTAGATTAATTGAAGTTACCTCTGCCCTACACAGAGACTGGTACTGATGGGAAAAGAATGATGTAGAAAGATGATACACGTATGAGATATCAGGACCTCCCTTTAGAAAAGTTAACACATGCAGAACCGCCATGAATGATGTCTTATGACCAAGGAACAGCAGAATGCCAGGATTAGACATACAAATAAATTCTATACATTATAAACATTGTATTACGCCAAAATTTACATAATAACTACAGCAGCTTTGGCCTGAGGATTTTTCTTGAGCGCTCTGACCATTAAGAGTTAATAATACACTGCCGGAGGCATGGCACGGTGCCTGGGCTGGCTTGAAGACTTTGTTTTGGTCTAGTGTCCTTGAAGCAGCCAAAGCTTCCAGCCTGAGAACAGCCTGTCATATGCTTCCAGAGTCTTAAAAAATGGGTTATGGGTTAATGACTAAAACTGATAACTGTTCATTAATGATGTCAAAACTTGAGGGAAAATGATTTCAAATAGTAACTCTGTTCTGACACAATTTGTCAATGTCGACTAAAAGATGAGCAAAAAAGTGACACACATGTCCAAAAGCGTTACGGAACATCACAAATGTACCCCTGCTTACTAAATTCTATATAAATAAAGAAGCACTCTGCTGCTAATCAGTCAGGCTACAAGATTCTCCCAATCACCATGGTCTGGCTCACTCCTTCCCCCACCAACTCCTTACATCCTCTGCCGGGACCGCCCACCACCGGGGATGGCTCCCAGCATCTGGCTTCCCCCGTCTATCTCTCCTAAAAAGAGACTAAGAAGTGTCCCATGACTGATTCTTCCCTGTTACTGCTCATTCATCCACTCATCCTTAGACCCTGCCCTCATCTGGAGCTGGACTCTGACACCGGCTACCATCCATGTGTCTTAGGGGTCACTGGGGATAAAGGTGGCCACTGAAGAGAATCATGGCTCCGACATAGCACTCTGAGCCTCTTCACTTCTACTAATGCAAAACCAGTGATTTTTGTTGGGTGGCTGGTCCTTTATTTTCCATAAGTTATCCAGGCCGACACCCCCCCCCCACACACACACAAAAACAGAGTGTGAGGTGTGTTGGCCTGTGTGTGTAGATACAGCACAATTTTTAGGATCTGGTTCTTACCTATCATAGTGGGTTCTTGGGGATCTAACTTGGGTCTCATCAGGCTTGTGTGCTAAGTGATTTTGTGACTGGCCTGCCTGACTGTGAGGAATGTTTTAAAGGAGCAGTTCTCAACCTGTGGGTCATGACTCCCTTGTGTGTTGCATATCAGATATCCTACATATCAGATATTTACATTGTGATATAACAGTAGCAAAATGAAGTAGCAACTAAATAATTTTATAGTTGAAATTCACCACAACATGGAGAGTTGTATTGAAGGGTTGTAGCATTAGAAGGTTGAGAACCACTGTTCTTAAGTGACACCCATGCGTGCCTCTTCAGCTACTAGGCTTTTCCAGGGTTCTCCTGCTGGGAGAGAAATGGCAGAAGCCCTAGAATCATCCAGAGGAGCAACTTGTCCCCTGGAGAAAGATTCACAGCCTGTCAGATGGCCTTGTAGGAGAGACTAGGAGCTGAGTCGGGGACAGGGACCACACCTTATGGGATATTCAGTTGTGCATACCTATAAGTATGTAGACCCTCCTCATGCCAGGGTCCCTGAAGATGGCCTTGTGGGGGGGGGGGCGTGGACTCTGGATCCCTTTGTCTTCTTCCTATGTGGTCACATTGATAAATCTCCCTTTTCTGCTTTTCAGTATTCATTTGGTTCCATTAATGGGCTCATTGAGGATGGGTGCTGGGCCTGGCAAATTGGGGCACAGGCCGTGGCCACTCAGTGTGGTGCCATTTGACTGACCAGGCCATCTATGTCCTTGGCCCAACAAGGCATTTTTTCATTGCTGTTTTTGGTAACCAGGGCAGATGTCTCATGAGATTTTCTATACCGTTTTAGATCATGGACCAGGCTGTAACAGTGGGGGCTCCAGTGATCGGGCTGAATGACTCCGGAGGTGCCCGAATCCAAGAGGGAGTAGAGTCCTTAGCTGGCTATGCGGACATCTTCCTGGTGAGAAACCTGTTAATAGAGTGACGTCTGTATTCTGGTACCTGACTCTCCTCATTGTCCCTTGACCCATCCCACCTCTGCAGTGTCTGGTGTCACTGCCATTGTGGGGTGGGTGAGGGGTGGATGATAGGCCAGATGGACTGCAGAACCTGCTCCTTTTTTTTTTTTCCTTTTTTTTTGATAGATGGCCAATTGTTGGATAAATAATTAGTTCAGATCATTCGTGAGGAGAAAATACGTGGAAATATTTTCTTTTTTCTTTCTCTCATTTTTTTTTAAAGTAAGAGAGTCACAGTAAGGAATGTTACTATAAACTACTAGAATTAGAAGTTGTTAAGTGCTCTTTTTAAGATTATGGATTATTATGCAAAATTTAAACAGTAATACAAAGAAGAAGAAATCTCTTCATACCAGAGGCCCTTGGGAGAACATCCTTTCATACCTGCTTTATTTGACTATGAACTGTATTATGAGAGAGACGGGGAAGGTAGCCTAATAGAGACAAGGGACAGATACAGTTCCAGTCAGCCCAGGGCTGTGCTCCCACCCCATTAGAATGACAGTTTCTGGTCTCTTCCTCCGCTGGATCCTCACAGTTTGACCCTAATGGGTTTCAGTGGGATGGATGTCTTTGAGTTTGTCTTTTGGAGTTTGCTGAGCTTGGATATGAACATTTGTATCTTCCATCAAATCTGGGAAGTTTTGGTTCATATTTCTTTTGTTTCTCCTGGGTTCCTGTGGTATACATGCTGATCCTTGATGCCTTCCCATGGTTCCTGCAGGCTTTGATCATGTTTTCATTTCTTAACATGGGTAAATTTTTTAGTGGTTTCATATTTAGGTTCCCTGATCTATTGCTTTCTGTGACTAAATTTTCTACAGAACCATCCAATGACTATTTTATTTCTTTTATCATTTAGAATTTCTGCTTATTGATAATTTCTGTCATGCTGTTCTTATTTTGTTCAATGTTTTTCTAATTTCCTTGAAGTTTTTTCCACTTTAATCCAGGCAGGAACTCCCTCTCATGCATGTCCAGAGTTTGCCTTGTTTAAGATTCTGGTGATGCCTGCCTTTAATCCCAGCAATGGGGAGGCAGAGACTGGTGGATCTCTATGAGTTCAAGGCTAACCTGGTCTACAGAGTGAGTTCTAGGATTGCCAGGGCTTTTACACAGAGAAACTGTCTCAAAAAAAAAAAAAAAAAAAAGATGTTCTTGGGTCCCAAAATGGGCAAGGGTCAGAACAAACTGTCCTTTTCCCTTGTAATAGGAAAACTGAGTCTATCTGAATTTAAAGAAAGGCCACCTCTGTGCTGGCCCCGCAGCTTTCAGAAGCAGCAGTCATGGTGAAATACAAGTCCTGGCTTGTATTTTAATATCTATTATATATATTATAATAGTTATATATATTATAATAGTTGTTTCTCCTCCCCCTCCCCCACACCAAGGCCTGACACAGCCGTATGTAGCCTAGGCTAGCTTAGAAGTCCTGAACCTCTTGTCTTCTTCTCCCAAGTGCTGTACCCCACCACACGTAGCTACATGTATGCCATTATATTTTGCTTACATTAATCTCCACCACTGATTTTTATTTTGAGTGTTCAGTGATTGCTTCTAGGTTGTAATGAGTATCTTAACACAATTTCTTTAAAAAAAAAATCATTACATTTATTTGTGGGGTGTGTGTGTACATGTGAAGAGGACAGTGTATGGGAGTGACTTCTGTACATCTATCATCATGCGGGTCCTGAGGATGGAACTCACATGGGTCCGCCTCACGACGTGTACCTTTACACACAGCCATCTTACCTCATCAGAATCTATTTCAAATCAACAGTGGTATGAGGGTGACTTTCCTTCAATATACATTTTTCCCCCTTTTGTGTTGTGTGTGTCAAAGCATAAGCCCAAATACAGTGTTATAATGATTACTTTATTCTTTATTTTTTAAAAACTGATTTTTAAGGATGTGTGTGTGTGTGTGTGAGTCTGTCGTGTGTGTACAGATGCCTACAGAGGCCAGAAGATGGTGCAATGTAGCAAGCTTTCTTGTCGGACTATCTTTGCATCTCCACACCACAAAGAATCACACAGAGACTTATTAATTATGAAAGCTTGGCCATTAGCTTAGGATTGTCCCACTAAACTATTGTGTTTTTATTAATCTATGGTGCGCTGAGAGGCTCGGTTACCTCTACTCTGTGCTGTATGTGGAACCTCTTCAGTGTTTCCTCGGCCTCTCCTGCACGCCTACATTTCCTCTCTTCCTTTCCCCTCAAGCGTCATCCTAAGCTGGTATGGGACTGGTGGAACCCTTCATTAAAAACACCAGACTCTCAGGTGTCTTAATCTTGTGTAGGGTTTAGCTCCCTCCTCCGTCTTCTTTCTCTTGGAGAGAGATAGGAGACAGGGTCTTTCGGTGTAATTCAGAGTAGCTTTGGACTCACAATGTAGCTCAGGCTGTTCATGATCTGGAACTTGTAGCATAATTCTCCTGCTTCAGCTTCCCAAGTGTTGGGGTTAAAAGCATGAACCACCACCATTCCTGGTTTGCTTAGCAGTTTTTTATGCATAAACATTTTGTTCACAGGTAGTACATTTCCAGAAACTTAAATACTTATTTTTAATAATTTCTCCTAGTTTTACAGTCATTTTTAAGGGATTTTCCAAACTCAGTTCTGCTGAAAGCTGGAAGACCACCCACTTACCTATTATGTTTGCTGAGAGATGACTTTCGTGTTGTGACAAGCTGTAGCCCATGGCTTAGGGCTTGAAGGTTTTATCTCTTCATAACAGCTTTGTTTTCATAAATCCCTCATGCAATGCTTCTCCTCACTGCCAACAAGCCTTGTCTGATGGTGAGCAGATACTGAAGATCACTTAAGGGGCGCTTGGCTCTTTGGCCTCGTTTTTACCACTGCGCATGACTTCTGGGAGCTCAACATGCAGGTCAGGGCTGCTGGCAGGATGAGTGCTGCCTCCTCCCTGACAGCTCTGTGCACATTGGTTGGGTGCTGGATCTGAGGGACAGTGGTAAGGCCCATACTACACATCCTGATGGACACTCTCAAGACAAGGGAATGCTCTTTGTTTCAGAAAGTGACACGTTAAACACTCCCTTATGAGGACAAATGCACGTGCAATTTTGGAAGCAATTTCCTGATTAGATCTTTTGACTCCTGCATAGAGATTTCTGTGGAACAAAGCAAAATTTTATTGTTGGCTTTATCTTCCTGCAGATAACCTCATGAGTACTCTGTAACCAGGTGCTTTGCCTTTCTGTGTTGGCAGAGAAATGTCACAGCATCCGGAGTCATCCCTCAGATTTCTCTAATCATGGGCCCATGTGCTGGTGGGGCTGTCTACTCCCCTGCCCTAACAGACTTCACATTCATGGTCAAGGTAAGAAAGCTGTGCCTGTTTCTTTTGCCCTGCAGCTCCCATCTGCAATAAACATAATGCCTGACCCAGATCTAGGTCCTTATCTGGGTCCTACTTGGTGTTGGGTGGATCAGGAGATAGGCACTGAGTGGAGGGAAGGTTTGGCACGGGATCTGTAGTATTTGAGGAAGGTGCTTGTGGGCTCTGTGGTTTTACTTGTGATCTGAATTGCAAATGGTTTCACATAATCAGAAGGTCCCTGTCCCTTGCCCAGACTGATGGCTGTATCCTGACTAGGGCTCCCTTGGGAGAGTCTGCTGTGGTCTGTTTTATTGGCAAGTGGCTCCCTGTGTTCCTCCCCATGTTTTTTCCTTCACTTCTTGGCTGATTTACTATCTTTTTGTAATGGTAATGGAAAAAAAATTTGATCTCCAGCTTTTGTGTGAGAAGTGTATGTCAACATATCACCTGGCTTTAATGGAAGGAGATTTTAAATGATTTTTATTTTTATTATTTATTTATTTTGTTTTTTCCAGACAAGGTTTCACTGTGTAGCCTTGACTGTCCTGGAATATTGGTGGGATTAGAGGTATGCACCACCACTGCCTCGTGTGATTTTTATTTTATTTTACTTTTTGAGGTTACTTTTTGGGACAGCCTTGGCTGGTCTGAAACTCACCATATAGACCAAGCTGGCCTGGAACTCACAGAAATCTGCCTGCCTCCACAGACTAATGGTGTGCGCCACCATGCCCAGGTTTTTTTTTTTTTTTTTTTTTTTTTTTTTTTTGCAACAGGGTTTCTGTAGGTAGCCTGGCCGTCCTAGAACTCTATCTGTAGACCAGGCTGGCCTCAAACTGAGGGATCCACCTGCCTCTCTGGGGCACAGGTGTGTGCCTCTACCACCTGGTGGTGATAAATTATTTTTAGATGAAATCCTCTTGAAACTATATGTGGGTAACTATCCTAAATCTGATAGTTAAGATAGAAAGGCTGATTTTTTTTTTTTTTTAATGTTCAAAAAATGAGCAATAAATACCATGGCAGAGAAAGTGATGGCGGTTACTTAGTGGGGACAGTTCTGAAGGAATGTGCCTCAGGCACTTGGTTCTCAAGGACAGTTAGGCCATTGGAATCCAAAGGTTCCCAATGTGCTCTTGCCCAAAGGTTCTGTTCCTAGTGTCAATTCAAAGCATTATTTTTTCCCTTTTATTTAAGATAGATTTTTAAAAAATACAATATATTCTGCTTCCGGTTTCCCCTCCCTCTGTTCCTCCCGGCTCCCCCCCCCCCCCACGTCCTCTCCACATCTGGATCCACGCTCTTTCTGTCTCTTGTTAGAAACAAACAGGCGTCTAAGAGATGATAATAATAACATAAAGCTAACACAAATTGAAACAGGACAAAATAAACCAACATAGGATGAGGCCCAAGAAAAGACGCAAACGGATACTAGACATAGAGAAAAACTCATTCACACACCCAAGAATCCCATAACATACACATGAAGGGCCTACAGGGTAAAAATAAATGAGCAAATGAGAGAGAGACAGAGAGAGAGAGAATGAATGAATGAATCCAGGGGATAAAGACCTCACATGACACTATGAGACAAGGAGAACCTGCCCCCCTAGACCCCATCTGGTGTTGACTTATGCATACCCTGTGCATGCTGCCTCAGTCTGAGTGAGTTCATAGGCTGTGTTTAGGAGGCTTTGCTTCCTTGGTGTTCGGCATCTCCTCTTCTTCAGGGTTCCCTGAACCTTGAGCAGGAAGCATTTTTTGGACATCTCTACTGAAGGCTTCAGTCTTCTGAGATCTCTTACTCTTTGTATATTGTCTATCTGTGGGTCTCTGTATTTGTTCCCATCTGCTATAGGAGGAGGCTTCTCTAATAGTGGCTGAACAAGGCACTGACCATAGGAGAATGTTACCAGGAGTCATTTTATAGCCATGTTTCTTTAGTTACTAGACTAAACTATGCTGTGGAAGGGTCTTTCTGTATGCTGTGAATATGTGTTGCTCTCATTGATTGATAAATAGAACTGTTTCGGCCAATAGCCAGACAGAATAAGGTTAGGTAGTACATCCAAACTAAAGACAGAGATGAAGAAGGGCAGAGTTGGGGCAGATGCCACCCAGCCACCAGGCAAGCAAGACATGTGAAAAGGAGGTAACAAGCCATGAGCATGTGGCAAAACATAAATAGAAATATGGGTTAATTTAAGTGTAAGAATTAGTAAGTAAGAAGCCTGAGCTACCAGCAAAGCATTTATAATTAATATAGCCTCTGTGTGGTAATCTGGGAATTTCTGGCAGGGCATAAACTTGTGCCTTCCAAACTAGATAATAAAGTTTAGTAAAAAAAGCATTTAGTTTTCTCCTAGGTCCCTAGGCTATCTAGTCTCAGGATTTTAGCCACTTAAGCAGCATTAAGTATGGATTCTGTTGTAGCTAGTGTTTCTTTGGACTGCCAGCTCCCAAATAATGACAAAGAGACTTTTTATCCTGGCTGGAGTAGTCTGTGAGTCTGAACTCTCTCAACTAACAACTTTGAAGGTGTTCTGGATGCAGATTTGTGGGGAAACAGCAACAGGGTTATTCTGAGATGCTGGATCACCTGGGCTTTTTGTCTTCATTGGTGTCTGGTCTCCCCCCCCCCCCCACACACACAAAAACACACAAACTTTTAAAGTTAACGTGCACATCTGCATTAACACAGGTATGGACTGTGTGGTCTGCACAAGTCAGCTAAGATGACTTGAACTTTAGGTCCAGTTAGTGCTCTCAGCATTGATCTTGCTGAGCTCCTTGACCCACGGACACCACGCTGCTGGTCTTCCTCTGCTGACCCTTGCTTCCTTCCTTTAGTGACAATCGGGTCTCCTCAGATGTGTCCCACGGGATTTACTCACTTTCATAACAGCTTTTCCTTTTGGACCTTATGGATGTCTCATACTTAGCAGGCTTTGGCATCCCCTACCCTATCCGTCCAGCCCTCCAGGGGTCAAACATTGGGACTAAAGCAACTGACGGTTTTCCCTCACGTCATAGCATCCTAGTGGCTTCACCTGGGGATATGACCCAGAATATAATAAAATTGCATCTTAGTACTGCTCTGCTTTGACCAAGCAAATCATTTCCTACCTGGATTATTGGAGAAGCTTAGCTGCCTTGAGGAGTCGGACCACCGTCATCCCCACATTGGCTGTTTGAGCATCCCATAGATGCCTTGAGAAAAGCACACAGTGATGAGGGCTGACTGCTGGCTCCCAGAGGTGCACCCTCGGCTGGGACTGTTTCAAATAGTTTGTATGAGACTCTTGCTGTCATCAACCTTGTTGAACTCTAAATGACCCTGGCCTAACTGGGACTGCTGTGATGTGTGCAGATGTGCCTTCTCTGGTTAGGTGGAAACAGGTTGTTGCTGGGAGACAGACAACCTCCCAAGGTGACTCCTCTGATGTTGCAGCATGAGGCCCAATAAACAGCATCTCTTAAATTGTTTTTCCTCACCTTTTAGTGCTATGGGGTTAGCTGAAAACCCAGTGGTTAGGAGCACTTTCTGCTCTACCAGAGGACTCCAGTCTGGTTTCTAGCATTCATATTAGAGCGCCCTCATAAATGCTTGTGACTCCAGCTCCAAGGAATCCAAACACACACACACACACACACACACACACACACACACACACACACACACACATGCATACACACACACATCTGAAAGACAGTTGAATATTTTTGTAGTCGGTGTTAAGCTAAAGACAGACAGGGCTGGGGGTGCAATGTATAAAAGGCTATAGAGCCAGTGTGCAGGATCTGCTTACTGGAAAAGTTCCAGAGTCTCAGACTGGAGGCTTCTGAGCTGTGACACTGACCACTGGCTAAGGAGTCCCAGTTCCTAGGTCTGCTCAAAGGCTGCAATGCCAGCTGCCAAATGCTAAGGAATCCTAGCTTCTTCAGCCCACATGCCTTCGAGCTAAGAGCCCTGTTAGCGGAGATCTTGCATCAGAGCTGTAAAGGTAGGGTACTGCCTGTTGCTGCTCCCTACTTTGTTGTGCTGCAGCTGCCATGATTTCTATCTGGGCAGAGCAAAAGGCCCCAGCCAACTGATTGCTGATATAATCACCCTTGTCAGAGCTTATTTGACTATATAGGTGACCACTTATTTCTCTGCTGTCTCTTCTCCCTTGTTGGCAGATACCTCTTTGATTACCGTTAAGATATAATAAGTTTTGAAATCAAGAAGTGTGGGTTGGATGTTGTTTCACACACATTAATTCCCACACTTGGGAGGCAGGTGGATGTCTGAGTTTGAGGCTAGCCTATCTACAGAGTGAGCTCTAGGACAACCAGGGATACACATGAAAACCCTGTTTTGGAAACTTAAGAAAAAAAATATGGGACCTTAAATTTGTTCTTGGTCAGAATTGTTTTGACTTCTGAAGATCTGTGAAGGTTCCATGTCAATTTTAGGATGGGTTTTCTGTTAACACTTAACAGCCTCGTTGAGTCTTAGCTTAGGGACACATTGACTCTGCATGTCGTTTTTGATGGCATTTACAAGTGACTGAAGTGGAGCTTTTAGTGATGGCTCACACCTGTAATCTCAAAATTCAGGAGGCCATCCTGGTCTATATGGTGAGTATTAGACTAGCCAAGGCAATCTAATGTAGCATGACCCTGCCTCAAAAACAGCAAAGCTTGTTAATTTTGTCGATCTTTTCAGACACCAGTTCTTGGTTATTTACACCCTTCAGAGAGACGCTTTGGGACTGTGAAGATCTACTCTGCATGATACATATATTCTTTGATTTAGCACTCACTGATATTTCTTATGCAAACCAATTCATCCTCAGTTTCTGGAAATGTAGCCCTGGGTTCCACCCCCAGTTCTGTGTAAACTGGGCTTGGTGTGCATGTCTGCAATCCAGTACTTGGGAGGTGGAGTCAATAGAACCAGAAGTTCAGTATTGGACCGAAAGGCAAGATAGCTCAGTGGGTAAAAGCACTTGCCTTGATCCTTGGAACCCCTGGTAGGAGAGAACCAACTTCCCATAGTTGTCTTCTGAGCCCCCCCCCCCCCCAAAGTGTCATGGCACATTGTAGTAGAGGTTTTTGGCTCAGCCTAGCCCCGAGATCCGGACCAGCAGTCACAAATAATCACACAAAGTCTTATATTAATTACCTGCTGTTTAGCCTACGTCTCAGGCTTATTGCTAGTTAGCCGTCTATTGGAGTGTGTATTTCAACCCAGAAGGAAGATCCTGTGGCCCAAGTCTTCCTCGGTGGGAATTATTTTAGAAATAACAGTACTCTAAAACTTTAGAATGGTAGTTATTTTCTGACCAGAACCTATGGTCTAACAGCCTTCCCCACAGGCTGACATAACCACCAAAGCCTCTTTGTTTTTATTACATGGTGTATTGTAGGGATGACTTCATTCAGAGCTAGTCTTGATTTGATGCCTAGGGGCCAACTCAGTGTGGCCTTTGAAGCAGTTGGCCTCCTGGGCCAGACTTATACTGTTTGCTCTGCTCTCTCCCAATCAACCAGTTCTGTCTGGTTCATTCAGTTGTTTGGTTGGAATGCAAAGTTTCAGGAACTAGAAGTGTGCTTCCATGAGCTTGGCTGCTGTCTCAGCTTTGCGACTGAAGTGTGGCTCCTGGCCTACTGTTGCTTCTTGTCAGACTGCAAAGCATGCACGAGGCCTGCTGTTGTTGGCATATTCTCATTTCCTTTCTTACCCCGCATTGTTGGGAATACTCACACAACTCCTCAGCTGTCTTTCTCCATCACCCTTCTCCCTCAGACCTTTGTCTCCAGCCTGTATGCTAACTTTCCCTCCTACAGCTGCCCTCTGTTTTCTTTCCCAGAGGGACATCTTTCCTGCTCCTGTGTTCTGCCACTTTCTTAGCCCACATAGCTCCAAACACTTATTTTAGAACACTGCAGTATAGCTACCACCATGGGGAAACTGGGAGGCCCTTCAGCAAATGTGTGTCCCAAGTCCCCAAGTATTCACCAGGGAAACTTTGGAGATCAAGAGTGACTGCTCCTGCTACTGTGGGAGCTTCACCACATGCACATGTAGAGTCCAAACTGGGAGAGTTTTCACAGTTGCTGTATTGGTTGCTTAAGGGAGTTCCCACTCTGTGCAGCTATCATGGAGGTTATACATTGCCCTAGTCACCACTGGGGCAGCCCTGAGTAGCTTAAGACTTAGCAACTAGCTGCCCAATAGCGTGTTCCTGACCTTTGGGGTACAGGGGAGCCCTCCTGGGAATCAGGGTTTGTTGTCTCCAGTGCTTATCCTATTGTAGATGGAAGTTTCTCCAGCAGCCAGTAGCCTCATCCTAGATACTCACTATAAACATTATATCTTAAACAAGAGTAGAAATATATATATACTGTAAGAGAATTGACCTTAAATTTGTATTAGTAAACTAAAATCTATATTAATACCACACTGCAACAACTCACCCCATTTCTGGTTGGTCCATTGTTAGGTCAAGGTCGCAGGCTGCCCATAGGTCTAGAAGTAATTCCAACCTGAACTATAGGAGGATTTCTGGTGGCTAATAACAGCCAGCATTCCTTAGGAACTCGTGAGACAGATTCCCACCTGCCAAAAGACGTCTTCCCTATCTCTGAAAGAGGGGACATAGGGTTGCATTGACATACCCGTGGGTGCATATCAATTCTCATGCTGGCCTCCGGCCTCCTGTAGTCCCTACTCACAAGTACTTGTACATTTCAAAGCCATACCCTGCCCCCCCTCCCCGCCTCCACTATGTCCCATCTTTTGCAGGTAGCCCTGGCCATGTTTCTTTTCTTTCTGCTCTTGACTCTTCCTGATGCCACTGTTTATTTTCTCTTTTACCTAAAATAACCCTTACCGTAACCACACCACAGAGCTGTCACATTGGCACTTTCTTTACGCACCATCTTGCATACATCCAGTGATGAAATCCAGACCCTCTCACACAGCCATCACCTGCATTTTTCAGCCACCACCCCTTGTTTAGCAGCATCTAGCTGGGCTCTGTGACCGGGTTTGGTTTAAGGCTGAAGGAATCTGCACAATGGAGTGCCCCGCCCCCACCAGGGAAAGCGCTCTTCTAGTATTAAGTTTCTGGCCCAGACTTTCCGGCTTGGCCTTGAGCAATGGACCCACTGACCTGCAGTCCCATAGTCCTGCAGTCCTACAGAAACACACAGACACTTGTATTAATTGTACACTGATCGACCTGGGGCCCAGGCATATAACTTGCTAACTCTTTACTCTTAAGCTAACCCATGACTTTTATCCTGTTCAGCCATGGGGCTCAGTACCTTTTCTCAGAGCACCATAGGTGTCCTCTGCTTCTTCTGGTGTCACATCATGGTGTCTCTATGGTGTCTCTCTGGCTTCTCTGTGGCATCTCTGCTCTGTTCTTCCTGTTCCCAGAGTTTTCTTAGTCTGGTAGCCCTGCCCACGCTTCCTGTCTGCCTTCAGCCAATCAGCATTTTTATTAAACCAGTAGGCGAGACAATTATTTACAATGGAACAACATAATCCCACTATACTCTCTAGCCTCAGGATATCCCTATGGTATGGTGGCGTAACTGGCTTGGCAGAAATGGTAGTCTAAAGAGACACTTGTATCTCTTAATCTATCAGGCCATTGAAACAGTGCACCCCAAATGAATGAGAATTTTCTCAGGAGTTCCATGCTGGGAGAAGAAAAGCATTCCAGGCCGACTAGACCTGCCAACCTGCGTGTAACACAACATGAGCAAAGAAGTTTGTTGCCACAACAGCTGACAGGAGCAGTCGTGGGGAGGAAGGACTTACTTTGGCTCAGGGCTTCAGTGAATCATGGTGAGAGGGTAGGGCCCTTGAGCAGAGGGAAGGCAGGGAAGGACGGTAGGAGAGGAAAGAAGAATATGAAGAAATGCCTGAGATGCTCTTGCTGGTTCTCTGCAGCTGGAACTGGCCTCTGTGGTGAGGTTCTGTGTTTGTCTCACTTCATGCCTTGCTTTGTTGGGTATACAAGTTCTGCTCTATCCTCCTGGAGAGTCACCCCTTCATCACCCAGAAGGTTCTTGATCCCTGATGGCTTCATGTAATTTAAAGTATATTTTGACCAAAATCAGAATATATACTCTTTAATTCTTTGTTAATTGTTAGCAAGATAAATCTTCATACCTTCAAAGTGAGAATTTTGCAAACAACATACATATATAGTTAAATCCTGTTTTTGTTTTTAAAAATTCTTCTTTAAAACAAATTTTAAAGATAGCTTTTTATTTGTTTTTATTTTTATGTGTTATGTTTTTTGTTTTGCTGTACCTGAGTGTATGTCTGTGCCTTGCTATCAAAACCAGAAGAGGCCATCAGATCCCCCAGCACTGGAGTTATAGATGGTTGTGAGCTGCCCCTCCATGGACACTGGGAACCAAATCAGGATCCTCAGAAAGAGCAGCCAGTGGCTTTGACTGCCCAGCCATCTCTCCAGTCTCATAAAGATAGCTACTTGCTATGTAGTCCAGGCTGGTTAATATTATGGAATATTCCTTTCTACGATGTAAAGATATATCCCTGTGGTTGTTTTACTAAAGAGCTGAATGGCCATTAGCTAGGCAGGAAGAGGTTGTGCCAGACTTCTAGGGACCAAGGACTCAGAGGAAGAAAGGCAGAGTCACCAGCCAGAGGTAAAAGAAGCAGGATGAGCAGAATGGAGATGAGACAACATGTGCATGGAGAATGTAGATTAAAATGGGTTCATTTTAAGTTCTAAGAGCTAGTTAGAAATAAGCCTAAGCAAAGGCTGAGCTTTCATAATTAATAAGAAGTCTCTGCATCATTATTGGGAGCTGATTGGTGAGACAGAGAAAGACTCATTACAGGTTGCCAACTGGGCCTCTCTGGTGCTGCAGTTACAAGCATCACTGTGTTACTGGCGATTGGCGTCTTGGCTGGTATTTCAAAGCACTTGGCTTTTTGTTTAAGAACAGAATAAAGGCTCACATATATTAGCAAAAAATTGCTAAGGTTCATAGTTTGGGTGGTTCTTTATATCAAAAACTTTTAGAAAGACTTATTTTATTTGTGTAGATATTTTGCTTGCATGGAAGTCTGTGCACCATATGCATGTAGTATTTGGGGAGGGCCAGAAGAGGGCATCAGATACCTAGAACTGTGCTCTTAATCACGGGCCATCTCTCCATCCCCTGGGTTTTCTGTTTTAATTAACAGATAAAGTTACATTTTCTCCTGGACATGTGTCTTTGCATAGTGCAATTGATTTTAATTATATGCATGACCAATTCTGCATAGACATAAGATGGTAAATGGGAGATTCTCCCCCAAAATTTTACTTTGCAGACACATTTACCTTATTGTGTATGTATCCACTGTTCTTCACCCCAGCCATGAAATACAACTGCAGGGTTAATCACCATCTACTACCAAAGGGTTGAGATGCACTGAGACACACAGGTCTAATGATAAGTAGTTAGGAATTGGTTTAATAGTGTATCCATTCAGTAGAATAATAGTAGTTTTTTCCCTTAGAGCCTATGACCTGTCTGGCCGTTGGTTCTTGGCCCTGATAATGGTGCCAGCTATGCAGTTCTTCATAGAGAGCAAGGAAAGGTGGTCATGAAGTCCTACCCTTAGTGGAGAGAGTGTTGGGGAGTGACATCTGCTGGGAGAGTCAGTTCTCCTTAGGAGTGCGGCTTCTGGTAGATTGACCACACTCTAGTGGTTCTCAACCTTCTTGATGCTGTGACCTTTAATATAGTTCCTCATGGTGTGCTGACCCCTGAACATACATACATTTTCTTTGCTACATCATAACTGTGAGTTTGCTACTGTTATGAATCCTAATGTAAATATCTGGTATGCAGATAGTTTTAGGTAACTCCTATGGAAGGGTCATTTGACCCCAAAGGGTCTTAACACCCAGGTTGGGAACCTCTGCTCTAGTGGATGGACACACATCCAAGAGTATTTGGGCAGCGCAAACTGTGCTCCCCAGCCCCTTTATTAGAAAAAGACAAAGTTGGGTGGGTGGGGAGGGAAGTGTTGTGGCTCTGGGAATAGTTGGAAAAGGGAGAAAATGTGATCAAAATGCAGTGTATGAAGTCCTCAAAGAACTAAGAAAGGAAACAGAAAAAGATGGCTGCACTTAGTGATTCTCATATGCCTTTGGTTTTTACTCTTGTCAATACTTCAGACAGTCTGCTTTGTTCTTGTGTGTTGGTTGTTTCTGCCTTCTCCTGGAATTCACAGGAAGTGCTTGCTGCCCTGCGGCCTTCTCTGGGACCCTCCTTCCTCACCTATGTCTTGTTGCTCTGGGTGTGGGTGGTTCGGATTGCTCTGTCAGTCTGAGAGTAAGTGCCCCAGAAGTGTTTGTTGGAATTGGTGGTTTTGATTTTTGGTATTTTGGCGTTTGTGGAATTTCCAATCCTTTGCTTGTTTTGTTTGATCTTGGATTCTGGACAGTTAACAAGTCGGAAGCTTAGAATGAGTGGGGTATTTCCCTGAGAACACCCCTCCCTAAATTTCCTAGTGTTCTTTTTGAACTTAACTGTACATCTGTATTTCTTTCTGGCCCTCGCATGCTCTTCTTTATTGTGGACCTGCATAGGAGTGATCGCTGATGTCCGTGGGCTGAGTCTGCCAAGGACTGGACCAGTACTTTTAAATTTAGCCTCAAGCAGATTCTTATGATGGGCATATTCTTTGCCAAAATAGTGCAAGAGTTGTCTTTAGCCCAGCTGCTAATGTTCCCCCCCTGAAACCTTTAGATCTGGGCTTCCATGTTGCTCTCAGACTGCTATCTTTCAAGCTGAGGCTAGGATGGCCTAGTAAGCACTGCCTGAAGAGTGTATCCACTTTCCTTGTCCACAGCCCTAAAGTCATCCACACCTCCCACACCCCCCCAAAATGTTTGGGTCTGTGACAGCACTCACTCTTGGTGTCGTCTCCTGTTTTAGCTACTTCGCTATTGCTGTCATAAAACTCCGTGACAAAAGCAACTTATAAAATAAAGCATCTCATTTAGGGCTTCCAGCTTCAGAAGATTAGAGCCTGTGTTGGCCGAGCAAAGGCTGCAGGGACAGCTGACAGCTCACGTTTTTATCTGCAATAGGAGGCAGAGGACAGACACTGGAGTCTGGTGCTCTTGACACCTCAGAGCCACCACCTGTGACACACCTCACTGTGTGATTTGTGTACCCTGTGTGAGGGGGCATTACTGTGATTGCTGTAAAAACAAGCTGAGCAGCCAATAGGTAGGCGGGGAGGGCGATAGGCAGGACTTCTGGGCAGGCAAACATAGTAGGAGGGATCTAGGAGACATGGAGGAAGCGGGATGGGCAGTACATGGCAGAGCACAGATGAAAAGAAATGGGTTAATTCAAGTTAAAGAGCTAGTTAAAAACAAGTGTGAGCTAAGGCCTAAGTCTGTACAGTCCCCCTTCCCCGCCTTCCTCTCATTAACACCAAAATACTGACTAATGGTTCCTAAAAACAGCCTCACTTAAAGTAGTTCACTGTTAACCATCTCACTGCCTCAGCTTCTCCATGGAAGTGGGAGGTGACAGAGTTTCTAAAGTTTTAATCACAGAATCTTGGCAAGTGCCACAAAAAACATATGGTAATGAGCTCTGAGTTAGGGCCATCGTGACCCTAGTTTAAGTTAACCTAATGAGTTACCTACACTGTGCAGGTTAGCCACACTGCGGGTCAGCCACACTTGGATCAGCCACACTGCGGGTCAGCCACACTGTAGGTCAGCCACACTGTAGGTTACCCATACTATAGGCCAGCCACATTGCAAGTCAGCTATACTGCAGGTCAGCCCCACTGCAGGTCAGCCCCACTGCAGGTCAGCCCCACTGCAGGTCAGCCCCACTGCAGGTCAGCCCCACTGCATGTTAACTTACTGAGACTGAAGCAGACAACAGAGAGTTCTTCTGAGGATAGTGTTCTACTGCAGTGCAGAGACACCATGACTGCCGCAGCATTTAACTGGGGCTGGCTTACAGTTTCAGAGATTTGGTCATGGCAGGAAGCATGGTGACACATAGGCAGACATGGTGCTGGAGAAGTAGCTGAGAGATCTACATCTGGCAGCAGGAAAAGAGAAACTCTGGGCTTGGCATGAGCTTTTTAAAACCTTGGAGCCCACTCTCTGTGACACACTTCCTCCAAGAAGGACACACCTCCTAATCCTTTCAAATGGTGCCATTCTCTGGTTTTCAAGTCTGAGAGCCTCTGGGGGTCATTCATTTAAGCTGCTGCAGTGTTGCCGGGAAAGCAAGTCTGTGAACATCTTGAATTCCAGCCTCCTCCAGCCATTATCCACCTGTGTTTGTAGTCTTGGCTGAGTGAATTCCCGAGTATCTCTGGTGACTTGAGTCTGATTTCGTGATAATCTGATTTCAGGACACATCCTACCTGTTTATCACTGGCCCTGAAGTTGTGAAGTCTGTTACCAATGAGGATGTCACTCAGGAGCAGCTGGGTGGTGCCAAGACCCACACCACTGTGTCAGGTGAGACATGTGAACCTTCCTGCTCTCAAAAGGTGGCAGCATCGCCATACAGGGTGACGAAAGATTGTTTAAAAATGCCACTTCACCAACAGCACTTCCCTGGGTAGACTGAATTACAGCCACATGAGTGACAGGCAGTCTGCAGTCTCGACTTAAGTAGTAGGCTATTACTCATGTCCCCACCCACACCCCTGTGCTGCACACACGCTAGGCCAGCTCTTCTCCACAGGCCCTCATTTGTTTGTAAAGTGATCTTGGAGCTCATGTGGGTGTGATTTATAGATGTAAAACTGAACTTGCAGAGGAATGGTCTGGAGTGGTATCTTGGCATTGAGACAAAAGTTATTTCAGTTACACCCCACTGCACCCTGAATATTATAGCTTCTGGAATATAGGTGTTCATGAGCCAACTTGGTTTCTATGGATTTGCTGACTTTGGGCAGTTCATATAAGAGGAGTCATACAACAGTGATTTTTTTTTTAAAAAAAAAAAATCTTTTCTTAGCTGGATAGGTGACCTCTGATGGCCTCCTCTGTCTCTGGCTACTTCCTTTTCCTTCAGATTTCTCCTTCAAAATGATAGGTTCTCTCTGCCTAGTAGCCCCGCCTTCCTTCCTCCTGCCTTGCTACTGGTTGTTCAGTTCTTTGTTGGTTATTTTAAACAGGCAAAGTATAAACTCAGCTTCACAGAGTTCAACAAATGCAACATAAAACAAAAGTAACACACTTAAAATAATGTTCTATAACATAGTCTTGTCCATTGCCCCCAGTTCACCACATTTTTCAAGGCTTGACTGTATGGTTTCCCATCTCAGCACTTTATCGCTTTTAATGGAGTAATTGTCTGAAATATAGATGTATAACTACTAATTAAATTATTTATTTGAGAGATAGGATCTCACTAAGTTTCCCAGTCTGGCCTTGAATTCTTAATTCTCCTGCCTCAGCTTCTTAAGGGCTAAGATTACAGGTGTGAACTATCATTCACACACACACACACACACACACACACACACACACACATTTGTGATGGAGACTACACTCAGGGCATTGAGCATGCTAGACAGCTGCTGTACCACTGAGCCTCAGGCCCAAACCCTAAAATGTCTTCTTTATCCACTGATAGACATTTGGGTTTTCTAACATATATGTTTGTGTTTATAACACTATATCCTGCTATAACCATTTGTATGACATTTTTATTTCTTGCTGGCACATGCCCAGGTATGGGTGGAATAGCTGTTGATCTTTTTGAGGATCTGCCAGGCTGCCTTCCAGAATGGTGTGCCAGCTTATAAATACTTTCTGAGTAATAGAATTCGGTCTTGTTGAGAATACTTCTTTCTTATTCAGCAGCTATTCATCGAGTGCCTGAGTGTGAAGTATTGTGTAGGTCCCAGGAACATGTGAAAATAAGACAACCCCGTCCAGATGGCAGTTACCTAGTAAGGGAGAGGAGCAGTAGAAACCACATCAGAACATCATGTAGTGCATTCAAGGTGCTCTGTGGAAAAGAACAGATCACCAGACATTGGATTGTTGAGGTTCCACTCATGGGCAAGGGTAGGGTTCACAGTGAGTGCACTAGATGAATATACTTGAAGAGGTTCCCTGTGGATATTGAGGGGCATCGGCAATGACTTATACAAAGGCCAAGGGGTAGAGGAATGATTGGCTCACAATGAACAGAAGGAGGGTTATAGTAGGAAGTTTCTGGCCTGGACTTTCGGGCTTAACCTCAAGGTCTAGGCCCTCAGACCCACTGACCCACAGACCCACAGAATCGCACACAGATGTTTACAATTAGGTTTTGGCTGATCAGCCTCAGGCCCAGGCATATCACTTGCTAGCTCTCTACCCTTCATCTAACCCATGTCTCTTATCTTGTTCAACCATGGGGCTGGGTACCTTTTCTTGGAGCAGCATGGTTGTCCTCTGCTTCTTCTGACTTCTGTCTGGCATTCCATTCTGTTCTTCCTGTTCCCAGAGTTTTCTTAGTCTGGTAGCCCCGCCCACACTTCCTGCCTGCCTTTGGCCAATCAGCACTTTTTATTAAACCAGTGGGTGGGACAATTATTTACCATGAAACAACACAATCCCCTACGGAGGGTGACTTGGTATTCTTGATTTCACACAAAACCCCCCTCTATCTGCTTTGAGGTCAGAGAGTGATGTGGGATGTCTTCCTATATACTGTGAATACCATTGGTTAATAAAGAGGCTGTTCTGGTCTGTGGCAAGCCAGCTTATAGGCATGCAGGAAATCCAAGCATAGATAAAGAGGAGGGAGGGTGGAGTCGGACAGAAACTCTGTGAGCTGCCCCCCCCCCCCCAAGCAACATATAAAGAAACACAGATAAGCCATGAGCCACGTGACAAGACATAGATTAATAGAAATGGGCTGAGTTAAGTTGTAAGAGCCAGCTGATAAGCCAAACAGTCTGTAATTAATATAAGCTTTGTGTGATTATTTGGGGCTAAGCGGCTGCAGGACTGTGGGTCCAGACCTTGGGCTGGATGTTCTAGATACAAGAGATATTTAGGAGCAGTGGTAGAAGCAGATGGTCTGGGTGAGGTGGGCCTGGGAGCTTGTTTGGCTGGTTTTTATTTCCAACCACTTTCAGAATGATGGCTTGATCCTACTCCAGAGCCAAGGCGTTCCCCTTTCCTTGGACTGTTTCCAGGGTGTGTCAGGCACCTTTCTCAGTAGGAGGCAGTGAGCAGCTGTGGGGAAGCTGGTATGGTACCCACTGCTTACAGGGGAGTGTGGAGGACCCACAGTACAGGGAACATGGGGGTATGGGCTGACAGATGAGCAGCACGTGGACAAGACCAAGGACAGAGCTAGAAAGCCTACAAACACGTTCATATGTCATCTGTAGGTGACCATCAGCCCCTGGGTCTCTCATTCTCTCTGTTCTCAGGTGTGGCCCATAGAGCTTTTGACAATGATGTGGATGCCTTATGTAACCTGCGCGAGTTCTTCAACTACCTGCCCCTCAGCAGCCAGGACCCAGCTCCGGTCCGAGAGTGCCATGACCCCAGGTGGGTGGCAGTGGGCCTGTCCTTCTCTCTATTCTGACAGGACCTCAGGTCAGCTTGGAGCATGTCAATAAGGTCCCAGAGGTCGGTGATTTTCCCACTTTTCTGGTTTTGGCTTTGAGGGTGGAAGAGACTGCAGAAGTTTGTTAAGCCTTTTGAGTTGTTCGAATATGGAGATGAAAGGTTTTTTAGGTCTTGATAAGGAACAACAAAGTGATCAGCAGCATGGCCTTAGGAGATGTGCCTGTGTGACCTGCTTCCGGTCCTAGGACAGAGCTTTTCTGAACACCCTGTAAAGACCTCAGATCCAAGATCCAAGCCAGGCGTGGTCGTGCATGCCTTTGGTCTGAGCACTCAAGAGGCTAGAGGCAGACAGATCTGAGTTCCAGGACAGCCATGACTACCAGGGAAGCCCTTTCTTAGAAAACAAAATGACCGCAGGTCCCGTTGCTTCGGGGCTCTTAGCCTTGCCACAGAGCAGGGTAGAGGCCCACAGGGAACTGCTGCCCTGCTTCTGTTTCTTCTTCAGAGTACAAAACTCACTGGTCCTGGCCTTCCTTATTGATGGAGTTCAGAATTGCTTCCTCTGCTTAGAGGCTGTCTGCAGATACCTGGGCTCTGAGTGCCTGGAATTGTTCCTCCAGAGCCTCACTCCTCAGGGACACAATTCATGGGACCACAGGAAGGGAGGGTCACAGGAAGCTGCCCCTTTAATTCAGAGCGTTCATATACTTATTATTTGGTGTTCTTGAAGGAGTTGGGACATTATTTAAAGGGTGTGGCCTAGGGTCCCAGAGTGCCTGAGAGGCCTACCATGACCCAGGGAAGCTGTTTAAGTGACTCATAAGAAGTAAAGACAGATTCCATTTTCAGCAGAGGTGGTGCCTAGTGCACAGCAGAGCTTTCTGGGCAGTTGGTTTTGTGTGGGCCAAAGGGCCTGACCAAGGTCACTTGGGTACAGTTCTTGGGGGGGGGGTCACTGTAGTCCCTGGCTGCCCACCTTGGGAAGGAATGGTTGATGGAGAAAGTTTTGTGGGGTGTGAACTGCTGATTTCTCCAGTGTAGTGGGCACAAGCTCTAGCTTGATCTTCCTATCAAGCCAGAGAAAGAGCCACAGGCCAGAGTGTGACTGTTAGGTCCCAAGTGACTCTGACCTGTGGGCTTTGGTCCTTAAAGGAGCAGTAGCTAGTTAAGCTGTGGGGTGGGGGTGGGGGGTGAAGCCACAGTGGGTTCTCACCCTCCCCACTCCCCCATCTCCCCTAAATGGGCTCCTTGACCTTCTTAGATGCTACAGGAAGTTAAGAGAGAGGTTCCCAGGCCTTGTCCTGTTACCCTGTTACATACAATGTTCTTTAGAGTCTAAGCTGTGTTTCCAGCTCAGGAAACATTCTGGGGGTGGGGTGGGATGACAATCTGTAGTGGTAATCTTTTTTTTTTTCTTTTAATCCCATGAGTTGGTGTTGCACTCAGGTTCTGATACGTGACAAAGGCGGCTTCTGTGAGGACACATCACCCAGTCAATGTGTCCCCTTCATTCCCTCCTTGGCACCCTCCAGGGCAGTAGTTTCTATACTCACTCCATTTGTGTCTTCTAGTGACCGTCTGGTTCCTGAGTTGGACACAATCGTCCCTTTGGAGTCAAGCAAAGCCTATGACATGCTGGACATCGTACACTCAGTAAGTGCCCTGTACTGTCTTGCCTGTCCTTGCTCAGCCTAGCCATGGTCATTGTGCTTTGGCTTAGAACGATGTATTTGACTTCATCTCAGTGTCAGCATAGGTGGGAAATGCAGTGGCCAGTGGCCAGGGATCATCAGGCATGGTGTTCTAGTACAAGCTGGTAGTTTGGGGCTTGAGGGTTGGGTCAGCAGAGCTCTGGATTTAGAAGGTGCTGAGGTGCACAGAATTCATGCCATATCCTGGCTTGGAGTGAGGCAGAGTTGATCCTTGTCTTCCTAGAGAATGGGGAGCAAGTGTGAGGCTCAGGATGCACAGTGCCTCTTCCTTCATGTCCGTCCTGGTTTGGTCAGTGAAGGCAGCTCTTGGGCTCTGGGTACATTTGCAGGTGGTAAATTTATCGACGCATTTGGGGGTTGTAGATTTCTGGGCAGTTTCTGGCAGCTCTTGCTTGGTGGACTGTTTGTGGTTCTGTGGGCTCAGTCTGGCCTGGAGCCTGTGACCTATTTCCTTTCCCTTACTCTGGGAGCCTGTGGGAATCAGTAGGTATGGTCAGGCTGCCTTTCCTCATGGCCGTGGTCTGTATTGCTGGGCAATAAATTTTACTTTAAACTACAGGGAAACATTTACAAAGGATTTTGAATGAGGGCAGAAAAGAAAACATTACATTTACTAAAAGAAAAATTATAAATAATGAGCTGGTGCAGTGAAGGGCCTGCCACCAAGCTGAGTAGAGGATGATCCTGGTGAAGAGAGCGCTGACTCCCACAAGTTGTGATCTGACACAGATTTTATAAACATCACTTGAGAGATGATGTGACGCTAATCTGGGTTGTCAGCTGGACTGTATCTGGATCAATTAAAACCCAAGTGCTGGGAACTTCTGTGGGGATTTTCTTAATCAGATTATTGAGGTAGACAGACTCACCCTAAATCTCGGCCACACCTCTGGTGAAGCCCAGGCCATGGATAAAGAGGACTCTGCCTTTGCCTGCTGCCCTCACTGTCACTGGCAAGTTCATCTGTCCTGTTTCTGTGGAGAGTGTTAAATCCAGCTTCTTCAGGATCTCAACACAGGCTGAAGACCAGCAGCTCTCCAGGAATCCAGTCAGGACAGCTGAGACATCTTAGACCTGTGAGCTGAGCAGCCACCAGATTACTAGCCATTGGTGGAATACTCAGACCACCCTGTGAGCCAGACGGATAACTTTCCTCTTAATCTATAGTGATCTATATATGTGTGTGTCATCAGTTCTGCTCCTTCAGAACTTTGATTAATACAGTTGGCTCAGTACTTAAGACACTTGCTGCTCTTACAGAAGACCCAGGTTTTGGTCACAGCTCCCACATGACAGCTCCTAACCATCTGTAACTCCAGCTCCAAGAGATCTGCTGATGACCACTTCTGACCTCTGCAGGCACTGCACACACGCGCTGCACATACGTATGCGTACCAAACACTCACACACATAAAAACAAGTTGAAAATATTTTAAAAGTATTAGCAATACTACTCTAGACTAATAGATACTTAATTACTAAAACAAAAGTACCCCAATACCTGGAAAGAAATCTGTTCAATAGTTCCTGAATGAAAGAGAAAAATATGAACCGAATGGCAGAATTTTTTATTTTGTTGTTTTGAGACAGGGTAAGCTCTCTGTGTAATCGCCCTGGCTGTCCTGGAACTTGCTCTGTAACCAGATGAGCTTCGAGCTCACTGAGATCTGCCTGTCTCTGCCTCCCAACTGCTAAGACTGAAGGCGTGCGCTGCCACCGCCCTGCTGAATGATGGAATTCTAACATTGAACAAGAAAACTGTGTGTCAAAACTTCTGGACTGTGCTTCAGGCAGTGAGGGAAGGGATATATGTCTTGAAACGGTAAAAATGACAGAAATGACTGAGCAAATTTAGTTTCCATCTGAAAAATATAAGGACTCTTCCCCAGAAAGCATCCCAAATGTATTGTAACTACATATAAATGAAGAAACTGGTGATGGAGGAGGTGTGTCAGGGGCAGACCTAAACAAATAGAGATATGCCCTTGTTCCTTGATATGGGTTAGTATAAATGGCAGTTCTTCCTAAGTTTATAATTTGAAAGCAGTCTGAATAAACATTTTTATAGAACTAGACAAGTTTACGCCCAAGTACAGAAATCACTGGGAATGTGCTCCAAAAGCCACATTAGCCTTGTCTGTGTTAAAGCTTTTATAGCTGAAACAGTGAGACACTGTGAGTAGGACCCACTGGGGTGGAACTGAAGAGCTAGAAACAGACCAGGAGGGGTTTAGTGGATGATAAAATAGATCCAAGCCCAAGATCAGGGTTACATTTCTTAATAAAAGATGCTGTGACATCTGGGGAGCCCCTTGGGAGGATACGGACTGAAGGGGGGCAGCTGAGTGTGGAGTTGGAGGCTGTACTCTCAACATTTGGAGGATGAGGCAGGGGAAGCCTAAGCCCTGAGCCAGCCTGGGCTGTGGAGTGAGGTCTTGTCTATATAAAAACAAATGAGTCAGAATTCCTCATGACAGTCAATCCATGGGAACATCACACAAAATACAGGCAAATCCCTCTGTGATCTTAGGAGGCAGAGATTTGCTTTTGAATTGTGGCTCAAATCTACTTCATTAAAAAAAAAAAAAAAAAAGAGCCCCACTGTTTATGGAAAAAAGGTGTATAGCCAAAGAACAGCAAACTTGTAGAAAACATTTTCAGTATCTGAAAGTGTTGATGTCCATGACACAAATTTCTACAAATAAGAGAAGAAAGACCTTTCCTTGATCGAAAATCCATCTAAAAACAAACAGAAACTTCAGAAAGACAAAAACGGCCCTTAAGCATATGAGAAAATGTTCAAGTCCAGGCATTATGGTGGAATATGGACAGGTGGCAAAATGGGTAAATGGCTCTCTTGTCATTGTGTGAGTGTGAAGGCCGGAACGCAAATCCCCAGAACCCTTGTATACTGGACATGTAGCAGGTATCTGTAATTCCATCTAGTGCTCCAGATGGCAGTTAGGTTTGGGGAGTCCTGGAGGTTCAGGAACTGCCTAGCTGGTGTGCACAGTGGCCAGCAACAAGCCATTTCCTGAGTTGGAGGGCCATGTCTTAAAAAAATAAGTTTCATCGAGCTATTTCTTGTCTGTCAAATTGAGCACAAGTAAAGTTTGAATGCTGTTCTTTCTAAGTCTGTGGGAAACAGTCCCTCTCGTATTCTGCTGGCAGGGAAACTGGCATTATATAGAACCCAGATAATAGTTCAGGAATTGCCTTTCCAACTTATCCAGGATGTATGGTGGATACGAATCATGAGAGCATAGACACCACAGTTTGTAATGATAAGATACAGGAGAAGAGCGGGTAAGAAGATGGCTGTGTTTGCCAGGAGATAAGTGATGCGTTCTTAACTGTGCAAAAAACATTAGTACCATGTGCTGTCCACATAAAAGACAGGGAATTGTCACAAATGCAGATACTGACCAGGAATCTACTAAGAGCAGATGGCGGGTCGTGAATTAGGGACTCTCGAGCTGTGAGCAGAGTCCTGAGAGAGTAATTAGAAGCGAGGAAATGTATTTAGTTTTACAGCTTCAGGGTCTTTTAGCCTCCTACACAGAAGATGCACTGGAGCCTGAAGCAGCTCACACTAAGGTGTGTGTGTGTGGGGGGGGGGGTGCTGGGATGGGACAGGACAGGACATAGGAAGCATCCAGACAAGGACCCACTTCCTGCAAACAGGCTCTACCTCCCACCTCTACACACCACCCCCCCCAATTACTAATACATACTATGAAGGGATAAATCTGTTCTTGGGCTCTACAGACACCTTCACAAACACCCACAGCAGTGGGTTTTTCTAATTTCATAGGTGCTTATTAGTTCAATTGTAGGATCTGAGAATACACTGAAGGAAGACCCCAGACTCAAATAGTATATAAGAACAAGGAGTACTTATTAATATTCCAGCAATATCCGGGGCCATTCGCCTGTATGAAATGGCAATTGGCCCTGAGAGGAATGTGCAGCTCCTTTTAAGCACAGCTAGAGGAATTTCAGGGATGGTTAGGTCATCTCAAACATAATTGGTTAAGCAAGCAGTATTTACATTAATATACTTTTAATTGGCTGAGGTTTTGTCTTTGGACATACTTGGATAAGTTTCAAGGGGGCTACAGGAACTGTCCTTGAGACACTGTGGGGCTGACTCAGGAACTTGTTCATGCTCTCTCCCTCATTCCGGACTGTAATTTGTCGATAAATGGCCCTCTATTGGGAGAGACACCTATTTGCCCTTCCCAGAGAATTGCAACCTAGATTCAGTAGTAAAGGTGGGAAAGTTTAGGTCCTTCACAGTCAAGTTGACAATTAAGATTAATCATAGTAGGCCTGAAATTGGTGGCACAAGTCTTTAGTTCTAGCACTCGGGAGACAGAGGCAGAGGCAGGCAGATCTCTGTGAGTTCGAGGCCAGACTGGTCTACAGAGCAAATTCCAGGACAGCCAGGAACACAGAGAAACCGTGCCTTGATAAACTAACAACAAAGACTAATCATGACATGGAACATAGTCAGATGGCTGGAGAGACAGTATTAAACTATGTGAATTTTGACCTAGGTAAACATGAAATTATTGGGGGCTGATATTTATTTATTGGTTCTGGAAATTAAACTTGTCCATGCACGCTGGGCAAGTGCTTTATCACTGAAGTATATTACCAGGCAAGAGAAGTAAATACTGATTATGTACTTTTTTTTTTTTTCTTGAGATAGTCTCTCTGTATAGCCCTTGCTGTTATGGAACTTACCATGAAGACCAGGCTGGCCTCACACTCACAGAGATCTGCTTACATCTGCCTACTAAGTGCTGCAATTAAAGGTTGCACCATCACACCTTACACTAGGTATCAAATTTTTGATGACGTTTTGGTAAAGAGAAGGAGAAATGTTTGCTAATTGTATTGGAAAAACCGTTGACTTGATTCAGGAGAACTCACACGGGTCACACCATTACAGGACATATTGACATCATTACCACTTGATGTGAGCCCCTTAGAAGTTAGCGATGTATTCTAAATATGAAGAAGTCAAACAAACCTGAACAAGAAGGCAGTCCCCACCTGTGCCTTGGTGGACACTGAATCTGATGCAGGAAACAGTTAAAGGGACCAGAGACTGGATCCTTGAAAATGCCAGCTGTTGGAGTCTTTGTGAGGTGGTGTAGTAAAAGTTAGTGCTTTGTTCACGGTATGCTCTATAAGTCACTGCACTTACGTCAAGGAGTTTTCTTGGTCTTAGTAAGATACTCAGATAAAAAGTATGTCTGTAACTCAGTCTTAATGATTCAGGAAACTTTATGTGCATATATGAAAAAGACCATTGAGGGGAGAGATAATGGCAAGAAAATGTTAATGAGGAGTCTGGGTAAGGATCCATGAGTACTTTTGTACTGTTCTTTTTAAAAATGATTTTGGGGTGTGTGTGTGTGTGTGTGTGTGTGTGTGTGTGTGTGTGTGTGTGTGTGTGTGTGTGTGTGTGTATTACATGAGTACAGTATCTATGGAGGCCAGAAGAAGGTGTTGGATTCTCTGGAGCTGGAATTACAGGTGGCTGTGAGCTGCCTAATATACGGGTGCTGGGACCCAAACTTAGGTCCTCTGTAAGAGCCACAGATGCTCTTAACCTCTGAACCATCTCTCCAGCCCTTTTGTGCTATTCTTGATGGGCTTTGGTTGGTTAGTTGTTTGGTTTTTGAGACAAGGTTTCTCTGTGTAGCCTTGGGTGCCCTGGAAGACTCATGCTGTAGAGTATTCCTGACCTCAACCTGCCTGCCTCCTGAGTGCTGGGATTAAAGGTGTATGACACCACCACCTGCCTATTCTTACATATTCTATTATGTAAGCTTGAAATTGTTTCATACAAATTGCCACAATTAGTGCCAGAATTATATTTTAGAATTGTTACAATAAGCTGTGCTATGTGAAAGGGTCCCTCCCAACTCCTGCAATGAGGGAGAATAGCTGTGCTGAGCTGGGCTCTCTGTGATTACGCATCATAACATTTCTGTCTCAATCATTTTGAGCTCAGAAGGACATTTATTTTTACAGGTAATTGATGAGAGAGAGTTTTTTGAGATCATGCCTAATTATGCAAAGAACATTGTTGTTGGCTTTGGAAGAATGAATGGGAGGACCGTTGGAGTTGTTGGCAACCAGCCCAAGGTGGCCTCAGGTAGGACATGGGTCCCAGAAAGCACTAATTGGGTTTGGACACCGGGGCTGATTGCAGGCTTGGTATCCGGCTGCCTTCCGTGACTGGGGAGAGACTGGAAGGCATGTTGTGAACCTTTCTCTCTTAGCTATTTCAAAAGTTCATTTCACAGCTCTGCTCTCAGACCTATTAAATTAAAGCTATTGTCCTTCTTAGCTCAGTAGGCCTGTGTTTGTAAGGGTTGACTTTCTGCTCTCCCCTTTCAAGGGGGCTGGTGTCTTCCTTGTGTCCCCAGCGGCTTTGTCAGTGGCTGCAGACGCATTAGTCAGCACCTGAGATATGAACAGATAGCATCTCTCACATTGGGTGACAAGGCCAGATCTGAGTCCTAGCTGAGTGAGGGGACCTCCTCACAGCTGTGCCATGTAGGGGGGACATTGGCCACTTCCTCTCTCCATTGTTGTCCCTAAATTTGGAAAACAAAAGTCAGTGTTACTGGGTAGTGTAAGAAGCCTGTAGTTATGACAAGAGGTAGGGCAAAGCAGGAGAGCCCTGAGTTCAAAGTCAGCCTGGCTTATACAGCAAGACCCTGCCTTAACAGAAACAGCAGCAGCAACACAAGTCTCACCACAGGGCTGTTTTCCTCATTAGCATTTACCACATTCCCTACAGGCCACATCACTGATGCTTCCAGACCCTTCCAGACCTGAGGCACATACTTGTGCCTCATTAACAAGCAGTTCCCAGCTACTCCTAACTGCACCTTCCTTCGGTCTTCTGAATCTGTCTGTCTATCTGTTCACCCATCTGCCCACACACCCACTCACCCATCTGTCTCCTCCCCTTTCTTTCTGTCACACAGGGTCTCCCTTTATACACCTGGCTGACCTCAAACTCAGAACACTCCACCTGCCTTAGCCTCCGCAGTGTTCAGCACTGGGCTAAAGGTGTGTAGGTTGTTCCTGTGTCTTCTCTAAGCATTATATGATTTGATTCCTTATATTTAGGTTTGATTGAATGTGAGTTAATTTTGTGTGGTGTGTGGTCTGATGTTACCTGTTTCTAGTTTTGAAGTATTTTCAGCATAAAAAGATATGCTGACCGTGGTGGGGTTTTTTTTGGGGGGGTGTTCTGTTTTTAAAATAGACTTTATATAAGTAAACTTAAAAAATGTGTGTGTGTATTTGGTGGGGTACAAGTTTGTTCATATTTGCTATGCACACTTTGTGTCTCGGTGGGAGATACTGAGCTGTAGGTGTCTTTGGTTTGAAGTTAGGGTAATGCTGTTATCATGAGTGAGGTGAGTAATATTTCCTTGTTTTCATTTCCTTGACCAGACCATAGAGGAGCTGGTAAAGTTTAAGCCCGATCGTCACTGTCACGTCTGTCTGGGTGTCACTTGTCTAGAGTCAGAAACTAAACAACCACGATCTTCGCTGTTGGCTTACGAAGTTCCCTGTCTGGGAGGCTCCCTCAGCTCCCCATTTCTTCAGACGGTTGTGCTGTGACTGGTCCTCTCTCTCCCTTCCCCACCTGTGCAGCACTTAGACCAAGAGTTCCCAACCTTCCTAGTGCTATGAGTCCTTAATACAGATCCTCATGTTGTGGTGACCTCCAACCATAAAATTATTTTCTTTATTACTTCATAACTGTAATTTTGTTACTGTTAGGAATTGTAACATAAGTATCTGACATACAGGATGATTTTAGGCAACCCCAGTGAGAAGGTCATTTAACCTCACAAGGGGGTCATGACCCACAGGTTGAGAACCACAGGTCTGGGATGACTCCTCAGCCTACTTGTTTATGTTGGCTTTTCTATTATGTTCCAGCTTTTCTTCTTATTTGAAGAGCTGTTGGTACAGAATTATTAATTTTATTCATTTGGTATTTAAAAATATGTTATCTATCTTCTGGCCTCCAACATGTCTGCAGAAATAGCATCTGATAATCTTAATTGAAAACCCACTGTGCACAGGAGTCATGTCTTGCAGCCTTGAGGGCTCCCTGGGCTCTCCAGCAGTTTAATTATACTCTCTCTGCTTGATTGGAGAGTTTATGGTTTTTGTACTTTCTTGTCATGTCAAAAAAGTATCCAGAGTTTTCGGATACTTTTTAAATCTTTGTGCCTTCCTCCTACTGTGCTCTTGCCCTGTATGTGTGGAAGCTGAAATACTTCCTGGTTAACTTGGGGTCGTGAGGTATGTGAGGCTTCCACTTTTGTTCAGTCTCTGCGTCCCTTGGTCACATGAGCCTGTTCCGTTGTCCAGCTGAGCTGAACCTCTAGGAGATTTCTATTGCACAAATTCTACTTGGTCTTACAATAAAAACCCAGAGCCAGATATTGGGAGAAAGCCAAAAGATCAGAGACAGGAAACAAGCCACAGCCACTTCTCACCCGGCCAACATCTCAGACTGAATCCCTCTGGGTCCTCGGTCGGAAGGGAAGGGGGTCAGAGGCCAAGGATGAACTCCGGCTTCCTCTCTCTGTCCAGCTATCTTACTTCCTGGTTCCTAGTGCTGGGATTACAGGGGGAGCTACCTTTGCCCGCCTCTGACCTTTGGGGCTAAGTGAGGTTTGGCTCTGTCTTCTGATTTCCAGGCAAACTTTATTGAATATACAGTATATCAGCACAGATTTCCACTACACTCTTCAGCTCTGGAATTTCTTAGGCTATTTTTATAGTCTACCTCACCCTGGTTTGTTTCCTTGACTCCCATTGTTTTGTTGCATTTTTAAAAATCTCTTTAAATGTATTTAAGGCTATGGTTTGGGCTGCTTAATGGCGTACTATCTTCCTAGCAGCTGGGAGGCAGATGGACCTCTGTGAGTTCCAGGCCAGCCTGGTCTACAAGCAAGTTCCAGGACATCCTAGAGCTAACCTTATATCTAGTGCATTTAATGCTTGTGCTTTCTTATGAACAATTATTTAAATTTGATAATGATAGTTTCCCCTATGTGTATTATTTATTTTATTTACTTATTTTGAGACTGTCTCACTAAGTAACCCAGGCTGGCTGCAGACTCAGGGTTGTCTTTGCTTTGGCCCTTAAGTTTCCAGGATCCCAGAATGAACCAGTGTGTCTCACGGCCGCAGCAAACCTGCCCCTTGCAGTTTCTGTGTTCCTACAGGGTGGGAACCCCAGCCTCACACACCTCTCTTCTTTGACATTGTTCTTTGTCACATTGTCAAATGTGGTATGTGTCCACTCGTGGACACCTTCTCTCAAGTGTTTTCTAGAAACTGTTCTTTAATTTATTGCGTGTGTACAGGTATTTTACCTGCATATATGTGTGTACCACATGCTACCAAGCCCACAGAGGCCAGTAGAGGAAGAACATAAGACCCTGATCACCTGGGGCTGAAGTTACAGCGGGTTTTGAGCCTCTTCATGGGGACTGGGAAACTGGGAATCACACCTGGGTCCTCTGGAAGGGCATCCAGTTCTCATAATCACAGTCATCCCTCCAGCCCCAAGACCATATTTCTTGTCATCCTCGTACAAATTCACCTGCCCCCCTTAGGCTGTATTCAGCTAGTGTTATGACGTAATTGTTTTGAAGACCAGGAGCCAACCAGAAGAAGCAAGCACACCATGAAACCAAGTGTCTTAGCTTTATTTGCAATGTATTTTTATTTGTATTGATATTTTCTAATTTTCTTAGGTCCCTTCTCATCGTATTTTTGGGCCTAGACCTAAATCCCCTGTACACTCACAGCTACTGAGGAATGCTTGAGCTTTTGAGGGAAACCCTTTCCTTGGCTTTTTCCCTCCGGGCAACCTTACCGTCAGGCCGGTCTCCGCTGCTGTCTTTTATAAAATGTTTCTATTGCAGTTATTTGTATGTGGTGGTGCACACGTGTGGGGTCAGTTCTTTTCCGCCACATGGAGCTGAGCTTCAGGCTTGGCAGCAGCCACCTTCCCTGCCAATCTATCCGGATGACCCCCAGCTGCTGCCTTTGGCCTGATTGTGAACTGCCATTCGAATGCTGGGAACCCAACCGGGGTCCTCTGGAAGAGCAGCCGGTGCTCTTAACCACTGAGCTATCTTTCCTTACTTTCTTAGTGGTTTTTCCTTGTCTGCATAGAAAATTTGAGAATCTGGTTATGTTCCAATGGTTGGAGTTCCTTGGACCCTTTCCCCTGGAAGTCGTAAGGCTAGCCCTGAACTCTGAAGCTCTTAAACTGTGCGTGTGCGTGTGCGTGTGCGTGTGCGTGTGCGTGTGTGTGTGTGTGTGTGTGTGTGTGTGTAGGTTCATTCCATGGTACATGTGTGGAGGTCAGAGGACAACCTTCATGTTGGCCTTGAATTCTACCCCTGTAGGCCGGCCTGCTCTTTCAGACCTGTTCTTTCTTGTCCTCTTAACTATTCGGCCCTAGGACACTGTATCACAGCTGTATGCTGCGGGGCCGTTTTTTTATGTGAGTTCAGGGGCCACCAGTCATCACACGTGTACAGCAAGTGCTTTGCTAGTGGGTGGTCTGTAGCCTTGCTCATCAGCATCCTTAGAGACCCCTCTACCCCCCACTGGCCACCTCGGTGCTTGTTCAATTTCTTTGCATAGATCCTGTTTTGTTGTGGCTTCCAGCTAGCTAACCTTGTTTTAGGTCACTCTAATCCTACTTACTGTAGCTTTATAGCTGTTGTTTGTGTGGGTTTTTGAGACAGAGTTTCTCTTTGTAACATCTCTGACTGCTCTGGAGCTCATTTTTCTAGATCAGGCTGGACTTGAACTCACAGAGATCTGTCTGCCCCTCTGCCTGTCAGTACTGGGATTAAAGGTTTGCACCACCACAGCTAGTTACTTTATAGTTTTTGATCTGGGATCATGTTGATACTGTGGGGACATTTGGATGTTGAATACGGTGTTAGTTGTCACAAATGGGGTAGGAGGCATCTCTCATGGATAGAAGCCAGAGATTCTGTTCAGCATCTCTGTACATAGGACAGCCCCATAGCAGAGATCCTCCAGATGGACATTCCCAACTTCCAGCTTGGGAAAACTATGTCATCAGCAAGTTTGTATACACTTGCATTTGTGTTGCTAGCAAGGACCTAGGGTGTCTTGCTCTCTGGGCAAATGCTCTGTCTCAGAAATATGTTTGTAGCCCAGCCCATGAAACTTTAAGTTAGCTTGTGCAAGTCAAATAATTTAAATAAAGTGGAATAAATAATTGAGCTCCTCAGTCACACCAGGTATATCACACATGGTAGGTAGGCAGCCTGCTGCCTATGTCTAGAGGCCCTGCCTAGTCAGGTCATTCTGTCCCCACAGCAAGTCTTCAGGCACTGAGCACTGTGAGGAGAATGTGTCTCACCAGCTCTATTCTTCTGTCCTCTGAATGTGACAAATTGCTTGACCAAATTGTAGGACTTTAATCACAATCCTCATTTAGGATTTTAAAATTTTTTTATTTTATGTGTATGGGTGTTTTGATTGCATGTATGTCTGTGTATCATGTGTGTGCAGTGTCTGTGGAGGCTGGAAGAGGGCAGTAGATCCTCTGAACTGGAGTTACAGATGGCTGGAAGCCATGTAGGTGCTGGGATGTGAACCTGAGTCCTCTGTAAGAACAGCCAGTGCTCTTAACCACTGAACCATTTCTCCAGCCCCTACTGCTAGTTTTCAAACATGAGTGGATATCTATTTGTGTGTTCTCCATATTTTTCATCATAAAAGCTTTCTTCTTTGCTCAGTAATTTTCTATGTGCGTGTGTGTGTTCATGTGTAGGCACATGTGCATGTATGTATGGAGGTGAGAGGTCCATGCAGGAGTTTCCCAATAGCTCACCTCTTTATATTTTGGGGACAGGGTTTGTGTCTCTTCTCCAAACTTAGAGTTCACTGATTGGTGCAGCTGGCAATGGGGCCCAGGAAGTTCCCCCCCCCTCCCATCCCAGCACTGGGATTCTGTGATGATGCCACAATGGATCTGAATTCAAATCCTCATGCTTGTGTGGGCAGCACTTTACCAACAAAGTCATCTTCTCTCCAGCCCTAATTTATTATTTTGTGCATGTGTTAAAATCAGCTTTTATTTCTTTTTACTAAATTCCATCTGGCCATGGGTTATTACTGTGTCGTATATGTTATTGTTACTATGCTTATGTGTTGATGACTTTGATAAACTACTTTAAAAGCCTGTGAAGGTTTTTGCTTATCTACATTGTCTTGGCTCCAGGATCATGCTTGCCTTAGAGATAAGTCTGAAAACCCCTTAAGTGTGAGTGTGTGTGGCGGGGGTACTAGTTCCCACTAGTGGCCTGTTCAAGCTGATGTTGCAAAGCTGTGTCCTTTAGGCCTCCTACAATGCTGTAGGAGGGGGTGGCTTCCCTCCTTCACAGACAGAGAACCTCAAGCTACAAAGGTAACCTCCCAAGGACGATAGCTTGATGGGGAACATAGAGCCAGAGTCCAGTTTGGCCTTCTCTAGAACCACCCTGAGTGACAGCTACCGCTGAGGGTCTCTTTGGGGCAAAACAGGCTGGACTTGAGCTGACTACCCTTCAGTCTCTGGGAAAGAGCTTGGCTAGCTGTCCCAGGCTGTGTTCTGCCACTAGAGCCAGCCCTATTTGCCTGGCATGAGTGCCCCTATTGAAGTCAGATGAACCTGTGCAGCCTTGGAAGCCAGGTCCAGGTACCACAGTATTCCCACTGTGGATGGGGCTGGGCTTGTCTAGAAGCTTCTCATGGACAATCTTTCTTTTTGTAGGGTGCTTGGACATTAATTCATCTGTGAAGGGGGCTCGTTTTGTCCGATTCTGTGATGCATTCAACATTCCGCTCATCACTTTTGTTGATGTCCCTGGCTTCCTGCCTGGTGAGTCTTGGCACAAGTGGGGTGGGAGAGGTGGTTGTGTTCAGTGCATGTGGAGTTCTCTCACGGTCCCCTTGTGAGGATGGGCTCTCTTTGAGGTTGTCACAGCCATGAGACCTCGCAAGGACTTTAATGTTACCTGGTAACTCTTCCTCATGACCTAGGCACAGCACAGGAATATGGTGGCATCATTCGACATGGCGCCAAGCTGCTTTATGCGTTTGCTGAGGCAACTGTGCCCAAAATCACAGTCATCACCAGGAAGGTGAGGACCTTCCCTCTGAGCCTGTCTCCTGGGAGCATGTTCACACATGTTCCTAGCACTATGGCCAAGGTGTTCTGCCATGAGATGAGGAGGCATGCTTCTTGCTCACTCCCGTGAAATGTCTTTCTGGTTCACACAAATGTTGTAGGGGTGTCTGTGGTCTCCCAGCAGCAGGTGGTGTGGACCATGAGGGAGGAGACTTTGGACCTTGGCCTTGTGGGGCCAGTAGGGCATAGCCTATCTCCCTTGGCTTTCTGGAGTGTTTAGGGATATGATTTGCTTGTCCCTGGCATTGACATTCAGCATTTGGTTTGCTCTAGGCCTATGGAGGTGCCTATGATGTCATGAGCTCCAAACACCTTCTTGGTGACACCAACTATGCCTGGCCCACAGCCGAGATTGCAGTCATGGGTGCAAAGGTAAAGACATCTAGCAGCACTTTTGTTGGCCCAGGAACTCTCCTAATAGGTACTTGTGTGGCCAGATCAGGGCTGAACAGAATAGGGTCTATACCCTTCCTAGCCAGCATGACCTATCCACTCAACAAAAGGTATACTGGATTCCTGTCTTCATGGCAGAGAACAGAGTGGCTTTGGAAGGGACTCAGGAAGAGAGGGTCAGCTGAGTTTACCTTTGGGACAGAGTTTCTCACTACCTCATCCCATCTCTTTTCCCACCAACTAGAAGCTAAAATTCTGTTTTTGGTGGTTTTTCCTTGGTTTTGAAAGAGCTATCAGGGTTGAGCCAGTTCCAGAGTGTTCCCATTTGAAGGCCAAGCCCCTCTTCATGTGCTCCCTGGTCAATGTCTTAACTTAAGTTTTATTGCTGTGAAGAGACACCATGATCATGGCAACTCTTATAAAGGAAAACTCCTACTTCCAGTCACACACACACACACACACACACACACACACACACACACACACACACACACACACACACACACACACACACACACACACACGTCTGGAGACCACGCCTATTCAGAGCACCACACACAGGGTGTTGAGTGCGCATGGCGTGGTAGTAAGGAAGAAAACAGCACTTAGTGGGAAACAGGCCTTCCTAGCTAAGAGAGTAGTGAGCTCAGAGGGAGGGTGGGCTGGAACTGGAGCCTCAGCCCAGCATTATCCTTAGCCCCATGCATGGCCTGTCTCCGCTGTGATTTGCTGTGAGGTTCACAGCCAGTGACAAGGAACGGACTTGGGCTGAGGAAACCCTAACTCCTCTTCTCACAGGGTGCTGTGGAGATCATCTTCAAAGGACACCAAGATGTGGAAGCCGCGCAGGCGGAGTACGTGGAGAAGTTCGCCAACCCTTTCCCTGCAGCTGTGAGAGGTGGGGCCTGCTGGGGCAGGTGTTGTCCATCTGCCCAGTTCTTTTCCTGTTCTTTCTGAAGTCTTATACATTGTCTTTTCATCTTTGCAGTTGTAAGTTGCCTGGGGAGTGATGAGGCTGCCCTTGGGCAGGCCTAGGGCTGCACATTGGGCCTGAGCAGGCTGACGATGACAGGGTTCTGTTTCTGGGTGGTGGTCCAGTCATCCAGTTCACCCCAGACCTGGTGGCTAAAAGCCTCTCTCTTCCCCTCACCGTTTAGCTGGGTGGTTCTTTGGGTTTTGCTGGGATTGTTCTCACTGCAGTCAGCTGTTGGATTGACAGTCCAAGATGGCCTTTCTTTCAAGGTAATGCTTGCTGGTTCTTCCTCATGTCTCTAGACCAGCCCAGGTGTTTGTTCTTGATGTCCCAAGAGTAGTTATAAAGGAAGGGAGCTTAGGCCCTGAACTCTAGGTCTGGGAAGACTCGTAGTCACTTTTGTCACATTGTACTGATGAAGGTGAGTCACAGGGTCAGGGAAGAAAATGGGCTCTCTCTGCATAGAGGAAGCAAAATCTTACGTAAAGGACCCCTGGACATGGACAGAGAAGTTGTTGTACTTTTTTTCTTTTTAAAAATTTTGTTTTATTTGTCTGTGTGTGTGTATGGTGTGCACACGCCTGCAGAGGCCCAAAGAGGGCATCACATCTCTTTGAGCTGGAGGGGCAGGCAGTTCCGGACTATCTGAAGTGGTTTAGTGATCCCAACTCAGGCTCTCTGGAAGATCAGCAGTGCTCTTAAGTGCTGAGATATCTCTCCAGTCCCATATATGTTTTCTTAATTTTATTTCCTACTGAGTCCATGCTGACAGGGTGGCAAGAAGGAAGAAACCACATTTTCCTTATCTTGCCTAATGCTCTTTTGCCAAAGATGAGGGAGGTCTCAGGGGCCCAAAGAGGGTTTGCAGGCTGGATCTCTCTGCCTGTGGGGCTGACAGCGCCTGTATGGGTAGATGACTTCAGTCACCCACACAATGATTTCTTTTTCTTTGATTCACCAGGGTTTGTGGATGACATCATCCAGCCATCCTCTACCCGTGCCCGGATATGCCATGACCTAGAAGTCTTGGCCAGCAAGAAGGTCCATCGTCCTTGGAGGAAACATGCAAACATCCCATTGTGAAGAGCTCAAAGGAAATAGACTAACAGTTGAACAACTGGCCATTTAGCTCACCCCTTCCTTTTAAAATCATGAAAAATGTGATCTACAGACCTTGGAAGTTGATTAAATTTCAGAAAGAGTTTTTGTGCCTAGTGTGAAATTGTTTGCTATATTAAAATCTTGGTATTTTGAGTAAATATGTTATTTTTATGGTAAAAATCTCAATTAAAACAAGAAAACCAGAAGATAAAAAAATATAGTAACACTGTCTGAGGCTGGCCCTGGTTGACCCTAAATGTGGCTTCTGTGGCCTTTAAAGGTCAACATGTTAGACATATGGTGATGGAGAGAAGTGAGATGTAACAGGGGTGCTGAGTCGGCTTGGCCATGCATTGTGCTCCTGAAGGCTCTGAGTTCTGAGTCTTTCCAAAGCTGCTTGTTGGCTGTGTGATATCTCTCTCTCTCTCTCTCTCTCTCTCTCTCTCTCTCTCTCTCTCTCTCTCTCTCTCTCTCTCAATCTCTCTCTCTCTCTCTCTCAATCTCTCTCTCTCTCTCTCTCTCTCTCTCTCTCTCTCTCTCTCTCTCTCTCTCTCTCACACACACACACACACACACACACACACACACACTCCCACTCACGTGCACGCTCTATCACGTGATGCAGCCAGATGGCTCTCACCAGAACTTCACCAACAGACTGCTTTGTTACTGGATCTCAGAACCGTGAGCTAGCTAGATCACTTTATAGAGTTAACTTGCCTTCAGTATAAAAACAGACTAATATAACACACCTGTGCACTCCCACCCCCAAAAACTAATTTTTATTCCTAGGTAAGATAATATGGTTTTAGGGTAGTTTAATTTAAGTGCCTTAGTTTCTCTAATGTTAAGCAGGAATGTCAGAGTAATAAGCCCTGAATCCCTATGTATTGTTGATGGTTACGTGAGATGTCTGCAATTCTCCTTTGTCTAGCAGAATAGATTTTCAGTGGGATATAGCTTCCAGTATTGACTTTTGTGATTTCCAGACCATGAAGGTGGCCCTACATTTTCAAACACTTTGTTTATGAAAATTATCGTGCCTATAAAGTCTTAACTAGAGTCTTCAGTTGCTAATGTTGTGTGGGTTCACACGTGGTGTGTGTGTGTGTCTTAAGTGACTGACATGGCTCTTGTGTGTGGTCAGAGGATGACTTGATAGGAATTGGTTCTCTCATTCTGCTATGTGGTCTGAGGATCAAACTCAGATCATAAGCTTGGTGGCAAGTCCCTTTACCTAGATGTCCTTCAATTTGGTTTTGTCTGGTCATTTCTTAATATTAGTTTGAGGTAAGAATAATAATACCTGCCCTTTTGGTGTTACATCAGGAGTACATGACGTAGGCTTCTGTTATTGGTAATAGATCGTGTAGCCTCAAAGGTGACTATGCTCCCATTGTGATTATTACTGCTGCATGGGCATTCAGCCCTCTTTCTGTCTAATTCTGGAACTTTCTTAGTCACTGAGCTGCTTGTCAGATGTGGAGACTCCAGTGCTGTCTTTATTCTGTGTTTATTATTTGGAGACAGCACTTTCTCTGCCCGCCTCTGGGATCAGTAGAGACCTGTCTTCTTGGTGATTTCACTGTTATCATTTTGATGATCCCTTGGCCTTTGGTATTTTCCAGTAATTACTGGATTACTTTTCTTATTTTCTGACACCAGGTATTAGGCTAAGTTCTTCCTTCATCTCATTGTCTGTCTCCAGAGCCTGTGTTTTCTCTAAGGAGATAAGGTTAGGTCATAAGCTAATGTCATCTTTTGCCGGATGTTCCATGTTCCAGTGTGAACATCTGACAAAAAATGGGGCTTGATGTTTATATGGCTACTAGGATGTTATAGCCAGCACCAGAAAGTATTCACACAAATAAATATGTGTTTGCCACCTTTTCATTGCTTCTGTTGACAACACCTAAGCAAAACAATTTAAAAAAATACTTAAGCTCATGGTTTTGGAGGTATCAGTTACTTGTTCTGAGGTGAAGTAGAACTTCATGATAGCAGAATCATGATGTAGAACTCACTGGCAGGAGGAAGGGGCACACAGCACGTCTCTATTACACATCTCCAGTGATCTGCTGCCAGCAATCAGCTGCAACTTCCTACTTTTATTCCTGCTCGGTGATAGTATACTAGAATCCACAAAGGGATTAGCTTATTGATGAGGACAGAACATGTGCAAGTGGGGTGCATTTATTCAAACCATTATAATGTTTATATGTAGGAGTGGGTGCGTGTAAATAAATATGCTTTAAAATTATGAAATTTCTAATTTCTAATCTTTTGTGTCATTGTCATCCTCGTTCTGTCTTTGTGTCTTGGCACAAGAGATGATAAGCCTGTGTCCCATTATCTTAAGCTTGGCCCACTCACTTGCTCAATGCTCTGAGTGCATACCATGCAACAGTAAGTCTATCCATGCAAAGGTATGTTTACCTATGCAAAGGTAAGTCTACCTATACAATGGTAAGTCTACCTATGCAACAGTAAGTCTACCTATGCAACAGTCAGACTATCCATTCAACAGTAAGTCTATCTATGCAACGGTACGTCTTCTATGCAACAGTAAGACTATCCATGCAACAGTAAATCTACCTATGCAACAGTAAATCTTCCCATGTAACAGTAAGTATACTCATGCAATGGTAAGTCTTCCCATTCAATTGTAAATCTAGAGTGAAGCATCAAACTTTTTTCTTATTCTTTGTCTTTCACTGAAGATGTGGTCAAGTCAGATGGATCTGTAGTGGGATATGCATGGTTTCAGTGGCTCAGTTGTGTGTTTACGTGCTCTCTGAAGTTATCTCCCATTCTTTGATTGATGAATTTCCTTTGCTGATTGTGCAGTGCACCTAAGGCTTCCCCTGAACTGGAGACTTTTATCTGTGGGCTGCCATTCTAAGCTGAGCCATAATCTCATGTTCTTCACAGTGGAAGACTGGTGTGTGTTATAGGCCCAAGGCTCCTCAGGTGTGTGAGCATCTTTTAGCTGAGGCATCATTATTCCAATGTCATCTTAACAATTGTCTCGTCCCCCATTCTCTATACTTAATAGCAGTATGACCTGGATGACTGTCTCCTAAAGGCCTATGTGTTAAAGACTTGGTGCTATTGGAGGTAATGAAGAAGATGGAGCCTTATAGGTGAAGTGAGGTCATAAGTGATATTGGGGTCCCAGCCCCTTTCCACTTCTTCATAGGTAGGTCTCCATTTTAGCCATGTTGTACTGTACCATACAACCATGGTCTGAAACTAGAAGCTAAAATAAATTTTTAAAAATCCTTTTATCCTATTTGCCTTCATGTGTGTATGGGAATCATGGCACATGCGTGGTGGTCAGAGGGCAACTGACAGAACTCTGAGGATTGATTTGGGGTCCTGAGACTTGGAAACCAGCACCTTTACCTGTAGAGACCTTACCAGCCCCAAGATAAACTTTGAAAAAATTGATTATTGGGAGGCTGGGGAAATGGCTCAGTGGTTAAGTGCAAGTACTATTCTTGTGGAGGACCCATATCTGGCAGCCACAGTCAGATATGACTACTTTGTGTATGGTAGGGTTGAAATCCTATAAGAAATTCCTAAGAGTGAGGTATGAAGCCAGAGCATTAGTGGAGACCCAGCATGTCAGATGCCAGGAATGTGGGCTGCCTATGGTAGTGAGGGGCGTGTCAAGCAGTAAACAGAGCCCCAGTCAGGAGGCACATAGGTAAGGGATACACATGCCCTTTGGAGTGTACATCACCGTGTGCCTTGGATGGTAGATGTGCACTTGCAGGATCTGCTTTGTCAGCTGGTTTGTTCTGGTTTGGTCAGTTTGGTTTGATGATGGATTTTTATTTTTTATTATTATCTTTATTTTATGTGCATTGATGTTTTGCCAAGTGTGTGTATGTGGGAGGGTGTCAGATCTTGGAGTTAAAGACAGTTGTGAGCTGCCGTGTGAATGCTAGGCGTTGAACTCTGGTCCTCTGAGAGAGCGGTCATTACTCTTCACCACTGAGCCATCTCTCCAGCCCCATGTTGTTGGACTTTTTAAGGCAGGGTTTCTTTGTGTAGTTCTGGCTGCCCTGGAATTCCATCTATAGATGGCCTCGAACTCACAAAGATCCATCTGCCTCTACCTCCCGAGTGCTAGGTTAAAGGTGTGCACCACCACTACTTGGTACCACTGTATCTTTGAAATATGTAACTTGCTTTTAGTTTTCACCGGAGCTCAAAAATGAATTTGCCTTGTGTGTCAGAGAAAATGTTGTGCTTGAACTTTTGAGCAACTTTGGACCAGAACTTTGGATGATCTAAAAATGCATTTTGCATCATGAAATGGACATGAATGAGCCTTTAGGGGCCAGAGTGGAATGTTATGGTTTGGATATGTGTCCTCCAAAGCTTTGCAGATCTGGTCCCTAGTCTGGGGTGCTATTGGTTAGAACTTGTGAGAGATGGAATATAGCAGGAGGAAGTTAGGCCATGAGAAGCATGCCCTTGAAAGAATATTGGGATTACAGGACTTCATAGTGCTTCCCCAGGGTGCTGAGTTATCAGGTTTCCTCTATCACACACTTCCTCCATAATAGTATATTCTGGCACAGGCTCAGAACGAGCAGGCTGTGTTGCCAAAGAACAGAGCCTCTGACTGTGAGCCATTCTTCCTTCCACATTATTATCCTTTTAAGTTGGTTCTCAGGTGTTTTTTCACAGTAATGAAAAGCTAGCATAGTGGTTCTGTCCTCAATATGAACCACATAGCTTTGGGACCTAGTACTCTGGCTAGGGACAATGAAGGAGGGACAGAAGGACAGACTGTGGTGATATGTTTCATATTTAATAAAAACCAGTCTGAGATATCAAAGGGATGTACTCACAGTCAATAGAAGAAGATCAGAGAGTGGTGACTTACACCTTTAATCCCAGCACAGGGAAAGACCAGGAGTGGTGACCTATGCCCTTAATCCTAGTAGATCTAAGTTTGAGACCAGCTTGATTTATAGAAGGAGTTCCAGGCTCCCAGGCAGGCAGTGGTGGTGCCAAGCCTTTAATCCCATAACTCTGTGTTTCTGTGAGTTCAAAACTAACTGCCTAATAGTAGTAGCTCACACCTTTAATCTTAACCTGGATGTGAAACAACTGGGCAAAGAGGGTATTTAAGGCAGGCGGAGAAAGACAGATGAAGGCAGTAGAAGCCACAAGGTGTGAGGCTGAGGAAGCAGAAGACAGCTGGGTGAGATTTGACTGTGGTATGTCTCTATTTGATATCTCAGCCTTTTCCTGAGAACTGGCTCTGAGTTTCCTTTAACACAACACAATTTGTGCAAAACTTGGCATCCAACTTTGGGGCACAAACCCCCCCCCCAAAAAAAAGGCGCTTACCAGTCAGAGCAACACATGGCCAAAGGAGGAATTACCTACTGGCCTGACTTTCTGTTCTGAGTTAACCTCCAGTCTTAGGCAAACCAGCAACACGTGTTTCCATTTCACTTTCATCTGGGTAAGTTTTTCAGACAGTGGCCTCTTTCTCCTGGTGGGTTGTGGGGTTTTTTTTCCTTTTGGACACCTCCTTGGGCTGCTATCACACTAGGTAGCTGTCCCATTCCACAGTCATTTGAATTGTCACTGGCAACTACATTGGTGAGTAAATTGATTTTTTTTTTTAAATAGGGGAATTTGTTTAAGGCAATGGAGGGTGTTTGGTCTTTCTGTGATCTTTCTCTAGATGATTTGATATTAGGACCATTAAAGGAAAAGATAAAGTAGACGGGACTATCATAATGTTTATCATATTGTTTATTATGAATATTTTTGTTTGGTTTCTGTTTTACCGTTTAAAAGTTCAATTAATGGAAATGCCGAGAAAAAAGTCTTAGAAAAGCCTGTTAAGAGAGAACACAAAGATATTCAAACCCAAACAGAGGAATATAAAGAACCAATTTCAGCAATGTTGTCTAAGATTATATAAAACAACCAACATCGATATATCCAGTAACCTTTAAAAAAGGTACAATGATAAAATACAGAAGCTAGTTGGGCTCCAGTACAAATGTGGAATTAGGGAAAGTAAAAGAAGCAATTGTGAAATATGGGATGCACTCACAAATTCTAAATAGCTGGTCATTATGTAACCAGATTATCCCTAAAGATTGGCTAGATATGGTTACTGCTGTTTTAAAGGCTGGGCCACTTTTAGAGTGGAAAACATGGTGGAAGGAGGAGGTTCAAACAATATAACAAAGAAGCAGAGCCAAAGGCATAGAAGTCTTCCAAGACCAACTTTTGGGGAAGGAAGTTATGCTAATATTGAAAGGCAATCTTAATACAATGAACATATTCTGGCTTTATGCCACATGGCAGCATTAAATGCCTGGGGTTGGCTTTATGCCGCATGGCAGCATTAAATGCTTTTTGTAAGTTGAAGTCCCAGTTTAATTATAATTTAAAGCTGGCTTTAGAGTTGGAGTGTGGCTCTCTCCTCTAAACTCAAGCATACTTGTTAAAGGAAAATACAAAATCCTATATTATATCAAAGAGCCACCTGATATGGGATGGAAGAATAACTAAAAATAAGGGACTATTCTATTGTTACTAATACTATGCTGAATAAATACTTACATATTTAGCTTCCTGTATGTTGTGTTGGGTTTTAGTCTCTTGTCAGTTTTTTTGCAGTGATCCATGACAATGACTAATTGCAAACTTGAAGTACCCTAAAGGAAGAAGGGACCTCACAATGATGATTTCACACGGACTCTGACAAAGCCAGTAGGCTGACAAACACCAACCAAAGATCAGATTTGGACTACAAACTGCTCAGGACAATTTTGAGGCAGCTCGCTGAGATGAACCAGTTTCACAGACCATTATTGCCAGGACTTGAGACAAGCCGTGCACTTTCCTGTTATGCAGAGACTGGACAACAAATGATACAGCTATTTATTTCAGGACTTGACAATTAACAACTTTTCTTTTCAGAATCCACTAAAGATGCTGTCATCCCCAGACAGAAGGAAATAAATTTAAGAACGTGGTGTACACATTCCCAAGAGGTGGAGTGGGTAGTTTTTGGTCTTTCAATGGGTTATAGATGATTGTCATTGTTTAGGGCAATTGGTTAAGAACTGTTATTGGTTATGGTTAGAAAAAAGCTCAACAAGAGAGATTAGATTCAGGGTTCTTGTTTAAAAAAAAAAAGAAAAAGGGGATACAGATATGATAGGATAAAGGGTAGATTATTGAATCTACTTTTAAAAAGGAATTACTAGCTTTAAATATTTTACATTGGATTGATTGGATTTTTTGTACATTGTATACAAATTGTGTAGATTGACATAAAGTTGAGATTAATTTTGTTACTATACATACATCTCTATGCTTGTTCAAGGTATTATACAATGTAATACAAATTGCTAGTCCATGAAAGCTTTTATTACCAACTAATTAGGATATAAGGAAATGCAAGTTAGTAGTTAGACATTACATTCAAACATAGTCATATTAGATATGTTTTCAAGAGCAAAGAGATATATTTTAGATGAACAGGTCTTCTTCAAACACTTAAGAGGTCCATAGAATATGGCATTTAAGATATTTTAATAACATAGATTCTTACTATTTTTAAAACAATGCTCCTGGCAGCACCAATCTACTGCAGAGAAGATTAGGGGTATCAGAGAAACTCCATACACAGTTGATCTTCTTTGTGACAAGTTAGCCACTGGGCAAGAAAGTACTTTTGCCTTAACTGCTGACTGTATGATATTCAAAATAGACAAGCAGGAGACATACACAAAAAAGAATTGCCAAACCTTGCCAAGACAAGGTAGGACGGTCTTTGAGAATATCCTACTTCACAGAGAAGTCTGTCAGACATGTTAGGCCTATAGGCTGAAGATGGATGCCTCAATGATACAGAAGAACCTTGGGTGACTGTCCAGGCAGCCAGCTGTTTCAATTTTTATATTTTGGGGGAAGTTGCTTACTTGCCCATGCTGTTTAGTTAGTTAATATTACTTCCTTCTTGAGTCTCTGAGGGAGTTGAAGATGAGATAGTTATAATTTTCTATTAACAGTTTTAGAAAAGAAACTCAAAGTTAATGTATATAAGTTTGAGAAACATCAAAATCATAGTTTTTAGTTAGTAATACAAGTTAGATAGAAAGTGAATTAGGTGTAATCCTTTGGGCTCACCAAAATAGGATAATTAATGGAATATTTTTTTTGAATTATCAATTGTTAATGGACTGGACATTATTCATGTAATTATTGTTTATATATTGTATATAATTATTGTACTTATTGTATATGATTTTTCTTATGTTAGTTATAACCTTTTTTATTTTTTGACACAAAAGGGGATATGTGAGGATATTTTTCATATTTAATAAAAACCAGTCTGAAATATCAGAGAAGAGATCTACCCACAGTCAATCCAGAAGGATCAGAGGGTGATAACTCACACCTTTAATCCCAGCACAGGGAATATTTGGGAGTGGTACCTACACCCTTAATCCCAGCAGATCTGAGTTTGAGGCCAGCTTGGTTTACAGAGAAGTTCCAGGCTCCCAGGCAGGCAGTAGTGGTGTCAGGCCTTTAGTCCCATAACTCCAGAGACAGAGGAGATCTTTCTATGTTTCTGTGAGTTCAAGGCTAACTACCAAAGAGTAGTAGCCCACACCTTTAATCTTAACCTGGATGTGAAACAACTGGACTTATAAGGTATTTAAGGCAGGTGTAGGAAGACAGAGCAGGCAGTAGAAGCCACAAGGAGCAAGGCTGAGGAAGCTAGAGGACAGCTGGGTGAGATTTGACTGTGGTGTTTACTCTTTGATATTTCAGCCTTTCCCTGAGATCTGGCTCTGAGTTTCCTTTAACACAGCAGACAGACTCATCAGACTTGGGTCAGTGGGTTTTCTCACCCTCCCACTGCAACCTGCAGTCCCAGTGTGCTCATTAGATACAGTACAGGGGGAAGTTCGTGTTTCTGTTGATTGTGGGTGAGCAGTCTCAGACTTAACCACCTGGGAGGAAGAACCATGCTAGTCCTTGCACACTGATCAAGCATTCACAAAAACACATACTTGGTACTCTTGGGGGGAAAAAAACTTCACCATTTCTCTGGAGCCGTGCCATATTCCCATGAGCCAACTTGAATTGGGACTCTGGACAGACCAGGACAATGTCAAAGTGCACAGTCTTTCAGGACTTTTCTGACTCAGCACTTCCTCTACTCCTTACAAGGATCTGTTTTATTTTAATGTAAGATCATCTTCTCTTCCATATCGTTCTAATTGGGCTGTCCCTCTCTAACAGCCTATTGGTATCTATGACATTTAAAACTCACACCTTTGTGTTTCTGTATGTATGTGTTCGAGTTATCACAGGTGTACATGTGTGGCAGTTTGCATACAGCAGTTAGAAGACAATCTTAGGGGTCAGTCCTCATCTTTTTCACATCTAATTATTTTGTGCTTCAGCCTGTGCATATATACATATATACCAAAGGATTACTTGAAGGAGCTTTTATCTTCAACTATGTGGTCTCAGGGATTGCACTTGGGTTGTCCAGATTTGTACCAAGTTATTTTATCTACTGGACCATCTTTCTCATACTCAAATCATTATTCTTTATAGACAAATACTAAAACTTTGTTGTGTATATGTACATATTTAGTTTCTCTATTAGCGTGGCTAGTAGATGTCTAAGCTTCTCCCTTGGCTGTTGTGAATAGTGTAGTAGATGTGAGTGTGCAGGTTGTCTCTGTGGAGTGTGTAGGGTCTCTCAGTCATATACCCAGGAGTGAGATGACTGTGGCTCAGACTGTAGTTTTGTTTTTAGTTTTGTGAGGAACCTGCATACTGTAAAAAGCAATCAAATATGAATCTTTTTTAACCAAATACTATGAATCTTGTGTTTAGGAATTCAAATCTTTTTATTTCTCCCATCTGCTAAGACTTTTATGTGATGTTTTAACTTCCCCCACCCAGTAAAACCTTTTTTTACACAAAGCTCACTAATGTATTCCAGGAATTTGATGGCTTGGAGCAGTGACTACCCTTCCTCCTTCATTTCCTGGGTGCCATTTTTTCTGAGACTATCCAGTTGAATTAAGTCTATGAATTTGGCCTCCAGCCAATGGAGAAAAGATAATCACTATTTGAGTTAGAATATGTTTAGTCTTCTAAGCATACCCTCTTGGTCAAGAGTAAAATTTGTCTTTTTCAGACACTTTATAGGAATAGTGGTGCCTTTCTGTGTATCCCTGAACTTTAGAATAACAATTTGGGGGCCTTTTTGGGATCCTAGCACATCAGAGGAAGGGCTTTAGACCCCCTACCCTGGGGAGGCACGGCCCATCCGCTCTTATTTTGGTTGTTCTTGAGTACTGGACCTTTGTCACTCACCAGATCAGCAAAAGAACCTAGGGATTAGAAGTCTCTGGACAAAGCAGAAAGAACTTACCCAAGGAAATTACCATGGCAACTAAGATTTCTCTGCACAGACCAAAGGTAGAAATGCTGTGGACAGCAACAAAGTATTCCCTTGGGGGTTGGGTCATCCTGGGAACTGAGACTTATCTTTGACATGAAACTCAGTGCAATAAACTTGCATAAACAGATATTGAGCACAAAATAAACCAAGATGGGAAAATAATGGCGGTATAAAGAACTCTAAAGAAAAATGAAAAAAAAAAAAAGTGGAAAGAAGCCAAAAAGAAGAAACATTTCCCTTACACAGAGGAAAACCAGTTCCCCTGGCTGGCTCACAGACCCCTTAATCTTTTCAATATAATTGTCCCTTGCTGTACATAATGAAAGGCTGAGCAAAGAAAGCCCTACAGGTGTAAGGCTGTTACACCTATTTTCTCTATGTGGGCACAGGATTCTTTACCCTTCACCCAGGCCTTTCAGATCTTAGAAAACTGTAGTCTGAAGTTTCTGGCCTGGCCTAGCCCCAAGGTCTGGTCTCTCCTGCAACTGTTAGTTCCAAATAATGACACAGAAGTTCTGCTCTTCCACTTTCCAAAATTCTTCTACTCTTCTTGCTCTACCTCTACTTCCTTCCTAGCTACTTGGCCAATCAGCATTTTATTAAAGAAATAGAAGTGACATATTTACAATGTACAAGAGGGTATCCCCACAGCATTTCCCCTTTTTCCTTTTTAAAGCAAGAAACCTCAAATCTAATCTCCTTTGTATAAGTTTTTTTCTTCATCATTATCTATGACGACTTGTAACCAACACTTTAAACAAAGACAAACCTACATAATCCACTTTTGGGAATATGGATGTAGTTCTCTAGACTACTTCCTGCTGTTTGGAGGTGCTGGTAATCTTATGGAGATCCTGAGAAAATTCAGGATATGGTCAAGTCCTGACTGGAGTATTCTGTGAAGCTGGCTCATCTCAGCCAGTCTCCTTGAAGCTTTTCTGGATGCAGAACTGTGGGGATACTTTCAAATATAATAAAAACAGTCGGAGATATCAGAGGACAGATCCACCTCCTCCTGTCTTTTTTTTTTTTTTCCAGACAGAGTTTTCTGTGTAACAGTCCGGGCTGTCCTGGAACTTGCTTTGAAGACCAGGCTGGTTTTGAACTCACAGAGATTCTCTTGCCTCTGCTTCCCAAGTGCTGGGACTAACAGTGTGAGCCATAGCTTTTTATTATATTAGAAAATATCCCCACACAGAGCTCAGAGGAAACTGCAACAGAGGTGCTCTGAAAAGTTGGATTATCTGGGTCATCCATTCCCATTGGAGATTTTTCAGGGGGGTTTCCTTGATCAAATCTTACTTTCTTTAACCCAGAGTGAATTCACAGCCTCTCATTTTCTGTGAAAATAAAAAGAAAACATGTCCCCTAAAGTAACACATCTTCAATTTTGAAGTCAAGGCATTTACAAAATATATAGGTTGGATTAATCCAGCAGCTTTTATAATCAAATGTCTCTTAGCAACTCTTGCTCCTTCCTCAGTAGTCAGACAATTCAAAGACAACATAACATACAGTATCTATACTTTTTGTGTGTATTTTCCATGTTTATGTGGAGTGTGTGTGTGTGTGTGTGTGTGTGTGTGTGTGTATGTGTGTATTTTTGTCTGAATCTTCTTTACTATTTATCTCTCTTTTTTGACCACACCTTTATTCTGCTAAAGCATGGCTAAGATTAAAGGCTATGGCAGCTTGTTCCATTCATTTTCTTAGTCTGTGACAGCTTAGCTTCATAGCAGAAGTACTAGCAGGTACCGTATTTACCACTCAACTCTGAGGAATTTTAGGGTCCATACTGCTCCCAAGTAGAGCACCGTTGCTCATATACTTCATATAAGTGCTTCACAGCAGGGCCTCTTAAAAGAGCCTTGAGGTTTTGCTGCTAAAACTGAGTCAGGAAGCTTCTCTTAAAGGAGCCTTGCTTCTGCTTGCTCCCAGCAAACAGAGCCCTCCTGAGAAAATGCTCTTACCAAGAAGCTGTCTTTGACTCTGTTCTCTTTATCTATAAAAACAGAAACCTTAAATCCATCATATGCAGCTTGTACTCGAACTGAGGCCTCTGTGAAACTGCAGGAACTTGCCTTGTTGCAACTCAGGCTCAAATTTAAACCCTTGAAGCTCAGTCCCACACCTCACAGTGTCTCTGTATTATGAGAGTCACAACTAGGAAACTGTTCTGGACTCTGTTTTTGTGTTTTAGAACCCCTTTTCAGTCTTTATGTGGATGTATATGCCCCATATCAGGATGCCGCCATTTGTAGTCTGAAGTTTCTGGCCTGGCCTAGCTCCAAGGTTTAGACCTGTCTGCAGCTGTTTAGTTTGAAGTAATCACACAGAGGTTGTATTAATTACAAGCTGATTGGTCTATGGCTCAGGCTTATTACTTAAGAACTCTTATACTTTAAGTCAACCCATATTTCTATTTATGTTAGCCATACTTTTTGCTCAATGTAGCATTCTCACCCTGCCTCCTCTGTCTCTCCCTGGCATCTTTTACTTTGATCATCCACTTTCCAAAATTTTCCTAGTCTGCTTGCCTCACATCTACTTCCTGTCTAGCTACTTGACCAATCAGCATTTTATTAAACTAATGGGAGTAACAAATTTACAGTGTGTAAGAGCATAGTCCCACTGCAGAAAACCTTGGATCAGGTCTGGTAGAAGTGATGAAGGCAGCCTCAGTGTGGATAAGTCTGACTGGCTTAGATTATGGTTCCCAGCAGCTGCTTTTCTCACTAGATAAAAATCCCACACAAGGCCAGGCAGTAATGACATGCACCTTTAATTCTGGCACTGAGAGGCAGAGGTAAGGCAGAACTCTGAGTTTGTATTCAGCCTGGTCTAGATAGCAAGTTCCAGGACAACCAGAGCTACACAGAGAAACCCTGCCTGAAACCCCTTACCCCAAATGTTACACAAGGCCACTAAAGTTTTAAGCTAGGATTAAATATTTTGACAAATTGTTTTCCAAAGGTTTTAAGTTCTACCCAATAATAAGGTCACTGATTGTCTCATCTCAGTTCACACAGTACTCAAGGTAAAAAGGCACCAAGCAATATCTTGTTTCTGGGGTTGATGAAAGGCTAAAACAAGATCCAGATGATACCATTCAGTATCTAATTTATAGTTTGTGTGGTAAGATATGTGAACTCCATTTTCTTGTATTGAGACCATGAAATTCTCTCCCGTTTCTTTGCTAATTTGGACTACTTGCCAAGGTCATAGATACCATCTCTTCCTTTATCCATGTTATATATATCCACATTTAGCCTGTTGTATATGGATCTCTCAGGGATGTGTATCTTGATGGAGAATGAGCTCATTTTTACCATGGAATCAAATGGGAAAGTAATCATGTGGTTTGCCACTATCTTGGCTAGTGATGTCATAATGATGGTGAGTGTTCTATAACTTTGCCACTTAGTTTTATTTCACATGGGATAAAACAAAATGGTGGTACTTATGAAATTCCAGGTACTACTGAGCCCCCAAGCATTACCCCTTTATACTAAGGATGTAACACCAGCTCTTTATGGTATGTTTATTTTTGTTTGTTTTATTAGGTTATTTGTTAGCTTCTAGAGGAAACTTAAGAGATTTCTCAGCAGTGTGCCTCTGACACTAGCCAGGTATCAAAGGAAGCTGACACTTTGAAATGGCTAATTTGGAAGGCTCCTGTGAATTTGTATCTGTCCAGTGCCGAGTCTTGGAAAAGTACAAATCCCAAAGAGAGAACACAGAATAGATTGTTAGGTGCTTGGCATGCTGCTGTCAGTGGTTAGTGTAAGTGAGGGCAGGCCACAGTGATATCACCAAACTAGACCACTTAGTGGGTAGAAAGAAAGATTTATTGGAGATCAATTGCTAAGGCTACCTCTTGGATGACAGAAGAGCAATATGGTGGAAAAACAAACAGAGCTTATGTGACAGTCAGTAGGGTGGTGTTGTATGAATTCTACTTGGTCTTATAATAAAAACAGAGTCAAGTATCAGGTAAAAGCTGAAAGATCAAAGAGACATAGAAACAAGCCACAGACACTTCTCACCTAGCCAACTTCTCAGTCTTCTGACTGAAAGCCTCTCTGAAAAACAGAGGGGTCACAGGTGAGGGGCTGAACTCATGCCTCCTCCTGCCTTACTGTTTCTTTCTCTGCCCAGCCATCTCACTTCAGGCTCTTTCTTCAAAAGTTTAGAGTTGTCATAAAGGCCTGTCACTTCTTTGGTTAGTCTTAGTTTTAGTTGTGTCTGTGTACTTGTTTGTTTTTAAGGAACGGCAAATAGAATTTTCTCTATAGATTCACTATTGGTATGTAGAAAACCTACTGATTTCTGCATATTGATTTTGTATCCTGTTCTGTTGTTGAAAGTGGTTTCCTGGTCACATCTTTATGGACTATTAAAGAGATTAATTTATCATGTGCACATTGAAATATTTTGGTTTTATTTTTTTTCAAGACAGAGTTCCTCTGTGTAGCCCTGGCTGTCCTGGAACTTGCTCAGTAGACCAGGCTGGCCTCAAACTCACAAGAGATCTACCTGCCTGCCTCTGCCTCCTGAGTGCCGGGATTAAAAACGTGTACACTTCTGGGCTATATTGGCTTCTTCATTTTCTATTTGTTTCCATTTTTTACTCTTCTAATATTTCAAGCAGTATATTAAGTAAAAGTGCAGTCTCTTTTCTGATTTTAGAGAATATGTTTTTCCTTTTGAGTATGATTTTGGCTTTATGTGTGTTTCATATGTCAAAATACATACATTCCTTCTTTAAATTTATTTTAGAGTTTTTTCATGAATAAATATTGAATTTTGTTAAGTACCTCATGCCTCTATGGTATGATCATTTGTCTATTTATGTACCATACAGGTATCTTTATCAAGCTACCCTCACATCTCTGGACTCAAAGCACCTTGCTCACAATGTCTTGTTGAATTCAGTTTTTACAATGTCTACTACTAGGAACTTCTGTGTCTGTTCACCAGTGACTGTTTTTGTTTTCATTGTGTTTTTCTGTTCATTTGGTTTTTATGAGACAGGGTTTCTCTGTGTAGTTCTGGATGTCCTGAACATACTCTGTAGACCAGGCTGGCCTTCAATTCATAGAGATGGGCCTGCCTTTGCTTCTTGAGTGCTGAGTAAAGGTGTGCACTACCACTGCCCAGCTATTGTTGAAATTTTTAGTGTAAATGCTCCTAACTACAGGCATACGCTAATTAATTATTGGCATAGGATTTCAAGCAGTTGATTATCCCAAATCCATCCAGGGAATCTGCACACTGGTAAAAGCAGACAACTCTGTTAACTTGATCATGAGTATAAACTGTTATGAACCCATGATCTTATTAATTTATAGGCATCTGAGTATCATCCTTTAAAATCAAATGTTGCTTCATATAATATACCCAAGGGAAAAAATAAAATGACAAAGATAAATATGAACTGTCATTTAAAGCTACAATTACGGGGTGAACATATCATTTTTCCTGTTCTTGTTTATAAGGATGCTTTAAGGCTCTTGCTGGAATATGAATTACCTAAGATTCATGAGAGAACTGAAAATGTAAAATGCCCCCCTACATACATACAAACACACACATAAATGATTATATCTTTAACAAAAAGTTAAATACTTTAGATAAGGATAAATCATATATTATAAATTTTGTCCTAAAATAAAAATATAACAATGGACACAATACAAACTTAAAACCAAGTCACAGGTCTGGGTTATATAAGGTTTATTGCAAATAGAACTTGAGAATGATACATTTACTGATTACAGTTTATTAATGTTTCTAAAGTTATAATAATTATTCATGTTATAAAACTTGACTTAAAGGTAGGTGGTGGTTGGTGGTGCATAATCCCAGCACTTGAGAGGCCGAGACAGGCAGATCTCTGAATTCAAGGCCGGCCTGTAGTCAGACATTTTTTAGACTGCCAGTTCCTGAATAATGACATGGAGACTTATTACGCATGTAAGCTTAACCGTAGTTTAGGCTTGTTCCCACCTAACTCTTATAACTCAATCTGTTTATATTCATCTATTTTCTGCTATATGGCTCAGTACCTCTCCTCAGTACTGTACATCCAACTTCCTCTGAGTCTCACTGGCAAATTCCTGACTCTCAAAATCTTCCTCTCTACTTGTAAGTTTTGCCTATCCTCTCCTGCCTCACTATTGGCATTCAACTCTTTATTAAACCAATCAGAAGTTACCTTAGGCAGGTGAGGTAAAACATCTTCACACAGTGTGATAAAATATTCCATACTACCAGCTTAGTTTAGAGTGAGTTCTAAGACAATCAGGACTACAGAGAAAACCTGTCTTAAAAATCCAAAGCAAAATATGGTTTGAATTTAGTAACGGCCTCCATAGATTCATGTGTTTGAATGCTTGGACTATAGGGAGTGGCATTATTAGGAGGTATGGCCTTGTTGGAAGACCTGTGTCATTCTGAGGCCAGGCTTTAAGTTTTTAAATGCCTAAGGTGTACTCAGTGTGGCTCACAATCTCCTTCTGATGCCTTTATATCAAGATGTAGAATTCTCAGCTTCTTCTCCAGCACCTTGTCTGCCTGCATGCTGCCATGCTTCTTGCCATGATGATAATGGACTAAATCTCTGAAACTGTAAGCCAGCCCCAATTAAATGTTGTTCTTTATAAAACTTGCTGTGGTCATGGTATCTCTTCACAGCAATAGAAATCCCAACAGAAATAAAAACAAAACAAAACCTACTCCAAGCCAAAAGAACCACAAAAAGAAAACACCAAACCTGACTTAAAATGTCTTTGTTAACTTGGTCAAACTTTGACCTTATGAACATTTTGTAAGAACCATTATCCTATAGTAACATTCTTTATGATGAAAATAAACTTGCTTGATAATGCCAGATGTTGAAATTCTTGGAAATCTTTCTATATATGAGAATTCCTAAATAAATAAAATGCCAGAAAACCAAATATTAAAAAGGAATGAAACCACCTTTCAGGTTTTAGATATAATAAAAATTGAAATAATTTCCACCTTTAAGGATTTTTGACATTGTACAGACAACATAAACACTGTAAAGGATTTAGAAAAATGAGGTCTCCAGTCCATTCAAGGTTTGAATCTATGCTTTGAAATCTATTTTGATACAAGTTTAGAAACATTATTTTGTAATGTTCATAATCTTGAATTTAAAAACTATAAGGTTCATAACCTTTTTCTTTCCTCCTCTTTCTCCTCTTTTTTATTTTCCTTTTTTGTTTTTTTAGCCAGAGTTTCTTTGTATAGCCCTGGCTTACTGTCCTGGAACTTGCTCTATCCAGAGCGCTGCCTGCTTCTGCCTCCCAAGTGCTGCTATTAAAGGCATGTGCCACCATCACCAGCCTAAATTTCAGTCTTGATCAATAATTTCTAGTTTAATAAAATTTAAAAACAAAGCTAATTGAGTTATTAAATGTGTTAAATATACCTAGAACTGTTTGTAATTATGCCAAATGTAAATGTTATTTATCTATAGAGACAAGATTGGAGAACAGCCCAATTTTTTTTTTTTCTTTTCTTTTTTTCTCGAGGCAAGGTTTCTCTGTGTATCTTTAGATGTCCTGGAGGTCATTCTGTAGACCAGAGTGTGCCACCACTGCCTGGTATGAATGTAAGTTTCCAAAGTCTTTCTTACTGATCATCTGGATTTCATTACTATCTGTTGTAATGTTTTCTTTTTCATCTGGTTTTGTTAATTTGGGTCTTTTTTGTTTTAATGAGTATGCCCAAGAGCTGAATTTCTCATCTATAAAACAAATTCATTTGAAAACTTATTCTTATACCACTTTCAATCTCCACTATTATTTTCTGCCATAATCTTTACTTCTCATTTCTTTGAATTTTACTTCCTTCCCTAAGACTCATAACATACCTACCGTTAGGTTATTTGGGATCTTCAAAATTTTTTATTTTGTAATACTGAAAAATTTTCATGCAATACTAGGCAAGTACTCTACCTTGAACTATCCTCACTTCTTAAGTTTTATTCTCAGGTAGTCTCATTAAGTTGTCCAAGATTACCTTGCATTTATGATCCTCCTTCATCAAGCTCCTAAGTAATAATTACCAGGCCTGGTTTGAATTTTGATATTTTAAAAATGTAAACAGTTATAGCTCTAAACTTTCTTATGGTTTAGTGGGTAAGGGTGCTTTATGCCAAGCTGGACAACTTGATTAAGATCGCTTGGTGAAAGCAGATTCCCACATGATTGCCTGGCTTCCATAGGTACACTACATAGTACACACACCTGAAAAAAAAAATGAGTTTTTCCCCCTCCCAAAGAAATAACTTTATCCAAATATTTGTTAGTCTCTATTTCCATTCTCTTTTAGTTTTAAAATTCCCTTAATGATTTTCAAAGACACACTGATCATGCAAACAGTTTAATCTCTTAAGTATTTGTATAGTCTCTGTTGCTGATTTCTATTTTTATTCCATCATGCTCTACTAATTACTTAAAAATTTGTTAACACTTGGCCTAACACAGGGTGCTGAGGTGGTGCTTCCCACTGTTTTTAGATGGGATATTATGTAAATATATTAAGTATATTTAGATCCATTTTAACTCATTTCTTTTCTAGATCTATTAATTAATCTGAGGTACAATTTCATCCACTATTATAGACATCTGTTCATTCAGCAGCATCTATGAAAATGGGTACATAAGCATCTGGTGAAAGCATATTGCAATTGTTAGATCCTGATAAGTTTTAGAATAATTTTATTACCTTAGTTTTTTTCCTAGTTTGGCTTATAAGTCTTCTATATTAGATAAAAGTAGTACTTCCATTTTTTTCACTCTCAATTTGTCAGATAAGGTGGGTTTTTCTTTTTTTTTGGTAGATAACCCACTTGAACATCTTTTCAATTGCCTTTTTTGAATGTCTTAGGCTGTTTTTTTTTTTTTTTTTTTAAAGATTTCATATGTAGTGTTCTGCATGCAGGAATGCCTGCATGCCAGAAAAGAACACCAGATCTCATAGAACTCAGAACCTCTGGAAGAGCAGGCAGTGCTCCTCACCCTCAACCATCTCTTCAGCCCCATGTCTTAGGGTTTTTATTGGTGTGATAAAACACCACAACCAAAAGAAGCTAGAGAAAAAAAAGGTTTATTTTACTTAACAGTTTGTAAGTTTATCACTGGAGGAAGCCATGGCAGGAACTGTGCTTACTGGCTTCCTCTTCATGGCTTGCTCAGACTGCTTTCTTAGATGGCACTATCTACAATGAACTGGGCTCTCCTATATCATTCACCAATGACAAAAATACCCTACAAACTTGTAGAGACAAATCTTACAGAGGAAGGTTCCCAAGTGAGTTCCTTCCCAAATGTACTCTAAACTGAACAAGGAACTAAATAATAATAATAATAAAAATAAAAAAAATTCTCATTTGCACATTTTTCTAATTTTGTTGCTGGTCTCAGTGATTGGAACCCTCTTCGTTAGAGGGTTCGTTGGTGTTTGATTGCATGAGGGTTAAGGTGTTTTGGTGTGCATACACATGTGAAGCCAGAAGAGTGTGTCAAATTTCTAGAGTTGTAGTTGGTTGTGGGCTACCAGACACAGGTGCTAGGAAGCAAAGGTTGGTCCTCTGCAAAGAGCGGTAAACATTTTTACCTGAAGCATGTCTTCAGCTCCTTAGACAGAGATTTTTCAGTCCTCGTTTGCTCATCAGTCATCTGTAAAGCTTATTCCTTGCTGTGGTGGTTTTTCCTTTTTGTGTAGGATTTAATTTCTTCTTTGTCAGCTTGGTGGTCACGAACTACCTTAGTTTGTGCTTGTCTTGAAATGTCTATTTCTTCATCAACCTCAAGAGATTATGACTGAATATAGTAATCTTGATTGGCAGTTACTTTCAAGTTCTGAAAAATATTAATTCATGTTTTCTTGGTTTTTAGAGTTTCTGTTGAGGTCTAAAAGTTTGCCTTTGCAAGTATATTTACATTTTTCTTGCTCGTTTGAATATCCTTTTTCTGTAGTCATGGTGTTTCAATTTTTTTTTGTGGAAATATTCTTCTGCAATCATGTTTTCTTGAGGTTCTAAATGCTGGTTGTACTCCAAGATATTTTAGATACAGGATTTTTTTTTTTTTTTTTTGGTGCTAAAGTTTCATTGAATTTTTTTTTTTTTTCATCTCTGCTGTCTTGCATCCCATGGATCTTCAGTTTTAGACCCATATTTAGTGATTAGTCTGTCACAGTCCATACAATACATATACTGTACCCTTAATGATGGACTCTTGCCTGAGTACTAAGACAGGGAGTGGCAAATTACTTCAGGTCACAGCTCAGACTTATAAGCTTGTCTGTCCTGGATGAAAATTACAGTTGGGAAAACTATGTTTAGACACAGACTTCTTGCTTGCCCTGATGATTTATCTTATGCCCTTACCTTTTCTACACTGGTAATTTGGGCTATTTAATGACCTTCAAACAAAGGACATGGCCATGCCATACAGTGTAGGCTGTGTGTGACTTTTGCTTAAGAATAAGGTCTGGTAAGAGAAAATTTCACTTCTGCAGTACTGTAGAATCTTGGAAACTGCCAAAGGGCTATTGTTAGGAACTGCACAGAACCTTAGGTAGAAGGAAACAGGAGTTGGCATCATCACTCTTTACAGAGAAATCTGAGCAATTAAAAATACAATTTTTTTCCCTTAAAAATAAAAACATCTTAGCCAAGCATGGTAGTAAAACATTTACTCCTGGCATTTGGGAGGCAGAGGTAGGTGGATCTGTGAGTCTGAAGCCAGCCTGGACTGAAGTGAAACTCTGTCTCAAAACAAAACCCACCAAAAACACTAACAGAAAAGTCTTGCTATCATGAAAGAACAAACTCTCAAGGGCAGCAGGGAAGGAAACAGTCTCCTCAAACCTTGCCCAGGACCAACAACAGGATGACTACCACAAGCCTGATTTTGAATAGTTTATTAAAGGAAAGGTGAAGCATCAGTTTCAAATTGTACAAAAGGAAAAAAAAAACTTCATATTGCAAATGTACAATTTACAGAATTACTAGCAAAATCAATCAAGGAGACACTGAAAAATACAAAAATTTGATTGACTTCAAACTGAACTTGGAAACCCATTGGAGTAGAGATTAAGCCTTCTTTGCTGTTGCATGGTAGTCTATAATTATAAATCGGCATGTGTTGTTCACAGGAGACTGTCAAGCAGAGGATTGGTCTGTGCTTATTTTAGGGCCCCTCAAAGACAGGTCCCTGGCAAGAACCAAAGTCAGACAGGGCTTGGTGGACTGTCCATTAATTCCTGCCCCTTGAGTTCCAGTGAGCCCACATTTTTAGGAGAGAGTGAAGCCCCAGATCTCTTAACTGGAGTTTAGGACTTGCTGAGTTAGTAGGTTAAACCTTTTTGGTGACCAAGTATTTTTGTGTGTGTGTGTATGTGTGTGTATGTTTTTTTCATCTGAACTGTACAAATGTTGAGAAAAATCTTGTCTACTAAAAGGATGAATTAAAATCATGTTTTGTTTTCCCCACACAAAAGATAATCATAGTTCACATACTTTTAAAAAAATGCTCTTCATTTTTGGTAAAAAGGCCTCTTGATTCTGTTGCAGCTATTGTAAAAACCAGCGCAGAAATAGCTATGGAAGAACTGGTTTGGAAATTTGGAGGCCTACATTAAAATCAGGAAATAGTTAAATGGGTTTTTAAAAACAATAGTAAGTCATAAAAGTAAGCAGATTGTAACTCAAAACCACCAAAGACTGCCCTGAAGGTTCAAAATTTCTTTCTCCAAGAGAATTTTTCTTAATATGCACATTTAACACTGAAATGTAGCTGTATTTCAAGGTAAGCTTAGGAACGTCACCCTCTAAGCACAGACTTCTATGCAGCACATACTTCTATAATTGGCAAACAAATTCACAAAATTAGCATGTTCTGGGTATATTAAGTGCATGGGCAGAAGACAGTAACATGTCTTAAAATTACTTCTTGAATGACAAATGTTTCATGAAAACGGAAGTCTGTGTAACTTGACTTTGGCAGGTCACGAAACAAGTGCTTAGAAACAGCAAGACCGATGACTTGAGAACCATTTTTGTTTTACTGAGAATACTTTATTTGCTGGTAGAAGTTGCTAAAAATGCACAGAACAAAGACCAATAGAAAATGCACTGTATTTGAATCTCCCTATTCTATATAAAATGAACGGTGTACAGCATCTGTTGGAAAAATGGCTGCATGGACATTTACTTTATGCCCACTTATAAATAAAAATAAACCTTTTTATTCAAGAGTATATAAAATCTGGGAATTCACATCCATCCACAGAGGGTATGTGGTTTTTGGCAGAGACGCACGATGTTAGAACTCTATTTTAGCTTGTCCATGCTCTGTTTCTTCAATGTTTCTGATTTATAAGGTCAACCAAATCCAGTGAGTTCCAAAAACACTCTTCGGCGATTAGAACGAGCTGCTTACTCATATTTAATAAAAATGGTTAGCTTTTAAAACATAAAAAGGCAAAATGTTAAAACGGTTTTTAAATTGTACAACAGGAAAATAAAGTTAAAAATATTTTTTTACTCAATGCTGAATTTTCATAAAACAGGTGTATAACAGTGTTTATTTTGACAGCTGTTTTAAAAATTTAAAATATCTTCCTCCTTTCAGAAAAACACACACACATCTGTACTGAGATAAGTCCAACAGAGTACAAATGATTTTTCTTTTTGGTCAGTCTTTCCAAGGTGACATTCACCAACATTTCCATGGGTAACTGACATGCTGCTCTGTCACTGCAAAAGGGACCAACCTTTAATCATTTGATTACAAAACAAATCAGATCACATCAAAAAGTGTTTCTTCCCCCATACAAGCTATCACAGTATATAGGCCTCTAGCTCTAAATAATAGAGTTCCAGATTTGTAAATTTTCTTCAGACTTCAGAACATAGGCATTCCAAATCCCTAGAAAAAATGAGAAATACAATTATCATATGCATCCCTGGAGTCAAGGAAGTATAAATAAAAGTAGTAATAACTTGATATTTACTGAATCATCTTCTATGATAGCTGCAGAATCAAAGAAGTCTGGCCTCAGCTCAGCTCTTTCTCGCCGATTTCTTGATGGGGGCTGAGAAGAGAATCATTTATTTTTCCGGTGAAATAAAGTGTAATAAAAGCTAGTTTTTTGTTTTTTTTTTTAATAGTACATAAACATATAGGAATAAGTAAGAGTCAAATTTAAATGGAGAATGAGAATCTGGTTTGTATATAAAGTATAATTTAACAAATGCAGCAGTATTTGAGTTAGCAAAAGACAAAAAGACTTTCAATTAATATAGTTTTTGTTTTTAACCTTGGCTGGCCTAAAATTTGCTATGTAGATCAAGCTGGTTTCATATTAACAGAGATCTTCCTTCCTCTGTCAAGTGGTAAGATTAAAGGTATGTGTCACTACTCCTAGCTTATTAATGTTAATTTTTAAATTTTGTATCTGTGTGTGGGTTTGTGCCCAGGAGGCTGTAAGAGGTTGTCGGATCCTCTAATGCTAGAATCACTGGTAGGCATGAGTCCTCCAATGTGGGTTATGAGAACTGAATACAGGTCCTCTAGGAAGAGCAAGAAAGAGTGCCCTCACTTAGCTATTTCACCAGCCTTATCATTTTAATGAATAAACTGTGCATGTAATATATATATATATATATATATATATATATATAAAATTTGAACTTATACTACAGAAAATACCTTCTCTTTGAAGACACAGTAATTACAAAAATGATGACTATTAGTGCATTCTCCAAAGTGGGTAGTAGTACGGCAGGAAAGCTTATCAAAGGTTGTGCCAAAACTTTTCATATGAAAAATTCAAAACACATAAGGCATAATATGTGCTAGGTTATGCATTCTTTGATTTATATGTTCAAGTGCTTACTTCTAGAACTTTAGGAGTCTATTTATATGCAAGGTTCTTTAAAAGGGTTTAATGTAGTAAAAAGCTGGAGCAAGACAGGTGAAGGCTTTTAGTCAAATGACTGGTAACCCTGGAGCAACCTTTCAGGAAAGACCATGAAAGACAGTGGGCAAGTCCTCCTCACTTCCACCCTGGAAGTCTTGGAGATCAAGGTCAAGAGAAAGTAGCTTCATCTGCTGAGCCAACTTGCCAGCCCCAAAAGACACTGGAAGAAGCCAAGGAGCACTCAAAAATCAACTCTGCCTCATTTGTCTTCCGGCAATTTAAGCCACTCAAAAGTGATATTTGTTACGGCAGCTATAGCCAACACTGGGAGAGCAGTAGAATGTGAAAGTCACTCATCTACCAGTCACTCAGTGTTAACAGCCGTCAAATATCTAGTCAGTCTATTGGCTTTTTTCCTTCATGTCATTTCAGCTATACCTACATTTTAATGTTACTTATAACCAATGACAATTTGTTATTTTGCTTGTTTTTAGTACCCTTGGGCATGCTATACACATACACCACTGACCACTGTCCCAGTGCTTTATTTTTTGAGACAGGATCTCAGTATGTAGTTCAGGCTGGTCTTACACTTATAATCCTCTTGTTTCAAATTCCCATTCTTTACTGGGTGTTATAGGTGTGTACCAACATGCTGGGCCATGTAATAAAACTGTAAAATCCATAGCTTCATTCATGAAAAAACTTTCTTTGTATCGCCTTTAATTAGTCTATATTAATCTTATCTCAAAAATGTTCTCTGTAAACTGAATATATATGTTCCATATTCTATATTTGATTGTCACATATTAAAACACAGTATATATTGTCAGGTTTCAATTTAAAATACAAAGTGCTAAATTTAGATACTGTGCCAAAGGCCCCCCCCCCCCCCTTTTTGGCTAGGACCTAATATGATTGAAAGCAGCCTTGAGAACCACAGCTCATCTTGATGCCCACTGATGGTTATCACTCCTCACCTAGGCCCTTTCCCACAGCAAGAATAATCATTTTAAACTCCAATGCCCTTATATACCATAAAAGAAAAGCTAAAAGCAAACAGTCAAAAAAATCCCAGTAAATTCCTTACCAAATCAATAACCATGGTGTCTTCAAATTCTTCATTCATGTCTTCTAACTGACTCCGTGATGACATCATCACATCTTCGAAGATGGGCTCAGCATCTTCCTCCATTAGACCCCGACTGTTAAAAAAAAAAAGGTTGAGACTTGTCCAGCTTTGAGTCCCAACTCTTTCTTAGCATACTTTCTAACTATGATCTATAGACTATACAATGATACTGATCTCAAAGAAATTAGGATTATTCCCAACAAAAGGATTATTTTCACTTCAACTTAACCAAAAGTACAACTAACTTTAATAAGAAAATATCTGAATATAAATAATGAAGTATCTTGAGCTGTATATCAATTATCTCAAGTTTACAAATAAGGAGCCCAAGAGACAGTTGTATGAATCTGGAGAGTGGTGGCACTAGGATTGAGGGCAGGAACTTTAAGTGCCCATGCCCCATACTATCATCTTGTGCTTAGAGTGTATCCAGGACTCATTTTAACTACTAAGAAGCAGAGACACCCAAATGACCAGCACCATGCAGCTGCTCGGTCCTTATGATGCCCATCTAGATACTTACACAGCATGCCTTACTCCAGCTCTCACTTTCATGTAGTTCATTCCTGTTCTGTCCTTCCGATTCAAGTCTTCTAACTTGGGCTGACCTAACCAAGAGATCTGCATCTGGGGACTGAGAGAATATTATTATTTATCTGTGCAACAGATAATATATACAGGGAATTAACTTCATGCCAATTAAGCTTTGGTTGGTTGGCTAAATCTTCAAGTAAAAGACTTAGATTTATTCCACTGCTTTGTGAATAACTAAGTCAACTGCTTCCAAATATCTCAAAGTGTCTACAAGCAATAGGCTGGGGTGCTATTAATCCTTACACTATGTGTTAGCTCCATGATCTTAATCTCTGCTAAATAAGGGCATTCCTAGACTTCTGTTTCAAGCTACTATACCATTCACGTGTACATAGCTGGGCAGCAAGTCCCTAAGGAACACATAAAATGAAGTGAAAACTCTTTTTATCCTTCCCCCAACCCATTTTATGGGTGGTAAATTTTAGTGATTTTGCAGATAAAAACTTGTTGCATGAAATTCTAAGTAGCTATTTTTGTATCCTTTTGGGGTAATGACCATAATAACATCTATGAACTGAGGGCAGAGATCAGAAGACAATGCATGACTGACAAGACTGGTGCAGGTTTGTGGTGGGGTTTAGGTGTTACTGAGGTTGCTTAAGGAAGGACAGTAGGCTGACTGAATACCTATCTATGCTAGAGGCTGGACATGGGCAAAACTCTTGATGACACAAATAGGTCCAGCTATCCAATGGTTGATAGAGATTATCCTTTTAGGAATGAAAAAAATCTTTCTTTGGTATAAAGGGACTTATGAAAATCCAGGGTATAAAATCTTCTAAAATTGTCTCTATTTCCAACATATTAATTTGTTTAGACAGGAATTTTCTCTTATCCATCACTGCAATTCCCATCATTATCCTAACTCTGTAAGAAATAAAGAACAAAGAAAAAATTCATGTTTGGAGTAGAAACAACACAGAGAGGTTTTGTTTTTCTTTTGAGACGATGTTTCATGTAGTCCAAGCTGGTTTCAAATTCACTGTGTACTCAGGTTAGCTCTGAGCTGCTGCCTCTACCTATCAAGGGCTGCAATTATAGTGTGTTCCACCATAACTAGCTTTAAATTAAAACCATCAAATCATCATGGATGACAAAGGTGCTACAATCTATCTGAGGCTCCATTACAGACAGCCTAAGAAAGCTCTCACAGGCTCATCAGGAAAATAACATACATTAAAAAAAAAAGATGTATTCAATACAGATGCAAAATAAGTGCATTGAGTGAGACTCTGTTCATTTGAAGGTCTGTGAATTTACTCTTTAAGGAAAAATGTAATTATTAAAGAACTAAAGTCCAAAAAGATACTTTTAGCAGCAACATATTGGATAGGGCAATGAGATGGTGTTGTTCCCAGTACACACACATAAAATGTTATTTAGCATTAACATTAGCTGATATTTTTTAAATCTCTCCTAGTTTTAAAAACTCATTTACTCTAACATATTCCTGCAGTTTTGGTAGGTGGGGAAATTGTCACTGAGTCTTGAAAGATAAAAAAAAATATCCAGGCTATTTAAAGAACACAAAGCTGTTCTACTAGATCAAAAAGTTTGAACTTTTGAGGAAAAGATGTCCATAAGACTGTTGACAGATTTTTATATACTGTTTACTATCCATTTGTGGCAAGATCTCACCAGCAATGTGCTCAGTTTTTCTTAGTTTTACTTTAACAATTAGAGGTTTTATGCCAAGAAAATGAATTTTTGGTACTTACTTGTGTAAAAAGTCTGGTTCAGAACCATGTTCAGACTCAGGCTCTTGGATCTGTTCTCCCATGGGGCGGCTGTTCTCTCTAAGCACAGTGGAGGTGAGCTGTGGTGTTGGCAGGGGTCCAGGAGTCTGAATCATGGTATCGGTCCTATTTAACCATGTGTTATCCAGACTTTCATCTGCAAAATTTTAATTAAAGTGTCAAAATATCAGAGATGTGGCCAACTCTAGTGGCAGTTATAACACTTGAAAAGCATGGCTCTACTTAGACCATCTTGTTTATTTATTTGATTTTATTGTTGTTTTAAAAATAATCTCATGTAGCCCAGACTGGTTTCAAATTCACCATGAAACCAAGGCTCCTGAACTCTCCATTGCCCTGTACCTACCCTTAAGTACTGGCAATGCAGGCATATGCTAACATGCCCAGCTTATGTGGTGTTCTCTTTTTGAAAAAGGTCCCATGTAGCTTTAGGCCTTGATTTCCTGATCCTCCTGTTTCAGTCTCCCACATGCTGGAATTACAGGCATGAGCTATCATGTCCAAATGCCTGGCTAGAGCAAGTTTAAATCCCAGCTCCACAACTCTCTTGTTTGACTTTATATTATGTTAATGATTTCTTACAAAGTTTGGTTTTCTCAAATCTAAATCAAGGATATTAGTATTTAAAAACTACAGGGATTCAATGAGGTTATTAGCTCACCATCTCTGAGGATTTATTTACCCTAGAGGGGGTAGAGCAATGTTAAGAAGAGCCCTCAGCAACCTTCTCTTGCTTTTCTACTGAATGCTGAGCTGACAAGTTATCCCAGGTGGCAGCATTTAAGACTGACAGGCTTACAGAGAAGTCAGCAAGTGCTGTTAAGACAGGCAGACACTGAGCACCAGAGAAACTGTTCTTTCTACCAGGTTGTATGTGTGGATATAGAAAAGCTCCTAGTTTTCATGCCTTTAAGTACTTCGGAGGACCTGACTGACTTATCCAGCTTTTAATTATACTTTTGTTTAACTCTGAGGAAATCTAATAAATTCTGCTCACTTAGAACTAAATTATATACTATCCTACACTAGCCCGTGGTGTGTCATGTGTTTTTCCTCCCTGAGGCTGCTTTGTTAAGAGTGGAGCAGACAAACATTATTTGCATATCTAAGGCATCCAGATAAAATAATATGTAATGTAGTAGTTCAGTTTTTGTGAAGGTCTCAGCAGAGCTTGCTCTCCTTGAATACATGTCCTAATCTTTAAAGACTCTTCACTGAAGCAGTTCTTACAGTGAACAACCTTTCATCTTTAACTAAACAGATAAAACTGCCATGGAAGGGCTCTAGCTCACAACCTATCTTGACATTCTCAGACCTTCAAATTCACATAATCAAGTTCTCTTTTACCATTTATCAATTATTAAAGTGGCTACCCAGTCCAAATTATACACACACACATGCCCTTTAGTCTTAAGAATAATAGTCTTGACTGTTTATTAGTGAGTTATATGTGGTAATTTAAATTTTTAAATTTCCTAAGGCTTATTAGTTTCATCTTTATAAAATATGGGTAACAGTATGGAACTATGTTAATACAAAATTTGTAACTGATAAAATGCATGAAAAACATGAAAGAATTTAGTACTTGCTGCCTAATAAGATTAGACTTGAGCCAGGAGGTCGTGTTGCATGTCTTTGATCCTCGCACTTGGGAGGCAGAGACAGGAGACCTCTGTGAGTTCAAGGATACAGCAAGGTCTATAAAGAGAGTTCCAAAACAAACAAAAATTACAGTTGGGGAAAAACATGCTGTAGACTTGGAACACTTTGATAAAGGTTGTCATAAAAGATATTTCCAAAGGAAAACAACTAGGATTAGTTTTTGAGGGAGAGCCCAGGATCTTTCTTCTCATTGGTACTGAAAAAGTATTACTGAGAGATCTTGGGAACATCCTGAAAATAGCTAACATTTATTGGAGGCTACTTATAGGCCAAGTACTGTGCTCAGTTAACATGTGTGAACTATTTGGGGGGAGCACCTCATTTAGTAGTTATAGTAACTGGTAGGCTAAGTACTCTAGATACTCTGGTATCGTTCATTTGATTAATTATTAAAACTCAGAGAGGGTTAAATAACATGTTTAAAATGAGAAAGCCAGGTTTGAAATATGAAAATGATTTTAAAGTTTGCTCTTTATTATTAGTCAGTACTTCTCCAATAAAGAAAGGCACATTAGGTTTACATTAACATTAAGTGTGCTACGGAGTTTGGCAAACCTCTGGTGAGTCACTGTTCTTTAGGCAGCAGTGGTGTGGTGCTAATTACTGAGCAGAAGTTATGAGAACTCATCAGAGGCATGGGGAAGAAAAAGGCAACCTGGAACATGAGCACGTTTACTTGGAAGTACCCCTCAGTAGGCTTCAGAGAAATATTTTAAGTGCAATTTTTAGTATTGTTCTAAAAAATTAAAAAATGGGATAATGACAATTCAAGTCTCTATTAAGAAAGTATATTATAAATTAGGTTTGGCCACCACTGCTTTATGGCATAAAAATGAATTATTCAAATGGTAAATGTAATCTAGCATGTTTAATTTGCAGAGGTGTACTCTCAGATTACAAACAGTCCTCTACTAGTAAGATGAATTTACGTGTTTGAAGGGGGAGTAACTAACTTATGTAGCTCAGGATGGCTTCAAGCTTGTTACATAGCTGAGGATGGCCCTGAACTCCATCTCCTCTCAAGTGCTGGGATTGCAATCATACACCACCACATCAAACTTAAGATGAATTTTATTTTTTGTTTCTTAAACTTTATTTTGCATATTTTACGATGTGTTTCAATATAATACTTACTCTTTTATTTTAAAATTGAATGTGTTAGCGACACACAGAGGTCAGATTTATAGGTTTGTATAACGGCTTTGTCTTGTTTTGTGCCTTCTGTGTTCTGTTTCATCATGTTATCCTTTCTGCCTCACTCTGTATATCCAACCTTTGTCCTTGGAAATCTCAGTTGGTAGCAAATATATGACATCATGCACCTTACAGCACCTTATTGTTTCAATAAATTACTACTTATTCTCTGTAAGCCAAGAAAGGTAGCTTGCCTCAGAGTGTAGAAAAGGACTTACCTTCTACTCGTTTTCTGTGCAGGGGGGGTCTTCCTTTCTTACTCCTTACTGAGGAAGTTTTACTGCTGCTACTTCCACTGTTCACAGACATTCTATCATCTTCACCCCCAGTGACTAATGAATTTCTATAGGAAATGAGTGGAAGCCATACATCCTCCCTCCTTTCCATCATCTGCTCAGTGAGGAATTTCTCTAGATACGAATGACTGCAAACACACAAAAAACAACAGTGACTTTCACGTCAGCACTTATGTATCACTAACAGTTTTGTTTACATTTCTGCAGTCCTTTGGAAGGGGTTGTATATGCTAGTAAGGATGCACATGTGAGTGTGTGTTTGTGTGTGCACATGGCATTTTCCTATATTTTTTCCTTTGCTTTTCTTTAAAAGTACTCAAATGACGGCAGGATTTCAGAAAAGGTAAAGTGAGTAATCTGGCATATCCTTTTCCTAGCATTAACAACCTTTCAACTGGGAAAAATCTCAAGACAATAATTTAACATTTGCAAATTGTCCTAAGGTGATATGACAGAAAAATATCTAAGAAAGTCTATTTATTAAGTCTCGATAAGAGAGAGAGTTGCTAAGTCTCTGAAGCACACTTTTTCTTTCCTTTGTCTTCACCTACTAGTATGGTTTTGCACAGTGAAAACTACTCTAGAAAGGTGTACTGTTTAACTGGACCAGTCAAAGATGGCTCTCAAACCATCTTTGGGGCTGGAGGTCAGCCTGAGTATAGAGATGGCAGCAGGTGAAGAAAAGCATGGAGAGAAAAGAAGCACCTCACCAGTCAAAAGTGGGCTCAAAGGACTGTCCACCAGCAGCTTTACTCTGCCCTCCTCTGGTCATGGCCCAGTTGCAATGCACCAATCCAAGGTCTAACAGATTTTCACACCAGATATATAACCAAAGAAAGAAGGCCACATGCTCAAGTCAAGTCATACAAACAGAAACAAGTGATCACGACAGCATGTTTCCTATCAAACACATCAATCTTATAGACATGTCTTCTAAAAAGAATGACCAGGACAAGGAATTTAAGAGAACATTCATAAACTTTATCAAAGAATTCAAGGAACCTAAAGGAGACAAGGCACACTTCATTAAACACCAAGAAGATGACTAAAGTCCAAGAAAATACAAATTCACAGCTGAATGAAATGTTGAAGATATGCAGGATTTGAAAACTGAATTTAATAAAACTAATAAATTTAATAAAACTAATAAAAACTAAAGAGAACACAAGCTGAAATGAGGATGAGATTGAAAGATTCAACATCTTAATTAGAAGATGTAGAAAAAGCAGAAGACATAAAGGGACCCAAAGATAAACAGACTCTAGACTAAATAAAAAAAAATATGAAAAAATTAAAAAAAAAAAAACTAGGAAAGGAACATGTTGAAAAATGTGGGACACCATCAAAAGACCAAAATCTTTAAAGGGGTTGATGAAGAAGAATTCCAGGACAATGGCATAGACCAGATCTTCAACAAGATCTGTGGAATATTCCTTTACACTATATGAATATATGTCACTGTGATTGGTTTAATAAAGAGGCTAACTGGCCTATTGTTAGATAGGATAAAGTCAGGTGAGAGAAGCAGACTAAGAATGCTAGGAAGAAGGAAGGCAGAGTCAGATGAATCAGACAGAAACGAAGCAGGACAAGCAGGAGAGGTAAAAGCCTTAAGCCTTGAGGCAGCACATAGATTAATAGAAATGGGTCAATCTAAGTTGTAAGCTAGTTAGTAATAAGCCTCAGCTATCAGTCAAGCATTTATAATTAATAATATAATAATAAAAATGAGTGGTTTTTTCTATAAAGAAAAACTACCATTTTGAAGGGGAGGTAGGGAGAGGCTAGAGGAGGGACATGAGAAGGGAGGGAGGGAAGAAGGGGAAGTGATGTAAATATATTTTAATTAAAAATGTGAAAAATGAAAATTATGTACTAATGCTATAAACATGATGTTTATGTTGTCTGTATTAACACACCCATTAAAACCAACAGGGCTGGAACAAAGCTCAGTGATTAAGAACACTGGCTGCTCTTTCAGAGGATCCAAGTTTGATTCCCAGAACATGCATGGTGGGTTCATGACCATTTGTAACTCAGGTTCCGGGGATCTGATGCCCTCCTATGGTCTCCACAGGCACCAGGCACATATATGATTCTCAGACATATATGGTGGCAAAACATATACATAAAATACAATACTTTAAAAAAATCAATGAAAAACCCTAACTACATTAATATTGGGTGGGAAGATGGAAGAAGGACATCAAAGAAGGCAGCAAGAGAAGGGTCAGCAGCAGTGGCCGTGAGACCAGGAATTCAGACGACAGAAGTAAACTCAAGAGCCTACCATAAAAGAAGTTTGAGAAAGAGCTACAGAAACAAGGCTCAGGGTTCAGATGGTAAAGTGTGTGCTGTGGAATAATGCTCTTGTACATTATTATACAGATTTGTCATTCATATTGGTTTAATAAAATGCTGACTGGTCAGTAGTAAGGCAGGAAGTATAGGTGGGGTGACCAGACCAGGAGAATTCTAGGAAGAGGAACGGCAGAGATGAAGTCAACAGCCAGAGGCAGAGGAAGCAAGATGAGAATGTCTTACTGAGAAAAGGTACCAAGCCACATGGTTAAACATAGGTAAGAATTATGGCTTAATTTAAGTACAAGGGCTAGTTAGTAATATGCTTACGCTAACTGCCCAGTATTACTACAATATTAAGCATCTGAGTCAATTATTAGGGAAGCGACTGCTGGGTATTTGGGATTTGTGGCAGGACAGAAACTTCCAACTACAAATGTGTTTAAGCATGCATGAAGCTATGGACTTGATCCCCAACACACTGAATAGATGGCACACCAGCACAGGCCTGTATTACTAATACTAAAGAAGTAAAGACAGAAGGACCAGAAGTTTCAAAGCAATCCTTGGCTACAAAAAGTTTGAGGCTAGTTTGGAATACAGGAGATCAAAAAAATTATATCAAGATTGTTCTGCCTAAGAAGCCAACAAGTACCTCCAGGAAAGTGTGCACAAGAACTCTTAAGTACTAGACAGTTGATGGAGTTGAAGACAGGCAGTTTTTCAGAAGCAGAAATAGGTTGTGTGAGTGTAAAGCTGGGAGAATAATTGGGCACAGAATTGGGAGCCTGCGAAGAGCACAGTGGAACACAGTACACTCTGATGGGAGCAGCAAACTCGGGAGTCTGAAGTTGAGGAGGCTCTTAACACCTCACCTTGGCCACAGCAGCAAGAAGCCACACAGATTTCAAGGCTTTATAAGAACTCACTGCAGCAGAAGTGGAATCTTACCATTCAGAAAACAAACAAACAAAAACAAACAAAAAAAACCACCGAGACCATACAATACCTTCTATTTCACTCATTGCTGGTTTTGCCTGAACAGAAATTGAGGCAATGAAAGAATCCACCAAAGAAGAGAGTAGAAACCACCACCAAAGACAAATCTGAATAGAAGACTGCGTCTCAGGGATGGAGGACAAGGTCACGGAAGTAATACGTGTAGACACATGTGTGGGAACACCTAATGAACATGGCCATATTATCTAAGAAATGTGGAACACCACTCAAGAAGCCAGTCACAAGAACTCATGGGTAGGAGGAGGAACTGAGATAAAAAAGTATGTAATCTCTTTAATGAAACTTGGACAAGAATTACTAACACCTAACACCCCAAGAAAGAACCAGACATCTAAACGCAAGAAACATTTAAAATTTTGAATAGATGTGACATAGTAAATTCCCAACATACCATAAAAAGATAAAAAGCAAAGCAACAATATTAAAGTTGTAAGGGAAAAATAGCAGTGATTCACATATACACAAACACCAGAATAATACCAGATCTTATCAGTTACCACAAAAGCCAAGACAACACAAAATGATAAAGCCCTGAAAGTAATAACTATAACCAAGATCACCACACCTGCCAACAATATCATAAAATTTATGAATAGAGCACGTGGGATGGCTCAGTGGGTTAAAAATGCCCAAGAGTCAGAGGTCAATTCCTAGGACTGACTTTGTGAAAGAAGAGGACTAGCTACTTGCTCCAGGTTTCTCTTGAACCTCCATATACATTTTACCATTGTTTTTTTGCATGTATGTGTATACACACTCGAGCTTGTGCAGACACACACAAAATAAAGTATGGAGAAAGAAGAATATTTCTTGAGAAGCCCAAGTTGAGGTCATTCATAACTACCAACCAGAACTCCAGAACATTCTTAGAGGAACATGATAGACAAAGAGAACTTTTTATCTAAGAGACCACAGGAGAGACTACATTTCATAAGAGGATCAGATGAAAACAGGAGAGCAGACCAGCCAACCTCATGCATGCAAAAGGACCTACAACAAAAAATGAGAACTGAAAGAATATGCTGTATCTTAGCAGATCAAAAGGCTATTCTAACAAAGGCAACACAGCATTGGCCTAAAAGAGCCATAAAGAATAGGGCACAACATAGGACCCAGAAACAAAACATGCATCTTTTGGCAGAGTAAATAACACACACAGTCTGTTCAACAACTGATATTTGCGAAACTGAGTAACTGCCTCAATGATGAAATTAGATCTATACCTCTAGCCCTGAACAAAACTCAATTATCTGGATCAAAGACCTCAATTTCTGAATGACAAAACAATTAGTGAAAGAAAATAATTTAACCCACCTAAGCTTGGAGTGCCCAAATACACATAACAAATATGCCCAACTGAACTAAAGGGAAAGATACACTCCAAATACAACACAATGATGGGGGAATCAGCTATCATCTACTTTCCTCACTTCATAACATAGTGCAGTATATAAGTTGGTACAGCTGCACACACTTTAGTACTCAGGAAGCAGAGGCATGCAAGGTGGATTTCTGTGAGTCTCAGACCACCCGTGAAAAACAAGCAGATCCTCAATAGAGTAAGTAGAAGATTCTTCAGCATAAATTCATAGTAAGATACAACACAAGAAGCAGTGCACTACAATTAAGCTTCTGTAGTCATATTATTCCTGATGATAATAACAGAAGATAATTTAAAAAACAACAGAAACAATATAAGCACAGAAATTTAAATAACCTAGTCTTGAATAACAAATTCAACAAGAACTCCAAAAAGAAAACTAAAGAGTTGTATTTTTTTTTTTTTTAACTTACAGGTGTTTTGAGAGCCTGTAGCTCTACGCACCATGTAAATGGAGTACTGGAGGAGGTCAGAGAGGGTGCCAGATTCCTAGAACTGGAATTATAGGAGGTTGTCAGCACCATGTGTATGTCAGAAATTAAACCTGGGTCTTCTGAAAAAGCAGCCTCAGTCATATCTCTAGCTCAATTAAAAGAGTTGTTGAAATAATGAAATGGGAAACTCAACTCACCCAAAACTAAGGGATACAATAAGCACAGCACTTAGCTGAAAGCAGTCCACATCACAAGAGCAGCTGGGAAGAACCCAACTAGACTTAAGTTAGGATGGGAAAAATAATAAAGATTAGAGTAGAAGACAGATGTGGCAGTTCACATCTGTAATCCAAACACTCAGGAGGCTGAGGCAGGAGGATTATCACACGTTCAAGACTAGCCTGGGCTAGTGAGTTCAGAACCATGTGGGTAACAATATATAAAACCTTGTCTCAAAAAATCAAACTCCTAAACCAACAAAGCAAGTGGACAAAAAACAAGATAGAAATTAACTGAAAATCTTACAAAAGATCAATGAAATTGTGAGATGATTGTTTGGAAAGACAAAACTGACAAACATTTAATACTGAATAAAGGGGAGGGAGGGCGAAAGACATGGAAGGGGGAGACAGAGAGAGAGAGAGAGGGAAGGAGGGGGGAAGGAGAGAGAGACATATACTCAAATCAGAGACCATGAGGAGACATTACTATAGACATAAAGAACAAATGCCTATACAACGACAGATTTAATAGCCTAAGGAGAAAAATGGACAAATTCCTGGACATATATGTATGTCTTATCAAGGTGTACTTATGAAGAAATTGAAATTGGAAGTGCCCAATACTGAAAAGGGAATAAATTGGTAAAAGAATGTTTTAAGTCAAAGAAAAGCCAATCATTAGTTTTACTGCTGAGTTCTAAGCATTAAAAAAGCCAAATACTTGTTATTCCCAGCTCACTCTACAAGGCCACCATGATCTGGATATCAAAGTCAAACAATGACACAACAAAATCAAAAATAAAACAACAGACTAAGTTCTCTGATAAACATAGGGTCAAGAAAGATTCATTTCAGGGATACATGGGTGAGTCAACATATGTAAACAAGTAAGCACAACACATCAACAGAACGAGCGATAAAAGCTATTTGATCACCTCGATAGATGCAGATAAGGCATCTGATGAAATTCAACTGCACAACAGAAATTTTCAGTCAATTAGGCAAAGAAGGAAAGTACCTAAACATAATAAATACTATATATGATAATATATGACAAGTTACATCCCTTTTTTCTTCTAGGAAAAAAAAACTCCAGGGTCTTACACATGCTAGGAAAAAATGTACTATTTTATATTATATGAACTACTTTCTCCCTTCCATTTGGAACAAGAAAAGAACGCGTACTGTTATTACCCATTACTCAAATCGATCTAGTCAAAGCAATCAAATAAGAGAGAGAATAAGGGACATTCAAATTGGAAGTTGTCAAATTGTCTTTGCAGATGATATTTTACTCCAGACTTTAATCAGAGAACTATTACAACTAATAGATGAACTCAAGTTGTAGGATGCAAAAGCAACATAAAAATCAGTTGTATTGCTATAGCAAGAAAATCAGGGTAACAATCCAATATATAACAATAACATATAAAATAATAAAAACATAGGAATAAATTTAATAAGAAGGTGAAAGATCTTTAAGAAAACTGATAAACACTGATGAAATAAGTTAAAAAGCCAAAATAAAAACATACAAAAAATCTGCATTAATGAACTGGAAAGATTAATATTATTTAGATGTCCATATCATTCAAAGTGATCTACAGATATTAACACAATCTCTAGCTGAATACCAATGACATTTTTCATACGATTAAAAAAAGGAATCCTAAAAATTTGAATGAGAAGGCAGTCATAAGCAATCTGGAAATGAAAAGCCACTGCATTTATAAACTTACATCATTCACAGAAAAGCCACATAACATTAAGGCAGTTAAAATTCCAACATGGAGGGAACAGCTTACAAGATGCTACCCTAACCGAAGAGCTATTGTTAGTGACAGGTGCTGGAGGGGTGAGTCATTTCTCTCAGAGAAGGAGGAAGAATAATGAAGAAGAAGAGGAGGTAGAGAATATGAATTTGAGGTATGCATTGAGGGGAGCCTTGGGGGAGTTGGAAGAGGTGGTATGGAGGGTTCATATAATCAAAATACCTTGTATATATGCATGAGATTCTTGAAGAATAAAAGTATCTAAAAAAAATCCTTACAAAATTGGAAACAAACCAATAAAACAAAAATTTAGTTTTCAAACCACCCATTCCTATCAATACTTAACACTTATTGTTCTCTAACATACCCCATTTCTGTGCTAAACTTGCCTTATTTGTTAGCCTCCATAACCATGTTTTGTTCCCTACAACAGGAAATAAGCTTTATAGTATTACATGACTTTATTATGGGCTTACCAATAGTTTTTGAGCAAAATGAAGATATCGTATTTTTTTGGAACTATTATTTCTACTTATATTCATATTAGCTTACTCATTCACCCTATCAATTTGAAAGTTTTGGCATTTATTATAGTAGCATTTCCTTTACAAGTTTAGCACTTTGTTCTGACTACAACATCTCTTCAGAGTGTTCTGAAAAAGATAGACAGGGGATCAAAGGCTTTGATACATAGCCAAGGTGGTCTAGGGAAGTTCCTGCCTTGGTACCACATGAGCAGTGTTGCAGCAGACACAATCGAGGTTCTTCTTGACATAAAAAGAAAACTAAAATTAGATGAACGTAAAAGTACAGATGGGTTATACAGAGCTCTCAGCCAATGTTCACACACCTTCAACATAGAATAAGGCATCATTCTCATCTACTTCATTTCATGTTACAGCTTCCATGTCAAACTGAGTTTTTATTACTACCAGAGTCTAAATTATCAGTAGTAACAATGACAAAAAAGTTTCAATGGTGGCAATTAGAAATCACTTCTGTTGGTATGTTCAACTTACACAGTCTTCTTGTCCTGTCGAAGAAGTTTAGAAGAAAATTCACTTAGTACTTCAAGAAAAGCCAGATTAGGAGGTGGATATTCTTGTCCTTTCTGATTCTGGTATTTAAAGGCAAACTCTATTCCATCTCTAAATTTAAAGAAAATAACATTTCAGTTTTTTCAGACAGTGTAGTTGTTTTAAAGGGCAAAAAATTTAAAAACATTTGGATACAGTGAAATTGTTACTGAGGTTTGAACAAAGTATGGTAAATTCATATGGCAAAATAATGCTAATTTAATAAAATATATGTATATATTTAATTTTATTGTTTATAGTACAAGTCTCTAAGCTGTAAAAAAAAAAAAAAAAAAAGAAGAAAGAAAGCTACAAAGAAACAATGTATCTCCCCAATGTATTTTTTAAGGGTAATACAAAACCTTAGAAAGAAACTGGATTGGCAGGAAATCTATTTCTAGGAGTCACTCATAGTACCAACTAGCTCAATGAAGTTAAGGTTTCCTGTTAATCATTTGTGTGGGTGTGGTACAGTGGGTGTCTGTAGTAGTTTGAGTGAGAATATTCTCCAAAGGCTCAGCAATTTAGACACTTGGTTCCTAGTTGGTTTAAGAGGTAAAATGCTCACCAAGGGGCTTAAAAAAAAGTATTGCATCTTCTTAAAAAATCATGTCACATAGTCTTACAGACCAGAACTAGGTTATTAAACTTTTTTCTTTATACTATATAAGAAGTATAAACCCCCACAGATGGTTTTAAAGAAAATATTTCTCCCCAATTACAGTAACAGTTTAAGATCTTAGAGCTTGAAATTTCTGTATTTGTCACTTTAAAGATGGGTCAAATAAACAGTTGATTATTTATATTCAGCAAATCTTCTGAATAACAGGAGGTGTTTATCTCACTTGTGAAGTGTGGCAACTGCTTCTCGGGTCTTGATCTGGTCCAATCCAAATGTAAGAGCAAAGCGACGTGCCAGCTCTTTAATTCCACTGACGTGGGCAGATGTCCTATCCAGATTAGGACCTTGTTCTTGAACAAGCTCATTGAATAACTGGTGGGAATAAATTTTAAAAAAGAAAAAAACTTATGGCTAAGAAATGTTTGAAATTTTATTTACTTTTAGAATAGATAATATAATTAAAAATATTTTAAAATAATGGAGAAAGACATATTTTCAGAAATACAGTATAAACTTACAAACAGGTATGATATAAAGAGGTCAGAACATTTTTTTTCACATATTATAGGTCAGAATATCAGCTAAATATTCATGTATAAGATAGAAGAGATATTTTCAATTTAATAACAAAATATTCTCAAATGGTCTTAAGTTGGTGATTTTACAAATTACCTATGTGACATACATTCTATCAAAGTAAAAACAAAACTTCAGAGCAGTAATAATATTAAAGCACTTATCCTATTATCAAATCTAGACACTAAATTATGCTTGTATAAATCTACCTTCTGGATTATAGAGTATTAAGGGTCCTGACATTCTTGATAGAAGAAGGCTGTACCTACTCAAGAGTTCTGCTTCCTGCTTATTGTTCTCTGCTGTGTAAACTATCGTTTTCTATAATATATATGGATCTTAAAAAACTGTAAGTTCTTTATACTATCCCCTCTGCCTGCTACCAATTCATTTTTTTTCTGGTTTCTCAGTAGTATAGGTCCTGAAATGTATTCATATTTGTTTTCTTCACTTTAGTCTCTGTAACCCTGAGTAAATTCAGTTTCTCACTTCACACCCATCACACCCTGAGGACTCCTGTGCCCATCTCTGTGGTCTTCAGTAACACACTGTCCTGAACCTTACCAGGCCACAGCTAGTAGGAACGGTTCTGCCACAGATTTTCAAATGAATGTAGCTAACTACTTGTAAGTTCTTAAACTTTAAATTTTTTATAGACAGTGTTATACAATAAATAGCCTTAAATTCTAAAAATCTGAACATTTCACAGGTCATCTAATTCATATTATCTATACATACAGTTCTGATTTTTAAATTAGTAATATACTACTTATTTTATCTTGAAACTTGCTTTACTTGTTCCCTACAGTTGCAAAAAATTTTCAATGTGTATAGTGTTATGTGCACCCCGTTTTAACTGCTTTGGAAGGTGAGGCAGGAGGATCCCTTAGCCTAATCTAGACAACACAGTGAGATACTGCATTAAAAACTAAATACAAAGAAAAAAAATTGACTACTTCAAAATATTAGTTTGCTTAACCATTCCTCAACTAATGAACATTTAGAGACAGTGTCCTACATATCTCTGGGTAGCCTAGAACTTGCTATGAAACTCAGGTCAGCAAACTATTATTTCTTAAATTTTCCAATGACATTTCTTTTGGCCAAAGAGTCATCATGCTATCATTTTATCTACTTAAGATATAAAGCACACTATGCATTAAAAATTAAATGAGATAAGACAGGTAGCACGTAATAAGCACAGAGAAGTTTTATCTGATTTCCCCCCAAATTTCTTACCTGCTGCAAACTGAGAATAAGGGTCTTAGCACACTGAATTTTATCAATTTGCCTGGTTTTACTTAGGGTTTCCTTAATGATATCACCATAGTCATTGTAATACTGTGAGATAAAAAGAAACATACTTTTAAGTGGTATTATTTACAATAAAAATTTTGATATTTAAGATTATGAAGTTAGTAATAAGAAGGCTAAAATTTCTAGGAGAGGGAAGAACATTTTCTAATTTTTTAATGTTTGATTTTTTTTTTTTTTGCTGCTGTCTTGAGATACTGAAATTATATCAACGAGGCTGGCCTTATTCTCATCACAATCATCCTCCTGACTGTGTCCTATCTTCCAGCTTCCTATCCTTCATAACAGGATGGAAGGCACATTATCTTAAAGGTAACAAGCCACTACTGGGCATGGTGGTTTACAACTGTAATATCACTCAAGAAGCTGAGGCAGGAGGATTACTCAGGCATTTAAAGTCAGCATATGTAGTTGAGTTCCACTTAGGCCAGTTTGGGGTACAGAGTGAGACTGTGTCAAAAAAAAAAAAAAATGACGAGCTAAAGATGGCTCAGTGGGTAGTGACACCTGCCCATCCCATCCCTTCAAATTGTTCCTACTTCTGCAAAGACGCTGGACTATATATGAACTAACACATACAATGCTACAAAAAAAAAAAAGTAAAGATAAAATGTTACAAATTGAGGGGTAGTGATGAACATCAGCAGTAGCCCACCTATCTACCATGTGTGAGGCCCCAATACACATATGCACACACCCACACACTCATACAGAACAAGCTCAAGCACAAGAGTTTACTTTTAGCATCTGACCCAACATGAGTGTGGTGGTTCTGAGCAGGAGTTATCAGGTTATTTCAGCTAAGTCGGTTTCAAAGACCAGATAAATCCTAATCTGTAGAGATTATAAAAACCGTGTTTTAATAACGGAGAAAATTAGAAAACGTACTGGAGGATAGAGTGATGTAGTTAATTTTCCAGAAGAAACAAGGGTAAGATGGAAAATTATGTAATCTTTCACCTTAATGGACACAGGTTGGGCATGATAGCATGTACTCTCTTTCCTCCCCCATTTCTTTTTTGTTTTTTTTAAGAAAGGGATTCTCCATATAACAGTCTTGGTTGAACTTGCTTTGCACACCAGGCTGGCTTTGAATACACCAAGACCCACCTGTCTTTGCCTCCTGAATGCTGGGATTAAAGCTGTGTGCCATCACTACCTGGCTGATAGCACATACATACTTTTAGTGTTAGCAACCAGAAGGCAGAAGCAGATAGATCTTGAGTTCCAGTCTAGACAGGGCTACATAGTGAAACCTCACCCGAAATGAAAGCAAAAACAAACTCACAAAGTACACAGGCTCCACACTAGATACTCATTTTTTTTTTTAAATTAGCATGCAAAGCACAAAGTTTCATTATGTGAGTTATGGCATTTTGATGCATACTTTCCCTCTTCCTTACTTCTTCTATAATACTCCCTTTCAGATCCGTGACCTATACCTCTTCGCAGGCACACATTTATACAAAAACTAGAAGCAAGGATCAACACATGAGAGAACAGGTGACATTATTTACTTCAGCTAGGGACATCTCAATTTAACTGCCAGATAAACCTATTTTCTTAAAATTTTCACCATACCTGAAGAGAACCAATGTATATATGTACCATTTTTCATTATCCATTTATCAGTTGATAGCTATCTGGGCTGGTCCCATTTCCTCAAAGTGTGACTAGAGCAGCAAAAACCGTGAATAAATAATTATTTTTGTGATAGTATAGAGTGCTTGGATACCTGCCCAGGACGGGTACAGTAATGGCAGTGTGGGAGACCTCCACACCAGTTCATACTTGGGTCTCCTTTTCTCCACATCCTTGCAAGAATTTGGTTTAGTTGTTTTCTTGATGATCATATTCTGATTCAAGCTGAGATGAAATTCACAGTTGTTTTGACTGACATTTACCTGATGGCTAATGATGCTGAATACCCTAAAAATACTTATTTTAATTTGTGTTACTTCTTTTGAGAACTATTTACTTCACAGCCCTATTTGTTGATTGGAAGTTTTGATTTTTGGTACTTATTGTTTTTTGGATATTAATTTCTTGTTTGATAAGTACGTTTTTTTTTTTTTTTTTTTTTTTCAAATTCTGCAGGCTCTTTTCACTTTGGTGACTGTTTGCTATCCACAATCTTGTTAATGTCAAGTGTTTACCCACTTGCTAATTTTAGCAATTTCCTCTCCTACTTGTTTCCTATTCAGAAAGTTCTTACTAGTACCTATATTGTGAAGTATTTTCATACAGCAGTTTCAGTATTTGGGTTTTAAGGTAAGACCTCTTTGATTCACTATGAGTAATTTATTTGTGGAGGGTGAGAGACATGGTTCTAGACCCATCTTTTTCCCCTAGTAGAGCAAACCTGAATCTAAAACTGTTTTCAAGTCTCAAGTCATTTCAAAAATCTCTTTTTCTTCAGTGGAGGTACTGTGATGGAACTTTGCTCTCATATATGCTAGACATGAATGGTGCCACTAAGCCCCATAAAAGCCAGCCATATCTTGAAAGCACAAGGATTGAAATTTGATTTATCAAGCTATACATCCAAAATGGAACTAGGTGAATAAAAATATAGACAATGATGTAAGTATAGTAAAAGAAGCAAGTAATATTCTAAGCAGGGACAAACAAAAACACTCCCTGTGACTTGAAAACAAAGCACGTATACTGGGAAGTGCTGTCTCTTTTCTATGCCTGGCCATACCATTAAAGAGTTTTAAGCACTGATTTTCCAGGATCAGGAAATGAAGCTTATTGAAAAGAGAGAAGCCAAAATAAGTGTTAGGAACTCATACTGTATGGAATAATTAATCCTACAGATTGATACTTAAGTACATTTACCAAAGAGAGGCTTCATCACAAAATCACCCACAATACACTAGTGAAAGCTATTAACGTAAGCTTCAGTTACCCATTTATTTTAATTACCTATTTCTCTACTACATAAAAAGGAGAAAAAATATAAAACAATACCTTCATGTAGTGTTTAAAGATGTCTGCAGCTGCATGCATGTCAACAATATCATAAATGATAAGTTTGCTGAAGGCAGCAAGTAGGTTCCTTCTCTTATGTAAGGCTTCAATTTTATTAGCTTCATCTTCTTCATCACCCTCTAGCCACAGAAAATAAAGAGTTATGAATTTAGTTTGTTTATGCAGAGAATCTGTACAACAGAAACTATTCTGATTTATTTATCTATTTATCTAGCTAGCTGTGCTGGTGTCCAAATTCTGGGCTTTGCACATGTTAGGCAAATGCTCTACCAATGAGCTACAACTCTAGTCAATTTAGTTTCTAATGAGATGAAAATAGTAAGCTTATTACTTCAGAATAAATAGACGGAACTAAGATCCCTACATTCTAGCAATGCTAAGATAAAAAACCTATAAAGATATAGCTTTTGCTATATTTTAATCATAATATATTGTTGTGTTTATCCTAAAATGCTGCCCTTTTCTATTTTCTTGTTTTTAAAGATTTATTTATCATGTATACAGTGTTCTGTCTACATGCATGCCTGCACTCCAGAAGAGAACATCAGATCGCATTATAGGTGGTTGTAGGTGGTTGTTGGAAATTGAACTCAGGACCTCTCAAAGAGTAGTCAGTGCTCTTAATCCCTGAGTCATTTCTCCAGTCTGCCTTTAAAAAAATATTATTATTACTTACATGTACATGTGTGTATGTCTGAATATGTACATGTACCTTAGGTTAGGGCCATCCCCTGGAGCTGGAGTTATAAGCAGTTGTAAGCTGCCTGATGTAGGTGCTGGGAATTGAACTCGGGTCCTCTGCAAGAACAATACATGTTCTTAACCACTAAGCCATCTCTCCAGCCTCAATCTTCATTTCTTATACTCTAATATATTCCCCCAGAAAAGAACTTTCTGAGGTACAAAGTTTTTTTTAGAAATAGAAATATATGTAATAGCTAATTTTTGGTGTTTATCCTACATTTGATTACACAATTGGTCAGAAATTATATATGTAAATATATGCTTATTTATCTATATGTATGTGTTTGTCTATATGAGTATATGCCACATGTGTACAGATACCCCTTTGCTAGAGTTATTGGCAACCAGTAGTGAGATGCCTGACATGGGTGTCAGGAACTTCTGAACACCATCAGAAATTAATATAAGCGTCTGTGTGTTTCTTTGGGACTTTGGGATTGCTGGAGAAAAGCAGCAGCAGGCAGGTCCGAACTGCGGGGCTAGTCCGTGCCAGAAACCTCATTCTACACTGTGTTCTCTGGAAGAACAACAAATGCTCCTAGCCACTGAACTGTCTCTATCCTAAAATCAAATGCATTTTCATTTTGATTTAATTAAAAATATTTTATTTTACATGTATGAGTGTTTTACCTCCATGTATATATGCACTATATGCTTGGCTGGTGTCCAAGGAGATCAGAAGAGGGCATCAAATCCCCTGGAACTGGAACTGCCGACAGTAAGAAGCTGCCATGTAGGTGCTAGGAAGTGAACCCAGGTCCTCTGGGAGGACATCAGATGCTCTTAACCACTGAGCCATTTCTAGCCCCCAGTGAAATATATTTTCAAAAGCTTGTAAAAACTGTAACAAACTTTCACAACAAATAATGTCTTTTCCTCAAATTTAGAGCCTTAGATCCCACTGGTTTATCTATCTGCAGATAGAAAAAGTTGCCCTTAAAGATGTAGACAACAGCATTAGTGACTCTGTATGGACACTCACATATCCTGGCCCACTTGTATTTGGGATTAGTATTTTTTCCTCACATAAATACATTTAATCTAAATTCTTCTCTTTTTTGTAAACAATGCCTTTAGATGTCTGAAATCATCTTGTTTCCTGAGATGAATACATTCTCCAAACATAATCTGTTCCAGAGTCTTAGTATTTCTCAAATATTTTGTTAAAAAATATATGTACATTGTTGTTGCTACATATTGAACCCAAAGGCCTTGTGAATGCTAAACAAGTATTTTACCAATAAGCTATACCCATAGCTCAATATATAACATTCTACTAGAATCAAGAAGCATGGGGCCAATATATGTTTCTTTTGTTATTTTAGGAGGGCTTAAACAAGCTATTTAACAAAAATCTATTTTAAATGAACATTTAATTACAATTAACCACTAATAATTCAATATGATTTTTGTTAGTATTTTGCAGGCTCGGAACAATTTTAACTATATAGTCTGACTATCATTTTTCAGTATTTGACACTATAGTTTTATTTTATGACTAATAAGTAAGTACTCTGTGCAATAACAGGGAGATGAACCGAAGATAATTTTAAGAGAGGAGATATCGCTTGGTATACTCTTACTGGCTGCAGAAATACGTGGACATATTTAAAAAAATTTAAGGGTAGTGAGTGTGTGGGGGGTGAGGTCTCACTCTATAGCCCAGGCTGACCTGAAACACACTGAGGTTCAACTGCCTCTTCCTCCAGAGATGTGGGATTAAAGACTGAGTGCTAATGTAGTGCTTTCTAGCTCCAGAACTTGCTATGTAGTTATGACTGTCTTCAAACTTGTAGTGATCCTTCTGCTTCTGCCTCCCAAGTACAATGTTAATAGGCCTGGCTTAGATTTGTGTTTCTTCTCTAATACTGAGTGTTGAACCTGTAGCCTAGTGTATATGAAGCAAACACTGTACTACTCCGTTGCACTGACAGTCCTCTTTTCATATTTTTAATAAAATTGTGCGATGGGGTCTCACTAAGTTGCCAAGGTTGGACTTGAATATGTAGTCCAGGAAGTCCTGACTTTGCAATTAACAGGGATTATAGGCATAATCTACTACCACACTCAGCTTATTCTATTATTATTTCAGTTTTTTTTTATTTCTCTGTGTAGCCCTGGCTGACCTGGAACTATAGAGATTTGCCTGCTTATGCTTCCCAAGTGCTGAGATTAAAGGTGTGTACCACCACTTATTATTATTTATTTTTTTAAATCAGAAAAATCTCTATAAGTTTTAGAATTGGATTTATCCCATGCCCTTCTGCTGTCTTTTGATGCTGACAAGGTGAGAAAAGCCATACATACCCATGCTTTGGTTTTCCTCATCTTGATCAATGAAAACGTGATCCATTACAAAACTGAGGAGTTCAGACTGGAGTCCAGTATCTGGATTAAACACCAAAGGCTGAAGGCCCTCTCTGCCACCTGTCATTAACTGGTGGCTAAAAATCATTAAAAGATCACAGAGCAGCATGAAAGCCTGCAATGCAAAGGTAGTTCATTAGCAAAATAGCACATAAATGTAAGAATATCTATTAGTATCTAAACATAGAAATATCTCCAAACCAAAGTAATAAAAAACATACTACATTATAATATTTCAATACCAATGCCACAATAAAAATCATAAGAATTTAAGTTCTAACTTTTCACATTTATTAACCAAATGAAATTTTTTTCTCACTAAACTGTGGTTACATTGAAAACATTATTTTATATATATATTTTTTTGAGTTGAATGTATTTACTAAAGAACAACAGACAAACTTTAGGATGAATTATAAAAAAGTTAAGTTCAATTCTGGTAAGATATGACATTAAGTATAATTATATACTACTTAATCAAGTCATTACCACACTTGATGATAAATTACAACAAAAATTATTATGTAGTACTCAAAAATCTATGCTACAAATTATTTTTGGAAAGTTAATATAAAATATTTTAGAAATACAAGTAAATTCAAACGATTGACATAAAAAGTCAGTATTTGAAAAACACAAAATAAATTTTTGCAAAGACAAAGTACTATATATAGCAAAATTTTTACTTTTTCATTGATGAGGTAAAATAATGTGCCATGAGTTTTCTCCCCCCATCCCCCACTCCTTTTTTTAAAGACAGGATTTCTCTGTGTAGCCTTGGCTGTCCTGAAACTCAAGAGATATATCTGCCTCTGCCTCTCAAGAGCTGAGATGAAATATATGTGCCACCACCCGGCTGTGCCATGAGTTTTACAAATAATTGATTTTTTGAAATTATTCTGAGTGCCGAAATCTCCCAATAATTTACTAAAACCAAGTCTCTAAAAGCTGACTTAAAAAGAAAGATAACAACTTTGGTGTTTATACTTTGGGACAGTTACATACCAGAAAGAAAATGGCAACTTATGCTCTGACTATAGTGCTGTGACTTGTTTTAAGATACTTAGAAGCTCTTTATAAAGATTTAAACTTTCAAGAAAATCCAGGGGAATATGTGGCCAGAATATTTTTTAATCCAGGGTATTTTGAATATAAAACACATTGGAGTAGAAAAATCAGATTTTGGTAAAACTGGCCATAGCTAGGTATTTTAGGTAACAATGGTGGGTTCTGGTGAGCTAGAGATAAGACTTAGTGAAGATCATCTACATCCTGGGGAGAAGAGACTTGTGGCAGTTTATGTTAAGAAAAGACAGCAAAGGACGAATATCCTTTAATTTGACGTATTTTCCAACCCAACACAAAAGTAAAATAACAAAAAAGAAATACATTTTGTTTTTTTACATAAAAGAATTCCTTAGTAGGAAAGTATAATTAAATAATTTGTAAGTTTTTATAGTGAAAAACCTTAAATTTCTTGGGTCCCATTATGACCATCTTTACACAGGTCCTCTTGTTAAGGAGGATTCACCTGAATGCCAACTTCTACACTGCAAATACACAGACTCAGGAGTTTACTGACCCCCAAAAGTTGGTTATTTCATCACAGCTTCTAAAAGACCTTTATCTCCAGATACACTCACTGTGGTCGAGAGAAGGCTACATGGAGGGACTGCAGTATGGTCATACTTAAAACATATGGTTGAAGTATTCACATGTATACATGTGAATCTCTGGTATTAGGAACTAAAGGTGAGAAGTCAATGCAAGTTATGTCAGCTCACCAGACCCTCAATATTTTAACACAGAATTCTTAGGAGCCAAGAATTCTAAATTCAAACTGGAAAGCTGACAAGAATAAACTTGTCAAAGCATAAGAATAAAAGATAATAGCTTGGCTTATAACTTAAAATATTGAGACATCTATACTCTAGACTGTATATGCTATAGATAGATATATATGCTAGAATTTGAAAAATTATTTCTTTCAGTGTGCATCAGTGGCATTTGGGTTGTTAATCATAGTCAATACAGAAAAATATTAACTAATAATTCCTTACCTGTTCCTTAACTGGAGTATTAACATTAGATAGGCACTGTTGGCAAACAGCCAAAAAAGATTTCACTGTTTTCCTCAATACCAACAAATCCTCCTGTAAAACACATTCAAATATGCAAGCATGAATAATAGACCAGAAAACTGAATCCAAGAAAAAATAAACAGAAACAGTCAAGCTGTTTATTGTAAAGAAATTCATAAAATTAAACTCATCATTGGAAACCTTAATAGTTATTTCCTAGTTATTGAACATAATAGAAAGGGCAGAGGACACATTAAGTCATATTTAATGAAATAGTCAATATGATTTCCCTTTACAAATATAGTTTTATCTAGGCTGATATTGTTAGCTCTCTAACACATAATGTAAGATGATGGAATGTGAGGCTGAGAGATGGCTCAGTTGTACTGCTGTTTTCCCAGGACCTGAGTTCAGCTTTTAGAACCCATACTGGGGAGCTCACAACCTGTCCCAGCTCCAGGAAGTCAAGTACTTTCCCAGAATCTGCATGCGCATGTACACATCTACACATACATACACAAAAACATGTAATTAAAATAAAAAAATTCAAAAAGATAGTGGAGTGTACACTGCAAAGAAAAAATCATGTTAGCAAGAAACATATCTCCTACCTTCACAGTGTATTGCAAAGTATTGTTAGAGGGAAAAATGAGTATGTGGTTTAATTGTAAGCTTGGAGAAAAACAGGATCTCACATTAGGCGGCATGATAATCCACACATGGTAACATTTGAAAGTATGAAGATAAATTTTATTTTCTTCTTGTTCTTAAAACTATTTTTGTTTGTTTAGTGTATGTGTGTGTGTGTGTGTACACACATGCCAAGGCAGAGGGTGATTTGTAGGAGTTGGGATTTTTATTTCCATCCTATGTGTTCCAAGATTGAACTCAGATCAATCTGCACCAAGTGCTCTAACCTGCTAAGATGTCTTACATGCCTCCTTTTTTGTTCTCTCTTCAGACAGGGTCTTACTGTGCAGCCCCGGGCTATTCTGAAATTCAAAGAGATCTCACTCCCTCTGCCTCCTGAGTGAGATAGAAGACCCTTGTCATCCAGGCTGGCTTTTTCTAAACACAATCAACCAACCAACCAACCAACCAACCAACCAACCAATCAATCCAAACAAACAAAAAAATGAAATCCCTCTTTTTGGTTCTGGAGACTGAACTTTGAACCTTAAAAAGAAATATGGAAACTGGCTTTCCCAAGCCAGAGTCCAGGGTAAAAAGGTCTCTGCATAGAAGGCAGAGAAGACACCCAAAGGGAAAAGCTGATGCTGGCAAGCATGAAGAGAATCCTGCAGACAATGAAGATGCCCAAACAGACAAGGCACAGAAAACTGAAGATGCCAAGAGGAATATGTTCTTTTGTTTGTGTGTGTGTGTGTGTATGTATGCACGTACGTATATATGTACATATTTCTTTATTGAGACAGGGTTTCTATGTGTAGGCCTGGCTATCCTGAAACTCACTTTGTAGACCAGACTAGCCTTTAACTCATAGAGATCCACCTGCCTTTGCCTCCCAAGTGCTGGGATTAAAGGTGTGTCAATACCACCTGGCTTAAAATGTACTCATCTTTAATAATTTTGTAGTTATGGTTATGGTCTGAAATATTTTTTAAAAAAATCAAGGTTTATAAAATTCTAGAATTTTTAGAGATATGTTGTTAGCACACAGAATACTTGTTTTTTTTCTGAGGGAGGGGAAGCATGTGTCACTAACAACATCTTTCTGAACCTTTTCCTGCTTGTTTATTCCTAGGAGGGACTTACTGATGTTGATGGGTGTGGCCACTAAGGCACTAAATGCCTTGTGCATACCACAAAACAACATTTTTATATCCTCTTCCCCTTTACAACAACCATAGACTTAACTCCCTAAAAACAGAGACCTGTTGGGACTTCGACCCCTAAAGTTGGCTTTGCCTGTGTGTTGGGAGATCTGGACTTTCCAGTGACATCAGAGTTGTTTTTCCTCAAAAGAGCAGTGGTTTCTTTTCTAGAAGGCTGTGGATCTTCAGATTGTTCATTCTGCTATTTCATTTCATTTCCTGCATGTCAGAGTGAGCTTGTAAAAGATTAGACAATATCCTCAATGGGAAATTTCAACTCTCACTCCTTCCCCTGCTCAAAGCATAAACAGTTCATTGGATTTCTGATTTTGGTAGTCATACAAGAAGGGGATTTAGAAGATTTTCTATACTGTTAATGACTGTTGGTCTATGTTCTGGCTGAAATAACATGACTGTTCATGAATAATATTTTTAATAAATCTGGATACAGTTTTGCATGGGAAAAATGAACAAGTTCTATTGTTGGACATGTCAGTAGCACCTGACTCAGGAGTTAAGACAGTGGGGACCCTCTGAGTTCAAGAATTTCAAACCAGCATAGCTAATACAGTGAGTGAGTCCTTTTCTCAAAGCAACCCTGCCCAACAAACAGAAGCCTCCCCTTCACAAAAGATTCTAAACTGAGTGCAGTAGTGCACATATAATCTCAGCACTTGAAAAGCTAAGGTAGGAGAACCAGGAATTTGAGGCCATGTGGACTACACTGTTCCTCAAGCCACAGAACAACCTAAACACAGACAAAAACCCTGGGAGAAGGGAACAGTTATGATTAAACTTTGAAACTAGGAATATTTACTACAGGGCTCATTTTCCCCTGACGAATGAGTATAATTCAGCATAATGAACTGAATAAAGGAAGCATGGAAATAACTTCAAAAGTTACTCTATTAAACTACAATTATTTAAAACTATTCGCTTGGCACTGTTTTGGGATATTCACAGCCAAATGACATTTCAAAATACATTTACTTTTGCTACTATGAGCACACACTTTGAAGGAAAAAAGTGTATTGTGCAAAGTAGTAAGAGAAGGACACTGTCCTGAGGACTTTCAATGTTTCTGCAGATAAATATATCTACATCTTGAAATTCTTTGAATTTTCAATTTCAAACCTTTGCAAAGCACTGGGTGGGGTAAAACAGAAGAGGTAGTAGGCAACAACAACAGAATATGTAGTGTGTGGATAGGGGAAAGTATGGGATTTATGCTCAACAATTCAGGGTTAGATGTTGTCTTGGATGAGTTCTCAGAGATGACATGTTGTGCAGTTGGAACCAGAGCTAAATTTATACAGCTACTGAAAAGGTGTTATATATGTAAACAAGCTCTGGCGGAATGTGACAGGGTCACAACCATATGACATAGCAGTGTTAAAGATTCTGCAAGGAGGAATGACTAATTAGAATTTCCTGATTGTAAAGAGTTAAAATACTGTAGACCCAAAGCCAAATTATGTCGGGCTATTTTTAGTTTCCATCACAGCTATTCATTGCCCTTCTGTGTCAGACCTAACATCTTTTTATCAGGGAAAAAAAAAAACAAACAACCAAAAACCCCAACAAGATGTGTTCTTATCATACCAAGCTTCCATCCTAACATCAATACTTGTTCCTGTCATTTGGTAGCACCTGAGATTTAAAGCAGTTTCCCACACTCTGAAGAAATCCACTTCTGTAGTCTTCACTGTGTGTATTTGGTAAATTCCTTGATATATGACTTTGTTTTGAAAATAATAAAATATCATGTAAACATTTCCATGGTGGAATATGCTATTTGAGACAGCTGAAATCATGTTGCTCGGCCATGGTCATTCATATTTAGTTCAAGAAAAAATTATCCATTATCCCCTTTGATGTAAAAGCTGTATTCTCTATTGTCAAAGGCCACACATGATCATGTATGCCTATAATATCAAGGTTGGGAGGTTGGGAAAGATTTTAAATTGGAAGTCAGTGTAGGTGCTATCATAAGACATTGTCCTAAAAACAAAAATCCCTTCAAAACCCATATGCTTAGTATTCTAGGTAGGCATGAGTATATATGCATGTATCAATAATTAAAGAGATCATGAATTTGGGGGAGTATGTGTAGTGGAACTATGTTCTGGTACATTGTAAATATTTGTCCTGTCTACTGGTTTAATAAAAAGATGAGTGGCAAAAGGCAGACAGGAAATGTGGGTGGGGCTACCAGACTAAGAAAACTCTGGGAAGAGGAAGAGCAGAGACAAATAAAGATGTGACCAAAGATGCCAGAAGAGGAAAGAAGACAACCATACTGCTCTGAGAAAAGGCGCTGCGCGACATGGCTAAACAGATTAATGGAAATAGATTGAGATAAGATGAAAGAGCTAGCTATCAATATGTCTGAGCCATAGGTCAATTGACATGAAATTAATGTAAGCCTCTCTCTGTGTGTGGTTGTTTTTGTTTGTTTGTTTGTTGTTTGTTTTTTGTTTTGGGTACTTTGGGAATGTTGGTCCGGACCTCAGGGCTATATAGAGCTTAACAGCTGCAGGTGGGTCCAGATATTGGGGCTAGTCTGGGCCAGAAACTTATTATTACAAGTATGGGTAGAGCTGAAGGAAGAAAAGGGAAAGGTAGGATGTAAATGTAATATCATGTGAAGTACACAAGGAGTTATATAAAAACAAGTTGGATGAAGAAATTTATTAGAATGAAGTCCAGGACATATGATGGAAACATACAACCAAACAACAAACAATCAAACCTTTTCTTCCACTTCCATGCAGTGTGAATGCTAATGGCTAATGGCTAAATTGGTTAGGGACCAATGATGAAATGAAGCATGTTTTTATATAATGAAGTTTCCAGAGAAACTCAAAAGGATAGGTTTCAAGGACCTTCTAAGACAGATGAACACTGCACCTTGAAGATCAGAGTTTCTGGAGGATAATGCACTTAGAGAGAACATAGAAACTCTATTCTATCTAATGTGCCTTGAGCATTTTATCTGGTATTTATCTGTATCCCATATAAATAACATCATCACCACCATCATCACCACTGGGCCTCACTATGTAACCAGACTATAACATCAACAACATCATTATCACCAACACAAGTCTCATTATGTAATATCCAAACTGGATATCACCATCACCACCACTCCAGGGTTTCACTATGTAACACTCAGACTGGCCTTACTCTTGTCTAAGCCTCCCAAGTTTTGGGATTACATGTGTGTACCATACCTCTTGTATTACTTTTTAAAATAAAATATTAAACTGCTTCTTCAAGTTCTGAAATCACTCTATCAAATTAATCAAACCCAAGGAGTGATTATGGGAAACCAGATGTAGTGGTTTGAATGAGAATGCCCCTACAGACTCATATATTTAAATGCTTGGTGCCTAGTTGGTTGGATAGTTTTGGAAGGATTAGGAGGTGTGTTGCTGGGGGCAGGCTTTGAGGTTTTAAAAGACTCTCATATCATTCCAAATGATTTTCTTTCTCTCTCTGCTTCATGTTTGTTGTCTCAAGCTCTCAGTTACTGTTCAGCACCATGCCTGCCTTTCTGCTGCCAAGTTGCCTGCAATGACAGTCATGGATTCTAACCCTCTGCAACTATAAGACCCAAACAAATGCTTTCTTTTTTAAGTTGCCACAGCCATGATATCTTATCACAGCAACAGAAAAACAACTAATACACTAGATTTATAGCAGGTTAATCGAAAGTGAAGATTAAAAAAACTTAAGAGCTTGGAGTTGACATCTGAATTGAGCCCTCAACATATGGGATCCAATACCACTTCCAGATAGTAAAAGAACTGAGTTAGAGAACACCTAGCTAATGTGCACTAAAAAATAAATTCATTTTTGGAGGTGAAATCCTCCCTCTTGAATTACAGAAATGTATTTTGTTGTGAAAGTATAGGAAAAAAAGTGCTTTTATTTTCTCTTAATATTCTTACATTTGGTAGTAGTAATAGGCTTGACTCATGAACCCATGAGTTTTAGAAAGAAAAATTAAGAAAAAGTAGATGGAAGATGAGGAACATTTGGTGTGAAATAAACTTCATTTGTGCTGCAACTGGTCACTAAATATAACAACCATCAATGGAAATGGGACAGACCCAGCTTCCAAGGAGACAGTTCATTAGGTATAGACAAAAATAGAAAGAAGCAAACTAAACAAAGTTCCTTGGTTGTTATATTTACAAGCTAAAGTAAAAGTAAAAAGAAGAGCTTTTTATATAAAGGCCCAGACACTGGATGAAGCAAGCTTAGATGTCAGTAAGTCTGAGCTCAGGCCAATGATATAAAATCCTTCCCATCTCTTCACAAAGGAAAAAAATTATTCCAAGACAATAGATAGCATCTCTAAAACCCATCATCACCAAAAACGTAGTCACTGTTTGTTAGAAGAAGTTATAACCAAGAAACTGAGAGTAGGACAGAATGTGGAGAAACTATTTTGAAAACTAGAATAACTAGCTTCCTGAGATTTTATTAAAATATACCTTGATGACAGTGATTAGGAGAAGTATCTCTGGTTTTTAGTGCTGTTGAGTAGAAGACTATCTAGATTAATGCAGCTTATGAAGCAACAATCACAGATAACTGTATTCCTCCTAGACACATAGGATATTATTCCCAAAACAATAGCTATCATGGTGAAACAGATAAAAGTCACTGTTAAATAACCATACAACTCTACCAATAAATGCTAAATGGAAAATTCCAGATAAAGCAGTTAATATGTTTTGTATGCAGGTTATTGTGAGACAGAATCTATAATGGCCACGACAGTCACCCAGTGAACTTGCTATGATTGTTTAAATGAGAATGTGTGACATAACCTCATGTGTTTGAATGCTTGGTCCCCAGTTGGAACTGTTTGGGAAGGACTAATGGGTGTGGCCTTGGTGGAAGAGGTGTGACAATGGGGCAGGCTTTGAGGTTTTAGAAGCCCCTACCATTCCTGGTTTGCCCCTGTTTGTGCTTGTGGATCAAGATGTTAAGCCCCCAGCTATAGTTTTCAGTGCCATGCTCCACGTGTGATGGTCAGAGACTCTAATCTTCTGAAGTCATAAGCAAACCAAATTCTTTTTTTATCAGTTGCTCTGGCTACAGTGTTGTATCACAACAATAGAAAAGTAACTTAAATAATGACTATCACCAAGGTGAGGATGCAGTTTGTTATTAAAGACAATCTTTTCTCTTTCATTTTACAGTAATATACATTTTTAAAAAATAACCTTAATGCTTTAAAATTGATAATCACTTCAGGAAGCCATATCAGATTTGCCATCTCATTTTGCTACACAAGTCTAATCAAGTCAATAGGAGAATGAAAAAAGTCAAAAGGGAGAAAGAGCCAAAGAGTTCACTTTAGGAAGGTGGATATTTTAAGCTTAGGGCTGGTGAGATGGCTCATCTGGCAATACTGGCTGCTGTGCAAGCCTGATGATCTAGGTTCAGTCTCTGGATCCCACATAAGGTATAAGGAGAAAGTCAATTGTAGCCTCACATACTCATATAAGTCATGAATACACAATGGTAAGTTCTAAAAACTTTAAACTTAGAAGTAAAGACTGAAGGTAAAGCTCATAAGCCTGCTGGTTTCTGCTATTACCTAAAAGGCAAATCCATCTATGACCCATGAACCCTATTGTTTACTGTAGTTATAAAAATATCTTGAGCTCTCTTGTACTATAAAAAGATGGAAAGAACTAAAGGAGTCGAGATAGACAGGAACAAGTATTGATGTTAGGATTAAAATGAGCAACTTGAAATTTCCAAATGATCTCAACTCAGAAGAAAAAATTTACTACATTGTTCTCAAAATCTGTACTAGCCATTGGGTTTATGTTGTAGATAATGTGCCTTTTAGTATAAAATCATAATTTGGCAGAAGAAAGCCCTCTGACAAGGGCTGAGATTTAATACCAACAAATTAACATGTATTATTAATTGAAATACTCAATAGCTAAATGAAATAAATCAATTTAGTTGTCTCAAAAACCTAAACAGCAATAGGTATTCTTATTTTGTATATTAGAAAACTGAAGCTTAAGATGAGGTAACTGACTGATTTTCTTCCAGAAGCTATATAATAAGTCAATGTTTTAACTTAGTATTTAACTCAAAAGACCATCTTTCACATCGTCATCTCTCTCCATATATATATTTTGTTGGCTAAAAGTCTCAAATCCTGGTACTAGAAAACAGAAATTGTTACACTTTTCTAAATATTTTTTGTGTATGTGTGCATATGTATTTGTGTGCTCATATGTGTTTGCATGCATAGGCCAGAAGTCAACACAAGATGCTTTTCTAAGTCTTTTTCAACAATACTCTTTGAGAAAGAATCTCTCACTGAATCTGAAGCTCACTGATTTGGCTAGTTTGTCTACCCAGTGAGCTCTGGGGATCTGCTTATCTCTGTTTCTCCAGCACTAGGATTATAGACATGCCCTTCATACCCAAACTTTTAGATGTGTACAGGGGATCTGAACTCATGTTTCCATGACTGCACAACAAACATTATTTTGGTGACTGAACTATCTCCTCAACCCCTAAATACTTTAAAAATTGTCTCTGGTCTCTGACAAGCTTATTTAAAACCCATTTTTCACACTGCAATAATTATTTATAATAGATCTTTTCACTCCTCACTTGTTACTTGCTCAGGAAACAATATTTCAATGAATTTTAGTGGTAAACAGCTTCCATTGGTAGACAGGGTAGTGAAGCAGAGGAACCCTTCAACAAGCCTTTAGGGGAGATTCTCTACCAGAAAACAAGATCCTTAATTTGGAGGTCTAGGATTAGGGTTGCAAACAAACACACCTCTTAATAAAGCACTGAAACCATAAACCATACACGTTATTTTTTTATACTGAAAACATTTCTGGTTCTCAGATGACTTGAAGATGCTAGAATTGTACATAAATTTCAACTTCAGAGTTTGTTATTAGTTACATCTAGATTATTTTCCTTTCCTTCCTTATTTTGTTTGGTCTTTTGAGAAAGGATTTCACTGCTATTTAGCCTAGGTTGGCCTTAAACTCAGCCTTCTGAGGTCTATGTGCTGGCCTTTAAAAAAAAAAAAAAAGTCAAAATGACTAGCTCATAGATAAAAGCTGAATCTTTCTTTTTTTTTTTTCTTTTTTTCTTTTTTTTTAGGCCAGCCAAATAATTCCTTGTGACTAGACACAGAAAGAATAGAAGTCAGAATTCTAAAAAACAAACAAACAGTAAACTAAATTGTTTATATATTAATGAAGCTGTCCTTTCCCACTCTTCTTTGCCGTAGTGTGTTTGGTATTAAAATGGAATTTTCAGAGGAGGCACTATAGTCAAAAGGTAAAGAAGGAACACATTTTTAATCAAAGTACTTCACTGACAATGTCAATTATAGTGATCTAGGGGATGTTGGCTTTGACTTAAATATGATTAGAGCCAGAATCGATGGAGGCAAAGGTGCATACTCCAAGCAGTCTAGAATAGACACACGCAGGGTAAAGTAGGGCCAAATACTTGCAAGATTATAGAAAACAGGACATGCTGGGCATCACAGTGCATTTAGAAGGCAGAATCAATCAGATTTTTGAGTGTTTGAGGCCAGCCTGGAATAAAAAATGAGTTCTAGGCTGTCCTGGGCCACAGAGTGAGAACACACCTCAAAACAAACAAACAAACAGACAATTAAAAAGGCACCCCCACCTCTCGGAAAAAAAGGAAAGAAAAAGAAAACAGAATAACGCTTAAGAGGGAGGGAGACTGCAGATAAATTTTTGTCTCGAGGCTCTTTGATGCTTTTGTGTAACATGGCCCCAAAGCTGAAGTGAGAATGATGCTTGTTACAGAGAAGAGCAGGAGCCAGCACGGGGCACTGGGGCAAAGAACACTGAACCTGACATGAAAGCTTGTCAAAGAGCATCACCTCACAGGATAACACCTATATTTTACAATGCCTAAACTGTTTTGATGTAACTTCTCAAATACTTCACTACAAAAGGTTTATCACTGAGTAAAATTATAACTTAAATTTAAGTTTCAAATATAATTATCATTTAGAATCTTCTGAGTGAGAGTGCTTATGACAGGTCAGAAGAAAATACATCTAAGAAAAATCTCTCTACAAAGAAGCAACTGGTATTATATATCAATTCCCTTAAGTATACTGTAATTGCTGGCTCAGCAATTTCATTCTAAGTGTATAATAAAATATGAAACAATAAAGAAAACATGAACAAAGTCTTATGTCAGAATGGTCCTTGTAGTAATTCTACAGCAAAAAAAAAAAAAAAAAAAAAAAAAAAAAAAAAGTTCAAAACTTAAGTATTCAAAATATCCAAGAGGGTAACAAACTCTTATGTAGCTACAAAAGTCTATTATGCATTTATTGAAAATATTCTTGTGGGTATGAAGTGATGGCTAGAGGCTAAGTGCATTTACAGGGTTTGGTTCTCAGTACTCACATGGTGGCTTATAAACCATTTGTAAACACAGTTCCAGGGAGCATGGTGCTCCTTCAAAAACACAGTGCATACATATACATGTAGGCAAAACATTCCTTCATAGCCATAAAATAAAAATAATTCTTAAAAATATTCTTGGGAGATTACGGATGGTAACGATGCCCACTCATAGTTTCTGGAAAATACGCTGGTAAAGGCTGACTACAGCCATGAGAAAAGCTGGTAGGAAGGTCACACCCAGGAGTGCAGCAGCCAAGGCAGGATCAGGGAAAAAAAAACCACTTTCAACTTAGCACTGGACATTCAGCACTTAAAATCAACAGAACCGAAGCAAAATGCCATTTTAAAAGATTTTTGCTGTTCTAGACGAAGTCAGACCAAGTTCTAGGGGCCTGTATGGTAGGACCTGACAAATAGAATACTGGGATACTGTGGAAAAGAAACTTTGAAACATATCTAAATAGTGTTCAGGAAGCTGAATATTCAATGGGAACCAAAGTTACATCAGAACATCAGATTTCAGGCAACAACTGCACAGGAGCCAGGCCAACATTTGCAGCAGGGACTAGAAGGAAATCCCGCAGGTGTGACCAGATCAGAAACTCCATACGAGAAACACTGCAGGGGTAATTTGATCACCCAAAAGGAAGGCAGAGGAGAGAATGGGATCACCCATGGAAGAGGACTGCCCAGCAGAAGGAAGAAATTTCAAATCTCCACTCAATTTTCTCCTCTGTATTTACCCCACCTGCATTTACTATCCAAGGTCATTTTAGAAGGACTGTTTTTTACTACAGAGATACTTGAACATCATCATTCACTGATCTTTTCACAATAGAGCTTCATCAATTGGAGTGATATAAAAATGTGATACAATAAACAATGGGATTTTATTGAGTTATAAAAAATGAAAATTATAAAATTTGTAGGAAAATGAATTTAACTGATAAATGTTGAGACTGCGTAAATAACTCAGGTGCAAAAAGAAAAACACTGCATTCTTTCCTTCATATGTGGATCCTAACTTTGAATTCTTAGAATTGTATGTTTAGCCTCAAGTGTCAGTAGAGGCCAGGAAGCTAGAAGAGGTTTTTTTTTTTGGGGGGGGGGGGGGTCAGGGTGAGGGATGTGGGACAGTAGACCATATGCAGTGTGAAGCAGGGTGAGATCAAAGTAGAGAATGGGGAGATGCTAGGAATAAAAGGGTTTAGTTAGAGTGGACAGTGGTGGCTCACACCTTTAATCCCAGTACTCAGGAGGCAGAGGCAGGAACATTTCTGTGAGTTCAAGGCCATTAGTTCTAGGACCACCAAGGCAACACATAGAAACCATGTCTTGACCCATTCCCTGTATGAAGAGGTTTTTGGCCTGTATGACCTGTAATCTAAACTTGCAGGCTATAGTCTTACAGAAACACACAAAAGTATATTAATATATTAATTAATATATTATATATTATATTAATATTATATAATTAGTAATTATTTTTTTGTTTGGCTTATGGCTCAAGCATATTTTTAACTAGCTCTTATATTTTAACTTATTTTTATTAATCTGCTTTGTCATGCGGCCCATGGCTTATTTATTTTTTTTATATTTTGTTTTTCTGGGCAGCTGAATTACGTCTCAATTGACTCCTCCTTTTTTATGTTTAGATTTTTTTTGACTCTTTTTAAGATGCCTTGCCATAGGCTCAAACAGTCTTTTTGTTAACAAATGATATTAATAGCATATAGAGAGACATTTTATAACAGCACCCCCCCCCCCAAAAAAAAAAGGTTTGGTTAGGAATGGGAGAGATGAAGGGGTTTGGGGATTCCTAACTGATAGAGAAGATGTATTAAAAAGTCATATAGAAACCTACTAATTCTCAAACTAATTAAAAAGTACAATTTACAAGGGTCAAGTAAGGCTCCCAGAAGCCCTCAGTTCCAAGGTCAGCAGTATAGTCTACTGTTACTATTCTTGGTTGCCTACCAGCACTGTATAAGAAAAACCTGTTACTGGAGACATAATACACTTTGAGTGCAGAAAATAGAGGAATCAAGCTGTAACTGGGCTAGAAGTTTCTTTCCTGCTGTCTAGCTATGACAATGCCAGAAGGTACTTTATCGGCTTTTGAGGGAGAAAAGTAACCTATGGTCTTAACTAGTTGTGAACTCTGAAAGCTACAAAACCAACCTGCTAGGTAATGTGAGTACTGGTGCAACAGTGGCATAAGTATTATGGAAATAAACAGATAGTTTCTAGTTGGATTTGAGGACGACTCTACAGGAAGAATTCATACTGGGTACTGAAAACTGGCCAAATACTCATGGTTTGGGAGGTTGTGGGCACCAGGGGGAACCTAGTATTGTTGTTTGATACATTAGCAAGGCGTCAAGTTGTCATTTAAATATTTAGATGTATGTACCCATAGATTGGTGCTTCCCTCAGTCAGAGAAGCTTCTCTTAGCAGTGGCAGACAGCAAATCTAGAGATGCAGACCAAGTCAAAGTGCTGACACTGACTGTTGGATGTTAGCCATAAGGGGGACATTTATATTATCCCCTGAAGGCCCATCAAGTATCTTAGAAAGAATACAAGAAAGCCAGGGCTGTGGTTGTGCATACCTTTGATCCCAGTGTTGAGGCAGAAGCAGGGAGGCAGAAGCGCAGAGAGTAAAGGCAGAGGCAGAGGCAGGAGATATTTGAGTTTGAGGCCAGCCTGGTCTATAAAGCAAGTTTCAGAACAGCCAGAGCTGTTATCCAGGAAAACTCTGTCTAGAAACCATCTATATAAGACTAGGCCAAGAAATATTCTGTTGTCAGTAGAGGAGGGGGAGAGGGGAATCACAGTCTTTTGGTACAGACACTTGTAACTTACAGCTGCTCAATTAAGTAAGTTTCTATTTCCAAGCTTACAGGCCACTCTACATTCAATGAGCTACAAAAAGAAAGACCAAAAGAAACAACAGCACCAGGGGCAGTAACATTTCTTCTAAAACTGTCAAAAAGGGAGAGCTTCTTGGGAAGAAGGGTTTTCATAAGAGGAGGAAAGAAAAAATAAAGGACAACAGGGATGGATATTGATGAGAGTACTACATATATATGAAGCTGTGAAATAATAAAAAGATTCTTTAAACATCTTTTAAAGATGATTTAATTTATTTGAATAAACAGCAAAAATCAAAGTACTTTGAGACTGTCTAATTTTTTGCTCAGAAAAGCTTTGAGCTTATGATCCTTACCTCTGCTTCACTAAAGACAATCGTTACCATACCTGGAAATACTTCCTTTTTTCTTGAGGCAGGGTCTCACATAGTCTAGGCTAACCTTAAACTTGCTATGTGGGTGAAGATGACCTTAAGCTTCTGGTCTTCCAGCTTCTCCATCCTGACAGCTGGCATCATTAGACCTTGTTTACGTGGTTCTGGTGATTGAATTCAGGCCTTCAGGCAAGCTAGGCATGCACTCTACCAACTGAACTACAAACACATCCCTCTGTAATATTGTTCTTTCTCTTATTTTAAGATTTAATTATTTTTATCTTATGTGTGTAGTGTTTTGCTTGGTTATGTCTGTATATATCAGGCATATGTACAGACAGAGACCAGAAGAGAATGTTAGATCCCCAGGGACTGGAATTACTAGTTGTTATTATCCACATTAGCTGCCATGTGGGTACTGGAAATTAAACATGGGTTCACTGGAACTCCAGTGCTCTTAACCACAGAGCCACTCCCCAGACCACCAACAATATTTTTTTTCTTTCCTTTTTCTTACTCTCCTTCCCAGTTTTCTTCCTTAGATCTATGCCTGCCTCTCAAATGATGATATGAAATGTCTATGCCACCACACTCTGAAGCAGTATTTCATAATTAAAAAATGTACTAACTGAAAGGAACTATAAACTTACCTGAGGCTAGAAATATATTTTTAAAAGTATTAAAAGAAAAATATTAAAACATTTACAGTGGATATCCACAGCTGGTAATATTTGGCAGATTTTAATAATGAGCATATATCAAAGAAATATCCTAAAGCCAAATGAATAAAAATAATTTATTAGTTAGGACTTTAAATAAACTCTTCAGAAATTTTAAATAAGTTTTAAATAAGAACTCATCAGAGATTTTAAACAAGACCAGGGAAACAAACAAGTGGTCAGCTAGCCCATTTCCTTACTACTAGCCAAATTATCCAGTCTACTTGAACATTCTTTTTTCAAAAGCACAAAACAAAATCACTTCATGTAACAGATTTTGAGATTGTTCTCAAATGACAACACTAAAATACTTAGTTAACACTTAAAAATTTAAATAATGATTTACTTGTTTTAATATTATGTATATGACTGTTTTAACTGCCTGCGTGTGTACATGTGTGCCTGTTGCACACTGAAACACAAAATGGTACTAGAATTTGGAGTTAAAGATGATTGTGATCTGACATGTAGGTGCTGGGAAAATACACCAGGTCCTCTAAGAGCAGCAAGTGCTCTTAACTACTAAGCCATCTCTCTTGCACCACAACTAACAATTACAAATGTATCAATGTATACATTTTAGAAAATAAAGAAAAAAGTTTTCAATTGCATCACTTTTAAGTCTTCTACATATTTCAATTGATACTACAGATGAAACATAAAATCATACTAACTTCTTATTTAAACATTCGTAGGCATATAGAATGATGAACAAATCACAGCTGTGTGTCAAATACCAGGGCTACAAGCACCAACTAACAAACATTGCCAATTTGTGATCTTTGAAGAGTTGACCAATGTGTTCGTGAAAATAAAAACAAAAAAATTGTCATACTAAAAGCTGTATAAAATTATAAACATGTAAAGAGTAACAAAATACTAGGTTGAGATTAGAATAGATTATGCTCAAAGTCTGTAACCTTAGGCAAGGCTCAAACTCTGTGACATTGCTTATATCATGTAAACTGGGATTTTGGTAAGGCAGGTACAGAATAATCTTGAAGATTTCATCAGAGTATTTTTATTCTCATGTGATTTATCAGTAAGAGTAAGTTAACAACAACCACCACCTTCCTTCTGTGCTTCATCTAAATTAAACAGATTCAATTAAATGATTTTTTAGTTTTTGTAAAGTTCTCACAGTATACTTATTAACAAGAGCATAATGTTGGTATAATAAATACAACACAAGACAATTTTTAACATTTTTCAAGAATTTATGCCAGGTCAAGAACTGCATTATATAGGATAAACTGAAATAGGAGATTACTATGGAGAACTATAATGTTTTTGTTCTAACAGTTGAAAAATTACTATTTATAAAAAGAATTATATGTAGGGATATGTGTGTGTGTGTGTGTGTGTGTGTGTGTGTGTGTGTGTGTGTGTGTGTGTGTGTGTGTGTGTGTGTGTGTCTGATGTGGATATGGGCATATGGAGGGCATCTTTCTTGTGCGTGATAAAATTATGTAAAATATCAACAATCACTCAAATAGCATTGCAAACAAGTATAATTTAAATTTTCTTTCTTTATGCCTGCTCCCATAGAAATTCTATTTCCTATGGGTAACTACTATTAAGATCTTATGATATGACTACATCTTAATAGTTTAATTTGGTTCTTTAAATATATGCTTTTTATTTATCTGTTCAAATCTCCGTTTCATGAAACAATTGAATATCTTATATTCATGTCAGGCAGACTTAATTTTTTTCTTTTTGTCCTGAAATTGTATTTGCCAGAAAGTCTTTAGACCATGTGCTTTTTAGAAGATTCAGATTTGATTGTTAAGTGTTTGGTGAGATCACTACAGAGTCTTAAAACCTCAACATGATTTTTACCACTGAAATAGGATTCTCTGTAAAAACTGAGTCTCTGGCCAGAGACATTCTTTTCTTTAATGAATAACAAATTTTAAGATAGGTGTCTTGTTGTTTTGGGTTTGTTTTTAAAACCTTAGTGTGAGTGGAACTGGTATGCTTTTATTTTTGTTTACCACTGAGTTAGAGCTATCTCATCAGGATCTTGAGTTTATCCGAAAGATATTAGACTTAATAAGACTTTACATCCACTATCAAAATAATTTTCTTTCCTGTGTTTTCCATTTAATTTCACATGATCAGGGATCCTGGATTATTTATTTTTAATTTATTCCAGCTACTCTCACCCAGAATCAAAACTACACAATGTCAGACTCACTGTCCCCCCTTCTCACATTATTTTGCCCATCAGAGTTTTGGTTTCTAGCACCATTCTGTTTCTTTTTAAATAGAGAAGAAATAGTGCTGTTGTTTCTCAAAACTATTTTCATTTTGCACATTATTTAAATATATGTGTATACATGAGTAAATCTATGTTTTGTACTAACTAGTAGACTAACACACACTCATAAAGAAAGGACTGGTTAACAATAAACTATCATTTTTATAAAGATAATAATACCACCTATAAGATATTAAATGTCTTTAGTAGAGTTATTATTTTCATAAAACCTTCTGTCTACAGAAAGTTCTTACTTACTTTGGAAGGAGAACCATCTGTAATTTTCACCAGCTGCCAAAGAATCGAGTAATGGGAACACTGCAGTGCCTGCACGACTATCTGTATCAAATGAAAATCAAAATTTTAATGAAAAAATTTAATAAAAGACACAATTGGTTTGCATAATACTTGGTAAGTAATCTTATAGGTTTATTTCATAATTTAAATTTTTATAAAATAAGGATAGACTGATTAAAATCATAAATCAACAACATAGAAAATAAAAAACAAATTTTGAGAATATGAAGTCAAACAGATAATGTTTTAAACAAAAATGTACTGCCATAAATATTTTGCTGTTAAAAGAAATTGATGAAGTTATTTTATTCAAATTTAAAACAAGAAATATCTTACTTATATTAAAGCAAGATATAATACTTATATCAAAATTGCATAGACAAAGCTTTATACTTCATGAACTAAAATAAAGGAAAAATACCTAGGTAGCCACCCCTTATGTCATAAAAGGATATTGTCAGTGTCCATGCCAGCATCATTCCTTTCTGCTTCTAAAGTTAACAGTGATCCTAACTTAGACTATAATAACTACTCTTCCTTTATCTATTGCATCCTCAAAATTTACTATAACTAGCTATGAACAATTCATAAACAAAATAATGTAGTAAGTATTACTTTGGTTTGCTTTCATTTATTATGTTTAAAATTTATACATATTTGCTGTACCTATAAATTATTGTTAGATTTTAGTACTGTAAAATATTTAGACTATACCACTAATTATCCTATTATTAACACTTTTACATGGTGAGTTAGTTTAAATCATGATTTTATATATACCTTTTGGTACACCATGTATATGCTTTTCTAGAGTGGAGGTTTTCAGGAGTTTTAGTGTTTAGGACAGCTTAACACTTTTAAAGGTTACTAAGGAAACCCAAGCATGGTGGTCCATGTCAGTATCTAGTATGTAGGAGTTTCAGAATATCTTGGACATATTGCAAGTTCTAAACCAGATGATACTACATAGTGAGGTGAGGCTCAGTTACCAATCAACCAGACAATCAATAAAGCAACCAAATTCATGCCTACTCCTACTTAAACTGTCTCCACATTTTCTTGTTTTATGATATATCTTATTCAAGTCTTTGGTCTCTACTCTGGAAATGATAATATTCAAGTAAATAAAACGAATCAAAAATCATAATAATACCATTGGGACAGACTCACACCCCTGTCTCAGCATTAAACACAGGGCCTTACACAAATGTAACACTACCAGCATGGAACAGATTTTTCTTTATTACATTTTAGTTTGAATACATAACATACTTTTATTGCAATGAAGTATATATAGCGTTTGTATTGACACACAATAAACTTCAAAACGATACAAAAAATTACATGTAGATAATAAGTACAAAGAAAAATCAGCAAATAAAAGGCTCCAGAAATTGAGGAAATGTAGTTCTTATAATTTTATAGTATTAGGTTTCAGAATTCATAAGAAAAATCATATGCCTACAGGGAAACTTTAAGTAACTTGTAAGAATTAAGAGGAACAAGTGGTGCTGCTTTTGATAAATCACTAATGAGACAATGCTATAGTGTTACTCAAAGAAAAGGTTGATTTATGTTAAAATGCAGAAGAAGATTCCTAAAGCACTGTCAAGTAAAAGCACTTGTGCTATGAAACCATTTGGTATATGTACGTCCACTGATAGAGTACTTGGTAGTCCTGAGATACTTTTTCACTACTAAAAAGGTTTCTGTGGAATGAAAAGACAAGATGTTCAGACTTTCCTTGAAGACGCTGTGCTGCTTAGTGCTACAGAGCTGGCTGAGCACACAAAGCCCGGGTTTGATGTAACAAGTAAAATGAAAAACTTTTAAACATGAAAAAGATGAACTTTTAAATATGAAAAAGATGAACTTTTAAATTATTATGAAGCAGATAATCAAGTCAATAGCAATTAGTAGAAAATGGAAATATAGAAATAAGTACTATTCAAGAATTGCTTAATTTTGTTTTTATCACTTATCTGAATCCACAAAAACACAAATTACTTTCCTATTATTAGCCATAGACCTACTACACTAGCAAGTTTCTCAAAGTATTTTTAATAGTTTCACAGATGCTTCTTGGTGGTCAGGTAGGTGGAAAGCCAGATTTCTAACAGTCTTTTCATTTTAATGTTCCACAAATTAGTATTCTTCAGAAGTTTACTCTAAAAAAAGATTCTATTACATTGTTCTACAATAAAAAACTAGCTGTCATTGCTGGGGAGACATTTTGCTTTGTCACTGGCATAATATATAAGTCATTTATCCAGTGATATCATGCCTGTGGAGCATAAAGTAGGATAAGCAATAAAAAACTAAACAAACTAAGTTGTTTTTCTATGTGCTATAACTTTGTTTTCTATGTGCTTAACGTTGTTAACATTATTTTGATAGAAGAACCTTCAAATAACAAGTATCAAAGATTTTCTCTCAGTTCTCTTTTCTGTTCTTATATTTCCATGAAGCACTGCTCTTCCTAAGAAAAAAACACTAATTTGTAGCAAGCATTTTTGGATAAATTAAGCAGGAAGGCCTTTGTTTGGTATCTTTTCTTAACCATATACTGACAGATACCAAAGTCCAGGAACATTGATCTCTGAATGACTGAATGACACCTTAAATATACTGTACAGTGCTGGAGTGACATATTCCCAATATTAAATCTGTTTAAAAAATTGAGATTTTGAGTTTTATCTATTATAGAATCTAATACTAAATTAAGCAATGTAAAATTGTTATTAGAGCATTTTCTGAATTTTATAATGTTAAATATGGCTTTTTCAATTCTTATTAGTAACCTGAGTAAGAAAGAATTACTTAGGTTTCTTTTTTTGGTTTGTTTAGTTTGAAATACAGGTTCTCAATGGAAGCAGAATCAGAGATCCAAAGCTAAGCACTGGGTAGAGGGCCAGTTCTGTTGAAGAGAGGAAGAGACTATGTAAAAAGGGGTCAAGATCACGATGAGGAAACTGCACGGGACTAAAGTAGGCCCTCAGAAGTGGATAAAAGCTACATGGTAGGTGCAATTTGTGGAGCTTCTAGCAGTGGGACCAGGACTTATCCTGCGTTTTGGAGCCCATTTCCTACAGAGGGATACCTTGCTCAGCCTTGATACTGGAGGGAGAGGCTTGGTATGGCCTCAGCTGGGTATGCCAGACTGTACTGACTCCCCCTGGGTGTCCTTACTCTCCTTGAGAAGTGGACTGCATGGGGGCTGGTGGAGGAGAAAGCTGGAGGGTGTCTAGAAAGAGGGGAGAGAGGGGAAACAGTGGTTGGTATGAAAATAAAAGGTTCTCATGTAGCTCAGGATGACCTAAATTTTCCTATGTAGCAATGATAATAGATAACCTTACATTTTTGATCCTCCTGTCACCCCTTTCCAACGCTGGGGAAACAGGCTAGTTTCCCAAGTCTTAAAAATAAACTATATTAGTGATGAAAATGAAGACAAGGGACATTCTGGACTATTTAAACGTAGAAAAACTGAATTTATGTAGAAAATGAAGTCTGAATTAAGAATACAGAATAAACCAGGCAGTGGTTGGTTGAATGCCTTTAATTTCAGCACTCAGGAGGCAGCAGATACATCTCTGAGTTTGAAGCTAGCCTGCTCTACAGAGCAAAGTTCCAGGACAGCCTGGGCTATGTTGAAAAATCTTGTCTCAAATAAAACAAAACAAGTATACAGAACACTATCAGTGATAACTATGTACAACACTCATGAACAGTATAATATATGTATGTGCAGAATATTTTTAAAATTCTGAAATATTTACATTAACAGTCAAAAAATATTTTTAATTTTTGTGTTGAGAAGAGAGCCGAAGAAGACAATTAAATTTTATAGGTGGCACGTACATGACAAAAAAGGAGGGGACTCAAATAAAGTTAAGTTTCTTAATATTTTAAGTTTTGGTTAAAATGAGTGACAATATCCCTAAAAAGAGCCCTTAAAATGTGAACTAATAATCAATATAGTTGGTAAAATGATAGTGAAAAAATGTCTAAGAGCATCGGCATTAGAAAACTATATTATATGTTAAAGGCACAGGAAAATACTACTGCATATCAAGAAAGATAGCTAAAGTAAAGTTTACCAATATAATCAAATGTGGGTAAGATACAGAACATCGGATTTCTCATGTATTAAAGACAGTAATGTAGCCAGCCACTGAAAACAGATAGGCAGAGAATAAGGTGAAACACAGTACAAGGTCGACAAAGTGCATTTGCTAGCATGTATTTTTATAGAACTGAAAACTATGTTCACAAAAATTTGTACACAAATACTCATAACTGCCTTAACTCTGGCAGTTAAAACTTGAAAATAGAGCCAGGCGATGGTGGCATAGGCCTTTAATCTCAGTACTCAGGAGGCAGAGACAGGTGAATCTCTGTGAGTTCAAGGCCACCCTGGTCTACAGAATTCTAGGACAGGCTCCAAGCTACACAGAGAAACCCTGCCACAAAAAACCAAAACCAAAACCAAACAAACAAAGAAAAACTTGGAAATAACTCAAACACCTTGCTAATGGTTAATGGATTTAAAAAAAAACAAACTGAAGAATCCAAACAGTAGAATATTAATCAGCAGTAAAATTGAAGCCATTTGAATTAACCCCAGATCCCTACTTTCTTGGCAACATCATGTTTACTGAAGCACATATGTCCTAAAGGATTGCATACTATATAGCTGTTTTGGATTTTCCAAACGACAAGACAACAGCAATGCAAAACTGACCTGTGTGGGGAGAAGGTGAAGGATAGGATGCAATTCTGTGTGATGGTGACACTTTTATATTATGATTGTAGTGTAACTACAAAGAATCTATATACATATTCAAATTGGCAAGTCAACATAAAAACTTAGTACCACTATCTAATACATCTTAAAAAACTAATAAATATGACAAAGAATAAAATCCATAGTAACATTCAGAAAGCACAAACATAACAAATCATGTAATAAAAACCTAATAATTCAATGAAGTAGAACAATACTTTTATAGGCTCTTTAGTAGTGAGTAGTAATGTTCTATGCACAATGAGCACATGATTGTATAAATTTAAAAAGACAACCAGAAGTACAGAATACTACAATATAAAATTCCAGACAACAAAAGGTTTAACTTCTATTGTAACAGTTAAAACTTCCCAAAGAATGAATTACAAATCAGGTTAGTGGACATTTAAACCTTGGCATGCTAATATATTACTTTCAAGCTTATAAGTTTCACATATAAGGAAAAAAGATGGGCTGAAAAAATATCAATAATAAGTAAACTGCAAATATATTCATTGGGTATATACAGTGGAAAGAATATGCAACTAGGAGTTGACATTACATAATTTCAGGACCATGCTTAATGAGTTCAAATGCACTACTGGTCATTTTTCTCTAAACATACTGTATCTATAACCCATATCTAAAATATATTTCTTCCCATCAAAGTGACTTGCTCAAAAGACTTAATGAAGAAGTTCTACCAATAATCTTGAAAAAAAAAAAAAGAAATACAGGCAGATATTTATTATTAAGTTTGATTTTTATGTATATATTATGTATCAATTTTTAAAAGTTTAAAAAAAAGGTGAAGTATGGTATGAGAAGAGGTAATATATTGTAGTCATATAAACAATCTGATATATGAACTTATAAAGAACATAGAATAGTAGCCATCTGGGCAATACTTAAGTGATAGACCATAGTAGCCACTAAAATACCAAAATAAAAGATTAGTAAATAGTATCTGAATTCTTGGGATTTTTGCAAGGCAGAAGAGCTTAAACACAAACACATTCCTGATCAAATAAAAAATATCAAAACTACTGTAGAATAATTAGTCTAACCAAGTATACACATACAGAGTTACATACAAGGTACAAAAGGAGATGCTCACAACTTAGCTAGCAAGGGAAGGTAGCACTAGACAAAAGAAACATTCCAGAGAAGCAAGCACATCTACCTCAGGCCCGTTTCTACTATTGTTTCCTTTTATTTTTAATTTTAGTGATGATTAAAACCATGTTGCAGTATATACTCAGAATATGCTGTCCCACTGATTGTACCCTCAGGTATCAATAAATCTGGGAAAATAAAAAATCAGGTAAAGGAATGGAAATTTCAAAGTACACTTTATTGATAAGCTGTGAACAAGTTGTCACAGCATAAGTATAGACAAAGACAGGTTGAATAAGTAGAAACCAGATCACAGACGACCAGCAAATAAATACGTCTTGTCTACCCTTGGGTCTCAGTTATGCCCCACAGTAATAATAATAACAGCCTGTCTTACTTTGAGAAGAACTGGGCAATTAAATTGGTTATTTTACTAAGATAAGAAAAATCTAAAAGCTCTCTGAAAATGTTAAAAAAAGTCATATGCTAATAGCAAAGATAAACGATCTTAATTGTTGCTTAGCTTTTAAAAACATATATTTTCATTTTAATGGATGTATACATCCAAATTCTAGGCATGCGAGATGGGTGCCAGTTGAGAGTCAGGTCCTCTGGAACTGATGCTACAGATGATCATAAGGAACCATGAGGGTACTGGAAACTGTACTCAGATCTTCTCTCCAAGAACATTAAGTGTTCTAAGCTTCTAATAATCCAGGTTTTATTTATTTATCAACAGTCCTAGGGGTTAAATTTAGGACTTCATAGAGATTGGGCAAGCACTACTCATGTTCCCAATACTTGCCTTTTTGTTTGTTTTGGTAATAGGGTTTAATGAACTGAAGCTTTGATTCTCCTGCTTCCACCTACTTCCCAAATGCTGAAATTACAGGTATATATCACCATGCCAGACTCTGTTAGCCTTTTAAATCAATATACAGCACTTTAAAAAGATAGCAGCATTGTAAAAGACAACCAATTGGAACCTATGAATACATTCTTAGTTTAAGGACCATTAAAATGGTATTAGTAACTCTACATTTACCTTAAAGTATTTTACTTATTCAATATCTGCTGGTCAATCACTCTACAATAACTTACATATGTTATGTTCTTGCTCTGAAAAAACATTATTAAAAATCACATAAGATGACATGTTATTTTGTTGTTTTTAAGAAATTTTTTATAATTGGTGTTAGACTGTATGTTGTTTTCTGAGAGCTGTACTTCACTGTAGTCATGTTCTATAGGACTCTAAAATACTACTATTCCATCAAATATTATAAGAAAATAAAATTAATAATATTTAAGTTTACAAATCTTATGTGTATTTTTACTTTGGGTGCCCACTAACGCCAGAAGAGGGTATCTGATCCTTTGGAACCTGAATTACAGAGGGCTGTAACCTGCCATGTGGTTATTGGAAATTGGTAGAGCTATTGGGAAGAGCAGCCAGTGCTCCCATCCACTGGACCTCCAGCCTGCATTAACACTTATTTTAAATAACTTTCCTCAATCATTATGTAACTTGGAGCTTTACGCGAATGGTGTGACCTGTAAGACTAAGGACTATATAAAGTTTCCTATGGCTTTTGGTTCTGAGCTTTTCACCATTTCATGTTTCTTCTGTTCTTTACCCCTCTTGCCTCTTTTTTGAGACAAGATTTCTTGATGAAAGTCTTAGCTGTCCTGGATCTTACCCTGTAGACCAGGCAGGCCTTGAATTTGCAGAGATCTGCCTTCTACTGCTTCCTGAGGGTAGAGATTAAAGGGATCTTGTTATGTAGCCAGAAATCTGTCTGTCATATTTTTCTCATTCACTAGGAACTGAAGTCGTGTGTGTTCTAAGCAAGTCTTTTCTATACAACTGAGATATACTCCCAGCCCCAGCTCCCTTTGTGCCCCCCATCTTGAGATAGGCTCTCAACTGAACTACTGAGGCCTGCCTTGAATTGATTACTCTGTAGTCCTCAACATGCAATCCTTTTGCCTCAGTTACCTTAGAGCTGAGATTATAGGCATGAAAAATAAGACCATCTTTCTGAGAAGTTTTTAATTAACCCAAACTCCCAAAGAATTTTCACAGATTTTTGTTTAGGTTTCCAAGTAGCTGAGGGTACAGACAAGCATCATCTTGTTTGACTTGCTAGGGGGTTGTACATAATCTGAAGAAGTATGACTACAGTTCTTTTGTTTTCTTTTGTATTTCAATGTCTAATTGTGTTCCAGCACAATTAGACAAAAAGGTTATCTTTTAGATCTAAAAAGAACTGCTTTTCTGTCTTTGCCATAAAATCAAAGGACCAAGCAGAGCATGGTAACACATGCCTATAATCACAGCAACTGGGAGGCTATAGCAGGAGGATTTCCAGGAGTTTGAAGCTAGGTTGGGTTACATCCTGTTTCAAAAAACAAACAAACAAACAAACAAACAATTTTAAAACAAAACAAAACAAAAACCACCTGAAAGTTTTTGGTATGGCAGGCCTGAGGAATAATCAGAACTATACAACTGAGACAAGCTCTAAACTCATTAAGTGTGCAGTCTTCTAGGAAAGCATGATTCTTAACAACATACAAAATAATCCATAATCTATCCAAAAACAATAACCTGACTTAAGTTAAACTCACCCCCTATATTATGTTCAGTCTGAATAATGTGGTGATTTCCAGTTCATGATGACGGATAAAGAACCAGCATCTAATCTCTCCCCACAGTTCCTATTGAAACAGCCCAAAAGATATTTGGGGGAAAAAGATCAATACAAAACCGAATTTGACACAGAGCAAACATCAGAGGGCACAGGGTGAGGGAAAAGAAGACAAGGGCAGAGTGGATGCACAGAATGGACTACCATATGCTAGTGTATTGACAGCAAAAATGAAGAAAGAATCGAAATAATTTAAAAGCTTGGTTTTACTAGGTGTGCCATATTATGTGGTCCTAAGCATATTATTTAAAGTTTCAGTTGATTTGTCGTAAATCCCCCCCCCCCCCCTTCATGATGAGTATCCCTGGTTGGCCTGGAACTTGCTTTGTAGATCAGGGTAGACTAAAATGCACAGAGATCTCCCTGCCTTTGCTTCTCAAGTGATAAATAAATTTGAATGATGCTTACCAGATGGGGTCATACTATGTAGCCCAAGCTAACCTATAATTCTCTATGAAGACCAGGACCGGCCCAAAACTTATAGTAAGTATTGGGATTAAAAGTGTATGCTACAATTCCTGATTTTAATTATTTTTCTTTTAAAAACAAGTTTAATTGTATTATTTTGCTTGATAGTAAATGATACTGTAAATAATCTTTATTGTTTTTCAATCTTCTATGGCTTGCTTAGCTGTAAAAAAGATACATTAATACAAAGTTTTAATATGTTTTATTTTTCTCAAATGTAGTCAAGATATGTATCACATTTATAGATTTATTTTGTGTATGTATATGAGTGTGCATAAATGTAGTGGTCAGGGGGCAACTTATGAAATTAGTTTGCTCCTTCCTCTATGGGAATCTAGCGATCAAACTCAGGTTTTCAGACTTGCTGCTTTTAAACTCAATAGTATACCAATAAGAAATAGGTACAAAGCTATAAAATAAGATAGGGATAATCTTAAATATCTGTTGCTTTTGTTTTGTAAGAAATTGAGAAAGATAAAATAATTTAGAAGATCTGGTTTCTTCACAGTAAATAATAACTGTGTTATAATCTATTATATTTTTATTTATTTATTTTTTAAAGTTTATTAATTAATTATACATACAGTGTTCTGCCTAAAGGCCAGAAGAGGGCACCAGATCTCATCATAGATTGTTGTGAGCCACCATGTGGGTGCTGGGAACTGAACTCAGGAACTCCAGAAAAGCAGCCACTTCTCTTAATCTCTGAGCCATCTCTCCAGCCCATAAACTAATATATTTAAAAATACTTTTTATATGCTAAAGATTCGTTAGCACAGGGAGCTTAAGTATATCCTGTAATGCATGGTTATTAGACATGCTCAAAAGTCATTAAAAGCACATAAAAACCTAGTTGAAAGGAACAGAAACTCCCACTGGACTAATCTGCAAATATATAAGCAACAAAATAAGTACCAAGAATAATGAATTATAAAACATACTAATATATAGATACTAAATTAAAAATAACTTAAGATAAATATGAATAAATGAATTAATGAATAGCTCTGCCTTATTCTATAGTATGAATGAATAAACACAAAATGAGAATAAAAAGTGATCATTTTAGAAACTTTTGTGATGATAGCAGGGATTCAGATAAGATTACATACATGGCATTAAACAAATTTTGCCAAGAAATAGTATTATTTATATACTTCTAAAAAAATTTTTGACAGCCTATAAATTAAACAGGACAGTGTTAACTATGCAGGGGAAATTTGAGAGATTTCACCTTAATCAAGTGATTTAACATCATTAATAGTGAGCAAACTGACATTGTTTCTTTCTTCCTCTTCCTTTTCTGCTAGCATCTACTAACTGTACAAAATACTTTGGTCATATTTAGCCCCCATGTACTTCGTGACATAATAAACTGAGGATACAATATCACCCAATATTAATTCCTGGAAGAGTGTGTAATCCTAACTGAAATAAACCAGTCACATAAAATTGAGAATATTTTGTAAACTAGTTTATACTCTTCAGAATATCAGTGCCATGAAGCAGAAAGGCTTCCTATTAAAAAGACATAAAATATACACTATCTAAATACTACATGTTATTCTGGATTGGGAGTAGTTGATGCACATTGTGTTTTTATTACCTTTACATGTGCCTATTAATGTATGTAGTCAATACAGACCGAACAAGTGCATAATTGAAAAAACAGACATGAATGCAGTGAAAGAAGCATGTTTTCCTCAGGACATTTTTATAACACAATTTAAAAATAATCAGAATACAAAAAATAAGAAAAAATTAGAATAAGTAAATTAAAAAATTTTGATCATCCATATATCCCAAAACTGTAACACCAAAAACATTACCAAAAATATTACGGGCATTAGAAAAAAAAAATTACTACTAGAGAATCCCTTACCTCCTCCCACCCATTCTACTATCCCGGAAGAGTAAGACTAAAGATTTAGTTAATTTTTTCATCATGAAAAACAAATAGTCAAGGATATGGGTAAATATAGTCCTTCCAAATATCTAGAGAACTAGTTTTTGTACACATTCAAGATACTGAGCATAAATGAGGGCTATCGTCAGCAAAAGTTTGGCAATTCTTTGAGGTCTGTGCTCAGAAAAAGCAATCTCAAAGGAAATCTCTGGATTCTAACTAAAAGCAAAGAGCTAGAATCTGAAAAAAGAAACTAAAAAATCACATGAAAGTTAGCTGAACACAGTTTTTGTTCATTTCTATATATATCTTAGAAGATATAAAAATGTAAACATGAACAACGACACAATCTAATAGTCATGCTTTCAAACTTCATACACCTGGTTAAAGACTAAGAAGATGAGTCTAAGAGAAGCTGAGACACATAGAACATAAATATGTTCCCATACAAAAAAATTAATACGAGCAGAACATCCATGCAGTGATAAGAGCAGAAAACGGCATCATGAGACTGTTATCAGTGGATAAGACTCAAAGAATGGTATTGTGGATTAAAAATAAATGTCAACGGGTTTATAATTCCATTAAGCAGAAATGTGTTACTTTATTTTTTCTTTGAAGAAAATAAGGACAACAAGAGAATACTTTTATCACCTTTCAAATTTATAAGAAGCAGCTTGAGACTATGAATGAGTTATATTTAGGAGATTAAAAAGTGAGATGAAGACAGAATGGAAAACTGAAGTGCCATTAATAAATGAAGTAAATGACATGGTTAAATAATAAGCCCCTTGCCACAATAATTTAAACAAATTAATTTTATTCTGTAGTAGAAGAAAAATCTGAGCTCAGCTTCAATAAGTGGAAGAACAAAATAGCTTCCCAGCATCATTTTCTTGTGGATCCATAAAGGAAATGTTCAAATGTGACACATTTGCCCCAGATTTCATCTTCTTTTCACAAATGAAAGAAAAGCAACTAATCAGGTACACTGTGTTTATTAGAGTGAGATCAAGAAAGTAAATATTTTCTTTTGAGATAGTTTCTCTGTGTAGCTCTGGCTGTCCTGGAATTCCCTTTGTATGCCAGGCTAGCCTCAAACTCACACAGATCTTCGTCCATTGGCCTCCTTGAGTGCTGGGATTTTAATCCCGCTATCACTTCCCAGCAGTAAATATTTTTTATTTCATTTGTTTTTTGCAGTTCCAAAAATCAAATCTGAGGACTTGTATACACTAGAAGTGTTCTGCCACTGAGTTATACTCCCAAACCATGTCAAAAAGTAAACAGTACAAAAAAAATAATGCTTTTTAAAGGCTTTTAATTTGATTTTTGACTTTTATTTTCTATATATTATATGTGTGTATATATATATGTATATGTATATACATACATACATATATATATATATATACATATATATATATATATATATATATATATATTAATGGAGTCTTACTGTTTGCTCAGGTTGTTGATCTTGTTAACTGGTGCCCCTGTCACAGCCTTCTAAGCTGCTCAAATTACAGATGCCATTATACTTGTGTTTTATGACTGACTTTTATTAGGCTTTTGTTTATTTTGTTTTCTTTCTCAAGACAAAGTTTCTCTGTGTAACCCTAGCTCTCCTGGCACTTACTCTGTTAACTAGGCTGGCCTCAAACTCAAAAAGATCTGCTTGCCTCCGAGTGCTGAGATTAAAAGGTGTGTGCTACCCTGTGAAATGACTGACTTAATTATGCAATTTTGTTCTATCTCTTGACATTCTGATCATTTGGAGAGTAATAATGTATCACATAAACATCCTTTTCAAATAGGAATAAATCAGATAATCCCTAAGCATCACAAATAAATATGAGGTTAGGTCTCACGAGTATCTGCAATATACAAAGTAACCCCTGTTTCTTGTAGAGAAATAAGCTAATTACTTAAGTCTCTTTCAGATTAGGCAAAAAATTCAGAATCTTTTCCTTTTTACTCCAACTTGAATGTGAATACAAAAAGTTCTAACTAATATAGGCATCCAAACAATGGTTTTACTACATAATTAAGCCATATTGAAGGTCTGGTGCCATCAGTATTTATAACAGTGCCTAGAATATTCATTAGAAATGTATAATAAAAATTAAGTTTTTCAAGGAATGTTTACCTTAACCTTAATTTTTAGAGACAAACAAAAACAGTCCTTCTTCCCTTACTTTCAAACATTTTAACGTAAGGCATATTCAAACAGTTGTATTCACAAGGACAATAATTCTCAAAGGAGTCAGCTGCATTACAGACTTATCAGCCAGTTTCTGCAATAAGGTTTTGGAAAATCATTTGATTGCAGAGTACCTTAGTTTCCTAAAGCACAGAAGGAATATTAATAATTTCCTACCTGTTCTGGCATAGCTCCATGTTCAATTCCAGTCTTCAACAGTCTATAGCAATTACCAAATAGATCCCATTTAGTGAGATCATGAGCACTAAAATAAATAAAAAGGGTTTAATTTTACTCTAAAATAAAAGATAATTTAAATTTAAGCTCAGCTTCATTAAGCAGAACAACAAAGAAATATTTTCTTTTCTTGTAGAATTGAAAACAATCCATAAAGGAAACACTGAAATGTGAAAAGAAACAAATAATAAAAACAAGAGCTGATGATACAGGCACAAACAAACAAACAATGAGTTTGACATTTAATTCCAGATTTCTCCTTAGATGGTTAACCTCAACTCCTAATGCATACCTCTGCAACTTTATTAAGTTTAACAAAGACCCTTTAACATTTTTAAAAATATTATTATATGTGTATTTTTAGAAAGAGAAATCTGCTGTCATCAAATGGACAGAATTACAAAACTATATAGGAGATACGAGAAAACTCAAAATTCATTGTTTAGCTGTTACATAGTGTGAGGACTTCTAAAAAATGACTTCTGTAGTATAGAATAGCCTACAGCTTGTGCACATCCTCCTGCCTCTGATGCCACCATGCCCGATTTTGAGGGGCGAAACTTGAACTCTACTACAAAGCCAGATTTATTTTTACTATGGCTGTCAACTTATATCACAAATGAGAAGATATGTTTTAAAATAAGTTTAGTTCTATACAAGATTTTAAAAAAAAAATAACTTAGATTTCTTTTTCTTTAATTCCTTCTTTCCTTTCTTCCCCTCATTCATAGAAACAAAATCTCACTACATTGTTCTGTTGTACAAGGTGGTCTCTATCTCTTGAGCTGAGGTCATTCTTGTAACTCGAATTCTAATTGATCTCTACTGAATTCTCAGGCCAAAGTGTGTATATGTGGGGATCCTGTCTCCACCCACCTTATACCCCTGTCTCCCCCTAGTGTTGGGATTAAAGGTATGAACAACTACCACCACCACTACTAGGTTGTTTCTCTTTTAGACAGATTCAATCTTGTTGAGCCCAGGGTGGCCTTCAACTGCTGATATTCCTCCTCCCAAGTGCTGGGATTAAAGGTGTGTGCCACTACTGCCTAAACTCTAAGGTTAACTAGTGGCTAGTTTGCCCATGATCTTCAGGCAAGCTTTATTTGTTGGAGCACAAACAAAATATCACTACATACCCCTTTCCTCTCAAAAGCAGGTAGAAGTATTGGCAAGCACTACCACACTCAACCAAAAGCCTAGATTTTAGAAACTGCTTTTGAAATGTGGAAAATTTATTAAGAGTTACAAAATTTCTTTTGACAACACAATTGTGTATCTCTTCCTTTGTGAAGAAGATAAACCTCATTACAGGGATATGTGGATTATGGTTTGAAAGCACATTTCATTTGAGCCTTTTATTTCTCATTCAAAACCAATTGTTGTTCTGTCTATACAGTTAAAAACAGTAATAATCTACAAGTCTACAGGAATTACTTAGATGGATCCATAAAATGTTTTCTCACTGATTTATATATTGTTTGACAATTAAACATGTATTGTATGTACTTATCATAAAGCTAAAGAAATCAATTTTAAGTTTTTGCTCTTATACAGAAAAAAATGTTTCTTACATCTACCTGAAAATTTGCAACTTTGATCCAACATATAAAAATCTACCAATAAATCTTTTTAATTAGCAAGACTGTTAAATACCATCAATTAAAAATTGCTTATAAAACTCTACCTTATTACATAAGTTAACCTATTTTGTTAAATATTATGGATTTATTAAAATGTTTATTGTGCACTTACTTAAATAATTCGTTTTCAAAGATTAACAATGATTCTTATACAACTAATTAAAATTTAAAAATTTCAGAGGAAAACTGGATGAGCAAAAATTGTTATGCTTTAATACTTAAGAAAGTGTCATTGTTGTAAGAAGTCAAATATTACATTCAGTCTATTAATTGGCCAATATGCTACCTGCTAAATTTGCTTTAATAATAAATATGACATACTTGTGGAAAGAAGTTAAACGCTTTAAGGTGGAAAGAACATTGTAGATATCATCATCATCAGCTTCTTCACCCTATAAATAAAAAGTAAAGGTGATTTCATTTTCATAGCAACTCAAATTTATATACTACTGTTAACAGCCTAAAATCATTGCATAATGTAATATATTCACTACAGATGAATAAAAACAGAAATTTTTATAATACACTATGGCAAATTCCTTGAAATTGAAACTGCTTGTGATAGTGTCTTAAAGCTCTAGCTAGTGTCTGTGTTTCAGTCCTGAGGACTGAATACCAGGTGGTCCTCAGGAATGCACACATCAGTTATTATTTCAGCTAGTCTTCATCTGAAAATTATTTAAAGATTATTTAAGATTTCACTTACGGTGAATTACTTCAAAATATTAATTAAATTAATTAAATCTGAAAAATCATGCCAGATTTGAAAAAATATTATCAAAATTCTTTTAAAAAAATCAATTCTAGAGATTTCTCAGGAGGATCAAAATATAAACTACAGAAATTTCAGAATGCCTTATAGATAAGTAAGAACATAATATAGGAAGCCCAAAAATAATGAGGAAAAATAACATTCGCCAAGAGTACTGCTTCCTTGAGTAAGCATATCTAACTTAATTTGTTATGTTCTATTCACTAGCATACATTCTAATAAATAAGCAATTTTAAAATGTAGTTTGGATCCCAGAAACAGAAAATAAAATGAAGAAAAAGCAAATCTTGAACTGTGTTAAAGGAGGAAAAAAACATAGCACAAAAAGTGAACTATAAAAGGTTGATTTTTATAGGATAGACAGTTTCCATAACACTGCTAAAATCTGAAAAAGGTAGAAAATTTTAAACTTTTTAAAATGGGACTGACTCATACATTCTGAATAATTATTAGCCAAAATTAGTACAGGTACCATTAACTTCATAACTAACCTCTTGCAACAGATCTTCCACAGAATGATTAAATCGATCTACAAATTCATCAATCAGCTGGCTTCGAGCGATATCAACTCTATTCTGGATGGTATACTCTTCACTGCATAAAATGCTGTAGGTTTTACTGCAGGCTTCTAGAACATCTGATTCTACATGTTTTTCTACAACAAACTTAATCTGTTTTAATAAAGCATCCAAATGCTGAAAAGGAAAAAAAGAAAAGCTGTGATATTTAGCTTAATAATGAAAATTATAAATCATCATTTATTGACCTAACATGATTAGTTGAAATATAAAATCCACTTCCCAAACTACTTTAGTGGTAGACTTTAGAGTGTCTTACCTTTTCCATCCTACCCGTGCTGTAGATTTCCAGGTCAAAATACTGTGGAATTTGTAGCAAGTTTGCTACTTTCTCTGCATCTGCAGAGTACTAGAGGAAGCAGCAAAGAAAAAAGAGTTACTACAACTGTACCAGAAAACAAACTGGGCATATTATCCCAAAACGGAATGAAATATACCTTTGAGAGTAACATAGGAAGTGTAATGATAAAATGCTCAGTTAACTTGTTTCTATCATCAATTTGAGTTTTCCTTTCTTTGGCTGTTAACACCTAGAAATAAATGGAAATGATAAAAAAAGTGTCATTTGGCAATTTAAAAATTGAAAATGTTAATATAAAATGATAAACTGGCAGATGACATAACCAAGAGAGTTAAGAGGAATATAAAAAATTAGGTGTTAGTATAAACTTAAGTCAGAGCAATAATGAATGTATTGTATTATTTATATAAATATATATTTCTCACCTCTGTCTAGTACACATGCCTAGAAGAAATAATAACCTGATAACCATAATCAAATTTAGTGCCAAGATTCTGATCCTTACCAGCCACTATCAAGAAACAATGGCTCACAGAAATAAATGGTTGTTTATTGTGTAAAACAGAATGGAACCCTGAGTTCAATATAATTCCTTTATAGTCCTGATTCCCTGGTATTTATACCCTTGGTAGGCCTTTTTCCCACAATGAGCAAGGTTAACTTGTGTGAATAACAAAATGTTACTGAATCATGATTTCACGACCCTTTTAAGAATAGGGCATTAATATACAGCAGTATTTACTTTACTGTTTATTTGTTCTGAGAAAGGTCAACAGCCATGTCAGGAGAACACTCAAACATCCCTAGAGAGTGGGCATGCAGAAAAAGAAGCTCTAAGATCTCCTACCTACTCACACCTTCCAGCCACATGTGAAATATGATTCATGTGGATAAGACTTAAAACATCCCAGTCAAGCCTAATGATAACAATGTGGTCAACCCTAAGAGGCGCTAAGCCAAACAGCAACTAAACCATTAATGAATCTCAGACCTACACAAACTCTGGAATAATGAAGGTTTATAGTATTAAGTTTATACATTTTGGAATTATTTTTATATGTGGGCCAGTTTATTCTGAAAGAAAGAAGGGAAGTACAAAACAGACTAGAAATTAGCCCTTAAAGTGACTTATTGGAGCAACAGTTTTTTTTGGAAGAAGTTTATAATAGAAAATTTTAAAATCACTAAAGAGATGAGCGCTCATCAGCATTCTGTTATTCTAGCTACATCAATACTAAATTTTCTCTGTAGAATTTTAAAACAAATTATATAATTTCATACTTGACAATTATGTCTTTTAACAGATGAGAACTAAAAATACTAAGTTACTATTTCAAACTATTTCACATGCAGTTCAAAACTGTTCTTTTCTAGCTGGTTAAAATAAGAATCCAAATAATTATATTTGTCTGTTATGTTCACCATCCTTCCCTTAATCCCAAGTAATCTACTTCTACATCCTAAATTTGGCTAATTGAAACACTAGTCTCTCAATATTTCTCCATTTCTATGTTTTCTTTTTTAAAAAAAAGTTTCTATTTATGTGCATGTATATGTTTATGTATGTATGTATGTTTGTATCTCAATCTATCACACACACACACACACACACACACACACACACACAGATATACAGACACAGATGTATGCATGAATGCCCATTTAAGGTCAGAAGAGGTCCCTTGAAGCAAGAGTTATAGATTGCTTTTGGAGCTAGCTGATTGGGTGCTCCTATGTTTTCTTAAAAACAGGACATTAACTTGTTTATATCAAATTGTCCCTTGCCCACTCTGAGGCTCAAGACTATTTCAGAAGTAGAAGTTTTATTTCCAGTGGTGTTAAGTTTACTCCGTGAGTCCAAGTGATTTTATTCAATATAAAATTCCCCACCAATGTTTCAAGGAATTATAGGCTAGGCTATTGGTAACTGTTGCCTAGATTCATTATTCTATTTGGGTGACAAATCAAGAATATTGTAATTCTACTATTGTACATTTACTACCCAAGTATCTGACTAGTGAGAAAGCTTCAAGAGCTCTCTGATATCTATAAACAGCACACTTTACTGGTTGGTGTTTGTGTTGTCCTCATCTGCTATTCTGACTGGGAGTCAAATGGCAGGTCAGCTGTTTTCCTCTTTCTGGAAGCTCACTGCATCTAGGTGTGGACCTGCTGTGTTCTGGGGGTTTGTTAAGCTTCAGTTTCCTTACGGTTGGGAATGGTGGTAAACACCTTTAATCCTAGTACTACCAGCACTTGGCAGGCATGCTTCCAAGTTCAAGGCCAGCCAAGGCTACAAAGTGAGACTCAGATAACAAATAACTACCCAGAAATTTAAATAGTTTTCCTCTTTGAAGCTTTTATTATACAAATTGTTTTCATTTAATGTTCTACACATTTCTAGGGATCTGTTTCTTCATTTTTTCAACATTTTCTATTAGTTATTCAAGATTTATCTACTAATTTCATGTCCAATGTTTTCTTTATTAACCAAGTGTTTCTGTTAGCATTCTGACCCACTTCCTGTAGTCCGGGCCAATAAACAATAACCTGGCCCACCCAGGGTCCTGAAGTCAAGCTCCCTTTTAGAAAAGACTCCTCCCCTCTTCACTCACTCACCTCCCTCCTCCCACAAAATGAGCCTTTCTTGTGGTTCCCAGCTGCGATGTGCCTCCCCCATGACTCTCCACCCACCAGGGTCTCTCTCTCCCACAGTTTCTAAAATACAACAGTTTGTACATTAAATACCTCCCTCAAAAGGTCATGTAGTGATGACTTAAGTCTCTCAGCTCTTGGCTAATTGGAGATAAAAACTTTAGACAGTGGATCTACTTGGAGGAAGTAAATCAGCAGGTCAATGGAGAATATACCTCCAGTGACTATATAGATAAAAAAATACATACATATTGTTTGTTTTGCTGTTTGTTTCTTGGATTACTACCTTCTATTATCAAAATCCAGATGTTGTCCGTGTATATTTTTACCAATACGCCACTTGGGCTAACAAAGCTATAACTTTTACCATTTGTCTGTACTTAATCCATTCTGACAGGAAAGCAAGCAGCTTGTTTTTGTAGTCAGTACTACTCTGATAAAATTATACATATCTTGCCAACAAGGATTGAGAGGAGGGCAGGTACTGGCTATGTGTTATAAACCTAGGGTGGGGATACTACAAAAAAACTTTCTGCTTTTACCTGTAACTTTATCCTTTTTAAAAAGTTAAGGCAGGGTCTCTTAAGTATGGTTCTGGTTGGTCTTAAAGCCCTGTTTTAGTATCCAGAGTGACCGATAGGATTACAAGCATGCTTCTCCATGCCTGCCAACTTCATCAGGTGGATATTTTTGGCACAATTTTTAGTTTTACACTTGTTATTGCATTTTGCACAAGATTTGCTTGTGTCTTCTGTATTAAGAGAAGAAAGTTTCTTCATTGGTATATACAAGACTTATTAAATACTTGGTAAATGTATTATTAACCACTTATTACTGATAAGGAAACTACAGATACACAAATATTCAACTATCCAAAGAGTACATGGCTGCTATGTTAAAGAGGTTACAAATGATGCAGTTTGCCTCTTGAGCTCTTATGTACTTTAAAAAATGTATTTGGTCAGGCATGGTGGTGCAAACCTTAAATCTTGGCAGAGGAATTAAAGGAAGGCAGAGGCAGGAAGATCTCTGAAAGTTGAGGCCAACCAAGTGGGTTTCAGGATACACAAAGCTACATAACAGAGATTCTGTACTAAAGAAAACAAAATAATAAATATTAATATTACCTTATATGTATAGGTATGTTGTCTGCAAATGTGTCAGTGCAGCATTTGCATGTCTGATGCCCACCAAGGCCAGAAAACACCAGATGCTTGGGGACTGGAGTTACAGAAAATTGTGAGCAGTGGGTGTTAAAAATCAAACTTGTGTTTTCTGCAAGAGAAGCCAGTGCTCTTAATCACTGAGCCTTCTCTCCAGCATCCCTATCCCCTTACTGTGCTGTTAATTATACTGTTAGAAGACTACAGTAGAAGCAGGCACAGATACTAAAGAAATATGAGAGAAAGATATTTCTACAACTTGGGTCAAATAGACAAGACACAAAGATGAGGCACTATGGCATGTATGTATTATTTGTAAAGAATCCTATGCTTAGCAATACAAACACCAGTAAAGTGTCAAAACAATCTGGACAGTTAATTGCATTTCTAAGTTTGTTGTAGACTGTTTACTGACTGAAAACTTACTCTCTTGCCGGTACCCCTTCCCACTGGAGGATGTGCCTCAGCTGCTTGGCGAATTGTACAAACCATTAGCTCTATAAGAGCACTCTCCTGACGGTCAGACATTGCTGAAATGAAAAAAACATGACTATGAATAGGTTTATAATCATATCCTAAATTAACACAATGATTTACTAAATGCTGCAGACATTATTACTTATTATGGAGAATTAAGCTGGACTCTAATTTTGACATTTCTCTACCTCGATTTTACTAGTTAGTGGCTCCTATCATTAGCTAAAACAAACAAAGCACATGAAGTTAGCACTCTTGTCTTTTTTAACATCTTGTTTCTTTTAATTTCTTACTTTTGAATAAGGCAATGTTAAGATTTTCTATAAATAAGAGATTCCGTCTATTTTTAAAAAGTTAACAACACATTTTAATATTATTTCAATACACACTTAAAAAAAGATAGGGTAGAATTTGCTCTGTAGACCAGGCTGGCCTTGAACTCAAGAGATCCATCCACCTGCCTCTGCCTCCAGAGTGCTGGGATTAAAGGTGTGTAACATCACACCCAGCTCATATATAGACTTTTTAACTCATTAAAAATTTATAAAGAACAATTTAGTTCATGGGCTTTAATCTAATCAAATATTTCCAAATGTTTGATACCACAAAAATGTTGCAGTAAAGTATCACTAATACATAAGTTTGTGTATGATAAATTTATAAAAAAGAAATTTGCACCCAAACAGGAATAATATGTCAAAGGGCAAAATCTTGACCTCAAGCCTCTGAACTGAGAGGAATCAAAAAAGAGAAGAGAGGAGGAGGAATGTTTTCATTTCATGACCCCTTTCTAGGCACCCAGGAAAATACAGCAAACAGATTTACTTTTCAAAAAAAAAATTAAACTTTAAGCATCTATTGTGTCTGAAGTCAGCAAAGAGAAGACTTTAATATTATGCAACACATGGACTTTGGAAACACCTTATGCATTATGTTAGTTGTATTAATATGCAAAGGTGTAAAGAATTTCTTACTATTGAAGGAATTAAGTTGTTTTATGTTAAAAGACACATGGGATGTTTACACAGATGTTACATTCATCAATAGAAACAAAACAAAATAAAAATACACTTGTCAAAATAACTATACCTTCCTCTCCTTGAACAGGTTCTTCTAATAGCAACTCTGTCATACATTCCCAGTCTTTCAACAACTCTTGAGAGCTCTCCCACAAACTGTCCACCAAGTAGGCTGCATGTTCATGCAACTGAAATTAACAAATGGAATGTGACCAAAGAACATTTAGTAAAAGAACTACTAATAATATTATGAGTTAAAACATTTTTCACAATTAATATGGCTTGTTCTCAACAGTTATAAGAACCATCCAAAACAAAAATAAAATATCACCTCCCATGTATGCATGATATACCTGTGGAGGTCATAGGACTTGAGGTGCCAGACCTTACCTTCCCCTTTGCTACAGAATTTCTTTTCACCACCACACAGGCCAGGCTTACTGGCTCCTAAGCATATAAGGAGTCTCTTCTCATGTTTAAATGAAAGGTACTATGTCCCAGGCCTCTTTTTTTTTTTTTTTTTTTTTTTAAAAGGACATTAATTTTTCTCCCAGAATTCCACTTGAAATATTGGCACATCTTGTCATCTTAGTTAAGGTAAGTTTCTTCTTTCCTCTTTCCTCTTCTCATTTGAGTTTGACTCAATGCACCTCTCATCTCACTATTTTCTATTGTCATGACTCTCTTGATATTTTTCTTTGAAAATCAAGTAAGAAAACATGCGTAAGCTCTTTATCTACACTTCAAACTCTCTTCCACAGCTAGTCATTAAAACTTAAAGAATATTTGTATTGTTTAATAAAAGAAGCTCTTTAGGTAGATAGGTAAAAATGCTTGCATTGGTTCAGATGCTAACAATAATGATAATAATGATAATAATAATAATAATAATAATAATAATAATAATAATAATAATAATAATACTGTTCCACCCTTGTCTGAAAGATCTACAACTTTTGAGGCTAATGATATCCACTTAGCCAACACTTGTGGTTGTATCTTATAAACTATAGATCTCAACTCATTTTGAGTTCCCAAACTAACTTAATTCACTGAGAGAAAAGTTTAAAAAAATGAAGTCAAGTAGAAAAATCACATACAAAGCATAAATATTAATTTAATGGTGAAAACTGAATTCAGGGCATTGTGTATATTAGGCAAGATTTCTACTACACTACATTTCCAACCTTTACTGCTACTTGTTATATATGCTTATACTTGTTACCTCCTTACTAGCGGAATCCCTTAAAGTACGGAACATCTTTCCAGAGTTAATGGTTACCTATTACTATCTCAGCACAGCTAACGTGTGTGTGTGTGTGTGTGTGTGTGTGTGTGTTTTCAGTTCACTAATTAATCTTGTAAATCTGGATGATCAGTGTATACTGTTCTGTCTCCTTTTACCTTAACTTTCTACTTTATTTCTACTGCATTTATAAACTTATACATTGGCTCCAGAAATACCCTAGAAAAACCACATCCACACATGCATGCATGTGAAGGTGGGTGGAGATATCCACCCATCCCCACATCCTCACCTCTCAATGAATTGTCAAAACTGGAGAAAATAATATTAATTAGCATTTTGCTAGGGAGGGTTGCAATTGGACATCTTTAAACTTTCTAGTCATCCATCTTAAAGATATTATCCCTAGATCATCAAAATATAATCAATCCCTAAAGTGACTAGAACAAATGGTATACAACTTGATGTCAGAGATAAAAACAGAAACAGAAAAACAAAAGCATTGAAAATATTGCATTAAACCTATGATAAGGAAAAAAGTTTGCCAAGTGGGTACAGTTTTAGTTAGGGAAGGTTTTAAAATAGTTCTGTGATGTGGGAATGCCTTTCTGTATGCTGTGAATAGCAATCTTTAAATAAAGGAGCTGTTTTTGCCCATGACAGGCACCATAGAAAAAGTAGGAGGAGGAATCAGAATAGGTAGGAGGAGCAGGGCGGAGTCAGAGGTAGAAGGAGCCAGAAGCCCAAAGGAGCAACATGTAAGGAACACAGGTGAGCCACGGGCCACATGGCAGACAGATTAATGAGCCATAGGCCAAACATCATGAGCTTAATATAAGTGTCTGAGTCATTTCTGGGGCCTGAACAGCGGCGGGCAGCTAAGAGGTCTAGGGCTGCAGGTCTACGGGTCTGGACCTCTGGCCGCCCAAGACCAAGAAACCACATTGTAACAGTTCTGGATATCTTTAAACTGTTGGCCACTTATGCCACCGAATGTAAACTTCAAAATGTATAGTGGTATGCACATTAGTACTATAAAATCCAAGCTGACTAAACATATTCTTATGCTCGACTAAGTACATGTATATTGCTGTAGAGAAGGGTTATATTCAGCAAATTAGAACCTTTAAACACAGAAGCCTTGTGTTTTTGTTCCCTTCAATGTTATTAGCCTTTAATTCTGCTTTAATTTTCATGATTCCAACCGTCCTGTTTTTTTTCTAAGTATTTGTTATGTAGCCCATTGTAAACTTACTGTGCTATTCTAAGATATGGTTTTAAGCATCATTCAGCTGTTAATTTTCTTTACTGCAACTTCAAAGGACAATGATTTTTAATATTCATGCTAGCCCATTGACATTTTCTGGGATAACCAACGGTAGAAACCTCTCCCCTCTCCCTCCAAGTAATACTTTTCTTTGCTTTAGTATTTGTTGCTTTTTTTTCCTGCTTTTGAAATGAGCTTTCACTTACAAAATATCAGACTACACCCAAAGGAAGGAATGGAAAAAGCATTGGCACAGTACAGAGAAGCCCATATGTGAAGATACAGACCCAAAGTGACTGCAACTGGTTACAAATGGTCACAGGAAGCTAATCTATCCAAACAGGACAAACACTAATCAGCAGAGGGTAGACTGGTCACTCTATGTGTGGCTGGGTGTTGTAGTATTTGAGCTCAAGTTCTACATGGCAATATAATTTTTCCCAGTCTTGGTTTACACTGATTACAAGGCGGCTAGATCAGTTTATTTGTCTTTCAAAATGCTATAGTTGAGGTGATAGATGAATTGAGAGACGTTTTAGCAGCCCTACACTTAGCGATGGTGTATAAATTGAAGCTTAATATATAGTTCAGCTAAAATCCAAATGCCCTTTCACATTTCTTTTAGCAACAGTGTAAACACTGTTTTGTAACTTGCTGGAAGCATGAAGACATTTAAGTAACATTCCCTAATTTAAAACTGGAGTTCATTTTCTGAGAATACCCTTCTATGTTGTAAAGAATACTTGGAACTCCATCTTGCCATCTTCTATATTATAGAATCTATAAAAAGCACATTGAGTGGGATGAGGCAGTTGAAATAGAAGATATCAATATTGTTTTAAACAGGCACTTGCAAGTTATTCAAAGGTTCTATCTTCATGACAGAGCCCAAGGTCTTAAATGGCAGAGAGACATAAATACTCTGGTTTGGTATCCGTGGAGTATCATGGCCAGAAAAAATGCTTGGGATGATTATCAAAGCTGTTCTTATTAAACTATACTGCAAAGTCTGTCACATGATACAGAGCTTTATTGGTGAAGTAGGTTTCTATATAGATGTGCTTGTGGTGATAAGTAAATGTTACACAAATTGCCAAACCTTTAGACTTTTCTGCAGGTGAACAGACTGATTTAGGATCTACATGTCCAACAGGTATCATTTCTTTCCCTGTGGAAAGCTCAAATCTGCTATTTAAACCACTGTAGATCACAACAGTAGGTGAAGGAGCTAAGTTTGCAGGCACTACTTGAAGGAATAAAGGATTACCCACCAGACTATTCAGTCCTCTTCCCTAAAAAGATCTAGAGCTCCTGTTTACATATAGGACACCTGTGATACAGTTACTAAGGGACCAAGGTCAAGATTTAAAAGACCGAAGATCATCTTAAGAGGGGCTGACCTACAACTGTTCAGGTGATTGCAGTGGCTGTGCTAACAGGGCTGCCACCAGCTTCAGTGCTCATGATGAATGAGCTTATGTTTGCAATAGATGCCACGACTCCCTTCTGTAAAAACACTGGGAGGTTTATGGCATACAGAGGCCAAGGAAACAATGTGGCAGATGAGCTCAGCTAGGAGGACTGGCCTAACTGCTTCCTTGTGAGATCAGTGTTTTCTCAGAGACCACTTCTTTGGCTGTTACAGGTTCAGTTGAAAGAAGGTGACAATAAATATAACCCTTACTTTTAAGGTCAGAATTATCAGAATCCTGTGTGAGCAAGCTTAGGATCTGTTGCAACAGCTTCTGCATTCCTGGTAGTTTCTTGAAAAGTGGCTTCACAAAGCTCCTAAGCAGAGTGAGCTGTAACCTGAATACTTTCAGGCACACCCCCCTCTTAAGCTCTCTAATAACTCATCTTTATTATTGATTCTTCCAGTGTAATCTCCTACAATTCATGGTTGCTTAAGAACTGGGCTCATCCAGGGAGTCCAAGTCCTCACACAATGGCAACAATACTCTCATACTTGCAGGATACAATACTGAAGACAACTGCCTCTTATACAATCTAATTTACTGAGGTCTGTATTATATCAAGCAATGTGCTTACACAGGTTCTCCGCTAATTGTTTCATTGGATGTCATATTGTCCAATGGCCTGCACAGGTTTGGAAAAGAATCAATGTCTACCTTAGTTGTAGATTCCTTCAGCTCTGCCAGAACCTGAGCAATGTTTGACTGAGATGTAAGAAAAATCATGATGTAAAATGTCTCTATTTTAACATAGATAGGATCCTTGCACTTCACAAAAAAGACTTTGGAATTTTTGCTTGAACACTTTAGGCCTTTTCTGGAAAATTAGGTTGTTATTCCTCAGGGCAATATGACTCTCCAGACAGCACGGTGACAAGTCAAAGAATACTTCTTTAGTAACATATTGGAGTATTTGGGTGACAACTAAAGAAATTTCTTCAAGATATCTACTGCTTGAGGTACCACTGCTGAGTTGGTGTGGTAATCCAGGAGTTAATATCTCACAGATACCAATTTTACAGGTCATCTTAAGGCCTGTAATTTGATAGCCTGTCAAGTATGAGAATCTAGTTCCGTTTAGTGCACTCACTCATGGAAATGAGAAGCTTAAGGGTATTTTGTTGTTTCAGAGTGATTAAGTTGCTGATTGGCTAAGACTCACTGATCTCGGACAATGTTGCTACAGTTTTAGTTATTATCACTGGATCTGAATCTGTTATGAGATCCCATAGAAAATAGAAAAGCCTCTGACTTTCCATCTGTTCATCGATAGCACACAACTTTGCCACACAGATTGCTGTCATTTTCTGAACATTTGAATGTTTGTCCTTTAAACAGTTCTGAAGGGATTCACAGACATACTCTGTAATCTTGTCCATCTGAATCCCAAGACTCAAATCACAGGACTTGGATCTCTACAAATCTGTTGACAGCCATGGTGGTCATATTTGAATGACTCTTGGCATAGTTCATTAAAGAGGTACCCAACCCTCTTTGCTTCAGGTTGTCAGTCTATATACACTGTATCTGGAGAGAGAAAGCTAACATCTTCCTGACAGTCAGAATGTCTATCACTTTCTTTATAGTTTCTTTTCTCTTTTCTGGCTGTCCTGGAACTCACTAGACAGACCAAGCTGGTCTTGAACTCCAGAGTCTTGCTTTCCTCTACCTCTCAAGTGGTGAGATTAAAAGCATATGCCTCTATGACCAGCTTAGTTTATCTTTAATTAAAGATTTTTCCCTTTTTAATTGGTTGTGAAGTACTTAAAATCAGTCATGAGATTCTGAATTGAGGGAAGGCAATGGCAGCCAGAGAACCTAGCCAGGGGCATAGTGTAATGGGTTCCTTCTCACCGCAATTTTTCTTTAGTTCTGGGTATTTTATTTTTTATTCAACTTTATTTTTGATGTATTTTTCTATTATCAGGTTTGCTGAATATTTTACTTTTATTTTTCTTTAGCTTACAAATTAAAAAACAAAAGGACTGCATTAAATATCAGTCAAACTTTTTAAGCTTAGCACCAAATATCTTTGGACTTAGTTATGAAAGGCTCCAACATTCATTTTTTTTATAAAAATTTCATTTTTTCTAGAAGACATTCTCAGTGATTTGCAATATAGAATTTATAGTTAGAAAAAGTATCCCGTGATAACTCCACTGTTCCATTCTCTTCAGAGCTCCTGTTATACAGTATAGTAAAACTGTAAATTTGTACTAGTTGACTCTTCATTTTTCTCTCATACTTAAATGTTTGAATTCTAGTTTAAGCTCTCTTCCTCTTTCATAAAATTGTTTGCTTATACCTTGGGGATATGAGTTGGTTTTCCATTAAAATACTGTCTTTTACAAATTTTAGATACTCTTGTTGGTCAGTTTGTGTCAGTAATCTTAATTTTAAGACTGGTTTTCTTAGTTGACAGGGAAAATGGAAAGAGGAGAATCTGTAGCCAGAGAGGATTTCTGTCAGTGATCTAAAATTAAGTAAATAATTCTCTCTCCTGAAGGACATAAATTACCTGAGCATTCACTTTATTTCTAAGAGTCTTTACAAATCAAGCTCTGGACTAGCAGTTCTGAAGTAATCAATATGGCAGCTATTTAAGTACTTTGCATGTTATGTATTCACAAGTCTCTGCTGCTCTGATCCTTAGTGTATATCTCCAATTTTTTTGAGCAAAGTCATAGTTATTTTTCTTCATTAAGAAATGTTATAGTTTTGCTCAAAAGGATTTAAGTTATTTAGTGTTAAAGGGTCATGTTGCTTTCTTTCTTTCTCTTTCTTTTTTTCTTTTTTTGAGAGGGGGTGTGGGGGTGAAGGGGTGGTTTGAGACAGAGTTTCTGTGTAGTTTTGGCTGTCCTGGAACTCCTTCTGTAGACCAGGCTGGTCTTGAATTCAAAGAGATCAGCCTGCCTCTGCCTCTGGGATTAAAGGTCTGTGCCACCACACTGGGGGCTTGTATCTCTCTTTTTTCATTTATATTTTATTGCTTTCCTCATTCTTCTGGAAACTGGTAATGTCTCAACTTAAATTTAGATGGAGGTTGATGAAGGAGTTGATAACATACTGTCTTCAGACATGTGTGACAATTACAGAACTTGATCTCAAATTAATCTGGACTACCATAAAACAATGTTTGAACAAAAAAGTTCTAACAAAGATGATAGCAAGAATCTTCTATTATGAATCAAAGATAGGTTCTGAGAAGTACTTGGAGATATTTTCTTTTTGAAATTATTATATTTTTAAAAGAGGCATTTTCAATAACTGTTATAAAGCAGCAGCAGCAACAGCAAGTAAGCTCTTGGAATTAAAAAAGGGTGGCAAATAAGATTAAAAAAATAATTTTTCTAAAACATGGCTATTGGTGTCATCCTTTTATAAAATCATTTAATGGAAAAACCATTTTTATGCGCTTCAAGAATTATACAAACAAAAATAACATGTACACGGTCACTATACGCATGACGGATATTTGAAAATTTATTATAAATTTATGTTACAGCTAAATTGAAATTAAATGTTAAATACTAATTATATAATGGTCCATTTTATCCTGCAAGAAAAAAAATTTAGATTTATTTCACAGATTTTCTTATAAACTTGTACACCTGATGAAACAATCCCAAATTCCTGGAGACTTTTATTATAATCGTCCAGGTATATTCTGATTCTCCTTTGAGTAGCTTTAAATTTACTTTCAATATTTTATTTAAAGATTTTTCTGTCTCTTAACCTCTTCTAGATAGTTAAATACATTAAAAGAGTTGTGTATATAATGTAACTTTTAAGAATTATTACTCCTATAATTTCTAAACATTCCAATACTGCTTCTTTAATCTTGCTAAAAGAAAGCTACTCACTAAATATTTTTATGAAACATGAACATGAGCTTTAGAGGTTGTTCAATGGATAAGTGCTCTTCCTACAAATTTGGGGACTAGAACTAGTATTCTCAGAAGTCACAAAACAGTTTTGTGTTAGTATGCAGATATGTAACTCTGATGCTAACGTGATATGAAAGACTGTAAACTCACAGGCCATCTAGTGTGGCATGTATAACAAGATCAACAAAGAGACCAATTTCAAACTAGGTGGAAGGTAAGGAGCAAAACTGAGAATGCCCTCTGATGTCCACACACAAGTCCACATTAACACATAGATAATTAAAAAAATAGAGAGACAAGAGGCTTCATTTTTTTTAGGTGGGGGGACCAAAATTTCAAAGAACCTTATTCTTGTCTAAGAAATGTCCATTTATATTATTCTATCAATAATATAAATGCCTGTTACTCTAAGTATTTCATAAGACTACAAGAAGGAAACTAAATTTACATAAATTTACTTGAAAATAATTATGTCACTAGGAAATACAACTTAGTTTATATAACTTATATCATCTATAGAAAAATCTTGACTTACTACATTCAAATAATACTTTTGATACTAATTGAAAAAGTATGTAAAATACAGGATACTTTGTCACCTAAAATTAATTCCTACCAAAAGGTTGTTGGCATTCATGTCACATTTGATACCAGCAGAAAGCTAACAATTAGTTTAAGTAACCCTTTTATTCACTATAATGTTATCTGTACAATAAATCGACATTTATAATTATAGTATTAACAGATTATTTCACATTTCAATAAAACAAAGAATTGTAATCAGTTCTGTTAATCACATTCAATAATTTACATCTCATCTAATTTCTTAAAGTCTCATCAAGAGGCTCAATCTGAAACTTTACAAGTTGACATATTTTAAAGAAAGTAAGTTTAAAAACAGAATTAAAGGTAAGAAATCATTGGAGTTTTATTGTACCAAAGAATATCTTTAACATACAGTTAGCTCTACGTGTACATTAGTGTACGAAGATTTTATTTTTAAAAATAAAGGGTATTTCTTGTGAAACACATGACATCAGAAAGGCAAAAATCCTTAAATATGATTTGCATTTGGCTTTGACAACTGTGAGGAGTGTCAAGCGTGAAAAATGGGATATATATTTTCATATGGTTGTACTATTAGCAAGCAGGGAGTTAATATATGAAATTAGTAGAAACAAGCATGACAAATTATTTCAAATGAAAGATGAAAATGCCTAAAATAAAATACTTTTATGCCCTAATAAATCAAGAAGTCCTTGAGAGTTTTCAGATCTCCAAAGATTTTCCTTTAGTTAACAGTAAACCTTTCTAAGACTATTAGATTCCTTAAAATTTCAACACTTCAATACTTATATGGCTCACTTCTACTATTATCTGAAGGCATTGTTGGCATTACTTATTATTGTGATTATTGAATAATACATTTTATTTCATTCCTTTAGAGCAGTAGTTCCCAACTTTTCTAATGCTGAGACCTTTTAATACAGTTCCTCATGTTATAGTGACTTTCAATTTTACAATTAGTTTACTGCTACTTCATAATTGTAATTCTGCTACTGTTATGAACCACAATGTAAATATCTGATATGCAGGATATCTGATAATGCCACACTCAAAGGGGTTGCAACCCATAGTGAGAACTGATACTCTAAAATCTAACGGTATGGTGAAAGAGCTAACACAAGGTGATAAATTGCTGGTATTTATTGCTGAATTTTAAAATTAAAACTTTACATTTTGTTCTTAACATATCTAAACTTGATTAAGTTTAAACTTAAAAAAACGATGTTTTAAAAACAGATATCCATAGCTAAGCAGCAGCTCCCGATCCAGCTAAAGAAAGAGAAGAGAGTCTACATGAGCAAAGGGATAGGGATTATGAGGAGGAGTCCCACAGAGATGGCTGGCTGGAGCTTTGGGAGCTCACTGAATCAAAAACAGCCACTGGGGAATCTTCAGGAAAGGGAACTAAACCCTCCGAAGGGAAATGACTGGCAAATGGTGTGAGCAATATGTGGAACCTCATGGAGCAGGATCAGGCTGTGCTCCTGTGTATGAACTGGCACCTTGGAGTTCGTTCCCTACAGAGAAACACCTAACCTAGTTCTAATATTGGGATGAGGGAATTGGACCTCAAATGGATACATTAGAATTAACTGACCCACCTTGGGACTCCTAACCTTCCTTGGGGAAAGGATGGGGAGATGAGGTGGGGGAAGGACTGGGGGGGATTGGGAGGAGGGAAGGCAAGGCGAGCAGGGGAATACATGGATAAAACAAACCTTAAAAAAAAAAAAAAACCCTTATGTAAGCAAAATGTAGACTGGAACTTGTTCCAAAGACATAATGTATGGTCCCAATCTAGAGGTTCAGAACTGGCATTTTATTAGTACAGACTAGTGTTATACTTCTAGGCATATTTAACACATTATTACTAATACATTTGAATGCACTTCTCCTGCATTTTGTTCCGTATTATCTTTTTTTTTTCTTCCAGTTGTTCAGGAGTTTCTTTGTTAGGCCTGGTTGTCCTAGAACTCACTCTGTAGACCAGCTAAATCCCAGCCTGAGTGCTGGCATTAAAGGTGTGACGCCACCACGACCTGGCTCTTTACTCGTAGTTGAAGAAATAGTGACAACCTGTTGTGGTTGTGTACTATTTTTGTACACTGTGAACTTGTGTCACTCTTATTTAATAAAAAGCTAAATGGTCAAAGCTAGGAAGGATTTTAGGGGCAGAGAGAATGCTGGGAAGAAGGGCAGAGTTGCCAGGAGATGCCAAGGACACAGAGAAAGCAGCATGGGCTTTGCAAAGTAAAGGTAATAGAGCCACTTAAAGATATGGATTAATTTAAGTTACAAGAGTGAGTTAGTTAGTTTGAAATAAGCCAAAGCTATTGGTCAGGTTCTCATAATTAATAAGAAGTCTCTACATGGGAGCTGACAGGTGGGACAGAAAAATCCACCCACAACTTTTTGCTTTGCTCTAATGTCTCTCATCCTATTTGCTTTGTACTTTTTTCATGTTAGTTTTTTACATAATTTGTCTATTATCCCCTTCTTCCCCATTTTTACAGAGTAGTTACAGTGTTTTCAAATTTGAATGGTCTTTCTGTATGCTGTCAATGTGTTGTTATCATTGGTTAATAAAGAAGTTGTTCTGGCCTATGGCAAAACAGGAAACAAGTGAAGAATCAGAGAGAGAGAGAGAGAGGGAGGAAGGGAGGGAGGAAGGGAGGGAGGGAGGGAGCAAAAAGGTGGAGTCAGAGCAAATGTGGTCCAACTGCCCCAAAAGCGAAATGACAAAGTATCAGTAAGCCACGGCCAAGTGGTGATACATAGATTTACAGAAATGGGTTGACATAAGACACAAGAGCTAGCAAGTAGGGAGCCTGGGCCAAAGAATTCATAATTAATATTAGCCTCAGCGCAATTATTTTATAAGTAGCTATGGGATAGGTGGGAGAGATCGTTCATACTGAGGGAACCGAAACAAACTTCCAGTTACAGGATATTAGTAGAATCTTTTAAGTTTCTCTTCTTACCTGACATTTTCTATGACCCAAGTAAAATTGAGTCTTAATTTAAAAAGTATTCTTTCTCCCTCCTTTTTTCGTGGTATTGAACTAGAGCCTGACACACATATAAGGATCTTATCATTGAGTTGAGTGATCCCCAACTCTCTTTGTATTTTCTTCAAAATTCTGATATAGGTTCAAAGTTGCACAGGCTGGCCTTGAATTCACAGCTTAGTCTAGTCAGGACTTGACTATGTGATATACTTGAACACACCCTCTCATTTACTTTGGATTAGAAGTTTGTGCTACCATGTCTGCCTTGACTTTTAATTTTCTTAACTTCTTTTGCAATTCTATTTTCATTCACTTATAAACTAAAAAGTTTATTCAACCAGGGTCTCACTATGATTAGTATATTCTTTAATCAACATCATGCCAGTAGTAGGAAATACTGATTAAGATATCAAAGGACACTACAGTGAGCAAATGAAACTTTATCTTCAAAGACAGCTAACACTGTGAGTGCTAAGTATAAAATTACATAAGTGATAACTAACTATAACAAATGGAAAATAAATAATATGATTTTCAAACTAGCTAGATCTGACAGTTTTATCAGTTTGACAATTTCACCACTTTTATTGTTGATGCAAGGAGGAACCCAAGGCCTCATGTGTGCTAGACAAAACTCCACCATAAAACCGAACCATCAAACCCTTAAAACTTTGTCATAAAATAATTCAGAAGTTATAGAAATTCAACATAAAAGAAGGAAACCTTAGCACAGCATGTAGAACTTATACCCCTATGCATATTCAGAACTTCTCACAAAAAGCAAAGTATGAAACAATTCATAAAGGTAACTTTAGAAGAAAAATGTATGTGACCCTCAACTGCTAACAAATGACATGACATCAGAAAGAAGAGAACTAAAACCCTTCTTACCTCACTTTCAAGAAAGAAAAGAACAAGCATCCTAATGAGGTTCCCATTTGGACTGTTCCTTCCCCTCCTCTTTGCTAATGCTTCTTCTGCCTGTGGGTCATGTCTGCTAAACAGCCTGGGGATAGAAATAATACAAACTCACATGAATACAAGTTTCAGTATTTTTACAAAAGACAAATAATTCACTGTTGTTATCAGTTTAATCCAATACAACTCCTGTCTTTTCCCCTAGGAAGAATGTAGCCTAGCTTGCCCTTCAGTTCGTGATGTTTCAGCCTTGACTTTCTAGTGTTAGCCTTTCCATATGCTACCATGCCTGTCTCTTAAATGTTACCTTTAGAGAGGTCAGAATAGCCAGATTAAACATACCTTACAGTTCAACATGAGAAAATGTTCTTAGTGCTCAATAGTAAATGCTTAAGTTTTTATTAAAAATGTAAGCACTATTATTATCCAATGATTGATACTAGAGTATATAATTTTAAATTTAGATAAAAATAGTTTCTTAAATATTTATTTCAATTATAAATATATTTAACAAAATGTTTAGCAATAACCAAAAATCTACACCTTAATATTTATTCTTCTTGTATTCTCCAATGGCTATTACCTATTATTTAGAGACTGATTCTTAAGTGGAACTGTTCATAATAAAATTATAGTACTCCTAATAACAAAATTTCTAAATATGGCTGAGTAGGAAATGCAAGTTTTAAATTTGCCATATAGATTTATTCCAATAAAACAAAGTTCTCTTACTTTTAGACACTGCTCTGATCCCAAGGAATGTGTGGCAGTGAATAGGCAATTGATTCTTGGGAGAAACCAAATCTCAACCTGTTGGTCACAGTCCTTCTATAGAGGTCTTGGACCAGATATACTGCATATCAAATATTTACACCACAATTCATTATAGTAACAAAGTTACAACAAGGAAAGGCAACTAAAATGACTTTATGCCTGGCTCACCACAACGTGAGGAACTGTATTAAAGGGTCGCAGCATTAGCAAGGTTGAGAACCTGTGCTCTAGTGACTGGAAATAGACAAGAGCTATCATCTCAGGTATTTTACAGAAAAATAAGGAAATAGGAACAAGCAAATAACATATGCAAGTTTATATATAGGTTTTTCAAATGAAGAACTAAGTAACTGAGAGGTGTTCTTTGGGGGTGGCTTTCAAATTAGTGACAAGCTAATAGTAAGTCCTTGGTAAATAAGATGTACTAAGTTGAATAATTACATTTATTTCATAGAAGGTTCGGAAAAAATAGATAAAATTTCTTAAAGACGTAGAATTTTAAGGCCTCCTACAGGGCTAGTCTCCCTGATTCTCCACACTTTCTTCTCAAATAGCCAGATCTAGCCCAGGTCCCATACCCTTCCCCTCTAACACACACACACACACACACACACACACACACACACACACGCACGCACGCACGCACGCACGCACGCACGCACGCACGCACGCACGCACGCACGCACGCACGCACGCACGCACGCACGCACGCACGCACACACACACACACACACACACACACACACACACACACGTTGGCCAACCCACAGGCCCTGTCATGAAACATCCAAGATTTCTATACAGCAAGATCCACTCTCATACTCCAAGCTTAGACTAGAAAGCACATCCTAATACACCATCCAAATTTCCTCTGTCCAGCTGACTTCATTCCATCTAAGCCATTTCCAACCTCTAGGCTCAACCTGCTTCATATTCTCTCTTCTGTTTTGACCTGATCTGTCCATATCAGACTAAGAACTAAATAACTGTTAACAGTATAGACCTTATTTCCAAAAGACCAACAATATGAAAACCAAACCAGTTTATCTTCTCTCCAAAACTTACCAAATATTTCCTGTAGAATTTCTGATATGAACATCAGGACCCACAATGTAAAAGATCAAAAACTTCATTAAAGAAATAATTCAAGGACTTAAAACACACATACATGAGGCTGATGAGAACAATCCAAGACTTGACAATGGAATTCGATGAGGACATAGACATACTGAAGCGGAAGAACACTAATAAATCATCTAGAAAACTAAACTAAAACCACAGAAAAGGAAAATATTGGAAATATGATGTACTATGAAAAAACCAAATCTTTGATTATGGGAGTAGACAAGAGAGAATAATCCCAACAAGATCATAAAAGAAAGCAGCTTCAAACTAAGGAAAAACACACCCACAGAGATATAAGAACCATAGTGAACATCAAATAGATAATTCCAAAAAATAAAATCCCTATAGCTTATCACAATGAAACCTGATGAATACATAAAATGGGTTGAAAGCTACAAGGAAAACAAACAAACACAAACAACACAAGTGACACATAAAGGAAAATCCATTAAAATAATAGCTGGTTTCTCAATGGAAAATTTGAAAGCTAAGAGTGCTGGGAGTAAGGCACTCCAAGAATTAAAAGGCTTAAAAAATCTAAATTAATGGATCTAGCAAAAACTATCTGCTATTATTGAAGGATAAAGGCTTTTCAAAATATAAATAGTCTAAATCAATTTATATCCAACAAACCAACCTAAAAAAATACAAGAAGCAGTACTTTAGGCTGAAGAGAGGAATAGATAGCAGAGAGACTGTGGAAGAAATACAAAGTCATAATTATTTTACAACAAAGTACTACTAAGAATATAAACACCACTATAAAAACAACAACACAACCAAAATTTACACACACATTTTAACATCTTTAAATATAAATGGTCTAAACTCTTCAATTAAGAGACAGGATGACTAAAGAATCAAGAAGCAAAATCGACCTATGTACAAGAAAGACACCTCAACTTTAAAGACTGGAATCTCCTCAGAGTATACTCTAACCAAAGGGGACCAGAAAGCAAGCGGGTGTTAGGATCCTCATATCTGACAAAATAAGACTTGAAACTCAATCTAATCAGAGGAGATTCGTTCTAATCAAGGGAAGAATAAACAAAGCATCACTATCTTAAACATATGCACAAAACTCTGGGGTATCCAATCTGGGCTTAAAGACAAACATCACACTGTCCTCTCAAGAGACACAGAAAGTTTGACAAAATGAACATGCCTTCATGGGAAAGCCATAGAAAATGTAGTGCTAGAGGGAACATACACGAACATAATAAGAACTATAAACACACAGAGACAACCCCACCCCAATATCATTCAAAATGGAGAAAAAGCTGAAACAATCCCACTGATCTCAGGACCTGGATAGAGACGACCAGTACCCTGTTCTTTTCAATTGTTTTCAAAGTACTTACTGCTGGAGGAAGGCAAGGGAAAAAAATAAGTGATAAAAACAGGGAAAGAGGTCAAACTATTTCTGTTTGCCGGGGATTATGCTACTATACCTTAGAGGCCTCAAAAATTCTACCAGAAAACTTCTAGAAACAATAAAATTAACAATGTGGCATGATACAGAGCCACCTGACACTGATCAAGAGTTTTCTATACACCAACAACAAGCACCTGAGGAAGGAGATTATGGATATGCTCCCAAACATAACAGCCTCAAAGAAAGTAACATATCCAAAATAAACTTAACCAAGGAAGCGAAGATTAAAAAAAACAAAAGAAAACAAAACTTTAAACCTCTAAAGAGAGAGAAATACAATACAAAATGAAAAGCTATCCCAAGCTCACAGATTATTAAAATTAATACTGTGAAAAATGATCATTTTTTCAAAAGCTATTTATAGATTCAATGTAATCCCAACCAAAACCCTCATCTCAGTCTTCAAGAAATAATAATAATAATAATAATAATAATAATAATAATAATAATAATAATAAAGCAGCTGTTTTGGAGTGCATATGGAACCACAGAAGACCCCAGATAACCAAAATATTTCTGAGCAAAGAGATGACCAGTCTATATCTTAAAAAATATTACAGAGACAGAGTAATAAAACACTATGGTATTGTTTGGAAATAGACATGTAGACTAATGAAAAAAACATTTAAGACCAAAACAGGGACTATATATAACGCCAACTATTTATTATTTGATAAAGATGACAAAAACTAAATTGGAGAAAAGAAACATCTTCAACAAATGATACCGTGAAAACTGGATGGCCACATGCAGAAAGATGAAACTGTATTTATCACTGTGTATCAAAACTAACTCCAAATGGATCAAAGGCCTAAATGTGAAACCTCAAACTCTGAAAACATTGATAATACCTTACAAAAAAGGACTTTCTGAATAGGCTTCATTTGCCTTAGAACTAGGTCAACAGCTGACTAGTGGGACTTTAAAAAATTAAAAATCCTCTGCACAGATAAGAATCAACTGTGGGAAGGGGAAACTCACAGAATTGGAGTGAAACTTTGTCAGCTGATTAATATTCATAACATATTAAAAAGCTCAACAAATAAAGAGTCTATTTGAAAAACTGGCCTGAGACCGAGCAGAGAGTATTATAAACAAAAGAAAGAAAGAATAAAGAGAAAGAGGAAGAGGAGGAAGCGGAGGAGGAGGAGAGGAGGAAGGGGAAGGGGACTGGAGTGATACCTCAGTATGTGCCAACCAAAGTGAAGCTAGAGTTCAGATGGCAGGAAACACAAACAGTGAGTGTTCTGGCAGGTGGACAGGAACATACACAACAGACAAGACAAAATGGACAAGAGAAAAGGCCGCAGAGCCTCAACCGCACACAAAGAATTACAAGCAACTAATAAATGCCAAGAGTGGTAGAAACAGTCTTTTCCAGAGATAAGCATGTGAACTGGCTATTCAATATCTAATGGTCAGCCATGAAACATACATGAATAACACTAGTAAGAATGAGCTAGTTACATGATACACATATTATGTATTACATATAAAATGTTCCTAAAATATAAACACATATGCATTTAAAAACAGTAGTGAAAAAAAAAGCCATTAATTTAGAAGTAAGAAGATATAGATGGATGGGTTTGGAAGGAGTCAAAGGGAAATTATATTTTCCAAAATAAATGTAGAATTTTTGGTGAGATTAAATATCCATTTTAGATACATTTAACTATTTTTGACTATGTATTATTTATATACTATAAGATGTAAGATTGTGTGTACATGTACTTTACAACTTTTTTTTTTTTTCTTTTTGCTATGTGGCCTAGGGTAGCCTTCAAATCTTAGATTCAAGTAATCCTTTTCTTATCTCAATTTCCTGAATAGTTGGACTACCTGTGCACACCAAAATTTAATTATGAAAATTCTACAGCTGTACTACAGCTTGCTTATTAGGAATCTAGTATGTATTATACAAATGTAGAAGAATGCTAAAATTAGTGATTAAAAATAAAGTCACTAAAATGTAAATTTTTGAGACAGGGTTTCTCTGTGCAACCACCCTGTCATGGAACTCACTCTGTAAACTAGACTGGTATCAAACTCAGAGATCTCTTGCCTCCGCCTCCTTAGTGCTGAGATTAAAGGCACGTGCCATTACTACTCAGCTCTAAACTTTTCTAAGAGAGGAGTTTGAAAGCATTAATTTAAAAAAAGCTTTCATAATTTACATAGGAATTGAGTTGATTTTCATTAAGAAATAGGACACAGTGAAGGCTACCTACTCTGAATTTTCATGTAAAATATTCTAATTAAAATTTCTAGCAAATATTTGAAACTCAGCCATATAATATAGTTAAATAAATATTGGTAGCTTATGGCCTCTATCATATATATGATAAATTATTATTAATTATATAGATTATATGATATATATATAATACAGATGATATACATATTAAACTAAGTCCTTGATGTTCTTAGTGAAGCCACAGAAACAAATTCTAAATCATGAAATATTTTGAAAAGTTAAGTGGACCACATAGTCCAACTACAAGAAAAACTTGAAAATTCTCTTATCCTATTAGCCAAAGGTGTCAGAGTAACTGGAAAGGCCATTGCTGTTTTTAAAATCTGTGCCTAAGGGGGCTGGGATGGTGCTTAGTAGTAGAATGCTTGCCTGGCATTTCTGAGTGGCCATGAGGTCAAGGAAATCCTTGAATTTTTCTCTTCACTTTTATTATCAACATGTACTAGCAGCTAGCTAATATTTAAGAAAGACTTTTAACATAGAAAACTTTTCTCATTATGAGCAGTAGTAGACTAGAACACTGTTACAATACCAAATTAGAAACTGTATGGAATGCCAAGTCTGCTTATTATCAGTTAGTCATCCATGTATATGGTGATACATTGTATATTTAATAAAATAAGCCTGTAATACCATAGGACATAATCACCCACAGTCAAGCTATGAAGGTCAGAGAGTGGTAACTCATGTCTTCAATCTCAGCACAGAATGACAGTTGGCAATTCACACCTTTAATGATTGAGTGGTGACCTAGGCCTTTAATCCCATCACTCAGGAGACAGAGATCTTTCTGTGTTTTTGTGAGTTCAAGGTCTAACAACCAAATAGTAGTAGCTCAAACCTTTAATCCTAACTCTAGGATTATGATGCAGAGTTGAATCCAGAAGTGAAATAATTGGGCAAAGAAGATATTTAAGGAAGGTGTAGGCAGACATTGAGGCATTTGGTAGGAGCAACCGTCAGGCAGTGGTAGTAGCACATGCCATTAGTCCCACACTTGGGAGGCAGAAAAAGGATCTCTATGAGGCCAGCCTGGTCTACAAAGCAAGTTCCAGGACAGCCATGACTATTAACAGAAAAACACTGACTCAAAATAAAAAAACAAACAAAGAAAGGCTAGAGATGGCTCTGTCCTCTGATATTCCAGACTAATTTATTAAATAAAAAATATATCACCACACATGTAGAACTGATGCCATCACGTCTTTCTGTGCTTCTGTATAATGACAAATTAGTACATGTAATGGACCCTTAGGTTCCCGTTGCCAAAAAAACCCCAAATGAAAACAAAGCAAAAGATATATACATGAACAAGAATGTTTACATTGTGAGAATAAATTAATCCACTAATAAACTACACAACATATAAATAATCCATAACCAAAAACTGAATTTCATAGACTTTCACTCCAGTTTGGTGCATGGTCAGCCAAAATTTAGGAGGAACTTACTAATATTAACTTTAATATATACACTACCCTCAGAATCATTACATAATACATTATTATTTAGTGATTCTAAAGATAAGAATGGAAAAGAAAGCTGGGAGACATTCACAAAGAGATACAACTTCATAACTACATGTAGCAAACGCTTTGTACTAGAAATTTTGAAAAGAAACAAAGCCTACTCCCATCTCCCATACCCAGCTAAGAACCACATTTCAGATTTCATAGCAGAGGAATATGACACAAGAATTCCAACTCTCCCTAATGTGAGTCAGGCTACAGAGCTATGAGAGCATCTAAGCACATGAAGAGGCCGTTTTGAGTCCTATGTCCAGTCACTGCTATTCTCTTCCACTACTTGGAAATTAGTGAGTGCTCTCTCTTCTCTAACTTGAAACAAAGCACACAAAAGTGGGACCTGTTAGGAAGATAACTGACTCACTTTTTGTGAAGGAACTCTCCAGCTGCCACAGCAACAGGGCGATGTGCTGAATACACCAAATGGTAAACATTTTCACAGTCTTCATTAGAAAGAGCTTCTTCACTTCCACTGAAAATGTAAAGTAACATCAGAACTGCAGACACTTTTTAATTATGTAATCCCTCATTTAATTTCTATAAAGTGATTATAAAACTAAAAATACAGATTTTACTTATTATCTTACTTTGAAAGTATTTCTCACTAATTGTAAATGTATTATTCATTATATAGAATTCACAAAATCTAGATAAAAGAAAAATTTCAAAAATGTCACATGTGAAGTATCTATGGATAATGACAGTTAATATCTTAGACCAACACTCTCCAAGTGTGTACAAGACATTTTAAAAAATATTCTTAATAAGTCTGGTTGTTCTTCTTTCATATAACTAATCATGCTAGGTAACTGGTTTTTTCCCAGAACTATATCAATGAAATAAATTACAATATTAGTATTCCCACTAAATACAGCTAGCTATTCCTTCAAATATTACATTTGTTTGTTTGTTTGTTTGCGTATGCCAGACACAGCCCTCCTTTGGTCAAAGCAAAACTTGTGAGAGATGGCTCTTTTCTTCTACCCGTGGTTCCTGGGATTCAATTCAGGTCATGAGGCTTGGTAGCAAACCTCTTTATGAGCTGAGACATCTTGCCAGTCACAGACATTCCTTTTCTAACACAATTTTCCTGTCATTACATTAGTTTACTCATAATTCTGTGTTTCTAAATGTGTTTTAAGAAGTTTATTCCAAAAAGAAACATCTACTTTCTGAAGATTAATATATTTTAAATGATTAATATGATTATAGCTAACAGATAATTTGAATACATAATTATTGGGCTACACAGGACCCTGGCAACATACAGAGTTACAATTTTATTTCATAGATTCTGAAATGTAAATAGATGCCCTAGGACCCAAGATCTTCAGAAATGTAGTAAATAAAAATTTAGAATGCTCTTGGCAGCAAAGGACGGTGACAAAATCAATTCCAAGGAGAAACTGTAGTCTTAGTGGAAAACTGTTAATCGACAAACTGGCAGACAAACTATAAGTTTGTAAATACATTTTCCCCACGACCCACAACGCTTGTTCCATTATAATGAGGCAAATAGTATATTGTAAGCAGGGAACAATCTTATTATCAACAGGCACTGGAAAGGAACACTAGCTCTAGAGGAGCTAACCTAATACACTTATCCATTTCATATCCTCAGGGCCAAAGACTGTAACTGAGGCAGACAGACTTTAGAGCTTCTAAGGAAGAACTGATAGGTTAGGACAAATATGTGTGTGCATAAATGCCCAACTTGTATCCCCTGAATTTTAAGGAGAGGCAATAAGCTGAGGCTCTTGGAACAAATTATGTATTATCAGCCAAATGGGGAAAGAGCCTCAGGAAAAGTAAACACAGAGGACAAACAACAACAAAATTTAAAGTTACATAGCAGAAATACAAACTCATTAAAACAAGGAAATATTCTATCACTATGGTTGTAATATATCAATTATGGTTGCAATCTCACCACCTCATAGGTTGAGAAAGGAAGAGAGGGAATTTGAGAACAGATTGAGCCAAGTTGTTTAAGACTTTGTAGGGGAAAAAGAAAAACAGTAGAACTGACAGACGACACAAAAATATTTATAGGAGTTGATAATGGGATATAAAATGTCATTTAGGAAGGTTTACCAGTCAGTAATCCTATGTGCCAAGAGAAGTAAAGCCAGGCCATTTCACACACATTCTATATGAGACCGGTAAGCTAGACTTTGATTATTAGCTCATTGTCAAGTAAAATACTAAGCTAGATAAGATTAGGAAACTGTGGAATTTCATCAGTACACACGATTTTTTTTTAAAAATATGAAACAGAATAATAAAATCTTTATAGATTTTTATTTATTTCTTTTTTATATGTAAGAGTGCTTTGTCTGAATGTATGTGAGTCTGGTGAATGTGGAGGCTCAAAGAGAATGTCAGATCTCCTGGAACTATAGTTATTGACAATTGTGGGCCATCATGTAGGTGCTGGGAACCAAAGCTGGGTCTTTTAAAACAGCAGGCAGCATTCTTAACTGCTGAGTCCTCTTTCAAACCCCATCACAAAACATTTATGAAGCTAAGAAGACACATCAAGTCTTAGAAAACTATGAAAACTTTATAAAATATATCTTAAGATTATATACATGAACTGGTACATAGCAAGACCATAAACAGTTCTAAAAGAAAAAGAGTGACTGAAGGAGTCCACAGAAGAGAAAAACAGGGGATAGAAGGCAGTGAGGAATTCTTCCTCCACCAATAAGCTCTTGGTTTTCTATAGGCCATATGGGATACTAAAATTAAACCTGCTTAAATAGTTTTAAAATACATTACCCAATAACACTGTCTATAGGGTAAGTAGAATAAATACAAAACTTGAAAGTCAAGCACCTCTGGATGATGAGGTAGAAAAGATTCATTACTCTCTGAGATATTTGTAATCACAAATTTCTAGAGCACTGACAGACCTCTGAAGAATACATAAAGAATAGTTATAACCAATGCTTTAGGTAAGACACAGATAGAAGGTCACATTTAGATCTGCAAAGCATCATATATTTTCTGTTCTTTCCATTACAATTAAAATTCAGGGGGAAAGTCCTATAGAGATTTTTTGAAATTAGGCAACATATTTTCCAATTTTTGGTGAACAAATGAATTTACTTCTAACCAAACAAGGTCTTGGAAGGGATAAGAACACTCCTGAAAGAAGTAATTCAGCTTAGTATATTAAAATAAGTTAAAAAAAGAAAAAAATCATGAACAATTAAGAAGAATGGTATGAAAGGATAGAAGAAAAACCATAAAGCTATCTATCAATACATATAGTATATGTATAATGAAGCATTCCATATGCATGGTATAGCGTATAGCACAGTAGATGAAGCACAGACAGGCAAGTTAAGATCTATGACTAGAGACTAATACATTGCTCTTATGAGTAAGAAGAATACAAGAAAAGTTGATAGTAGTTACTAAGTTATATAAGAACATTAAGTTCTGGACTGTCCTGGGTACTCAGGGTGAGTTTAATTGGGAATAATTGTGGGATAATGCTCTTGTACACAGTAAAGACTTGTTACTCATATTGGTTTAATAAAATGCTTATTGGTTAGTAGCCAGAAAAGATGTATAGGTGCAGTGACCAGACTAGGAGAATTCTGGGAAGAGGAAGAGCAGAGCAACAGACACCAGCCAGATGCAGAGGAAGCAAGATGAGAATGTCTAAGAAAAGATATCAAGCCATGTGGCTTTGGCTAAACATAGATAAGAACTATGGCTTAATTTAAATGTAAGAGCTAGATAGTAAATGCTTGAGCTACTGCCCAGCAGTTACTATAACACTAAGCCTCTGAGTCAATTTCTTGCTAAGCTGCTGCTGGGGTATTTGAGTTAATGGTGGGACAAAAAAACTGCCGACTAGAAATAAAAATACAACCCAAGTCAATGGGATGAAAAACTTGACTTAGAAATTATTTATAAGACATGGTAGTGATTAAAGATATGTTTAACCTGTTTTAAACACTGGTACATATATTAAAAATTCATTTTATTCCACTCATATGAAAAATTTTGTATTACTCTTTTGTGGTGATGGAGGTGAAATTGGTGCTATGTACATGCTAGGAAAGTACACTATCAATGATTTTTTTTTTTTAACTAGTCCTACACATATTTTTGTTTCTAACTAAAAATTAAAAATTACTTCAGTTAAGAAAATGTGTAAAATCCGGACTGGAAAGATGGCTCAGAGGTTAAGAGTAGTGTTTTATTCTTTCTGAGGTCCTGAGCTCAATTCCCAGCAACCACATAGTGGTTTACAACCACCTGTAATTAGATCTGGTCTCACTTTTGGCCTGCAGACAGAACACTGTATACATCATAATAAATAATAAATAAATCTTTAAAAATATGTGTAAAATTTACTCATGAACATACAATAAAAGCCCAATTGAAGGCAATCTACTGAGATGTTGTTAAGCAAAATAGTATATGATTTGTTCAAATAGAATTTGTTCAAGTAGGACCAAGGTGGCTTAAATTATATATATATATTAAGTGAGGCTAATTAACAGATTTTTAAAAATCCCACAATACTTAGAACAAAGAGTAATTTTCAGCATAATCTAAACTTAGACTGAGCGTGTAGTTAGTACTTGTGTAGGGAGCACAAGGCCTTGGGCTGGGTTCCTAACACCACAAATAAAAATAAAACAAACCCATCCGACAACTGATAAAAAATAACACAGAAATAAAAATATTAAATTCCATTCATAACAAAATATAAAATATGTTATCAAGGATAGTATTTAATAAAGCAGGTTTTGGCTACATAATCAGACAAGCAAGCCAATGAAAACTATAAATTAGGAAGATGAAATCATTAGCTCATGCTATACGAATAATCTACATGGTAGAAGCAACAGGATCAAGAAAATATCAGTTGTTTAGGAGTTCTAATATGCTGTGTATAAGAGCAACATAAAACTAAAATTTTTTTATCTTGCAATAAGTTGAAAACACTAAATACTAATATTGCCAATGAAGCTACATAGTATTTAATGACTAGCCTATGTAAAAATTACAAACCACTCTGGTGATATATACATACATAAACCCTATAGACAAAAAATTCTAACCTCACAAAACAGAATAGTTTTGTTGTTGTTGTTGTTTAAATGGAGCCCTGGCTATCCTAGAATTGCAGTGAGTGAGTGTTGGGATTAAATGGTAGTCCTAGAATTAAAGGTAGGCATCATACAGTCCTTTTTGTTTGTTTTCCACAACAGGGTTTCTTTGTACTTGACTGTGCTAGAACTAGCTTTGTAAGCCAGGTTGGCCTTGAACTCACAGAGATATATTTGAGTGCTGAAATTAAAAGTATGTGCCACCAGTGCAGGGTCCATCATATTACATTCAAAATAACATCAAAGGTTATGGGGCATTTGACGTGCATGTTTTAAGAATTCCCATAATAGAGAAAATATGAGAATTAGCCAAGTAAGATTTAAAGGCCAACTAGGAGAGAATCATTTAATAAGATAGGAAAGGAGGTCTCATGCACAACACACACGATATTTTAGAGAGAAACAATGATAAAAAGGCATGGTATTAAGACAGAAAAATGAACTCAAGCAAAATTTGACATTTAAGCAGATACCCAAATCAGGTCAGTGAGAAGAGACTTTTTAAAAACAATTTTGATAGAAACCACACTATTTAATAGATTTTTCTAGTTCAGTAAGCACTACAAAGTTATAAAATCACTTATCTATTTAAAACTTTAATTGATAAAATAATCTTGTCTAATTTTGTTCACGTCTATGTTCACAAAAAAAACTATTTGAAAACCTTTTCATTTTCAAACCTTGAGTTTTTCTTTTAAATACCAAAGTATAGCATTTCATAGATAACTTTCCTAAACTACACAACATAACTTTTACAGTTCAAATGAAAAACTACTTATATCTATAACCCAAGAACTCAGGAAGTTGAGGGAGAAGGATTTCTCCAACTTGAAGCTACACATTAAGTTCCAAGCTTGGGCTGTAGTGTAAAACCATGTTTCATAATAAACAACAACACCTGAAATGTATATAGTTATAAACAGAACCTTAAAATGTAAAAGTGGATCCTTTACGTGAAGTACTTATTTGATGTACTAATGAAGAAAAAAGTATTAAATAACAAAAGATTAAATTATTAACAGACACTATACTTACTGAAGTATCAAAGTAACCAATCGAATTGCTTCCACAGCAACATCATATTCTTTGTCAAGAGTCATTGATACAATGCGATCCTGAAAGAAGTTACAAACAAATCAACCTTAAAATATTCTAAGGCATATATGCAATCCCAGGAAATTTTCACTTTTATTTTCTTTTTTAAACAGGGTCTTACTATGTAGCTTTGGCTGGCCTCAAACTCACAGAGATTCAGTTGTCTCTGCCTCCCAAGTGCTGGAATTAAAAGCATTTGCCAAATGCGTGGCTTGGGAAGTTTTACTCTTGAAACCATATTACACGAATAGGGTGTGAGGTTTTTGTTTCTTTGAGACAGAAGGTTACTATGTAGCCCTAACTAGTTTAGAACTCACTCTGTAGACCAGGCTGAGCCTGCTCTTCTTCCCCACTGCTGTTATTAAAGGTGTACCTGAAAATGTTTCTCACCAACTGGTGTTTCCTAAACTAAAACATACAAGTCAAGTAAAATTTCAGTTACAAAATTAACATATTCCTAAAACTTCTTACACAGAGAAATTCTCAATTTAAGCAATAAAGTTCCTTCAAAGCTGTAAACAGAGTTAAGACAAAAAGCTGTCAATACAGAAATGTTAAGACCTATCAAAAACAGAAATAAAAGGATTTTCTCGAAAGCTACAAAAAGCTCTGAGCACTGACTGGAAAGGTACTGATAAGTGGGGGGAGAGTAGAGATGGATAGATAGAGAGGGAGGGAAGGAGGGAAATCCTACTGAAAACTCAGATGGAAGTTTATATTTGGTGTGACTAAACAGGAGAGTGGAGAACTTCAAGTTATGGACAACACAAAAAAGGCTTTTTGTCTTAACTCTTTTCTATTAAGTCTCACACATGGACTTCTAATCCATCATCTTTCCACCACTCATCTGTATTTTATTTTTTAAAGCAAGATCATATAAAATAGACGAAAAAATCTGCTTCATGGCATATGTACCCAACAGGAGTTCTTATTTATAACCTTGAAGGAACTTTCTTGCTAAGAGATCCCAAAGCTCAATCATTCCTAAAGAGCATCCCCACCTCCACCATTGCCTACAGGAAGAGCACTCACAACCTGGAATATGTTGTAGCATCGTGGTAGTACTAGAAGTTAGGGACAGGCTGGCAAGAGCAGCACAAGTAGTAGACAGACTCAATAACTCTACAACCTGACAGTGAGAGTAAGGTGCTGCCCACTGTAGGTAGTTTGAGGGAGAAACTCTGCTCAGTATGCTGAATAGAGGAAAAAAGGTACACACAAGCAGCTAGGCCTTCATACGCCCTCAGAGCCTCAGACACAGAGAGCCCCATACACACTAATTTATCCCTTCAATGATACAGTCTAAAAAAATTAGATTCAGAAAAATCTGGTAAAAAATTCGTCTTTAGCTACAGAAATCCCCTCTGGATAAATATACTTAACTTGTTTAAATTACTGATACTAACAGCCCATTCGTAATTCCCTACTTACAAAGCCTGATATAATACTATAATCAATAAAATGAAAAACAGAGAACACAAGGTAAGACAAGACCTTATCTTTTAAGTAGAAAGAAACATCAATCCAGGGCATATTTTCTATTTTTCTTGATCATTGTTATTTTAATTATTAAAATTACATTTACTTATTTAGTGCCTTTGCCTGCATATACACATAGGTCAATGTGCAACTTTTAGGAGTTCTTTCTTCCACTGTGTGGGTTCTGAGCGAAGTCTCAGATCATTAGGTGTGTCAGCAAGCATCTTTACTTGCTGAGCCATCTCGTGTGTGTGTGTGTGTGTGTGTGTGTGTGTGTGTGTGTGTAAATTATTTTAATCCTCCTTTTCTGGTTTTAAAAACTGTTTAGATGTTTAACTCAAATCTTGGTGATAAAGCTTTTGGGTTTCTCCTTCTTTTGTCTAATGCTAATATAGAATATTTTCTATACTGCTGTGCCTATCTTTAATCCATATGCCTTTCTTTTCACTATTTATTTTTCCCCTTTTCCATTTCTTCCTCACTTCACTTCTTAAAACTGATTTCTTAAAAGAATCAAACCAAACAAACAAACAAACAAACAAACAAAAATCAAAAATTTAAAAACCCTTATCAGACTTTCCCCAAATCCTAGCCCTATGGTCCCTTGTTACAGGAGATTCTGCAGAACTCTGCAGCTGCTTTGATTTGGGAGTGTTAGAACCTAGTTTTGATCTGTTTCCTGTGACTGCTACCTTCTCTGTGAAGTATGTAAGGATCAAGCCTATGCAAAACCTGGTTACAAGAGGACTCAGCAAACTGAGATGTGCTGTGACTTTGGAATTGGTATTGTCGTTGTCACTTTGGGTAGCTTAGATAAGAAGTTTTGGTATATGGCATTGAATTGCTAAATTTGTTAACTGTACAACAATTAAAAAAAAAAAAAAAAAAAAAAGCTCTTTGCAGAGCTACAATGAGTCAGTTCACCAGAGACTAACTTCCTTGCAGCCACAAAAGGATAAATTCACCCAGGAGTACCTCTGTTTCACCTAACACTCTATACAACAGTCCTTGAAACTTGGGACACAAGTGAAGAAAGTACCTCTTGCAGCTAACTCAAGAATGTTGTCAAACCACTGTATTTGTTATAGTAATTGATTCTCCTGCCTCCTCTGCCCTGAACACAAATCCAAGCAAAATCAGTCTGGCAGGAAAATTCATGTAAAATAACAAAAACAAAATCACTAGGAAAAGGAAGAAATTAAAAACAACAGATAAACATCTACACATCTCTAATATTCCATACAACAGAAAGAGAAATAGAATTCTTTTCTGTGGTACACAAAGCCATTTAGAAAATTGCTAAGCAGAAAGAAAAAAACTTAAAAATCTGCAAAAATTATTTTGTAGATAATCAGATCATAGTAGAAAAAATTAGACATTAACAGTAGGAGAAACCTCACACACAGTACATATACTTGAAGCCTGGATGAAAGATGTTTGAATGAATAGTAGATCACTGTAAAAATGAGGGAAGAAATTAGAAAACCAAGTAAAAATCATAGATAGCATGAGCTACTAGAATCTTTCTGGGATATAATCAAAGTAGTCATAAGAATAAAGTTTAGATTAAAACCAAAACTGAACCAAAACAAACAAAAAACTCTTGCCAAATAAACCAAAAGAAAGAGCAGACCTAATCAATAAAATCAGAAACTAAAAGGCGGTGTTTGAACAGATTTCAATGTAATCTAGAAGATGTTTAGTGATCACCTTGAAAACTTATTTCAAAAAGCTGAAAAGCTACAGAAAAAAAGGTTAAAATTCTAAATTCATATGACCAACCCAAATTACAGCTACAGAGACTGATTATAAGCAGTAAGACTGCAGCAGTAGAAAGATTCCCCCCAAAGCCCAAAAGGAATGTATTCAGTCTTAAATTCTATGAAACTTTTAAAGATTCTCCGTATGCTTCATGAAAGAGAAAGGAAAATATTTACCATATTCATTATATTAAGCTAATATTATCCTGACACTAAAACTAGATATACAGCAAAAACAGCAAAAATGAAAATATGTTCAAATCAGATTAAAAAGTACATTAAGATCCTACACCACAGTTGGGTTTCATTCCGGTGATGCCTGTTTAACATATGCATACCAATGATCATATCAAGTCACATGACAGAATTAAGACATATAAATAAAATCACATATTCATCTTTATAGAAGCAGAAAAAGCCTCTTCCAAAGTTGAACTTTTTTTTATGACAAAAGGCCTCAGAAACAAACACACACACACAGTCATACCTATCTAACCTTTTACAAGGTTGTCAATTCATGCAAGAATAAAACAAAACAAAAACACAGTCTATTTAACAAATGGTGCTGGCAAAGGAGTATACCCACTTGTATAACTTTAAAATTAGATTTTCATCTATATGATTCAAAATAAATTAGAGATTTTAAAATCTGAAACACTGAAATTACAGAGGGGGAAATACTTAACAATACAGATAAAGGCAAGAACTTTCTGAGTAGCACAGCAAACAGCCTAACGAACTGTTAAATACAATTATTTAAAATTGAAAAAGCAACTTTACAGCTTACAGAATAGAAAAAAAACTTCGACAGTTGTACTTTACATAGGGAAGTAACTAGAATATATATAAAACTGTAAAAGTTAAAACTGAAAAATTAAATGGGGGTAAGTACTTAGAATACATAAAGAACTGTAAAAGTTAAAACTTAAACTTCATAACTACCCATCAATAAGTAAGCCAATGAACTAAGCAGACAGTTCTTAAAAGGAGAAATATAAACGATAAATATATTTTCTTAAGTATTAAACATTCTTAGCAATCAGGGAAACCCAAACAATCAAGCTGCATCACAGTCAAAAAATGATAGATGCTAAGAATGTAGAGATTGAAGACCTTATCTACAGTTCATACAAATGTACTCTGTTGCAGACATTATGGAAGTCAGTGTAGAGGTCTCAAAAAGTCAAAAAAGAACATTATGAACCTGCTACTCCATTCTCAGACACTTATCTAAAAGACTGTATCTTATTATTGAGATACTTATACGTCCACGTTTCATGCTACTCTATTCAAAATCTCGAGAAAACAGAATCTTCCCGATGCCTACTAAATGATAGATTACAAAACTTTACATATCCATAATTAAATTTTAGTTGTAAAAGAGAAATCATAAAATTTGCAAGAAAAGGGGTAGACCTAAAAATTATTAAGATAATAGATTCAGAAGAATAAACACCACATATTCTTGTTGATATGTAGACTATATATTTTAATATTTATATGTGTACATTAAAGAGTTAATGTGCTGTAAGTCATAGCACTGTAAAAAGGACCATGAGAGTGGAAATAGAGATTTTAGAGAAGGGTGAATTGGCATAAAACACACATGATATTAAAGCTAAAAGAAGTCCACTGAGAGCTGCAGGGTAGGAGGCAGGCAGAATAGGAGAGAAAATTGGGGGGAATGAATCAATAATGAATTCACAATGAAACTCATTGTTATAAAACTCATGCTAATAAAACAATAATATTATATTATTATATTATTGTAATAGAAACTAAACACAACATGGCAACGTTATTTGCTAATGTAGGTACAACTAGCATTTGCAAAGAGAAAAACAATTTAAGTCCATCATCTGACACTTACCTTGAATCGATTAGTAAATAGTTCCAACTTGGGGAATAATTCTCTATTGGTATACAGGCTTTGTAGAGCTTTCAAACACTTCAGTCTGACTTCCCCTTGCTTCAGGAATACAAAGAAAAACAGAAAAGGCAGTCATTTCCAGTACACAAAACTTAAAAAAAAAATAAAAAGGAAAAAAAAAAGTCTCTAATAAAGAATAATATAAATCTCAGGCTAACTATTCAACTTATTTCCTACTTGAATTTTTAAAATTTCTTTTTAAGTACATTAGTGCTTTGCTTCCATGTATGTCTGTATGAGACTGTTGAGTCCCTTGGAACTTGAGTTATAGACAGTTATGAGCTGCCATGTGGTACTGGGAATTGAACCTGGGTCTTCTGGAAGAATATAATCAATGCTCTTAACTGCTGTGCTATCTCTTTGCCCCATGCTACTTGAATTTAATATGGGAATAGAATAAGCAATTGAATATTCTGGGTCAACGCAAGATTTAATTAAAAATACAATAAAAATTTTTAGTTACTAACAAACGAGTAAAACTTTTTTCAAGTATTTGAAACCTATGTCTGGTGATAAAATTTTGTTCATTTGTCTTAATGGCACATTGAATTTATAGTCTGTGGTTATAGTTAGAAAATGGTATGCTCATTTGTTCTCCTTGTAATTACAGAATGATTCCATAAAAATTACTATTAAAGAATCATGGTTTACTCTTCCAACCAATATTTACTGGATGCTTTCCTAAATCAGAGAGGAAAAGAGTAGTTAGAAAAACAGTTAAGTCTACTTAAAACAGAGACAAACACTATAGAAAGAAGAGTCTTAGGAATGTTTTCTATTCAACAGCAGGATATTGTACTATACTATTGAGCTAATCCTCCATCCTAGTAATCTTTAACAAAATCATCAAATTTGTTGTATATCTGAGTACAATCAATATCATCTAGAAATCCGTAACACACTATCAAGAGTATTCAAATAGGATTGAAGTTCCCATGCTCTTAAAGAAGAAGTGTGTTCTTGACTCTATCAATTTATTCTGGAATCAAACAAAATAAGATTTTATTTTTTAACTCATTAGCTTATTAGCTGCACATGAAATGGCACACACATCAGCTATTCTGGAATTCATAAAATTTTTTCTTAAGGGCAAAATACATAAGTATGCTGATAAAGTTTGAATAAAATGTGGAATGTGATATGATTTGTTACATTTATAGATTTTTGTAATGTCAATTATCATCCACAGCCATTAATGGGACAAATGAATAAAATTATCAATGAATTAATCTACAAAGACTCTATAAATATACATATAAACACTTTACTGCAAGTGTTTTTTTCCAAGTAACTTCTAAATAGCACTGAATAAAGTGATGTTTCTTTTTCTTCTCTAAGCGGTAACAGGAACCTAAAGTATCCACACCAAATAATATGATGCACCACTCTGATCTGCTTTACTTGGCTAGTTCTTTAGCCTCTGTCTATGTTGGCTGATTTTGGGTCTCATTTGTACCCTTTTCCAGGGAGATTCCAAAGACTTGAGGATAAATAAGTCAATATCACGGCTGAAGGGATGGCTCAGAGGTAAAGAGCATCTGTTGATCTTCTAGAAGACCTGAGTTCTGGTGGATACTTCATAACTACGTAACTTCAGCTATGGAGGATCCAACCCCCTCTTCTGGCCTTTGTAGGCATGTACACACATGGCAAACATTCATATAAACACAGACATGTACATAAACAAAATAGGCCTTATTTCCTTTAAGCCACAAGTGTCAGGTGCAATCCGCTTCTTACACTTTCTTGTGAACTCACGCAGAGAGAGAGCGAGCATTCCTAACACAAGGGAACAACGACAGAAGAGAACAACTCTGAGATCCCATTCTGTTTATCTATTATGCTTTCTTTCCTGGCTATAAGGGTCCAAACCTCAGCAAAATCACATGCTTCAAAAGGATGTTTGGGTCAAGGAAAAGTAACATATATAACATGTGTAAGATGATTATGAAGCCAAAAAGTTTTTATTGACTAGGGGCATTTAAGACCTTTAAAACGTAAGTACAAAGTGTTATTTGTGTGTTTGTGGTCATGAAGGTATAAATAAACTGCTCTGCACAGAGAATTAGGTATAATATAAAATATTCAATAATAATGACTATATGACTTTCTTATTTATCTACTCTAGTATCTTTATTGCTACTTTAGAACACACGCCTAAGAGATCTACAGTAAAACACTAACTTGTGTTAGGCTAACAGCAACCTGAAACATTTCATCTTTACTGAGTTTGCAGTCTAACTTCAAGAGGCGCTGTAAAGTGATTGATCTATATTATCTAGGTTGTCTATACATAATCATACAATGAAGAAAAAATCAGAACATAATAACTCCATTAAGTGACCTCTAGCTCAGAATCAGGATTGGCTTACAGGGAACATGACCTGACAGAGAAGATGTCAGGAAAGCCTTTGAAGATCACACTTTGGACTAGATAACTTGAACATGGTGATAGGTAACAGTTAATGACTCAGAAGAGCCGTGTATTTCCTAATTTTCTTATTTGAGGATAAAAGGCTATGTACGCTGGCTACACAACATTCAAATATTTCAGGGAGTAGGGCCAATAACAACTGTAAGAACTGCTAAGTAATAGAAATATGATAAAAGGGCAGATTATTTAACCCACTTTTAAATCAGAAAAGTAACTATTAGTTTTAAATATTTTACATTGGCTTGGATTGTTGTATATTGATACAAATTTTAGGTTATTTTCATTACACTGTATATATGTTTCAGAAATGATATGATAAAAAGGTAGTTTATTGCTGGGTGGTGCTGGTGCACCCTTCAATCTCAGCACTCCTGAGGCAGAGGCAGGCAGATCTCATGAGTTCACGGGCAGCCTGATCTACAAAGCCAGTTTTAGGACAGCTAGGACACAGAGAAACCCTGTCTCAAAAACAAACAAACAAAAATAATAAAAACAACAAAAACAAAGGTAGATTACTAAATCTATTTTTAAAAAGCAACTACTAGTTTTAAATGTTTTACCCTGGCTTAGATTTCTGTATATTGATGCAAATTTAAGGTTATAATGTACATATGTTTCTACTCTTGTTCAAGGTATTTTACCTATACAGGTCACCCAATAATGTAAATTTCGAGTTCTTGTTAGTTATTACAAACTACTTACAATAATAAAGAAATGCAAGTTAGTCACCTAATGTAATCAAACTTGTAGTCATGTTACATATGTTTTCAAGGTGAAACCTATTTTAGATAGGGAAGTGATCTTCAAACACTTCAGAATATGGCATGTAAGATGTCTTTGTGTTTGTTTTCAAGGTCAAACAGAAATAGATTTTAGATAGGCAAGGGGTCTTCAAACACTTCAGAGATCTACAGAATATGGCATTTAGAATGCTTAAATAACATTAAGTTATTTATTTATTTATGACAATGAGACATGTCTGTTCCTAGCAGCACCAACATACTTCAGAGAGATAATGGGCACTGAAGAAACTCCATATGGAGTCGACTTTCTTTCTGACAAGCTAGCCACTGGGCAAGAAAGTACCCTTGTGCCAATAGCTGACTGTATGCTGTCCAAATTGGACAGGCAAGACACAAAAGAAAGTCACTGAAGAACTTTGCCAAGACAAAGTGGGCCAGTCCAGTCCTTCAAATATCCAGCTTCTTATATAAGTCTGTCAGATATTCTGGGCCGCAGGCCTAAGATGGATGTCCCAGTGTTGCAGAGGAACCTAGGGTGACTGTCCAGGCAGCCAGCTGTTTGTGTCCTTTCTCATTTTTGAAAGTTGTTTGCTCTATACTTTGTTGCATGAATAAAGGAAACTTAGGGCCAAATCTCTGGGAAAGTTGGCGATATTAGAGAGAGTAAACACCACAGTCAGATCTTACCTAGTTATCTTCCAGCTTCCTCAGCCTGGTTTCTCCTGACCTTTTGGTCTTTCTATGCCTGCCTTAAATACTTTCTTTGCTCAGTTAAGGCATGGCTCCACCACTGCTTGCCTGGGAGCCTGGAACTCCTTCTATAAACTAAGATGACTTCAAACTAGTTTGGATTAAGGGTGTAGGTCACCACTCCGGGGATACTCCCTGTTCTGGGATTAAAGGTGTGAGTTACCACTGTCTGATCCTCCTAGACTGACTGTGGGTAGATCCCTCTGATATCTCTGAAATGTTTTATCATATTACAAAATATCCCCACAATACTTCCTTTTTACTCAGGTAATTTCATCCTTTTCAGGTTTCTGATAAAGATGAAGACCAGATAGGTATAGTTGTCCTTGGTACCAGATTCAGAAAAGAAACTCACAAAAGCAGGGTTAAATGTATATATAAGGTTGAGAGACATAAAAGATAGTCTGAGTTAATAATGCAAATTAGGATAGAAAAGGAATTAGGTACAACATGTTGGACTCACCAAGATAGAATAGGTAATGTTGTATTTTTTCTAAATTTGCCAAATGCTAATGGACTAGACATTTTTGATATAATTGACTGCATATATTTGTATATTTTCATTGTACTTATTGTATATAGTTTTCCTATGTTAGTTAAAATCTTTGATTTTCATTTAGACAAAAAGGGGAAAATATTGTATGGTATTTTGTTCTGGTAAGTAAAGCTTGCCTGGAGATCCAAGGGCAGAGCTAGCCATTAGTTAAGCATAGAGGCCAGGCAGTAGTGGCGCACACCTTTAATCCCAGAATTGGGAGGAGAAAGCAGAAAGATCAGGAGTTCAAGGCTACCCTGGGCTAAATGATATTGAACCAGTCTAAAAGAGAAACAGGGAGAGTGGCAATGGTCCAAAATTTAATTCCAGCACTAGGGAGGTAGAGACAGAAATATAAGATGGGAGGAAACAGGACCTCAGCCTAACATCGATCTCCCCCCCACCCCCACCCCAGCAATTCGGTCAGAGGATATGGTAGAGGTAAGAACTGACTTTGGCTGCTCCTTAGCTTCTCTGACCTTTCAGCTTTCACCCTAAAAATCTGACTCCAGATTTTTAGTGATAAGACTTTTTAGGATTATATTGAGTACTGGGGATAATTTTTTATGTCAGTTTGACACAAGCTAAAGTCAACTTGAGAAGAGGGAACTTCAGTTGAGAAAATGCCTCTGTAAGACTAGGCTGAAGGCAAATCTGTAGGGTATTTCCTTAATTAGTGACTGGTAATAGAAGGGCCTGCACATTTTAGGTGGTGCCACCCCCTGGGCTGGTATGAGATATCTGATCACACTATGTGAAAATGTGTCTCTGTCCTCCCTTGCCTGTCTAAGGCACCTTCTGGCTGGCTTAATAAAAAGCTGAATGGCCAATAGCTAGCAGGAGAGAATAGGCAGGACTTATGGGCAGAGATAGGAACTCTGTGAAGCCAGGAATTTACCAGCCAGACACAGAAGAAGGATGTACTGAGGAGAGGTAAAATGTAGATTACGATAAACCGGCTAATTTAAGTTTTAGGAACTAGTTGGGACCAAATCTAAGATAAGGCCAAACTTTCATAGTCTGCATGTCATTATTCCAGAGCTAGCAGTCCAAAGAGAGACCTGTTACACTGGTAGTCTGGGGTCCTATAAGGAGCAAGCCATTAAACAGCACTCCTCCATGGCCTCTCATCAGTTCCTGCCCTGACCATCTTTGATGGATGGTCATAAGGAAGAATAACCAGAATAAACCCTTTTCTCCCCATCTTGCTTTGGTCACATTAATAGTAACCATAACTAAAACACCAAGTGTCATTGAAAAAGAGAACACGACAGGCTCAAGACATCACATGGCCAGTTCAAGCCAAATGTTGCTTTTTTGACAAAATTAAAACAAATGCTAATCTCTGGTAAATAAAGAACTGATTATAATAAAGGTCAAACCCAATTGCAGAATAAGAGAATCTCAGACTACATACAGAGCAAAATCTCTTATGTCAAGAGATGAGTTATAAAAGGAAGTAAATGGTCTAAAGGATAGCTGAGTTGACTCAACGGAGTTTTTGAATTCCTAATTTCCTCTAGGATTTGTGGGCCTGCAAATGTGACTTACATCCTCTCAATAAAGGAGGCAGGACTCCTACAACCTTGCCTTTAGTTATTCTTAATCAAGGCATGTATGCTGGAAGGCTTTTTTATGAGCCACACAAATTCTCCCCCACCCCCAATCAGGCGAAGATAAAATATTAGCATGGACATAATGGGAATTTTGGCTCTTAGACATAGAACTAAAAAGACTAGAGCAGGATAAATAAGGTGGTATCATCTAACAATAAAAGGAAAGCAGGAAATACTATTGTATGTATAGTAATGCTTTAACTCCAGTGTTTCATGTATAGGAAATCAGCACTTCCGTGTAGTACCACTGGCGCTAGTAGGGAGCTAGGCCACAGCTACTAGATTAATGCTAGTAGATTATTTCCTGAGAGAATAGATGTTTATGTAAGAAAGCCCAAACCTCCTGAGTCTCTTGCTTTTTTTTCTCAGTATGTCAGCTCTTGTTTATTCACATCAACAAGTGTTACTGTTTGCCATGTTGGATGGGGTTAGAACATTTTCATTAGGAACTGAACAGAGGAAGCTGCCTGATCTTGGACATTCAGCTTTCAGGTCTTCTGCCACAGCAACACAAAATGGACAGACAATAACTGTAAAGGTAGCAATGTTAAAGGAAAGGCGGAGAAAATTAAGGAACTTTCTCATAGGATACAGTACTCCAAGCAACGCGAAGAGCGGAAAAAGTACTGTGCACACAATCGAAGGAGATCAACAACGAAGGAGCAAACAACAGTTTTCTAGATGCAAAGTCACAACTTTAGATGTGAGGTAATACAACCAACTTCCTTCCAAACAAGTACAGCAAAGGCACGAATATGGTTTTATTTTCATCTTGTAAACTGATTTATCTCAGTGACAACTCTTAATGATATAATTCCCCTCCCAAATCTTGGTACTTTACCTATCAAGGGTTTAGCCTATACCACAGAAATTTCCTACTGATTAAATTAGGAGATACCCATGAAAATAAATTAGAAAACTATAAAATAACTAGCTAGAATGAAAACTCCAAATTTGGTACTTGAGGTTTTTAGGCACCACTATTCTCTGAAGCAAGTTTTATTATCGTACCATAATCACTTGAATGGATCACTACAACCAAACACTCACTGAAATCTGAATTATATTTAATACTGTATCTAATTTATATTAGTTAATCCATAAATACTTTTAATGATTATATATGGAGTAAGAAACTCATGAAGGTAATATGGTAAATACAGCTACAGTATTGCATATAACTGTTATAGATTCTTTATTAACACTTCTAAAAATTCTCTTTGGAAAAAGGTTTTTCAAAATGCAGCAAGATGGCTCAGCAGTGAAAACATCTCTTGTACAAGCCTGATGACCTGAGTTCAACCCCCAGATCCCACAGTAACAGGAAAACACTGATTCCTTCAAGTTCTTCTGACTGACATGCACTGTGTGTACAGAACACTTTTGTTGGTCTTCACTTGTTTTCCTTTATGTTTCTTTCTTTTTAAAATTTTATTTAAGTAACATTTTTTAATTTAATTTATAAATCGACTGAAGTTTTCCCTCCCTCTTCTCCTCCAGGTCTCCCCTACTTTCCCTCCACTCTCTGGTCTCCATTCAGAAAGGGGCAGGCTACTCAAGGACTTGTCTTGCTTATTTGCATGCATACTGTTCTTAATGTGACCTTAGTTGGGGTCCTAGGATCCACATGATTGTTTATAAACATCAGTAATTCCACTCCCAGAAGAACTGACATTCTATTCTGACCCCTTGGGCACCACATGATTCCAATAAAAACAAACAGGCAAAATACCCATATACACAAAATTAAATAAAAAAACTTAAATATTTACCTAAAAAATTGATGACTGTTTTACAGTAACCATAACCAATATCAAATTAATTATCTTTCCAGAATTAATTGTCACTTATAAAGATCAGTTAAAACTGCTAAGTGTTACATAAATTCAGAAAAATATTCTCTTGGGGGGAGTATTCACAGAAGAAGAATTGAGATGGAGGTGAAAGAGAATAAAAGAATTAAAGTTTACATTCATTCCTAACAAGAAGGCGGATAACTTGTTTACTTTGACAATATGTGAATATATTCATGTGAAGGTAATGTGTAATTAATCCTACATTTTCTCAAAGTGTAAGACAATTTTCATAGACCAATATAAAGTGGGCTTAAGTAAAAAAGTCTAAATCATATGATGATTTCACATGGAAAAAATGAGAAAAAAAAAACCCAGGTAATTCAGTCTGAGATGACATTTTTCAGAGAAGATTTGTACTCAGAAAAAAAAAATCATAACATCTTTTGAATATCGTATTAAAATGGAAGTGGGGGAAAAACATCTTTTAGTCAACAACTAAAACTCAGTACATTAAGCAACAAAGTTATTTTGAGAGTATGTGTGCACAAATTCAAGACTGCTAACAGCAAAAATGAACCATAGGACTCTAATGATAATTGCTACAATGTTGGGAATTTAACGTTGATATTACCAAATATTTTTAATGTGTTTATTATTCATTTGTGTCTATACCTGCACAAGTGTGAAATGAGTGAGCAAATATGTGAAGGCCACAGTACAACTTTATAGAATTGGCTCTTACCTTGACCTTCCAGGGATTGAACTCAGGTTGCCGATGGTGCAGTAGGCACCTTTACTTGCTGATCATCTCACTAGTATTACTTATCTACTAAGTATTTTTATAGTAAACACTGACAGGCATAAGACACAGAAAACAAGCCTTCAACTATCACTAATAAATTTCTCTTCAGACCTACAAATGTAGTAACATTTTTAAAAATATTCTAATAACTACATCCTAAACAATTCAATAAAGATATGGCAATTTAAAACAAACTTATTTTGAGGATTTCTCATGTAGTAGTCAATGACATAAGATTTCTTTCAAGGCCCGATCTTTTTCTACAAAGCTAGAAATGGATTAATCTAAAATGGGCTTAGTTAACTCAAGAGCTCTAACAAATCTGCTTTAACTCTTGACTTAAAAGTCATACTGTAATATAACCCAAGAGAATTCCAAACAAGAAAGCTCACTTAATTGTTAGTACAACTAACCACCTTTGATCTTTGATTAGAAGGAGACTATTACTTTTTTGATGATAAGGCATATATATTCTCTTCTAACTACAGATATACCAGGTTCTCAATATAGTTTCAAAACAGCATTGCATTCAAGGAAGACACTTACAGCACTGTCTTAAATTTCATATTATTATATCTCTTAAAAAATTAAGCTACTGAAATTTTGATTGCTAGCATTCCAGTATGGAGATAAATACTTCTTCTGTCAAAGCTAGAAGATATCAACTTACCCTATCATGAAGAGTCCATCCTACATATTTCAGGTAACTGTCATTTAGGAAGGCATCACTATACATTTTCATCCATACTCCAATTTCTTCAATACAGATGGCTCGAATTTCGGCAATTGCGTCACTGGATGGGGCAGAGGAAGACAAACCTCTGAATTATACAGAGACCTGAAATATATTCTAATTTCCAACAAATGTAATTTATATTCTTTCCTCTATTAAGATAAGGTATGTAGGCAAGGACAACCTTGAACCTTTAATCCTCACATCTTCACCTCTCAAGTATAGGGATTACAAGCAAGTTCTATGATCGCATGTGGTTTTACTACATGCTTGAGACTGAAATTTAGAGTTTCGGGAATGCCAGGAAAGCTCTGTATTAACTGGGATACATTCCCAGTCCAATACAAATATTTCCTTACAATTAAAAAAGTGCATTTATTTAATTTGTTTTAGAGAGGCCACACATATGCCACGACTTCCCAATGCAAGCATCATGAAAACTGTTTTATGTTTTATACCTGCATTGCAAAAAGTATCCAACATAAATATCTTGTTCAATTTGTTTTTTATAAAAATAAAAATTAAGCTTTAGGCTCAGATGAACCTTTTTTTTTTTTCTTTTTTCCTTTTGAAACAGAGTTTCTTTGTGTAGCCTTGGCTGCCCTAGAGAACTAGCTCTGTAGACCAGGCTGCCCTCGAACTCAGAAAGATGTACCTGCCTCTGCCTCCCAAGTGCTAGAATTAAAGGTATGAACCACCATCAGCTAGCATGATCACTTATAAATTAAATAAAAAATTAATTTTTATGATTGCCAAAAACTGGTTTAAATATTTAACAAGGCAAAATCATGTAGAACTCAACTAATTAAAACTGTGTAAGGGCTGAAGAGATGGCACCAACTGCTTTCCAGAGCATCCTGCTTTGACTTCTAGCAAGTATAGTGAGTTTTAAGGCCATCTATAACTGTACAAGATCCAGGAGATTGAGATGCCTCCTTCTGGCCTTTGTGGGCACTGCACTTGCCCCAACACAGAATAAAAAATAAAAATGTAAAATAATTTGCAAAACCAAAAACCTATGAGACATTTATTGAAAATTAGGGAAGTATGTAGTTTAGCTTATACTTCTATAAGACTAATTTTTATCATTTCATTCAAATCACGTATTTCATCATTAGTTGTGTTTTAGGCCAAACCATGGAAAATCACCCACTTTAGCTACAATGTGAAATAGTGGCAGAAGACTCATTAATTTCAGAATTCTACCCACTATCCTCATAACATGTATTCAGTGTGATTGTTCTGGGATAATTTTCCTAGTCTAAGGTAATTCCTCAAAAAAGTATTAATTTTACATTTTTTTCTCACCAGGTTATTAGACCCAACTTTAAAAAATATTTGAGTGGGGTATAGTGGTGCACACCTTTAATCTCAGCACTCAACAGGCAGAGGCAGGTGGATCTCTAAGTTTGAGGCCAGCCTGGTAAGAAACCCATCTCAAAAAAAAAAAAACAAACCAAAAACAAAAACAAAAAAACCACAAAAGATCCTAAAGCAAAAGCAAAACAAAGACAAAAACAAACAAACAAGATATACTTCTTACTAAAATCAGAAGTAAAACTCAGCTGTAACTTAGTACTGAGGCACTTCTAATTTATTTTTTCCCATATTCTTGCAGCCACTGAGTACCAGGATTATAGATAGGAGTGTGTCACTACACTCAGATAAATTATATGTCTGTCTCTTTTTAGGCAAGATCTCACTGTATTCTTATTCTATGTATAATTTTCAAACTCATGACAACTTTTCTGCCTCACTATCTCAAGTGTAGCCAAGCAGATTCTTTTCAGTGAGTTCTGGGGATCAAATTCGGGCTCTCAGGCTGTGTACCAAATTCTCATTTGATACTGAACCATTCTCCGAACCCTTTTGTGGTGATTTCCAACTTATGCCCACAAATTTGCTAATGGTGTGTCTGAGTATGGGTAACTTAAGTAACTTAGAAATGATGAACATGGTTAAAATGAAAAGTTTTGATTCCAGAAACCAAGTCAAAAAGGGCAAGTATGAGACTTTGCTCTCTCTTAGGTAACTATCACTTGCCATATTAGTACCATTTAAAGTGTGCAATGGGGAGATCCATGGGATGAGTAATTGAGGCCTCCCATCACCACTTATGTTGTTAAAGCTATTTAGAAAAAGATTTTCCAACTTCAGTCAGAGGAATGTAGTTTGAACATTGCCTTGTGTAATTTTTAAGTTAAATTTATTTTGTTAGATAAATTGAAAAGGTGAGTTGTAATTATTAATGAGATAATGTGTGATGTTTCTGTCAATATATGTATTGGATGACATTTAAATTAGACTATGCACAGATCTCAAATATGTACCATGTCTTTATGGCAAAAAATTTCAAAATCCTTCCTCATCTTCCCCTCTTTTTCTGCCTGACCTATTTTCCTCTTGCCTGCTCCTGTTTCTCTTTTGTTAGTTAGAGGTGGAGGGTTTCTTTAGATTTTCAAGAAATGCTTTTTACTAGAAATCTCAGATAAATTCAAGCTCCCAATATAGTTGTTTCATCCCAGGAATGCTGGGAGTAGAGGCATACAGCACCACAACTGACTGGAAAGATGTCTTCTAGCTTTCTGAAATGTATTGTTATATATAGGCAACCTAGTATCCAGAAGCATCTATCGAGGTGACTCTCTAATCCTAATCTATAGAAACTATGACATAGTAACAGCTGCTTTACAATGGCTGAGTATATGAATTATTTGATACTATAATTAATATTAAGAATTTTAGTCATCAAATAATACCCAACTGTCTTGTTGTTGGGTCTACATATCAGTTCTTTTTAGTTGACAGAGCTCAAATGCATCAGTACCAACATTTTTGTGATGACCCCATGCCTACAATATCGTCAGTGCCACTCTGATTAGAAATACTAGTTATTCTTTTAAATTCAGGTGAACTATCATTTCTTCTATGACTACTGAGATATGTACATGTCTTAAAGAGTTTCTACCGATGTGATCAACACTGACCAAAGCAGCTTCAGGAGAAAAGGGCTTATTTTATTATATAGTTTGTAGTAGTTTAAGGAAGTAGAGCAGGACCTAATACAGAGGCCATGAAAATAATGTTGCTTGCTGGCTTGTTCTGTCAGTTTTCTTACATAACTCAGGACCACCTGCTAAGTGGTGGCATAGCCCCCGTGACACAAGCCTGTTGACATCAATCATCAAACAAAAAAAATGCCCTACAGACTCGCTCATAGGCCAGTCCTACAGAGGCATTTCTCAATTATAATTTCTCTTCCCAAATGACTCTAAATTTGTGTCAGGTTGCTGTTAAACTAGCTAGCACAGAAAGGACCCTACTAGTAGACATCACTTTTCTGCCCTCTAAAAACTGTATTATAGTAGGTAGGATATAAAACTGTGTAACAGCTGTTTCTAAATCTCAGTTGATTACAGACAGCTCTTGACATGAAGCTATTTCCATACTAAAAATTACTTTCTATACATAACCCCACCCGTTAGACAGGTTAAGTCCAGCTTAGGGATCTAACAGAAACAAAACAAAAATTAAACTAAAGAGCAGAGAAGCTAAGGTATGAAGAAAAATATTTTAAAAAATTGTAAGACAATACTAATTGTTACAGCATTTTGGCACTAAGGCCTTGAAAGAAACAACTAAAAATGAATTCAGGATAAACTCTACTTGAAATATTAAACAAAAGAGAACTCCTACAAAAGAATAATTCTGGCATAATTATATTAATCATTTGTTTTTACCTCTATTTTACAATGTAAAATGACCATGTAGGTTTTTGTGGAACACTTTAATTAACTAATTAGATTAACAATTTTGAGTGTTTAACATTCATTAACAAATGAGGTTTTAATATTTGCACTTTGGATTGATTTCTTGAACAAACGGAATTTATTTTCTACTTACAATAAAGTGAAAATGAACTCTAGTTGATTTTAACAGACTGTTTCTTACACTATTCTGGTCACAGTTTTTCCAGTAATTAGATGAAATTTAAATGACTGCAAAACGAAGTCTGAGAAAGAGTCTTCACTAAAGTGGAGGTATCAGTAGAATCAGTGTCCACACAGAAAGAAATCTCAAGATATCTAAAATGAATAACTCTATGTCAAAAAGGTCTACAATATGAATTATGGTATAAACTGAATTCCTATTTCTAATAATTCTTTGTGAAATTTTGATGTAACATTTTTTTCTAAAATAGGTCAACTACAGAAGCTGTGTGTGTGTGTGATAAAATAGAATCAGGTAAAATAAATATCTAGCGAGGCTGCTGAAAAAAAGACCAGCTTATGGTCTTTTATTACATCATGAATAAGAATTTAGTCTGCAGAAGGTGACTAACAGACTTTTAAAATAAAATTTTAAGTAGAAAGGGAGCTTAATGTTGTTAAAGGACATCAAAGCATGCAAAACGTTGAGAGGGGTTAAAGGAAGCTTCTGAGATAAGGCTCTGTATACATTCTAAGAAATGAAAACCTGTTCAGGAACTAAATTCTACTCTTATTAATTCAGGCAAACTAATTAGTTGAAATTCATTGAACTGTCATCGTTAGAACTAGACATACCTATGTAGAATAGTGTTTTCTTTTCCCTGGGATAAATTTCCAGGGAAAGAAAAAGATTCATAAAAGTGAAGTTATATTACATCTTGTTTTTGTTCCATTATGCATTGTTTAAAAAAAGTGACAAATTCAGAAAATCTAATATGGTTCTTTCTGAAGAGTCCATTAAGACGTACTGACAGGTGGCTGAGGCAGGAAAATCAATGTCATTCTGAGTTTAGATGCAAGGCAGATGCTAGGCTTCTAAGCAAGATTCTGCCACAAAATATAATAAAAAACAACAACAACAACAAAAAAGAAAAAATAGGAAAACTCGACAAGGTCAAAAGGGACATCTTAAAAAAGCAAACAAAAAACAAAACACCTTGGGGCAGAACTAACAAAAACCCTAAGAAATGGAATAAAACACAGTATTTTAAAAAGATACTGGATTTCTATTCAAGAATCTCTAGGAAAGTGAAGAAACTTTGACAGTAGCCCATACTTGTACTTCTAGATAGCCAACACTGTGAGCTACAACTAAAAGGTCTGTGCATGTAAAAACCACTCTTAAATAAAGAGTAGGTGGGTCAGTGAGCACAATTCTTGGAACAAACCCTGAATTGAGAATACTTTGGGTTTTGGTGATGCAGAAAATGATAAATAGTATAATTTAAACATTGGGAAAAATTAACCACAGACTAAATTCTACTGTTGTTCTTGGCAAACCTTAAAAATTAAACATAACTGATTTCCATAAGGAGAATAATATATGAGAAAATAAAAAGGTATCCAGCACACAATTAAAACTCCTCACAATAAATGGCATTAAATAAAAATAACTGAGGCATGAAATGAAAATTACTGGAAAAGAGGGGAAGGGGAGATCCTACAACTCAATCGAAATAAGCAGAAAGAAATTACATACAATACAAAACAAGCCAGAACATTAAAGCTATTATTATGACAAAGTTCATATGTTCCAGGAGTTAAACACAAGTGCAATACCCTAAAGATCACTGACGAGCAAAAGGAAGAGGAAGAAGAGGATGCTAAGTTTGCACAGAATTGAAAAACAAGCTTACTGGTAAAGAGAAACAAAAGTCTAAAAGGCATCCAAACTAAAAATGACACTAACCATAAATGCAACAAGAAAATATCGACAGCAAACTTCTTAGATGGCAAATAAGACAAACCAGAGACAGTAGATTTATTCTTTGAAAGGACTCAGAAATCCAAAAATGTTCACCTAGAGTTCTACATCAAAGACAAACTTGGTAATGAAAGATCCAACTAAAAAATTCTGCCTCCCATCTCAACTATGAAAACAAACTTGATTAATTTGAAATTTAAAAAAATGGAAGTCAATGCCATTTTGATATTAAAACAATTTCTTCAAACATCTGAGCATAGAGCAGCTGCAGTCATGTGACTTCCAGGGCTGAATATACCCATGAATACCATCAGCTGTGAAGAAGAAGATGCAGATAGGATTGGAAGCCAGACACTAAATAAATGTTTACAAGACCTACAAAATATAAAACAGAGGTAGATCATAGGTTTGATTAGCCTGTAAGAAAAGAGAATACTCAGCTGAAATTATCAGTACATGGACACAAATTCTCAATTTAAATACAATTTTTTTTTGTTTACTATATAAATGGCTGGGATTGAAGCCAAAGACTCATATATGCAAGGTAAGTGATCTATTATTGACAATAATCTGAGTTTTATTAAATATAAACATTTTGTTATTTTAAAGAATTAAGTGAAAATATATTTAAAGTATTAAATGAGAACATGATCATAGTATTTAACTAACAGCGAATCAGAAAAGAGTGAAAAAGAAACAGGGCAAAACAAAAAAACCATGCCAAGTTACACTAGTTTTATTTATTATGGTAGAAGTTCTAGCCAAAGCTTACACACAGAACAAGAAATAAATACCAAACTGGAAAATAAGCTGCACGACAGAATAGTATACATAGAAAACCTCAAAGATTCTGTCAAAAACTATAAGAATAAATGAACTTGGCAAAGTTATAGGATATAAAAGCATTCAGTAGCACTGCAATACAGTAAAAGCAAATAGTCTGAAAATGAGTTCAAAATAGAAGCTTCACTTATAATACCATAAAAACAAATAACATATCTAGGAATAAAACTAATGAAAGGGGTAAGTGTGTTCTATAATAATATGTATAAAAGCATGGACAAAAGGCATTGGAAAACATTCTTGCTCCTCTCAGTATCCAACAGCATTACTCTGTTTTTCCCTAGCATGTTGTATGTGGGCATCTGAGTACCATGGCACATAATGAGGACAGATGATAATGTGTCTAATTGGTTCTTCTCTTTCATTCTCTTCTGGGACCCAGGGATTGAATTGGATTGTTCAAGCCGGAATACCCAAGTGTTTTACCTTGAGAGCCATCTCACCCACCCTGCCTATTTCAGATTTTAATCTATTTAGAGTTGATTGTTTTTCCAGTATGTAAGAAATAAAAATCTCTTTTCATACATTTTTCTAGATGTGGCTATATAATATTCCCAATATTAATTATTTAATAAAAAGGTCTTCTTCCAAAAGTTACTCTTTGTTGAAGATCACTCAGCTGTAAATGCTTTGTTTCCTTCTAGGCCCTCTATTCAATTGCAGTGATGTCTGTCTCCTTTTACGTATACACCCAAGTGGGAGTGCAAGCAAGAAAGAGCAAGAAAGCACAAGTTTCGAGACAAGGTCTCATGAATCCATAACCCCAAAAAGCATAGGTAGCAAAAGAGGAAAAACACATAAATTGAATTTCACCCAAGTTACAATATTTTTTCCATAGTCAAGGAAATAATTAAGTGTAATGAGACAGCCTACAAAATAAAAGACAAAATTGTAAAGAGGTTACTATTAAGAAAAATTTTAGAAAATCTAAAATCAGCATCATAATAAACAATGGTTAAAAATTAGAAACATATATTAATAGATATTTCTAAAGAGAAAGTCATTCATATACCTAACAGGAATATGAAAACAAAAAGCCAAATTATCACTAGTCATTAGGAAACTCAGATCAAAACATTTAGAGATTTATTTACTCAAGAATAGCTATTAAGATGTTGAAGATAACAAATTAGGAAAAGTGGAGAAAAGAAATCACTTGTTGACTGTTGGGAATTAAATTAGTAGTAATTACAGAAAGCATAGCACAATAATAGCAAGGCAGTACTACAGGCAAAAAGATCATTTAAACAAAAGACAAAAATAGGGGAAAGTATTTTCTACAGGGCTTTAAATATAGCTCATAAATAAGCAAAAAGTCAGTTTTAACTAGGCATGGTGATATGTGTCTGAAATATTGGCATTTGGGAGGTGGAAGCGGAATATGAGGCCAACATTTAACAGGGAGATTGAGGCCAGAATGGGACATATCCTGTCTTAGAACAGTGTGTGGGTATGTGTATACAACCACATACACATATTTAGAGAAGTATGAAGGCCTATCCTACCTAAAATTTGATTTAAAAAAAAAAAAAAGCTTTGGTGGATAAGCCCATATAGATACATAATTAGCAAACTGCTGAAGTACCCAATAATAGTAGGTAGTAATGACATCTAAAAGTATTGGGAAAAAAATTGAAAATGTCAACCAAGAATTCTGTATATGGAACAAAACCATTATTCAAAGATGAAGTTGAAATATTAATTTTCTAGGTCAATAAAACTGACCAAAATTCTATACTAGCCAACTTGATTTACAAGGAACAAATCAGGATATTCAAATTGAAAGTAAATATTACTAACAACATAATAGAAAAATAAAAGTATCAAAGCTGTTAACAGGATGCTAATATAAAAGGTGACATAAATAAGCACTTTAACCTTTTCTGAAAAGGGGATGACTGTATTCACTGATAATGGTAACAATTACGACAGGGTTACAAAAATATAGATAAAATAAACATGGAAACAATTGCAAAAAGAACACTCAAAAAGGGCAGATATGCTTGAATAAAACTACTTTTATAAATTTAAATCAGGCTTTTGAGATATAGTTCCTATATTTACAATTCATGTTGAAATCCAAAACCCAACGTTTAGACTACATAAAAAGAACAGATACATACTGCTTATGAGATATATGTCATATTGAAAAACATAAAAAAGTTTAAAATGTGATTAAAAATAAACAGAGCAGGTAAAAGATAGAGAGTGTAGATTACTGACAAGAAAAAGAATTGCATTGGAAAGTGGTGGCTCATGCCTAATCCCAGCACTCAGGAGGCAAGGGCAGGTGGCTTTCCTGAGTTCAAGGCCAGGCTGGTCTACACTGTAAGTTCTTGGACAGCTAGAGCTGTTACACCCAGAGAAACCCTGTCTCAACCCTCTCCCCACCCCCCAACAAAAATTACTAAAAAGGAACATTTCATGACAAAGGAAGGTAATAGTATATTTTTATATGGACATGAAATTCTTTAAACTAAAGAGTCATTCAGAATACCTACAATGTTCACAAATTAAACTGGTTTAAAAGAACTCAAGTCAAAGAAATCCTAAGTGAAAATTAGAAAAATATTCTCTATTGATAAAAGACAAAATGTTAACATACCAGAAGTCACAGTGTATGATAAAAGCATTTTTCTGGGAGATTATAAACTAAAACAGAAAACTAAGAGCATATATAATCTAGTAAATTTGTAAAATAAAAAAAAAAAACTGAAATAAACTAGAACCAGAGGACACAAAAACACAATAAAAAAACCCCAAAAACCTAAGGCAGAAATCAACATAATGATAAATAAAGTTAATGCAACTCTACCTTCATATGTCAACAAAATGGACACACCTTTAATTACACTGAGCAACCAAGAGAGGACACACACTACTTAACTCAGAATGAATAGAGGGATGCCACCGACAATCTTAAAGACACCAAAAGGAGGAAAAACATACAAGGAGCAAAACTAGAACCTAGGATTTATACGTCCTAAGGTGAAACTCTTGCTTAAGTACACAATTTATGAAGTCCGACTTGACTGAAAATGCCTTATACCCAGAAAATCCTGAACCACAGAGATTTGCTTGGTGTTCTTTTCCTACACAATGTATCTTTCATAAATTCATGCAGAAAACAGTGTTGAAGGGAACATTTCACAGTGGAGTCTAAAAGTCTAGTATTTCAAATAATTCTTGGCTACAATTTCAATTTTTGGGCTAAAAGCTTAGACTTCTGCTTTGATCTACTGAAACACAGAAGAAACCCAAAGGACAGAGGTGTTTAAGGGACTGAGGATTTGTCCTGAAGAGGACTGTGGAACATTGCTTTTCCTCTTTCTCTGGAACAGTGATTTCTTCCTTTCTCTCCTCCCCCCCCTTCTCCCTCCGCCTCGTCTCAGCAATGAAATGAGCAGCATTGTTCCACATGTGGTCCTCAACATTATATATTCCCTCATAAACAGCCCATCAGAAAGAAAACAATTGACCATAAACAAAAACTTCTAAAATAAACTGAATTTTTTGCAAGTGTATCATTAATGAATTCACTCATCACACTCAAGAAAGTATATGCAAAATAGCTTAACAAAATAGAAGAAACTCAAATCTGTTGTAGGATGGTGCTTTTGTACACTGTAAAGATTTTTCACTTGTATTGGTTTAATAAAATGGTGATTGGCCAGTAGAGTCAGGAGAATTCTGGGAAGAGAAAAAGCAGAGAGCAGATGCCTGCCAGACTCAGAAGAAAGATGAGAACGCTGCACTGAAACAAACGTACCAAGCCATGTGGCTCAATATAGAAAAGAACTGCAGGTTAATTTAAGCCCAAGAGCTAGATAGTAATAAGCCTGAACTACTGGCTCAGCATTTACTATATATAACATTAAGCTCCTGAGTCAATTATTTCATAAGTGGTGGGACTGGTTGGGCAGGACAGAGAAACCCCAACTACACAAACCCCTCAAATACAAAAAAACTGATGCTAAAATTTTAAATTTTCTCAAAATACAAATAAGGTCTAATATATAAAAACCAATTAAATTATCATGTTAATAAAGAAAAAGCCTCTATGATAACAAAAAGATGAATTATATATGCATTATTAAACCATTTAACAAATTAAGCTACAAGAGAATTTCCTCATCCTATCAGGTAACACATCCATAAAACGTATAATTAATAACATACCAGACAGTTTTCACTTGTAGATTTATTTTCAATATGTATAAATGTGGTGATATATTGTATATTTAATGAAATTTGTCTGGAATATCAGAGGACAGAATCACCCACAGCCAAGTGATGAAGGTCGGGGAGTGGTGACCTAGTGACCTGGTGACTTTACTCCTATCACTCGGGAAACAGAGCTCTTCTGGATCTCTGTGAATTCAAGGCCTAACAGAGTCAGGCTGTGGTAGCAGATACCTTTAATCCTAGCTCTAGCAGAGTTGAACCAGGAAGTAAAATAGTTGGGTGGGAAAGAAATATAAGGCAGGAGAAGGCAGAAATTCAGCCATTCCTTCTGAACGACCAACCAGATAGAGGACCTGTTAGGATAGCACTTACCCTATTTGGCCTCAGAAGTTGCCCGGGTGAGAAGTGGCTGTCGTTTGTTTCCTCTCTCTGATATTCTAGCTTTCCCCCAATATCTGGCTATGGGTTTTTATGATATTAAAAAAACTATTTTAATAGTAGTAGTAGTATTAATAATAAATAGAAGTAGTATTATCTTACTAAATAGATTTTGTACAATATATAATACTCTATTATAATCCAATCAGGAGATGACATATCCATCACCTTAATTACTTATTTCTTAGTTGTAAGAACATTCCAGACAAGGCACAGTGGCACACAATTGTAATTCTAGTATATTTTGAAGGCTGATGCAGGAAGATTACTAATTTGAGGCCAGGCTGGGCTATCTCAGAAATAACTGTAAGGAAAGGAAAAAGGAAAAAGGAAAGGAAAATCCAAATAAACAAACAAGAAACATCTAAAATCATCTTTGGGGGATGGGTGGGTATTTTCAAACATATTTTTGTTAATTACTCTCATTTCAGTATTCAATACGAAAAATTAGTCTTTCTTAACTAGTCTTTGTTAACTGTACCACAGAACACAACATGTCTCCACCTTTAACACTCTGGTACAATGACCACCTGGTAACCAGTACTTTCTCTGCTTTATGACACTGACATTTAAATCAACTCAAAATATGAGTATTATTATTTTATGCAGATTTGTTTCTCTGTGGCTTAATTTGACTTTTAGCATATCTGTGAAGAATTATCTTGATTAGATAGATTAACTACCCTGGAAGATGCACCCTAAAGGAGGGCAGCACCATTCCCTGGACTTAAGTTCTGGATTACATAAAAAGAAAAGAAAAGAAAAAAAAAAAACCAAACAAAACCAAACCTAGGGTGCATGGCCATAAATGGCATGTTTATATTATGCCCCCTTACTCTAAAACTCAGGGACCATCATGAAAATGGATCTGTAAGAGCCACAGATTCATGAAGAAAACACAACTGGCGTCTTCCGGGCCTACTATAGCATGCTGCAATCATTAACTCACAGCAACTGTGGTTGACTGCAGGAAACCTGCACCAGACAGATCAAGTCTGCTACAAGATCCTACCCCCAGGTGATGACTCTGGGCAGTTGCTGGCTGCTGGGGAAAAAAAAGAGTGTTTTTATTAAGGGCGTGGCCCATGGTAGGAAGATAATACTCTAGAAGATGGCTTTATCATTAGGTACAGGCAGCACAAAATGGACTCAGTAAATTACTTTTAAAAAGAGAAATGGGAGAGTAGGGAACAGATCTAAGAGGAACTAGGGGAGGTGACTTTAAAAAAATATATATTTAAGGAAAATATTCTCAATGGCTGAAGTGGTCCATGCCTTTCTTCCCAGCATTTGGGATGCAGAGGCAGGAGGATATATCTTTGTGAGTTTTAAGGCAGTCTGTTCTATACAGTAAGTTCCAAGTCAGCCAGGGCTACATAGGAAGACCCTGTCTCAAAAATCAAAGCAAATCAAAAAACATTTTATGGTTGAAACAAAGTAGAAAGCTAGCTAAGGACAAGGAATCATTGTTCTCTTCTTTCTGACTGCCCATGCAATTTGACCAGATATTTTAAGCTCATGCTGTCTTGACTGTCACAAAACAGTGAAAAGTATCCTCAACAAAGAGCAAAAACAAATCTTCCTCATTTAACAAACTTGTCATCCAACTTTATTATAGCCACAGAAAAGTAACAGACAGATGCTTGAGTTGACTCCACATCCTGGATACTGAAAAAGTTGCTAAGCTAAACAGATTGTCTTTTTTGACATATTAGTATCATTTAAGTTGGATATATAACTTGTAGTAGGATTAATAAGTAGCATGGTAAATTTATTTTGAATTGAGAGAGGAATCTGTACACTATTTTCTATAATAGCCAAACTAATTTACAGTCTCATTAATAGTGTATGACTAGTTTTATCTCAAAACCCTTGCCAGTATTTATAATATTTGTTTCTCTTACAATAGCAAATCTATCTGCCAGACTGTACTATTGGTAGACACAAAAAATAGTGTTTATATGGGAAACAAAGAAAAAGTTTTCCCTTAATACTTCATCACCATTGTCTTGAGATTATAGCCAGTACAATAGGGCAAAATTTAGGTGTGATAAAGGTGGTTGTTTTTTATTCAATAGAAAAAAAGGTTACTTCACTAGAATTTTTAGGCAGAATGCTATAATGAAGAAGGGACAGTGCTGAGAATTATAAAACACTGATAAGTGACAATATCAAGAAGGGAGCTAAGCAATCAGCATACACAACTCTATTAAGCCTTTGGAAATTAGTTCTTAAATCATAACTGTGTCACCAGGGGAAAAAGTTAAATTGCTAGCAACTTTAACATTTGCTAGCAGAAGTTTGGGAAGCTTCTGAGTTACTATGCTATTCACTGGCTGAGAGAGAGCTTGGCTTATATTATGCCCTCTGTGTTAGATACTTGTTACATAGCCCCATCTTGAGATTATCCATACAGTTTTTCGAGATGAGCCTTTAAAGTATGAGGAAGGTACCTGGGACAGACAGCTTTCCTTGAACAGCATCACCTTCTGAGGTCCCTATAAAACAACAAGGGGGTCCTATCCACCCTCCACACATCACAAAAAAAGTCAAGTGAGCAGGTTCTTAAAAGCTAGTTCCAGTGATATCCTGGGAAGCATTCAGGCAGCCTGTTCTGATTAAAGTCCAAGAAGAATCAAAAGTCCCCATTTATGCCCACAGACAGTAATGGGCGCCTTGGACACTACTGCTCCCAAACAGGGACACTGGTAAACTCCAAGCTCCTGGGAAAGTAATAGGGTCCACAGACCTGCTGGGCTAGAGGTGTCTTGCTTGAACAGGCTTGCCAGAGCAACCTTGTTCCATGTGACCCCTGAAAATTGTTTCCCTTAAAACCTCAGTAGTGTTAGCAAATCCAACCCACCTATGAAAACTAAATAACAGGTGGCATTAGAACCCTAGAATCAATGCTACAAGGCCACTGAGATACCACCAGATACTGTTGTCAGTGATGAAAGCTGAAAAGGTTACAGAACACTAAATTAAAAAACAAAACAAAACAAAAAAACCCTTCTTCTGAAATCATAGCCAATTGACTTCTGAGGCAAAAGCCACACACAAAAATGAAGAAACAAAATTGCTACAAGAAAGAGGAGAAACACTAAGATAATAGTAGAGACAACAGTTGTTTTTAAAACAGATGCCCCTCCCTCGCACAAATCACAGGACACAAAAGCAAAATCGGAAAGTAGGATTGTACTAAATAAACCTCTCAAAAGAAACAATTCAAATAGCTGACAAATACATAAAAATTTTTCATTTCAAACAATTAGAAATCTTCTGCAAGATATAATCTCAGCTTGGAAAAACTGGCTATTATAAAAACACAACCATACAAAAATGCTGGCAATGATGTAGAAAAAGAAACCCTCATATACGTGGATCTAAATTAACACAGCCCTAACAGTGAATATATTATGGATATTCCCTCACACTAAAAATAGATCTACCATAGGATCCAGTTATTCTCAAAAGACTGAAAATAGATCTACCATAAGATCCAGTAGCACTATTGTGTGTGTGTGTTTTTAAGGAAAGTAAAGGAGGACATATACATCTATATGTATTATGGCAAGACACATAGCTATTATTGAGGTAAAATCTCCATCAAAACTAACAGAAAATCTTGCATACAAACACAATCTAGTTCAATTGCAAGAAATGAATGGAATCTGAGTGTATTATGTTAAGTGAAAAAACATCAAAAAGTCCTGCACTTGTGGAAGGTTAAAAAAAAAGTTGAGCTGAATATGGAAATGAATAAAAGATATGAGATAGGGCTGTAAGAGTGTGGAAGGGAGGGAAGTTGTGGCTGCAAAAGGAAAATAGATTTTACCAGTTAACTCAGTGACTTCAATAATATGTAAATAATACATATTAATAAAAGATGAAAAAATAAATCCTATAAGACACTGTGAACATTCCAGAAGCATAAATGAAAAAGATACATACTACCTAATGAATAACAGAATTACTGTAAATGTTACAAAGCATGGGACCATATATACATACATCAATCAGCAGCGATGCCCATTAAGTAATGAATAATGATAATACAGCACAAGGACACAATGAAATTTAATTCAACTATTAAGTACAATAAAATTAAAAAAAAAAACCTGGTGAATGAATAGAATCAGAAAAAAAAAATATAAATTATGGTAGGGAACCCAGGCCCAGAAGTAAAATAGCACATTTTCTTCATTTTATGTAGGTTCTAGCTTTGACACTTTATGTTTTGTGTGTTTAATTTTGTATTGCCTTTGAAAGCCAAGACAGTAAAGGAGAACAGTGGGAAAAGAGAAGAGAAGCTTTAAGAGAGGAGGGAAAGGACACAGGTAAAGAGACCGTGGAAAGGGACATTCTGGGAGAAGAGAGCCTTAGACAGGGAGGATGAGAAAGATAAGACAGAGAAGAAATAACCAAATCAGGGTGACATGAAAGTCCAGATGGAAATATATCTTCTGGTAGTCAGTTAAAGGACATAAAATGAGAAGTTGAAGAAAGCAGTCTACATGGGTTCAAGTCCTACCCTAGAAACCCAAAACAAAAGTCTCAGGGTCAGTTGTGAGATATCTCTGTAGAGGTTGCTGGAAGGGCAGAACTCAGGGGCAAAAACAATATACTTGATCATGCTAGACAGAAGTAGATGGTTAAGACTCTATTTGAAGGACACTGCATACACTGATTATAACACTTGGAGAAATGAAGCTGGAATTGAGCTGGAAGCTTCCTCCCTGCTGGTTAGCTTTAACAGTCCTGAACAGAGCGAAAAAAGCTACTATAGATGGGCTGTGCAAAAGAGATAAAAGGCAAGAGACAGGCAATTGAGAAATCAATGGCCTTACCCCTCCATGAATCTTACACATCACAATACCACTAAAAGCTTTACTGATATAGGGGTAACCTACCAGTCTCTGAATCTGAGGACTGCTCTACATAAGAGGATCTATTAGCAAAAAATCATGCTTGGAGATGTCATAGGTCCAAGGAGGAAGCTTACTGTTAATAGTTTTGCATGGTGGACACAGTATGAAGGTGCCTTCTGAACATACAAACAATATTTTCTTGCCTTAATCATAAAAGCTTCTAATTGCATGAACAGCAAAAAATATAACTAAGAGATGATAGGCTGTGGTGAGTGAAAGATGACGGATACTCCTAAACAAGACATTTAAAGCACTGTGCTAAAAGGTTTCTAATGTGATGACACTCAGTAGTTTATTCCTAGGGCATATTAATTTTATGTTCACATTATTTCCCTTTATATTAATGAGAATATAAGTACACAGGGTATCTCAAAATGTTCTGAGTAGGCATGATGCTGCAGGAGCAGTGATAGCAAAAATTCCTCCAAATATTAAATTAGTATTTATAGACAAAGCTATTTTCCATGAAAGAAAACAAAATATAAGTAAATAGAGTTTTTCTGTTTAGGTTAAAAAAAATTCTAAATGATTAAAATACCTTACCGGTATCTATGAACAAATATACCCTTAAAAATAGAGTTCATCATATTTTCAATTTCATCTTGGTTTTCTTGTAGCTGAAATGAAAAAAAAAACAATAAAAAAGAAAATTGATATACTTGTCATTTTATTTGAAATAAATAGTTCCCAATTATTTTAAACTACTGATTAGCTTCATTTTGAGTAGTTATCAATCTTAATTTTATCTCCCCTGACCCGCACCTACCAAGGACAAGGTTTCTCTATGTAGCCCTGGCTCTCCTGGAACTTGTTCTGTAGATCATGCTGGCCTAAAAACTCATCTGCCTGCCTCTGTCTTCCTAGTGCTGGGATTAAAAGTGCACACTAATACTGCCCAGGTTGTTAACCAACCTTTTGCTAACTATATCAAAGATGTATGAAATTATCAGTAGAACTTCGATGGTTTTGCCACATTAGTTTTGGAATCTCTCCTCTCCATACATACATTCAAGAAAGAACAGAAAGAAGTGGTAGACTGTATTCATCTTTGTATTTTTATGGGAAAATCTATATTGGGAATCATCTTACATGTCTATACATTTCTCCAAACTAGGCTCTGGGTTAGTTCTGCCATCCTTGCTTAAGAGGACATCCTGATTTACATGGCTTTTTCTCCTTCACAAAGCATTATATTACTCTTGTGTAAGTAAGTATCCTATAACTCAACTAGGCTAATTTCCAGAAATATGAGAAATAACAGAAAATATAAATCCTAGCCAACAATGTTGTAATCCATTACTATCTATCACAGAGGTACACATTTTAGGAAACATTATTGAACAGAGTTAAGGCTTAAATTACTTACTACTAAAAAGCAACATAATTGGTAGAAAATGACACCCAACACATTTATTACCCTAGTTACCTGGAATTTCATGTTTTTATTATGCATACACACACACACATATATAATGTGCATACTTTGCTTACATGTAACAGTAAAATACATTCAGAATGACTCTGGCTATGTGGTGTTACAGGAATTATTTTTGTTTTAAAAAGCTAAGCTGTACAAATGATTCTCAACAAATGAGGTGAAGTATGTTCTGATAAGGTAATTATAAACAGAAACTAATTCATGTTTTTAAAACTTTGTATTTCAAACATAGAACATGCATCAAGATAAGTTAACTTAGTCTACTTTAAATGTGCTTAGTATATTAGCTTTAGCCTGCAGTTGCAATAAACTAAGGCAAAACCTGTTTTATAAAACTGGATGTTTCATGTCAATACAGGATGGATTGTTTTGCAGATATGATAAAATGCAAGAGCAGAAAACATTAAATCCCCAAACTACCTAGAACATAATATACTGGACATGTTATTAAGACTGTGGCTAACTGTAAGCGGATACTGTCCAACAAGCACGAGGTATACTTTACACCTCAATTCTGGGAAAGGGTCAATATTCAAATTACAGCATTTATGAAATATTCACTGCTTCCAAACTACTGTAGAGTCAAAAAATTTTTAGACCATCACACAAGATCATCTATATAAATATATTATGTCACTCAAATTATTATACTTATGAAAAGTGAAAATATACTTATGTCTTTATAATACAAAAAACTAATTCACTTGGCCACACATTCCAATCAACACTACTTAATGAAGTAATTTCTATTTTATTTGTACAATATTTCAAATATGATATGTGTTAAGAATATGTTGTAAGTAGAAGTCTTAACCTTCAGCACTTTCAGATTAGTAATTAATATTAATCTAGAAACACGGTCACAACAACTAAAATTTCTTTGAAAATATCTTCACATGTGTGTTTGTACACACATATAAAGCATCTATGTGCAGGAGCCCTTGGAGGTCAGAAGACATGTTGAATTCACCTAAAGCTGGACTTAGAGATGATTGTGAGCCATTATGAAAGTGCTCGACCTGGACCTAGTTCTCTGCAAGAACAGACGGTATCCTTAAACCGCAAACCATGCATAGATCCAACATAAATTTTTTAAAGATGGGGACATACTATAGTAGAGTGGCTACTGTCCATATGCTGCATCTCATTATGAAAACAACAAATATGGAGAAAGATAAACACATAGGAAGACCATCTTGTATAGACTACAGTTATACTGTTATAACCCAAAAAGTCAGAAGCTAGGAAAGGCCTAGAGCCAATCCTTTCCCTCACAGTCTTCAGAGAACATGATAGCAACAGCATGCTGATACTGGACTGACTGCATCCTAGAATATTTAACTAGGCTGACAACTTGATTAAATTGAGACCATTTTAGATTTAAGTAAAGGATGCACAATTCTGGTAGGATATTTGAAGATGAAAATGTCAAATTGTAATTGGGAGGGGAGAGGAGGTTCCTGCACCTTATTCACGAGTTTCAGATTAGAATAAGCAAGGGGTCATTCATTCACAAAGGATCTGCCAACACTTTATACTTTTAGGTTTGTGAAAGGAGGTGTGTGTGTGTGTGTGTGTGTGTGTGTATCACACTAATCTGGAGAAGAAAACTGAGTCATTCAGATTGATGTGTGGTTATTGCCGATTTTTTTTTTTTTTTTTTTTTTTTTTAAAGCAAGGTTTCCAATGAGAAACAGGAGCAAAAATCAGAGCAGAAAGACTTGAAAAGCTCGGTTGCATGTGACTGCTTTCATGATGCTGTGCCTTGCCACAAACCCAAGACAGAGAATCTTGGAATAGAATCCCATACTATTGAGTCTAAACCAATCAAATGTTTCTTGAAGTGCTTTTAACAAGATGAAAAAGTCTAAAAAAAACCACATCTCTCAAACCATTAGAAAATAAATTTCTTTTGAGCAACTGAGTTTGTTGTAATGGTTCTGTCAAGCAATTATAGTATAGCACTGTCCAAGATAACTCCTAGATTCTGGCCATAATCCCATGCAGGGTTGCATAGTTAAATTTGGTGTCATAAAAATATTGGCAACAGTAAAAGTCTTCTGAAAAATTGAAAGATCAAAAATAAATTAAAAATCAAATGTAATGAATCCAAGGTGGTACTGGCAGTTTTTGCCCAAGCTTTAGCATGGACTTTCTTCTGAACATAAAATATTCCACTTTTCAATACACATGCATCATGCAACAACATGCCAAAGAATCCTGTTTAAAACACCTTAGCAGTGATTTTACTGTACATATAATGATGAATGTTTCTTACAGACACATAATGACATGATTATAAAAAACAAAAAAATGCCAGTAGTTTCCTAGTATCATTCCTCAGCATGTATCAAATTAGTATTTCGTTAAAAATTGTATATTAAATATCTTTAAAATATTAAAAATTAGAATATTTAATTTTAAAAATTGATTTTGGGCTTCTGACTTTGGTCCCTTAAAAAATTCTTTCAAGAAGCCATGTATAGTGCTGCACACCATTAGTCACAGCACTTGGGAGGCAGAGGCAGGCAGATCTCTATAAGTTCAAGGATATCCTGAACTACATGCTGGGTTCCAAGACAGTCAAAGATAGGAAATGGAGACCCCAATTTGAAAAAACAAACAAACAAAAACACCCATTTCATGAGTTTTGACTTGGGATAAAGACAGAATTTTCCCTATTTTCTGAAATAGCCCCAAATACTGTCTGTTGTTTTATACTATGTACTTATGTATAGCTGCATTCTAGTACTGATAATCAAAAAATCAAAATAGTGATAAACTCTAAAAGACTCTGAAGATCCTCATTTTCTGCAGTTTTGAGTAGCTAGCTCACATTTAATTCTTTTTGTGTTGGTACATGTTTATGCATGCGTGAGTGAAATATCTGGGCAAATGTAATCATTTAGAAACATGTGGAGGCCTTGTTATGCTGTATTACTCAATCATGTCAATACCATTATTTTTTAACTTCAGATAGGGTCTCTTATTGAACCTGGAGCCACATTTAGCTAGACTAGATGAGCAACAAACCACAGGCACCATCCTGTCTCTAACTCCTCAGTGCTAGGATTACAGTACAGTGCTGCTATGTGCAGCTTTTTTTTTTTTTTTTTTTTTTGAATTTGGGTGCAAGAAATCTGAACTCAGGTCCTCATCGTTGTGTAACAAGCACCATTCTAACAGCCATTTCCACACTCCTAGACTTAGTTATTTTATACATCTATATACTGCTGCAATGTTAAAAAGTTCTATGGTGGAAATGGTTCATGAGTTAAAACAGTTTAAAAAGTTTTGGTACAGGCAATAGTTTCATTATAAATTTTTGCTTTTTATTGTTTGCAAAATCTCATTATGCCTATAGACATGCAACTACTTTATGAAAATGTAACATTTTAGTTATAAGACTAATAAATGCAAACCAGAAATTTCACTTCCAGTAAGTTAACAAACATCAAATAAATGCCTCCCGCCCCCCAAAAAGACAATTTAATTTGGGCTAAAGAGATGGCTTGGTGTTTGGGAGCACTGATGATCTTCCTGAGGACTTGAGTTTCATTCCCTGAGCCCACATGGTGGTGAACACATGGTGGTTCACATCAATCAATAAATCCAGTACATGGGAATCCAACACCCTCTTCTGGCCTCTTTGAGTACTTTATGCATGGGGTGCATAGACATATGTGAGGGTAACACTCACATCATAAAATAAAGATAAATATCTCTACAAAAAAAATAAAATAGCTAACTTAAAAACAATTTTATCAACTCTACAAAAATTAGATTGTCAAATACAAAGTAAAAGTTAGGATCACTAAGAGATAGAGTGATTGCTATTAAATAAACTCCTAGACTGAATTCCTTTGTACTGAAAAGGGAAAAGGGGATAGACACAAATCTTACATAACAACTACAACACAGACTAGGGCTTTTTTCTACAAACACAGTCTTGTTTTTATATATTTATTATAAATACAAATGGGATATATTATATAGTGAATTTTCTGAGCCTGCAACCAGATAATTGACTTTCCTAATGCTCTGATAATCCTTTACTAAAAGAAGTTTGCATATGGTTCCCTTAACCACTGATGGATAGTCTAGTTTTGTTTTTAGAACCTTAAGATTACACAATTTAACTAAAGTTGATGTTAAAAACATAAGACAGGTACTTATTTTCCACCCTCTCAGTCAACATGTACCCAGGCTAGGCTCAAAACTTTCTATGTAGCCAAGGTTGGTCTAGAATTGATTCTCCTGTCTTACCTTCCCAAGTACTAGGGTTACAGATTTAAGCCATCACAGCCAACTTTAAAAACGTTTTCACCAAGAACAGTGGAAACTATTTACTGAACACTTGCAAAAGATCAAATTACTATAAAACTTACTTCTTTGCGTTTCTGAAGTAGTAACTCCAACCTTTCATTGGCTCTCTTCCCAATCATTTTATTTCTTTCAGCTTCATACTGCCTCTGTGTATTGTCCTGATGAATACTGAGGTTTAAGGCAACATTCACCAAAGCAGTCATCAGCTTCATGGCTACAAAATAAAGGGCAATTACAATATTCATCAATAAAACAATTTTTTAGGCAGAAGATCAAAAGTTAAAGCAACAGAAGGAAAATAATGCAGTTTTTTAACCTAGGCATAATTTACAATTAAAAAATGATTGTGTAAAAAAAAAAAATCCCCCTCATTTTCTTAGTTACAAAATAACTTTCTCCACTTTAGCAAAGAATAACATAATTCATTAAAGTTGTCCACTTCAGGGTCTTATCCAAGGAGACAGAGATGGCTCAATGGTTAAAACTACTGGCTTCACTTCTGGAGGACACAGGTTTAGTTCTCAGCATCCACATGGGAGCTCACAGCTCTCTATAACTCCAGTTCCGTGGGATATGACGTCCTCCTTTGGCCTCTGAGGCACCGGCACACACATATACATATTATATGTCAGAAACATAAGATATGTGCATATATATATACATATCAACAAAAATTTATACACATAGCATAAAGACTTAAAATGTCTTACCCAGGCTACCATGACAAAAGATGAACATTGATATCATGCCTACATCTAAAACTTAATTGGTGTAACCTGTCTTCCTACTAATACATCTGTGTTACAAATGCTTCCCTTACATCTTAGATGAGTAAAGTCTCTAAAATATACAATTACCATATGAACTTTAAACACAAGGAAAGGTTTTTTCCTCCAACTAAGAGTGGTACAACATCCAAATCCAGAAAAAAACACACTTACTTTCAAACATACCATAAAATTAAAAGTAAGAATGATTCTAAAGAACTTCAAATTTCCCTTAATAAATATAAAACCACAATGGTATATTTACCTACTTACACACACTCATTACAGAAAAAAATTCTCTCTACATTTAAGCCATTTATACGTTAACATTGACTGTTGTAGCCCTTAAAGAAATATATAAAACAAAAATGCTGCAAACAAATTGAAGCTCATGACCATTTAAACATTCATTTAATGTTCCTAAGATAAAATGTTTTGACTATTACTGTGTTTCAAACTACAAGCTAGTAATTGTATAGTTGTATGCAACTCAGTGGAATATTTGATTATACTGTGACAAGAAAAGTATTTTCAAAATAATGTGTATGAGAAGGGAAAGCTAAAGGGTGAGAGGTATCTAGTGCACTCAAGCTCTCCAATTGTGGGAAAGCATCAGTTAATCAGCTTGTTTGAGCACACAGACAAACATGTACATTTCTAAAACAAAATGACTCCGGGTTGAGTCATTAAAACTAATTTTGGCTGGAATTTCTAAGTAGAAGATAAGACACAGCTTTCCCAAAATTTAATGACACTTGCTTTCAGATGTATCTCCTCATGATCTCAGATCCCAAAGTCTGTCATTACATAATAACCTTCTTCCTAGCCCCGATAAACAATAATCAAAATAATAAGACAACAAAAACTACAAAATGACTAATACATCCTCTCCAGGCATTACCAGATACAGTATAGCAGTGTTTGTTCTTTGAAGTATTTCTCAACCAATAGAGTTAATTAATATTCAATGCAAACAAAAATTGTTGGCTGACTTGAATTTTACATGACAAGTACATGGATCTTATGTTGCTTACTAAGTACGCTGAAATATGACCCTGAACATAATTATTTTAGTTTTGATGTTGTTACTAGTGGAATTCAGCTTTTAAAATGTGACAGATTTCAAGTACCCTCTTATGTCAAATAGAAGGTTCAATAACTTCTAAATTTTAAGTGTTCTTACAGAATTATGAAAATGTTCCTCCTCAGTAGTATTCAGAATACCGTTTGCAAACAAGTTCTGACAATAAACATTCTTACGGTTAAGCTTATTTTAAGAAAAAGTTTATGACTTCTTGTCCTTTTGACTAAGATCAAGCATATTATTAAAAGGTGGAAGTGCTTTGAAATTAATTTGAAATACCAAGTTCATAGTCATTTCAATTCATGTCGGTTGACTGTCATAATAAAATGACATTAATAATACATTTTATCTTCTTGAAATTCATTTTACATTTTGAAAAATCACTAGGAAGTGACAGGTTGATAACTTAAAATTTGTTTTAACTAGACCATTCCAGAGATGCTTGTGAGATGCTCCCAGTTTATCTATGAATATGACATACAACGAGCCATGTTCTATATACTAGTTACAAACAAAAACAGAATAAAGCCAAACAGTTGCATCAATGATTTTTACATTGTGGTAATGAAAAGACAAAAAATATACACTATGGTTGAAATGTTGAACTTCAGCAGCAAAAACATATATTCTGGGTCAATATCTTGGGAGATATTCAAGTATTCAGCAGTAGCCTAATGGTCACTGGCAGTGTGCCTCAAAGCAATCATGGGGTCTAGTCTCTTTAGTCCCCTGGCTTTGTGGTCTAGGTATGTGGTAGTGCCACATGCTTCTCTTATATGTGCTATTAGTGGCTCAACCCTACAGAACTAATCTATCATGAACTGGAGCCTATAAAATTGCAATTCCAAATTAAATTTGATTATCTTAGGTATTTTGCTATAGTACTGGAAAGCTGCATAATACAGAATTAATGCAAAGATCATGAGAATTCTGCTGATTTTGTACAAGTGTTTATGTGAGAAGTCTTGAACTGGTTTGTAGAATTATCAAAGAACAGGCTAGAGAGCCTAGGATTTTATAAATAGGAAGAACAGGCAATTTTGGGACAGGCTCAGTGCAGACAGAGTGCTGTTAAAAATATGAATACTACGGTGATGTTTCTGATGAAGATGTAGAATCTATGTAGAAGTGAATCACAGGCCACTATGTTTGACCCTGAAAGAATTTTGCTGTATTTTGTTTACAACCAAAGACTGTACAATAGGTGAAGATCAAAAGGTAATGGAGTAGAGTATGTGGCTGAGAAAATTTTAAGGCACCTCAGCATTATGGCAGAAGTACAAATATTACTGGGTGATTTTAGGAAAATGTACAATGAAAGTAAGAGTTCAAAAATAAGCACAGAAGAAAATATAGGGAAAACCTGAAATTTGTCCAGAAAAGAACTGCAATGAAAGGTGTTGCCAAAGATGCTTAAGTCACCAGAGTAAACAAGAATGCGAGTGCCAAGACCTGGATAAGAGGAGTGCCTCAGAGTATTCAGGAAGGCATTAGGGCAGAGAAAAAAATAAAAACTGTTTGAAAAACACTCCAGGAAAGAACCATTTAGAAAAGAAATAGCTCTGAGGTTTCCCATCACTATGGCAGGTCTAGAGAACTATTTCCCAGGGAATCAGGTTTTTTTTTTGGTTCAGTTTACAAGATACTGGGTAGCCTAAAACACCCATGGTTCAGGTAAACCCAGGAAATGGCAAGTGACCCTGCCCATATAAAGTTGGCTTTAAGCATCACATGCTACAAAAGTGATAAGTGTATGAGATCATAAAGATTTCCGCTGAAATATCAAAGGTAAGCCTGGAAAGTTAAGTAGCAGTGTTGCGAGGTCCAGGTCATGACAGAGAGAAGCTTGAAGATGTTTGTTTACAATTCGGCAGAAGCTTCACTAGAGAATGCAGGAGCTAAAACAAACAAGCAACACTTGCCAAGTAAAGCTGCCAGCAATGTATAAAGCAAGTCTCAACAGTTATAAGCAAATTGAAATAACACCTTGCATTCTGTCTGTCCATCATGAATTAAAACTGGATATTGACAACACAGAGCTTAAAAAGTCATGGAAATGGAACTCGCCACAATAAAACAACCAAAAAAGTATTAGAAAAAAGTTAAAGATTTTTTAAAAACTGAATAAAGATGAATACACAAAATATCAAAGCTAATAGGACAAATGAAGGCAGCCCTAAGAGGCAGATTATAGGCAAGTGCCTACATTAAAAAAATAAAATAAAATAAAAGGAAAAATAAAAAGATCTCATACTAGTAACTTAACATTATACCAAAAAGATCTAGAGCTAAAAGAAGAAACTCACCCAAAAGAAATAAATTGCAAGAAATAATCAAATTCAGGTTAAAAATCATTAACATAGAAACAAACAAAACAATGTATCGGTGCAACAGAGTTTGCTTCCTTGAGAAAATAAGTAAGGTTGATAAACTCTCAACCAAATTAACTAAGAGTAGAAAGAGAATATCCAAATTAACAAAATTAGAGATTAAAGGGGGCTATACTAATGAAGACTCAGAAAATTCAGAGAATCATAGAGATGTACTTAAAAAACCCATATTCTACCAAACTGAGAAATTAAAAGACACGGATAATTTTCTTGGTAAATACCACTTATAAAAGTTAAATGGAAATCTGATAAGCAATTTAAACAGACCTATAATACCTAGTGAAAGAGAAACATTCATGAAGTCTCTCAACCCAAAAAAATCCCAGGGCCAGATGGTTTTAGAACATAATTCTACCATATTTTCAAAAGGGAATGAAAGCTAATTTCCTCAAATTATTCTACAAAATAGAAATAGAAGGAATGATGCTCAATTTGTTTTTTGAGGCTCCGGGTGCCCTGATACCCAAACCATATAATGATCCAACAAAGAAAGAAAATTACAAACTATTTTTCCTTATGAACACAGATATAAAAATTCAATAAAATACTCGCAAACCAAATCCAAGAACACATCCAAAAGATCATCTACTATGCAAGTAGGCTTCACCACAGAGAAGCAGGGATGGTACAATGTATGAAAAATATGTCAATGTCATCCACTATATAAACAAGCAAGCAAACAAACAAAAAACACACAATCATCTCATTAGATGCAGAAAAGGCCTTTGAAGAAGATCTAACAGTCTTTCATGATGAAAACCCTGGGCATATTAAGAACACAAGGGACATAGATCGACATAATAAAGGCAGTAGACTGGAAGCACGTAGCCAGCGTAAGCTTAAATTGAGAGAAACTCAAACCATGGTATCAAAATCAGAAACAAGACAACATTGTCTACTCAATCCATGCTTACTCAATATACTACTTGAAGTCTTAGAACAATAAAACAACTAAAGAAATTCAAAAACATACAGATTGAAAAGGAAGAAGTCAAAGTATCTTATTTCCCAGGTGACTTGATAGTATACATAAATGACCCTAAAAATTCTACTAGGGAACTCCAACAGCTGATAAACACTTTCATTAAGGTAGCTAGATACAAGTTAACTCACAAAACCCAGGAGCCGTCTCATATATAAATGAAAAATGGACTGAGAAAGAGCCTCAGATAATATACAATATCTTGGAGTAATTCTAACCAAGCAAGTCAAAGACTTTGAAGAAAGAAACTGAAGAATGTATCAGATGATGGAATGATTTCCCATACTCATGGATATGGAAGATTAATATAATAAAATTGGCCATAATACCGAAAGTAATATAAAGATTTACTACAATCTCCATCAAAATTCCGTGACACTTGTCACAGAACTTAAAAACTTTAAATTTAATATGAAATACAGACCAACTCGCCCCCTCAAAAAACCAAACCAAAACTAAACAGAACCCTGAATAGCTGAAAACAATGCTGAAAAATAAGATTGCTGAACATATCACCATTCCAAATTTCAAGCTAGACTATAGGGCTATCATAATAAAATATGCACAGTATTGGCACAAAACCAGACATGTTGGCTAATGTAATCAAATAGAAGACCCAGACATAAATATACACACTTATGAACTCCCACCTTTTGATAAGGAAGCCAGAAATACACACTGGAAAGACAGCATCTTTTAACAAATGGTGCTGGTTAAATAGAAGATCCACATACTTACCTCCTTGTAAAACTCAATTCTAAATAATAAAAGACCTCAACCTAAACCAGATCTACTAACCCTGATAGAAGAGAGAATGGAAAACAGCTTCTGAACAAAACACTGTTAGTACAGGCATGAAGACCAACAATAAATAAGCAGGACCTCATGAAACTGAGAAGCGCTGATAAGCCAAAGGACACCGTCCTTTGTGCAAAACAGCACCCTACATAATAGGAAAATATGTTTACCAACTACACATTTCGTAGAGGACTAGTAGCCAAAATATATAAAGAACTCAAAAACTAGATAAAAAGAAAACCGAAATAAAAATAGGGTAAAGGACTAAATAGAGAATTCTCAATAGAGGAAATACATATCAATAAGAAACACTTGAAGAAATGTTCAACATCTCTATCATCAAGGAAATAAAAATCAAAACTATTTTGAGATTTCACCTAACACCCATCAGAAAAGCTAAAATTAATAAAAAAAAACAAAACAAAACAAAACAAAACAAGTGACGGCTTATGTGGGTGAGGATGTGGAGTAAGTACCACACCCATCCATTGCGGGACTAAAAACTTGTGTGACTACTATGGAAATCAAGTGTGGCAATTCCTCTGAAAGATGGGAATTGAACTACCTTAAGATCCAGCTATACCACTCTTAAGTATATAACCAAAGGATGCTCAACAGTATTCACTGCAGATATACTCTTAACAAATAGAAACTGGAAACAACCTTGATGTCTGTCAACAGATGAATGGATAAAGAAGATGTGATATACAATGGAGTTTTAGACATTAAAAATATAAAATATGAAATTCACATGTAAATGGGAAAAAAATTTTTGAATGAAGTAACCCAGACTCAAAATTTGTGGATATTAGCTGTCAATGATAACCAAACCACATTCCACAGAGGTGAGGAATAAAGGGGGGTGCGGGGGGGATCAAGAGAGGTCCCCTCCTAGGACAGGGCAATAGAATAGACAGGTATGTGTTGATGGAGAAGGAGAAGAGGACAAGAGAGAAATACAGGGAGACAGTTAAACTGGAGAGCCATTTGAGGGTATATGGAAGGCTGGTGCAGTGAACACCTTCTAAAATACTGACATAGCTAAAGAAGATCTACATGAAAGTACCAATAACGAGGAACACAGAGCCTCAAACTGAACAGCTCTTTTCAACAGATGAAGCTTTGTGTACCAAGATTAGGTTACACCTAATTGAGTTGTTGGTCAGAGGGTTCCCTTAGGAACCCCAAAACAACCCAGGTCAATTCCAAGACTACAGGTTACTCTCCACAAACTGATGTGAAGGCCCCATTGTTGAAGATACTGCCTACACAACTCAATGAATGTCAAATTGAAGAAATGCCCACATAAAGCCTTTGTCCCTATGTGCCACTGTTTTTGATACAGAAAGGTACCCTGAATGCAAACAAGAAACATAAACACCAACCCAGCCACAAACCCTTTGGTTTATAATGGTTTCCTGCCTATAACATGTGCTAGTGCAATGGTGGCACAAAACTTGTGGGAGGAACCAACCAATACCTGCTGTGGGGCATTTGCACACTGTGTAAAGGTATATTGCTGTGCTAAATATAATAAAAGGCAGAATTGCGAATACGTGGTACTTCTGGGCAGAAAAGGGAAATGAGAAAAAGAAAAATGAGTTAAAGTTATTTCAGAGAGAACCTCAATTAAGAACAGGCTGTAAGCAACCCTGCAGGGCATTTTTGTAAATAGTGACTGATGGAGGAGGGCTCCAGGCTCTTAATACCAGTAGTCAGAAAGCTTAGGCAAGCAGCATTATGAATTGGAAGCTAGTCTTTTATACATAGTGAGACCATGTCTAAAAACAAACACAACCCTAACAACTATTATTACTGTTATTTTACCAAGACATGTGACACAATGGTCTCTTAAAGTTTCTTTGCCTTGGGAATAACGGGGGTAGAATTCAAAGCACATTTATATACTGGCATGAAAGCGGCCTTTGTAATTCAGCATATTAAAAACAATAGGCTAAAAAACAGATAAAAGAAAATCAACAAAATTTATAGATATTGAACAGCTATTTTTAATTTTTATTCTGAAGGCTGTCAAATACCAAGTAGAAAAATTATCATGTATTTTATTCTACTATTTAAAAATAACCATATAGATAAACTCCAAGCAAATTAACTTTAGATCAAAAATAAGTTTGGTTACAATAAAACAAAATTTGGCAAAATCAATAAAAAGTAAAGTAGACATTAATTACTTACCAGCAAGGGTACTTGTATGCCTAAAAGCTCTGACTTGGGAATCTGATAAACCAGTCAAAAGAGAGATTACTGTGTCCATCATATATTCATCATAAATTATGCTATACTGACACTGTCGAATCAGGACTCCAATAAATTCACAAAAATTGGAACGGAATTTTTTCCATTGAGGGCCAGGCATGGTAAGGGGGTAGTCACCACTGTCCTAGAAGGTATAAAAAGAACTTATTAAGTAATGCAAAATAACAGTTCAGATTTTATTCCCACACACAAAAGAATACGTTATTTCAAAATACAAATAGACTGAAGTATGTCTTTCATGAGTAAGTTAGTAGTGTTAATGTTTTTGCTTTAAGCATGCAGAAATCTTAAAGTGCTCAAAACTAGCATATTAAAATCAGAGTTTACTTCATGATTCTAAGAATCTCAATGAAATTCCAATGTATGAGTTTACATTTTTATAGATAATTTGAAGCACAAACTGAAGAATAATAGTATAAAAAGAATATTTACTATTACATTTAAAGAAATAATCATTTTTCACATTTATTTCTTATTCATTTACTGAGAATGGCAGATAGACAGACACACCTGTGGGGATCTCATTCATCCAGACTGGTTTGTATTAAATTTAAAGCATATCCTCATACATATAGAAGTCAAAAGACAGTCTGCAAGTGATGGCTAGATCCTCCATCACGTGGTTTCTAGATATTGAATTCCTATCAGCATGCTTGGGAGCAAGCACTTTTTACTCAATGAAGAATTTCATCAAGCCAGCATAACATTTCTCAGTATTTATAAATCACAATTTTTCAGAAAAAATAATTTGAAAAACATAGCACTTTGTGAAGAAGCCTAAAACTGACCCTTCGCATGCTAACATCTTTTGTTTAAATTTTACAATAATCTAGGTAATAATTCTATTTCATAGAATAGATTTATTAACGTCTTTAAAAGAAAAATACAGGATGGGCTCTTGGTAAACTGTATCACTTTGTTTAATTCACAAATAAATACTTGAGCCTCACTCTAAGGGCCTTTCTCCAGCTTCAAACATTTAAGAAACTACATACAAGGAGGGGTAGAAGATATGGTGGTATAAGCCTGTGATCCTAATACTAGATTTTAACCAGGAGGATTTGGAGCTTGAGGGCAGTTTGAAATATAAACAAAACAAAACAAAATAACAAATAGACCCTTTTTCAAAAACTGAGGAGAAGAACGGAGCGAAGAGTTGAGCCTAAATTAAAGAGGGAGAGATGCAGTGACAACCGAGGTCGGGAGGAAGAAGTCGGTAAAGCCAAGTCAAAGACCAAGTGTGTTCTAGCTTGTCAGTGTGAGAAAGCAAAGAGAGTCTGTGCTCAATACAAAATCTAGGAATAGAGCACGGGAACAAGAAACTTTGACTTTTGATGAAACAGGTCAAGTAAGACGTTAACTCTTCAACTGGCAAGCCTAAGAGCCCAGATTGCTTGTTCTGAGCTTTCTCTTGCATAAATAAAAGTCTTAATCTCATGGGCACTTGGATAGAAAGCAAATGGATCAAAACAGAGCAGAAGGCAAAGAAAACAAGGGAACAGAGTCTCAAGAGCAGAAGAGAAGAAGAAAAGGAGGGAGGAAGGAGGAAAATAAATAATTACACTATTGTCTTGGGCTCTCCGTCTTATGCTGGTATCAAGGGCTGTTAGCGTGAAGATAGACGGAACTGCCTTTTCATATATAAGACAAGAGCAAGACTGGCTGCTACAGAATGGAGGAACAAGAAACTGAAAGGGTATTCAAGTGGTCCCAGACATACAGGGTACCATTAAGACCGAGACAAGACCGCAAATAGATGTTCTTACTGTTATCAGGCAACAAGCAAACCATATTTCAACTTGCAGGAGACAGGTGAGGAAGTGATTTCTTCTGTGGTACTGGGGTACAGAGCAGATGTCTCTTGAGGTGCATCATAATAAGAAAACCCACCAATAAAAATAGCTACTGTCCCTCGTCAAAAAAGCTTCTCTCTACAGCAAAAGGTTTCAACTAAAAACATCAAAAGATCATGGGGACTCCAACACCAATTGATACATCTGCAACACAGCTTCTACATCAATTACTCACAGGACATCAAAAAGAGGCAAAAAAGATCACAGTGGTCAATATTCTTGATTGTCAACTTGACTACAACAGGAATTAACCAAAACTCCTGTGAGGAAGATTTAAATTAACTCCTTTAAAGTGGGAAGACTGGCCTTTTAATCTAGGCCACTTCTTCTGCTAGCATCCTATAAAAAAAAAAAAGAAAGAAAAGAAAAGAAAAAAGCTCTTTGTGTTGCCTGCCATTCTCACTCTCACTGGCAAGTCTATTCCTTCACTAGTATTAGTGGTGTGTACTAAAGACCAGCTGAGTTATGAACTGAACTACCGGATTCCTGACCTTCCCTGGGTAGACAGCCATTATTCGAATAGCAAAACCACAGCCTGTGGGCCATTCTAATAAATCCTCTTTATATATAATATATGTAAATTCTGTTCCTGTGAACTAATACAATCATATAATTAGAACACCAGGAAGCCTACTCAAACCATCTCTCTTAGAAAAGGCTACATAAACAAGACCTGGACAGTGACAATAGACATGCTATAAACAGGCTAACACAGAAGCAAAAGAACCCAGGGTTCCACCCTTAGTTAAAGAAAATTACAAGGAACTAACTACTGCTGAGTGAGATCAGTCCACTAGGCTGTTACCAAAGACAAAGAACTCCATCTTAAAATCATATACATACAAATAATGAAAATGGACCCCATGGGTAACAGTTACACATCTGTGTATAAACACACATATGGGAGGGGGTGTGCTATCATTTAGAATGAGAAGACTTTTGAGAGATGGAAAAAGGGGGAAGCCATGTTATTTTATTTTAATTAAAATATATTTATAAATAAAGGAAAGATTTGATATCCCAAGTAGAAAACCAAAAAGAGTTCCACTATTAGGGAAATCTGAACCCTACAGCATATTAAAAGTAATGACAGTAAAAACAGAGGATAAGCCTCACTTTCCAAGTAGACAGAAAAACCTGTACCTTACAATCTTTTAGTTTCTGTATCATATGCAAATATTACTGTCAGTTCCTCTTCCCCCCCCCCCAAAGGAAGTCTTTATCTATTTCTTAACTCACTATTCAGGAACACTCACTCCTAAAAAGGGTGTCTTCCACCAACGTTCACCCCCGCATGGCTTAAGGAAGAGGACATAGAAAGATTTTTTCAGAGGACATAGATCACACTGAAACCACAGCATCTTCCAGACACAACAGGACAGACGTACATATGAACTCATGATGTAAGATGTCTTTCTGTATGCTGTGAATATCATTGGTTAATAAAGGAATGTTTGGGGCCTATGGCAAGACATCATGGAAGCGGGCAGGAAATCCAAGCATAGATACAGGGTAAAGGAGGGCAGAGTCACAAGAGATGAGATCCAGCCTCCAAAGGCACAATATGTAAAGAAATTCAAGTAAGCCTGAGCCACGTTGCAAGACAGATTAGTGGAAATGGGTTAAGGTAAGAGAGCTAGCTAGCAATAAGCCTGAGCCACAGGCTAAACAGTATGTAATTAATATAAGTACCTGCGTCAATTTTGAGGGGCTAAGCAGCAGCGGGGCTGCAGGCAGGTCTCGACCAAGGGTTAGGCCTGGCCAAAACTTTTATTACAAATTCACAAACACTGTGGCAGAATACAAAGGGCTAGAAGGAATACCATTACTGAGAGTAAGAAACAGAAGTGGGCACATTCGTAACCAATCCAAATGACAGCGTTTGCAAAGGAAAATTAGTTTTGTCCGTTGAAGTCTCATTGGGTATATTAATCACACCTTCAAGTAGGTCCCATGCCCAGCTGGACAACACAAAACAAACTCAATAATATTTTTTGTAGACTTTTTGCCTCATATTGCTATGTTTGGGTTTTATATTATATTGCTATTTGGTTTTGTTTGTACACTATTACTTCCAATTTTGTGATTTTTTTTTTATAGGTTTAGTTTGTGGGTCTCTCTGTCTGCCTGTCTATGTGTGGCTTATTTGTTTGCCTGTTTCCTTGAGAGAGGAGAAAAGGGTGTGGAGTTGGGTAGATGGAAAGGTAGAGAGGATCTAGAAGAAATGGGAAACCATGACTAGAATATACTGTATGAAAAATTTTACTTTCAAAAAATACATACTAATAAAGAGAATAACCTGTTCAATAACTAAAAAATCTTAGCTCTGAAATGAGTTATAAATTGAGATTTTTGATATCTTTGAATATACATCACTTGTGCATGTCACGTATTGAAGGCCAATGACATAATGAAAGATGAGTTTTTTTAATTGAAGAAGTATCTTTTAAAACAACAACTACAAATAGTTTGAGCTATGGTAAGATAATAAAATGGAGGCAATAAGAAAGTTGCTCAAAAGATCCTTCCTCAACTTTATTTGAGATCTGTGAAGTAAGTCTTATAGTGTCTTGAATAAGAAATGTATTTATAAAGGACAATCATATTAGGTAACAGATAAATATATACAAGCAAAATAATACAGAATGAGAAGCAGTAAAAAGCAAATTATATCAAATAAGTTCAGAAAAATACAGAAGGAAAAATTAGTGTATGCTATAATATAGTATAATATCTATGTGGTCTGTACTTTACACATATGATCCATACACTACTGTCAGTTGATAGCTTTTAAAAGGAAGAACCAAGACCTCCTGAAAAGTAAAGAACCTGTTTTAAATCCTAGAACTGTGAGGCGCAGCCTCTGGAATTGGGAAGCCCAAGAAATAGCTTCACTAAAATTGTTTCCCATGACTCCAGGGAAAATAGAGTTGCTTACAGAGTAGTTCTCTAGTAACAGGTGTTAAATGAGAAAATTAACAGACAAGTTGATTTTCTAACTTTTGGGAATGAACCACAATAATGAAAATAAGAAATAAAAAGGAAACGGAAAAAAAAGGAAGTGTGCTGCCAAGTTTCATGGGTAAATAATAAAATGTTGGGTGATTTAAGATCCTATAAAATGGCACAATGTTTATATTTGCAACACTGATGACCTGAGATTCATCTCCAGAAATAACTGTGGAAGAAGAAAACTGAACCTAACGATGTTCTCTGACTTCCCTAAGTACATAAGGGCACATGGACACTTCTATTCAACTATGTCCCCAACACCAAACCATGAAGGCCACAGCAAGATAGAACTATCTCCTGAACCCCTTATACCTCGAGTTTTAAATTTGGCTATTGTTACAGGTTATCAAAATGCATTTGATACTTTCATAATGTTGTATAACAGAATTAAAGTACAATTCCAGGACAGCCATTCAATTTGAAAATGTAAATAACTGAGGGCCAGGTGTCATAGATATATATCTGTAGTTCCAGAACCTGGGAGCCTGAAATAGGATTGCATACTGAGGTTAGCTATCTAAGAAATTCAAAGCTAGCCTGGGCTATAAAATAATAAATTTTGCTACAAAAGAATATAAACAAATGATTAAATACAAAGAAACAAAAAAATTGGTCATCCCGCCAAAAAACAAAACAGCAAACAAAACAACAAAACCTACAATGTCCAGATACCTAGGTTTATTAGATAAACTCTCAACATTATGATATTTTCAACTTCTGCGATTACAGACATAACTCATAACAAGTTGAGGTACTCTTGTATGCAAAAAGGTGTAGTACAGTCACCAGTTCAATCATCCACCAAGGATTCTGGTATATTCCCATTACACAAAACAATGAAGAAGGACCACTGTTACTACTTCAAACAATGATCTATAAGCACTATTTCAAAGTTATAAACTATCCACATAATCACCTTCCCTCTCCTACACCTAAGAATAATCCCTGATTTACAAACATGTTCTTAGCTATAAGAACTCTTAGCACACAAAAATGAGCAAAGCAATACTTTCTCTTTCAAAAAAACTTCTGATTTAATCCAAGAGATGAGGGCATGGACACATAAATGACAGGATAATTAAAAAAAGTGTAATCCTTAAAAAAAATTATCAATTCTCTGAAGACAGAACTGGAGAAAATTAAGGGGAACAATACTCCAGAAAACAATAAAATTAGCAAAAAATCTATAAACAAAGGCATTAGAAATAGGATGGTTACACAATTTGGGGCTGCTTAAGGTGAAAGAAAATGTATGATAATAACCACCAACAACAAATAAACCCAGTAACTCACAAAGAAGTTCAAGGAAGTCAAACTTCATTCTAGAGACTACATTCAAGAATTCACATATTTCAAGCAAATAAATATTCTGAAGAGATAGATGTGTGTTTTAAAAAGATTATTAGGAAGGGGGCAGCCCTAAGGACTAAAATATAGGTCTTATGCATGCTAGACAGTCTATTTACCAATAAGTTATATCTCAACACTGAGACTAAATAGCTGTGACATCATGTCCAACAAAAGCCAAATTTTAGGTTTAGGAATGCCTCATTGTTTCGCAAATGAAGAAACTCAGAGCCAGATCTCAGGGAAAGGCTGAGATATCAGAGAATGAACACCTCAGCTATATCTCACCCAGCTATCTTCCAGCTTCCTCAGCCTGGCTTCTTCTGCCTGCTCTGTCTTTCTATGCCTGCCTTAAATACCTTCTTTCCTCAGTTGTTTCACATCCAGGTTAAGATTAAAGGCGTGGCGCCACCACTGCCTGTCTGGGAGCCTAGAACTCCCTCTATAAACTAAAATGACCTCAAAATCAGATTTGATGTGATTAAGGGAGCATGTCACCACTCCCAGGTATTCCTTGTGGCTGGGATTAAAGGTGTGAGTTACCAGTGTCTGATCCTCCTAGACTGACTGTGGGTAGATCCCTCTGATATCTCAGACTGGTTTTTATTAAATTTGAAACATATCTCCACACTTCATTTGTCTGTAACATATAAGGAATAGCCAGACTTTAACTCAAAATAATTTATATATATAAAAAAATCTAATTTGTGGACTTTAGGTCTTAATGATAACTATAATCCAAAGCATGTTGATTTAAATTCAAATTATATCCCGTACCTGGAGAATAGCTCATTTGATAAAACACCTGCCTATCAAGCATCAAGACTCAAGTTCTTCCCTAAACTTAAATAAAAAAAGCTGGTGATGGTGGCATACTCTTGGAACTCTAAATCATTGGAAGTGAAATACCCAAATCACTGAAGATTGAGGGGCAGCCAGTATAACTTATTAGAGATGCTATTTCCAAAACAGATGGGTAATGATTGAGTAACTAATTCCAACATTATCTTCTAGCAGCCTGTATACAAAAGTGAGATAGATGCATGTACAAACACACATATACTCAAAAAACAAATCAGTAAATTCAAAGTTTAAGCTTTTTAAATTATCAACTTGTTCTCAAACTACTATGTGGCAAGTTAGAAATGTTAGTAAAATCATTACTTGGTAATTAGAACAAAAAATATATTGACACAAAAATGTTCAGTACTACCTTAAAAAAGAATCAATCTCTGCAGCATCGATGATATACACAAGCTGATTTTACTATATGGAACACAACATGCACCACACAGTGTGAACTTTTATGCACATTTCTTACTAAGACATGCAGTAAGGACCAGGTGAGTAGAAAGATTGCTTAAAGCAAGGATGAAAAGGAAAACAGAAGAGGAAGAGCTGAATGCAGCACACACGTGAAGTAGACAACTGTGAGAATAAAGGCAGGAGATAGAGTACAAGCAGTTAAGGAAATATCGAAGTCTGAATGCTTAATGCACAGAAACACAACTGGACTACAGAAAATGACAGAAAAATAAAAAATGTGATACACAAGCTTGTACAGAGCCACACCGCCCCAGAATGCTTGAACCCTAAAAACTCAAGATAGTTGCAGCTATGGCTTTGCATTGATGAAGTTCTGCCTTGCTCTCTAAAAACCAGGACCTGGAGGTTTTATATGGTACTGTGGCCTATGGGTTACAAAGAATTTGTTATCCATCATTTTTGGAGAAAATCTACGGAGAAGTACAAGAGTATTCATATGATGCTCTCCAACTTCTGGGCTTAATTCATCTTCCTGACTCATACATCCAAGGAGTTCAAACAACAGGCATGTACCACCTGGTTGCAATATACATTGGATTTTAAACATATTCGCAAAGACCCAACTATTCAAGTCCTCACTCCCAAATAAAACAGAAAAGTAGAGAAGCTTACAAGTATTTATACTTTTATGAATGAACTATGATTTGTAATAAAGAATTGAAGTTAAGAATACTTGAGTAGTAAAGTGTATTCAGAGCATCTTCTCCAAAATTAAAGAATATATAGTATAACTCATCCTATCTACATATTACTTACCAGGTATATACAAAGTAGCAAAAAAGCAAGATTGTCTAACAAATAAACAATCTTTAACACCTAAAAAAATTTCTACTGTAAATTATACATTTCTCCCATGATCAACTGTTACTTGTATAGTGAAATGGAAAAACATTGAAACATTCATTTAAAAACATATTATCTAGGCTACTATATCAAATTTTGGAAAAATAGTTAATACAGTAAACCAAATGCTGTTTTGAACAATTTTATTACCTGTGATTCGTCTTATGTATAGCTGCTTACTGTTTAATCATATTTTTAGAAATAATTTTATATATACCATGACCTTTATTTCCCTAAATATTTAGCCATTCTCTAGTTATATGAACAGTATTAATAAATTAGTTTCCTGATTTTTTTTTCTTAAAGAAGTAGCTGTGATATCTTTATTATATGTTTGAGTTGATTAGAGTTGTCAAAAGCAGTTCCAGAACATTTCACATCCAAATAATTAAGAATGTCTAAGAGTGATCGCCAAGCACCTATAAGAATGTCTATGGGTGACAGCCAAATACCTGTACCTTTCCAGGTTTAACTGATACTAGTACCAAAGTATGGAATCTCCTTTCATAAACTGACAATATTTCTTAGAACCAATGTTAGTATAGTAAAGATGGGAGGAAATCTGGATTTCAACCACTATCATAATCTTAGTTGAGAGGCCAAGGAACAAATCTATTAGCCAACATATCACATGGTTTCAGATTCTTATGCCATATTTAAATTCCTGAATATACTAGACATAAACTCTTGGTTTTGTTTGTTTTTTTAATACAGAGTTTCTTTGTATAGCCTTGGATATCCTGGAAATTGCTCTGTAGACCAGGCTGGTCTTGAAGTTAAGAGATTCTACTGCCTCTGCCTCCTGAGTGCTTGGACCAAAGATATGCGCCACCACCAACTGGCTAGATATAAACTCTTAATGTAACAAGAATTAACTGAGTAAAAAGCATCTTTGTAGTAGGAAGTTTCTGGCTCGGACTTTCCAGCCTAACCTCAAGGTTTGAGACTCACAGGCCCGCAGTCCTGCAGTCCCACAGAGACACACAGATGTTTACAATAGTTTTCAGCTGATCGGTCTAAGGCCCAGGCATATAATTTGTTAGCTCTCTACCCTTCATCTAACCCATGTCTCTTGTTCAGCCATGTGGCTGGGTATCTTTTCTTAGAGCAGCATGGTTGTCCTCTGCTTCTTCTGGCATTATGCTCTGCGTTTCCTGTTCTCAGAGTTTTCTTAGTCTGGTAGCCCTGCCCACACTTCTGGCCTGCCTTTGGCCAATCAGCGCTTTTTATTAAACCAGTGGGTGGGACAATTATTTACAATGTAACAACATAATCTCTCACATATCTCCATAGAAATGTTCAAAATTTCAAAATGTTTAGTTTTTAAGTTAAATTAGTACACATTTCTTATATCCCATCACAAACCAAGATTATACAGAAGATCTTTGTAATCCAAGTCATTAATATCTTATATAGTTGGTTTGCCTCTAGATTGGCATATAAAGTAGTAGTTTATAAAGTCTTGGGGTAACTGAGACTATACTCAAAGGGAATATATAGGAGTCCCCTCTCTTGACTTACTCCCTGGCCAAGTGTTGTTGCCTTGATAAGATGAACCTACAACACTATCAGCCAACATGTAGCTTGGTCTTTTTGTGGGCCCCTAGCAGTGGAACAGTGATCTGCTGTTTTTGTTTTGGAACCTACTCCCTGTGGTGGATTGTCTCACCCTGCCTTGATGCACCAGGGAGGAACTTAGTCCTGCCTCAACATGCTATGTCATGTACTGTTGACTCCAATGGGAGGCCTGCTCCTTCTAAATGGACACAGAAGGAGTGGGTAAGGGAGGGGAGGGCATAGAAGGAAGGTAGGAAGAGAGAATGGAAAAAGAGGGAGGGGAAACTGGTAAATATGTAAAATTAATTTTAAAAAAGTCTTTATCAGACTTCCAGGAAACAAAGACAATCAAACAAATAAAGCTACCAGCCAAAAGGAAAGTTTCTTCTTCATGAATTAATTAACTTAGATCCTAGCCTTAAGAACCTGAACGATAACTGGTATTTCATATAAAACATATAGATACTCATACTGAGAAAAATAAACTATAAACAGTGTTGTTTAAGTTGAAAACAGATTTTATAATCAAAGAAACTGAAGGATTAAAAACTCTGAAAATTAAGAAGGCTTTTAGACACAAAATAAAAAAATATAAATTGAGGCTGGAGAGATGCATCAACAGTTAAAAGCACTGGATGCTCTTCAGAAGACAAAGGTTTAATTCCCAGAACCTATAAGACAGCTCACAACTGTCTGTAGCACCAGTTCCAGGTAGTCTAACACTCTCACTCAGACACACATGAACACAAACATTCATAAAATAAAAACAAATAATTAAAAAGTAAAGAAGAGTAATTGAAGACATAGAAACAGATGAGTAACAACTCACTCAATTCTCTTGGAGTATGACTAAATCAGCATAAAAGTTGTTGGCAGAGGATTTCTGTACTGACACAATATGCTAAATGCCTTTGGTGTGAAATGCAAAACAAAATATGACCATCTGATGGAAAGGACATCAATCAAATTATGCATATTTTAATGTTTGTCAAATGGAAACTGAGAATAAAAAGACAGGATTAGTCAAAGAAAAGAGTCTAGAGAAGAGAATTCTGCTAATGCTGAAAAAAAGATATCTTTCAGGAAATAGAAATCTTCTGTAAATAAAAAGAATACATTAAAAGAATAAGCATAGATTTAAGAGAGTAAATGAGTTAACTTTGCCATAAATAAAATATAAAATTGAACTGTGTGATCTGAATCCTGTAATTCAGCAGAACTAGTAATTGTGATTAGTTCGTGCAGAATAAAAATAGAAACATATATTCTAAATGGAAATTAGGGTAATTAAGTAGCATGTTCCAAGAACAAGAACACGTACAAGTGTGTGGAAAGTCTGGAAAGTGAAAAGATTCTGTACTGCATAAAAGTTGAGAAATTCTTGATTAAATCTTGATTAAATAGCTAAGCAAAATTTTCTGCACTAAAATTTCTAGCAGCCTCAAACAATATGTTTTAATAATCTAAGACAAGCTTATATACAACACAGCTCAAATCTATTCAACTTCTAAACCATTTTCCCTCTAAAGCACTTAACAAGGTTAGCATTTCAGTTGTAGGTAAACAAATGATGTCGGGAATTAAAGATTGACAGATTTAGTGCAAAATGTTAACTTTAACTCATGCCTTTATAAATACTATTGTTTTCTTTTAAACACTGTGACCAAAAATTTCTTTGAAATAATGAACATATTTAATAATGATTTAAATGTACACAGAATCAATTTGTATAAATATTAGAATGCTATACCTCATCAAATTCTTCAGTCATTTTTCTGATGATTTCTGCATTCTGCATATTTCGAAACATCTCTATTCTGACAGTACCTGTGAAAAAAATAGATTTTTATAGTTAATCTTTATCTCATATTAAATATTAAACCTAATCTGATCTCTGCTTGAAAGTTATGTAATATAATTTGGGTTCCCTGGTCATCTTAAATTTTTCTGTTAAATAAAAAAAATAAGCAGTATGAGTACGCACATGTGCAGCTTTGAGTGTGTGAGTGTGTGTATGTGTGTGTGTGTGAGAGAGAGAGACAGAGACAGAGAGAGGCAGAGAGAGAGAGAGAGAGAGAGAGAGAGAGAGAGAGAGAGAGAGAGAGAGAGAGAGAGAGAGAGAGAGATGTCTGCAGAGGCCAGAAGAGGGTGTTCGATTCCCTAGAACTGAAAGTACTGATTGTTGTACAACACCTTCTGGATGCTAGAACCCAAACCTCGGTCCTCTGCAAGACCAACCAATGCTATTAGCTGCTGAGCCATTTTCCACCCCTCAAATCCTTATTATAACACGTGTTTAAAAAAAAAATTTTATGCAGAAACATAGCAACACTTCAACTAAATTTTTCTAAAACCAAGTTATTAAGTTCTATACAATGATTAAAGATGAAAGCACGTTAATATTTTACTATTCTAATTCTTTTGTATTATTTCATAGCTTAATTTTACACCAATTATGGTTATATAATTTATCAATGCACTGAAATACCTTTTTTAATATTTAAAAATGTACATTATCAAAAAATTCAGCATAATTTAGAGCTAGAGAAATATAGATCAGTGACAGAGCACTTGCTTAGCATGGTATACATATACATAGTTAAATCTTTAGTATGACATTCAATCCCCTCCCCTTCCAAAAACATCAGAGTAATTTTGAGATAGGGAATGGATAGTAAATATTTGTCTAGTATACATGAAGCTTCCTGGATTTGAGCTCTAACATTGCATAAAAAAGGCACAGTGGCACATGCCTATAATTCCAGCACTCAGGAAATGAGAAAAGGACTATCAAGTTCAAGATTATTTTCCAATATACAGCAAATACTAGAACAAACTGGACTGCATATGATGCCATTTCTAAAATCAAACACAAGACAAAAAAAATCAAAATTTAAAAAATTAAAAGCTTATAATAAACACTGAGGCAGAGAACCTTGACTTAATATTTTTAAAAGGCTTGCTTTTATTTGTGTAAATGTAACATATTCAAATTTTTTGTTGTTTTTGGACTGGGTAAGTGACTCAGAGAAAAAGGTACTTGCTGCAAAGCTTGACTCAAGTTTTATCCCCTTGACCCACATGGTGAAGAGAGAGAATAAACTTCTATAAGCTATCCTCTAAGCTCTACACATGCCAGGGAGCTTGCTTACACATATAAATAAATAAATAATGGTTTTTGTTTTGTTTTTGTTTTTAGTCACAAGATTTAGGCTTACTATAAAGTCTTTAAAAACCAACCTTCAGGTTGAGGACCTCTTTCCCCCCTCCAACCCTTAGAAGTTCAAGTCCTTAGGAAATTATCCAACAACTATGAAAGTAGTGGCCCTTACATAACAAACATCCTAGGGAGAAAATTACTCTACCATGTGACCTGAAGACTAGATCATTTAACTCCACTATGTGTTATAGGAACATCAAAGATAACTGAGAGCACAGAGAATCCCCTAAGATGATATAAGGACTCTAACCAACGACAAAACCTTTCTAGACAAGACTTACAATCAATGACCGCAACCCTGAGCAACAAAATGAATGTAACACTATCAGACTCCAAATGAGAGCTACTCCATCTGAGCTGCTATAAAATTCTTGAACCACTGAAAATGATAACGACAAGAATTTTGTTTTTAACCAATGAACTACAGAATAACTTGTCAAAAAGCAACAGAGATTAAATGTACAATCACGAGGAAAAATGTTAATTTAAAAGAATTTAAAGTATTCCTCCTTGTGTGTATGTATGTGGGAGCCGTATGTGAACATGAATATGTGCAGGTGCAGTTTTTATGGAGGTCTGATATCAATATTAGACGTCTCCATCAATTACTCTCCACCTTTAATTGAGGCAGAACCTCACTGAATCCAGAACTCAAGATTTTGAGTAGTCTGGCTAGTCAGCCTTTCCAGGGATTCCTTGTTTTTGCTTCTTGCTGCTAAGATGACAGACAGGCGGGATTTCTAGCCATCCATTATGGGGAGTTGAAATCCAGCTTTCATGTTTGTACAGCAACATCCCTTGTTCTTTGAAGAAAAAGAATGACATCAGCACCTTAAATTCAGGTGATTTTCCTAATTCAAGAATTTGACTCTTATCTGTTTATTCAACAAAAATGCAAAACTGATTAGAATAGGGATAGATCAATGTCCACACGTGATAACCACAGCTTAATAAATTTTAAGCATAAAGATCCAATGGTTCATACTAAAATTACAAATTAATAAAAGGAAACAACTGATACACATAGAAATATTGATGGCTTTCCAATATAAAAGGTTGAAAACACAGGATCAAAACAGGCAAGGGTGGGCCAGCAAGATGTTTCAGTAGATAAATGTGCTTGCTGCCTGGACTGATGAAATGAGTTTGCTATCTCCATCAGGGTGCTGAAAATTGACTCTCACAAGTTGTTCACTGACTTCTGCACATTACTGAGACAAGTGCAGGTACACACACACACACACACACACACACACACACAAATAAATGAAAACGTAATAAAATTATTTTAAAAGATTAAACTTTATTTCATTCATACAAAGTTTTAAAACAGGGCCTGATGGAACACATCTTTAATCCTGGCACTAAGGAAGCAGAAGAATATCTCTGTAAATTTAAGGCCAGACTGGTTTACTTAAAGATTTCTAGGCCACCAGTAGTGACATAGTGAAATCCTGTATTTAAAAAACGAAAAACAAAATAAAACCCCCTAAAACAAGTAAACTATACTGATTAAGTTAAAAGTTACCTACCTTGACTAAGTGTACATGAAGAATAGCAAAGCTAAGAGATCTGGTATAAAATGAAAACGTCTCAGAGATTTAAAAAAAAATTATATATTATAACTGAAGAAGCATTAGGTAGTTATATGCATTTATCCAAAATCATCCAGTTGAACACTGAAATGTGTCCATTTTAATGTAAATTATATCTTTGTACTGTCGATTTTCTTAATCTTAAGAATATAGTCAAATTACTTATGCTAAACTCATGAACTAGAAAAAAATCATATTCCCACAGAATAATTATTCCCCGTGGTTCTCTGTCCACTTGGGTAACTCAGTACTTTAGAAATAAAAAAACCTAACCTTGCCTGTCACTGGTTGTTTATAACCTCAGGGGAAGGGGGAAGAGTATGGATAATGTTATCAATACTATTTTAATACTGACTTATATATACTGCTGTTAAGATCCTGGGTGCTGTAAATGATGCCCTCTCCCATGTTTCCAAGACTGGTAGACCAAGTTCGAGCACATTATTTTTACCTGTATTTTCACTGAAATACAGTAGTTCAGAAGAAACATTACTTCAAGTGTTAACATTTAAAAAAAAGAGTAAAATGGTAACTAGCAATGAAAACACTATGAAGAAAGCCTTGTGCTCTATGGAATTGCAGGGAATATCAAATATAAATAACTTATTAACAGCTCAAATGTTATGATGCTAGTGCAGTACCATTTTTAGTAAAGAAAGACCTTGTGCACTCCTACCCATACAATATTCCAAAGTTTAGCTTTCCTTTTTACCTGCTCATTCTTCTCTATCACTAAATAAGTGCCTTTGGTAACATTATCTGCAGACTGCTACAACAGTCTTTTCTTTCTGTAAGTAATACTTTATTTTAAAAATTTTGAAAAAATATACTGGTTGTTATAGCAGCTCTATACTGTATTTAGAGACAATTTTCTAATTTGTTTCATTTCTTGTAATTTTTCTGAGAAAATTTAGATATTTCAAAATTCTATCCAATACACTACATAATTATATATGCTCTAAAATGAAAATACATATCCTATACCCCTAGTAACACACTAATAAAGAATACTGCAAACACCATGACTTACTAAAATTTTCATTCCATTAGTTGCTTCAAAAATACCTAATGTTCTGAGCTTTTTCTCATTTAAAATTTCCTTGAAAAGGAAAAAAAATGTATAACTGAACACTGGCACCAAAATTAAAGAAGTGATCTTAAAACATTTGCTTTGGGGCTTTTAAATTTTTCACATTACTATCTTTCTTTGTATAAATATGTATAGGTAAATGTGTGTGTACATGTAGGCCTGTAGGTGGGAATCAGAGGACAACTTGCAAAGATCAGTTCTTTCTTTCCACCTCAAATATAGGTTTCCAGGCTTGACAACAAGCACTTTTAACTGCTGAGCTACCTTCTTGGCTTTTTATTTTGGTTTACAGAGATGTATATGTCTAGTCTGGCATGCTCATACGTGCCCATAATCTCAGGCCAACCTGTCTACATGATAAGACCATGAAAAGGAGAGGAGGGAGCAAAGGATATTGGTAATATACGTAGAATCTCTTACATTCTAGAAGCATAAATAGTAAAAACAAAGAAAAGAGTAAGATTAAACTCTATTCTTTTAAACACTAAAAACTTAGGAGAGAATCCTGAACTAATTACTTTATCACCAACATACAAGTGATTTAAACACACACACACACACACACACACACACACACACACACACACACACACTATCTTTTTGAAAAGAATATCATAAAAGATTTAATAATGTTTTTCAATAAGGTTGTATTTCTAATAAAGGAAATAATTAAATTTCTATTTTTTTAAGCAATAAATACTTCTCAAATTGGAAACAGCAGAAATTTAACAAGCTCACAATAACAGTATAAGCTTGGTGACATGTACCTGTAATGCCAGCACTCAAGCACTCAGGAGGTTTCTGAGGTGAGGTCACCTCAAGGTATAGAACAAAACCATATCTTGAAATAAATATGATTAAAAATGATCATGAGACCAAGGCTTAATGTAACCTCTGTGGTATGTAATTTTTCAAATATCTAACAAACCTATAAATTCATAAATTCCTTGATACTTAGACAATACTTAATATTCATAAAATTTTAAATGTGTTAAATAATATACAAGCATTTTGTGAACCAATGTAATAGCACAAATTAAAAAAAACTCACATGCCATTCATAGAGATTGGGTTAGACAGAATAACAATGCTGAGAGTAGTGGCCTCAGTCGGCATCTGAGTGCTTACTTACTATCTATTAACAGGACTTCTTGTCAGTACATTTACTTTGCCCAACAGTCTTATGAGAATGTTCTATTCTTTCTCTCAATGAATAGTTGAGAAAACTAAGACCTCCAATAGCAATTTGCAAGCACACTTTTCTAGTAACTGATCTGCTTTGGCAGATTTGCTGTGACTAACCACTACTTGTTCTTCATTATTAAGACTCCAGTGAACTTTCAAAATACACTAATACCACCTAGGACTGATACAGAATAACGTACAGAACATATTCATATATTCTAAAAGAGATACTAAAATATATACTATATATAAAAATATTGCTATAAAGGTATGTAATAAGCTGAAAACTGGTACATTCAAGAATAAAAAATGTGATTGATATTTAAGAAGAAATATATAACAGATGTTTTTGAAACAACTATAAGAATATATTTCCCAAAGCAAATATACATAAATACTTAAAAGAAAATTTAAATACTAATAAATAGAATAAATCCTACTTTTAAAATATTTATTTTTAGTTTTTTTTTAATGTCTACACTACATGGAAATGTCTACATGTACATTAGGTGCATGTTTGATGTCTGCAGGGCCACAAGAAGCCATCAAAACCCTTAGAACTGGAGTTACAGATGACTGTGATCCACCACGTAGGCATGGTGAGAACTGAAACTGGGTCCTCTGCAGTTAACCACCGACCTATATATCTCTCCAGTGTGGCTGTTATCTCCACTTTTATCTTCATTATTTTAAAAGATAAACCAAATTTTTGCTAGTTATAAATATAGAATATTTGTCACAGGCCATGTGTAGAAACTTTGGTCTACCATTATTTGTGCTGTCTTGGAAAGAACTAGAAATTTTAGAAGATGAGGTCTAACACGAGGAAACAAGCCACTGAAGTTTATCTTAGGGGGATAGTTATCTGGTCTCTTATTTTCTCTTTTTCTGTTTCCTGAATTCCATGATGTGAATATATATATATATATCTCAAATATTTCCATTGCCATTACACATTCAATTCCTTATCTAAAAGTAACAGAAAAAAATAACCACGAACTGAAAATTCTGAATGTTTACGTCAAAATAAGTCTTTCCTGCTTATAATGGAAATTGACCAACCCCAGAAAAAGAACAAAGGGACTATAACAAAATTTCATTCAGAACCATTTGGAACAGGTTTGTGTAAGAGATCTCAAAGTTTCCAGGCTAGAGGCCTAAAACGCTGTAAGAAATACAAAGTGGGAGGAAAAGATCAACGTGCTGAGAGGGATCTGGAGAAAACGACAGCTCGTGAGCAAACAGGACTCTATTTGTGAGTTGGGCTGTAGGTCATCCATGTTCAATAAATGGATGAATGAAGGAATGGATGGATGGATGAATACCATGCATCCAAAGACCTGTATTGTCTTATAATTTAAAGGTGACAGAATAATAATTTAGCAGAGGCATTCAAGGGAATTCAGAATTCAGGTGGTTGCAGAAGTATTGCTGCTACTTGTGTTTAGGAATTGTTGATGAAATGGGAGGAGGGAAATAACAACAGAAAAATCTTGCAAAATTTTGGCCAATAAAAAATAAAAACCTGTAAATTGAGGTTTATGATACAGTTGGTCAATAGGAATATCTTGAAGACATTTCAAGAATAAGCCAGTTCTCCCAGAGTAAGGCAAGCTCAAAGATAATTACAAACTCTATCTCAAAGACTCTCTCTTAAGAGCTTTGTAAGGAACACTGCTCACAAAGAACCACCTAGAAGTTGTTTTCTAAAGATTTCTTTACTGTGCTCAGTTTCCCAAGCATTCAAGAGAGTGTTGCAATCATAGTCTAAAGCCTGGCTATAACTCAAGCTGAAGAATAACAGTGATTCATAGAACACAGTGCTGGTTTTCAAGGATGCAGAAAGAAAGACTACAGCATAGACACATCCATCCACGTTTCAAAGAAAATCCAGAAAGGCCGGGCAATTTTTGACAAGTTTGTAATTTCTGCATAGAGCCATTTGTAGGAAATAGGATACAAAGGGATGTCTGAAGCTAGGTGAACGAAGTTAAAATGCAATCAAGATGCCAGGAACTTAAAAACAAACAGGGTATGGAACACTGATCTAGAAAAACTGGAGGTAAAGTTGAGTCAGAAAAGGGTGCGAAGAGACAGAAGAAGAGAGTACAGATAGTAAGGAAGGGAGGATAGAGATGAGACAAGAAGGGGAGAGAGGAAGAAAAAGAATGAGAGGAAACTGGGAGCTATCAAAATGTAAGGCCTCAGGCATGAAGCTTCCCAAGCACAATAAACTTCATATTATGCTATCACATGCCTGGAAGTCAGATGTAAATGAAGTCAGATGAAACAAGACTAGGTTTCAATCTTGTTTTAGTCCCTCTGACTTTCTAGGCTCCTATACCTATCTTTTGCTCGATGCCACTAAATGCTGTAAGAACAGAAATTTCCTTCTGATATGAAGGGTACTAAGAGGAAAGACTGTGGACTTGGACATATGAGCAACAATGGAGCTAGTAAGACCACAGTGATTCTTTAGAAATAAGACTAACAACATTATGAAATCATCATATTGGGGGAAAGGGTAGGATATGGCTTGAATATGAAATGTTCCTCACATGTTGAAACCTTGATCTGCAGCTTGGGGAGCTAATTTTTTTTAGAGATGTTAAAAACTCTAGCAGGTGGTGGCTACCTGAGAAAGAAGATCACTGAGGGTGTTAACTCTGGAGTTCTATCTTGCTCTGGACTCTTTCTGTGAACACTCCTATCTAACTTCTGGCCTACGTGAACTAAGCAGCCTTTGCTATAATTGTCAGCTGACATTATAGTTTCCTTTCTTGGGAGTTCAAAGAAGTAGTCACCCAACCATGAACTAAAACAATGAACTAACCCATGAACAAAAATAAATCTTTCCTGACTTCCATTTCACAGCAAAGGAAGTAACACTAACAAAATGTCTAAAAAAGCACCTGTAGAGTAGTGTGCACATTGAAGGGTAGAAAGAGAAAAACCAAACACAAATTTATCAGAATGCAAAATTTTATGGTTTCTTACTATCATATAAAAAGATAAATTTAAAATGCTCAAAAACAAAACTGAAACATTCTTTGAAAATTATCACTATGTACAATAATAAAGGTTAGTAGTAACAATAATCACAACATAGAGTAAAAAGAAGTTACATTTCTTTGGATTAATTTTGGTTAAAAGATTTTGAAATAATACATGGTTGTGTTTTTCAGCTCCACTAGTTATTAACCATGTGACAATGCAAAATGTACATAATGTCTATGAAACTCAATTTTTTTTTTTTTGAAGTTAACTGTCTTTTTGGTTTTTCCTACAAATGACATGACTTCATTCTTTTTCTGGCCGAAAACCAAACCAAACCAAACCATGTTGTGTGGTATGCAGACTTGCAAGCCTTTAGAGGTGAGCTATATAGTGATCATCTACATTTATCTATTTGTTTAATTATTTATTGGGAGCCTTGGTTTCCATATTGTCAGAATTAGCTTGTATTCCTAAGATGCATGACAGGCCTCCATTTTGTTCACTTCCTTGGCAATATTTATGTGTTTTCTTGATAACTGACATTATGACTGGAGTAAGATGGAATCTCAATACATACTTCATTTGCATTTCCATGATGAATAGCCATACTAAATTTGTTTTAATGTTTATGTGGGCCATCTGTAGCCCATCTTTTGAGAGCTCTATGTTCATTTCATTAGTCTATTAAATAACTAAATTGTTTGAAATATCAAACAGTGAAGGTGAGGATAAGGCTACTACCAAGCACATCTAGTGCTTTAATTCCTAGAGTCTATAGAGAGTGTATAGCACACTGAAGTTTAAAAATATTTGCAGGAAAAACAAAACACTGACAAGTCTTTTACATTGTGTCTGTAATTCATAAAAAGTTCAGCCAAAACTGAGCTGCCAACTTTAGTCACTCTATTTTACCAATGCTTAACTGGAAGTCTCTAATGTGAAAGGACGTTTCATGGGTTGCTGGTTTTCGTAGAATGCTAGTAGCTCCCTGGAACTCAATGTAACCTGGATTTCTATTTATGTGTTTGCAGGTTAAAATGGGGCTTGGAAAATGAGGCCTGCTTTTTTCTCCCAGAAGCGAAAATAATTCCAGTAGCTGTCTACCCACTCCTACCTCTAGTCTTCATATCCAGAGTAGAAAGGATATGCCTCAAGAGCACTTGATGTCCTTATCCAAAATACCTTATATTTACCACATTAAAGAGAATGGGATGAAGAAGTCAGAAGAAACATAGAAACCAGTAAACCATCTCATGGGTATGGATGTTAACTGGAATTATCTTCTTTGATGCTTCTTGCCCATTTTATGCTTTCCTTCCCCTAAGTCCTATGCTAGCCACAGTACAAACTTTAACCTTTGTATTTGTTCAAATAAAATAAAATTGCATAAGGGTGACAGTTACATGAAGAAATAAAAGAGACTAAACACAGGCGAATTTTTGCTACTTGGTAGTATAATAATATTTCAAATAAAACTTTAATTTCTAGTTTTTATGACATAACATTGCGTACTCAGAACTACTAACACCTATGTGTGATAAAATGTACCAACATTCCCTATAACACTAGTGAAAAGCATTTCACATAGTAAAGATGTTTCAAGTGCTCTGTGGACAAATCAGTCTTTTATTTAAAAGATTAGAGTCACAAATTCTTAATAAATATTATCTGATATTGTGATGCTGAAGGGATATCACAGTCATATAGCAGGGCCAACTTTTGGTAATCTTATCTCTTTTATTTGTTTCATTTTTGCTTGATGTAGGTCCACATAGGCTGTGAATCAAAATAAAATAGAGAACGATTCCTAGGAAGTAACTATAAATTAGTAGAAGAAACCTTAAGAAAGGGGAAGTAGTGCTAGACGACAAAAACTAACAGGGATTCACTTAAAGAACACCCACATACAGTAAATACAGGGTTTACTAATTATACAGTAAAGCAGTGATTGTAAAAGTCTTTCTAAAGATCTAAGAAGGTAAGCTGGGAGAAATGCAGAGAAAAGGGCACATACTCTGATTGTTTTCCAACAAACATTAAAAAAAATCACTAAGTATCTTGGGGTGCCAGTGAACTAACTGGGTTATGTGTGAATGGAGAAAAATTTAAAAAATATTATGAATATATTTTACAAAATAGGTAATATTTTATAATAGCTTAAAAGTTGTGGTTGTACTTTCACTGATGAGTCTGTCTCTAGATGGCAGTCTCTACTTTGTAACACTGCTAGTTAAAAATATGAACAAATTCTTTCCTTGGTAAGTATGAAGATGGTTGTGCATCATATTGGTAAACTAACATCTGTTTTTTAGGTTTATTGAGAAATGAGCTCTGTAAGTGGCTTCTTCCACCCATCCCAAAGGTGTAGACTAAAACATGTCTGTCTCAAAGTACCTGCCAAAGTCCCTTCTCTGGAAATGGGCTGGGCCTCCTGACTGTGACAGGAAGCAGAGAACAACAAAACAGAATAAGAGTAAAAATACTGCCATTTCTTTCTCTCATGCCATAAGAAGTACTTCAGTGACTAAGGAAAGCTGAAGTTCAGCCATGGAAATCTGAGTTATAAATAGAACTGTGTTAGGAACTTCAGGGGACTATCTGAACCTTCAAGAGTGGTTCCTGTTGGATGTTATCTCCATCTGTTAGCATTTGTTTGCCTTGGAAGTATCACTCAGTGATAATTCTGCTATACCCAGGAATCTACTGAGGACTCCAGCTGACTGCCTTAAAGGCACTTCCCCAATTTCAGGGTCAGTGCTCACCCATATGATGTTCTAGCTCTCCCTCCTTTCCTGTTCATCTCCTAATAAACCTGCTCAGTCAACAAAAATGATGGCCAAATTCTGGACCATACAAAGCAGAGATAGATTAACCAAATGCACAGAAAGAAAAAAAAAATCACGTTTTGGCAAGTAATGTGTGATTATCAGTGATCTAGTCTTTCAGGACTGTACAAGGGGCATAGAATAGACAACTCATTAAATGTTAGTTTAGCAAATTTTAAAATTTGGTTGACTGATGATAGGTAATCCAGGTCTGAAAGCAAGCACTATCCTACTGTTAGTAAAATATATCAAATATTTTCCTCAAATCTTAAAACAATTGTTAACCCTATCTTCAGTGCTCAATCTCTTTACATAAAAGACAAAGAAATGATAATAAAAAGTAAATTTAATTTTAAAATGTCAGGAAACTCCCTGTTCTCTGTAAATTGGTTTAAAACTTAGTTTAATGCTCCAACACATGAACTAGTAGCTAAGATTATATGATAGTGCTGAAAGTAATTCAATAATATAATGTTTGAAGAAAATGTTCCAGAATGTAAGTTCAAACACAAACATGGGAAAGAAGACAAAATATTCTGCTAGATATCTTCTAAGAACAGAGCAGTAGAAGAGTGTGCCTAATCATGTGCTCAGTGTCTGGCATAGCCAAAAGGAAAAAGTGACCCACAACCCCATACACAGACCCCCCAGGCCCAGTCCAACAATAGGTTAGAAGAAAACATTCTCGACTTTGCCAGGTACCATATCTGGTAACAATGACTCCAGGTGAGAATTCCCTGAGCCAGCTGGTCACATACCAAGACCTCTCACATCCAACAAATAACCCTAATAGCATCTTATCCACCTTCACTTGAGGACAGCATGACATCCTACTTGCTGTATCCATGAAGCTCTGCCTTTGTATTTTGGCCCAAGAACCACCTATGAAACCTGGACAAAGAACCTAGGCAGTTTTCCAAAGAATTCTGGGCATTAACAGAATAATATTCTAAAGAAGGTTTGCTCCTGGAATAAAAAAATCAAAAATTTCCCTAGCTGAACTGGAAACACTTCGGAAACTCCCAATATTAAGAGTTGCCCTGTAAACCATATCCAGAGTACCATGTACCTGATTCACAATCTGGCAAAATATGGTAATTTTTGTCATAATTTTGTTAGTAGTAACTAACACCCACTTAACAAAGGTAAGACCAGATAGATATAGCCAAACCAATGAACACCACCAATAGTCTAATTCCAGATGCCTAGATTCCACTCCAAGAACAAATGCAAATACAAGCAAGCAAGCAAGCAGAAGTGTGTGCACACACAGACACACACAGACACACACACACAAACACACACACACACACACACACACAAACCTGAAACAATGTCTCCTCCAGAAATTTAAACCCCCTGAGAAAAGCAACTTAGGTAACACATGTAACAATGATTTGAAACCACACATTAATAACCACTATACGATTTTCTGTTTTAGCCTATTATAATTTGTTTGGTTTTATCTTTACTGCTGGTAGTAGGATTATTATTTTGCATGTTTGTAGTCTAAGAAGAAAGAGAATTTGGATTTGGGTGGATGGGAAATTGGGGAGGAACTTTAGAAGCGAAAAACTGTAATCACATTATACTGCATTTTGCAAAAGTCTTTGAACTTAAAAAGACAATGATTTTGAAACACCAATTGTAAAAATGTTCAAGGAACTCAAAAAGAATATAAATAAATGCCAAAATAAAAACCACAAAAACAAACTAGCTTAACAAAATGGAAAAATGATAATGCGAAAATAGAATTTAATAAAGAGAATCTCCAAAGAAAGGGAAGTTTACATAAAACACAAAACAAAAACTCACGAAATCAAGTAAAAAGGCCAAAGGAGAATTTCACCTATATACTGTATCTAGTGGAAGAGAGTGATTATTAGGTCTTAAAGACAAGTTAGAAGAGCAAGATCACATACTTCAAAAGAAAATGTTAAATATAAGAAAACTCATGAAAGAACTCTGGGACACTATAAAAGACAAACATATAAACCATAGGTGTAGAAGAGAGGAAATATTTTCAATCAAATCACCAACAAGAACTCCCCAAATCTAAGGAAGAAGATGCCTATTGGGGTACAAGAGGCATACACAGAATACCAAACAGATGGGACCAGAAAAGAAGCTCCCTACTTCAAATAATATGCATTAGTATCTTTTGAAATATCCCTAATAATTCTTATTTCAATAAAATACTAAATGTATGGAGACAAAGAAATAAAATTAAAAGCTATAGTAGCCAAAAGAAGAGCAATGAATAGTGCTAATCAGTTTGCAATCTCCTTTTAATGACTATGGGGCCTCAATGGATCTACTCACTTCAGTTGCATCTTTGTAGAAATATCCTTACAAGAATATCCAGAGGTATGTTTCCATGATGGTTCCAAATTAAATAAAGCTGACAAGATTAACTAACCATCACACTCATTTTGTCAGAAAATAGACAAAAATGAAGATAAATATTGAGTGCAAATATGATAAAAAAATTCATAGAGTAATTTTGAGTTTTTTCTTCAAGATTTTGGAAGAGATGTAGAAACTGTTGCTATTTAGACAGGTAACACTGATCAGTAAAACAAGAGTAAGTACCCTTAAAACACATACCAACCATCTACTCTGCTAAAAATGATCAAAACACAATTCTAGTGGCGGGTTAAATTACATTGCTGAACTGATATATAACTGTGTACCTCGACATCCTGAACACTGGATAAAAAAGTTGATTAAATCCAGAAGTGCGATGTCTCTGTCTTGTTTATATGATTCAATCCAGTCATCCACCACGGACTGTAGAAAAAAAATACAAAAATAATTTTAAAAATCTGACAATACACTAAACAGACTTTTTAAAGTTTGTGTGTATGTGAAATTAATTAAGACAATCACTTACCTGAAGCTAGTGTTCTGTTGTCAAATAAAAGCAGACTTCTCTATTTATAAGGCTAGTAAGAGGTTCATTACTAGAGCTCAAAGATTTACAATAAGCCGAGATAAAACATTGACATTAAAAATCCCATCAATGTTATTATTAAAGAAATATAATTTTTAAACTTATATGATATATATTAAAATTAACTTATACATAGATAAGAAATTTCTAAGTTCAGGAAACTTAATGAATTAGTAGTGTACACAAAGAATGCATACTAAGTATAACAAACTTTCAATAATGTAATGATTGCTCAGTAGTAGTAAATGAAATCACTGAATTAAAGAAAAATTGCTAAGTGACTAGTTCTCAAAAAGTATATAGAATAAAATCACTGACACTAATATTCCCCAAAGTTTTTCTTAGAAATGGAGCTTATATGTGAGTTGCACTTTAAAAAAGACAAGAAGTAAATTTCAACTAAGCCATTTTATCTGTACTAAATGCATTTATTAGTAAACCCTAGTAAAAAGCAGTGGAAGGTATTAAAAACACCGAAATCTAACTTTCTTCAGTGGTGTGCCTACTCATAAACTGACCATGATCTCCCCATTCAATTAATCTCTGGCTTACCAAACAATGAAGAAACTGAATGGAAAAATAGGAAAGGAAAACACTAGGATAGTGATTAGCTGGGAAGATAAGAGGGTCAGAAGCTGAGGGTAAAGGAAGCAAGCCCAGTGGTGGTGGCACATGCCTAAGTGCAGCACTTGGAAAGCAGAAGCAAGTGGATCTTTGTAAGTTTTAGGTCATCCTGGTCTACAGGGGGACAGCCTGGGCTACACAGAGAAACCCGTCTTGAAAATTTAAAAAAAAAAAAAAAAGTGTCAAAACAATATTCATCACTGTAGGTAAATAAAATAAAAATTTAATTAGAAGAGAAACAAGTATACTAATGTAATCCAGCAGATTGGTAACAATGACAAGATAGCTAGCTAAATATTCATGTACAAAGTAACTTCATAAAATTAGCATTAGAAAACTAATGGATAATAAGACAGCAAGAAAATATATATGCAAAATGTCTAGAGAAAAATGAACTTTATATATCACACAGGATACAGAAAATAAGTTGTGGTGGGATTTATGTGTCAGCTGAACCTCCGCCTTCAATAAGTTTTAAAATAAGTATCATGTCCTGAATTTCTTTTAAAGGTTCAGTATTAGATTAAGAGTATATATTTATTTAATATTTTTAAAAACTTACATCTTAATTGCTACTCTAATTAAAATTGCTTGGGATTTTTGTTGAGCAAAAGTGGTTGTATAGCTTTAGAGGAAATGTATAAAAAAAGATTTCTGCAGCAAATTTATTTCTATGAATGACATGAGTAAGTTAAGTTACATATTGAAGAAATTTTACAAATGCAGTTGTATCATCATCACAATCAGATAAAGACATAAAATATTTCTAGAATTAAAACAACTTCTAAACTTCCCTTCCATATGTAACCCTTTTCAGCCTCAAAGTAAACTGTTAGTTATCTTTAAAACCAAAAATTTGTTTGAGATAAATAATTTTTAAAATTCAAATGAAGTTTGCATCATCCCTTCAACAAAAACTTTATCAGATTCATCCATATTGTTATTGATATTATTGGTGTGGGGGTGGGTGCGTGTGTACAAGTGCATGTGTTTTCTATTTCTTTTAAGATCGGTTCTGATTCACTATGCAGGTCTGGTTAGCATGGAATTTGCTGTTCAGAACACGTTGATCTTGAAGACCTTTGCCTCCTTAGTGAAGTAATTCAAGTTAAGTATTACCAATTTCTCCTTGAATTATTTATTGTTTGTTTTTCAAAGTTGGTGATTTCTTTCATTACAAGAACAAATCAATTTGTTCCCTAAACTTGATACACTAATGGTGTTTCCAATTTACAAGTATTACAAATCAAACTGTTAGGAACATAACCACATACACCTTTTGGTGTTTGGTATTTTTTATTTTAAATGCAACTAGTAGACTTGTTAATACACAAAATAAACACAAGATCCCTAGTTTCTTCTTTATTGCTGTGATAGAACCGTGAACTAAGAGAAAAAGGGGTCATTTGCACACAGTATTGTTTGAGTACATCATTACAGGAAATAAAAAAAAAGGCAGGAGAATCTTTTCTGATTTACTCACATTATATTCACTATCAAATACAGAGAGCAATGGATTAACACATGTACACTACTGCTCAACTTTTCCTCCCCTCCTGACTCCATCAAGGGCCCAGCCCATGAAACAGTACAGCCAGCATTCAGGATGCATCTTCAGAACTCAATATAATTATGGAAATTCCTTACAAGAATGTTCACGACGGACAGATCCAAGCAATTCCACATTCAAATTCCTTTCCAAAATAATCCTAGAATATGTCTAGAGGAAAATTAAAAGCAATCATGGCACAAGTATTACCAGATTATGGAAACTCAAACCAAAATATGTAAATAAAATATTGCTGTTGGATAAAACTCCTGTGAACTAAAAAGATTTGTCACTCAAACTAGCTTAATAAACACTGATGGGCCAGTAGCCAGGCAGGATGTATAGGAGGTGTAACCAGTCTAGAAGAATCTGAGAAGAGGAAAGGCAGTCAGGAGACACCAGCCAGCCACTCAAGGAGCAACATGACAACAAACCTGTAATGCCATGACCCCATGGCAATATACAGATTAATAAATATGGGTTGTAAGAGCTAGTTAATAATAAGCTTAATGGTTTATATAATCCTCTGAGTAGTATTTTTTTTTTCCCTCTTCCCTTCTCTTCAACTGGGCTGGGAGCTTGACCCAATGCTTAGCTACAAATCTCTGTACCTGGTTCCAATAGTTGCTGGATGAAGGTTCTATAATACCAATTAGGGAGGTCATTCATTTGATTATGGAGGAAGGACAGTTTAGGCATCCTCTCCACTATTGCTTGGAGTCTTTGTGGGTTCTTGGGTATTTTTCTAGGATCAGCTTTCTCTATAACTCCACAATGTCTACTTCTATCAAAATATCTATTTAGTTGTTCTCCCTCTCTGTCGATCCCCCATCTTAACCATCTCATTCTCTCTCATGTTCTCTTCCCACCCCCACGGTCCCAATTTACCCAAGAGATCTTAAATAGTTCCCCAGGGGGGATCCATGGATGTCTCTCTTAGGTTCATCTTTATTACCTGGCTGCTCAGGGTTTGTATATAGTAGCCTGATTATTTCTGGTTTTACATTTAGAATCGACTTATAAGTGAGTACAAACCATATTAATCTTTCTGATTCTATGTTACCTCACCGAGTGATTATTTTAAAAGCAGCTGCAGGACCATGTGGTGATATATTATATATTTAATGAAAATAATCTGGAAAGGGCCAGAGCCACCCTCAGAACCAAGCCATAAAGGCCAGGGAGTGGTGATCCATGCCTTTAATCCCATCACTTGGGAGGCAGAGATCCTTTGCATCTCTGTGAGTTCAAGGCCAAACAGCCAGGCCATGACTACACACACTTTTAATCCTAGTGTTAGGAAAGTGGATCCAAGAATTGAAATAGTGGGAAGAAGGGAAAAGAAAGGTAGGAGAAGGCAGAAGTTCTTCCCTTCACTTGTGCACTGAGTCAGTCTGAGGACTAGTGGAAATATTTCTTTTGGCCTGAGGAGTTAATCATTTTTTGTTCCCTGCCTCTGTGATATTTGAGCTTTTCCCCAATATCTGGCTCTGGGTTTTATTATAATACCAAATAGACTGGTGCCCAATGTGGAGCACGAATTTACTAAAAAGCTGCTTGTTGGCCAGAGCTACAAATGACCAGAGTTACCACATAGCTGGCTAGGTTTTCCATTTGAAGTTGGCCTCCAGCCAGTTCTGCCTTTTAGGAAGTTCTCACCACAGGTGTGTTTCAGACAGGGCCCTCTCTCTCTCCTGTTGGGTTGGGATTTTTTTTCTAGACCCCATCCTTGGATTGCTACCACACTAAGTAGCTGCCCCACTTCACAGTCACCTGAATTGTCATTGACAGCAAATTTAGTGGATAATTGGAATTTCTTAAAAGGAAGAGTTAGTTTAAGTCAGAGAGAAAGATTTTTGCCCCACATTAAAAAACAGAAAACATTAACATGAAAAAAAATTGTTGTTTTTTTTTAAATATTACTCTAGATGGTTTGAAAGTAGAAGCACTAAAAAAGAGAACGATTAATGTAGATGAAGTATTGTAATGTCTACTATAAATATTATTTATTTGATTATTTTTATTGTTAAAAAGTCAGTTAATATAAATGCCCAGATGAAAAGTCTTAGAAAAGCTTGTTAAAACAGATCACAGAGATATTTAGACAAAAACCTAAAAATTTAAAAGAGAACTAATCTCAACATTGCCTTAGAAGGTTACAGAGAAACAGCCTAAGGCTTTAAAACAGCCAACCTAATTATATTCAGCAACCTTACATAAATTGCCAAATGATAGAAACTGCGTAAAAGCTGAATGAGCTCCTGTGCAAATATTAGATTTAAGAAAATTCAAGATAGGATAGTCACATATAGCATGGAATCACCATTTGTAAAAGCAAATGCTATGTTGCAGATCATCTTGTAATAGAATTATCCCTAAAGATTGGGCAGTTATGGTTACAACACTGTTAGTGGCTGGGCCTCAATTACATCTACAGAACTGAGGGAAGGATGAAGCTAAGGCGAAAGAACAACACATAGAGCTACAAGTATAGAAATCTCCCAAGACCAACTTCTTAGGCAGGGAGATTATGCTAATGTAGAAAGGCAATCTTTATATGATGACCACATCCTGAATTTATGCCAAAAGGCAGCCTTGAATGCTTGAAATATAACTGAAGAAGTAGGAAGAAAAACTGAATCCTTTGCAAAAGTGATCCAAGGACCAAAAGGAAACTTTAGAGACTTCTTACAAAGATTGACTTCAGTGGTAAATTAAATGGTACCAGATTCAGAAGCCAGGCAAATAAGAATCAAATCTCTGGCTTTTGAAAATGCTAACTCACAATGCTAAAGGATATTTAGGCCACTAAAGGAGAAATCAGCATCCTTGGAGGATTAGATCCAGATTACAATTACTATGGAATCTTATAGTTATGATAATAAGTGGCTAGGAGGGGTAATTTCTAGAGGTTTAAAGATAAATCAAAATGTCAAACATTACAACTACGGAAAACAAGGCCAACAAAGAAAGGACTTTAATAAGGCGTTCCCAGAAAAGATGTTTCTGCTAAGAACAACCCCAAGAGAACGCTCCTCCCTTCTGGAGTATTAACAAGGTGTGGGAAAGGCAGGATTGGACCAATGAGTGCAGATCAACAAAGGTAACTATTTGTCTTTGGAAAATGCCCTGAGGGCTCTTTCACAATCCCTTCTCCCATCTATTTGGTTCAGTCCTATCCTCTCATCATAGAAGAAACGCCTTCCCAAAGCAGTTAAAGACGCTAAAGTCTATTCAAAAAAAAAAAAAGTTACTCTGAATGATAGAAAAGCTATAGAAGAGAGAACAAAAAAATCAGGAGAAACAATAAATCAAAATTGATAAAGATTAGAAAGAGAATCTCCCCAAAGTTAGGATTGGGGAAGGCTTTCACTTTTGTTTCCAGAGGTGAAAAAAGGCCATCGTTACCATAAAAATTAATAAAAATTTGGTTTGAAGAGAAGAACTTCTTGATAAAGAGAAATGATGGCTTATCCATTGATACAATTCTTTAAGTTGTAAGAAAAACTCATCAACCAATGCTCCAGGCAAGGTTTTATTTTTGTCTTTACAGAAAAATAAAAATATCCATCTTTAGGAAATCAAAAGACCTTGAATATCTAGACAACTAAAGCAGATGGGAAAGCTATCCAGACAAATTTATAAGAAAAGAAAAAAAAACAAAAAAACAAAAAACCCAGACTTATTGGTACCAATATACTCTACAGCATAAAATCTCACAGCCTCTTTACTTCTAAGAAAAGATGAAGTACTAGCTGAACTAAAAATCAAAGGTGGCTTTGAAGTTGGAGTATGGCTCTCTCCCCTTAAACACAGTATGTTTGCTAAAGGAAAATGAGAAATTTCTGCATCATATTAGAAGAGAACCTCATACGGGACAGACTAACAACCAAATTAAGAGACTATTTTATTGCTAATGATCTTATGATATACCAATTCTGTATCAAAATTTCTAAGAAGAATATATATGACTTTAAACATTTGTCATGATATTAATGGTCATATAAAGTACTAATTAATTCTAGAAAAAGGTTTTATTTAGCTTCCTGTACACTGTTTTGGGTTTGAGGCTCTCATCAGTTTTCTACAGTGAACCATGATGATGCTTAACTGGGACAAAAGGAAGACGGGGCCCCATAACGATGATTTCACATGGACTGCGACAAAGCTATTAGGCTGACAAACACCAAGCAGAAATCTTCTAGAGACTACAAACTTCTCAGGAAAATTTCAAAATGGCCAGCCGAGATGAATCAGCTTTACAGACTACTCTGGCAATGACTTGAGAAAAGCTGTACACTTTCCCACTATGTAGAGACTGGACAACAAATGATACAGCTACCTATCCAGAGTTTGACAATTAACCAAAAAGTTTTCTTCTCAAGATCTCCTAAAGATTCAATTTACCCCCAGACAGCCGTAATAAAATTTTAAAATATGATGTCTACATTCCCAAAAGGTGAGGCAGGTAGTTTTTGGTCTTTCAATGGTTATAGATAATTGTCATTATTTAGGATGATTGGTTACAGATGTTTATTGGTAAGGGTTAGGACAAAGCTAAACAAGGAAACTTAGATTCAGGGTTATTGTTTGGGGAAAAAAAAGAAAAAAGGGATAGATACTATAAAATAAAAGGGGAGATTATTGAATCTACTATTAAAAAGCAACTATTAGTTTTAAATAATTTACATTGTATTGGGTTTTGTGTATTGTATATAAATTGTGTAAATTTATACAAAGTATAATTAAGATTAATTTTGACACTGTACATACATTTCTATTCTCATTTAGGGTTTTGTAGGTCTATAGTTCATGTAATGTAATACAAATTGCTCATCCTTGAAAATTTTTATTACAAACTAATTAAGATTTAGAGAAATGCAAATTAGTAGTTGGCCTTTACAATCAAACTTATGTATGTTTTTAAGGTCAAACAGAGATATATTTTAGACAGACAGGTCATAAAACATTCCAGAGACCTACATAATACGGCATTTAAGAGATTTTAAAAATAAAATTGTTTTTACTTTATGACCATGAGACATGTCTGTTTCTGGCATTAATCTACTTCAGAGAAGGTGGTGTACCTTGAAGAAACCCCATATGCACTTTACTTTCTTTGTGGAAAAAGTTAGCCACTGGACAAAAAAAGTGTTCTTGTTTGCCTGCTGACCGTGTGATGTTTGAAATGGACAAGAGGACTCAAGAAAGAATTCCTGCTTCACAGAGTAGTCTGTCAGAAACGCTAGGCCTGTAGATGGATGCTCCAAAGCTGCAGAGGAACCTTGGGTGACTGTCCAGGCAGCCAGCTGTTCCTGTCACTTTTCACATTTTTTGGAAGTCGCTTGTTTGCATTTCCTGTTTATTTAGTTAATATTATTTCTGTTTCAGTCTCTGAGGGAGTTTAAAACGAGAATTATATTTACAGTTTTTCTAGTTATAGATTCTCACTAAGAGGTAAAACGTATGTAAGACTGAGAGACATCAAAAGATAGTTTTCAGTTGGAAATACAAGTCAGATTAAAAGTGAATTAGGTACAGTAATTTGGACTCACCAAAATAGAATAAATAATGGAATTTTTAAAAAAATTGTTAATTGTTAACAGACTGAACACTATCGATGTAATTGTTTGTATATATCATATATAGTTATTGTATTTATTGTATATAGATTTCTTGAATTAGTAATAACCTTTCAATTTTTGACACAAAAGGGCATATGTGGTAATATATTGTATATTTAATAAAAATAGTCTAAAATATCCGAGAACAGAGCCTCCCACAGAGCCAAGCCATAAAGGTCAGGGAGTTAATTGACATCTTTAATCCTATCACTCTAGAGGTAAAGATTTTCTGGATCTCTGTAAATTTAAGGATAAACAGAGTCAAGAGGTGGTGGCACCCACCTTTAATCCTAGCACTAGGAAAGTTGATCTAGAATTTGAAGTAGCTGGGAAGGGAAAGAAAGTTGAGGAGGAGAAGGCAGAAGACAATCTGAGATAGTACCTGTTTGGCCTGAGGAGTCGGCTGGGTAAGAACTGACTTTTAATTGTCTGTTTGTTCCCTGTCTCTTTGAAATTTTAGCTTTTCCCAATATCTGGCTCCAGGTTTTATTACAATACCAAACAGAATTCTTGCAACTGGACTGGGCAGGATAAAAAAAAAAAAACCAAAAACAAACAAACAAAAAAAACCAAAAACAATAACAAAAACAAAAACAAAAAACCAACAAAACAACAACAACAACAAAAAACCCAACTTATGACTACAAAATATAGTTAAGTTTTATTCTACCAATAATAGACAAGATCCAGTAATGTCTGTTTTCTAGAGACCTCATGTAAATCTGAATACTGGGTATTTTCAATCCTTTTGATTTAAACTATATGGGAAGTAATGTTTTTCCTTTCAGAACTCCCTATTAGTAGAACATGCTTAAAAATAAAGAGATTTCTCTGACGTAAAACTGTCCTCCTGCAGCATCACCTTCATGTCTCAAACTTTTGTTTTAAAAGTTAGCAAAACTTGGACTATGGTAATAAGAGGATGAAAAACTGCTGATGATTCAGCTCTGCTAGATAAGGACAGCATGTGAACTAAAGGTGGTAACTAGAAATAAGAAGAGCCTTAGAAATGTGGCTTTTAAAATACATAGTCCAAGTCCCCAATCCTCAAAAAGCTTTGTGGCTCCAGGTGGTGGTGGTGTACACATTTAATCCCAGCAAAGGCAGGTAAATATGAGTTCAAGACCAGCCTGGTCTACAGAGCAAGATCCAGGACTGCCAGGGCTACACAGAGAAACCTTGTCCTCAAAAACAAAAACAAACAAACAAACAAACAAATAGAAAACCTTACGGCATAATTAATAGAATGGAGTATAGAGGTCATTTCTATGATGGCCTAGCATTGTGAACAAACACTGTACATGGTTATATTACTTTTTAATACTCAAAGTGGTCCCATCAATTTATGTTATTACAAGTTACATATAAAGTCCCAAAGCATTGTGGGGAATAAAGGAGACTGTAGCACTGAAACTTGTAGCACAAGTATGAAAACTTACTAGAAACTTACTGAATACAGAATACATCAGAAATAACAGACGAATAATCAAAAAGTACCAAACAGAAAAATTAAGCTATGATGGAGATAATTCAATCTTAGAAAGGAAAAGCTAATATTATAAATAAAATATGCTGAAAGACTATGCTAACTTATCCAGAAACAAATACAATTGTACTATAGAAAGGCTCAGAGAAAAGTGTGGAGTGACAGGATTGTAAGTAACTAAAGCCCAGACAGCAAAAGCTCTGTCTTGAATTTGAAGCATAACCAAGGGTCAACATTACTGAATGAATAATGAATATAAAGAGAAAAACAGGGGTAGGAAGACAGAAAAGAGGAAAGAAAGGAAGGCATGTATCTACACAAGACACCTCACAACCAAATTGTTCAAAGGATATAAGAAGGAGGAAAGTCTTATAGAGCCAGAAAGTATATATGAGGAAGCAATTCAAAGAAATCATGACATATCTCACATTAAATACAATGTAAGCTCATGAATAATGAATAAAATATTTTTGAAAAAAATCTACACAGGATTATTTTAACCTAAACCATATAAAATACATCTGTCAAATAAAGAAAATTTTTTCAGACTTCCTGGACATGATGGTGTATCCCTGTGTCAAAAGCATGAATCGAGAGAATATGAGTTTGAAACCAACCTGGTTCTCAATTGAGATATCTTGTCAGGAAGGGCAGATCAGGCTAAACATCTAAATGAAAAAATAAAGGATGGGCGTGTGCGTGTGTGTGTAAAACCCTTTGGATCAAAGACTTCAAGAAATAAGCTGCCTAGATTGTTTTAACTTTATTTGTGCAAATTTACGTGGGAAGATAAATGAGGTCAAAAACTATATTATGAATGTTATATAAATCTCACAAAATGTTATCTTCTAGAAATGAGAGAGAAGCAATACCCAAGGCACCACATCAACAAGGCTTCCTAACAAGACGTCAAAAAATATACCACCAATAGCCATGCTAATATAGAAGGGAGAAATCTTATTTCATGTCTAGAACATAGACAATACAGAAACACTGAGAGTGAGAACAATAGTTTTCCTCAGCGAAAAGTGTCAAACTAATGTTGTCTAAAACAAAGTGGTCAGCCATGACATAATACACACAAACATAACATTACATGGCCTAGGCAGGGTAAGATGTATTTATATATTTAGGAATATATATACACATGGATATGCAACAACAATTAAAGAAACAAAGTCTTTTTGAATTTGTGAAAACGAGTGCATGGGAAATGTTAAAGGGATGAAAAGCGGAAAGCAAAATAATTACAATTTAAATTCTTTTAAAATTCTCCTCTTAAAAAAACAGCAACAACAACAGACCTCCCTATGAGGTTTGACAAATTGGGGGGATGCTTTCTCTGAATCTACTTTATTCATCTTACTCACAGGCTATAAATTATACATATGTTTTCATGTTTCAAAAAAGTACAGAATATTTTAAAGAATTTCCAATGGCAGCAGCCTGATCTCTCATTATTTGAATGGAATAAATTATATAATTCAAAGAAAAAGACACTATTTAGAGATATGATTGAAAATCATTCATATATTAAAAAAAAGTTATATATAGCTATATGTACAATGCATGTGAGAAGTGTTGCCGTTGACATGGGAGAGATTTCTTTTGAAAGATTATTCTAGGATTAGACAAATAGATATTTAAGATATACAGCATAAAACTATAGTTTTTACAATATAAGATATTTCATCATAGAAACCTGCTTTCCATAGCCACATTTTCTAGAACAATACAATATTTTGAGGCAATAGCAAAATAGTTGAATGAATACAGATAAAGTTCCTTCACTTGGTGAGAGGAATTTATAAATGAATGGAGCTTTTATACCATTTAGCACTTCTAATTGAATTAACCTTGATATAATATTTATAGTAAGCAACTGGGATCCTCACTATGGTATGAAAGAAAATGAGGAATGGAAAAACGGCAGTCTAGAAATAGTATTTTAGCAGTAGCTAAGCCACTGGGTTTCCCCTCCAAATAATCCACCAAAGCCCACTTCCATATACCAGCATTCAGCCCAACACCAACATTCAGAGTTCTGCTGCTTTTTCAATACAAACAAGAGACATGAAGGATATCATCAACACGATGAACTCTATATACAAAGAAACAATTATTATTAGCCTTGTTAGATAAGCCACTTACTCTCTGGAGGACAACGACATTAAGAGAAATTCTTGCCAACTTTCTGCTCCCTTATACTGTATATTGCACCAACACACACACACCACCACCACCAACAACAACAACCAAATAACCAAAAACAAGAGAAAAAGAAAAACACTTTGTCTTTTATGAGGGTCATGACAGCATCTAAACTGATTCAATCACTGGTGAGGCTGAGTGAGGTAAGAGAATTACATTTCAAGGGCAACCTGGGCTATAAAAGAAGTTCAAGGATAGCTTGAGCTATTCAGTTACTCTCATTTTAAAATTTCTCAACTTTTGTAGAAGTATGCAAACTTTAGTATAATAGTTCCATTCTTTCTCTTTGAGCCCAACAGCTGATATGATTACTAATACTTTATGATCATCAAAAAACAGACTAGCATTTACACAATGAAACAACTACACAGTACACAAAAAAGGCATTTGAATGAGTAAATATAGGCTGTAATAAAAGCATAAAAACAAAAGATATGCTGTGCAAAACTTACCACAAGAAATTTGACATGGCTAGATTAATATCTCACAAGACAGAAAAGAAGGCAAAGAGTATTATCAAGCAGAATTTCTAAAGGAAGAACATATTCATTGGAGAACTGTGGCAATTTGTATATGCCAAATGACAAAGAGCGTCAAATACATGAAACTGAGTTGAACTGCTGCAAGAAATAAAGTCACACTGACTTTTTTTTATGTATCTCTTAGAAATTCATAAAAGCAAAAACCACAAAAAGTATTAATAAAAGGAAGATATAAATAATGCTACCAGTAAATATGTCCTGGTTTATAAGCATGAAACATAAAACTGATTATATAAAACTGAATAAAAAAGAACACCATAACGCAGATGCCTATATGAGTAGCCTCTATTTCTAAGGTAGAAAAAGTATCCAGTACATTCTGATTACCCATTTCTGAGTTTATTTATTTAAATAGGATTATAGACACATAATTATTCTGGGGAGGAAACTACAAGGTCACTGAATTTTCTTTTCCATCAGTAGAAAAGAAAACTCATAAAAATTATTTCATAGAAAAATTTTCTATATCACTTTTGGAAATGGTACACATTTATTTCAGCTAATACCTAGCAAAAATGTGTTAAGCAGTTATATTTGGATCCAAGAGAAGAAATGTTTCTCAGCCAGTAGCATCCCTGGCTTTTATATGAAGTAAAATAAAGAATGAAATACTAGTACAGAGATTCTTCTCTTCACTAAAATAAACCCTTCTGGCCACTGATATTACAAGCACTCTTCCTATCAATGAAAATAGCTAAGTACTGTGGGTATTAGAATTTACACTATTTAAAGGACTATACAAAAGGTTTTCACTAAATTGTAATTTATTCGGGTGATAGAATAAAATGTAGTTAGGACTATTAGCACTATGAATAAAAATAGATTTTTCAAAGTAAGTACAATGGATGTAATTCTATTTTTAAAAGAAATTTACATGCAGAAACATATACAAGAAGACCAAATCATGTTCTCAAATCATGCCAAGTACTTTTAATATAAGACTTAAAAACATAAAGGTTATAAAGAGACACCTGAAATACTTACTACAGGTGACAAAAATGACATTTTTCTATAATCATCTACTATACTAGAGAACAGAATAAAAATCAGTATTATGTTTTATTTTTCCCCTAAGGAATTTGAGATGATTAGGAAGAAAAATGAAAAATCTGAGCGAGAAATCAGAAACAACGCTATTAGGAGAATATATATGGGAAACAATCTGATTGGCAGTTAAATGATAAATCTTGACTTTGAGGTTCCTATTAGCATAATGATCAATCCAGTCCTCCCATCTATGCAGTATATACTGAGACCTTAACTCTATCATTTTTTCTATAAACTATTTCATAGGGCTAGGTAGAAATGAGTAGACAGAGTTAATATTCTATAGCAATGCTAAAAGAGTAGATTTATTTGCTTTCAAATAAGATAAGCAGATGACCAAGATAGCACTGGAGCTTGAAAACACAAAACCCTAGTCTAAGCAGCGTGGCATCTCATGCTTCTAATCCTTGCAACTGGGAAATTGAATCAGTAGAAATGCTATTGTGGTGACCTTTGTTTCATATAAAAGTAGGCCTATAGTATGAGCCTTTCAAAGTAGCTTACTCCCAGAATGTATCTGACAGCATGCCACATCTAGAAAATTCAACTTAAGCACAGAAGAGTAAAAATCTATTATGAAGAAAACTCACATCTAGAATTCATTGTCCCTTAACTTATGAATAAGCCTCTCATCCATTAAAATCCAGCAATTAAAATGAGCTATCCAAGGACAATTTCCCATTTTACTTAACTCATTACTTAACAAACTCCAAATCCTTTATTTTTTTTTTTAAAAAAAAAAGGTAGTAAGAGATTTAAACAATATTTGAGCAGAGAGTGGAAATACTTATTTGTTATGCAAATTGATTACTGCTGGTGCATTCACCAGAGATTCTAAAATAGTGCAGTGCAGTAGTTTGTGTAGCTGGAGATAACTATAAGTGCAATGGCTATGATGCTGGTGCTTCCTGGATACTGATGCAGAATAAAATCATTTAAGAGTTAAGAAGTTTCTGAGTTAAGAATTTTTTATTTTATGCATCTTATGAGAAACACATACCTATACTACAACTGTAAGGATTCCGGGTACATAGCAGCCACATGGTAAATCCAACATGGCATGCTGTGTGAGATAAAAATTTCTGGGATGCAGTGGCCAGGTGTTAAACCCAACATGCGCAGAACACGACACATGTGGAGGGCATGCTCCTAGGCATGGCTACATAAATCTGTGCCTACCCACTGACTTTAAAGGAGATACCATGTGAAAGTCTGCCTCTTTTGCTCTTCTGCTTCTCAACTTCTTATCCACTCAGCAACTGCCCTGAATAAACTCTGGTGTGGCATCTGGTAGTGTGTGTCTGATCTCACGTGGGAAACCAACATTTTGGTGCCATGACTTGGGCTTAGGTGCACATAGGCCTGGTCCTGATCTGGGGCTCACTACCAGGTCACCTTCCATCTGCCCCGCCACAGTTTGTTCTAACACCACCTCCATTGGTAAATTTTCCCTTTCAGTAGGCTTAAACACAAACTACTTCTCAGGAAAAGACCGTGGATCATCCGGCTTTCCAGTAGGACCCTAGTCTTACGAAGGACCACCCCTAGCCACGATCTTCACTGTTTATGGCTGTTCATTCTTCTAGCCTTCCTTGCTATTGAAGCCCAGCTTGGATCCTTGAACCTGTTCCCAGACACTGTCCCCAGAGCTCTGTCATAAAACCTACTCTAGATGCTGAAGAGTTCCTGTGGTGGTTAAGCATTGGATTTGTATGCCTGCCCCTGAGAACTAAAGAGTTTTTAGGGGTGGTAAGCACTGGTTCGTTACTTAGTGGTAGATAGTGTTGTCCCCAGGGACCACTTGTTGGCTAGGTGATGACCCAGATTTAGCAGTGGAATCCCTACCCTCTGGGCCTCAATAATGGAGAATGAGTCAACAGAAAATGTCTCTCCATCCTCTTTAGAGGCATTCTTGAGACTCTTCAAGCCGCTTAGCCTTTTTGCCTTACCCAGACACCACCAAAGCTTATCTGTTTTTTGCACAAAGAAATGGCCTAAATATCCCTTAAATCATAACTCAAAATAGCCCCTAACGGATCATTGGACCCTGATATTATACGGTAGCTAACTTTTGCAAGCTCACTGGACTCCAATATTTTATGGTAGCTATCTTTTGCAAGTGTACGAGTAGATGGAAGGAGCTCCCCCATCTTTCCGTATCTTAGCTCTAAACTTTCTCTTTGGGCTTTCTGTTCCTCTGCCATTTGCTTCTAGCCACACAACCAGGTCCTTCTCTGGAACCCGCACCTTTCAAAACTCAGTGCTCACCAGCAACTCCTCTAACACTTTCCAGGAACTCCAAACCTAGTGCTTACACTGACCCCACCAGTCACTCACTCTTGATCTCCTGAAAATCCTGATCCAGTTCTCCCTCTGTGGGAAGTGGCTGGTATAGATGAGAGAGTGAAAGTTTACACACTGTTTCCTCTGTCAGAACTTTCTTAGGTGGCAAAAAATTGGGCTCTAGAGCAAAGGCAAGTTTGGGAACAGGCCAGAACTAATGCTGATGAGGTTCATCAGACACACCCATGGGAGCTCAGGCAAAATTTCCAATATGTAGACCTCCATTAGATTTACAATACACCAAGGCGGGTCTTAGCAAGAGACAAATTTGTTACCTGCTTACTGGCAAGTCTGCATAAAGCTGCTCTGAGGCCTGTCAATTTTGAAAAAAAAAAAAAAAAAAGCAAGATAAACAGAAAAATCCGTCCCACGTTTTAAATGCCCCACAAATGCTCTCTTACAATAAATACATTAACTTAAATCCTGAGAGCGCTAAAGAAAGGCAACTTATCATAACCAATTTTTACCTAGACCTATCCTGATATCAGAGCTAAACTTACATCTCTTGAGAGGGGCACAAGTCTTAGTGCTAGCTTTTAAGGTATTATCACAAGAGAGATGAGAAAACATGTGAGGAAAGATACCTCCTGCTGGCAAAAGCTATCTGACCAGCCCCCCCCCCCCCCCCCCCCACACACACACACACGTGGCAAGAGACCTAGACCACCCGGTGAATGCTTTAAGTGTGGCCAGCTCAGCCGCTGGTCTTGCTCTTGCCTTGCCTTGCCTCACAGAGGCTGTTCAGGCCTTGTCCTGGATGTCATTAAGGGAAACACTGGTCTAAATGACTGTCCACAAGCCCCACATGGCAGGGGGACGTTACACATGCACCATTCCCTGGCTGATCTCCTAGACCTGGCCATGGGCGATTAATGCCGCCAGAGCTGCCCTAACCCAACCACCAACATCATGAAAAGGGAGCCTCGGGGAGTCAGAATGGTATGGGAGGGGGGTCTATCTCCTTCCTCTTGGACACCAGTGCCACAATACTCGGTCGTGCAGAGTTTTAGGGTTCTACCTCTCTGTCTAGCCTCTCCATTGTTGGGTGGGAAGCAAACAATTCCGGCCTCATCAGATGCTGCCACTTAATTGTATTTCCGTAGATATCCCTATCATCCACACATTTTTGGTCATGCCAACCTGCCCTGTACCCCTAATGGGAAGGGATTGTTTTAGCTAAAGTAGGAGCTTTCATTTCTTTTAGTCACCGCATTCGCCTGAATCTAACCTTGCCAGTCAATCCAGACACTCACTTGTTTCTCTTGCTATCTGCTCAGGCTGTTAGCCCCAGATCTCCCATAGTCTCTTCAAGCCTCCCAGGTGAATCCCCAAGTGTGGGAACACCCAAAATCCTTCTGTCGCTAGACACATTTACCTAAAATTCCCCGTCTGAGTTTTCCATTCCAGCATGCTTCTCAGAGCCAAAGTCAGGATGGTTACCAGAAACAAAAGGCTTCTAGGTATTTTGCCTCCCCCTCCCATCCCCCAGAGACTAACCTACTTTAGCCTCTGCTTCTGGAGAATGAAAAAAACCTAGAAGCCATCTTACCACAGGAAAACAGTGGACTGCCACCCCCTGAAGACTAGAGAAAAGGAACCAGGAGCCATTTTTTAGAGCAGATAACAGGTAAAACAGACTGTTCTCCCATCCTGGGGGACCAAAGGAAAGGAACCAGAAGCCATTCTAACTTCAGCAATAGGTAAACAAAAAACATGAGACATTTTAAGCTCTTCCCATCCCCAGACCTGGCAGAGGACCACAAATTTACTCTGCAGCTGGAGTCCCCTAGAGGGAAGAAAGACAAAACAGTGACCTTAAAGTTTATTTAAAGTACCGACAAAGCCTAACTTAAGGTCACATGTGTCCCCACTTCAAACCTTCCTTCTCTCCCCCTTTTTCCTCTTCTCAATCTGACTCCAGACCCCGTAATAGCAGAGACCCTCACTGTATGTGTCACTTCCCAAGGTTCTCACTAACTCAGTTGCTTCCAAGCTCCAGAAAATCAGAATTCATCATTCCACGCCTTAAACTCTGCAGGAAATGAGCCACAAAATCCAGACGACCAACCCCAAGAAGACAAATCTCTCATCTTCGAAAAAGACCCGTAAAACAACTTGACGACCCTGACAGTGTTGCGGTCCAATCCATGTACCCCTTTCCCTCTTACATAAACATGGTTTTCTTTTTATAATAAACAAAATAGTGAAATGTAACCATTTCACCAACAGCAAATACTCAAGTATGCTCCAAAAGAAGGCTGACAAACCTTGGAAGATATACTAATACAGTGAGAAGACATCTATACCTTTGTAAAACTCAGTAGCTATCCTTCTTTGTAAGGCAAGCATATATATAAAAGATGTTTCCAGTTTTCAGTGTAGATAATGGCATTTCAAGCTAACACAGAACAAATAGTAACACTCTACATTCAAAGACAAAGTGAACACATTATGTGTAAATTGTAGCTTGCACATTATGATAACTGGAGACCCTCAGCGGGCAGGTAGTAACCAATACCATTCAGAATAAAATACATGATGATTATTCTACTAATGTAACTATTTGATGTATTCAACAGCTAAAAATCTAGCCTGAGAATTCAGAATTTGATTTGAGAAGACAGAGTCAAGAGTTATGCTTTCTCACAGTTTTTAAATTCAGGCACATTTACAAATACAACTTTGAACAAAGAGAACAAATCCCTTGAAGGACTTCCTCTAAACTACTTTAAGTTCATACAGTTTTCCTCCCTCTAAAGTGTTACATCCATTAGGCATGTCATATGTTATTAAAGGAATTATCTGCACTTTCCTGTAGTTACAGACACTGTCTCTGGGGATTCTTAATCCTGTGTGATCCAATTAGATGCTTGCAGTGGCCAGGTAATAAATAGGCCTTTCTGCTCTCATTGAAGCACATTCAGATTCTAGACCAAAGATGCTCAAACACATATTATCTATAAATACTTTCTAGCATTAGTGCATACCAGGTAATACTGTACAATTTTTCATGTCTCAAGTAAAGCAAGAAACTGTACGATCTACAACTATACAAAGGAGTTTTTGGCATCAATCACAACAACATACTATTGTTTTCTTCTTGTTGTATAAGTTGCAATTTCTTAATTGTGTTTTGGAAAACTGTAGGAGGTAAATTTAATTCTGCTAATTCATAAGAATACAAATTAAATCTTAAGTGACAACAAGTCTTAAATACACAAAGATCAACTTTCCTCTCTATTTCTTTCCTTGAAATCAATTTCCAATTTTTCTAGACTATTTCTAGTTCCATGTTCTCCAGAATTTAATTACTGACTTTAGGTTAAATAACCATGTACTATATTCAAAGATTTTGACTACCAGGAGGCAAGTAAGTCTCTTTGTAGCCCTAGACTAAAGATTAGGGCTATAGCCTAGAGACAATAAAAAATTATTTCAACATATATTTAGTTTGTTTTAGAAGCTTAGAAATAAACTTTTTCCATGAAGAGTTTTGCTTTATTATGATTAGAGATAACGTAGAAAGAGCATATTCAAAACATATTCAATCCAAATTAAATAATTTTTAATAAATATCATTTATACATGGATATGGATCTGTGTGACAATTGTTTTATTTGTTCATGTATTTATTTAATTTGGTTTTTGAGGGAGAATCTAATTTATAATTTCTGTAGCCTAGTCTTTCCTTCAATGCAAAATTTTCATGTCTCTATAATGTTTCTGCTGCTGGGACTAAAAGTATATGCTACTACACCTCATTTCGTATGCTATTTTTACTATAATTCTTTCTGATAATGTATAATGGGCACTTTAGACAGAAGCGCAAATGCTTAGGTTCTTCCTTTAAAATGAGCTAGAACACAATATATATTTCAAACATAATATATTTAAACACCTACAAACAATATGAATGTCCACATGCATATAGTAAAGGTTCTTTTCTTAAAAAATAAATCAGTGGAATAAAAAGCAGTATGTCTATATCTAATCATTTAAAACTGCATACACATATATGGCTATTAGTTACAAACAGTAACAATCACTTCTTCACTTATTTGTTCTACCCAACATCATCTACATACAATGTGATGTAAAATAATTTAGGAAAAATAATTGGCAGTATTATCAAAAGTCACAACTTATTTTAAGGCTTGAAATTAGCAAAGATACAAAATAAACAGCAGCAATATGTTTAGTAAAAGCTGAAATTAGAAAAAAAATGGTAGGTACCTTTCTGATGTAATTGAACAGTGAAACAATTTACTATTTATTTTATTAATAAAAGACAATGAACATGCTACATTCTCTACCACCAACCACATCCCTAGTTCTCAGAAAATTGTTAATTTGAGGTCCTAACTCTTGATTCCAAATCTATGCAACTAAACATACAGCACTTTTAACCTACCACTAATAGGAAGCTTTTGTTTCTTTTGTTTACTGTTTTAAAGTTAAACTGAAACAAAATATTGCTGCATACCTTCTCTGATTACTTTAAAAATAGAAAATGCATATCCTCTTTTTTAGCATGCATTAAAGCAAGGAAGCAAACATGTAGCCAAACACTACATTTCTATGTACACTTTAACATGTTAAGTTCCTACAAATGGAGTGAATGGTAACAGAGCAACTTATTTCCATTGATTGATTGATTGTGAAATAAAGAATCTTATCAATATAATTCACAGTAGTGCCTGCCCACAAATTCAAAGACCAATGCACACATCAATAGTCAAATATATATATTTTATATATACTTATATATGTACACATATGTGTGTATATACTTATATATATACATGTATATATACTTATATATACATATATACACACATACATATATATATATACAGTAAATCCCTCTAAGAGATTCAAAATGAAATACATATAAAACTAAAGGTAAACTAATGACACACTATGTTGGTCTTGAATATAACTGTTTCATAAATTAGTTATCTAAATTATCTAAACCTTTTTCACATTTAAATTGAAAACACAATTTTAAAATTGGCAAAAGAGAAATTAAACAAAGATTTAGCTTATTGCTAATCACTGGTTATCAAGGAAATGAAACTTAAAACAATACTGATTTAATTATCAAATATTTTTTAAAATATAAAACACCAAAACAATGAAACTGAGCATGCTTTTACACATTTTGTTTTGTTCGTTTGTTTTTTCAAGACTGGATTCCTTTGGTTAGCCTTGGTTGTCCTGGAAATAGCTAGCTCTGTAGACCAGGGTGTTCTTGAAAGCACAAATATCCAGCTTTTCTGTCTAGTGAGTGCTGGAATTAAAGGTGTGTGCCCCCCCCCACACTTCTTTATTGTTGGATTATTTATATGGTTTTCTGACATAATCACACTTTGTAGCACAGACTTTCCTCAATATCATGAGCATCTCAATATTATGAGCGTCTTGCCTAGCTACCAGAATGTTGGGTTTCAAATTTGTATTACACTTTCAGCGTATTCAACTAAACACACTTTCTCTAGTTTCTTGTACATTTTATTACGTCCTATACTTTTTTCGAAGACTGGAAGTTTAAATTTTGAAAAGAAATACACTATTAACTTACTTGTTGAAAATACCCATAAAGCAAAAATTATTTCTGTGGCATTTTAAAGTAATAAATGTACAAAGATAGGTATAAATAATTAATATATATTAGTAGTAAAAATAATGTAACAACATGTGAAAGGAATGGTAAACTAATTGGTTTATCTTTCAACTAGAGTTATTAATAAAATCATAATTACCAAACAATTTATTGTTGAATAAATAAAATATAAAAAACAATAAAGAGATTACTAAAAGATCACCCTGGACTAAAGAGATGACTCAATATACTGTACATGTACAAGGACCTGAGGCCCAGAAATAGACAGATAGACAGACAGACAAGAGACACCCTCCCCACATACACATATACACACTCACATATACTCTTCTTTCAAATACTATGAAATCCATGTTAAACATATCAAATCAGGTCCAAAAACTTCATCTGGGCAACAGAATTCTCTGGGGCATCCTACTACTCATTTTATTTAATAAAATTGAAAGAATACCTTGAAAATACACAAAATGTTCTTTATAAACTAAAGTGAAAAGAAACTTATGAAGAACGACCTTTTGGTTCAGACAAACAACAACAACTGTAAAGAGAAATCAGAGGAATAACTAAGTGGTGGAGCATATGCTTAGAATATTTAAGACCATGGATACAAAAACCATTGTGTGTGTGTGTCTGACATTGACACACACAATATACATGAAGTGTCAATACTTGCATTAGCAGTTTCTACATAGATTATTGATTGTCATGCTTTATACAAAAAATAAAAACATTTAAAAATTACCTGCATTGCACTTTTCCCCAGTTTCACCACCTCAAATAATGTGACAGGATCCCCTTCACCATTCTGTTGAGGATGTCCATTAGCTCTTCCACGACCTGCTCCTCTAATTCCAGCTTCGATTCTGCTCTTCTCTCCTGGAGATTTTCGAGGTTTCTTATTTGTAGTCTGAATTTAAAAATTAAAAAAGAAAAAACACTAAATGTAGACTCACTTATGTTTTGTGTAAGCACAGTCTCAAACTGTTTAATCCTATTAAGGCATTTTAAAATACTATAGTTCAAAATAAAACAAAAAATTATTTTGTGATAAAAAATTAAAGTACAAACATCAAAGTTTCACTTCACAGAGATAAAAAATAAAGTTTAAAATCTAAGATATTTAATGTAATGATGTTTGATATGGGAATATCATTCTATTTGTTGTGAAAAAAGGACTGTTTTGGCCATGGCAGACACCGTAGAGGTAGGCAGTGGAATCACAGCATAGGAGCGAGAAAGAGGGTGGAGTCGGAGACATAGCAAAAGAAGAAACATGTAAGGAACACAGGTAAGCCACGGGCCATGTCGCAGACAGATTAATGAAAATGGGTTGATTTAAGATGAAGGAGCTAGGTAGCAATGTGCCTGAGCCAAGGCCAAACAGCATAAAATTAATATAAGCCTCTGAGTCATTTTGTGGGCCTAAGCAGCAGGGGACAGCTAAGGGGTCTGGGACTGCAGGTCTGTGGGTGTGGGCCTCTGGCAGGACAGAACCAAGAAACCTAACTGTAACAGATGTTCAATGATTTAACCATGTCTACTACTGAGTTCATCACCTTTATATCTTCCTCAATATACTCTCCTGCATCCTAGGAATCCTAGTTCACTAAAACATCCCTGGGAAATTCTGCCAATTCCAATTTCTTTTTCTGGTGAATTATTCAAAAATTCTTAGTCTTTGCAACAAATATTCAGTGGGTATTCTTGGAACTGTTCAAAATATTGGGATAGTGGCTGGAGAGATGGTTCAGTGGTTAAGAACACTGGATGCCCTTCCAGTAAGACCTGGGTTCAATTTCCCAGCACCCATAACTGTCTGTAACTCTAGTTCCAGGAGATCTGATACCCTCACACCAATGCACATAAAGTAAATTTTAAAAATTATCTTTTAGAAAAAGATACCAGGGATAAAGCCAAAATATTACCACACTGATATAGACTAAATTTCCCCTACCACATGTCTCCAGCTGTTTCTCTTTTGTTTTAATAAAACACAATCTCATATAGCCAAAGCTAACCTCAAACTCACTATGTTACTGGAAAAAAAAAAAAAAAAAAAAAAAAACCAACAACAACAAAAAAACAGACCTCCTGATCCTCCTTTCATCTCCCAAATGCTAGTGGCATACACCACTGTGCTGTTTATGCTGTGCAGAGACAGAACCCAGGGCTTTGTGCCTACTAAGCAGACATTTTGCCAGTTGACATACATGCCTAGTCCATCAGGATTTTCAATGTTAATACTACCTACTACTGTATCTTAAAGTCAGGGATACTATGAAACACATCTATCACTTAATCCAATTTCTTCATCAAGCTAATCAACATCAATTTTGCTTAAAAAAAAAAAAAAAAAAAAAAAAGGACACTATCTAATCATCACTACTTCCTACTCCCAGTTATTTCTCTCTCTTGTTTTTCTAAAACACAGTCTCATATAGCCCAGGATTACCTGAAACTCATTATATAGTTTCCTAAAACTCTTTAAATAGTCACACAATTTTGTTCCTGTCCTCTCAGATATACTACCCGTCCCTCTACAATATTCATTGCCAGTTGGCGTGAACCATAAGTCTTTGTTAAGCATCTTTTCAATCATACTTTTTGAAGTAATTCAATAGAAACCTGTTTCAACAACCAATTTTTTGCCTCTTGTCTCCAAATCTATCCTTATTTATCTTACTTTATGAAGGTGGACTGGTCCCTGTAAATATTATTCTATGTTATCTGCTGTACTATTAGCCTTTATGAACAGAGGACACTGTAGGACAGTCCACAGCACAGCACAGCTGGATGGGGGGATGGGGTTCCTTTACACGAATGACCTTTGTCAATGGAGCACAGTTCAGAATCCTCTTAGCACTGTCATGGTCATCATTTTTCATTCTTAAGCAGCAATGACAAGGTGGGCAGAGGTGGCACACACCTTTAATCCGGGAACTAAGGAGGCGGAGGCAGGTGGATTCCTAAATTCAAGGCCAATTTGGTCTACAGAGAACATGCTGTCTATTAATTTTGTTATTTATGTAAACACCTGGAGCATTTCATTTTTACTATTAATATATTTTATAAGCTATCTACAGCAATGCCTAGAAAATACCTTGATTATTTTTTTTCTTTAAAGCTGCTACATTCCAGGGCTTAAAGTTTAGTCATTAATTTGCTGAGACAGTTCCTTTTACCTATTCTTTCTTTTCATGCCAGAGGGTGGGGGTGGCAAAGAAGACTAAGCCCCTCTTCAAGGATGTAGTGGAAGTTAAAGATTGCTAGGTGAGGAGTTTCACAAGCTTACTGTACCCTCACACCCTGCATCTCTACTCCCCCTTTGAGTATTATATGAGTATATTATAGAGAGCTAATAGTTGCTGGAAGAAAGTGGAACCTTTCAGTTTAGTTGCTTATAAGTAGCCTATTAGCAACCCCCTCCAAGATCCTCAAATAACTCTAATTAAATGCATTGGTGCTCCAAGCTAGATAGGTGTAATTTTATCCTTGATGACCTACCTATCTGAAGTTTGTCTCCTCAGAAGAAACTTCATATTTTAATGTTTAAGAACCAGATTGAATTGTGGGGCAATATTACCAAATATTAACTGAATCAAATAAATACAAATCAAGGATAATAATGTCCTTGCCTTTTTTTTAAACTAAGATAACAATTAAACAAAGGCTGAGTAAGGTCATGCTGCAGAGAAAAAGAAACAAGGCACAAAACAAGTAGAATGCTTAGTATGAGGTTGGTCCCCAAACTAGAAATTAAAGATAAAAATAATTAGCAAATTTTTAATATAGCTAGTTAATTAAATTACGGTCAATTTTAAATATACTGTTTTTGAAAACTGTATAATACATAATACAATGCCCTTGGTCCTTATAGTGCTATGTTGTATATTTAATAAAAATAGTCTGAGATATTAGAGGACAAACCAGGTCAGGAAGTGGTGACCAACACCTTTAATCCCATCACTTGAGAGACAAGATATCCAGGCTGTGGTATCAGACACCTTAATTCCAGCTCTAGCAGAGTTGAAACAGGAAGTAAAATAGTTGTGGGGGAAAGAAATATGAGACAATAGAAGCAGAAGCTCAGCATTCTGAGGGACCAGTGAGTCTGAGTGTAGAGAAAAGTGGCCAGCCAAAGAAATGCACCCTGGCTCTGAAACCAGAGACAGTGAAAGAAAACACACACCTAGCTCTGGACCAATGAAAGGGTAGAGCCAGTAAAAGAAACCTACCCTAGCCCTGAACCCAGAGCTAGTGAAAGAAAATTCATCCTGGATCTTGAGCCAGTGAAAGAAATATTTTATCCATGAACCCAAAACCAAAAAGAAATGTGTCCTGACTCTGAAACCAGCACCAATAATAAATAAATAAACGAATGGATGGATGGATGGATGGATGGATGGATGGATGGATGGATGGATGGATGGATGGATGGATGGATGAATGAATAGCCATCCAGCCACTTTGGCCCTAGAGTCAGAGCCATTGAAAGAAATATGCCCTGGCTCTGAAATTAGAGCCCCAAAGAGCCACTAAAAGAAACATTTTTACCCTTAAACCAAAACCAAATCAGGATGAAGAAAAAAAAAAAGAGAGAGAGAAAAGAAAAGAAAAGGGAAAAAAAAAAGGAAAAATCTGACCAATCCCAATCCTAGAAGTATTCTCTCTAGAAAGCTGCGCCCCAAGAAGCCCTATTTAAGCTCTTTGCCCACAGTCCTTTCTCTGCTGTCCTCTCCCACCCTGGGGCTGAGGCAGCCACTCTCTTGGACCCTTCCCTCCCAATAAATCTCATGAATGCTGGAGCAGCAGTGAAGGAGCCTGAACAGAGAACAGTTGAGGGAACAGAGCTGTAACACTCTCACTGCCCAGGGAACCTTCCCTGGTGGGTGAGCTGTTACACTACCTGAACAGAGAGCAGAAGAGGGGAAGCAAAGCTGTACTACTTCAGCAGAGAAAGCAGAGCTGTTACACTCTGGGAAACCGAAGTAGGACTAACAACTTTTGCTGGAGCAGAGCTGCTAAATTGGGGGAAGCCTTTCCCTGAAGCACGGCTGCAAGCTGCTACCCATGCTTACTGTGGCCTGTGGTGTTCATTGGCTCCCAACTGCCTGAATATGTTTCCATTCGAGCTGCAGCTCTCAGTATGCCTGGGCTCCTGACTGCCAGATCTCTTTCCATCTGAGCTGCACAAACACCTACACTGAGAACTTGTGAAGATACCATTTGTCCTGAGGAGTTTGTTGGCTCAGAATTAGAATTGGCTGTGGTTTGTTCCTATCTCACTGATATTTGAGATTTCCCCCAATATCTAGCTCCAGGTTTTTATTACAGTAATAAACAAAATTTGTTCAATAGTTCCTAGAAAATATGGACTCAAGTGTTTAGAGCTCATTTGATGCCAATATAGGGTAGTGGTAAGTACTGAAAAATAGATGTACCTATAACTTTAGTAGCAGTAAACAAATGGAGAGTGTACAGTAATCTCAAACTAGACAATTATTTATACAAAATTATGGAAGAAAATAACAAATTAGACTTTATAAAATTTTTAAAAATGCTCTTTAACATAGGAAAACTGTTGAACATATAAAATACTGTTCTTTCTTCTGTTGATTCAAATGATGTTTTTAATGATGAATCAGCCGACCATATGCTGGTGATTCTATTTCTAAACTCTATTTATCCCACAATTTTGTCACTGTACAAATACCAATAAGCTTTGAAAGTTTCTAGAGTTTTATGATAAGATTTGATAACTAATAGTAAAAGTCCAGCTTTGTGCTTTTTTTGTAGTTATTTTTGAAAGATCTTACATATCTCTGTATGTAGTTTTTCAGATATATACTATTGAATTATTTTAAATAAAATTATGTCTCAGAAAAATAAGAAAAAACTGACAACTTAAAAATAAATGTGGAATTTACAAAATGTGTTTAATATATTACCAAATAATACAAATAAAAACAAAATAATAGAGTACTATATACTCACTAGAAAGGTTGAAACTTTAATGGTTAAAAAAACTAAACTATTAAATGTAAAACAAATGAACTCACTCTATACTGACGGTGAGACTATAAATTGATGTAATTATTGAAGGGAAACATTTAATAAATCTAAATTTATACATACATCCTACTACTAATTACATTCCTATAAATGTGTGTATTCAAAAGAAAGCACACTGGCAAAGAGATGTATTAAAAATATTAACAGATTTATAAATAATAGTCATAATGTAAAGCACTGAAATAACAAAATAAATAAGTAACATCAAACACTATAAACAGCAACTTAAAAGAACAAATTAGCGATCAAATAAATGAGTTTTCTGTACAGAGGAGTATAAAAAAATATATTTCTCATGTATAAAAAAATACATGAGAAAACATAAATGTACTTACATAACGTTGAAAATGAATAAAGATAATCTTATAATTTTTTTAATTGCCATTAGATCAAAAGGTCACAATAAAATTTTACTAGTACAGTAAAAATGGTCCCTAAATGTTTCAACAGTATTGATGGGGACTTTTAGTATTTATTTCAGGGTAGTCAAGTCCTTCACATAATGGAGTACTTAGATATAGTCTCTATGTATATTCCCCTATATACTTTAACTCAAATCTTAATTACTTATAATATATGACATGATGTTAACACTGTATAAATAGCTATGTCCACCCCTGTTCTCCCTTGTCTGCACTGTGGTGCTAGATACAGAACCCACGGCTTTGTATATGCTAGGCAAGAACTCCGTATAATGAACATTTTCCCAAGTATTTTCAATCTTTTGGTGATAAAAATCCTTAGAACCAGAATCTGCAGACACAGGGAGTCAGCTCTATAATGTGATCTTGATTATGGCTACATGAATACATAAGTACTAGAATTGAATATGCCCTTAATATTTTATAATATATATACAAACACAGAAAATCTGTAAATTCAAGTTCTCTGACGAAAAACCAAATAAATACTGCTGTTCTGTTAAAGGAACTTAGCAACAAAATGACTACTAATGTCATTCTGCTATACTCAGACGTCAGGATCCTGGTCATCCATCATCAGAGAAACTCCTGCAGTATATGGGATAGGTAGAAAACTGTGCAGTGAGAAGCCTTGAACACTTGGTCCTAAATGGTTATCTCCATTAAATCCCTGCCCTCGGGGGAGGTGGAAACCTCTAAGAGCCAGCCAGGATGAAGAACATTAAGGAAAACAAGGCCTTCCCACAGATGAATTCACACACAGGACCAACCCACACTAAGCTAAAGCTAAAGAGGGTCCCAGTGCCAAGGGGTGTAAACAAAAGCCCCCATAACTAACCCAGAAGCTCTATCTCCAGTTGATAACTGCTTGCAAAGGAAAAATTACCTTTCTCCAACAGTCTCACTGGATATACATACCAATCTTAAAGGCAGGTTCTAGGACCAGTAGTAGATGTCCAACACAAACTCAGTGTTGTTTTGGAAGATTTCGTATCTCACAATGTTTTGCCTGGGCACTTACTTTGTTTCTAATATTGTTCCTATGGGTGTTTTATGTATGCAAATGTGTGTCTCAGAATCTATATGTGTTCCTTTTGCTTTTACTTTGGTTCATTTTATTGATTTTTGGGAGGTAACATGCATGAGAGCATGTGTGTTTGTCTTAGTCTGGTTTGGTTTTATTTTATCTTCTTATTATTTTTTAAGATACCAGTTTATATCCTAATGAGAAAAAAGGGGTAAATTTGAGTGAGTAGGTGTGGTAGTTTGATGAGGGATGTCTTTCTGTATGCTGTGAATATTATTCATTAATAAGGGGACTGCTTGATCCTATGGCAGGGCATCTTAGAAAGGTGGGAAATCCAAGCATACATACAGGGGAAGGAGAGGGGAGTAAGGAGAGACATGTGATCCAGCCACCAAGAAGCAATATATAAAAAGGAGGTGAGCCATAGGCCATGTGGCAGGACAGATTAATGGAAATGGGTTGTGTTAGGATGCAAGAGCTAGCTAGCAATAAGCTTGAGCCATAGGCCAAGCAGTATGTAATTAATATAAGCCTATGTGTGTTTCTGTGGGACTGTGGGTCTGGACCACGGGCTAGACAGGCAGAAATCTCCTTTATAGTAATTTGAAAGAAAATGGCCCCCAAAGGGAGTGGCACTATTAGGAGGTCTGGCCTTGTTGGAGGAAGAGTGTCACTGTGGAGACAGGGCTAACGTCTTATATATTCAAGATACATCTCAGACCACTTCCTATGTAGGACACTTGGCTGTTTCTCCAGTCTGCCTGCACACTACCATGCTATACCATGATGATAATGGACTGAACTTCTAAAAATGTGAGCCATCTCAATTGTTTTCCTTTATAAGAGTTGCTATGGTCACAGTGTTTCTTGACAACAAAACAAACCTTAAGGAAGTGATGAAGTAGGGAGGATTGAGGAGAAGCTGGAGGAGGGAATCCATAATCAGAATACACTACATGAAGATCTATTTCCAATTTAAAAAAAAAAAAAAAAAAGGTAAGAAAAAAAGGAATAAACTAACAAGTATATCTTTGTCAAAATTCAGTAGATCTTAAGAAGCTCATCTAATAAATTTGAATGTCTCAAGCAATACACAGATGTAAACTTGTAATTCATGGTCTGTTTGTTTATTCAGAGAGTACAGAGAAAAGATTTAAAATCACTTATAGAACACTACTCCCAGAGAATAAGAGCCTTGAGAGTAGCTATGACTACTGCAAAACACCTCAATAAGGTAAGGAGGGATATTGGGCTTTCATCTGAAAAGTGCCTCCTTCTGACTGCCATCCTTGCCTCTGAACTATGTATTTCTACATGATGTAAGATGCTAAATACACACAAGATACACTCCATCCATATAGCTATGGATACTAGGTATGAAAGGGTTAATGATACATACGTATAGTCCAGGCTCCTTAAGTAAGCCCAATGCCCTCCCTGGTTGACCCAAGAGTAGAATCACTCCTCTGGACTGTCACTGGTGCTCTATCTGCTAAGAACAGCAGTTAACCAAAAGCGAAGCACATGCAAAATCAAATCTTATGGTTCAGGATGTCTCAGCAATTTCCTAATAATTCCAGGAAATGACAATTCTAGGCCCCATTTTTCTTGAAATATATGAAAACACTACCTATGTTTTCACAACAGCACTATAAAGATGATATAAATAGGGTTGATAAAAAATGCACTTAGTACAAGGAGGCAATTAGACACCATTTACAGTATTCTAAGAACTGGAAGAATAATCGAATGCTAAAAATAATAGCACTGCATCTCACAAAACTTTCAATTCTGATGCAGAAGGTCAAGCTACTAAACTTTAGATAGGCTGATGCTTTGGTTTCCACATAAACTACATCTGGTGTCAAGAAGAGTTTACTACTTTAATGTTTTATAAAGGGTGTAAAATATTTTATTTTTGCTTTTGGATAAGGCAGTGTACTACAGAGATTTTTAAATAATTTATTCCAAAATTTCATACTGAATATTTTATCTTAAAACAAATCTAAAATTTATATAAAAACTGCTTCCATACGCTTCATTAAAATTTGCCAGTTTTCAATATTCTAGAATTTGTTTGCTTGCTCACCCTCCATCGTCCACATTTTAAAATCATTTGACAGTAAAATACTAACGTAAGAGCCCGAAATAAAGGATTCTTCTACATAGCATGTACAACTATCAAAACACAGCAATCAACATTAATTTCTTCTCTATAACCCACAGATTTCAAAACAGTTTCTACAATTATTATAATTTCCGTAGAGGGCACAAGCGTCTCTGGGATCATAGATATGCACTAGGGGAACTTGGAATCTTATGTATACAGGGTTGTTTCTTCAATGGAAGGAATACAAAACCCATTTTCCACCCAGAAGATTGGTCCAGACATGCTTTCTAGCCTGGTGACCTTTGTGCAATCCAGCACCAGACCCTCCTCCAGACCTATTCTCCTACAATCTATAAAATCAATCTTTACTGAAGATATCACATGTACTTTACATGGAGTTTCAATGTAGTCAACTCAAAGCTTACTTTGTTCTTTAAAGATATTTAAGATTGTGTTTTTGTCTTTTCAGGATTCAGTTAATCATCACAAGAACAGTTTTCACCGAACACTGCTGTGTTTAAATAAGCCTAAAACAAAGCAATCCAGGGCAGACTCCTAAAGTTTGACCCAACACTGGCTACAAAGTTGTATTGTACTAAATTGCCTTCAATTGTCAATCTGCAGACTGTGAAGGTCACAGACAGATCCACCCATCCACTCTAGGCACATTTTTATAGTCCAAACTGAGGACAAGTATATTTAGTTGATACTTAATAATATCTCAACTTCTTTTAACTCACTGAAACACATAAATCCAACCCAACTACCCTTGGGGCACTAGACTAGAGTTGACCATTGTTCAGACTTGTTTTAAAAGGTTTTTTTTAAAAAAAAAAAAAAAATCTATTGTTAAAAGGAAGCTCTCAGTATAGGCACTCCTGATCTTAATTCTCCTTCTAATAAGCATAATATAGAGATAGGCCTATTTGATTCCTCTAATTTGGAGCCATTGGACTTTTCTTTGATGACCTGGCTGCTTGAACAAAACAATGTCAAATAGACAAACAGAATCCCTTGTTTTTAGAAAGCAGCTGGATAACTGCAGCTGCAACACAGCTAAAGCTCCTAAAGCAGTGGTTCCCAACCTTCCTAATGCTGCTAAGCTTTAATACAGCTCCTCATGGTGTGGTGACCCTAACCATAAAATTATTTTCATTACTAATTCAAAGCCGGAATTTTGCTGCTGTAATGAATCATACCGTATGTATTTGTCTGATGGTCTTAGATGACCCATGTCCAAAGGAGTCTGATGGCACAAGTTGAGAACCGCTTCCCTAAAGGTGTGGTCACTGATATTACCATTTCAGTTTACACTGGACTTTCTGTCGCTGCAAGTCAAGAAAACACTAGATGACACTGCAACCTATTCCATTTCAGCCAGAGGGGCAGTGGCCTAGCAGAGAGACTACTGTGACAGGTACAAAGGGGAGCCGTGCACTGACTATACATGCAGGCTATGTGGCACGTCTGAGCTGGACAGGAGATGCTTCTTTAGCTAACTATCCCTAGGTTACAACATTGGGCTCCCAAGAAACTCAGCTTGTCTTGCTAGCTATTTATAATAGATAAAAAAGAGCAGTAGGCAGTAGTGAGCACAGAATAAACTGTTCTGACAAATGCAGCCCTAACACCCAAGGCAAAACCAAAAGCAGAACCTTGAAAAACACATGACAGCGCACATCCACCGAATTGTCATTCTCATGGATTACTGTTGGGAGAAAAGGATCTACAGAAACTTTAAGGCCCGATAGAGGCAAATACCCACTATACCCAAAGAATAAGATACTGTATGACAAAACAAGATTTAAACAATACGTATCTACAAATCCAGCCCTAAAAAAGCACTAAAAGGAAAACTCCAAACAAAAAGTTAGCTGCACACAGGAAAACAAAGGCAATACATAATTCCACACCAACAAATTCCAAAGAAAGGAAACACAAAAATACTACAATCAAAAAAATAACAGAAATCAACGATCACTGGTCATTAATATCCCTTAATATCAATGGACTCAATCCTAAGAAAAGATATAGGCTAACAGAATGGATACAAAGACAGAATCCATTATTCTGCTGCATACAAGAAACACACCTCAATTTCAAAGAAAGATATTACCTGAGAGTAAAGGGTTGGGGAAAGACTTTCCTATCAAATGGACCTAAAGAAACAAGCTGGTGTAGCTATCCTAATATCTAACAAGATAGACTTCAAAATAAAATTAATCAAAATAGATGGAAAAGGACAATTTACTTTCAACACAGAAAAAATCCAGCAAGATGGTCTCAATTCTGAGCATTTATGCTTCAAGTGCAAGGGCACTCACATTTGTAAAACAAACACTACTAAAGCTTTAATCACATATCAAACCCCACACACTAATAGTGGGAGGCTTCAACACCCTACTCTCATCAATGGACAGGTCTGCCAGACAGAAAATTAATAGAAATAAGAAAACTAACAGATGTTATGACTCAAACAGACATCTATAGAACATTCCACCCAAACACAAAAGAATAAACTTTCTTCTCATTACCTCATGGAACCTTCTCTAAAATTAACTGCATACTAAGTCACAAAGCAAACCTCAAAAGAAACAAAAAACTTCAAATAAGTCCCTGTATCTTATCAGATCACCCTGACTTAAATTCAGAATCAACAACAAAAAATTAGAGAAAGCCTGTCAACTCATGGAAATTGAATAATGTTCAACTGAATCACTACTGGATCAAGAAAGAAATTTTAAAAAAAAAGAAATCAAAGACTTCCTATAATTCAATGAAAACTAATCTACAACACACCCAAATTTATGGGAAACTATGAAAGAAAAAGAGGTAGTCATTTTGCCTACAGAATGAAAAAAGATCTTCACCAACCCCACATCTAACAGAGGGCCTATTTCTAAAATATATAAAGAAGTCAAGAAATTGGACACCAAAATACAAAATAATCCAATTTTTAAAAAATGGGTACAGACCTAAGTAGACTTCTCATGAGAAGAATCTCAAAAAAAGTCAAAAGACATTTAAGAAATTGATCAACATCCTTAGTCATCAGGGAAATGTAAATCAAAGCAACTCTGAGATACCATCTTACATGACTCAGAATAGCTAAGATCAAAAACACTGATGACAGCTTATGTTGGAGGGGATGTAGAGCAAGGGTAACACTCCTCCACTGTTGGTGGGAGTACAAACTTGTACAGTCACTTTGGAAATCAGTATGGATACTTCTCAGAAAATTGGGAATCAATTTCTCTAAGAACCAATGATACCACTCTTGGGCATATATCCAAGAAATAATCATATCACAGAACAATTGCTCAACTATGTTCATAGCAGAATTATTTATAATAGCCAGAACATGGAAACAACCTAGATATTCCTCGGCTGAAGAATGAATAAAGAAAATGTGGTATATATACACAATGGAGTATTATTCAGCAATAAAAAACAATGAGATCATGAAATTTTCAGGCAAATGGATGGAACTAGAAAATATCCTGAGTGAGGTAACCCAGCCATAGAAAGACAAACATGGTATATACTCACTCATTAAGTGAATATTAGACAGAAAGCAAAGGATAACCAAAGTACAACCCATAGCTCCAGAGAAACTAGGTAAGAAGGAGGACCCTAAAAGAGACACATGGATCTCTCTGAGAAGGGGAAATAAATGAGTTTTCCTGGGGAACTAGGGGCGGTAGGGAAGTTCCCAGGAATCAACAGATGACCCCAGCTTAGATGACTAGCAACAGTGTAGTGGGTGCCTGAGCTGACCTACCCTACACTGTAATCAGATGAATATCCTAATTGTCATCATAGAGCCTTCATCCAGCAACTGATGAAAGCAGATGCTGAGATCCATAGCCAAGCACCAGGTTGAACTCTGGGAATTCAGTAGAAGAGAGGCAAGAGAAATTATTTGTGTGTGTGTGTGGGGGGGGGGGGGGTAAGATCATGATGGGGAAATCTACAGATATAACTGAACCCAAACTAGTAAGAACTCACAAACTTTTTAAGAACAGGTGTGGAGCCTGTGTGGGATAAAACTAGGCCCACTGTATGTAGAAGACAGTTGTGTAGCTTGGTCTGTTTAAGGGGCTCCTGGAAGTAGGGTCAGGGGGGCTATCCCTGCTGATGTATGAGCTGGCTTTTTAAATGAAGCCCGCCCACTCCCTATGGTGGGATGCTTGCTCATCAGGGGAAGGGCTTCGTTCCTCCTCAACTTAATGTATCAGACTTTGATGAGGCCCTGTTGGAAGCCTTATCATTGAGGAGTGGAGGAAGAGGGTGCAAGAGGAGGAAGAATGGGAGGGGAACCTGTGGTTGGTATGTAAAATAACCTTAAAAATTAAAAATTAAAAAAACAAAAGAGGCTGACCAGCTAATAGCTAGGCAGGAGAAGAATGGGGGCTGGTGAGCTGTAGGGGAATTATGTTGTTCCATTGTAAATAATTGTCCCCACCTATGAGTTTAATAAAAAGTGCTGATTGGCCAACGGCAGACAGGAAGTGTGGACGGGGCTACCAGACTAAGAAGACTCTAAGAGCAGGCAGAACAGAGCAGAATGCCAGAGAGAAACCAGAAGAAACAGAGGACAACTATGCTGCTGTGAGAAAAGGTACCGAGCCACATGGCTGAACAGGATGAGAGTCATGGGTTAGAATAAGGGTAAAGAGTTAGCAAGTTATATGCCTGGGTCTTACGCCAATCAACCTAAAAATATTGTAAGCATCTGTGTGTCTCAGCGGGTCTGTGGGTTGCGAGCCTAAACCTTGAGGCTAGGCCCGAAAGTCCGGGCCAGAAACCTCATACTACAGTGGGCAGAGAGAATAACTGGGAGAAGTTAGGCTCAAAAGAAGAACAAAGAGAATGAGGGAGAAAGAGAAAGAGAGAAACACATCTGGGGCCAGAAGCCAGGCAGCTGCCTCATAGCCAGTCAGCCAGATCCTTGAGAAAGTACGAAAGTAAAATTTACAGAAAGAAAGGTAAGAAGATAAAGGGAAAAGCTTAAGTTATAAGAGCTAGCAAAATCAAGGATGAGATAGGACCAATAATTCATAACTAACAAATAAGTCTCTGTGCTGTAATTTGGGAGCTGGTTGTTGACTCAAAAACAGAAGGTCTGATACAGATACACACGAAGACTTGAGCATTATACCTCTCTGCTTTTTGTGATAGAATACAAGGCTACCGTATGAACTTAAAGTCATGCCTCCTCACTCCCTTCGAACTATGAACCAAAATGAACAAATCCTTCCTGCCATCAGGAAAGTTTTGTCAAGCATTTGGTCAAAGCAACAATAACCACAAAGTAATTAATACAGAGGGAAAACAAAACACAAACTCTTATACTTCAAATTCCACAAATAACATAAGAAAAATATCTACAATTTACAGGGTTAGTAATGTGAAGTTACATAAAGTACTTTCTACCCATGTGTCCTATTCACCTGATTTTATATAAACTCTGGGTGTAAAAATGGTTGCTAACCAATTACAATTAATGTATTGTGACATGTTTTGGGGTAACTTAACACAAAACCATTCATACAAATAACAAATATACAGAATAATACACAGTTGCAGTTTTAAAGAATATGCAGACTATTTCTGGTATAATGGCAAATACTTGTAATTCCAAGGATTCTAAGGCATCAGGATCATAAGTTTCATGAAACTCATGCTACAAAAGAAAATTGCCTTTTCTCTGTGTGTAATTATATATAGCTATATATATAAAAACAAAAGAAAACAAACTTTAATATATTTACTTTCTTTTGAAATTTGTTTTCAAGTAAGGTCTAGAAGGGTTTCTAAAAAAAGGATGATTACCAAAAGTAATCGGGAAAAATTTTACAGAAGAATAAGATGCATGCTGGTACCTCATTGATTTATAAACTTGTCTTTAGTACTATGAAAAATAGTGTAACTATAATTCAGAAAGAAGTTTCAAGAAAGACAAAAAATTAAACAAACAAAAGTGTTAGACAGACAGACTAATGTGATGGCAATCCTCTGTGAGCTCAGCAATTAGGAGGCTGAAGCAGGACTATTGATAACTAGCAAAATCTACCCTGAAATTGATATGTATAACTGGATAGAATCAGGAGACACAATAAATAAAACAAGGCCACTGTTTGCTTTTGGACAGAAAAAAGTAAGATCATTCTGATAGCATTAACAATAATAGAACAAAAGAGAAAAAGACAATTAGAAAAATAACACTGCATAGTCCAATAAAATAAGATATAATTATGAAATAGATTACAAAATAGGAATAAAATAATAAAATATTGTTTTAAATAAAAGTATTGATTGCACAATTTATAAGGTAGAATTTTTAATAGTAAAATCATATTAATCTGTTATTATTTACTTGCATTCACCATCCCATGGATATAAATGTTTATGATATAAATAGTATTTTTAAATTTATATCTCTTACTAGCCTATGCCAATAATAAAATTCAATAATGATGAAAATATATGAACAAGGCATAGAAGTGAGGTAAGAATTATATTATTTTCTAGATTATATGCCTTTCAGATACTTCTCTAGCACCAAGATTACCTGCATCACTATGTTGCAATATGATGATAACAGACTGAACCTCTGAAACCTGTAAGCCACTACCTCAATTAAATATTTTCCTGTATAAGAGTTGCCTTTGTTATAGTTATTTCTTCACAACAACAGAAACCCTAATTTGGACTTTGCTACTTTGAGTTAGGAAAGCAGTGAAATGCTTTAAGTGCTGCTTAATGGGCGATAGTAGTAGGGGCATGAAGGGCAATGGTGCTAAAGAGTTATTTGAACTGGGGGTGGCTCACTCAAAAGGTACCACCAGGAGAATTTTAGTATGTTGCCCGAAGATCGTTCTTCGATATTTTGGTAAATCACTGGGCTGCCTCTTGCCCTTGTCTGAAGAGTTTGCCAAAGACTAAAGCAAAGAGTTTATGAACTATTTCATTGGCAGAGGAACTCTCAAAACGGAACAGTACAGACTATGTCCTGTGGTTATTAGTGGTAACTCCAATGAAAACTCATAGTGAAAATGAGTAAGCTGAGTAGAGTAATTTATAAATAGTAAAGTGTGAGGATAAAGAACACCAGAAAGTGGAATGGATCTAAATCTTGTGTTCAAGGAGATAAACTGAGTAAGAATAAAGGAAGGGGTGGCCTCAGGACAAGATCCAACTCAGCTAAATTTCCAACTTGTGAAAAGGAACTAAAAAAATAAGCTTAGAGTCAGGCATGACAGTACACACCTTTAATACCAGGCAAAGGCTGGTAGATCTCTGAGTTTGAGGCCAGCCTGGTCTAGAGATCCAGTTCTAGTACAGCCAAGGTTAGGCAATGTATAACAGAAGCTGGTGAAGATGTAACAGAATAAGGGGACGATATTCCAACCCCAGTAAGCAGCAGAAGCTGGCAGGTTTGGCCACATAGTTCTGATTTATAGTTAAGAATAAGAAGAAACAGGCTATGAAATTTGCCCCTGCATTTAAGGCAAGCCCCTGAGGCCAGGCATGCTAGGGGTCTTACTGAATGCAGGCCCAGAGAAGCCACTGTCTGAAGCTGTGAAGTTGGAGCCTCCCAAGTTGGAGATGCCAGAGCCATGGGATATCTGTCAAGAAAAGCTGTAAACAGGGAGCGGAACCAGCCCAAGAAAAAGAAGTGTGTTCCAGTAAACAAAGCTGAAAGGAGTTAGAGATGTTTGGAATCAGGCATGAAGATACAGAGTTTGGAGTTTGCCCGGATGGTTTCGGTCTTGCTCTGGTGTACTATTTCTTCCCTTAGCTCCCTTCCCTGCATTCTAGAATGATAATGTCTATCATGTGCCATTAAAGGAAGTTATGTGATTTGGTTTTTTAAATTTTGATTCCATCAATCTCAAAAGAGACTTTCAGCTTTGGACTTTTAAACATTGCTAGGACTGTGATAGACTACAGAGACTAATTGAAGTTAATAAATGCATTTTGCATTGTGATACTATTAAAAGCTTATGGGGGCCAAAAAGTGGAATGTGGTAATTTGAATGTAATTGCCCCTAAAAGCTCATACAGAATGGCACTATTAAGAGGTATAGCCTTGTTGAAAGAAGTGTGTTACTGTATAGGCAGGCTTTAAGGTCTCTTCAGTTTAAGCTTCCCTTTGTGACTTTCAGACACACTTTTTCTATTGACTTCTCCAGCACTATGTCTGCCTGAATGTTTTCATGCTTCCTAACATGATGAAAATGAACGGACCTCTCAAACTGTAAGGTGCCACCTCCAATGTTTTCCTTTCTAAGAGTTACCATGGTCATGATGTCTTTTCACAGTAATGGAAACCCTATCTAAGACACATCATGACCTTCATTTCGAAGATACACACAGTAAGTAAAGAATGAAAAGTAAATCACTGGACCAGCATGGTGGCGCATGCCTTTAATCCCATCACTTAGGAAGCAGAGGAAGAAGGATTTCTGTGAGTTCAAGGCCAGCTTTATTCACATATTGAGTTTCAGTTTAGCCAGGGCTTTTGTTAGAGAGACCCTATCTCAAAAAGTCAAAACCAAACAACAGTAAAAAAACAAAGTAAATTGAAATCATGCCTGAAATTTAATCTAAAACTGTTGAAAAGTAACAAAAGGTATACCATAGGTCTTATATATATTGTGAAAATGACTGATATATACTAAATACATTTTCATAAGTGTGCACATATCAAAAAATGCACAAATACAAAAAACAGTATCGCAAAACAAATGTAGTGAAACTAATAACATCTGAACAATCAGCATAACGGTATTACAAAAATTTCTTGTAAAATTCTTAGAATCTTCTGTGCCTGAAGTTATTTCAAATAAAAATATTTTTAAATATTAAGGAGAGAATGATTTAACAGTTAAATATTAATTCAATAAGCATTTATTGAGTACCTCCTAAAGATAAAATTCTAGTCAATGGGAATAATATTTGCCGGCCTGAACCTGTACTGAACACACAAGACATACAGAGACAGATATCTTTCCATTTCATTATCCACTAACAAAACAGTATGATATCTATCTACACATACCACTTATACTATACTGTTTTATGAGTCTAAGTATTGAGGAGGATATATGCAAATACTCTACGACTTTCTAGGAAAAGAAGTTAGGCATTCTGTCATTTGTTATCCCAGGAGCATCTTAGAATAATACCAGGAGATACTAAGGGGTGACTATTATTATGTTAGATAGCAATAACAAAGGAAATAAAAACAATGTATATCAACATATAAACATGAGAAGGATTTGTAATGGTAAATGCCATTCTTAGAAAAGGTATCAATGAAAAACAAAGACATGAGCAATAATTGAAATAAGGAATAGTGAAAGCTATATAGATACTGAGTATAAAACATAATTGATAAAATCCAAGGAACACTCTGAAACAGCACCTAATGGTAAGAAACAAGCCTCATAAATGTGGCAAAAGCATAATAATAACAGATTGTATTTTAAAAGCAATAACAAAAATCTACAAAACCATTTTTTCATAGATTTGTTAAGGAACTGGATACCACCTGAATAAGTAAACTATGGGTGGTAATTTTTATTCCCCAGGCAACTAACTAACTGCAGAGAAAATTTGACCCTGCAAAAAGGGTCACAGTAGATAAACTAGGGAATCACTTTTGAAAAATCAGTGGTCTATTTTTAAAAAATGAGCTACATAGACACCTGGATACAAATCTGTACTCCAAGAGAAAAGCAGAGGTTTTCCTGAGACAAATAAATGTCTGAGAAACGTCAGTCTAAGTCCTAAGACTGCATAAAGATCACCAAGAGAATGATGGCTAAAATCAGATATAATATATTGCCAAATCACAATTTTATAATAATTATACCACAACACATGTCTGTTTAGAGATTACGGGCATTTTACTGCATTTCAGATACCATACAAGAATGTGGCACCTGTGATTTAAGAAAGCCTATTGGTATAGCTTTCCAATACCATATACTTACTTTGCACTAAACATCTTAAACATATACTAAAAATCCCAAAACATTTTCATTTTCATCATTATTATGTTGATTACAGTGACATTTGCTATAGATACTGTTATTTTAGGGTACTATGCACTACAAGCATGCAAAACGACAAAGTTTATAAATATTTTGTGTTCTGACAGCTCCAATGACTGTACATCACCCTTTGCCTTCTCTTTAAACTTCCGTATTTCCTAAGCTGCAGTAATACTGAAACTGGGTCTATTAACAAGCCTACACTAACCCCTCATTGTTATTAAACTAGGTTGGACTCTAACTTTGCGTTCTATCTATTGGGTGCTTTAATTAAAGGTGTTCACCATCTCCCTTAAAATTAAAGGCTCTAAATGATTGCGTCTGATAAAAAGAAGTCAGAAGTTCTGACCTGCCTGGTTAGTCCTGCAGCCATTTAGGCCCAAATGATCACACAGGCTTATATTAATTACAAACTGTTTGGTCTATGGCTCTGCTATTACTTTTAAACTAACCCATGATTCTTATCCATGTTTAGCCACGTGGCGTGGTACCTTTTTCTCAGTGCAGCGTTCTCATCTTCCTTCCTCTACCTCTGGCTGGTGTCTCCTGCTTTCCCTTCCCTCTTCCAGAATTCTCCTCACCTGGTAACCCTGCCTATACTTCCTGCCTGTCTTCTGGCCAGTCAGTGTTTTATTAAACCAATATTTACACTGACAAATAATTACAATGTATAAAAGCATAGTCTCAGCAAAACGATATGTCAAACGCTGAGAAAGGTCTCTTGCATCAAAGAATTTAATCAAGTTTGGATGCAATGAATATGTTGAGGAAGTTAAAAGTGCTGCTAAAGTAAGTACATGAACCAAAAAAAAAAAAAAAAAAAGTTAAATGACACTGATGACAATATGAAGAAAGTTTTAGTGGCTGAGACAAAATAAAGCAGCTGCAATAGTCCATTATTACAAAGCCTGACCCATAAGGTCCTAACCCTCTGCAAATACCAGGAGTAAGGAGTAGTTACTTTGAATCTAACACACTGATTAAGGAGGTTTAAGAGAAGGTATTGATTACAGGCTGGGAAGATCTTTCAGTTTGTAAAACACTAGCCTGGTGAACATGAAGATATGAGTTTTGAGCCTAAGAACTTCTCTTATAAAAATACATAAATAAGTGTTAAAAGGTAATGATGATCTGAGCTTGTCTCAGGACTAGGGAGGTAGGGAGGGGAAGATCACTGGGGTTTGTTAGCCAGTCATCGATCTTCATCAACAGGTTCCAGGGCAAGTCACAGACCTTGTCTCAAAAGGCAAAGTCACTTGAGGAAACACACCTGACCTCAAGCCTTCACCTTAAAGTGTGAACACCTATGTACGTGCACACATGTGAATCCATTTGCCACACAAGCATGAAAGTATACATGTATACACACACACACACACACACACACACACACACACACACCCGCGTGTGCGATATCATCCAACAACAAACAGAAAAGCATAAAGTCTGAGTTGTGCTAATGGAAAAACTTCACTAAGTTATTTAAAATATCTAACTAAAATAATCAAGGAAGATGGTTATACTAAACAGGTTTTTTTCCCATTTGTATGTGTGTGTAATGTATATGTATTTGTGTTTGTATGGGGGCCATATGCATATAGAGAGAGGCCCATTGGTGTGTGTATGCATGGAAGCCTGAGATTTGGGAAGCCATGCTAGTAAGAAGACACACATAATTATCCTCCAAGCCTCAGGGCAACCCAATTCCAGTTAGAATACCCCAGCCTCTTGGTGAACAACATTCCTGTGAAACAGCAACCCCTTTCCCTGTGGCTAACAATTTCAATCCCCAAAGTTAATTCCCAAAGTCAGGCCCTTAGAAATGATTTAGACACTTATATTAAGTTTATGTTGTTTGGCCTACAGCTTAGGCACATTGCTAGCTTGCTCTTATATTTTAACTCATCTCATTTTTATTAAACTGTCTGCCACGTAGCCCGTGGCTCACCTGTGTTCTTCACATGTTTCTTCTTAGGCGGCTGGCTCAGTCTGTCTCTGACTCCACCCTGCTTTTCCTACCTATGTTGTGATTTCCCCTCCTACTTTTTCTATGGTGCCTGTCATGGGCCAAAACAGCTCCTTTATTTAAAGATTGATATTCACAGCATACAAAAAAAATTCCCACATCACATACCATTCTTACACATTCCTTTAACCAGTAACACCTACTTATGAACTAAGATTCAGGTTCCTTCCCAACATGACAGCCCTAACCTGTAAAAGAAATTTGTTTCTTCATCTTCTCAGATGACAGCCTTACTCAGGATTATTCTAAAATCAACCTGTTCCTACCCAGCAGCCATTTCTTCCTTTTGATCTTAAAATCCTAAATTCCTCATCTACCTTATTCACTGAAGCAGGGTCTCTCAACCAAACACAGAACTTCCAGATATGGCTATAGGCAGCCTTCTGCTGAGGATACTCTGTCTCTGTCTTCTGGAACTAAAATTACAAGCAGGCTACCAAGCCTACCTGGTATTAAGATATTCTGAGAAAATAAACCCAGTCTTCTAGCCACTGAATTAACCCCAGGTCTATAAATAGTGAATTTGTATTGTAAATTAAACAGCTTCATATAGGAACAAGATGCCATCTAAAACTTTCATAGCTAGAGAGGATGTCTACATTGAAAGTTTAAAGGAAAGATTAACTGTCTTGTTAAGGACTGATACAAATGATGACTTTAAGCTGAAATCAATGTACAATTATCATTCTGAAACTCTTGAGGCCCTTCAAAATTATACTAAATTAACTTTGCCTGTGTTCTATAAATAAAGCAAGGCCTGAATGACAGTGTATCTGTTTACAATCTGGTTTACTCAGTATCTTATGTCCATGGTTCAGATCTACTGTTCAGGAGACAGTGAAAGATCCTTCCAAGTTAGTACTGCTCACTGACAATTAACTATTTGTCTAGGTCAGAGATGTATAATGAGATTAATTTCATGTCTGCTAAAGTAACATTCATTCAGCAACCTATGAGTCAGGAAATATTTTATTTTGAACCTTTCAATTTAAGAAATACTGAGGCAAAACTACCACAGACAGTAATCCTGCAGATAGGTCTAGACAAAGTACACTGAAAACCTTCACATTGTAAAAGAACATTTATCATTTATATTAGGAAGTTAGAGTATCAGGAAAAGCATAAGTATTGAATTAGATGAAAACAGTTGTCAATAACTACTTTGGGGATTTAAAGACTAATAACATGAGGCAGAAATAATAAGTAGAATTAGAAATAGGGCATATGCGGTATAGATAAGCAAAGTCTAAAAGCTTCAATTACTATAATCCCACAATAAAAATTAAATAGATGATAGTTTGCTTCTTAAAGACAAGTAAAGAAAGATGTTTTCAGAGATGGAATCAACTCTCGGTAAAGTTGTTAATAACTGGGAAGGCAAAATGCTTAGCAGTTAAAGGCACCTGGAAAACAGGCTTGGTAACTTGAGGATAATCCTTAGAATCCATATAAAGTTGAAAGACAAAACTGACTCCACAAGATTTTCTTCTAGTTTCCATACATTCCCCATAGCCACACAGCTACATCACACCCCCTTACACACCCCACAAACATATAACTTATGAACAAAGAACTATAATTTAGGAGAAAATAATGATAAATTGAGCTTTAAAAAAGACAGAAGTCATTCATAGAATAATTAATCGATGTGACATTTTGTCAACTGAAATTACTGAAAGCATTCACTCACTTAGTAGCTGTTACTCTAATTAGTCAGTCACCAGTAACACAGAACCAAAGACTTCTTAAATAAAAAACAATCGCCAAAGACTCAAGTGACCATTGACATAATAATTTTTGAGGTATGAGCATGTTTAACTATATTATTATTACGCAGTGTAAACATTAACTGGAAATAATTTTTTTCTGTAACTGCATGAGTGAAGGATTCATTTTATTGCAAGTGGTAGGAAAAAACCCCGTGATAACTCTGAATATAGTTATAACTACTAACTCTGAATATAGTTATAATTATTAACACAAAGGTTTGGTCCTGCCTCAACATGACATGCCAGACTTTGTTTACTTCACATGGGAGGCCTTATGCTGGGGGGGGGGAGATATGGGGTGAATGGGAGGAGGGGAGGGAGGGAGAGAATGTGCTTGATATGTAAAAATCAAGAGGGGAGGTGTTGCACGAATAAATGAGACTCAGGGATAGATCTCTGAAGAAGTTGGAGATATTAGAGAGAATAAACACCACAGTCAGATCTTACCCAGCTGTCTTCCAGCTTCCTCAGCCTAGCTTCCCTTGGAATGGCTTCTCTCTGATGTTTTTATCCTGTGTTAAGTACCCTTTTGTAAATTAAGGCGTGGCCCCACCACTGCCTGCTTGGGAGCCTGGAATTCCTTCTATAATCTAAAGTGATCTCGACTCAGTTGGGATTAAGGGCACAGGTCACCACTCCCAGGATACTCCCTGTGCTGGGATTAAAGGTTTGAATCTCCACTCTCTGATTCTCCTAGACTGACTGTGGTTAGAGCTCTGGAACTTCTGGAGCTTCTATTAACTCCCCACATAGACTGTGGGTAGACTCCCTCTGATATCTCTGAAACTTCTGAAGCTTTTATTGAACCCCCACAGGGAGGGGAGGGTAAAGGAGGGGAGGAGAGGAGATGAGAGGGAGGGAGGAAGGAAGGGGAGGAAAGAGAAGAGAAATGTCTCAACAAAGAAAAAGTTCAGGATCACAGGGCTTCACTGGTGAATATTTAAAAATTAATAATGCTGACTGCTCAAATTACTTCAAAAAACTGAAATGGACACAGTTAATATTAAATTTGTATCACAATGAAAGAATTGTAAAAGAGAGAGAAGAAAAAGATAATGCCAACAACAGGTGAAGAAAACAAAGGACAAACCATAGGACTGTTCGAACAGTTAGACATAGTCATCTGATAAAGTTCAAGATGGCCTGATAAAAATTCTCAACAAATTCCTTACAGAAGACATGTCCTTCACCACAAATAAAGGCCACATCAAGACAAACAGCTAATCCCATACTAAATGGGGAAAAGTTTAAAGCATTTTCTCTAAATCTAGCAGAAGAAAAGTAGACCAACTTTTTACCAGATTTGTTCAACATAATACTACAAGTCCTAGTCAAAGCATCCAAGAAATAAAAATCCAAATTTAAAAAAAGAAAATGAATTCAATCATTAGCAAGCAATACAATCATTTATATATGTTATATACACATATATAGAGAGAAAAAAACCCCTAAGAACTATATCAAAACCTAATAGGACTGCTGTAGCTCAAGAGACAGGACACTATAAATACAAATCAACATACAAAATTATACCTAAATCAAAAATTAATATACAAAAATCCAGCAACATTCACATATACTATACAGTGTAGGGGGAAAACCAAACCAAACCAAACAAAAATTCCAGCAGCAAGAAACATTGTTACATGCTTATTATTCCAGCACTTGGGAGGCAGAGGGAGAAGAAGAACCAAGAGCACCAGACAGCTTCATGAAACTGTCTCAAAAACATAAAAAAAGAAATCTGGAAAGATAACTTTATTGGTAAGATACTTCCCATGCAAAGATGAAGAAAGTTTAGATGGCCAGCATTTATTAACAGTTATGTATGGCACATGTGCCTGTAGCCCCAGTGCTAGGAAGGTACATAAAGGAAGAACTCTGAAGCTCAGTGCAACCAACTTAGTGAAAATCCTGTCTCAAAACTAAAAGAAAGATGAACAACTTCAATCTCTGGACTTCACATTCATTCATTCTCCACCCACACACCTCAACTCCACAAATATATCTGCATAGTGACCAAGTACACAGATCACAACACACCATCCACACAAGAAATTTTTTGAGTACAAATAATCAGATAAAACTTCAATCCTAAAGACTAATACAAGTGTACCTGCCATTGTGGAGGAGATGAGCCTTGGGAAATGGAGCTGATAAATGAGGCACATTACCAACTCATGCAACAGCTAACTTTATTCAGAGCATCAGACAATTTATATACTGAGCAGATAAAGATTCAATCCTAAAGCAATCTTAATGACTAATACAAGTGTATTTGCCACTCTGGAGAAGATGAGACTTGGGAAATGGAGCTGATAAATGAGGCAGATTAAAGACTTATGCAATAGCTAACTGTATTCAGAGCCCATCAGGAAATTTATACATTGAATGTTAAGAAGAGTCACATGACTGAAGGTACAATCACAAGGACAAGCCACAGGTGTTAAAAACGTTTTTCTCCCAAAGAGGGATATGAATAACAACAGTGGAAGTAAACTCACTCTTACCTACAACACTGGGAGAAACACTAAAAACATTCCAAGAACAATTCCATGTTCTGGAAAAACTGAGGTTCTGAGACCTTTGTTTTTTTTTCTTGAAGATTTCTCACAATCACTTAGAATTTTCCTCATAGAATTCCATTTGGACAATGTTCCAATACACATAGCATGGACCCAGCAGCCTATGAAAATTTCTCCAAAACTGACCATACTTTAGAACACACAAATAAAGACTGAACACATACAAAAATTAAAATTATATCATGAATTCTACCTTACTAATAAAACTGGATATCAAGAGCAATAGAAACTACAGAAAGTACACAAACTCAATAGACCAAACAAGATGCTACTGAATAGCAAAGGGGTCAAGGATGAAGTCGAGAAGAAAAATGTAAAGGTTCTAGAATAGAAAAAAATAAAAGCACAAAATACAAAAATAGAATGAAGGCAGTCCTAGTACTAAATGTCTATACACTAAGATAACATTTTTGAGAGATCTAAAATAATAAATTAATGATAAACTGAGAAGTTTTGGAGAAACAAGAATAAAGAAAACCCAATAGGGGTAGGTGGAATGGGCTTGGTGTGTTAAGTCAAGCCTTAACTGCAGCACAAAGAAAGCCATCACAGATGGTTCTCTGTGCATGCCAGGCAAGTAAGAATTACAGAGTAAGATCCTGTCTCAAATGAATGAATGGGGAGATAATCAAAATAAGGTCTGAAATCAATAAACTAGAAACAAAACATTAACAAAGAGGTTATTCACTGAAAACATTAAATAACAAATCTTTAGTCAATTAACCAAAAAAAAAAAAAGAGGATCAAAATTAGAAAAATAGAAAGGGAGACACATAACAGACACCGAGAAAAGCCATAGAATCCTAAGTACATATTCTAGAATATATATTCTATAAAAATGGAAAAATTAAAAAATTAAAAAACCCAGTGAATCTCTGGACATATAGCTTAGCAAAGCAAAATCAAGATGAAATACTTTACATAGACTAATAACACCCAAGGAAATAGAATTGCAAGTAAAAATTCCCCAACTAAAAAGAGCCAGAGGACAGTTTGATTCACATAAGAATTCTACGAGACCTTAAAAGGAGGACATAAATACTCCTCAAATATTCCACACAATAAAGTGAAAAAAACATTCCAAATCCTTGTTACAAAGGCAGTATCATCCTGACACAAAAACCAGATAAATACTCAATAACAAAAATAATAGGTCAATATTTCTAATAAATAAACATAGATCTAAAAATCCTCTCACCATGCACAAATTCAACTCCAGGTGTCATACCCTGAATCCCAAAAAAGGCAAAGAGAATATGCTTTAGCTCACTGGCACAGAAAAGAGCTTTCTGAACAGGATTCCAACTACATAAGTGAATTATTAATAAATATAATCTGATGAAGTTATAAAGCTTCTCTACAGCAAAGGATATCATCATCTAAGTGAAGAGGAAGCCCCAAAAAATGAATAAAAATTCTTTACAGTAGTACTTCTGACAGAGTTAGTATCTACAACATACAAAGAACTAAAAACTTCAAATACCAAAATATAAAAAAGAAAAGAAAACAATTTAAAAAGTGGGATGTAGAAGGGACAGATGACTCACCTGACCTCTATGGGTGTCCACATTCACATGCATGCACGCGCACACACACACACAATTAAAAATAAATTTTTATAAAGTGAGAAATGGAACTAAACATGAGTTCTCAAAGATAAAATACAATTAAAATATTTAAAAATACATGTATTCAACATTGCTAGCTATCAGGTAAAAATGTAAATTAAAATTATCTTGAGACTTTATCTTACCCCAGTAAGTACAGCTAAGAACCAAAATAAAAATACTGGCAAGTGATGACAAAAAAGTGAAGCACATCTAACTCACTGGTAATAATAATGCAAACTGGCAAGGCCTATATAAATCAGAATGAAGGTTCCTCAAAAAGCTAGAAAGAAATCCACAACATTATTGATCTACAGCACTGTAAGACATATAACCAAAGGACTCTATATCCTACTATAGAGATAATTGCTCATCCATGCTTACTGATGCTCTATTCCCAAGAGCTGAAAACACAAACGGCCACCAGCTGATCTACAGATAATGAAAAGAAGGTACATTTTAACAGTGGAATATTCTTCTCCTTTACCTGTTAAGAAAAATGAAATTATAGATGGAGCTAAAAAATATCATTCTGAGTAAGGTGATCCTGACCCAGAAAGACAAATGGGTAGCCTTGAATCTTTAGATAATTTGTGTTACAACTGGAATAACCACAGAGGTCAGGAAATTAGTAGAGGCCAGGCAGTTTGGTGAGAGTGCTCAAGGACAGGAGATGGAACCAAGTGATATAAAGTATTAAAGGGGGATAATGTCACAGGAAGAATTTAAAGGAGAGGGGGATACAAGAGCACAGAAGAGGACAGACGAAAGAAGAGATAATAACACTAAATACATACTGAGGTTTTCTAGAACATGGAGAAATCAAGCTAGTATTGACCACTAATTTCATCCCCAATGGCTAGCTTCCACAATGTTGGAGAATGCTATCACTACTAGAAGAGAAAAGAAATCACCAATCTTACCCAAGTGTGAAACCTGTTTGCTACAAAAGTGATCTGGCAAGACATGCCCACTGATGCAATAATGACATGCACAAAGCTCTGCTAGTTGAAATCTATATCTGGCATCATTACTAGAGTTAAGAATTTGAGGTTAGACAGGTTCTTTGCTCTAGGGAATAACCTAGTAATAATGCCCCGGCAAAATGGACATAGTATTAAATCAACTCCTAATTATTTTTAATATTATGTCCACACATTAGTGCAAAACTTCATCAGAGGAGTCTTTCTTTTTTTCTTTTGTAGCAGCTGACAATTAACACAGAGATCCACAACAGATCAAGGTATAGAGTAGAGGTTGTAGAACATCAAGCCCCTCCACCCAAGGCTCAAAGACCATGGCAAATTACAGAGCAGACGATTATAAAAACCATACATGGCAGATGACTGCAAGAAAACAGTATTTTCTAGACATAGCAGGAAGTTTCATGTATGAATTTACAGCAGTTGAGACAGCACACACACACACACACACACACACACACACACACACACGCACGCACGCACGCACGCACGCACGCACGCACGCACGCACGCACGCACGCACGCACGCACACATCCCTTAACTGGAGAATAGAAGTGAGCATGAAGTCCAGTCCCTAGCTAAGAAACTACTGGTAGCTGACAGCTCCTGTGAGAGGAATAGTTTTCTTCAAGGGTGCATCTCCTGGTAAAGATACTACAATTCAATGAAGGCTACAAGTTCAAGAGTATCTGGGCATCATAAACTGTACTTTTATTTACTTTTATTCTTTAAAGACACAAGGCCCAGTGGTTCTCTCCTTCTCAATCAGGATGTAGAATTCTCAGCTACTTCTCCAGTACTATGTCTGCTTACATCCCGTCATAATGATAATGATAAACTTCTAAAATGCAAGCCAACTCTAATAAAATGCTTCCTTTCATATGAGCTGCCTTGTTAATGATCTCTCTCCACAGCATTAGAACACTAAGATAAACAGCATATCCATAAATTATAACAGGTAGATTCTATTTGCATTAGGAGTACACCCAATACACTATAACTCCAAAATTTACAGTAGCTATGGAGGGATTATAAACTATAAAATTACTTGAGGATAATAGTATCTTAAAAGTGATATAGTGAGGGAGGTCTTATGTGTTTAAGTTTGTAATTTAGGTATTTTATATTTTTGTTTTCACCTATTACAATCTATAAGTTGATTCCTAAGTCTGGTCATAAAAACCCTAATTTTTCCTCACTTTCTTGTCTTGGAGTTAGCCAACAAACAAAAATTTTAAAAGCATGTTAGCCATCTTGCCCAACAGAGTCTCCTCTTAACACAGAAGGGTCTTGCTCCATATTCTGGAGAGAAGAATGACATACAAAGTATGGGCAAATAAACAAAAACTAAAACTAATGCATACAAGTATTGCTGGGTTTCCTCATAAATCGGGGAAGTTTCCACAACATGCCAAAAGAATAAAGTTCAAAGAGATTCCAGATAGCTAAATATGATGAACTTCCTAAAAGATGACAGAAGTCAACTGACACTGCATGGCTTTAACCCTTCTTATGGGACAGTGCTCTTGTACACTGTAAATACCAGTCACTGTAAATATTGGTTTAATAAAATGCTGAATGGCCAAAAGTGAGGAAGACAGAAGTATAGTCGGGGCACCCAGAAGAGGAGAATTCTGGGAAGAGGAAGAGATGGGCAGATGCCAGCCAGTCACAAAGGAAACAAGATGAGAAAGCATCACTGAGAAAAGGTACCAAGCCAAGTGGCTAAACATGGACAACAATCATGGGTTAGTTTAAGAATTAGCAAGTAATATGCCTGAGCCATAGGCCAAACAGTTTATAATTAATATAAGCTTCTGTGTGATTATTTGAGACTAAATGGCTATGGGACTGGCCAGGTAGGCCATCAGAAAACTTCATGGGACATTATGACAAAAGTAAAGCAGCTTACAGAATACCTAGATGGCAACTCATGCTACACAGCCATGGCTTGGTTTTGGTGGGGAGAAAGAAAAAAGAAAGAAAGAAAAGTTTTCTATGTTGACTGTGAGATGAGAAAACAGGATAGCTTATTTTAAAAGAAACACCAACTGAAATGGTTACAAAAGGAATGATGTCGACTAATCTTAGAATAAATAACAGGAGGAGGAGAAGGTGGAGAAATGAAACAAGACTAGCTATACTGGGTAATTTTTGAAAATACAGGAAACTTTATTCTACTGTCTTCTATAACGAAAGCTAGTATTTTTCATAAGATATTTCACATGAAAAAATATAAATACAATAGCAAACCAGATCATAGATGAATGAGAATAGTACCTTAACATCTTGATATATTGTTACTATCTCTCAAAGTTTTTTAAATGGTAACTGAAACTTATAGAACATATAAAAATACCTCTTAAACTAAGATTACCTTGAACTCTACATTTTCAAGTCATGAATCATTAAGACTGTTTATTAAAACTTGCTTCAAGCTTCAAAATATTACTATTAAAAAATCCACATTTAAGGGCCACCCCTCCCCCCCAAAAAAGTTGAGTGAGATGAGCAGTATGTCTTATCTGAACTTTAGTCAACATTTCCTCTGTGCTTTCAAGGACAGCAAAAGTGTGACAAACTTCCCTTCTCTGACACTGTAAAGTAAAAGCAAAGTTTCCAAGAATCTCTGTTGTGTCACTACAATAAAAGCCATAAAATATTAACAGCATAATACTAGGATTGATAAACAACTCATATCTAGCTTATATATAAAACAACATTCAAGTACAAAGACAAATATAATAATAATACATACTGGAGGCCGGCCAGGACGACCCCTTTTTCGTTTTCCTTTGACCTCTGTTTCTTCAAGTTCACTGCCGGCATCAGAATGGGCAGTAGTTTCATTAGTTGAATCCCTAAAAATGTCAGATAACTGAAGTGAACAAATTAATAAGTAAATACAATGCAGTGCAGTTCTACTACTTTCCCTACCTAGGATCACTGACAAGCAGTGGTTACTGTTTCTACTTTCAGAAACTTCAGTAAACCAAAATGCATATATTCCTTATCTAATGTCACACAGCACCAAGTAAAATTTGTCCCCAAATAAAAAGGAATAAATTAATGTGGAAGTAACAGTTGCTTTGTAAAATATAAAATTTTTTAATCTTCAAAATTAAAAAAATAGCTTGAGAGTAAATTTACAAAAACATAGGCGAGGTACTAATAAATGTTTAACATGTGGTTCCATTAAAAAAAAGAAAAGCATCATCGCTTTGACATTGGAGAGCTGGCTCTACCCCTGCCCTGAGGAGTCCTAGTGACCCTGACTAAACAACTCAGCTACATCCAGGCATACATCTAGGGCTTTGAGTTGGCCGACCCAACATCTACCCCACCTATGAAAACATAGAGACTGGTCCTGTAAAACCATAGCCACAGGATTTCCATGACTTAGCAACAGCAGGATATCAAAGAGGAGTTTTAATGAGGGTCCAGTACTGATGGTATACCTAAAGCCAGAGGCCTTGAACCAGACCAACAACTCATTACACAATGAATTTGCAAGTAAAGCTGTTAGGACAAAAGAGTCTACTGCATAATACACCACAGCTTCCAATGCCACTAAGACAAATGGAAAGGTAATGGAGAGGTAGTAAAGTTGGGGAGTGAAGTGGCTTTTTATTTGCTTTGCTTTTTGGTCATTTTGTTTTAATTAATATTTGTTTGTGTTTTAAATTTTGCTTTGGGGGTACTAAAGGGGTGAAAGCAGATACAACTGGGAAGTGATTGATATGAAGCTGGGTAATGGTGGCACATGTCTTTAATTTTAGCACTCAAGGAGGCAGAGGCAGGTAGAGCTTTGTGAGTTAGAGGCCATCCTGTTATACAGAACAAGTTCCAGGACAGCCAGAGCAACATAGAAAAAGGAGAGGGGTTCTGAAAGATCCATACCACAGAAGTCATAAACAATAATTAAAAGCACAATCTCCTTCATTGTAAATTCTGTGCAGCCAACTAAATGTCACAAAATACTTATTTTTGACAAACTCTATTAGCGTACTTATTACGAATATGATTAGTGAGTGCAATGAAAGAGACACCTGTTGGAACTTTGCTTGGTCGTCAATGCTATGAGTGACTTCTTTGGTGAAATAGGTAATAGTTTTCAATACTGGAAGAGTATTTCCAACTTTGAAAGCTATTAAAACTGACTATCTGAAGCACCTCAAAGTTTAATTGACATTAGCAACCATTTATCATTCTCTTAAATGTAATCACTATACGTAACACTTGCTAGATTTCGTGATATATTCTCTCCATAGCCAGACTACCAACAAGCCATTTCTAGAAAGCGATAAACAGCACACCATTAAAACTATATCCAAATAAAGGAAAACAGAAAATCCATTTACATCACATGAGGTAAAAATAACAACCTCAAGATAACAATGATAAATGTTTGTAAAGCAATAGTGAATTTTGAATATTCGATCTTAATGTGATTCATTTCATTTACTTTTTTACAGTGAGTGTGTGTGTGGGTGTACAAGCATGTGTGTTCACACCACAGTACTCTTGCCTGTGAATATTTATATTTAACCTCTAACCTATAAATGTAATGACAAGGTATGAGTCTACTCTACATACTATATGTACCCAGAGCTAGGCCATTACAGAATATTTTATACAGGAACAAATGATACCTTAGCATTGCTTAATAATGAACAACACTAAGAATAGACAAATTAACTGGCAATTAATAGTAGCTAAGAAAGTCAATATACAGTATAGTTCATAGCAGCCTTTCTCTCCTATTCTCTCACTTTTTCATCACTATTACTACACAAATAAAAATTTAAGCTTGAATTTTAAAAAATTAGCTGGCAAAGGAGATAAAGGCAGCAAAGCACTAAAGAAGCAGTATGAATATTGTTGGCTTCTTTGGCCAAACTTAGGATAATAATTGAGAGCCAAACACTACATAACAGCAAGGATTTGAAAAACGTGGAGCTTCCATGAACAAAGGAGTGTGGCTAAAGGTACGACCAAAGAGAATGTGGCTGAGATTGCTAGTACCACACTATTCTAAGAAAGCCAGGGAACTACAATGGAATAGCAAAAAGTACTTTACTGCATCTCAGGGTCAAAAAGACCTCAACCACCACACCTTCACAGCCTTGACAAGAGAACCTAGGGAGATATTTGAGAGTCACTAGAATATTGAGTGTAGTTGCAATGATGGCAGACCCTGTCAACATACACATAATTCTGGGTTTGCTCGTGTGCAAATATGAAGTCAACAGTGGTGGGGGCTTCCAAGGAGATTCCAAAAGAATGCCAGAAAGGCAAACTGAGCACATCAGGTTCATAATCGTTCTAAGCAGTTCCGGGCAATGTGGTAAGTGAAGTTGTCAGGCTGAGGAAGAAGCTAAAAGGAGACATTTTACAGTCAGAGACACTAGGAACTCGAAGCAGTTCCAGGTCCAGCAAAATCTACACTAAAGAATGGCCATAAGAACAGTACTGTCCAAGTTCTTTGGGATTTATAACACACCACCAAGTGCTCTGAGTTAAAAACAAAAAACTATAGGATTTAATATTTTGCTGCTAGGTTTTAGTCCTGATTTGGTTTAATTTCTCCTTTTTGTTTTTCTATTTGTTCCTTTGGAAACAGGAATTTTCCTTATGGTGCTGTATCTTGGAAGAAGGAAAATATGTATTTTGACTTACTACTCATTTTGTATTATAAATCATAAGTGATTTTGAATCTGAACAAGGACAATTATAGAACATGAAAACCTCTGCAGACTACTGAAAAGGGACTACAAGCATTTTGTACTATAAGATGGGCCTGAGCATGTGGAGGTAGAAGAATTCTCTTATTTGCATGCCTCGCAACATCTTCTATCATAAAGATGTCACCATCCAATGTCACTAATGAGACATGATGGGTCCTTTACAAAGTGGGGCCTAACAGAGGCATATCAATACAGGGGATTCTGAGACTGCCAGCTGCACTCCTTCCCCTTTCTCTCTGCTTCCCAGCCATGATAAAGTAAGCAGGTTGCTTTACGCTCCACACTCTACTATGATAACTGGCTTACTACAGGAATAAAGGTCACCAGGCAACAAGGTCAACTGATTTCAAGACAAAACCTCTGACATTGAACTCATGGGGGAAAAAAAATCCTTCAAAGTTGATTGGTTCCGGCATTTTTGTTATTGATACAAAGTTAGCACAATAGGATATATAACTAGATAAATGAGTATATTGAGCAAAATAATAAATATAAGCACAAAGATCACAGACAAGTATATATTCTCAAAAGGGTTTGGTAATCTCAACTAAGAATATCTTCTGCAATTGGCTTATTCAACCAAAGCTCATTCACCCAGCTCTGATTACTGTGCAGTACCCATATACTATTACAGATTTACAATTTTGTGAAAATTTTCATTTACAAAGCACAATCCCAAATACTAAATATAAACACTACAATCTCTTTAACTACAAATATATTCAAATAAGCCCATTTCAAATGTTAAGTTATTAATGTGAGAGCCTATTTAATATCTAGTAAATATGCTACAAGCAGGGCATACAAAAATGATAGAAAAGTTTATTATTTTAGGGGGTGGTAAGAAACATGATGTGAAATACAATGCTAGGAAAATAATGAAAACTGAAGAGCACAGAGGACCTTTCTCATAATTTTAAAGATTCAGAGACATTCTTCCAGAAAATCTACCTAAATAAAGCATAGATAGATAATAACTGCATGAGTGAGAACAAGAAATCTTAAGAACAGAGCAAAGAAAGAAGACTATGCAGGGACCTCCAAATTTAGTATTACATCCAAAATAAGGAGTAAAGAAAATTGGAACAAGTACATATAAAATAATTAAATTTTATCTTCTATATTTCACAAATTTTATAAAGATAGAGTATAATTGATCTGTCAAACAAGTAAATGCACATGGAAAGCTTTGTGTCTTAAAATTTCCAGGGGGAAACCAGAAGGCTGCCTCCTGGAAAAGGCATTTGTAACTGAACTATAATCAAAAGAAATAACTGCTTAAAACGACAATCCTTTTACTGTAGCTAAATTATCATTACTGAGTAGATCAAAGTATATGGATCTTCAACTTACATCTTAATGCAAATGATAAAAGAAACAATATCTGCATGACTGTGGCAGTTTCTAGAAATCCATAATGATCTCCAACTCCAAGTCTGTCCAACAAATACAACAAATCTAATGCTCTATCACACTCACAAACCAACTGATATTCTCTGAGATTCTTCTAGAAATCAGAATGCCTCAGTAATCACAATCTTAATATAGAAGAAATCTTAATAAGAAAATCGATTAAAACAAACATATAGAAATAGTACATTATAAGACAAAGGTTAATAAATGTTTTCTTCTAAATAGTGAGACTAAATATCTTGGGCTTTGCCGACAACAGAGTTAGTGTCATAGCATATGAGTTACTATCATAGCTTATAACACAAAGAAATGGGAATTAGGATTTAGGAAATAAATATAGCTCTGGTCAAATTTAATTACCAAAAGAGCATGCTACATGAGGGTTATAACAGCTGACTCTTGATCTAATAACATTAATATCTGATTTGTTCAATGTCAAAAAAACATGCTGACTTTCCAATGTCATGGATGGGCAAAGTAATCATATAACCTAATATTTAGAGTTCAAATATATTGTCTCAATAACAGAAGATATTTGATACATCTCATCAGAACCCTGTAATATTATACTCAAATTCTTTAAAAGAAAAAAATTATAATACTTACTGCAACACTGGTAACTCTGAAGTTATCATTGCTGGAGAGGTTATTCCACAATACAGAAATTTCGATATAATTCTAACTTGTTAAGCAATCTCAAGGCACTCCTGTTAATTAAAAAAAATACATATTTTTTTAAATAAAATGAATATAACAACAGCAACCATAATCACACTATTTGATAATTGCCCAAAGTAGTTAAAATCTTACATCCACAAATATGCCTAGACAGGATGTTTATTCTAACTTTATTCCTAAGTACTCAAACATGGACGCAACCAACAAGTTTTTCAGAAGGCGAGTTGTAAAACAAGCTTTGGTATCCGAATATTATTTGATGTGTAGAGCAATTGATGAACAAAGTCATGAAATGAACAAAAAGAAGCCCTCAAAAAAAGCTGTGGAACATTCTTGAGAAGGTAAAACTATGGTGATCAGTGATTGTCAGAAATTAGAGAGTGCAAATGAAATTACCCGGCAGAGCACACAGAGATTTTATTTTAATACAGTGAAACACTTCTGAATAGTGGATAAAGGTCATGTACATTTGTCAAAATCCATATGACATTTAACATCAACATAATAAAAAACAGACTATGGACATTAATGCCAAGTATCAATACAACAAAATTGACAGTTATAACAAATGTACCTCTTTGAAGAAAAACATGTAGGAAAAGGGGAGCCTGTGTAGGTTTCCTGTACTTTCTCCACAAATTCACTGTAACCATAACATTGCTATTAAAACAAAAGAAACAAAAAAAGAAACAAAAGGCACCTGGGACTAAGAACAAGACAGAGAGCCAGGAAGAGGTGGCACACATCTTTAAATCCAGCACTTGACAGGTAGAGGTAGGCAGGGCTCTGTGAGTTTGAGGCTAGCCCAATCTATGGAGTGAATTCCAGGACAGGGAAGAAAAAACAAGGAAAGAGAGAGAGGAGGGAGGGAGGGAAGGAAGAGGACAAACAAGACAGAGCCACAAGAGAGCATGACACAAAGCAAAGAGACTAACATGCTTATAACTGAAGTCCCCTGACAATGTCAAGAAAATAGTAACAGATAGCACAGAAGAGAATTATTAAGAAATGATATTTTCCATTACTTTGTTTTGTCTTGTTTTGTTGAGAAAGGATTTTCTCTGTAGCCCAGGCTGTCCAGGAATTCCCTCTGCAGACCAGACAGGCCTCCAATTAACAAAGATCCACTTGCCTCTGCCTTCCAAGTGCTGGGATTAAAGGTGTGTACCACCAATGGGTTAATATTTTAGACAAATGTTAAAATCAGAAAATTTCCAAGCCACACATTCCAAAGTGTAAAATTTGCTTTAAAAGCTATCTAAGAGAAATCTTAGTAAGCTGTTAAATGTACATGACCCATCAAATGGGGGAAATATGAATTATAGTAGATTTCTTGATGGAAACTATATAAGCCTGAACATAATAAAACATTTTTAAAATTCTGAAAAAATAATCAACTATGATCTAAATATTAAATAACAAAAATAAATAAGTAGCATAAAAGTGGCAAAATAGGATTATCAAAAATATCAACTCTCCCGATTGTACTAATTCTGGTTTTAATAAAGGAAGCTCAGAGCCAGATATGGGGGAAAGACTAAAATATCAAAGAAGTAAACACCACAGTCAAATCTCACCCAGCTGTCTTCCAGCTTCCTCAGCCTCGCTCCCTTGGCTTCTATTGCCTAGTCTGTCTTTCTACACCTGCCTTAAATACCTTCTAAACCTAGTTGTTTCACATCCTGGTTAAGATTAAAGGCGTGGGCTGCTACTAGTCTTTGGTAGTTAACCTTGAACTCACAGAAACAAAGAAAGATCTCCCCTGTCTCTGGAGTTATGGGATTAAAGGCCTGGCACCACCACTGCCTGCCTGGGAGCCTGGAACTTCTTCCTTCCTAAACCAAGCTGGCCTCAAACTCAGATCTGCTGTGATTAAAGGTGTGAGTTACCACTCTCTGATCCTCTTGGTTGACTGTGGGTAGATCTCTCTGATATTTCAGACTGGTTTTATCAAGTATGTAACATATCACCACATTTCCCAATAAAGTAATTCTTTGATTAGTTACGAAAGTTGATCAACCCTCTTCAAAAAACAAAAAACAAAAAAATCAGCTTTTGCAGAAATCTTGAATCTAATAAACACAACAAAGACAGCCTAATAGCAGCAGCAGCAACAATAAACTCTTCTAAACTTACTTGTTTTGTGTTTTTTAAAAAAGCACTTTGTTTACCTTCCCAGTAGGACCCCTGACCTCTGAACTAGAAAGTCGGTAAGAAGAGCAAGACCAACCAACAACAACAAACTTGTTCTCAAAAAATGGTAACTATGTATTTTAAATAGTTTCCCACACCTGATACCAGTTAAATGGATTAAGATATATAAATGGATCAAAACTCATCTGGTAATCACATAACTGACTGGGTTTTGGCGGCACTTGCTGATGTTTGTACTGTGTAAATTCAACGCAGCCTGGGTCCTGAACATACAATATAAACTCTGTAATGGACTGTCATTTTGGCATGCAATGCCAGCACTATCTGAAACAACTTGGCTCAGACTAGACTGTAATTGTTATGACAGCATTATTTTCTACTGTACATACAGTATTTTCTACTTGTATAAAGCATAATCGTTTAGTTAAAGAAAACAGACATTTAATCTTTTCCTGCCATCATTCCACAGCATAACAAATCAGTGTACCTTCAGCTTGAATTGTGTCTCAATTTGAAATCCTGCTTTGAGCTGCTGATTTAAATTTAAGTTTTAATTTTAAATTTCAATTTTGGTTTGAGATAAAGGCAGAATTACCAACTACTTTTAAAATGGCCCCAAACATAGTATATATTCCTGTGAAGTTGATTTCTTAGCATTGATAATTATAAAAATGGAGCATCCTCTAACTCTAAAAACATAAATTTTAAAAAGCTGAAATTAGGGAAAATTAGAATCAGAATTTCAGCTCAGATTTTATTCATCATATAAAAATAAAAATCCATTACAGCATGTTAACTTAATATTCTATTTAAAACTGGTAAAAGTTTATGTATACTGAAAAATTTAATGTTTCTTTATAATTAATTACCAACAAGTGTTTGATTTATATGACTATCTTACATACCAGTAAATTTTCTTAGACAAAATTTAGACAGCTGGGCAATTGTGGCACATGCTTTTAAACACAGCACTCAAGAAGCAGAGGCAGGCTGGTGTTTCCGAGTTCAAAGCTAACATGGTCTTCAAGGTGAGTTCCAGAACCCCCTGAGTTGTTACACATACACTCTGTCTTGAAAAAGCAAACCAAAATAAATGAATGAATCAATGAGGCAATTTTAAAAGAAGTTCAAGGAGCCATAGTCTATAAAATGAGCAGCAGATCAGGCCACAGCTGTATGCCACAAGACTTGCATCTCTTAACAACTGCTAAAGCTTGCTAGTAAAATGTGAAGATAAAAGCAGACCTGCAAGTGAACAGGACACAGAAAGAAACTTATTTTGGCGTCAGTTCTTGAGTAATACTAATCGTATTACTTATTCGTGGATCAAAATTAACATTTGATCACATACAAGAGTGACGTTAGTTTAAATAAAAAACAAAGACATAGCCCTCAATAGACAGAAATCATTATCAATACCATACAAGGAATGGGTAATTCACAAAATTAAAATATATTTAAGATGCCTAGTTTTTAATGAAAACCACAAGATATATACATACACACACACACACACACACACACACTTGGATGGGTGGCCCATTTTAATTAAGAAAAAAAAATCATCCTTAAAGAATCTCAAACATTGTATAAATGAGGCAAACATTCCCAACATTTCCAGAGGGCACAGAAAAACAAGCAAAAAATATTTGGAGAATTTTAATAACAGAAAAAGTCCAAATGTCAGTAAAAACAGAAATTCAAACATCCAAAATAGTCAGTGAACACAATGTTGGATAAATGCCCAGAGAAATAAACAAACTGACAAGTCAGGGAGAATCTTGAAAGAATTCAGGGGGGGGGAAAAAAAGAGGACTCTTCAAGTATAACAAATCTATAATAAGAATAGCAGACCTATTTGTCATCATCATAAATCATTAAGTCAGGATTACTGACATGGGTCAATGTGTAAATATAAATTTTAAAAAATATTGTAATTTAGATTGGTAACTCTTCTTTTTTGGATGACCAATGACTAATAGAACCATCAAGGTATAATGTTTTCTTGCAATGTCTTTAACTTGATATAGTCATTTAAAAACCAAACAGTATTGGTTTGTTTCCCAAATTTAAAAATCTACTTTAGTTGACATTGTAAAAACACAGGAAGCTATATAAAACCCACCAATCTTATGTAAGTATGAAGCAGTGCTTAATGAATGCAAAGAGGTTAGAGAGCTAGCATTAATGATGCTTTGGTATGTTTAAGTAGATAATTTTTTCAACTTTGTTAAAAAGGAATGATGTTTTTATTGGTTAAAGGTAGGAAGTGACTGGTAAGGTATTTCTGTTTTAAGATCTTTGCAAAGATTTATACAATGCATCTTTCTTTTTCATAGAATGTCTTCATTTTCTTTCTAACAAAGTAACTGCTGTGATTTTTTTTAAAAAAATAAAGTAAACTCTCTGTGGGCAGGTAATTTTTTCCATTTCATTCACTGTTATAATCATCATAAATGAAACTTAACTTCTGAATAAAAAATTTAAATATGTTACTCAAGTGGAAAATGTGAATGGAAACTACTGCAGCTCATTTTAGCGACAGCAGCTACAGAGAGAGAGAGAAGTAAAGAAGTGCTGGCAAGGATGTAGAATGAAGAAAGAATGTGGTGGAGTGGTAAATTAGAATAATAATGAAAAACAGTGTACACAACACACATGCCAGAATTACAAATCAAATTACTACATAATCTAGCCACCCCACTGAGCATATATCGAAAAGGAAAAAAAATTAGTATGCCAAGATATCTAAACTCAACTAACCTAATTGCCCATAAATAGAAGTGTCAATATAGAAAATGTGTATGCATACACCATGCACAGTAGAATAACTATAGTTATCAGTAATATATTGAACATTTCAAAATGGCTTGAAGAATTCTCAATGTTATCACAATAAAACCACAATTACTTAAGGTGATGGATATGTTAAGTACTCTGATATGCTAATATGTGCATTAAAACATCATGCCCCATAAACACATTTTTACATTTGTGTGTGAGTACACTTTGAAATAAAGACAGTTAAAAATGCTTTCCCAGTAATTGTGAGAATAGCTGAATGAATAACTCAAGGATCAAGTAGGGTTTCCAGAGAGGTTAAAGCAGTGGCTAAGATAATAGTGATTTATCAAAAGGGAGAGGAGGAAAAATTTTTTAAGAACTTACACATGTGACTTTATACACACAAACCATTCTACAATCCAAGAACAAAATCAGACTAAACAAAATTGTAAGGAAAAAATAAAATATATCTAAAGAATATTCAAAGCTTTAGATAACTAATCTCTTAAAACTCATCTCCATGACAGCTCTGCAATTTCTTACCCAAAATGTTGCTTGCCTGCACATCTAATCTTTAGTATTTATGAACATTTATACTCTAGCTGCATTTTTCTTTTACATTCCACACTCTTAACAATTTCTTAGACTTCATCACCAAATACATGACACCAAAAACTTTAACGTTTCCCTACCTTCTCAGCTATTGCTGACCCTCTGCCATTATTCTGCCCTTAAGAATTTTAACACTTACACACATTTCTCTTCCAAGGCTTCCTTTATCTTTCTTCCCTGTGTGAACACATAGCCCCCTTTATGCTTCCTCCCTGTAATAATTTCATGAACATTTAGTCTTTGGCTGTTTGAGGAGATAACCCTGAAAACCTTTAGGAGTGGAGCCTCACAGTAGGAAGTATGACACCAGAGACTAGCTCTTACTATGTACAGCCTCTCCCTACTTTCTCCTTTTTGGTTTTTGTTGCTGGTGTTGTTAAAGAGGAAATGTTAACTCAGCTTCCTGCTCCTGTTGCCATGCCTGTCAGATGCTGCCATGGCTTCTCTCTGCAATGATGAACTATTTATTACTCCTCTGACACCAAAAGCCAAGGTAAACTCTTTCCTCTGTAAGCTGCTTTTGGTTTGGATGTTTTATGAGGGGTGGGGGGACTACTAAAATCTACATACACAGCACTAGATTAGGAGCAAATGAAAAGCTCTAGTCCTACTCAAATATGAGCTGCATTAAATCCCAAACTTAGGTTTCACACCACCTTTACATATTCTATAAGCACTTTCCCTAGTTTTTTATAATATATTTTTATTTTACAAACAATAGATATCACAAATTGCATTCAATTCCTTCTCTTTTAATAATTATATATTCTTTTAGTTAAAGGACTTCTTTTTAAGATAACTTTAGGTTTATAAAATTTTGAACAAAATTTTAGGGGTCTATTTACAATTCTAGTTCTCTAGAAATTGGATGAATCTTTAGGGAGGACTTTCTATTCCTAAAAATTACAAAGGGGGCTTCATAATCAGCAAAGGTAAAAAACTAAATGACATAGGCTGAGATATAATACAATGTAAAACACTTTCCTTACATAAACAAAGTCCTGGGTTTGATACAAGGAACACTCACACAACTATTAATATCTATTTATCATGTGACTTAGGTTATTAACATTAGTAAGCAAGAAAAGTTGTTAATTAGTTATTAAGTTTGTTTTTAATGACACTATAAATACAACCAACTTCTCATGATTCCAGCTAGTAGTCATATATGTAACTATTATAAATTTATCTTGGAGACTGAAAATATGGCTCGTCAGTTAAGAACACAAGTTATTCTTCCAAAGAACCAGGGTTCAATTCCCTACATCCACATAATGACTCACAGCTGTCTCTAACTAACCCCAGTTAAAAGAGGAACAAGACACCGTCTTCTAACTTCTGAGGGAGCTAGGAATGCATACAGTGCATAGACATACACACAGACAAAACACTCATGCACATAAAATAAAATTTAAAAATTATCACTTAAGCTGGCCATGGTGGCACACCATGATTAAGTTTAATCCCAGAACTTGGGAGATCTGAGTCTAAAACCAACTTGGTCTACAGAAACAGTTCTAGGATAGCCAAGACTACATAATGAGACCCTGTCCTGAGAGAGGAGGGCAGGGGAGGGGAGGTGAAGAAGAAAATCATGAGACTGTGGCTTTCATTGCTGCCTACTGGCAAAGATGAACTGGGTCTGATGAACTGCAGCTTTCACTCCTAAGGACAGCTCTATATTAGAGCAGAAAGCACTAATGGGACAAATTCAAATCTTGATAAAACGTTGAAGCCATAAGTCAAATTCAAAATAATAAACAAAAGGAAGAACAGAATAAATGAGAAGTAGAGATAAGAGAAAAAAAATCTGGCATGATATACAAGATAAAGACCAAAGCAGATTGAAAACAAAACTCTAATGTCTGCAGGAAGGTAATACCTGGATCTATAACAGAGAGAACAGAAACTTTTTCAAATTTCTTATTTTTAATCTAATGGAAAACTTAAAACAGTATTCTAGATAATCATTCACTATTTTTAAATGTAAAATGAGATTTAAGCTTAAATAAATGTATTTAAGTATAAAACTTACAAAAATTATCTTAAGAGCTGTAATCTTTAAGCCGTAAGATTAGCTGAAAGAAATAAATTATTAATCAGATTGCTCTAAATTATAGAGTAATGGAAAAAACATCAACTTTTTAAATGTCTAACAAATAAAAATGAAATCCCAAAATATTAACTTCCCATATACTAAAAAAACCTTATAAAACCTGACAAGCTAATTAGATGTTGGATGTCATTAAACTTATCCATCAAAATTGCAAGAATGTTACCCTACACTTTAATAAAAATATTTTGTTGTGGATTTTAAAATTCAGGTTTCATTTTGGTTTTTTGTTTGTTTGGGTTTTTTTGTTGTTATTATTGGGTTTTTTATTCATTTGTTTGTGGATTTGGGGGGTGATTTTTTTGTTGTTGTTGTTGTTTTGTTTCTTTTGATAAATTCCAAAAGCTCCACTGAACCTCTCCAGAGAATGAGGGAGGGATGGGGGGGGGGCCTCGGGAGATACAGGAAATAATTACATTCTTTTAATTATTTTACTAGTGGATCTACCTGCTCACATAAATCAAAACTGTCTGGCAATTAACAGATTGATTAAGGAAATTCTACCATCAGGTGTAATGATTATACATGGACAATATAAAAATATTCCATCGTGTTATTGCTAACTAAAACATATATTCTGAGAAATAGAAAAAAAAAACTTGTAAGAAAACTTGTTTAATTTAAAAGTCATAAGGATTAAATGATATGGCTTAGTGGTTAAAGCATTAACGCCTTTCATAAATGCCTAGTGTTAAGTGGTAGCCTGTGTGGAATTCCAGTCTTGAAAGGTGGAAACAGAAGATTCCCAGAACCAGATATATAGGAAAGCTGGCCAGAGAGCTCTGGGTTTAGTTGAGGGAGTTTGCCTCAAATAATAAATCAAAGAAGCCGTCAAAGTTGATTCCTGACATCAACTTGGCATATCCACATGCACACACACACCAAGACAAACAAACAATGAGAAAGAAAAAAAACTGCACGTGCATATAACATACATGAAAATGGAGCGTAGTCCTTATCAAAATAATTACATATGGTTCTATGATTTTCATATAGAAATTATTTCAGATCTGCACAAAAATCACTACCATATTAAAAAAGAAAAAAAAAAAAAAAAAACCACAGAGCTGGACAAATGCCTCGATTTTAGGAGTGCTTGCTGCTCTTCCACAGGACCTGAGTTTAATTACCAGTACCCATGTTGGACAGCTCACAGCCATCTGTAACACCAGCTGCCAAAATCTAACACCTTCTGGCCTCAGAGGGTACCCTTACATATGTGATATAAACACAGACACACACACATACACTGAAATTTAACTTTACACAAATAAAAATTACTAAAACTTCTAGTATAATAAATAGCTCAAGCTTTAACACCCTTTTCTCATAATCACAAACTTCAATTCAGTTATTACAAGATAAATTTTCAGAACTGGTTCTATATTACAAATTCTTCCTTTGATACAACATAATAAAGCTCTTAGTGCATCATGTTCCAGAGTATTTTAAAAGTTTTTTATGTTCCTATCTCACAAGAGAAAGGGTAGAAAATAAGTAAAGCATTCATTAAAAATGAAGATCATCTTTTTTGAGCACCTTTTATTCCATGCTTCTCATATGGTATTTTAAACACAAAAGATACCAAAGCAATGATAGGCAATGGTAGCAACCAAAAATATTTTAATTGTGGTGACCGCTTTTAAAAAACTTATAATTCCTCTCACTAAACCATCTCCTTCTTTCAAGATTTGTTCCCAAGTCTTCTTGGTTGCAACCCATTATGACCCCAACTTGCTAAAGTGACCTCTATTTTCTCTTCTTAGGGTAATCTCTGGCTGTCTCTCTTAAATTTCTCCTAATCCCAAAATGTTCAGGGGTTGCAGTTTGCAGCTTGGGTATTCTCTGCTTTTTGCCTAAAATCCACTTATAAGTGAGTACATCCCAAGTCTATCTTTCTGGGCTTGTGATATCTCGCTCAAGAGGATATTCTCCAACTCCAACCATTTGCCTGAAAATTTTAGGATATCTTTTTTTTTTAACTGCTGAGTAGTACTCCATTCTGTAGATGTAGGTGGAGAGAGATGGGTATCTCGACAGAGGAAGCCAATGTGAGGTTAGAAGGAGACTGGGTATTAGGGAAACATTCAGGATCTCCCAGGATGTCCCTGGCCAAGTCTCCAAACAGTGGTGGAGGGGGTGCCTAAATGGGACTTTCCCTATAATCAAATGAGTAAACACCCTAGGTGTTATCACAGAACTTAACAGCCAACAGGGAATGGAGGTGGGGGTGGAGATCCATGGCTGAGCACTGGGCAGAGCTCCTGGTCTGGCTGAGAGCAGGGGACAGGAGTCTGTATGAGCAGGGGGATAGGGATTATGAGGAAGGTTCCCATGGTGATGGCTATCTGGAGCTCTGGGAGCTCACTGAAGATCCATCAGGAGAAGGAGCTGGGCCCTCCCAGGGTATGGAGCTTGAACAAGTGTGTGGAACCCGAGGGGTAGGGTCAGACCTTGTTTCTGTTCATGGGCTGGCACCTTGGATCCCATTCCCTTAGAGGAGCACCCAGCCCAGCAATGACTTTGGGATGTGTGGATCAGACATGGCTAGAGTGGATATGCTATGCTGGGCTGACCTACCTTGGGATTTCTTGCCCTTTTGGGGGAGGGGATGGGTGGATGGGGAGGGGCGAGGCTAAGAGCTGGCTGGGAGGAATTGGGAGGGAGGAAGGGAGGGGGAGCAGGGGGATACATTGATAGAGATGACATTTTTTTAATGAAAAAAAAAGAAACTTATAATTCACGAGGACAGAGAAACACATGTGTCTATGATAAGTTAACTGTTTCTTAATGACATAGTATACAGCTGGTAAATTTGATAAAGAGGTGAAAGAACAAATCCTTTGAAATTATGATCTGGAAGAGAATGGCTTTTTAATAAATCCAGTGTCTAAAGAAACTTGAAAATACAAGGTCTAGACAGACCTGAAACACTCAGGAAACCTGACCTATAAGGATATGACAGCCCAAGGCTAACCCTACATACATTATCAGACTTTGCATCAGGAAAAAAATTAACTAATGAAAAATGAGCTTCTGACAGTACCCTAGCAACAGCACAGTTGCCCTTTGTAGCATACTACCTAAGGTCTCCTAAAAAAAAAAAAAAAAAAAAAAAAAAAAAAAAAAAAAGAATGAGCCACATTTGCCATGTCTCCCTCTGGAGAAGGAGGCTCTAGTCTGGCAAGTGTAGTCTTCATTTCAATCAAAAAAACTTTTCTTTGCAACAGACCAGACTACTACAAAAACAAAGCAAACAAACAAAAATGCAACCAATCAATACCTAGAGTTGTGGAGCCCAGTCCCAATGGCTGTATCTACAAAATCTTCCCACACACTCAAGCAACACTGCAGAAGAGGAAAGAATCTAAGAACCAAAACTTCAGGTAATTTGCTGTGAAATTATTTCTTCTAGTAGCACCAGAAGTCTCACCAACATGACCACCCAAATGCGGTATGAACAAAGCGGACACTAATAAGCATGCCAAAATGTGCACAGAAAAGTCCATGAGGCTTCAACCCTACACAAAGAACTATAAGCAACTGATCAAAGCTGAGACCAGGGAAGACCACACCAATTCATTTTCTAATTAATTGTCGGGTACCAAAAAGTCAGCCCTGAGTAACAGTATATGGGCTCAACAAATTATATTTAAGAATAAATAAGAACATAAAATACATATATGCATTCAATAACAAGTGACAGAAAAGAGGTCATAAGTTTGAAGGAGAGTGGGAAGAAGTTCTGGAAGGGGAAAAAGGGAAGGAAGTAATTAAAATATAATCTCAAAAATAAAAAAAAAAAATAAGCACTTTACCAACTAAGCTATCTTCCAAGCCCTTGATATCATTTAAAATATATACTGCCAGGCACATGACATAAGTCTGCAATAACATGCTCCAGGAAAGTGAGTTAGCAAGGTTGTTAAAGTTCAAGACCTGTACACCACAGTGAGCTCCTGGACTAGAGGGAGACCATGCCTCCAGGAATGAGTAAAAAGCACATTACCAATAATTAAATACTAAAAGCAAGATACTTTATAACTTATACTTCACTTTGTTTTTTCTGCCTCATTCCATAACTTCCTAAGGCTTGCCATAACAAAGTATCAAACAAACCTGCTTTGAATGGTAGAAATGTATTTTCTTGTTAATTCAGGATACTACTGATATTTAAAAAAAAAAAAGAAAAAGAAAAAGAAAATCAAGGTGTTGCAAGAACCTCTGAAGTCTCTAGAAGATCTTCCTGGAACAGAAATACACTACCTTCCTGTTCAGGCAAATATAAGCCTCTACCTTCACATAGCTATCTTAGGGTAGCTCTGTATCCTCACATGGTATCACTGTTTTTGCTTCATAAAAGGTCAACAAACATACAGGCTTGGAACTAAATAACTGCATCCTGTTATGGAGTATTAGTTTAAGATTTGTTAGATATGTTTACGCTGTGAAATATCTGTTTAATCATATAAAAATGTGTTGTATTCTTTTATGTTGCACTTGTTTACGTCTGTAAAGCTATATCACTTTGCATAACTAAAACATCTAATTAGTCTAATAAAGAGCTAAACAGACAACAACTAGGCAGAAGAGAGGAATAGGTAGGGTTGTCAAGATGGGGAAATAAATAGGAGAAGAAATCTAGGCTCTAGAAAAGGAGCAAGAAAAAAGGGAGAGAGAGGAGGCTGCCAGGGGCCATCGCCCAACCACAACCAGCCAGGGAGGAAAAGGAGAAGAAAGATATTATAGAGCAAAGAAAGGTTAAAAAGCCCAGAGGGAAATGGTAAAGAGAGATGGGATAGTTAAGTTAGAAAAGCTGCTTAGAAATAAAGCAGAGCTAAGGACAGGCATTTATAAGTAAAAGTAAGTCTCCATGTATGTATTTGGGGAGCTAGGTGACAAGCTCCCAAAGAATAAAAACAAACAAACAAAACAAACCCAACTACAACAACCTATGTTAATTAACTGAATTATATCTGCAGAATACTGTATCTCTAAATAAGATCACACTTAGAGGGGTGGAAGTTAAGACTTGTTTCTGCAATACCCTGTAGTCCTTAACTCAAAATGATAAAAAATGTTGAGATGTATGTTACCTGTGTGCATTTCTAAATTACTGCTAAAAACAAGACAGTAAATACTATACATAATAGTCCTGGTTTTGCAAGCTTCTTTTTAATTCATGGGAATAAACAATAAGCAAATTAATAAATGAAACAATTTCAGGTTGTAAAAAAATGTTAATGTTGGGCGATAAACTACATTAAAAGAATAGTCTCACACTTTCTAAGAAGTGATACTTGAGTTAAGTCTTGGAGGATGTGTAAGAAAATTCTTTACAATGGAAGAAAAGTCTTAGTTTACTTGAGCAAGAAAGCCATTTGAAACAAGTGCAGAGTGAACATTTATCAGGCCTATTAATTTTAAAATTATGAGACGAACCAGCACTTATTATTAGTTTTAATTATTTTTATTTTACTTAGCATACCTGCTGCTCACCCACACCTGTTCGTATGCCATGTACAAGCCCAAGGACAATTTGGGGAGTCAGTTCTCTAGTTCCACCCTGAATTCCAGGGATGAAATTCAAGTCATCAAGCTTTCATGACAAGCGCTTTTACTTGCTGAGTCATCTTCTTGGTCTGAATCCTTAATTTAAAAAATAATTTTATTAAACTATTTCAACTTTACTAATTTTAATTTGTACAGACAAGTAGCAAACTGAATTTGCTGGTTACACCTAAAGTACTGTAAGACATAGTGAACCAACATTACCCCAGTACGGGCTAAGTCAAGACAAGTTACCACAACAGTATGAAGCTGTAGTGATATTACAGTTGTGTATGTACCATTAAATAATATGTTCCACAATAAGAAAATTGGTTAAGAGATCTTTAAACAAGGTTAACATCATTGTGATATTCTCCCACTAAAAGGCTTTTCAGAAATTTGAAATTCAATGTAGAAGTTACATAAAGCATTAATTTCCCAAAACATAGTTTCATCTCGGCTCACTGGAACACCATGTCTGTTAGCTGCCTAAGGCAATCATCCTGATTAAATATACTACAGGATGCTTCTGATCAGGTTTGTACTATTTTGTTTCTATAATGGGTTCCAGTACATTATTTAAGCCAAATTCTCCAACACTCCTATTGGAAAGTGTCTAGAAAATATTTCAAAGCATAAAGAATTTTTGAAGGGGTTTTTCCTGTTTCCTAAAATCATCATTAACAGATACAAAATAATTGAGATAAAGCCAGACTGGCAGCACCTATCTATAACACTATCATTAAAGCCTGAAACAGGAGTGGGTACAAGTTCTTGACCAATATGGGCTTCTACGTAGAGATTCTGACAATAGATAGATAGATAGATAGATAGATAGATAGATAGATAGATAGATAGATAGATAGATAGAGATAGAGATTTTAAAAATAAGATAAACTAATAGAGAAAAAAAAGATTTGTTGTGCTTTACAATCTCGGAGGTTTTAGTCCATAGTAAATTGTTTGTGGGCTATGGTAAGATATCAAGTACAGCATGACAGCAGCAAGAACAAGAGCAAGAGGTTGGGGACGAAAACACCCATCAAAAGCAGTTGTGCTGGCTAGTTTTATGTCAGCTTGACACAGGCTAGAGTCATCTTAGAGGAGGAGCCTCAATTGGGAAAAGTGCCTGAGCACTTTCATAATTAGTGATTGATTGATTGATGAAGGAGAGCCAAGCCCATTGTCCCTCCCACCTTTAGCTGGTAATGGGTTCTTAAGCAGGAAAGCAGGCTGGACAAGCCTTAAGGAGCCAGTAAACAGCACTTACCCATAGCCTCTGCATCAACCCTGCCTCCAGGTTCCTAACCTGCTTGAGCTTCTCTCCTGACTGTTCAATAACAAACAGATGTGGAAGCCAAATAAACTGTTTCCTTCCCAAATTACTTTTGTCATGCTATGTCCCCACAGCAATAGTAACCCTAGTAAGACAGCAGCTTTCCTCTAGTCATTCAACCCTCCAACTAGTCCTTATTATCAAATAGTACATTCAGCTAACTCCTTCATAACACAATTACATCACAACCATTTCACCAAAAACAAATAGAAGGGTCAACACATGTTTTTTTTTTTTGGGGGGGGGGAGACATTTCTCAACTATAACACACACCAATACTTTTATGCAAAATATGCCATAGATTTGCTTCAACTGCATACAGCGTAAAGAGTATGTAAGCAAAACAGTCATTAGCCATGAGCTTGCAACTGTTAAAGCTTGTTTTTTTGTTTTTGTTTTTAAAGTATATAGGTACTTTAACTCAAAAACATGCTGTGGACTGGGGAATGGCTCTGACACTGATGTGCCTGCCACACAAACAAGGACTTCACTTTCTTTTTTTATTTTCCCTCCCTCCCTCCTTTTTAATTATGTGTATAGGGGAGCAGGGTAATGAGTACAAGTGTCTACAGAGTCCAGAGTCTAGTCCTCTGGAGCTGCAGTTACACTCCATTTGGTTCAAGGAACTGAACTGGGTCCTTTGAAAGAATAATATACAAACTGAGTCCTCTCTTTAGTCTCCAGCGTCCAGCACTCATATTCAAGGCAGGTACAGTGGTCATGACAAGTAGAGGGGGCAGACAAACAGGCACCATCCAGCCTATCAGGACCAAGAGTTTCCAGATGCAGCAAGAGATCTTATCTCAAAAAAAGTAAGGTGGAGATCAATAAAAGGGACACTTGACACTATAAACCCATACAACAATTATGCCTAAATTTTTCCTTCATAAAAAGCTTATAATTGGGGGTGGACAGATGACTCGGCAATTAAATACACATACTGCTCTGCTCTGCTTAGGATCTGAGTTTAATTCCCAATACCTTAATTGAGTGGTTCACAATTACCTCTAACTCCAGCTTAGATGATCTTATGCCTCTATCCTCCAAGCACACATACATACTTTTTGTATTTTATTTATTTGTTGTTTTATTTTCTCAAATTAGGATCTTTGATATGGCTCTGGTGGGCCTCAAACTCATACAGATCTGTCTTTCTCTCCCAAGTGATAAGATCAGAGGCACATACCACTACAGACAGCCTAGAATTAAAGATGTTATTTTTTTAAAGGTTGATACTACTTGGTCTGACAAGATAGATGGCTTCATAAGTAAAAGCACTTGCCACCGAGCCTGGCAACCTGAGTTTGATTCTTGGTAACCATTCAAAAAAAGATGAGAACTGATTTCCATGACCTCAGACTTCCATGCACACAGTGACATGAGCATATGACACCACAATAAAAAGTAAAACTTAATTTAAAATAAAATTGACTCTTCTAAACAATGAAATTATTTTAACTATTTCTTGCTTTTAATTACATGTATTTACTACAATAAGCAAAGATTGTATATATAGTATGAACAAATTCTTTAAGTCTGTACATACCTAAACAGAATCTATAAGACTAACACATTATTGACAAGCTACATACACACTGATCAAGCATTCAGAACACACAGAAATCCATCTTAGAGGCCTTTATGTTATTTAGGCAGTTTGGAGCACTTCATTTTGTGTAATGAAGCTCTATATTACAAAGCTCTATATTACTTGAGTAAGAGAATAGGGAATTCTAGAGCAATTAAGACTAGATACAGTGAAGAAGACAATTAACAAGCTACTATTATACCACTATTGGGAGAGACTCCAGCAAGATGCTGTTAACGAGAAAAAAAAAAAAAAGATGTAAGTCCATGAAATATATACTGGTAGCCCTTAGCAACAAGACTGGATGAAGTGACTATGATAAGTATTAATTTGGGGTAACAGAAGATGGTGGCATTATTATAATCCCAGCACAGTGAAAACTGAGAAAGGACAATCACAAGTTCAAGGCCACTCACAGCTACAGATCAAGAATTAAGACCAGAGTTCCACCTTTTAGTCCCTCATTGGCAAATCAAACCCTTCTTGTTACCAGAGACCCTAAAGCCACAACATCTGACATAGGCCCAGACCTAACACAGGAAGCTAGTCTGTACAGGTATCCAGATTGATGAGTCCCTGGAACCTCACCTGCCAGTGCAATCCTCAACTCTCAGGTTTTGCCTCAGCTGCACAATCTGTATGATGGCCTAGTCTGAAGCAGCCTAGATTATCATATCAAGCACACATGCAATGAAAGAAGTCCACATGCCCAGGTATCATAAAGACATAAAGAATATGAAAGGCCAAAACAATATATCTCCCTCAAAATCTACCAATCTCATAAAAATGTTCTCCAATAAGAATTATCTAGATGTATTCCAGGACACAGAAATTGAAAGAACATAAACCTCATCAAAGAATTCCAGAAGTTAAAATAAGACACAAACAGCTCAACAAAATAAACAAATAAATAAAATGATGGTAATGAATATACACCTTTTCATAATAAATGTAAATATTAATGATCTAACTCCCCGATCAAAAGACACAAGTAAGAAGAATGGATTAAGAAACAAAATCCATCTTTTAGCTTTCTACAAAGATAGACACCATTTTAAAGCAAAAATATGGAATAGGACCAGATGTTAATATCTTAATAGATTTTAAAACAAAGCTATTAAGAAGATATTGGGGGGGGGGGGAGACACAAATTCATTGTAACCAAGGAAACAATTAACAAAACATTACAATCTAAAATATATACGCACCAAATTTGTGCATATATAGTATACTCTGATGCACTCAACTTTGGAAAAAGCATACTACTAGAATTAAAGATGAACAACTCAGAGTAATTTCAACACCCTACATCCTCTGATAGACAATTATCTGGACAAAAACGAAAACAAAACCAAGACAACAGAAAACAAAACAAAAAAACCAGTGACATTATACATCAAATAGAACCAACAGATATCTAAAGCATATTTCATCCTAATGGATTAAGAAAATTCTAATTAAAACTACTTTAAAATTTCATTTTGCTCCAGTCAAAATAGCTAAAATCAAAAAAACCAACTGACAACAAATGCCAGCAAAGATGCAGAAAAAGGCTAATATGATGTGGGATGTCTTTCTGTATGCTATGAATATGCTTTATCACCATTTCTTAATACAGAAGCAGTTTGGGCCTATAGCAGGGTAGCTTAGAGGCAGGTGGGAAATCCAAGAGATAAAGACAAAAGGTGTAATCTGAAAGAAGCTGCAAGCTGTCACCCAGAAAGTAAGATATAATGGAGCATAGGTAAAACCATGAAACACATGCCAATATGACAGACTAATAGAAATAGGTTGAGCTGAGGTATAAGAGCTAGCTGGTAATGAACCTGAGCCATAGGCCAAACAATTTGTAATTAATATAAGCCTCTGAGTAATTACTGTATAAGCAGCTGCAGGACCTTGAGTGGGAGAGCTTTTCCCAGACCAAGGAACCCCCTACAGAAAAACTTGCAGATATATTAATCCTCATTTACTGTTGGTGGAATTTACTGCAAACTGGTGCAGCCAATCAAAAAAAATCAATATGGAGAATTCTCCAAAATCTAAAAATAATTTTAATATATGTCCCATCTATACCACTACTGTGTAAATGCTGAAAGGGCTCGACAGATACTTGCTCTACCATATTCATTGTTCCTCTATTCAAAAGAGCTAAATATTCTTCAACAGATGAAATGGACAATGAAAATGTGAAACACAATGAAATGTCTGTAAAGAAAACTGAAATCATGCCAGTGGTGGTGATGCACATCTTTAATCCTAGCACTAAGGAGGCGTGAGTAAATGACCTGTAGTGACTGAGGAAAATAGGATGAAGTCATGCTGGGGAAGGATATAAGTTCTGAAAAAAGGAGTAACAAAATTCAGGTACTTTGAAGGAGACAATGTGGGGGAAGGGCTCTCAACTAGGGCTGTGGAAGAAAGGACAACACAGAGACACAAGGAAGATTAATTAACACTAAGGATACCTTAAAAGGGCACAGGGAATCATTATTTTATGTTAACCTAAAATAAGACATAACATGTATATGTATGTATATATGCATGCATGTACACATATACATATTTATTTAGCAAATGAAATTATACCACTTGGAGGTGATATTGTTCCTTCCAAGAGCCATAAGCTACCTGGCAAAATCCCAGTCCCAAGCATAAAAAAATCTCTTAAGTTGTTGGTCAGAGGAATCCAAGCAAGCCCCTCCCCCCAAAAAATACGCTTTTGCTGTTGCCCTTGGATGTCTCCCAAATTTTAAGGTAAATGCCTACTGCTGAAGACATCAGGCACTTTAGACACAGGGCTTGAGGGATCTGGGTTAGATCTAAACCCAAAGTGTCCTCCCTGAAGACTAGCTTTCATAGTACAAAAAGGTGCTATGTAAAACTGCCAAAGAAGAAAAGCAAACAATAGTCCTACCTAGCTGTGATGCCTAGAAACCACACAATGACCAGGAAAACATAATATCCACAAAGGTGAAATTATGGCATTTTTATCTTGGTGATAACAGCTATCTAATTAGATGTAAGACCCATTCAACAGGAAGAAATTTATGTCTGATACTCTAGACCAGTGGTTTTCAATCTTCCTAATGCTGAGATACTTTAATACAGTTCCTCGTGTTGTGGCGACTCCCAACCATAAAATTATTTCATTTTTGTTACTTCATTGCTATAATGTTGATATTGTTATGGATCATGCTATAAATATCAGAAATGCAGAATACCTGATATGTTACTCTAAAGGAGTCACAATCCACATGTTGAGAATCGTAGCTAATGAGACCATGGAACATAGAAAGAACCTACCACTACCACTTTCCCAAACCAATATAATCTCTAACTACATTATTAATACTTATCTCTACACCCACAAGTGGGTATGGCCTTCAACCCTTATCAAAGATGCTTCTTTTTGCAGTAGAAAAAAGCACTATAGGAAGCCAGAACTAGTCAAACCAATGAGAGCTACTGACCATGAGGTACACAAGCGCTATTGATACACCTACAACACAGGCCCACATCTAAGGCATAGGAAACTCACCAGAAGTGGGGGTGGAAAGGTTGTAAGAGTTGGAGTACCAGGATATTTGCCGTAAGATAGTTTCTCTCTAGAAAGGACAGGGAAGATGCATTCAGAAAAAAAGAAAAAACAAAAAAGAAAAAAAAAAAACAAAAACCAGTATTATCACCTAAATAAGACCTGAACAATGACAACACCAACAGACATGTGAACACAGATGAGGAAAATCTCACAACCTTTCATCCCTAGATGAAGAGTTACAGGCAAGCAATGATTGCTGGGGGACAGGGAAGGGGATCAGTCTTCCCAAGGATTAACCTCATAACAGGTTATCCAATGACAAGTGGTCAGCCTTAAAAGCATATAAATATGAGCAACACTAGATGGACTCAACGTATATTTATCTACTTAGAGGTATGTGTACATACGGTAAGAAAAGTAGAAGAAAACAATAGGGGTAATAAAGGAAAGTAGGAATGCTTCATGGTAGAGATGGGGAACAATAAGAGAATAGCTAGATAAGGTAATGAGCTTTAAGATGACCAAAGTATATTATTACATGTGTGAAATGCCATAATGAACCCCTTATTTTCTACTATTAACAAATGCTAATTGAAATGGAGAGAGGAATTCAAGACCAGCTTGGATTACACAGCAAGACTGTTCTCAAAACAAAAATTAAGCTTGTCCAGAAATAGTAGAAATATCAAACATTTTTATTTAGCAATTCTCAAGAATCACCCCTGAATCAAAACTAAACCCATAAAGAGACATAAGTATTTATAATTAAAGTTTTTTCAGTCTCAGCTAGTTTATTGTCAACCTGACACAAGTTTACAGTTATTTGATAAGGACTCTCAACTAAAAGATTGCCTCCATAAGAATTATCTGTAGGCAAATCTAGTGAATTTTCTTAATTATTGATGTAAAAAGGCTCACTTCATTATGGGTAGTATAACCCCTGAGCTGGTGGAGATCCTGGGTATAAAAGAAAGAAATGTAGGGAGCAAGTCAATAACCAATACTCATCCATGGCCTCTGCATCAGTTCCTGCCTCCAGGCTCCTTCCCTGACTTCCCTCAGCAATGAAGTATGACCTGAGTCTTGTAAACTGAAATAAACTTTCTTCTCTAAGTTTATGGTCATGGAGTTTTATCACAGCAATAGAAACCCTAACTATGGCATTCTGTATGTATGTAGGACATGCATACAGTAAGACAAAAAAGCTTTACATTTGTATCAACATACAAAAATATTTTACACAGAAGTATAAATATAAATAATATGTAAAATATAATTTTGAATTTGTACCACTGTATCTTAAATAGGAATAGAATAATTTTACATTCGTATCAATATATAAAATCCATACTAATGAAAATTATCTAAAACCGATAGCTACTAAATTAGTTTATAAATAGATACAATGATCTACCTTATTATCTTATCCTATCTATCCCCCTTTTTCTTTTCCAAAAGAGATTCCTGAGTCTAAACTTTATTGTTCCACCCCCAAACCTATCACAACTTATAACCAACCCCTTAGAGATGACCATTATCCATAACCCTAAGAAAATAAAATATCTGTTGGGAGAAGGGGTGTCATTATCTTTGTGGAGTCCTGTTTAAAAGCAAACAAACAAAAACCCCAAACAATGATTAGGTCTCCAGAGGACTAACTGTAGCATCTGTAGCCAGTCTCAGGGTAAAGGGCAAAGCTTAGCTGAAGTTCTAGCTAGAGTAGTGTAAGATGGTGATGTAAGTAGTTTAAGACAGAGGACCATCTCAGCTAGCCATCTTAGAACTGCTCTGAACAGTCTGTAGTCCAAAGCCAATCTTTGAGTGATGTTATCAGCTCAATGGTATCATTATAAAATAGGAAGTATCATTGTTGTAGGGCCCCATTTTCCTTCTGGAGACTTCAGAGATCACTGTTAGGAAAACTTATTGTTCAATGTGGAAAATATAAACATTATTAAGTAGTATGGAATGTCTTTCTGTATGATGTAAATTACCTTTGGATAATAAAGGAACTGCTTTGGCCTATGGCAAAGCAGTTTATAGGCAGGCCGGAAATCCAAGCATAGATAAAGGGGAAGGAGGGCGGGGTCAGGAAGAGATGCTGCTGTGAGTTGCCGTCCAAGAAGCAATATATAAAGAAACACAGGTAAGCCATGAGCCATGTGGCAAGACATAGATTAACAGAAATGGATTGGGTTAAGTTATAAGAGCTAGTTGGTAATGAGCCTCATCCATAAGCCAAACAGTTTGTAATTAATATAAGCTTTGTGTGATTATTTGGGGCTAAACAGCTGCGGGACTGCAGGTCCAGACCTCGGGGTGGATGGGCTAGAAATTACAATTACTATCAAGACAGAAAGTTTCATTTTAAGATAGTAATATATCTAAAGAAAGGTTCTTAAGAGTCAAAAATAAGTATTAGGAAAAAGAAATTTGTCAACAATAGTTCCTAAATTTTGGTTTGCTTTTGTTCCAAAACAGGTGGCTCTCCTGATATGAGAGACTCTAGATCTGTCTTTTAACATGTTTGGATTTAGAAAGGAGTGAGCCACTTCATCACCCAAGAAAAAGAATGTGCACCCCCTCCTCAGTTTTAAGTCGTCAGTTTTAAGTTTTAAGTTATAACCAGAATAAACCATGTCCATCAGGCCAGATAGACCAATGTCATCAGCGGGGCGAATTCTCACAACACATGCTACCACCAGAAGCCATATTGATGTGTGTAGCCTGGGCTGTCATTTTTGAGTCATATTAATATCTGTGGCCCATGATGGCACTATAGACCATGTTGATGTATGCCTGTGGCCCATGTTACCACTGAAGGCCATGGGGATGTCTATTGTCTTTTACTGCCACATGAAGCCATGCTGATGTCCATAGGCCATCCTGATGCCAGAAAACATGTGGAAGTCCATGATCCATGCTGCCAGTGACTATAAAAGACAAGGGAGCTTCTTTTGCAATGATATTGATGTATATAAACACACAGTTGAGAACAAGAGGCATAAAGTCAAGAAAGAAAGCAACTGAAGATAACTCTTAATTTTTTGAGAAATGCTGAAGTGTAGCTCCTCACAGCTAATAGCTTCTGACAGGGCTGTGAGTGGGGAGGACTCAGTTATCTTTAAGGGGCTGGCTACTGAGAGTTTGATCATGCTCCAGTGAATATGTGGCCAAAACAAACTGGAATTGGTACATTTTTCTTTTCTTCTTCTTTGGTTTTGGGGGAGATCAAAAGGATGGGAGGTGGACCTGGGAGGGCTGGGAAGTGAATGTCATTGGTGTGCATTATGTGAAATTTTCTAAATAATGAATAAAAAATATTGTGTTAAAAGGAGAAAAAAGTACAAATTATAAAAATACGTAAACGATGACTATATATTTATATATACTCTTGTATACACAGAGAAAAACTAAAGAAAAGTAGTTAACAGATCTCTAAGACTGTGGATTGATATGCTAATTTCTTGATTTTTAATATTCCTAATGCCAAAGAGGACTGTTGATTTTATCAGTCAAGAACAAAATCTAGTACTTCCATAATTGCCTCAGACAGATAAGATGTAGAGTCACTTGATCACTTGAACAGTATCATTTAAAAACAAAAATGATTAAATATTTCTAAATATTCCTCTAATAACTCAAAAGTATCACTATTTCTGCTAACAAAGTAAAAAAATTTAAATATAACACCACAGTAAAATTTAATGCATCAGTATCAACACTATATCATAATCTTTTGTTTGCTTTTTTTTTAATGCTGGGGTAGAATCCAAGACCTTGTACTTGTTAGACATGTATTCACTTTACCACTAAGTGCACTACATTCCCAAGTCCAGGTTGTTATATGGCTAAGACTTGCCTCAAACTCACAATCCTCCTGACTCTGCCTCTCAAAGCTGGGACTACATTTTCTTGGCAGTAAAGTCATTTTTATTAAAGCTCTAAAAGTAGAATCAGATATAATAAATCTCATACTTTACTTCTATTTTCAATACTTGCTGTACTAGGCAACCAAATTATATTCTACAAAGTGAAAAAAAAAATCCTGTTATGTTATTACTCAGCAAATTTCACCTGAATCACAACTATAATTGTAATTACATATGCTATCATCTGTAAAATAAAATAGCTATATTATCAACACATAATTGTAAAAGTGATAGTAAGTGGACTGATAAGTGACAGGGTTTCTTAAAATTGACTGTAATTACTCTACTAACCTCAACAATCCAAAGTACACCTCACCATCTCCTGCTATAGTATTCAAACACACATATAAGAAAGACAGGTATTCGTGGAACTATCTTAAGAATCCAAACTGAAGGTTGACTCTAACTAATTCACATAACTACAGTAAATATAGACACTATTCCTGGCTTTACTACTTGTTCTGGCCCCATACAATTAACATTCATGCCACAATCCAATTAAACCCTATGAGGTAAGTGGTTCAGACTGTAGAGCACAGAACATAGCTGACAGCTGTGTTTCTTTAAACAACAATAAAGAAAATGGTAACAAGATTCTATTCTTAAGAGTTATGAAAATAATTTTTCAAAACTTGTCATTACTCATAAAACTATTCATTATTGCCTAACAGTTATATAAGTGTTAAATTTTTGAGTGCTATTTGGTTAAACTTCAAGAGGTTTAAGAGGATTCCTTCAAACCCTCTTTCATTTGCTCAATTCTCTTCTCAAGCATATTAGGCTCCATTAACAGCCAATCATGTAAGCTGAGCTGCAAGTGACCCGAGAGTTGCCATAGCAACAGCTGCTTTCTGAAATACGTGTTATGCATTTTAAAAGCTCTCACAGAGAGGATACCACATCTATCAATTAACAACCAAATCTCAACACAGCACATTATCCAAATGAAAAAAACCTACCTTAACAAGGCACTGAGACCTCTTAACAATAGGAACTTTTGACACACTTGATCTAAAATTCTATTGTGATTTATGTTTCAAAACGAAGCCTATAATTAATAAGATGTGACATCTGAATACTATGATTTTTAAAGCACAAAACTGATAGAGTAAGGAATAATAACCAGGACTATTTTTAGCAATGGAACATCAAGGAAAATGAATGAACATATGCTACAATATACCAGCAAACTATCATGAAGTCGTATTAATGAAAAGTTGGCCTAAATGTGGCTTACAAAAATGCTTTTCAATATTTAGTTGATGTGTATACCAAAGGGAATTCCCCATTTTCAGAAAACACAACCTTATAGCAATTTATTGCTGACTGAGCTTCTCCCATATATCCCTGATTAAAAGATGCACAGCTAACTAGCTTTTATCAACTGTCACTAGAGTATTTAGCTTTCTAACAACAAGAAACTTTGCTCTTTATTTTTGCAATGCTGGGGATAAGAAACATCCAAAAATAGAACTTGCAAAATAACATCAAAAGTGGTACTCTGTAAATGTCCACAATTTAAGAAAAAAGTGTCAAAAACCAATTTCTCTGTAGTTCAAGTAAACAGATTGCGTAAGTATTGTTCACCATGTTAGGAAAGGTGCCCCAGACAGGATAATTAGATGAAAACACTAAATCATTAATACACACTTGGATAAAGAACATTTTGTTAATATACTGCAGAGACTTAAATGTGGCAGAAGCTTCTATTACACATAGTGTAACTTCAAATCTTTAAAAATTTCAGAGGAACAATTTTAACAACTAGTGACTGCTGTTACTACTAAATCAGAAATTTAGAAAAACAGGGTTAAGATGACAAAGAGAAACTTCTAAATAACTGTTAAGAAAGAAAACTAGCAATACACTACTATTACTTTAAAAAAAAAAAAAAAAGCCTATGTATGGCTCTTAGAACAGCTTAGAACAACCTTAAAAGGCCTATTGACAGTGATGTATATTAATGAATTGTGTACTGATTTCCTTTAAAAAAAAAAAAATCCTGTCTCAAAGATTATTTCTCTTAGTGGCGGAAAGCTTTTTGTTTTTCTTTTCTCTCAGTATAAAGACTTTGCCTACCATTTCAATGATCTATTCTCTGAATTTACACAAATTTGAAAAATGAGCAAACACTAAACTCAAAACCTAAATACAATTTTAAGACTACTATTATCTTTTGATCCCTGCTAATTAACACACATTAATTCATAAGTATCCCAATGATGTAAATATACAATCATCTCCATTTTATGAATGGTAAAACTGAGGAACAGAAAAGAATCTCACCTAATATCCTGCTTAGCTGTTTTGAGTCAGTCTGACCTTGTGTTCCTAATCTTTAGTTAGCTACTATCTATGAAGCTCATAAAAATAAATAATTATGGCTCCCAATCTATAACCTGACCCTAACAAACTAACATTGCTCTTTATCACACTTTCACTCCTTCCGTTGGTTGATTTGGTTAGTGTGCCAATTTCCAAGAATGGTTCTGATAGAACAAGATACTATTTTTAGGCAAAAGTTTAAAAAAGGGAGAGGGAGGAGAAAGAGGATGAGGAAGAGGAGGAGGGAGAGGAAGAGAAAGAAGAGGAGGATAGAAAAAGGTTGAACACAAACCCCCAAAAGAGAAACTACTTCACTATAAAGACTACATAAAACTGTACATAGGAGTAAAATGGCTGATATCTCTCTTAAGTGTAGATATGTAGAGAATTACACATATAAATAAATATATGGGTGAGTGAGTGTTTTTTGAATAATGTTGCTGACACAATTAAGCTACTTGATGCTCACTGTCTGTCAGATGTGGCCTCACATATTTGCCTTAGATGCCTTAACATTTAAGACCCAATAATCCTACTGCTCATACTTTAGAATACATAAATGATTAGAAAAATCAGGAGAAAGCTGCAAATCACAAAGGATTACTCCTAAGCTTTCGAATCTGTGCAGTTTCTCCAGCTGGACTCCTAAACTGCTTAGAACTAGTGATTCCTTTTTGTCTTCCTTTTTAAATTATATGTCTCTATTTGTCCCATGCTGTATTTGGGGGGAAATTAGCCTGTTTTCTTAATTCCACAGCTTCATAATTAAAAGGCCAACACCCAAATTTCACTTAAATATTTCAATTAGAGATTTAGGACTTTTGACCTTATGAGACTTTGGGTTGTCATGAGAACTTTAGGGACCTTGAGACAAGGTAGAACCATTTTGTTGATGAAATACATATGGATCACAGAACCTCTCAGGATGCCTGTGCTAAGTAGCATTTGGTATTTTATCTTTTGCCCCTGATGCTACTTTGCTATGTGTTGGATTACAGGGCAAAAGATCAACGGTGATCAAAATAGGAAAATTATCTTTTATAATAAATATAATCAATCACACTGACCCTGAAAGAAAATAGAAATAAGCAGACAAATCAAAGAGATGCAGCAGAAAATTGCAGCAGAAACTTGAAGCTTGGGAGGAACCTTAACCTATGTTGCTCTGAGATAAAAGGAACCATAAATGAAAGCAGCAAGTGGCCTCTAGAAGTTGAACAAGATCTCCTTTCCCTGAACCAACATCCAACAAAGAACTAGGACCTCAGTAATATAGGCACATAGGAATCATTTCTACCAATAATCTCCTAAAGGTGCTAATTCCTACACCATCCAAGATGATAAAAAGAACGATCCATCCTAGCCAATTAAACTTCTGATCAATGGACGAGATATAAGTTGGCAGCTTGACTTTTGTTTTTTAGAGACAGGGCTTCTCTGTGTAGCCTTAGCTGTCCTGGAACTCACTCTGTAGTTTAGGTTGGCCTCAAACTCAAGCGATCTGCCTACCTGTACCTCCCTAATGTTGGGAGTAAAGGTCTGTGCCACCACATGTGGATAGTTTTAAGTTACTAAATTTATGGTTCTTTGTAACAAAGTTTCTAAAATCTAATAATAAAACAATCATTTTTTCTTGAGTCACAAAAAAATATTAGATTTTAACGTCTCTGCCTAAGATACATGACTAGTAACTGAGTTTTGTCACTGTTTTGGGAGTCTTGTTTTCCTTTTGTTGTGTTTGCTTGTTTGTTTTAAAATCTTTTGTCATGTAACTCAAAACATACAAAATAACAAGGGAACAAAACCTAAATAAAGGTGCTAACTGATGCTTAACACAGGTTTCCTAAGAATTTCTGTAATCCATATACAAAATGGGTCCTGGAACTCAATATGGAAAAGAGAATGATCTTGAACTCCTAAGCCTCCTGCCTCCACCAATCAAGTAATAGGATTTCAGGCATTTACCACCATGCCCAGTTCACTGTCAGTAACTGTTGATGTTGGCATTCAAACCTAAGTATAGCTTGTGCTTTATAAGCCCTAGTAAAGATAACAGTAGTAGCAGAAGGTATAGAAAGCTGAACACCTAGAAAACATAAAATGCTTCAATGATAGAGCTAGAATACAAAGCACTTCATTCCCTCTGCATAGTTTCAACAAATTAAGTGGTTTTGAACTTAATTATATTCAGTGGTTCTGAACTTAATTATATTTATACAATTATAGCAATGATTTTTGAAAGTATTATTCAAAGTATCGTCTAAATTGTAGTTAATTATAAAACATATAACTACATATAAACATAAGCCTTCAGAGTCAAAACGATAATGTAACTCACATGAACAAATGAGAAGATATAACAGTTGAAGAATGTTAGGTGTATTAATTCCCTATATTTTAGCACTTAAAGTTTATAGACACCACTTAAAAGATGATAGGCTAAAAAATTGGGATACAATTTTACTTTAACAATGCAAAGATGTGTTACATTTGTTTATTGATGTAAAGAGGTGTTACATTTGTTTGTGCTGCATACATAATTGTTTATTTATGTAAAGATGTGATGTTGTTTCATCTTGCTTGCCTAAGGTACCTGAATGGTCTAATAAAAAGCTGAACATCCAATAGCTAGGCAGAGGAGAAATAAGCAGGGCTGGTGGGCAGAAAGAATAAATAGGAGAAAGGAGAGAAGGACGAGAGAATGAAGAAGAAAGGGAAACACCATGAAGCAGGGTAGGCAGCCAGAGTAGGACATACAGAATAAAACAAAAGAAAAAGACCTCAAGCAAAACTTAGATGAAGAGAAAGAGGTTAAAAGAGCTAGAAAAAAGAAAGAAAAGAAAACACGAGTCTAAGCTAAGACTGAGCATTCATAATTAATAATAAGTCGGTGTCGTGATTTGGGAGCTGGCTGGTGACCCAAATAAAAATCTGTTACACAGTGAGATAATTAAATAAGTCTAATAATAAGCACATAAAGATGGCTTTTCTAGGGTCTTAGAGGGTGATTACTGTCTTTCTTGTTTTATGCATTTATCTAAAAATATGGGACTATATTTTAACTTAAAATATGTATTTCTTTAAAAGATATGTGTCAATTCAGGTTCTCGGAAAAACTGAATCAAGACATAAGTTAAATATGTAAGAAATTTATTATGAGAAATGTTAATGAAGAATGAGAAAAAAAGAGCGAGAGAATAAATAAAGAAATCTTAAGGCTGTGGCTTCCTTGACTGTGTGCTATACTCAGCTATCAAAGTACAGCAATAAGAAAGGAAAATTAAACAGCAACAGCCTCAAATGAATACACTTCTAAAATGCCCAGTCCTACAAGCAGCTCAAAGTTCTGGACTGCCCAAAGAGAAAGAGAAGTCTCATGTTAGGCAGAAATAGCTGATGTCATGCTCAGTAATTAGAGAAGCTACCCAGGAATTATATGACCTGGACTGAATGATGTAGCAAATCTGAAGGGCTATTATAGAATCTCAGCTAACACTGTCCTCAAGGTGGAACTTTTTTAAGGGAGATCTTAACAGAACATTATGGCTGACACAGAAATAACATTCTACAGTCATTAAAGAAAGGTAATGAGGATGAGGAAAGAGTTCAGTTGGTAAAGTGCCTTGATGTTGATTGTTTTTGCTCTTTTCTCTTTTATGGGGCCCACCACCCAGCTCCCAGATAAATTACACACAGAGGCTTATTCTTACTTATAAATGCCCGGGCTTAGCTTGGCTTGTTTCTTGCCAGCTTTCCTTAAATTATCCCAGTTATCTTTTGCCTCTGGGCTTTTCCCATTCTCTTCTGTAAACTTTATTCTTCCTCCATGACTTGCTGTGTAGCTGGGTGGCTGGCCCCACGTTCTCCTCCTCTTACTACTATTTCTTTCTCTCAGAATTCTCCTATATATACTCTCTGGCTGCCAGCTCCAACTATCCTTTCTTTCTCCTGCCTCACTATTGGCCATTCGGTTCTTTATTAGACCATCTTGTGTTTTAGAAACACATAGCAACACAGCTTCACAGAACTAAATGCAGCATAAATAAAAGTAACACAGCTTAAAATATGCCTTAGTTCATATCTCTATTCCCACATAAAAAGCCAAGCCAAGCAAGGTAACATATGCATATGATCCCTAACACTATAGAGGCAGAGCCAAACTAGATGAATTGGTTCGGTAAAAGATCCTGTCAAAATAATAATAATAATAATAATAAAATAAGGTGGAGAGAAATTGAAGATAACCAATTTAACTTCTACTCTCCACACTCATAGACACACATGCACATATACCAACATACAAATATTCAACCATAAACCAGATAAGAGGAGAAAATTAAAAACTATTAGAATTTGTTGGTTTAAAACACAACCTCACTGTGTTGTCTAGGCTAGCCTCAAATTCAAACTCTTCCAAATGAGTAGCTGAGACCAGAGATAGCATACACATGGCACTGTGCATAGCTCTTGCTTCTAATGTAGAGCCCTAAAGTTCTTCATCATTAGTTTCCAAGCAGATTATTTAGGCTATCTTAAAAAAAACAAAAGCAAACAAGCAAAAACCAAAACAAAACAAAACAAACAAAACAAACAAAAAACCTAAGGCTTCTTCATTCTTCTTTCAACTAGAAAAGCTCTAGTTTTTATCTATACAATCTGCTTAAACATAGTGTTTCTAGGATTTAAAAAGTTAGAAAAGTTTTAGTATCATAAAAAAAAACATTCCATTAAAACTGTAACAAAATATTTGTCTTGCTTGTAATACAACACACACACAAACACAAATACAAACACACAGAGAGAAAGAAAATGAATATCAACATTAAAATGTTAAGTGATTACCTGCTAGTTCAAGAGATACTTTTTACTTATACTTTTGATAATTTCTACAATTTAAAAAAAAGCATAAGAGCACTGCATTATGCCTGCTAGACATAGGCATTTTAGCAGAGATTATAATGAACCTGTAGTCTACTTTAGACAGAATAAGAGTAAGTCTTCTACTCCCTAAACACACATCCGTTTATAAATTCTTTGTATTTTACGGTTCTCTATATACAGGCCTTTCATTGCCAAGGATAAGAAGTATTTTGTAGCTACCTGAACATTGTTTCCATGTTAATATGAAAAAATTCTACTGATTTTCACATTGTGGCACTTTGTTCATCAGCAATAACAGACTTTGGGTGCATTTGTCAGGAAAATCACCAGTAAGTAAACTATGAACACTGTTGCTTATTTTGATTCTTTTATTTCTTTTATTTGATTTATTACTAGACTTTCAGAACAAAGACTTTAAAGAACACAGCATAAGAAAAGAAACCTCTCATTTGGATTTTAGGTTTCTAATTGTTGACTAGTTTCTTAAGTTTCTTTTCCAGTTGCTATGATAAAATATGCTAATAAAACAACCCAAGGGAGAAGGTATTTTTCACCACATAGTTTAAGATACAGTTAGTTCATCATAGTTAGGGAGAGAAGCCAAGGAAGCAGAAGCTCAAAATATCTGTTTAAAGTACAATCACAATCAGAAGTAGAGAGCAATGAAATCCATGCATGCTCAGATTGTTTTCTTCTTTTTATACAGTCTAGGATACCCAGCAAAGTGAAGGATGCCACCCACAATGCACTGGTCTTCCCACCTCAACCTACAAGACAAATTCCCTACAGGCATTAAAAAAGGGGACCATTTCCCTGATGACACTACATCTCATCAAATAGATAAATGATATTAACAATCAGTACCAACATATGGTGTATGCCTCTAATCCCAGCAGTATGAAGAAAGAGGCAAGTGGAGTTCCAGGCTAGTCTGATCTACAAACACAGGAAAACCCTGTCTCCAAAAACCAAAATATACTCTGTGCTGGCCATATTTGTGTGTGTGTTGAGTTGACAAAACTCAAGTCACTCTAAAAGAAGGAACTGCAATTGAGAAAATGCCTCCAATTACATTGGCCTTTGGGCAAACCTGTGATACATTTTCTTAATTAATGACTGATGTGTTCATTTGTTAATGTTGAATCATACTTGCATTCCAAGGACAAACTACTTGATTGTGATCAATTTAAAGTAAAATTCATTTTGCTAGTAATAAATTGAAGATTTTTTTCAATCTCCTTATCGAAGACATCAAATTGTTTGAGGTTAATGAATGAGTTGGTTGGCTTATTTGATCATTCAATGTATTTAAAAATAGATCACTTTTATATTTGTATGGCTATAACTTATTAACACGATTCAGAAACAAAGAGACTTTTAAGATTTTTCAAGACAATTTCTCTGTGTAACTCTGGTTGTCTTGGAACTAGCACTATAGACCAGGCCTGCCTCTGCCTCCTAAATGCAGGGGTTAAGGCACAGACCACCCCTGGCAAAACACCTAAGGTTTGTTTTGTTAGGTTATTTTCCCCCCCAAAACAGGGTTTCCCTCTGCAGCCTTGGCTGTCCTGGAACCCACTTTGTAGAACAAGCTGTCCTCAAACTTAAAGAGATTTGCCTGCCTATGCCTTCTGAGTGCTGGGATTAGTGTGTGTCACAAATTTTAATCAGAGAAAACCAAGAACATTCCTTTGCACATCCTGGGCAAATGATTTACAAATGAGAGACTTCTGCAGGCAAGATTTAAAAAATTAAAAATTAGGGCCAAGAGGTATAACTAAATGGCAGTACTTGCTTAGCATGCCCCAGGCCCTAGGTTCAGTTCCCATACTGCAAAATCAACCAACCAATCAATAGACAAGCAAATTGAATAATGTATAGCTCAAGTTCCTCTTCTACATGACTTATCTGTGGCAGGCACAATCTTATACTCTAGTTAGAGCTTACTATGTTCATAAATGAAAATGAATAAGAAGAAAAGCCTTACAAACTACTTGCTGAATTCAATATTTCTAAATAAGTCCTTTAGTTATTTATCAGTAAGCGAGTTCTCATTATGCTGGACTAAAAACTTGCAGGAATCCTACTGACTCTACCCCCTAAGAGCAGGAGATTTAAGTGTCCATTTGAATTTTCTCTCAGCGTCCTCTCTATTTGTCTTTTTCTCTCCCCTTCTCTTCCCCTTTTCTTTTTATTTTAATGTTCTGCAATGCAGGGCATTCTTCTACCGAACTATAGCCCAAGTAAGCATTAATAAAAATGTTATGATAAACTGTAAAAGAATGGCTCTGAAAGGAGATGGACTCTTAAAACAGGGATTTAATTTAAAATAATATATTAATATAAATAGACCATCACTCACTGAAGCAAGTGTAGAACAAAAGCTAAAAAGATAAAATCATGAATAACACTCTCATCATCAGTGACTTCTGATATAGTAAAAAATAAGACATGAGCTGGCTTATATAACTCAAACACTACTATAGTTCTGATCCTTCATTCAAATAAACATCTAGAAACAATTTTCCATTTAACCACCATACCAGCAGATCTGGTTTTCTACCCACATACATGTACCTAACTATAATAATAGAAATGTCATGAAAACCTAGACTAGTGCACACACACAAAAAAAAAATTACAAATTGAAAATCCTACTAAATACAACAGTTAAGACAGAAACAGAATATTCATATGTGTATGAAAACAAGTACACTGTTTTTCAGTGCAATGGAATATGTCAGACTGAGAAGTAGAAACCAAAAGCTAAATGAGGATATATATTAAAAATTAAATCTTTGGACCTACTGGAATCAATTTAGGTTATGTATTTCCAGATACATTATATACTTAACACTTTTTTAACCAATGCAACAGAGAGAAATAGACTATCATGTGGGGTTTTTTTTTCCCTATTTTATACTTTTGTTTTTGTATTGCTAAGGTTAAAACCCCAAGCCTGGCACATACAATGCAAGTGCTCTACCAAGTAAGCTAAACCCTAACCCTTACCATTTTCAACGTCCATATATTTCTAATAAAATATTACCACAAAACACACAAATACGTCACAAGCAATGCACAATCATCAAAATGTAAAAATCAGCTAGAAAACTAAGAGCAAAAAAATTTAGCACACTTTACTCCACTGACACCATACACACTAGGCAAAGAATGTCCTGTGGTATTCAAAAGAAAAAAAGGCGTAAGAATTATTGCTGCAGTTAATCTCCTGACTTTTAAGTATAACAATAGTACAAAGCCATAAACCATCATGAAAAAAACAAACTAGTAATTCATGTAGAGCAAAGGAAATAAGATTATGCAGAATAGAACTATTAAAGTTCATTAACTGAGACAAAAACAAAAAATTAACTCTGTTAGATTAGGCCTCGTTAATTCATTACCATTCAAGTAGTTTATATAGTCTTATATTCTGAATATTATTCAAATACATAGTAAAGACTATTCCTTTCTACTAGACTGGGAAAGGGAATAAGATGACATGTAATAGTAAAACGAGAGAAAATAATCTTAAAAATACTAAGTACATTAGTTTTAAAGTTCATGAAAAATCATTGTTGATTTTAGATCAATGAAAATTAAGTAACTGAATTAAAAGAGAATGTCAATTGGCAAAGTAGGAAGGAGTGGTTTTACACCATGACACTGAAAAGCACAAAATGATTAGGTTTGTTGACAATTTACGATGGCAATTAGGGCATTAATCTCTTCACCCTGTGATAAAATTAAGTATAAAATGAGCTTGTATAAGCTGACAGTTTCTTATTTTAGAAATAAGAGAAACAAAAAATAATCAATAGTAATATTCTAACAGATTTGAAACTTTAAAATTATTCATTATTCGAAATAACTGCTTAATAGAAAATTTAGAAAACTTCAATAAACTGGACCCAACAACCATAGCATACAGAATACACTTATTATCATTACCTCAATTACTCTAACCTGTCATCATAACTAATACCTAAAAGGAAAAAAAGGATACTAGACAAAGAAATTACAGAGTTATACTATGCCATTGATAACAGACATAAAGAATATTTTATCTAAACACATAATTTAATACATGGCCTTATTGGGGTAAGTGTGGTCTTGGAGAAAAGGAGCACCAGGAAGTGGACTGGAGTTTAGTTCTGTGGTCAAGGAGATGAAACAGATTAAGAACTAGAATAAAGGATGCAGAGACTTCAGGGTAAGATCCCACCCAGCTAAATTTCCAACTTGTGAAAAGGAATTACAGAAAAGTTTTAGAGCCAGGTGATGGTGGTGCATACCTTTAACTCCAGCACTGGGAAGGTAGGGCTGGTGAATTTCTCTCTGAGTTTGAGGACAGCCTGGGCTACAGAGCAAATTCCAGTACATCCAAGCTCAGACAGTGAAAGAAAACTATAGAAAACAGAAAGCTGATGAAGATTTAATTGAATGAGGAGTCATGTTCAAGCCACAGCAAGCAGAAGTTGGCTGCTTAGGCCACATTGTTCTGGTTTTAGAGTTAAGGGTAGAAAAACGGGATTGTGGAATTTATCTCTGTGACTACGGAAAGCCATTGAGGACAGGCATGTGTCAGGGGTGTCCCTGCATGGAGGTCCAGAGACACTTACTGCGTGAAGTTGTAAGCTGAAGCCTAGATTGCCTTGGAGACTCCAAAATGCTGGAGATGCCAGAGATCTGGGATACCCTGCTGAGGAAAGCTGCTAATAGGAAGTAGAACCAGCCCAAAAGAAAGAAGTGTGTTTCAGTCAACAAAACTGAAAAAGGAGTTGGAGATAGAATCTTCTGACATCAGATATGGAGATGCAGAGTTTAGAGTTTGCCCAGCTGGTTTCGGTCTTGCTTTGGTCCAGTATTTGCTTCCTATGGCTCCTTCCATACATTTTGGAATGGTAATGTATATCCTGTGCCATTATATGCTAAAGGTATGTGATCTGCTTTTTAATTTTGATTTTACAGGTGATTACAATTAAAAGAATGCATGAATTTCTGAAGAGACTTTGAACTTAAAACTTTTAAATAAGTCTGGGACTGCTATGGCCTAGAGAGACTTTTGAGGTTGCACTGAATGCATTTTTACATATTAGCCTTTTGGGCCAGGGAGTGGAAAATGGTGGTTTGAAAGAAAATAGCCCCCAAAGGGAGTAGCACCTAGGAAGTGTGGCTTTGTTGGAGTAGGTGTGAAATTGTTGGAAAATGTGTCACTGTGGAAGTGAACTTGAAATCTCATACATGCTCAAGCCATGCCCAGTGATCAGTTCACTTCCAGCTGCAGAAAGTTGCTGTGGTGAGGGCATCTCTTCACAGCAATAAAAACCCTAACTAAGACATAGCCCATGGCACTTTCTCCAAATATAGACCACATTTTTGGCTAAACCAAGTCTTAACAAATACAAAAGAAAAAAATTAAAATAATTTTGTGCATCTTATAAAGAAATAAAGTTGGAAATAAATAGCAAGGAAAGTTATTCAAACGAATGGAAACTTAAAATATGCTCTTGAATTATTCACAAAAATCAGAGAATAAGAAAAATTTTTTAACTCCTGGAATTAAATGAAAATGCAACTTGCCAGGAATTTTATGATATAGCTAAAGAGGTTCTAAATAAAAAGCAGTGTATGCCAAGGTTCTAAAAAAGCAGGGCATGCCTATGAAAAGTTACACTGTAAAGAGGGAGAGAGAATTCAAAATAATGACATGCCTCAAGATTTTGGAAAAGCCAAAAAAAGCCAAATCCAAAGTTGGGAAGAAAAACATAATAAAGCTAATAGAAATTTAAACAAAAATTTTTGAACAAAAATAAAGTTACCACTGAAACCAAGAGTTAATTCTTTTAAATGATAACAAGACCTCTTAGAGAAGATAACCAAAAAGACAGAAAACCAAACCAATTAGATCCCAATAGAACAGAACATAATACTATAGACAACAAGGAACATACAAGAGAGTATTCTGAAAATTCATATTTCAATAAGCTGAAAAGATGTACAATTAAATATTTAAGATATAAATTATTATATATACCTATGAAAAGCAATAATATTAAAACAATAAGAAACTCAACAAAGTGAAGCCCAGAACTGGAACCACTGCTGAATTCCACTAGATATTTTTAAAAGTAAATCAATTTTCCTCAAAATATTTCATATAGTGGAGGGAGAATGAATGGTATTCTCTTATTAGGGTTTTTATTACTGTAAAAAAAACACTATAATCAAAAGCAACTTGGGAAAGGGTTTATTTCATTTTTCTTGTAATCAAGCCTCAAGGGAAGACAGGCCTGAAACTCAAAAAGCAGGAACCTGGAGGCAGGAACTGAAACAAGGGCCAGGGAAGGGTGATGCTTATTGGCTTGTTCTTCATGGCTTACTTTCTTCCTCCTTCTTTTTTTTTTTAAGATTTATTTTTTACATGCATTGGTGTTTTGCCTGCAGATATATATGTCTGTGCAATGGTGCCAGATTCCCTGAACTGGAGTTACAGATAGTTTTGAGCTGCCATGTGGGTACAGGGGGAATAAACCCAGGATCTCTAGAACAGTCATGGCTCTTAACATCTCTCCAGTTTTCAGTTTGTTTTCTTACACCCAAGGACAACATGTTCAGGAATGTCTCCATCTCTAGCTGGCTGGTCTCTATCACATCAATCACTCACCAAAAAAATGCCCCCACAGACTTGCCTATGAACCAATCTAACAGAAGCATTTTCCCAATTGAAGTTCCCCCTCTTTTTAGATGACAATGAATTGTGTCAAGCTGACAAAAATGAACTAGCATAGGTACCAAAGCATTCTATAAGCCAGAATACCCTGAAACCAAAAACTGAATAAAGGCACATCAATAAAGAATACTATACAGCAAATATCCTAATGAACATAAATACAAAATTTAGTATCAGCATTATCTATATTTACCAAAACTCGCCAACAATCAAGTCGTAACTCAGTAGCTAACTGGGAAGATAAACTGTAATACAACCAGACAATACAGAATGTTATTCGTATTGTTCGAAGGCTATAAACCACAGAGACATCAAGAAATTTTAAATACATGTTGCTAAATTAAAGAAGCCAATATGAAAAGACCATGTATTATGTGATACCAACTGATAACAAAGTAGCAAGACTATCAAGACTAAAAGCTACTAGTGATTGCTAAGAGTAACACACAAAACAGAGGGCTTACAAAGTAGCAAAACTATTATGTATGATTCCATAACGGTAGACATATGTTGTTGATTAGTCAAAGCACACAGAAAGTACGCCATCAAGAGTTAATCCTAAGGTAAAGTACAAACAAGATTTGGCCATAGCTACTGTTGATTCTAGAGAGATTGTACAAAAAGGTGGAAAGGGAAAACACAGTACTTTCTGTTCAATGTTATTTAAATCTAAAACGTAATCAAGTATTAATAAACATAACAAAATGGAAGAATCTCAAAATTACTAGATAACTCAATTTACAAGCACTGTGGTAAAGTCAGGACTACATAGAAGAAAAAACAATGGTCACCAGGACATAGGAAAAAAGGATAAGCACGTGGAGTTAGGAGAAAGGCTAAAATTCTTACCCACTTTTTGTTCTGTTAATGTTTAGATAGAAAAAAAACAAAAACAAAAAACCTCTATTCTTTATAAATTATACCTGAATAAACTCAGTAACAAAAAACAGTGGGAAAGACAGAACATCTGATATCTTTAAAAATCTCAGAAATTTTTCTTTTGCTAATCTATCGTTTATGTTGTCTAGAAATTTTCACTATATATGAACTTTGAAAGTTCATTTCAGATTACAAAGAACACAGCAATAAACTTTTTACTTTGAATAAGCAAAGATATACTTTTTACTTTGAACTTTACTACATTTTGTATATTGCTTATGAAACTCTTTACTTAAAAGATGCATTCTCCAAATTAAGCAAGTGGTTCCCTAGCCAGAACTGAGTTCTCAAACTATGATCCCTGAATTAGAAACATCTGACTTCCCTGAGAACTTGTCAGAAATAAAAACCAAAGGATAACTTCTAACTACATTGTAGGGAGATTATGTTGTTCCATTGTAAATAGCTGTCCCACCCACTGGTTTAATAAAAAGCGCTGATTGGCCAAGGGCAGACAAGTGGGGGGGGGGGGGGGGCTACCAGACTAAGAAGACTCTAGGAACAGGCAGAACAGAGTAGAATGCCAAAGAGAAGCCAGAAGATGCAGAGGTTAACTATGCTGCTCTGAGAAAGGTACCGAACCCCATGGCTGAACAGGATGAGAATCATGAGTTAGATTAAGAGCAAGAGCTAGCAAGTTATATGCCTGGGCCTTAGGCCAATCAGCCTAACACATAAGCATCTGTGTGTCTCTGCGGGTCTGTGGGTCTGCGGGCCTAAACCTTGAGGCAAGGCTTGAAAGTCCAGGCCAAAAACCTCTTACTACACTACATAAATACCGAATTCTCAAGTTTATGACTCTCCAAATGATACTAACACAGTTTAAAAACCATGACCCACAACTCTACATCAATGAAACATTAACTGGGGTAGGTACCTGCCACCAATATTTTTTTAATCCTAAAATGATTCTAATATGCAGCCGAGATTAATTTTAATTCATTAAGTCTTGAGTGGGCATCAAATATCAAATACTTAGAGCTTCATTGTGCGTGTGCTTGCAGGTACATGATCTATGTACACATGAAGAGGTGTCTATCACTCCCCATTTATTCCTACAAGGCTGGATCCCTCCATCTGCAGCTTTTATTTTCTTGGCTAGACTGGAAAACAGCAAGTCCCAACTATCTTCCTGTGTCTGCTCCCCCTGGAGATGAGGCTACAAGAAGGCCTAGAATGCTCAGCTTTTTAAGTGGGATCCGGACTGTACAGCAAGCTTGCTTACCCACTGAGCCATTTCTCTATTATGAGACTTCAAAATTTTAACACTTCAATTCAAATGTTAGTAGTCTAATGATATCCCATTTGCTTAAATAAACAGGTTTTGAGTTGCAAAAATATTAATGACTATTTCCATGACATGATGAATTTATTTTTATTAATGGCAAACATCATCTACTTAAACCTCCCAGAATTACACAAAAGCAAGGTAATTTAAAAAGTAGAGCTATCCAAGAACAAACAATGAATAAAGGGACCAAAATTTCCTCCACTAGAGTATACTGCCTAAAAATATACATGGTCTTAACAGGTATTAGAAGTGTTTATTTCATGAATTCTATTTAGTACTATAATAAAAACCCAGAGCCAGATATTGGGGAAAGGCTGAAATATCAGAGAGACAGAGAACAAACCACAGGCAATTCTTACCCAGCGAACTCCTCAGGCTGAACAAGGTAAATCCTATCTCATGAGTCCTCAGACTGACTGGTCATTCAGATAGAATGCTGAACTTCTCCTACCTTATATTTCTTTCCCCATCCACCTATTTTATTTCCTGGTTCAACTCTCCTACAGCTAGGATTAAAGGTGTGTGCTACCACTCCCTGACCTTTATGGTTTGGCTCTGTAGGTGGCTTGTCCTCTGATATTCCAGACTATTTTTATTAAATATATATCACCACATATATTAATTTACCACAAGTCATAGATCCATAATTATATTTTTAGAGGGGTTTTGTTGAGGGAGGATACTAGGTCTTCTCTGAATCACATACTAGCCTCAATCTTACTATCCTTAGCCCACCATATTCACTAACCATAGGTTTACTTTTCTTAAGGTAATACACATTAAAATATTGTATAAAAACCTCATGATTAGCAAATGTTTATATACTGCTAAAAGATCTTGTTCATTTTATTGTTTACATTGTAGTTTCTCCTCCTTCTTCACCTCCTCTTCCTCTTCCCTCTCCTGGCTTTCCTGCAACTCCCTCTGTATACCAGGCTGGTCTCAAACTCACAGAGAGCCACCTGCCTTGAGTGCTGGGATCAAAGGGGTGGGTGCACCACCACCAACAACTGGCTCATTGTAGATCTTGCTTAAAGATTTTTCAAGACAAGAAGTGAAATAGTTTGAATTTACTGTCAACATCATCTATAAATAACCATTCTACCATTAACATATTTTATAAATTTCAAAACATATTTGAAGTTAAAATTTGGCATTAATTAATATCTAACTTATAATCACATCTTTTCCTTTATCCTCATTCCCCCTAACAAAAACTGAATATTAATTTTTAAAATTTAAAAAAAAATGCATCAGTTGACTATACCATTCTAGCTAGCTTTCAATTTGGAAATGGGATAAACACCATTACCAAAAGCAACTTGGGAAAGAATGGGTTTATTTGGCTTACAGATTACTGTGTACATCATTAAGAGAAGCCAGGCAGGAACTGAAGCAGAGGCCAGCCATGGTGAAATGCTGCTTACTCATTCTCTTCTGGCTTATTCAGCTACTCTCTTATGTAATCTAGGCCTACCTGCCCAGAGATGGCATCACCACAGTGTGGGCTCTCCCACATAAATTAGCAATCAAGAAAATGCCCTATAGACATGTTCACAGGCCAATTTGAAAACACAATTTCTTAATTTAGATTTTTCCTACCTTAAAAAAAAAAAAAAAGACTTTTTAAAGATTTTCACTTTTTAAATTATTTATTCTGTTGGGAGAGGGGAGCTCATGTGCCCCATATGGATGCAGGATCCTCAGACGAGAGCACTGGATGGATCCCCTGAAACTGAAGTTGCAGACAGTTGTCAGTGGCCATGTGGGTGCTGGAAACTGAACCAGGGTCCTCTGAAAGAGCAGACAGTGCTCTTAGCCCCTGAGCCATCTCACAAGCCCTGACATTCTTCTCTTCCCAGTTATGTCTGTCTAGGTTTGTGTGAAGATGACAAAAACTTTAACACTTACAAAACACTTTCAGGCACATTCTCCAATCACAGGTATCATTAATAATTTATAGAAAAGTATAAGTAAAGAGGATAAATGAGATGACTCCAACGGAAACAAAGCCAATATTTAAACCTATAACTCTATCTTCTAATACTACTGTATTTCAGTCCATTCATAAGGACTATTGATTGACATAAAATCTAAAATACCAATTGATTTCTATAAGGATATCTCTAAAGTAAATTTTCTTGAAGATGACCTCTTATTCTCTGAAGGTACAACTGTTTCTTCCTAGAATACTGTTTCATATCATCTAATACCTAATAAATTCATAAAGAAACCATATCTGTGTCCCTCTTATTTTAAAAATAAGTATATAAAAAGCACAGAAAATCATTATTTGATTATTATAATTTCCTATGAAATTGAAGTTCTTTCTAAAATACCTCCTTGTGCAAGGTCGAGAAGAGTAAGTGTTGGCAAGGATGATGTTCCCATGGAGATTCTAAGTAAATATCTTTATCTCCTAGCTATATCAATTCAACTGTACCCATCTACATCAGTCATTCTCAACCTTCATAATGCTGCAACCCTTAAATCCTCATGCTGTGCTGACCCCCAATCACAAATTGGTTTTTTGCTACTCCATAACTATAATTTTGCTACTATTCTGTTAATGTAAATATTTGTATTTTCCAATGGTCTTGGGAAACCCCTATGAAAGGGTCATTCAACTCCAAAGGGGTTTTAACCCACAGGTTGAGGACTGCAAGTCTATATAAACACACTAAATGTCGGTGTACTGGTTGGTTCTAGATTTCAACCTATATTTGCTAATTAATCAATTGAGGACTTCAAAGGAAAGAAAGTTGATTGACAGTATTTAATAACAGTATCTCATACTATAGCTCAGGCTCACCTGGAACTCACTAGATATTCCAGGTTGACCTTATGTTCTCTACATTCCGTCTCAATCTGCTAAATTCCAGTACCACAGGCATGAGCTTGGCTCTTAGCATCTTTTGATATAAATTAAGACTATCTTCCTTTTGGTCAGGCCATGGTGGCACACGCCTTTACTCCCAGAATTTGGGAGCAGAAGAGGTTTATCTCTGTGAGTTCAAAAGCAGCCCAGTCTAGAGAGTGAGATCCAGAACAGCCAGAGCTACACAACACAGTGAACACTGACTCAAAAAACAAAAATGACAAACAAAAAGGGTATTTTCCTTTCTACTGACAGGAACAAATTCTGGGGCAGAAACAATGGGGAAATCAAGAGTGTCTTCCTTTAAATTCCTAAGCAGCTCATTTGGTTTTAGAGTAAGATAGTGCCTGGCTGTAATTCTTAGTATATTACCTTAGGTATCTCTGATTGTTTACCCAGAAAATCAAAAATTACCTCAATATAAAAATTAACCAAGTATTTTGTTTACTCTTCCTTAACTATATACACAGTAGCCGGATTAAGACACAAACTTTAAAAGGCTGATTCATTTGCTTTCATTAGATACTCTGTCACATCCTAGCCAAATCCAAAGTATTTTTTTATCTTTATTAATTTCTATGGCAATATCATTTTTTTCATTCTCTTCTGTGCAGACTAGTTTCTAAAGTGAGAAAGACTAACAGTTTTCAGGTCATGTATAGTAGTGCACTGGAAGGATGAAGGAAGATAAGATGAAGGACAAAATGAAGTTCATAATGAGTCTAAGCTAGCCAAAGCAATATATAAGGACCTTGTCTCAAAAAAAGATAGAAAGAAAAAAAAAGAGAGAAAGAAAAAGAAGAGAGTAAAACAGAATAGGGGCAGGAATATGAATATATGTGTATATACATATATTAGAAATATAAAAAGCACAGAAGTCAGGGGTGGTGACAAATGCCTTTAATCCCAGCACTCAGGAGGCAGTTTCTTATAGCCTGTGTGTATATAACATATATATATATATATATGTATGTATACACACACAGTGTGTGTGTATGTGCTTAAAATTGAGTAAAATTCACAAAATCCACAGAATATTCTAGAGTAAACAAATGATTTGCTAGAATAACTACACACTAAGGATTTTGAATCCAGGCCCTTTCACAGACCTGTGAAGATAACAGTGGAAGAATTATTTTTATGAAATCATGAGATTAGATGAATTTTCAGTGTTATAATAAGTCAAAATAAGATTTAAGTAATTTACTGCTTACTTTCAGTAATGACAATGAAATTGACAAACTGTATTTTCTGCTAAATCACTTACTCAAGTAGTAAACAGCTTTGACTTTAATTAATCCTCATTTACAATAATCCAAGATGTCCTGAATATCTTTAATTTCAATAATTAAAATCATTACGATCATGTCTTTGATTTTTATAAAAATAAACAATTTTTATTCTGAAAAGTCTATATTTCAGCTTATCTTTCAACTTTCATTAAGAGGAAAGTTAGGGCTGGAAGAAAGGATCTCAGTAAAGTGTTTACTTCACAAGCTTGAGGGCTTAATCTTGATTCCCAGCACTGGGTAGTAAGACAAGTAAAGTTCAAGAGCTCTCTGGCCAGCTAATCTAACTGAACAGGAGACTATCTCAAAATCTATGCTGGAACTCTATAAAGGGGGACAATTAATACCAACGTATGGCTTCCATATCTACCCATACACACATGCTTATGCACATGAGCATGTACACACACATATATGTATATGTATACACACATATAGGTATATATATATATATACACATACATGCATACATACTCACACATAAAGATAGCCACAATTTTCTTAAAGAAAATATAAAATAGCCATTTCCCAAAGTTTTAAGTAAAAGATAAAAGGTATCTTCCTGTTATTGTACTAAAACATTCACTCAACTTGGACAAAAATATAAAATACAAAAAATCAGAAACCTTTAAGTCTGAGAGAATGGTTGATGTGTTTATCTAGAATTCATAACTCTTAGGTGTTCAGAACTATAATTTTTGTTTTGTTTTTAGGATCAAGTAACCCAGACTGTCTTTATTATACAATAAAAGCTGGCCTTGAACTCCTGATCCTCCTGCATTCACTATCCAAGTGTGAGGACTACATAAGGCACCACCATGACCAATGAAAATCTATGACCAAAAAGTTCTTACTGATCATAAAGTACTACTTTTCTGCAAGTTAAGAAATTTTCACATTCAACAATAGACTAAGTTCAGTAAGTCATACTACATTTACAAACTTCACTTTTCCTCAAAGAAGGTAAGGCCTTTTAAAAATATTTTAGATGTCATTTTGTGGTTGCTTTATGTATGTATATATGCGTGTGTGTGTGTGTGTGTGTGTGTGTGTGTGTGTGTGTGTGTGTGTGTGTGTGTGTATAAAAACATCCATGTGTGTACTTTTACATCTGAGAACAAACCAAGGTACCTGCACATGTCTAAGCATATGTTCTACCACTGAGTATCCATAGCTAGTAATGAATGATATTCTTAAATCTGATTACACTAATAAAAGTAACTGCCAACTGCTATGGTTTACTATACTTTTATATCTTAATTTTTTAATAGTTTCATTTTTCAAAACCTTTTCTATGGTCAAGAATTACACAGTATTTTATCCTACTACAAATTAGGGAAAAGTAAAACCAACCAGGAATACACTATTTCTCATCCATCAGACAGGACAAGTTAAAGATTCATTATTAAAAGTGAGCAACACTCAATCTGAAGGTAGGAATACAAAAGATTTATAGGATAGCAAACTAAGCAGAATCTGTCAAGAAATCTTCTAAAAATCTAATAAGCAAAAATGCATTTGCACAACAAATATCTGAAAGTAAAAATGCTGCCAACTCTAGTATGTTATTACATCTATAACCTTAGGTTTGGAGCCTTGAGGCAGAAAAACTGTAGGTTCTAATTCTGTGGCTACACAAAGTTTTGGGCTTATCTAAACTGTGTATTGAGTCTTTTCTTCAAGCAAATACAAATTTTAAATCCATAAGCAAAAATGTGATTTTTTTAAGAGAATTAAAATTTTGTGATGAGGTAAGTATCTAAGTTTATTATAGTTTTAATCTTAAATGTTTTCCCAAAGTTCAAGTGTCGAAGGCTTGGTTCCTGGCTCTCTTCTCTTTCTAGCTGCCATAACTTAAGTAATCACCTCCTCATTCAAACACTCTCCCCATCATGATGTTTTGGCCTCACCACAGCCCAAAAGCCACAAAGCCAAAAGAATAGCATCTGAAACTGTAAAACAAACTAACTTTTTTTCTCCTTTTAAATTGTTCATCTCAGATACTTTGTAACAGAACTAGAAAGCTTAACACATCATACAAGTATATCATATACATAGATCATCTTATAAAAATATGGCTAAAAGGTTAAGAACACTTGCACAGTCTTGACTCAGAGGGAGGGGCTTGGACCTGCCTCAACTGAATGTACCAGATTTTGCTGACTCCCCATAGGAGGCCTTACCTTTTCAGAAGAGGGAATGGGGGGAGCTGGGACAGAGCTAGGGGGGAGCAGGATCTGTAGTTGTTATGTAAAATAAGTAAAAGAAAAATTTCTCAAAGAAAGAACACTTGCTGCTCTTTCCACAGGATCCAGGTTTAGTTCCAAACACCTACACAGTGAATCAAAACTACCTATAATCCAGTTCCAGGGAACCAATCTGATACCCTTTCACTTCCCTTGGGCATTCCATGCACATGGTGTATATACATACACTCAGGCAAACACATGCATAAAACAAGTAAATCTTTAAAAAAAAAAAAAAAAAAAGTCATTTTATACCAGTGACAAGATTCTCACAATAAAAGTTTGCAAGGTACAAAAAATAATATGTATAGTATTGCTATATATTATAAAACTAATGAGCCTCCATTAGTTTTCTTGTGCTGCCATAATACACAGCTACAAATTTACTGACTTAAAACTGCAAAAATTTGGGTTGGGCATATAGCTCAGTTGGTAGTGTGTTTGCCTAACATGCACAAAGCCCTGAGTTTAATCCCCTCAATGTATATAAACTGGGAGTAGTTGTACTTGTTGGAATTCAAGGTCATTCTTGGCTAGCTGCAAGCTCAAGACCAGCTTAGGACTTGTCTGGGCCTCTACAAAGGGGGAAAAAAATATTCTCAAAACTTTGAAGGTGAAAAGTCTAAAATCAAAGTGTCAGCACAACCTTACTTTCCCCACAGCCTTAAAAGGAGAATCATTCCTTAGCTGCTCAAGATTTGTTTCTTGGCCCCTGGCTTGTGTAACTTTAATCTCTTTGTTGATCTGCTTTATATATCTTCTATTCTCTTCTAAAGTGACTTGTTATTCATGGTATTGAGACTTCACTCTAATCCAAAATGTCCTCACTTGAAATCCTTAATTAAAAATCTGCAGAAATTAAAGTCCATTCACAGCTTCAGGAATAAAAACTGGAACACATCCTTTTTGTTTGGGGAAAGCTGTCATTATTGAACAAATATTACTTTTTTTAAGCATATGTAGACATATAACCATTAACAGTGATTATAGTTTTTATGAAGGGTAATTCTCATTCTCATGCAGCCTTCCGCCATCCAATGATTCCCAATGATTTTTACCTTGCTCTACTTTCTTTATAAGAGTACATTAGACCTATCATTTACTTTGCTTACTTACATGAAATTACTTTTAGGTTGCATCTTCTTTTCCAAATGTAAATTAAACTTCTAAGACAGATTTTTGCCTGATTTGCTCATTGATTAACTGAAATAAATTCTGTTAAACACTCATGTTTGAATATTTTTTATTTATAAATTTATTTTAAAAGGCCATCGTTCTTCATTCTAGTATTATAATTCACTCACTATATAAATTTCACGTATCTATAAATTTCACTTATCTATAAATTATAGCCTCTTTCCATTTTTACCCCCACACACACACACACATAGTAACTGGATCACTCTCCTCTGATATAAATGAGTTTGTATCTTATCTCCTACCAAATGAATCAACTTACATGAGGGATGTGGGCTGGAGTTGAGGACTGAATATACTCATGCTTGGCACTTGCTCTATGACAGAAGCTATGTCCCACCCCACTCTCTCCCAGTTTCAGTTATTAAGTTCACTCTAAATTCATTATTTTAAAGCCCTCTTGATTATCTAACTCTTAAAAAATTACTTTTCTCTGATAGAGTATTTGGTTGATTTTTTGTGGGGGAAGGGAAGGGGAGGGCTCTTTTTGGACATGAAAGAAACCAAATAATCACATGGGAAAATTTTCCCAAATTGAAGTATCTTCCTTTGTACCCCAAGCCTACAAATGTACATAGTTTACCAGAGGAAGACATATGGATATTTAGGATCTGAAATCCCTTTGCTGAATACTGATATAAACTGACAGCCACTAAAATAATATATACAAGTTGATTGCTACATCCTGTGATTTATAATCCTTAAGTTTCTACATGCCAAATTTTCAGAGAAACCACTACCAAATTAATTGCAAATTAATTTTGATACATCTTAAAATACAAATATGGACCCTACTCTAAAGAACCCTATCAAACTGACACATACCCTTCCTTTGAAAATCTTTGTCTTGACTGCAAATAAATACAAATTCACTTTAGGTATTCAAAATTGACCAAATTGAAAAGAAACCATTTGGTCTCCCTTTTCTCTGCTGTGCTTCATTTTTCTGGACTCCTATCATGACTGTCCTTCTAGCTCCTCGTTCTGATATACTTCTCAATTATTTCTTCTCTGTCCAGAAAGCTTTGCAGAAAGCAGGTATTTATAAAAACTATTTTCAGGATACTCGTGCTATCTTCAGTCCTGCTACTGAGCTAGAAAGCACTAAATAAAATGGATCACTGGCTGGTTTCTAATCTTAGTCTATGAATAATTAGAAGCACTTAACCTTTCAGGTTTACTCAAATTTCTTAGCTATAATAAATGAGTATATAGAATTAACATATCAGTCCATTCTAGCTACACAATTTAGAAGGATATAAATATATTATCACAATTATTTTAGGCACATATACCATTCTCTAACTTGTATTTATGAATCTTTAAAAGAAACTTTAAATATTCTTTTCCATTTAAGAATGGGCAATTAATCCAAACAATAGTACAATCATGGTCTCTTTCTGTTAAACTGAATTTTTTTTTTTAACACATAAGTTTCATGATTCATCTATTTTGCTTTCTGTTGCTGTGGGAGAAAAAAAAAAAAAAAAAAAAAAAAAAAAAAAAAAAAAAAAAAAAAAAAAAAAACCTGACCAAAAGCAAGTTGGGAAAGGGGAAGAAAGGGCTTATTTCATTTTACAGTCCATCATCGGGGGTAGTCAAGGCAGAGAACTCAAAGGGGAGCCTGGAAGCAGGAGCTGAAACAGAGACCAGAGGACTCTGCTTACTGGGTTGTTCAGCTATTTGTTCAGCATCCTCGGGATGGCACTACCCACAATACACCCTCCCACATCAAGTAGCAATTAAGAAAATGCCCTCAAAGACATACCCAGTCTGATAAAGGCAATTCCTCAATTAAACTCCTCTCTTCCTGGTTCACTCCACAGTGAATCTTAACTAAAATTTAACCTCTAATATCAGTGCTCAGGAAGCTAAAGCAGAAGGATTCCAAGTTCAAAGTCAACCTGAACTATATACTGTCAAGACTCTATAAAACAAAGAAAAGGGGAGGAAAGGAGGGAGGGAGGGTGGGAGGGAGGGACAGCAACAACAAAACACTAGCATACACTATACATAAACCTGCCACTGCTTCCCCAATGCTGAGATTAAAGGCATGTGCCATGTGCCAACATACCTGGCTCTATTCTCACTCTTAAAAAGAACCTCATGTTTGCTTAGCCTGCTCAAGGCCCTGAGTTCAATTCTGAACATGGGAAGGAGGGAGAGAGAACAGGGAGAGGCTTTACTTCAATGAAAACCATTACACACTATCTTATAGGAAAATACTGCCTACAGAATGAGAAAAGCTTGTTGTGCTTTTTCAGAAAGATTCTAGAAGTCTATATCCTATAACCAAAGGTACTAAAGTAAAACCAGCCAGAAAGAACTTGTCTTGCTTCTTAGCTCTGCTACTTTAGTAGTATATTTGTTAAATATAAGCATATCTCCAAGCATCAATTTGTTCAATCATTAACACCAGTCATACCTAAGTCTTCTAAAGATTAAAAAGGGTAATTTAATGTATCTTCAGTTTTCCTGGAATATAACAATCACTGAACAAAAAAAAAAGTATCAAAAAGCTCCAAGAAAAATCCTTCTATTGAAACAATCACTGACCTGGCAAAACTACTAATACCAACTACATGGTCCCCTTTTACTTAGGTTCTACTGTTTTCAATTTCAGTAAACTATGGTGCAGAAATATTAAATAGAAAACTTCCAAAAAAAATTGTTTTACACCATTTTGAATCGTATGTTGTAATCTGGTACTGCCTCACTCCATTTCACCTAAGATGTGAATGATCCCCTTTGTCTAGCAAATCCACTATAAAATAGGCTTTTAGTAGCACCTTGGTGATCAAAATGACTGCAGTGTTTTTGTTCAAGTAACAAATTTTATTTAGTAATAGATCTAAAGCATAAGTTCATGGCAATTCAGATAGACTAAATAACTGGCACCATGTCTCCCCCCCCCCACACACACACAATTTAGCACTTGCAAACTGACATGGAGGATCACAAGGTCAAGGGCTGCCTGGGATACAGAGTAAAAACACTCTCCCAAAAGAAGCTGACAATAAAACCAGATATGCTAAAGAGAAGCCACCACATATAAAAGTTTAAGTTTAAAGAGAAAGAGAATAGTAAGATACAACGAAAGAGAAAATGGAACCAGTCTCATTACGTTGCTTTAATTGCTGTTTTTATTCAGTGGTTAGGATTTGTGGTGGTCTAGATTAGATTGGCCCCATAGGCTCATCATATAATTACATGCTTACTCCTCAGTTGCTGAGCTGTCAGGGAAGGATTAGAAAGTATGGCTTTGTTAGAGTAGCTGTGTCACTAGGGATGGGCTTTGAGGTTTCAGACACTAGGCCCAGTCCTTTCTCATTATTCATATTCATTCTCATTCTCTCTCTCTCTCCCTCTCCCTCTCTCTCATATCTTTGAGGATCAGGATCAGCTGCCAACTATTTCTCCAATGCCATAATGCCATGCCTGCCTGTGTCCCACTATGCCCCCCATTATGATAATGGACTAGGCCTCTGAAACTGTAAACAAGCCCCCAATTAAATGCCTTCTTTTATAAAGAGTTGCCATGGTGTCTCTTCATAGCAATAAAACACTAAGACTGTTATCAAACCAGTGCTTTACACATGCTAAATATCTATCACTAATCTAAACTCAGTTCGAATTAAACAACTCAATATTAATTATTATGGTTAATCTCTTATTGTACCTAATGTATAAAATAAACTTTATTACAAGTATATGGTGTATAGATACTACTATTCTTGCATCTACTTAAGGGTATTAAAACATGTCTTACATGGATAAGTGTCCTACCACTATGTTCAAGAACTGTTAATGCCTAATCAGACAGATGCAATGCCTACAAAAGTCCTAAATGAAATAAAGTTTTGCTTATATTTGGTGAGTAGCTCTCATCCCTCATTCACCAACTAAGCAGCCAAATCCAAGGGAACAGAAACCATGTCCCTGGTGAAGCTTACAAATGTGTACAATAAGCACCTTATCAAAAAAATCTGCACTGTGTATGTCCAGTGAAATCAGTCTGTGTACAACTGCACAGACACTGGCTGCTATTTCAACTCTATTGTGCTAAAGTTAAATGGCTTCCTGGGCAGCTTATAAAAATATGTAAGACACAAATCCATTTTTCCCTTTCATTGTAAGAATCAAACACTCAAAGAACTGATGGGATAGTAGTTGACTAAGGACAAGAGACATCAGTAATCACAAATAGTAAAGTTATTACTTATTACTAATTCCTTATTACTAATCACTTTAAATGGAAGTGACTAAATTCATAAAAGACAGAGCAGTAGATCTGACTTTAAGACAATAAGCATAGATAGTTCAAAAATAAAAGGATGGAAAAAGATCACTGCAAACTAATAAAAAGAGCTAGCATGGTAGTATTAGTAAATATATTCTAACCAAAAATCATTGCAAAGGCCAAAGTACAGTACATGTCGATAAAAAAGTTAATTCACCAATATATCACAATTATAAAACTATAAACCAAGCAACTGAGAAAACTGAAGAGAAATAGGAATTTCACAACAGATACTTCAAAATCTTACTTCAATAATGGAAAAAATTTCTAAACAAAACATCAGCAAAGAAACAGAAGACCTGGAACAACACTATAAACAAACTAGACACTCCTCAACCCCAGGTCTCTCTCTCTCTCTCTCTCTCTCTCTCTCTCTCTCTCTCTCTCTCTCTCTCTCTCACACACACACACACACACACACACACACACACACACACACACACACACACACACACACACACACACACACACACACACGGAATACACTACTCAGTATCAGCAGAACACATTATTTTCCAGTACAATGTAAATTCACTTGGGAGCAAAAGTAATTCTCAATGAACTTGAGCACACTGGAATTTATAATGCATTTTCTTCAACCATAACAAAATCAAATTAAGTCAACAACAGAAAGAAAACTGAAAACTCACAATATAACCTAATCCTAAATAAGCAATGGGTCATTGAACAAATGACATGGACCTTATATCCAAGATATTGGATCATTTAAATAAAAAGGAAAAAAATCCTAGAAACACAGAAATTGCCATTAGCTATCTTAAAATAAAAACTCAATAGACTATGACAAGATAATGAATTAGTAATAAAAAGATTCCCCCTCCCCCTAAAATTTAAGACCAAAGAGCTTTACTAGTGAATTCCATCAAACATTTAACACACACTCTATTGAATACTACTCAAACTCTTTCAGAAATCAGAGGACTCAGACAGGTATGGTGACCGACTCATGTAATCCCAGCACAGAGGAGGAAGTAGTAGTAGAAAGATCATAAAACCAAGGTCAGTCTTGTCTATATAGTGAGTGTGGTGGTTTGAATGAGAAGAGCCCCCATAGGTTCATATATTTGAATGCTGTGCTGCAGTTGGTAGAACAGTTTAGGAAGAATTAGGGGTATGGTTCTGTTGGAGGAGGTGTGTCACTGTGGGTGGGCTTTTCCACCATTCCCGATTTAAGCACTCAGGAAAAGCTGTAATACCATGCTTGCTTGCCTACTGCCACACTCCCTTGCCGTGATGGTCATGGACTCACCCTCTGAAACTGTAAGCAAGCCCCTAATTAAATGCTTTCTTTTATAAATAGCCTTGGGCATGGTTTCTCTTTACAGCAACAGAAAAGTAAGAAGACAGTGAATGAGGTCAGATAGGACTACATGTCGAGACCCTGCTTCAAATACCAAAACCAAATATATACATATATATATATATATACACATACATATATATATATATATTCCTTAACTCTAACTATAAATAATTTTTGCTTTAAGGAAGAAAAAAAAATTAAAAGAGGAAACAATAACCCACTTAGTAACAGCAGCATAATCCTAATACCAAGGGCAGATTTAAAAAAAAAATCAATATTCCATGAATATGAAAAATAAAACAAAATATAAACACACACATTAAAAAGATTACATGCTGGCATGGGCACACACTTTTATAATCCCAGAAGTCAGTAGGCAGAGGAAAAAAGATTATTTCAAATTAGAGGCCAAGATAGTCTTTAGACATATAAAGCAAATTCTATGCATGTCAGCAAGGATTACATTAACAAGACTCTGTCTCAAAACAAATTATACACTAAGACCAAGTAAAATTATCCTAGAAATGCAAAGGTGGTTCACTGTAAGATTATTAATATGTATCACCTTATCAGAATAAAGGAAAATGCCACATGATCAATTCAATAGACAAACATGAAAAAAGCATTTGGGCAAGTTAACATGATTTTTTTAATAAGCAGGCAGAGAAAATCAAGAGTTAACAAGAGGTAATTGTAAGCCAGGTGTAGTGGTACATACCTTTAATGCCAATACTGGGGAAGGAGATGCAGGCAGATCTCTGAGTCTGAGGCCATCCTGGTCTACATAGCAAGTTGTAGGCCACCCAGGGCTATACAGTGAGATCCTGTCTTAACAAAAAAACCATACTCAACACTAAACAACTAAAAGTTCTTTTCTAAGATCAAGAACAAAACTGTAGTCAGAAGTTTCAGTCTGAACATACAGTCCCACAGCTGCTTAGCCCCAAATGATCACACAAAGACTTATATTAATTACAACCTATTTGGCCTATGGCTCAGGCTTATTGCTAGCTAGCTCTCATATCTTAATTCATTTCTACTAATTATGTTTTGCCACATGGCTCTTGGTTTACCTGTACTTTTATACCTTGCTCTCTTGGGCGACAGCTCACAGGGTTTCCCGACTCTGCCCTCCTCCTTTATCTATGTTTGGAATTCCTACCTGCCTCTAAGCTGCTTCACCATAGGACAAAGCAGTTCCTTATTATCTAATAATAATTCACAGCATACAGAAAGCCATCCTATATCACAAAATACAGGTGCTAGTTTTCAATAATGCTACTCAGCAGCGTAGTGGAAATCCTAAATACAATATTTAAGTCACAGAACTATGAACTTCAAGATATATATCTATCTCTACTTATTCAAGGTATGACTCCAAAGAATTCACAACCCCCCCCAAAAAAGACGCTACAAGAATAAACAAATTAGGTAAAGCTACAGGATACAAGGTCAACAAAACCTAACTGAATTTCAGTATACAATAAGTGACCAAAAATAAATAAATAGAACAATTTCCACTTGAAACACCATCCAAAAAATAAAGTACTAGAGAGAAGGAGAACACAACATGACTATGCCAAGTCTTATGAAGATTCACAACACCATATAAAAATGGCTAAAACTTGGAAATCTAAACCTTGGCATAGTGGCACATGCCTGTAGTTAAAACACTCAAATAGAAAGACAAAATAATAATTGCCAAGTTCAAGGCCAATCTGTACTAAACAGTAAGACCCAGATGAGGAAAACTGAAGAGTGGGGAGGAGAGAAACAAGTTAGAGAAAGGACAAGGGGAAGAGTAGGAGGAAACCAAATGTCTAACAATCGGTATATAAATTAAATAATGAACTCTGTCTGTGGTGATCTGAAAGAAATCGTTCCCCAAAGGGAGTGGCACTATTAGGAGGTGTCACTATGGATGGGGGTGAACTTTGAGGGTTTTTTCTCAAGCGTCACTGAGTGTGGTGGTCAGTCAGCTTCCTAATGACTTCCGGTCAAGTTGTAGCCAGCACATCTGCCTGCGTGCCATCATGCTCCCTGCCTTGATGATAATGTACAGAACTTCTAAAACTGTTAAGTGAGCCACCACAATTAAACATTTTCTTTATGAGTCGGCATGGTCATAGTGTCTTTTCACAGCAATAAAAACAGTAACCAAGACAGACATTGGTACCAGGGACTGGGGAATTGCTGTGATAGGCCTGACCATGCCTTTGTTTGGAGGAATTTGGACTTTGATACTTTGGGTTAGAAAGGCTGCAGAATGCTTTGAGCACTGCTTAATGGAGCATACTAGGAAGAGCTTGGAAGACCCTGATGCTGGTGATTGAAATGCTGGGAGCTAGGTCAAGAAGTTTCAGAGAATTTTAGTGTGTTGCCTAGAAATCATCCCTGTGATATTTTGGTAAAAGAAAAGTTGCTTTTGCTCTTGTCCAAAGGGAAAGCTAAAGTGAAGAGTTTTGGATTAACTCTGTTGGCAAAAGAAATCTCAAAACAGCCTAGTTTAGACTCTTTGTCATGTGGTAACTCTAATGAAGATTTGTAATGAGAAGAAACAAGCTTAACAAGGAAAAATATTTGAGAAAAAAAGGGGTACCAGAAAGTGGAATGGAGCTAAATCCTGTGTTCAAAGAGATAAACAGATTAAGAAATGAAATAAAGTGGTGATCTAAAGGCAAGATCCCAGCCTTTATTCAACTTGTAGAAAGGAAATAAAGGAAAGTTTAGGACGGGTGTGGTGGGGGCACACCTTTAATCCCAGCTCTGGGGAAGGAGAGGTGGGCAGATCTCTATGAGTTTGAGGCCAGCCTGGTCTACAGGCAAATTTTAGGACAGCCAAGGTTAGGAGGATAAAAGACAAGAAGATGAAGATATAATTGAATGAAGGGGCCATGATCCACCAGCAAAACTTGGCAACTTTGGTCATGTGTTTCTGGCTTTAGAATTAAGAACAGAAGAAAGAGTTATGGAATAAAATTATTAAGGCCAGGGATATATCAGGGGTGTCCTTGAACGAAGGTTTTGTAGAGAGGCTATTGCATGAAGCTGTAAAGTTGAAGAGCCCAGATTGCTTTTGAAACTCCAAAATGTTAAAGATGCCAGAGTCACAGAATATCTGTCGAGGAGAGCTGCTAACAGAGAGCAGAATCTACCCAAAAGAAAGAAGTATGTTGAAGTCAACAAAACTGAATGGAATTGGAGGTATGGAGTGTGTTTTGACATCAGATCGGAGGTACAGAATTTATAGTTTGTCAAGCTAGTTTCAGTCTTGCTTTGCCCAGCATTTCCTCATTATGCTCCCTTTCCTGCATTTTGGTCACATATTTCAAAACGTATAATGGATCTGCTTTTTGATTTTGATTCGTACAGATGATTTCAGTTAAGAAATTGCCAAGAGTCTCAGAAGTGACACTGAAACAAGTTTGAGATTGTTATAGACTATGGGGACTTTTGAAGTTGGACTACATTTTTGCATTATGATATGGCTATAAGCCTTTGTGGGTCATGAAGAGGAATGTGGTGGTTTGAAAGAAAATGTCTACCAAAGAGAGTGGCACTAGTAGGAAGTGTGGCCTTGTTGGAGAAAGTGTGTTACTGTGGTGGTGTGCTTTTAGTTCTTTTTCTCAAACTTCACTCAGTGTGATGGTTGGTGGGCTAACTTCCTGCTGATGTCAAGATTAGCACTCTCAGCTCCAGCACCATGTCTGCCTGCATACTGCCAGGCTTCTAACCATACTAAACTGAACCCGAAACTGTAAATGGACCACCCCAATTAAATGTTTTCTTTATAAGAGTTGGCATAGTCATAGTGTCTTTTTCACAGCAATAAAAACCTAATCAAGACATCTATGTAAAAAAAAAAAAAAAAATTAAAAACCCACAAAAACTGTAAATACACTGTAGCATTGATCACCTTCAAACATGTTAAATGAAAGGGGCTAAATATTATATGATCTCAATTATTACAGAAAAGGCCAAGCAAATATCTATGAACAGACTAGTATTTGTTTGGGAGTAGAAGTAGAAATTAAAAGTAACTACAAATGAGCCTAGATTTTTCTTTTGGAGATAATGAAAAGATTCTACTCTAAAATTAGATAGTGGTGATGATCATATAGTTTTCCAGATTATTGTAACTAAGAATCACTGAACTGTAAACTTAGAGCAAGACCACTGTACACTACATGAAGCAAACCTCAATCTCTGAAAAAGAAAAGCAAGAGGGGGAAAGAACAGGACTAACATCTACTACCAAACCAAAGACGCACTACAAGTATAAAAACATTTTATCTCTCTCAACTCTACAAGAATAAATTGAATCCAAATGTGAAGCAGTACACTGGACACAGTCAAAGCTCTTTTAAAACTGAAGTTAACACTAAAAAGTAAAATTGTGAGGAATCAAATATAAAAGGATAAACCATCTCTAGAATTAAATAAGTAAATATACAAAATCCTAAAAATAAAGTGGCATGAAAAGCAGGACCCAGATCTTGTTTGTGACTATTTGAAGCTAAAACCAAATCAAATGAATGATGAGGAGTGTTTAAATAAATTTAGTATGCTAACTCCCACACTGTCTCTGGAGAGTGCCCTGACCCAGATCTGCTACTGTGCAGATAGATTTGCCAATGTATTAGGGGTATAATAATTCTGACAACTAAAACGATCCAACTTAGAGTCCTTTACAGGCTTACCAATCAATCTTGAGATTATAATCTGCTTTTTATGTAGACAGATCTCTCCACCAAAAAATGAATTTCCTGGTCACCACAGTCCACTTTTAGTTAATTTCTTAACATAAATCAGTGAGTTGACACTGTGGTATACATCCCTGACTTTAGTCATCTAAAACTTACATGTCTAGATGTAAATCATAATTTAATTTCTATACTTCTCAATTCTGAGAGACAGAATTCTGGCACATAGTTCATCAGTGTTCATCATATTAAGAACTGACAGTCTTCCCTAGAGACACTCTTCTGCCTTATTGCACTCCTCTAAAAGCTTCCTGTTTTACTAACTGAGTAAATGCTGAGAATCTTCATGCACACACAGATGTGCTCCTAAAAGAACCTAAGTTAATACTTCACAGTTTACAGAACAGCTTTATTAGCTAGTTCATCTACTAACCAACATTCTTGAATGAAGAGGACATAGTCCCAATTCAAGTGAGGCAGTAAGGTCAATGTGACATTTACAAAAGGACATACTGCTAATAAAAATATTAATCTGGGTTATAATCCAGGTCACTGGAACCAAATCCCTTCATTATGTCCTTAGGCAGAGCAAGTATCTATGATAGGTCGAATGACTTTGGCCAAATAAGTTTGGGTTTCCTCCACCAGGTAAGCCAATGATTATTTTCTTCAATCCTATGAGTGGTCTCAGAAAACTCCTCAGATAATAAACCATAAAGACAAGTAATCAGCATACACAGAAATGTTCAAAAGTTTGGAAATAGATAAAATAACATCTATAAAAATATTAATAGAAGCAAGCACTAAGAAAACCAAATTTAGATTTAACTATCTAACATACATGAGCTTCAGGATTTAATCCAGCATTTTTCTAAAGGCTAATAATCCTCTTACTTATTTTTTAATTTATGCCTACATGAGTATATGACACACATATATGGATGCCTACAGAATATGGGCATTAGAGTTGTTACAGATTGTGAGACCCTTGATATGAGTACTGAGCCTCATATCTCAGGAAAAAGCTGAAGAGTTTGATTCTTTACCCATAAAAAGTAAAAAATAAAAATAAAAAAATTACAGGGCTCAACTGTGTAAAAGTAAAATAAAAGACTACTAAATGTCTTTCTTCAAAGATAAATATTTAAAAAGCTCAAAATAAATATCGCAACAGGACTTAGGTAAAAAAGAATGAGTTCTTATTTTAGAAAATGGAATGTTCCTGTCTGACAATTCAAATTTCCTTTTTTTTTTTTTTTTTTTTTTTTTTTTAAGTTTTTTTATATGTTATAGTAAGAGGTTTCTGGCCTGGACTTTCGGGCCTAGCCTCAAGGTTTAGGCTCACAGACCTGCTGACCTGTAGACACAAAGATGCTTACATTAATTTTAGGCTGATCGGCTTAAGGCCCAGGCATATAACTTGCTAACTCTTTACCCTTAAACTAACCCATGACTCTTATCTTGTTCAGCCATGGGGCTTGGTACTTTTCTCAGAGCAGCATAGTTGTCCTCTGTTTCTTCTGGCTTCTCTCTGGCATTCTGTTCTGTTCTGCCTGTTCCCAGAGTCTTCTTAGTCTGGTAGCCCCGCCCACACTTCCAGCCTGACTTTGGCCAATCAGTGCTTTTTATTAAACCAGTGGGTGGGACAATTATTTACAACATAATCCGCCTATAATATGTGTAATACATGTTTTGCTTGTATGTATGTATGTATGTGCATCATATGCTTGCCTAGTCACAAGAGTACATCAGACCTTCTGGAAATGGAGTTACATGGTTGTAAACCATGTATGTACTGGGTACCAAACCCAGGTCCTTTTCAAGGAACAACAAACACTCTTTCTCCAGCTCCTCAAATTTCCTTATAAGTGAACTAGAAAAGTATCAAGAAGAAAACTGGAGAATATTATCAAAGTATTATAAATGTAAATGTTACTCAGTATTTCTATGTAAACTTACTTTAAGTTTCCAAATTTCTTAATGCCTTTACCCCCCCCAAAAAAACCTCTTTAAAGCATTTTTTTAAAACCAGAGTGTATGAAAAAGAGACAGAGAAGAATGTGTATATCTAGGAACACATATGCACATGCATGTGTTACAGTGTACAGACTGAAGATAGAAGACCATTTTTAGCAGTCAGTTCTCTCCTTCCACTGTGGGATCAAGGACTCAAATTCAGGCTATCAGGCTTACACTCTTAATAGCTAAGATACCGCATTCTCTACCCCCCTCTCCTCAGCCCAAGCTTAATAAAAATATTATAGACACCTTACACATTTCTTTTATATTTATTTATTTGAGGTAGACACGCATGCACACATGTGATGTCGGAGGACAATGTCCAAGAGCCAGTGCTCTCCTTCTACATTCTGGGTCACAGGGATATAACTCAGGTCCTAGGGCTTTTACCCACTGAGCCATCTTATAGTCCCACACATCAATATTATCATCTTTTTTTCTGTCTAGCTTTATCAAATATCAACTGAGTTATGTGCATGTTGGTCCTATGCATACTGAATGTAATGTCTTTAAAATGGCTTTTAAAACATTATTCTATAATTTGGCACTGAAAAGTTACTATGTATAAAAAACTAAAAACTGAAATTAACAACTCAAAAACTGATTATTTCTAGTAGTAATCCAATACCATGAATCTTTGAAAAGTGCTATTAAAGTGAGCTATATAGTCAGATATACAAAAGTGCATCCTATTTAAGATGCTAAGCAATGCAAAGACAAAAAAAAAAAAAAAAAACAAACAAAAAAAAAAACTAGAAAATCCAGGAAAAGATGAAAGATCTAAAAGCACTGAGTAGCTGATGTGACTAATTGTACACTGCAAAGGTTTATTTATTTTTTTCTCATCTATTAATACCAACTCACATTCAATAAAGTAAGATCAGAACAGGAATGGGTAACGGCTCAGTGGATAAAACACTTGACATGCAAGCTTGAGAACCTGAGTCCAGATTCCCGGAACCATGCAAAAATGTCATCTGGTAGCACATGTCTACAAACCTTACATGCCTACAGTTAAATTGCAAGCAAGCAAAGGGACAAAAAGCCCCTCTCCTCTTCCACAGCTCAAGGGCCACCAACCTGGAGTACATAATGCAACAGCAAACAAGAGAGTCCCTGCCTCAAGCAAAACGGAAGGTAAGAACCTGGGGTTGTCCTGAAAGCACCATAGATAGTGCCCACCCTCATACACAAGCATACTCTCCATTCTGATTCCTCCCCTCATATGTCCTTATAAGACAAAACTACCATTCACTTCTTGTAGCGGTTAATCTGTAAATTGTAAAAACTGCCTTTAAACTAGTGCATCAGGGTATTTCCTGAGATAACCCTAAAAGGGAAGGATGGAGTAAGTATGGAGTGGGAGGAATAAATGAAATAAAAGGAGGGGTAGGCAAAAGCCAAGACACACAAGCATTCGTTTCCTGCCCTCCCCACCCTGCTTCCTGGCTACCATCATGGTAAGAGACTCCATACCCATCCCACCAGAATAGACTGTACCCTCTGAAATCATGAGCTGAAATAAATCTTTCTTCCCATGAATTGTTTTTGTTGTATTCGTGAATACCTCTCTACTAACACACCTGTCTATTTCCAAAAATCTTACAAAACCAGTTTTTCACTGTTACTTTTATCATAATTACAATTGTCCATGGCACTGTAACTGTCACCAGAATTAACAACCTAGACTTCCCCTATCTCATCCCATCTCCCTTGCCTACTCCACTATTCACAAAGGAGAAAAACAAGGATTCCCAACCTTGTCACAACTGATATTTTGAACATTCAACTCATTGCTACAGGAAGCTATTCCGACTTCTATTGCTATTAAAAACCTTTGTGGTATCCCAGTCTACCCTCTGATGTCAGTAACATACACCATCACACCAAGTTTTAATAACCAAAATTATCTGCAGACATTGCTAATTGTGTGCCCTGGGAAACAAAAATTACCCCACTGCCCCCAGAAGAAAGAAGTGCACTATAATTTTTTTATTTTTCTTGTTTTTGATTGTGTAGGTTTGCTATTATTGTCTGTGTTAGTGCTAAGAATCAAACCTAGGGTCCCAAGCACACTAAGTAAATATGTACTCTCAGACTCTAGAAATATTTTTAAACATTCCTTTGTAAATGTTTTAAAAAGCTGTAAAACTCACCCACAGCTTTTTCCTTATCATAAAATTCAAACTTATAATTCTAACTATTCCAAATACACCTTACAGAATCCAGACTCAGTTGGCCAACTTCATGGGAAGCCACTACATTCTTGCTGCATATTCTCCCTGCAGTAACTACAGGCTTCTCTTAATCCCTGGCATACCACAAAATGTTTTTGCCACAGATTTTGGTCTTGGTTTTTCCTGCCTCTATTATTCTTGCTTAGGTTCTGTTAATGTCTCCACTTAACTTCTCATTCTTATAGGTGACCTTCCTTATTACCATCACAATATCTCACTTATTCCCCAGGAGGTTTCACAGTATATTATTTGTCAGCCTTATTTTCCAGTATATAGCTGAAATTAAATGAACCAATGTTATGTAACATGAAAATCTTAAGTGTTAGCTAAGCTGGCATCAGTGATAACCTTAGCATCACCACCATCTCATTCCCAACTAGTTTTTATCTTTTCCCTCTTGAAACAGGGAAGTAAACATAAAGAGTTTAATAAAGCCTCCATCTGTAAATTAATTTTTCTGGAAGATGATACATAAACTAAATATCATACAATCAATCTAAGTCACTTGACATCATAGTCTATAAATAATGGCTATGGCTATATGTTTAAAGGCCTATAATAAATATTTGGAAAGGATGCTTTTGCTTTTTAAAATCTCACAACACTTAGTCTGCAAAGCAAGTTCTAGGACAGCAAGGGCTGTTAAACCCTGTCTCAAAAACTCAAAAGAAAACAAAAAGACACACTTGTCAGCATTGGGCCTCCAAATATACATGCATACACACACACACACACACACACACACACACACACACACACACACACACACACACACACACACACACACACACACACACACACCTGTGCAACACATGCAAACACACACATACACACACCACCACCACCACCACCCCAGACATATATACACAGGTATGCTATTAACAAGCCTTAGGTTCAAATGCTTAATGAGATAATGTCTATCTTCTTCTTCACTCATATTTTATAAAATGCTTAGGAAAAAGTACTCTAAAGACAAAGTGCTTAATTCGAATAACCTTAATAAGTAACAACAGAACTTAGATTTCTGTTTTAGTTAACAGCTAAATAAAGCCAGTAGAGAAAGCAAATTTTATAACCATTATCTAATATGAAAAACAAAAGAATAAATTTGTTTCCTATCTAGTCTAGAGCAAGCTGTCTATTTGTGGCTGATACTAAGATACTATGATCACAGGAGAAATTAAGTACAATTATCAATATATTAAAAAAAAATCAAACTTGTGCTACTGAATATGCTTGTGTGATATCATAAACATTAAGATCTAGAGGTGGATCTAACAGCTGGCCTAACAATCTATTTTTCCCCCCAAAACAAAGTTTCAAAGGTTGATCCTCAAGTGCTTTCTGCTTGGCCTTCCAAGCAACTGAGGCTCCAAGTATTTGAGACCACATTCAACTAGCCTACTTGTAAAATAATGATTAAGAAAAATTATGCCTATAATGTAATGTAAAAGTCTTTGATTCTTACTGGTGACAAAATAACAGATATTGTTAATAAAACTGATTTGTTAATTCAAAAGTAAAGAATATATACAGTTAAAAACTAGTGAAAATAAGATGTGAGTTTTTTTTATCCCCAGACAAGTCTGTGAGCATCAGTTTGTTTTGTTGTTGTTATTATTAGTTGCTTAAGAAGTTAGGTTTCAGAGTCACACTCAAAAAAAAGATGAATCCAAACTTTCTGTCTCCCTACTGAGGAAAAGTACTTGGCCTATTTACCTAACCTGTGAAACAGGAACAGAATCTCCACAGAATTGCTGTCATTTGCTTTAATGTACCTTACCTTATCTAGTATTTGAAACTTCCTCAATAAATTACCTACAACCACATCTCAATCAAGTACTTCATTGTGCACCAGAAATCCAGAAATCCGGGTTCGATAAACCTGGCTGGGGTACATCTCCAACACGTGACAAAGTTTTAGTCCTTAAATAAATCTCTTTTTTGGAAAGGAAAAGTGAGGAGTTGCAGAGGATTTAACTCATGACCTTGTATGTTCTTAGCATGAACTCTAACTGCACAGCTCAATACCCCCTTCCCAGGTGATTCTAATGTGCAAGCAGGCTTAAGGAAAAGTTTAAGATTTTTAGGGTTTAAGGGGTAGTTTAAAATCTTTAGTCACAGGTTTATTTTTTAGTTCCCTTGGAATTTGGGGTATCCTTTTGATTTTTCAGTAAACATCCCCCCACCCCCCAGGTCTAGGGAATGAACTTTACCATGTCAGGTAGCTCACAACTACCTATTAACTCCAGCTCCAGAGGCTCTGACACTTCTGGCCTTCTTGGGCACCTGTACTTACCTGTGCAAACAAACAACAATTAAATATTCTTAAATGAAAAAATTGTATTCCTTCTATATATTTTTCAGTTATATATGGTTATGAGTTATTGCAGTAAGTTGGGAAATCTAGAAAACTATCACAACTAGGTCTTTGAAAACTAAAGACACCCAAAAAGTTCCATTATGTAATTTAGAATTTATTTCAAAATGATTCAATAAGCATGTTATCTTGTCCAAAAAGTAATTAGAAATAAACTGATGCCCAAAGTAATGATTCAAAGACATAGGGCAATCCAGGGATAGAGATGTAGTTAATCTTATCTCAAGCTAGAAGGACACTCAGTGATGAGCACTCATACAAAGGTCCTGTCTTCAATGCCCAAATAAAAAAACAATTAAGTTTTTGTTTTTTCTTTTTAAATCAGAACTCAGTTTCTGAACTTTTCTACAACAAACTGCCTCTATATTTATGAAATATAGTACTTTTATAAAAATATTTTAAAGATTAGTAACCTAAAATGAAAACCAGTTAGCACAACTTTGCTTTCTGTATCCATTTTTACAGAAGGACACCCAGCTATCATATTTAATCTACAAACAATCTTAGAGAAATTTACTCTAAGTCACTTCTACTTCCTTTATTTACAGAATTATGCATACAAGGTCTAATATCCATAAATAATCATGAAGAAATAAAATGTATCAACTGTAAGAATTATTACACCGTAGCTAGGCATGGTAGTGCACATCTCTGATCCCAGCACCCGGTAGAGTGAGGCAGGAGTAACTGCCACAGACTCAAGGCAAGCTTGGTCTACATAAGTTCAGGGTCAGCCAAAGTTATGAGTAGCCAGTCCCAAAATCCAGATAGCAGGGAACATGTCAATGTCTTGCCTTGATGCTGTACCTCTCTAAAGAAAAAGGACTCCAATTTCTAAAATGCATTTAATGATAAGTAGGAAACACATTGTCTTTATCATCTTTCCATTAGTTCATCCTCTAAACATCCTCATTGGTTTTATGGATGCGTATCTCCATATGGTGAGCTAAATTTATTTGATTTTTCAGAAAACTAACCTTACCATTTTAACTAGAGTATCATTTCATTCACTTTTTAAATTCTTTGGATCTACGTACAATACGATATAGTCTAGTGGTTAAAGGCCATTTAACTTCTAGAACATAGAGGTGAGGTGTTTTGTTTTCTTTTGTTTTCCAGACAGGAGTTTATGTAGCCCTAACTGTCCTGGAACTCACTTTGTAGACCAGCTGACCTAGAACTCAAAGATCAACCTGCCTGTGCTTCCTGAGTAATGTGATTAAAGGCATTACTACCATGTTCACAGGAACATTCTGCAGTTTCTATTTTTCTTAAAAATCTAAGTTAATGAATTTGTCCAATCATACATGGCAAGAAAAGGATGGCGTTTAATTTATTTTATATGCATTAGTGTGAAGGTGTCAGATGCCCTGGCACTAGAGTTAATTGTGAGCTGCCATGTAGGTGCTGAGAATTGAACCCAGAACCTCTAGAAGAACAGCCTGTGTTCTTAACCAGAGCCATCTCTCCAACCTCGGGGATTAACTTTAAATTTGACATAGTGAATCTAGTAAGAAGAACTCTTCAACAGTGGCTTTCAAGGCCACATATTAGAATGCTTCCTTCACCTATGACCATGGGATTTTGTTTTGTTAATTAGTGTTGTCCTTTCCATCCCACCTCCATTTGTAGAGAAAGGTTATCACTATAGATGTAACTAGCCACTTAAATGAGAGGCATTTGCTTCTCTAACTTGGATTATTAGAATGAAAAAAGGGGTTGAGTTTCCTTTCTTGTGATGTGCACCTCTACTGTCAAGTACAAACTGGAGGTTCAGAAATCTGAAGCAAACAATTTCTCTGGCTATTGCTAAAATCATTTTTGTCTAGCTGGGAAGTATCTAGACTTCTATCAGCAGCCATCTTGAAGTAAGGTAAAATCTCAAATTCCATTTTGACTGACATTAGCATATAATCAACTTTTTTTTTTTTTTTTTTTTTTTGAGACAAGGTCTCTTGTAGTCCAGGATGACCTTGAACTACGGACCCTTCCTGCCTCTACCTTCCAAGTGCTGAGATTACTGGTGTGTACTACCATACCATTTATGTATTGCTGAGGCTCAATCTCAGGACTTCTTATAATACTAGACAATTACTCAATGAACATCCTCAGCCCTCAACAAACACAATCATTAAAAATGTCCACTTTCATAGTCAGGATAGGCAAAAAAATAAAATAAAACTAGAGAAAACAGACAATTACATAATAATAGTCAACTATTTTAACATTTTTCTCAGAATCTGATAAGATCTTCCACCTCCCAGAAATAAAGAATGAGCAAAGAAAATAAAAATGTTGAAAAACATTATCAAAGCCAAATATGGTTGTGCACACTTGTAATCACAGCACTTGGAAAACAGATACAGGAAGATTAGGCTAGCCTCCACTAAGGACACCAAAGAAAAGAGCCAAGTGGTTGTGGCTCATGTCTTTAATCCTAGCACTGGGGAGGCAGAGGCAGGTCGATCTCTGATTTTAAGGCCAGCCTGGTCTACAAAGCAAGTTCCAGGGCAACCAGGGCAACAGAGAAACCCTGTCTTTCAAAAGAAAGAAAGAAAAAGAAAAGGGGGAGGGAGAGGGGAAGACTGTAAAGAACAGAAATCATCTGCACTGGCTGTGACCAGACAATGACACGAAAAGCTACTTAGAGGAGTAAGTTTATTTTAGCTTATAGGTTATATAATTCATTATTGAACAAAGCCAAGGCAGAAGGAAACCAGATAGGAGTTTGAAGCAGAAGCCCACAAAACACCTTAGCTTACTGGCTTGGTCCCCACAGCTTGTTCAGTTTGCTTTCTTACACAACCAAGCCCACAAAACACCTAAGCTTACTACTGGCTTGGTCCCCACAGCTTGTTCAGCTTGCTTTCTTACACAACCAAGACCACCTGATCAGGGATGGCCACACCAACAGTGGGTTGGGCACTCCCACATCAATCACTAATCCATAAAATACCATACAAACATGCCAACAGGTCCATTTGATAGAGGCAATTCCTCCACTGATGTCCCTTCCTACCAGGCAATAAGTCTGACAAGTTGACAAAAACTAAGCAGCACCTCAATGCAACAGAAGATAAAAAGAAATTGTGACATTGCAATTGCAATTGGAAAGATGAACTGAGCGACTAGAATGGTCAAGATTAAATGAACACAACAATGATATAAAAACACACTGATGTTATAAGAAATTAAAGAGAAAATACTACAGATCCCACTGATGGTAGAAGGAAAACACAGGAAACAAACTTATGCTGGCAAATTAAGAGAACAAATTGTAAACCACAGTTTTAACACAAAAATGAAATAATAAAACTGAATAACCTTAAAGCTGAATTTGAACTTGTCACCTGAGTTTCTTTCCACAACTAAGTATGGTTCTTTAATCCAGTACTCAGAAGGCTGAGACAGGATTCCAAGTTTGATACCAGCCTGAGCTATATATTGAGCTCAAGGCCAGCCTAGGCTACAGAATAAGAGTCTGTCTTAAACAAATAAGTTACATAAAGAAAATTTTAGATCCAGTGTTATTAAAAAAAATTAGTACCTCACACAGACATACATGCAGGCAAAACACACATGAACATAAAATAAAAATAAACTTAAAAAAAAAACTCACACAATGATTATTATCAATTTAAACTCTGTGGTGATATATTGTGTATCTAATAAAGTTTTACTGAAAATCAGAGGACAGAGCCAAGCCACAGATTTAGCCATCAAAGGTCAAGGAATGGTGACCCACACCTTTAATCCCAGCACTCACAGAGGCAGAGATCTGTCAGGATCTCTGAGTTCAAGGCCAAACAGAGCAAGGCAGTGGTGGTACACACTGTAATCCCAGCACTTGGGATCCCCGTGCCTACATTCACAGTACTTAGGAAACACACAGACCTTTAATCCTAGCACTAGGAAAGGAAATCCTAGCACTTGAACTAGGAAGTAAGAGAGCTGGGCAGAGAAAGAAAGATAAGGTAGAAGGGAGGAGTTGAACCCTTTGTCTTTGCACCTTTTCAGCTAAGGTTGCAGAGACATTCAGTCTGAGGACTCATGGAGACAGGCCTAAGGAGTTGGCTAGGTGAGAAGTGGCTGTGGCTTGTTTCTTTGTGTCTCTGATCTTTTAGCTTTTCCCCAATATCTGGCTCTGATTTTTTATGACAATGACAAAGAGAATTCATGCAAAATATAGCACCCAATGTGGGGCACAAACTCACAACCATGGGATTAGCTGAATTTACTTTTAAAAAGCAACTATTAGGTTTAAATATTTTACATTGGATTGGATACTTGTATCTGTACACAAATTGTATATATTGATAAAGTTGTGATTAATTTTATTGTTGTACATATATTTCTACTCTTGTTCAAGGTGCTGCATCTATTTAGCTTATCTAACAATGTAATGCAAACTGCTAGTCCTTGGAAGTTACTATCAACAACAAATTAGGATATAAAGAAACACAAGTTAGTAGTCATTACAATCACACTTAGAGTTGTATTAGGTATGTTTTCAGGGACAAACAAATATATTTTAGATAGACGGGCCATCTTCAAATACTTCAGAGATCTACAAAATATGGCATTTAAGATATTTTAATAACACAAGTTCTTTTTATTTTTACAACAATGAAGCATATCTACTCCTGACAGTACCAATCTATTTAAAAGAAGATGATGTACATCAAAGGAACTCCATATGGGTTTACTTTGTTTGTGGCAAAAACTAGCTACTGGGCAAGAAAATGCTATTACTTTGTCTGCTGACAGTATGATGTCTGAAATGGACAAGCAGGACACACAAGAAAGAACTGCTAAACTTTGTCAAGACAAGGTAGGGAGGTCTTTTTCATAGGTATCCTGTTTCACAGGTAAGTTTTGTCAGATATGCTAGGCCTATAGGCAGAAGATGGATGCCCTAACATTGCAGAAGAAACTTGGGTGACTGTCCAGGGAGCCAGCTGTTACTGTCATTTCTCACATTTTTGGGAAGTCATTTGCTTGCACTTCTATGTACTCAGTTAATATTATTTCTTTTTTGGGTTTCTGGGTGACTTGAAGACTAGACATAGTTTTCCTAGTTAGATTCAGAAAAAAGACTAAGCAGTATATACTGTATAAATTTAATTTAAAAACCAGCCAAAAGTGGTAATGACTATAACACTAGCACACAGGAGGCTAAGGAAGGCAATCATGGGTTTTTGGGCCAGCTTCAGTTAGAGTTTACAGGCCTGGCTCAAGAATTGTTTAGAATTACTTCTAATTTTAATTTTGTGCGTGTTCTGCTTGTGTATTTATCAGTGCAGATAAATGTGCAGAGTGCCCAGCAAAGGACATTAGAGGGTGGTATATCCCCTAGAATTGTCATGTGGGTGCTGGGAATTGAACCGGGGTCCTCTGGAAGAGCTGCCAGTGGTCTTAAGTGCTAAGCCATCTCTCCAGCCCCCAAGAAGAGTTTTTTAATGTATTTTCTTCAACTATCCCACTGGCAAATGGCATTATCAGAATTTTTAATTTTTTTTCAGTTTGATGGAAGTAAACTGGTTTCCTATAGTTGTACTTTGCACTTTGACTACAATTCAACAAAGGTTACTGTGAGTCATAACATGTTGTTACACTGTAACCAGCATTCTAATAAAAAGTAGAAATAAAGTGTTCTTTACAAAGGTTAAATATTATTTCCTAAAGGATCTGCTATTCCAATTATATGTATTATATGTATGTTTTTTGCTAAGTTAAAATGTTTTTAATGTCTAGCATTTAGCAAGATAAAAGGGATTACTATAGGAGTTTAATTATAGTAAAACTCCAGGGAAAAACAGTTGACCAACTCACTGGTCCATCATTCCCACATGGCACAAAAGAATGTCCTCTATAAGGCAGGCCGGACTTAACCAACATTGAAGGGGAGGAGGGGGAAGGCTCAATTTAGCAGCAGCTGTACAAGGTGGTAAAGGGCTGTCATGCCAGCACTCAGAAAGATTCAGATTGAAATTTCTAGCCCACCCTAGAATAAATAACCAAGTTCTGGGCCAACCTGGGAAAACTTAGCAAGACTCAATCTCATAATAGAAAAAAAAAAGTTAAATAGGGAAAAAGGCCAGTGAGATTGTTCAGCAAATAAAGATGCTTCCACATTCCTATGGTATACAGACACAATAAATAAAACAAAATTTTTTTTAAAAAAAAATCAAACATAAAAGAGAGGAAGGGACTTGAGATTTCCTTCAAACATTGACTGGTAAAGAGAAACACTGAAGAGTTCAAGGAAAACAAAGATGACTCAGCCAGTAAAGAAACTTTTTGACCAACCGTGATACTCTGAGTTCAATCCCAGGAAACTTGGTGAAAGAAAATAGATCCTGACAAGTTCTCTGATCTCCAAATACATACCATCACAGGATGTACACAAGTCCATGCACACACAAGAAGGGAGAAAGGAATGGGGGGGGGGGTTGATTAACAGAATCCAAGGAAAACCTGAGGGAAGCATTTAGGGGTGATCCTGCTATGAAATGACAGAACTCTCAATCATTCCTTCTCTAGAGACAGAACCCTACTAACTACCTTAACAATTATCTCTTTCTATGGCTTATACAACAGCACTCTTTATATCTCTGATTCACAATGAAACTCTCTGCCCCAAAAGGGATCGGGAGTAGTGCAGGGGGTGCAAGACTCAGCAGATAGATAAAAGCACTTGCTGACAATCCTCAAAATCTGAGTTTGATCTCCAGATCCCACAAAGCAGAGAGAGAAGACCAAATCCCATAGGTTAATGCACTGACTTTCATGTGTGCAGAAGCCAGCCACACACACCACTTAAAAACTATGGAAGTAGGGCATGGCTATAATCCCAGCACTTGAGTGACAGAGGTAGGAAAATCAGGAGATCAAGACTAGCCTGGGCTACAATAGTATCCTGTCTTATTCTAAAACAAAAAGAACAGAATGTAGCTATCTAGCATATATCAAACCCTGGGTTCAGACCTAGTAGTGCAAAGATAAAATTGATAGAGGAGGGGAAGAACAGGGGAAGAGGGGAAAGGGTGGGAAGGGGAGGTTACTGCTTTGGCAGTGTGCTTTCCCTATGTCCATATTCTAAAAGAGGAAATAAGAAAATGCTTTTCTACCCATTAGCAGTAAATAAGTGACCATCACACTACCTTTTCCTTGAGAGTTGGGGAGATCCTATAAATAAATATACCAGGATCCTCTCCTGTGATTAAACTACTGGGGAGTGGAGCATTTTTGTATATGCAATTAATGTCCGTATAGTCAAGTGAATTCACACAAGATTATTGGGGTGGGCCTGACCTCATCAGGTTAACTCTTAAAGAGGTCATAAAATCTACAGAAAGTAGAGACACAAGTCAGAGAAACTGATTGCTGGAGTAGGCATTTTGTGAACTGCTATTAAGACCCTGCGTACTGTGTATGTGTGTTTTGGCCAAAAGCTAACTAAAAAACGATGCATTAAATCTTCTCTAGTACTGAGATTATTAAAAATATATCCATCTAGAATCAAGCAAGGAAAAGTTAAGTATAATTTTTTTAAGTTTTTAGCTAAGGAGGGCCTTTTCAGTTTGTAAAAGTGTACTACCCCAACTTTAGAAATGAGGGTGGTAAGACTGAAAAAGTTAAAAAGTAAAATCCAGTTCACGAACTTAGAGGATGTCTCAAGAAATTTCAGTTCAAGAATCTCCTGCAACACAGCTTTCTTGAGTTTCTAAAAAAGCCTTTCAACACCAAGTGTGGTTGTAATTCCAGCATTTCTATGCTTAAGGCATAAGAATTGCTATAAATTCAAGGCCTGAGCAACATACCAAAATCCTTTCTGAAAAGACCACCTGTAATCTTGTAACTCCATAGGCTGAAGAAAAGAACTGCCCTAAATTAAAGGCCACTTTGAACTGCACAGTGAATTCAAGGCCAGCCTAGGCTACACAACAAGATCATATGGGAGAGGGGAGACAATGGCCACATCAAAAAGACAACACTAGACCTCTACTTGTTTTGCTTGTTTAAGACAGTATCTCATAAGATGTCAATACTAGCTTCAACTTGTGATCCCCTGCCTGTGTCCAGAGTAACCAGAATTACAGGCATAGACCTCCATGTACACAATTCCAAAGTAAAATTTTTAAATTAAAAAAAAAAAGAACTAGTAAAACACCTGTGGGTTTTTATGAGTTTATTTGGGTAAAGATTAAATAAATAAATAAATAAATAAATAAATAAATAAATGTGTTACATTCCCCGTAATGGAAAACAACGAAGTAACATTCCTGTTTTTTTCAGTATTTCTTGATCAAATTTTTAGCCTCAACTTATATACATTATGAGACCATCACCCATCATACAATAAACGAATCGTTTTTATTCTCACTGTTCTGTACATTTCCATAAGAGCATCACCATATGAATTGCCATTTTTATTTTTTTTTTAAAAAAATACACAGGGAAACCTAAAGGTAGTTACAAATTCCATCAAGTTACAAATCATACAACTTAAGGCGGATTTAGATACTTTCACAAACACTACTTTTGCTGAGATGTAAAATATAGTTGTTTCTAAGCACATCCTGGAAAGAATAAACACATCCCTCATCTCAACACCAACTTCAACAGCAGATAATCACTACCACAAATTGCAATGTTTGGGGTCTATACAGGGTCCAAAATCATCCCAGGACTCAACTCTCCCACGGCACGACTGCTGCAATGTGGAAAGAATCAGTAACAATTCAAATGTAGGCAGAAGCCGGTGACGTGACAACCCGAGAACCAGGAAAGGTTGTGGTCCCTCCGGCACCCAAGCAGCACCCAGTTCAGACCCCTCCAAGAGAGGCTCGGGTCCAACTCCGAGCACCGGGGTTTCCCGGCTCTTCACCCCGCCCCCCACCTTTAGAGAGGAGGAAAAACAACTTTTATTGGCCTCGGGTCCCGGGGGATTGGGAAACTAGCGGGGCAGCGCTCGGGCCTGGACACGTTTCACCCAGAGGCCCCCGGTCCGGAGCCGAGACGGCGGATAGCGGGAAAGCTGGGCTGCGCCGCCCCGTCTGCCCGGGTCGTCAGCCCACTGCCCCACCCCAGCAACCAGAGGCCTGGGCCAGCAGTCAAGCTGAGCGACCCCCAGGACCCTCGGCGGAGGCGAGCTCGTTGTCATGTGACGCCGCCGCCGCCGCCGCCGCCGGAGCACCGCAGAAACGCAGGGCGGCGGAAGGCGTTCGCGCCAGCCCGCCTCGGCTGGCCCCGGCGCGGGCGAGTCCCGAGAGCCCGGGCGGGGAGGGGGGGAGGGAGGCGGAGGGCGGGCTTGGCGGCGGGCCCGAGCGCGCCACAAAGGCTTCCGCGCTACCGCCGTAGAGCCCAGACGGGCGGGGGCACCGTTTTCGCGGCCCGCGGGGCGGGGTGGAGAGAGCGGAGTGCCCGCCGCGCCCACAGCAGGTCCCGGGCGCTCGGTCGCCCGCAGTCGCCGCGCAGCGCACAGGCCCGCGCGGCCTCCCTCCCCCGCGCGGGGCCCGCGCCGGCCCGCCCGCTCGCCGCTCGCGCTCTCAGCCTCTCGCCCGGCCTCCATCTTGGATCGGCGCTTCCAGCCCCCGCGCCGCTGCCGCCGCATTCCCCCTCTTTCCCGCCCCCCGCCGCCGCCGCCGCCGCTCACGCTCACCTCAGCTGCCCATCCGGGCGCTGTCGGCCGTCGACCTAGTTTCCCCCCAAAAGTCTCCGGTGTGTTATTCCCGATGTGGGGGGGTTGTTACGGGGTGGTCGCCGGGGGTTCGGGAGCGGGGGCCGCGCCTTCAACGGAGCTGCAATCCTAACCCGCCATCTGGTGGCATTTTCCACACGCCAATGGCGCCGCTGCAGACTTGGGTCCCGACCGCCCTCTGCTGGCCGCGGTGCTCACTGTCTTGCTGACAGGACGGGTCTGCCCGGAAAGGGGAGGGAGTTGAGGCGCGAGCAGGGGCCCTCGGACGGGGGCGCGCGCTAACGCTGGCCTCCGGGTTGCGCGCACGCGCACCAGCCGGGCGGGAAACGTGGCCTCTGCGTGGCGGCCCCGCCCCCCGCTCGGGGCTCGGCCAATGGCGAGCCTCGGATACCTCGGGATGAGGGCGCTGTGGACAGCTCGTGGGCCGCCCGAGGCGAGCGGAAGGACGGACTCGGTGGCGCCTGCGCGACCCGCTCCCTGGGTTGCCGCCCGCCATTTTTTTTTTTTTTTTTTAAGAGCTTCCCGGAGAGCCGGGAAGGAATCCGCCCCCCAGCGGGCGGGGGCCGCGCTTCGTTCCCGCCCCGGGGCTACCAGCCGCCCACACCCGCCGTTATCCGGGCGTGCGGGGGCCGGCGAGTCCCGCTCCCCCCCACCCCCCGCTTGGCCAGAGCCTCCGAGCTGGAGTTGTAATCGCGGTTTATTATTGATGAGGTGTTTTCCCAGAACGGGGGGTGAGGAGGTTCCGAGGACTGGGACTTTGCGCTGCCGCCGAGCTGAACGAGACACTGCCCGCTCCAGGCCGATTGGCGTCGTCCTGCCTCTGTAAAGCAGATTCTCTCCCCGAGCTGCAGGCTTTGCATAAGGCGGCAGCATCGGCTAGTTAGTGAGGGACTAGCCTCCTCCCCCAGCGGAGGACTACTTTCGGTGGTTCTCTAATGGACGTGCGAGTGCAGCCTAGCCTAAAGGGGAATAGTCACGTGAGATCTCGACCCCTTCCCTGCTCTGCCTACCCTTGACCAGAGCTCCTGACCTTCCCACATGCTTACAACTTTGCACTATAAAAAGGAATTCTTGCTCTTCTAGGTCATCAGCCTCAATTGTTTATTGGAGGAGGAAGCTTCGGATTTTGTTTTTTGTTTTTTTGATTGTTTTTTTTTTTGTGTGTGTGTTTTTTTAACATCACCTTAGGAACGCTTTATAGTCTTGAGGGCTAGCTAGTAAGTCAGCTGTCTGGTATCTATCCCAAAGGTTGCCAGGTGCGTTGCACTTCCCTGGGGGAACTTTGGAATGATTCTTGACACTCCTGACGTATTCTCTGTACAGCCTGTTTCTAGGTTGCCTTACTGCAAGCCGTGCTCGTGTAAATTTAATCTGTTTTCTTAAGCTCGAATCTGTGGGACTCTAGTAAAGACCCTATATTTTAATATATTCGTAGTCGTGATCTAAAACAACAACAAAAAAAAAGAATCTTACCAAATTTACCCATTCCCTTTTCTCTCCCAAGCTAGTCCTTCCTGAATGTGAATGCACTGCCTCTTTTCTAGGATATCTTCAGTATTTTCTTATCTTTTGGCTTCTTCCTTTCTGCTTTTTCAGATTTCCATTATCTTAAAAAAAAGGGGGGGGGGTTGTTGACCTCCCTGGAGTTGCTGTACAATGTTCCTTTTCTACCACATATCTGAAAAGAGCCAGTCACTGGCTGTGTGTGGCCATGAGGGCTCTAAACCCAGGGGAGGCTGAGGCAGAAGGGTTTGGAGTGATACAGTGAAAGCCTTTCCAAAGGGGAGAGGGCGGTCCTGTCCTTCCCCAGTCCCCACCCTCCCAGGAAACTTTTTCCTTTTAAGTTGCTTCCTTAGATCTGTTCCTACGTCGTTCCCTAGTCTTCTGATTCAGTTGCTAGCTCTGGTTTTTTTGTTTGTTTTGTTTTGATTGTTTTTTTTCTATCCCTCCGTTAAACACCCCAGTTCTCTGCTCCTTTTGACTGTATCGCTCATTAAAAGTCCCCCAGTTACTTGTTGGTTCCCAGTTCTTCCTTAACGAAGATTTCTTATTTTCACCTACTTTCCAAGTCTTAGTTCCATCGGGCTGAAAACTTAAAAAATATTTCCCCTCTTACCATATCTCTCGCAACACGGTAATTTCAGTAGGTTAGGGAATGTGCTGTGAGCTGGGAACCTAGACCGTTTGAACCTCTCTGTAACTGGGCAAATCACTGCCCACGTTTCCTCAGCTGTAAAGTATAAACAATAGTATCTCATAGGGTGGCCGTGTTAAACTGCACATAATGGAATGCTAGCTGTATTGCTGCATTGTCGATCTTTAAGATGTTTTCAGGTCCCTACCCTCATGCTAGAGTTTGAACCCAGGACCTCACAAAGTGGATTCTATAACAGAATCACACCCAGCCCAGCACTTATTTTTGTTTAGGGGCAGTTTGGGTTTCCTTTTGTTGTTAGGGATCAACCCAGGGACTTGTGCTAAGTTAGAATTTTATATTTATATCATCAAATTCAGCTCACATCCGAATCTTGTTTATTTTCTTGTTATTCTTAATAAACGGACTCATGTGTAGACATAATTGCTCTGAGCCTGATGATATTGTCATTCAGTATGCTTTCTGTTCTCCACTGGCTTCTGCTGTCTGCCTCTTCCTCCCCTCCTCCTCAATAAGCGTTTGTGTCTTCTCTCCTCCTCTTCTCCCATCCCTTCCCCATCTCTCCTTTCTGATACAGGGTTTCCTTCAGTGGTCCAGCCTGGTCTCTAATTTACATATCTCTGCTCTAGCCTCACAAGAGCTGAGATTACAGGTGTAGCACGCCTGGTTTGCAATCTTACTTTCCACCTAACTCTTTGTTTTCCTATGCTCATATACATATAAAATACTTAATGGCATTCAGTTGTGACGGCTAATCTTGGTTGTCAACCAGACTTCCTCTTGGAGTCAACTGAAACCCCAACAGTACAGCACTCCTATGAGGGAGGGATTTCTTGACTTGATCATTGAGTTGGGAAACCGCATCCTAAATTGTGGCCACCCCTTCTAGTGATGTCTTTTGCTTTTTGGTGCTTGCCCTCACACTCAAGGGCAAGTTCAGCATGTTGCTGAGACATTCCTTTGCTGGTATTAGAATGTATTTCTTTGGAATTCCAACATAGACTGGAGACCAGTGGCTCTTTAGAATTCCTCTGGAACTCCAACACTAAATCAGGACTACTGAGACATCCAGACTCCTGGACTGAACTACTACTGTATTCTTCCCCTTTCACTCAGGAGACGGCCATTGTTGGGTACATTGATGAGTACAGTCACAGCATACAAGCTCTAATAAACTGTGTGTGTGTGTTTGCATGAGCATGTATGTTCCTGGTCCCCAAGGAGACCAGAAGAGAAAATCGGATTCTGTGCAGTCACACCAGATAGATGTTGGAAATGGAACTTGGTCTTCTGAAAGAGCAGCCAGTGCTCTTAACCTGCAGAGCCAGCTTTCCAGTCCCTCTTTTATCCCCTCAAAGCTAAGTCTGTGGAAATCATGAGAGTTCTCATTTTCACCACTCCCTTTGTCCACTCAAGACATTTGTTATTGTTTAATTTATGAACAATAAATTAAGTTTTCCCTTTTTTTTCTACTCTTGCAATTCACCACTGCTGCCAACTGGTGGCAGTCATATGTCATGCTGCCCAACCTACCAGTCCATGATTGGATTAAATCATAATTTAAACTGTCACTCATCTTTGAAAGTCAAGTCACATTTTTTTTCCAGAAGTGATGCATTCTGACCTAATAAAAGGAATTCAAAATACCTTTTATAATCAGTAAGCCAGTTACAGGCAAAAACTCCATCACATTAGAGAACCAGAACACATGGAAAGGAGAAGGGCATGGGAACGTTCACTATAAGGCAGAGGTAGGTGATCCTCTTGAGGTAGAAGCCACCCTGATCTATACAAGTTCCAGTTCAATCAGGGCTACAGTGAGACTGTCTCAAGGGGGAAAAAGGAGGAGGGTAGCTGGTATTGCAGGATTTTAATCCCAGCACTGGGGATGCAGAAACAGATCGATCTCTACAAGTTCAAGGCCAGCCTGCTCTACAGAGCAAGCTCCAGGACAGGCAAGGCTACACAAATAAACCCTGTCACATACACACACACTCACCTACTATGAAAGACAAGAATTATGCTCATATTCTGGTCCAATGTTTAATAGTAATTTTAGCTTTTTTGTGTTTTTCTTACAACTATAAATAAAACAATACAACCCCCAAATTTCAACTTCATATATTATCCTCCATTATTACCATCATTCTTATTTTTCACCTCTTAAAGAGATCAAGAAATCTTTTGATTTAACCACAGGTGGGCTCAAAGTTAAAAGCCAATTTCCAGGAAAGAATGGTGTGTTGCTATTATATGTTACTCTCTGGAACTTACCTTTGTAAACTGTGGATCGTGACTACATAATGGATGTTGACTAACTGAATGAGGGATATGTATGCAAAATTTGGCAACAGTAAAAGGTTTCCTAACATGTAGAGACCAAATATTCAAAGTCAAATACTTAATGGAATGTTGAGTTGTTTCTGGAAGCACTTGTGTTGTGTGACTTGACTGCAACCATAGCCTCGAACACATGACATGCACTCTTTGCACCATGCATACCAAACACCAACAACAAATGCTGCCTGTCTCACCTCAGCTCAGATGTTAGGAACTGCAGATTTTTACTGCAGATAAGTGTTCTGCTCTTATAGAAACAAAACTACAGAAAATGAGTGGTTTTGATATTTGTCTACCATCTTTAGTATGTCAGTATAAGTATATCTCTATTGTTCTTATATTAAAATGGTTTTTAATTGCATTTTCAGGGGTTAGTAATGTAGCTCAGGGGTGAGTCTCTTTTTGAGCACACACAGATTCTGGGTCTCATCCCCAGAATCACAAGAGAGTAAATAAGCATTTGGGATTAAAAAGATGGCTCAGTAGGTGAAAATGCTTTGCCAGTAAGCCTGATGACTTGAGTTCAATAGTCAGAGCTCACAAAAAAGGAAGGAAATGACTGATTCCACCAAGCTGTTCTCTAATCTGTAAGCACACACTGTTGCACTCACACCCATGCATATACACCATGCATATATATTCAACTTCATATATAATTCTCCATTATATATATATATATATATATAATAGCAGCAATAATTTACCAACTGAGTTACTGATATATTACATGAATAAAGGAAACTCAAGGAAAGGCTGAAATATCAAAGAGAGGAAACACCACAGTCAAATCTCACCCAGCTGTCTTCCAGCTTCCTCAGTCTCACTCCTCCTGGCTTTCACAGAATAAATCTGTCTTTCTATGCCTGCCTTAAATACCCTCTTCACTCAGTTGTTTCACATCCAGGTTAAGACTAAAGGCGTGGCCCCACCACTGCCTGCCTGGGAGCCTGGAACTCCTGTAAAGATTGGATTAAGGGCGTAGGTCACCACTCCTGGATATTTCCTGTGCTGGGATTAAAGGTGTGAGTTGCCACTGTCTGATCCTCCTCAACTGACTGTGGATAGAGCCCTCTGACATCTCAGACTGGTTTTATTAAATTTGAAACATAACCCCACACTGATGAGTTTCAATTAAAAAATCATGACAGGGATAGAGATATGGCTCAGTAGCTAAGAGCACTGACTATTCTTTCAGAGGACTTGAGTTCAGTTTTCAGAACCCACATGGCAGCTTACAATCATCTGAAACTCTAGTTACAGGGGATCTGACATCCTATTCTGCCTCCACAGGTACCAGGCACACATATGCTACACAGACATAAGCAAAACATTCATGCACATAAAACAATTTTAAAATAATTAAATGAATTTTGGCTAGGAATTAGAACTTAATTTACTATAGTTTCTGAAGTGGTCCTCAACATCTACTATTTTATAGTACATATTTATGCAAATCAATATTGTCAGAATAATCATAATATCAACTCTGAAAAACATCAAAGATGCTCTATGTCATGTATTCAGTCAAAATTTAATTATTTGTGTAAAATGAATAAGCTTGACCATATTAGTATGCAAAATTATTTTCATTTTTAATTTTAAAATATATTTATTTTATATATATAGTGTTCTATCTACATGTATGTCTGCAGGCCCAAAGAGGGCACCAGATCTCATTATGGATGGTTTTGAGCCACCATGTGGTTGCTGGGAATTGAACTCAGGACCTCTGGAAGATTAGTCAGTGCTCATAACTGCTGAGTCATCTCTCCAACCCCTTACTTTCATATTTAGTAAATAGAAAAAAATATATATATATATCAAAGAATTATTCAAATTAATTTTTGTGAGGTCTATCAGTAAATACTTGATTTATATGCCTATCTTGTGAAACATTCGCAGACAAAGAGGGGTAAATGGAGGTGGAAGCCAAGGGGCCTTCTGCTCCTGTTTGTTTTATGGCACAACAGATGCTTACCAGGATAAGAAAACTTTTGAGAACAGGACACACAGAGCAGAATGCCAGAGAGAGCGCCAGAGAGAAGCTGCAGGAAGCAGAGGACAACTATGCTGCTCTAAAGAAAGGTACTGAGCCCCATGGCTGAACAAGAGAAATCATGGGTTAGATGAAGGATAAAGAGCTAGCAAGTAATATGCCTGAGCCTGAGGCCGATCAGCCTAAAACTAATGAAAGCATCTGTGTGTCTCTGTGGGTCTGCAGTCTGCGGGCCTAAACCTTGAGGCTAGGCCAAAAGTCAGGTACAGAAACCTACTACTACAGGTAAGGAGTGTAATAAGTCTAAGAAACTCTTCTGTGGAGGACCACTACCAAAGCCAACAGGAAGCCACTCTAGGAAAATGTGCAGGGTGTTAGGATGCAGTTATTTTTCTTCCCTTATTACCAATTCCCTGAATATTTCCTATTTAGATTACTAATGTATTGCTTTGCGGTTCCCAGAGTTTAAGATTGCTTCCTCACATATATTGTACTGAAGTTCCTCCATGTGCCCTGTTTTGTAGAGGTGCTCTTTCATGCCTTAGGACCCTCCCCTAATGCACCTGACTCCTTTTGCCTCAGCTTAATCGACTGCTCTTTACTACACAACTCAGGACCTCGCTTTACTGTTCTCCAAGGCAAGAGCAGCTCTTTTCTAGAATTTGTTTTCTTTATAGATTTATTTTCTTCTTTTGTTGGAGAACATTCTCAGTTACTCAGAACTCTCCAGGCATGTCTAGTATACTCTAGCACTCAAGCTATGCTACCAAACTCCATGGGAATATGGAACTACCCTTGAGACATATTTTTTTGAGACAGGGCCTTACTTTATAGGAAGGCCACCAATATTATATAGGTAGCCCACCAATAGTGTGAGACCCTGTTGAGCAGGGTGGTCCTCTTCTTTAATCCCAGCGTGTAAGTAGAGGCAGGAACATCAGGAATTTAAGGAGAGCTACACAGTCTAAAGACAGCCTGGGCTACAAGGGGCTTGTCTCAGGTGAGACAAAAAGATAAGAAAGAGGTTTGGTGGTGGCCAATGGACTTGGTAACAAAAACTGAGTATTTTACCTAGGGACAGAACAGAAACCTCATGCCTCCCATAGATTTGGGGAATGCCTCTTGAGCAGGACACATGGAAGAGTTTGTTGAAATCCTACAGACAAGAGGAAACATAGAAAATACAACCGAAAGAGGAGGGGCGGGGCCAAGAGGTGGTGTAGTCTTTGTTCCTTCTCGTTCTCCTTCTCTGGAGGGTCTGGGGAATAGAGATGGGGGGGGGGGGGTCCTCATTCTTCATAAGATTAGAAATTGTCTCCTTGGAAACAAAAGAAGTGAAAGATTTAGGTGCTTCCTGATGGAAATGGGAAGATGCTGTCCCAATCCCCTCTGATGCTATTTGTAACAGCAGCTGGGCAGCAGTTGACTCTAAGCCAGTCTGCCTAAGGTCCTGTCCAGGGGGCTCACATACTACAGCTGATCAATAATGAGATGTAGAAGCCAGCTCATGGGAGATTGAGGCAGGAGAATCTTCGTGAGCTTGAGTCCATCCTGGTCTACATAGTGGGTTCTAAGCCGAGTGAGACTCAGTCATAAAGAGGTAACAGAGCTAAGAGCTTGTCTGTCTTAATCTAGTTTGGGTCCATTCTGACATCGAGTGTAACCTCTCAAACTCTCTGTCCCCCGTAACCTTGCTATCCAGCTAGTTCCTGTAGATTAAATCTTCATTGCTCACAGTAGCAGGAAATATGTGAGTTTTGGGGGGAAAAAATCTGGAAACAAACAAAATATTCTCAACATGAAAGAACAAAAATAATAATTCAAAATCAAGCAATAACGATTCAGACGTGTTTCTGGCAGTGCTTGCGTCAAGGTGACAAACCCAAGCACTTGGCACTGTGTAGGCCATCATACCACTCAAGGTCAGCCAACACTGCCTCAAACATCTCCACTCAGATCTGAGGTTGTCATATGCTATGAATTTCAGAGTTTCACTGTACACACAGTTTAATGCTGTCACAGAAACATAATGACTTAATTATGAAAAATCATTATTTCTCAGCATGTAAGTCTCAATATATGTGCTGATATATTGTATATTTAGTAAAATTATTTTGGGATATTAGAGGACAGAATCACCCACAGCCAAGCCATGAAGGTCAGGGAGTGGTGATCCACGCCTTTAATCCCATCACTTGGGAGACAGAGATCCATCTGGATCAGGCCTAACAGCCAGGCAGTGGCAACACACACCTTTAATCCTATCTCTAGGAGAGTTGAAACATGAAGTAAAATAGCTGTGGGGGAAAGAAATAGGAGACAGAAAGAAGTTCAGCCATTCTGCCTGCCTGACCTACCCCGTTTGGCCTTTGAAGTTGGCTGGGTGAGAATTGGCATGGTTTGTTCCCTATCTCTCTGATATTTCAGCTTTTCCCCAATATCTGGCTCTAGGTTTTATTATAGTACTAAAGAGAATTTATGCAATAAATATAGCTTTGGATTGTTTTGAGTTAGAATGTTTGGCTTTAAAAATTGTTTGAATTTCTGACTTCAGTTTCATTTTTTAAAAATTGTTGAATGAAATCTGGCCTGACATAAAACCAGCATTTCTAACAGTTTCTGAAATGACTCTAAACATACTCCCATGACCTCTGAGACATGATAAAGAGACAGGCTTGCAAATTCAGTGTCATAGAAAACCCATATAATGAAATAAACCCCCAAATTTAGGAGATCTAGATATAGGTGCATTTAATATCATACATGAGCCATAAAGAACGTCTCTATCATATTGTGCTTAATTCTAAGAGTACAGAACAAAAAAAATTAAAAGCTGCAAGGTGATGCTAAGCAAAATTCTCAAGACACACCCTCAAGGCCAGTAGAGCTTAAAATTATATATACATTTCAAGCTCTTATCTACTAGCAGAACTTACTTCACCTAATAGAACTGTTTCTTATTGTTAAAGAATAAAAAATAAATTCCAAACATAAATGAAAGTAACTTATGGACCACTAAGCCAGTCCTGCAGAAGATACCGCACACGGAAAAGCTATAGAAAATTATGAGCTCTCAGAAAAGACCAATCTCAATAGAAGACAAATAAGCAAGTGAGAATGAATAAAGTCCTATTAACTAAAGGGGGGGAAATGTAGATGAATGAAGGACAGAAGAGTATGCAGAGCAACCAGACAATTCAAAAAGAAGTTAACACACACATTTCAATAATAACCTAGCCGGCAGTTGTGGAGCCTGACTTTGATCCCAACACTCGGAAGGCAGAGGCAGGAAGGTCTCTGTGAGTTTGAGGCCAGCCTGGTCTACAGAGAAAGTTCCAGGGCTACACAGAGAAACCCTGCCTTGGAAAACAAAATAAACAAGAAGAGAAAAGAAACAAGAATGGTCAATAATATCATAAAATATGAATGTTTTAATTCTCTACAAATGATGGTATTAGAAAACAAGACGAATTCCACAAGAGAGATGGAAAACTAAAGGGCTGAAAATGATATTTCAAGAAAATGGAAACACAATATAAGCAGGAACTATTACAATACAAACTTATGTAGACAAGAAAAAGAAAATAAGTCTATATTAATAAGGAGAAAACAAAGAAAATTTGAACCAAAATATGCCCCAGACATTAGTACACTGATTTTACGAAAACAAATAATAAAGAATATAAAGAGACAGGTATGCTCTAACACAATAATAATGGGTTTATTAATACCCTACTCTCATAAATAGATAACCTAAACAAAGGAAGGAAGGGAGGGAGGAAGGAAGGAGTAAGAAAATTTTCAGAGTTAAGCTGCATTATAAATCAAATGAACTCAGCAGTTTTCTATAGAATATTTCTTTTTTCTTTTTATTTTTCTGTTGTATTCTGTGGAATGATCCTCTTTTAACACTGTGAAATAATCCTAGCTTTTTATTAACCAATGAGAGCAATATTTAGCCAATCATGAAGTATAGATAAGACAGCCAGACACACAGGGGACTCTGGGAGGAGGAAGGGTTGGGTCAGAAGAGACAGACAGATGCAGAGGGATCAGGAGAAAAATGTGCCATGCTAATAAAGATACCACCATGTGGCAGAGCATAAGTAAAGAATATGGGTTAACTTAAAATGTAAGAGCTAGTTAATGATAAGCCTGAGATATTGGACAATCATTTATAACATATTAATCTTCTGAGTGATTATTCTGGAGCAGGTGGTTAGGACAGAAAAACTCCACCTACATATGGCATCCAGAATGGGACTTGAATTTCCACGTAAAAGTTGACAAAAGCTTTAAAAGGGATTCTAGTCACAAGAGAACAGAGTCAAACAAACACAGCTTCTTGATAGCTGGATTTTCTTGGGTGGGCTGTTTGCTGGCAGTGGGCAGAGGTGTGGCTCTTTTAAGAGACAGCTTCCTGGCTCGGTGCTAACAGCAAAAATGGGCAACCCTTTTCAGGGGTCTTGGTGCCAAACACTTACATGGTGTTTATGAGCAGTGGGTGGCACACTACTGGGTGGGAGAGTGAATCCAGAAACTTCCCAGAGTTGGGATAGTAAACATGGCTCCCAGAGCTGGTGATAAACCTACCTCTACCATAAGACTAGCCTCTTATGGAAATGAAGGGAGGTGTCTGCCACCAACACACCATGATTTAAGTTACACAACAGTTTGTTTTGTTGGGTTTTTGGCTCGTGCAGACAGAAAAGGTACAAATATACTGTAAGGACAGATTCAGACAAAAAGAGCCTCTAGACAGGTCATAGTGTGTCTGAAAATTTGTGTAGGTTTGAGAGAGGAGAGAAAGACTATAGTCTTAGATTAAAAATTATAGTTATTAAATATAAGTATTTAATATTAATAGTTTAAATACTGAATATATTACTTTAAAATAATAAAATGAAGTCCTTAGAAAGGGAATAAAATGCTATAAAAGAAATAAGCCACATACAGATGGGAAATACACAGAGAGTTTGGATCCTGTATTGTTATAATGAGGGTTTTTGGCTCTGTCTGGCCAGAGGTCCAGACTCATAGACTTGTAGTGTTAGACCTCTTAGCTGCCCACTATTGTTTAGGCCTTGAAAAATGACTTACACACTTTTATTAACTTTATATTGTTTGTCCCATGGCTTAGGCACATTGCTAGTTATCTCTTTTATCATAACTTATTTTTATTAATCTGTCTGTTATGTGGCCTGTGGCTTACTTGTGTTTTTTTATATGAATTCTTTTTTTTTGGTGGCTGGATCAATCTGTCTTTTTATTTATTTATTTTGATTTTTTTTACTTACTATTTTATGGTGCTCACTAAGGGCCAAAACAGTTTTATTTTATTTAAAGATTGATATTCACAACATACAGAAAAGCAGGTATACAAAGATATATTTCATTTAAAAAAAATCTTCAAACACTTCTAAGACCTACAAAATATGGCATTTAAAGTATTTTAAAAACTTAGACTTTTCTAGACAGTAAAACAGATCTGCTCATGGCAGCACCAATCTACTACTACAAAAAAATAAACATAAACATAAACTCCATATAGAGTTTACTTTCTTTGTGACAATAGTTAGCCACTAGACAAAAACCTGTTCTTATATTGACTGCTTGACAGTATGCTGCTTAAACTGGGCATACAAGTTCCATAAAAAAAAAGAAAGAAAGAAAGAAAGAAAGAAAGAAAGAAAGAAAGAAAGAAAGAAAGAAAGAAAGAAAGAAAGAAAGAAATGATCTCTAAACTTTGACAAAACATGCCAAGATAGTCCTTCATGTTCCTGCTTTGCAGAAAAAACTGTCAGACATTCTTCAAGACTCAAAAAAAAAAAAGAAAAAAAAACTGATAAACTATACCAAAATAGACAGAGCAGACTTCCTGCTTCACTAAAATAAAAAAAAAAATGGAAACAAAAACAAAAAACAACTTTAAGCCTATAGACCAAAGAGAAATACCCCAACTTTATAATAAAAATAAAAAAGAAAAAAAGAAAAAAGAGAAAAAAAAAACCCTTTAAATGACTTTCCAGGCAGGTAAGTGTCATCTCTGTCATATCTAAATTTTAAAAGTTGCTTGTACTTCCAGTTTACTTAAATAAATATTATATACTTCTGTAGTCTTTAATATAGTTAAAGATTAAATAGTTATAGTTTTTCTTAGTTATTTTAAAAGATATATTAGATATAAAACTTTAGATTCACAAAAACAAAATAAATAATAAAATATTTTAGTTTTGCTAAATACAAATAAACTAAATATTATAACTATAATTCTTACTTAATAGCGATTTTATTATAAATCATTTTGTTATGTTAAAATTAAAGCCTTCCTTTTTAATTAGACAAAAACAGAGAGGTGATATGGGAATGCCTTTCTGTATGCTGTGAATATCAATCTCTAATTAAGGAGATGTTTTGGCCCATGAGAGGCACCTTAAAAGAAGTAAGTGGGGAATCAGAATAGGTAGGAAAGGAAGGGCAGAGTCAAAGACAGATTAAGTCAGATGCCCAAAGAAGCAACAAGTAAGGAGCACAGGTGAGCCATGGGCCTTGTGACAGACAGATTAAAGAAAATGGGTTAAGATGGAAGAGCTAGCTAGTAATGTACCTGAGCCATAAGCCAAACAACATAAAGTTAACATAAACATCTAAATCATTTTTAAAGGTCTAAACAAAGGCGAGTGGCTAAGCGGTCTAAGACTACATACAGGTCTATAAGTCTAGACCTCTAGCCAAACGGGGCCAAAAACTTCATTATAACACTGTATATTATAGTATTATCTTTAAAAGTTTTGGCTGCTAAAAGACATTGGATTACGAAAACTGCTGGGTTAAACCAACCTATATATTTTTAAATTATCTTGAGTTCAAAATTTAAGTCAAAAGATATGTTACTTTGGGGGAGAGGCTATGCATTTGTTTACTTGGAAATAAGAGGCTGTGGATTCAATCTGGGTTAAGAAAAATCAGGTTTTATTGAGGAAGACTCCCTGAAATCCTGGCTACAAACATAAAAAATAAGCCTAAAATAACTACAAGACATGTAATGAATATTTTACCTTCTCAAACACATGACCAAAAATTCATCTTTAACTGACTTTTGTACAATGCAGAATCTATACTTATAATAATACAGATATGCACGTTATCTTCAAAAGTAGATATGTTTTCAGAGGGGACCAGACACCAATGAAAATGATGGCCTGAATGAACCTGCATCCAGAGCAGCTTCCAGGTGGCTGACTGAGATAGATGATCCAACCTTACAAAATTCTCCACTTAGGAATTAAAAATACTCTAAATTTTCTCAGGCTCCCCTAAAGATTACCAGCAACCTCAATCAGCAGGAAGTAGTCTAGAAAACCATGCCCACATTACCATAAAATGAGTTATGGATATTTGTCATCATTTAGGGGGTTGGTTACAAGTTGTCATTGGTAATGGTCAGAAAAAAAGCTAAACAAAGAAAGATTGGATTCAGGAATCTCATTCTAAAAAGAAAAGGGGGACTATAGAAATGATAGAATAAAGAGGAAGATGTTGACTCTAATCCAAAAAACAATTATTAATCTTAAATATTAACATTATTTTTAATTTTACTTTGGTATGGGTTTTGGTGTATTAATACAAATATAAAGTTAATTTTGTTATATTGCACTATATTTCTACTCTTATTTGGGGTATTGTACTTATGTAGCTCATTTAAAACATTTATGTAATGTAAGATCAAGAAATTAGGTGAATTGTTACTCATCTATAATAACCAAACTTATAGTCATGTCATATATATGATCATACACAGACATATTTAGGTAGATGGATGGTCTTCAAATACTTCAAAGACCTACAGAATGTGGAATTTAATATTTTTAATGACCTAAATTTTTTCATGTCAGTGAGACATGGCTGCACCTGAAAGCACCAATCTACTTCAGAGAAGATGATGGGCATCAAAATTTCCATATAGAATTTGGTTTCTTTCTAGCCATTAGGGCAAGAAATTGCCCTTGCTTCAATTGCTGACTTTATACTGTCCAAACTGGATGAACAGGACACCAGAAAGGTGACTGCCAAACTTCACCAAAACAGAGTAGCATAGTCCTTTAGAATCCTCTGTTTTACAGGAAAGTCTGTTAGATATGTTAGGCCTGTAAGCCAGAGTTGAATGATCCAATGTTACAGAGGAACTTTGGATTATTGTCCAATCATTGAGATGTCCCTGTCATTAGGTAACACTTCACCATTCTTGGATCTTTGATGGAATTGAAGACTAAATAGTTATAGTTTTCCTTAGTTATGATAAAAGGTAAATTAGGTACAAAACTTTGGACTCACAAATAGAGTATTTTTTCTAATTTTGTCAAATTAAAATGAACTGAATGTTATAATTGTAATTCTTACTTATTAACTGTTCTTTTTATATATTTTAATTAGACAAAATGGATAAATGCTGTGAAATGATCCTTCTGTACACTGTGAATATGTGTCACTCTCATTGGCTAATAAAAAACTGACAAGCCACTAGCCAGGCAAGAAGTATAGATGGGACTGTCAGACATAGAAGACTCTGGGAGGAAGATAGTCAGGGTCAGGAGAGTCATTAGTCAAATGCAGAGGGAGCAGAGGATGAACATGCCATGCTAATAAAGGTTCTGCCACTTGGCAGAGCATAAATAAAAAATATGAGTTAACTTAAAATGTAAAAGCTAATTAGTAACAAGCCTGAGCTATTGACTAGACATTTATAATTATATTAAGCCTCTGGGTGATCATTTGAGAGCAGGTGATCAGGACAGAAAAACTCCTACACTCTGTAATCTTTTTGTGCACTGCCAAGATTGTATCATTTTGATTCGCTTAATAAAAAGTTGAACAGCCAATAGTTAGGCAGGATTTCTGGGCAGAGAGGATACTGGAAAGAAAAAGGCCAAGTTACCAGCAGACACAAAGGAGACACAGAGCAAGCAGGAGAGGCAAGATAGAGATGTGATAAGGAGCACATGGAAGAAAATAGATTTTAAAATATGGGTTAATTTAAGTTATAAGAGCTAGTGGGACAAGCCTAAACTATAGGCTGAGCTTTGATAATAAAGTCTCTGTGATGATTTTTTGTAAGCTGGTAGCCCGAAGAAAAATCCATCTACATTTTTCTTTTTCTGAGACAGAGTTTCTCTGTATAGTCCTGGCTGCCCTGGAACTCTCTCTATAGACCAGGTTATCTTTGAACTCACAGATATCTACCTGCCTCTGCCTCCTGGGTACTGAGATTAAAGGCATACAGTACCACAAGGGTTCTACAGAATATTCTATGCAGTAGATGCATAATACAAACTCTTTACTGGGCATGATGGTGCAGGTCTTTAAGCCCAGCATTCTGAAGGCAGAGGCTGGTGGATCCCTATGAATTTGAGGGTAGCCTTGTCTATAGAGTGAATTTCAGGACAGCCAGGTCTGTGTAGAATGTATCCATCTTAAAAACAAAATAAAACAATAAAATTCTTCTTAGTTTGCAGAACTTTCTCTACAATAGATCACAATTTTAAAGGCATAAAGCAAATCTTAACAAAAACAAAAAAACATTCAGTTTCAGTTTCTTGAATTTTGCCAAATCATAGTGGAATAAAATTAGAATCACCATCAGAAAAAACATGAAAAATATTTTTTAAAAAACATGGAGATTGAGCAATTTTGAAAAATCAGTGGTTATTTAAGAAACTGCTTGTGTGTGTGTAAAAATTTCTAGAATCAAATGAAAACACAAGACCAGTGTTATACAGCAAAGAAAGTTCTAAGAAGAAGGATTATGAGTGACCAGATTAAAAAAATACAAGAGATAAATCTAATGTAAAAATTATGTAACACTGCATCTCAAAGTCAATAACAAGCCAACTCATCCTCAAAAAATAGTGAAAGAAAAAATATACTAAAGATCAGAATTGAAATTAATGGAATAGACACCAAAGGAATAATACAAAGAATCAAAGAAATAAAACATTTAGTACTGAAAACATAAAATGAAAACTCCTATCCAAATTAACCATTGATTGATTGATTGATTGATAAAAAACTTAAATAAAATTAGAAATAAAATAGAGACTATTATACAGCACCATAAACAAGATGATCAAGAGGAAATATCTTGAATATTTATATTCTAGTAAATTTGAAAACAGAGAAGGATAAACTCTAGACACATCTGACCTCCCAAAGCTAAATCAATAGCATGTAAAAAGCTTAAACAGATAAAAGTCACAAGCAAGAACCGGAGTAGAAGCAATGCAGAGCAGATTAAGTTCACAGCTAAGTTTTTATCTGACCACTAATGATAAAAAGTCCAGAGCTAAACAGATTTACGGCTGAATTCTTCCAGACCTTTGAGGAAGATCTAAAAAAATAATAATGATAATTTGGAAGAACTAGCATCAGTGTTCTTCAAATATTTCATAAAACAGAAAAGGAGTCTGTCAAGATGACATGGTGGAAAAGGCACTTACCACCAAGGATGATTTCAATCCCTAGGACTCACATGATGAAAAGAAAGAACTAACTCTTCCAAGCTGTCTTCTATCTCCCACACATGCTCCATGATGTGAACATTAATGCACACACACAAATAAACACATGATGTGATAAAAAAAATTAAACAGAGATAAGCAAATACTTCTTAGCCTGTTGTCAAAACAAAATAAGGAAAGATAGCATGGGGGAGGGAGACTACTATAGACCAAATTCCCTGACTAACTCCATAAATGCAATTTTTTTTTCAATAAAATATTTTTTAAACTAAATTCAACAGCACACTCTCAAAAGTCATACGAAGGCCAGACACGACTGTGCATGCCTTTAATCCCAGTACTCAGGTGGCAGAAACAGGCAGAGATCTCTGAATCTGAGGCCAGTCTGGTCTACAGAGTGAAAAAACATACAAAAATTTATACACTATGATCAATGTTCCATTTTAGGGATGAAAGATGATTCAGCACATGTAAATCAATACATGTAATACATTTTATTAATATAATCAAGAATACAAGTCACACCATCATTTTAATAGATGCAGAAAAAAGAATAATCACCAAAAAGCTAAGCATCTATTCATGATAAAGTTCTGAAGAATTAGGGACAAAGAATGACACCTTTAACATAAAAATCTATATGTTAAGACATATAGGTAACATTAAACAGAGGAAAACTGGAAGCATGTTTTAAACACTTGTCATCATTGTTATTCTATAGAGTGCTTGATGTCTCAGCCTTAGAAATAAGGCAAGAAAAAGAAAATGGATACAACGAGTAAGGAAAACATTAAATTATTGGGGTTTTTAAAATTAAAACAAATAATTAGATAGGGTTTTTCTATGTATCCCTGACTGTCCTGGAAGTCTCTATGAAGACCAGGCTGGTCTCAAACTCACAATGATCTGGGATTAAAGGTGTGTGCCACCACACCTGAGCTAAAGTTATTGTTATTGGTAGATGATATTAAGTAGATATACTTAAAAGACTCCACTACAAAACTCATTATCTGATAAACATTCAAAAATTAGTCCTTTTCTGTATGCTAATAATAAGCATGTTGAGAAATTATGGAAACAACCCTAGCAATCTTATTCATTAGTGGGGAGGAGGTGCCAATTTAAATAAACCTAAGCAAGGACATAAAATACTTCTACAGTGAAAACTATAATTTTTTTAGTAAGTTGGTATTAGAAGTTGGAAAGACCTCTGCGCTTTTGGACTGACAGAATTAACATTGTAAAATTACCAGTATTGCTGACAACGATCTACAGATGCAACGTGATCTCTGCCAATAATCCAAAGACAAATAGTCACAGAGCTAAACAATGCTAAAGTTAATATAGAGGACCTTCCATAAACTAAAACAGTCCTGATTAAAAAAATAGAACAATACTGCAGACATCACAGAACCTAATTTCAAATTATACTATCAAACAAGAGTAATGGAACAAACTTGGTGCTGGTGGAGAAACATATATGTAGACCCAGGAACAGAATAGGAACCTGGGAATAATCTGAATTTGTACTGTCTGATTCTCAGCAAAGGAACAAAAACCAGACTTGAGAAGAAACACAGCCTCTTTAAGAAAGGTGTCAGAAAAATAAAGTATCTACACCTAAAAGAAATGAAGCTAAAACTCTACATCTCACCCTTTATGAAGATAATCCAGAAGGTATGGAGAGATGGCTCAGCAGTTAAGAGTGTATACTGCTCTTGAAGATGATAGGAGTTCAGTTCCAAGCACCCACATTGAACAGTTCACAGCCACCTGCTCCAACTCCAAGGTACCCAACACCTCTGGTCTCTGAGGGTACTTGTACTCACATGCCTACACACGTGCATGTACACACACTTAAAAATAAGTTTGATCGAAGACCTTGAATGTAAGACCTGACACTTTGGATACTAAAGAAAAATGTAAACACTTCAGAACATAAGCATAGATAATGACTCTCTAAGTAGGAACTCCAATAGGCCAGGGAATTTATAGCAAGAACCAAGAAATGTAATTACGTCAAAATCAAACCTTATGAAACTGAATGTGTTGGTGCATGCATATAATGTGGAAGGAAGACCTCAGGTTGAGAGTCAGTCTGAACCATACAGCAGAATCCTATCTCAAAGAACAAAAAAACAAACAACCCAATGTAAAAAGGGGGCATATAACTAAACAGAGAATTCTCAAAAGATGAAACACCAATGGCTGAAAAACGCTTTGAAAAAAACGTTCAACATCCTCAGCTGCCAGAGAAACACAAATTAAAACTTCTTTGAGATTCTATCTCAGTCAGATGGTTATAAATGACAACAAATGCTGTCATTGTTGAGGGGAAGAGGGACACTGCTGGTAGACTGAAAACTGCTACAGCCACTATGGAAATCAATGTGGCATTTCCTCAGAAACAAAATAAAAGATCTACCAATCCAGTCTAACCACTCTTAAGTGTGTGTGTGTCCATGCGTGCATGCATGTGAGTACAAGTACCCTCAGAGGCTAGAGGTGTTGGATACCTTCGAGTTGGAGCACTAACCTGTCCAATGTGGGTGCTTGGAACTGAACTCATCCTCTGCAAGAGCAGTATACACTCTTAACTGCTGAGCTATCTTTCCAGACCTGTTGAGTTGACTTTGTAAAGGGTGGAGATATAGAGGCTTAGCTTCATTCTTTATATACTCTATGTTCTACACTGGAGATACCAAGTTGAGCTGTGGGACTATGCTCTTGTACACTGTAAATATTTGTCACTGTAAATATTGGCCAGAAGCTAGGCAGCAAGTAGAGGCTGGGTAACCAGAAGAGGAGAATTCTGGGAAGTGGAAGAGCAGAGAACAGATGCCAACGAGATGCAGAAAAAGCAGGATGAGATGCTGCTCTGAGAAAAAGGTACCAAACCACGTGGCTAAACATGGATGAGAATCAGGGATTAGTTTAAGAATAAAAGTTAGCAAATAATAAGCCTGAGCCCAAGGCCAAACAATTCATAATTACTGTAAGCCTTTGTGGGATTATTTGGGGCTAAATGGCTGCAGGACCAACCAGGTGGGATAGAGAAACTTCCGACTACAAAGTTGTCCATTTCATTGCTACTGTACTACTCAGAATAGCCAAGAGATAGAAATAGCCTAGATACCCAGCAGCTGATGAAAGTATAATGAAATGTGGAGTAGTTACACAACGAATTATTTTCTGGACACAGCAGGGAAGCTTCACATGTGAATAAATTCACAATGATAGTTGAAATATCATGTACAAAACTAGGCAAGCTCAGGCCAGAACAAATTCCAGCACGGTGAAAGGAGTTGGTGAAAAGTTCCAGCTCTGGCCATGGAGAGACCGGCAATTGTTATCTCTAGGGAGAAAGAGAGACAACTTTCTCTAAGAGTGAAGCCCCTCATCGGTCATCCACTCTTTAGTAGAAGACCACACATCCAAGAACATTTTGGCAGCAGAGATTGGGCTTCAAGGATTTTTTTTAAAAAATTACAAAACCAAATTGGGGTGGGGTCTACAAGGAGTTAGAGGGTGACTCTGATCAAAATATGTTCTGATCGAAACATATCAATCAAAGAACTATTAACATTTTTCAAAAGAAAACGGAAAAGCCAGAGATAAAAACAGTTTTCACAGAGCAAAAAGGCCAACAGAATGAACAGACAGCATGTGGAATAGGAGGACGTCTCTGCCACTTTACTCATGTGTCAGTGATTAATATCCCAACTATTTCAAGATCGCCAAATCAGTATGTGGAATTTTATTAAGCATTCAGGGTGCCATTAAGTGCCAACCACATAGCCATGTGCATTTTACTGTCTTACTTTTATATTTATGTATATGTAGTATTTTGAAAATAGAAATTTTATTTTATGACATAAGGAAGATGCTCAAAAGAGCATATTAAAAACAAACAAAATACAGTGATCTAAATACCAGCTGTTTCCTGAAGACAGCCAAATCATTTTTTTTAATTCACTACTAAATTTTAAGTGTTATTTAGGCTACATTACTATACATGAAACATACTTCTTTAGTAATTCTACAAAATTGTTGAACAGTTTAATAATTTCATCCTTAATCCTAGATCCATTTACTTTATAAGGAAAAACTGGAAGTATTAGAATATTATTAATTTGAATTCACTCATATGCATTCACAACCCCTTCAGAAACTTGTTAAAATGACTTTGAGGAAACCAAAACAATATTCTTTACAATATGAAATTTTATATTTTCTTCTTTGCTAAGTACATCAAATTGAAATACTATGTCTGCCAAACCCCGTGAATTGTATATTTCTAAGGCTGTCAGTGAATGAAACATCATTTTATTTCAATTAGGATTTAACATTCTGAGACTGGGGCAGGCAAGATAGCTCAGCAGGTAAAGGTTCTTGCCACTAGTCCTGGTGTTCTGAGGTTAGCCCCAAGGGCAACAAAGTAGAAGCTGAAAGCAGTCTCTGGAAGCTGTTCTCTGTCCTCCACACATGTCCTTCCTCTGATCTCTTCCACAAATGTTAATTCCAAAAACACTCCTTAAATAGTTAAACTTAATCTCAGAATCTGCCTTCCAGGGAACTGGTACCAAATAATAGGAACTATGCACCTACTAAAAGGCTACTGTTGACTTTGCAAGAAACCCACAATGCCATCTGGGAAATGATTAAAACACATGTAAATACCTGAAAATATATCTTAAGAAGATAATTTAAAATAGAAATAATTTAATCAAATTTGATTATCCTATTATATTACTTCTATTATTAGAGGCAAAAGTAAGGATACAACATGAATGGTGCAATACATGTTATCTAGAATATTCTTTGCTGACTAAGAACATTCATCAACATGCAAAAAATCAATTAGCAAATGTTAGAAATTACTGTTAGATTATTTATGCAGCTTGATATCAATTTTGAAATTAGCATAGACATTATTTATATGCATCCATCTATGTATCTATATGCTCACACACAAAAAAACGAGTGCAAAATATATCAAAATGTTAACAATAAATAAATATAAAATTAAAAAAAAAAAAGCCGGGCGCAGTGGTGATACATTTCTTTAATCCCATCACTTGAGAGGCAGAGGCAGGTGGATCATTTCGAGTTTGAGGCCAGTCTGATCTACAGAGAAAGTTCCAGAACAGCCAAGGCAACAGGAAGAACAAAAAGAAAAGAAGAGGGTGATGGTACACCCCTGGGATCCCAGTACTGGGAGGTGGAGAAATCAAATCCCCAAGGACTCACTAGACAGCTCAGCAAGGTCTCAGGTCAGTAGAAGACCTGGTCCGAAAAACAGCATGGAAGACTCCTGAAGGAAAAAGAGGCTGCTCTCTGGCTTCCATATTCTCTCTCTCTCTCTCCCTCTCTCTCTCCCTCTCCCTCTCCCTCTCCCTCTCCCTCTCCCTCTCCCTCTCCCTCTCCCTCTCCCTCTCCCTCTCTCTCTCTCTCTCTCTCTCTCTCTCTCTCTCTCTCTCTCTCTCTCTCTCTCTCTCTCTCTCTCTCTCTCACACACACACACACACACACACCCCTATGTAGAGGCACAAGAAAAGGATTGTTTGGTAGTAGAGTGACCTCCAGGGGACAAAGTAATTAAATATTACTTTGGAATTTCTAAGCAGTGGAACTCAGAGGGTGGCAGAAGAAGAGCAGACCATTTTTCCTCTGTGTGTATGTGTGTGTGTGTGTCTTTGTGGAGGTGAAGGATATTCTGCCTAGACCTGTTGATACTTCTTTAAGTAATTTAAGTATTACTTCTTTAAATAATAGTCATGTGGGTTTGACAATTACAAATTACGATTTTTCTCTGATAAGATGGCAACCCCCGCCCCCACTTGAGTAAAATAGAGGACAAGAATTACTTGAAGAAGCATCAGAATGCGCACCCAGAGCAAGAGCGTAACAAATATCCTGGAGCCAGGTCAAGCAAAGACAACCACAGTCACGAGGCAATGGAGGTGTGGCTCCACTACTAAGGATCATCTGCAATGGGACCGAGGGCTTGTGCTGGGTGGAAACAGGATAGGTAGGTTCTTCTGCTTTGTCCCTTGATAGGAACTGCTTAGGTAAGAGAGCTGCCAGGTCACAGATGAGTATAAATGGGTTCATATCTGCAGGACCTTTCCTATATAGCACAGGCCTAAGTAAAGCCAGAGGGCTAACAAGTGCAGATGAATATCAGTCCCTCAGCCCAGGCCTTAGGGTACTCAGGGGCCAACACCAACATGAAAAGGAGACAAGGAATACTTGATCATAATTCTCTTCCATTGCTATTTCTCATCCCACAACTTTGCCCTTATATACCTTGCATGCTGTGCTGTGCTGTATTAAACATACTTGCAGAAAATATAACTAAGTCAATTTATTCAGTAAACCTAAAAGCAGAAACTAGAAAAGTTTTCAAAAAGAAATTATTAGAAAACTAGAAGGCAGACAGATAGAAGAATTTAATTCACTGTCAACTGGTAACAGGAAGAAATCAATGTGAAACACATGGCCCAGTCCTCAGAGGGAGGACACCACTTGAACACCAACAGCTAATATAATCATGAAACAGTTCCAAGTACAATTTGCAATATTACTTTAACACAGCTCACATTGTCTTTTTAATCAAAATCCAGAAAAAAATGAATTGTCTATGATACCGCTCATGAAATAGAAAGGATCTTATCAACCAATTTTCTTCAGTGGGATCTTTTTATTTTTATGGTGTGTGTGTGTGTGTGGGGGGGTGTTAGTGAGCAGCAAACTCAGAAGATTGTGTTGGATCCTGTATTAGGATTCTCTAGAGCAGTGGTTATCAGTCTTTCTAATCCTGAAACCCTTTAATACAGCTCCTCATGTCGTGTTACCCCCAACCATAGAATTATTTTATTACTACTTCATAACCGTAATTTTGCTACTGTTATAACTCATATGTGCATATCTGACATTCACAATATCTGATATGGGTCCCTTGTGAAAGGGTCATTAGACACTCCCCTACCCCCCACCAAGAGGTCACAACCCACAGGTTGAGAACTATTCCTCCGGAAGAACAGAATTCATAGAATGAGTCTCTTTATATAGGGAAATGTGATTTATTGGCTTACAGGCTATGGTTTAGCTTGTCCAGCAATGGCTGTTTACCCAGGGAACGCCCAAGAATCCAGTAGTTGTTCAGTCTGTGATGCTGGGGTGTCTCAGATGGTCTTCGGTATCCAGAAGAAGTAGGCTCTAGTGCCAGTGAAGGAATGCATTCGCCAGGGAGAGTGAAGACAGGCAGGCAAAGAGAGAAGCTTCCTTCTTCCGTGTTCTTTGTATGGACTGGCAGCAGAAGGCGTCACAGATCAAAAGTGGGTTTTCCCACCTCAAAAGATCTGTATTAAAAGTGAATCTTCCCAGTTCAATGATTTAATTAAGAAAAATCACTCACTGGTGTATCCAGCTGCTTGGGTTTTAGTTAATTCCAGATGTAGTTAAGTTGACAACCAAGAATAGATATCGGAGATCCCCTGAAGCTGGAGTTACAGGGGTTATGGGCACCTGATATGGGGGTGCTCGGAACCAAACTCAAGTCCATTAGAAGAGCATTGAGCGATCTTAACGAGTCATTTCCCCAGGCCTAGAGTGGGTTCTTAGAACCAGTTGTTTTCATCATTTTTCAGCAGCCCTAGAGTCCCTGCCCTCCCCTCTCCTTAAAGGCAGAGACAAGAGGTGAGGGAGGGAGGACTATGTGGGTGGTTGGCCAAGCGTCAGCATACTAATTCAAACACCTTTGGGAGGTGTATATTGTCTAGCCTGTCACTTTTACAAGTGTGGAACATGGAATGACCCCAGGAGTCTAAAATAGGATATGCACTTTAAATCCTAGAGAAATGTATGATTTCTTGGTAGCAAAGTTTTCGTTTGCTGATTTCTTTGTTTAAAAGATTTTACTTTTTAGATTACTCTGGATATGTGTGTGTGAGAGTATGAGTTTGTACCCACAGAAATTCAAAGAGGGTGTTGAATCTCCTGGAGCTGGAGTTAAAGGTGCTGCCAGTCACCTGAAAGGGATGTTGGGAACCAAATGCAGGTCCTTCAGAAGAACAGCAAAGCCGTCTTTACAGTTCTGTTTTCCTTTTTAGCCAAAATTGGGTTTGACTGAGAAAGTCAAGGGACTATAACTTATAAGAATTTTAAAATAGGATTTTTCCACTTCATTTATTTTCACAGTGACATTTTCCTTACAGAAAATATGCTTACTCACTACCAGAATAGAGCAGCCAGCCTAAAGGAAGAGACGGAGCTGAATTTCTCCATCCCTGTCTCCACTTTATGTCTTACTGTGCTTCCGCTTCTTATAGCCCTCTGGAAACAAGGATGCGGATATAGATTTGTTTTCCATATTCCTGCCCTGAGATGTAGTAGATGAGTTAATTCAATCAAAGCAAAATGGCTAAAACTTAAAGAGAGGGAAATAAAACCCAAGAACCTTTTATTAAAAAGAATAGAAAAAAGGAAGAGAAAAAAAAAACCTAACTGTGCTCATCTTTCCTAACACTTGTGTTCCAGGTTATGAGCTGGAACCAGAAGAAACTGTTTTCATCATGGGTGTGAGCACAAAGCCCCAGTTCTCCTTACCCCTGTGCTTGGAAGCCAGTTGTTCAATAATATACCAGCATCTACTGCTACTTGTAGGTGGACTAGGTTGTTCCATTGTAAATAATTGTCCTTGCCTATGAGTTTAATAAAAAGCGCTGATTGGTCAAAGGCAGACAGGAAGTGTGGGTAGGGCTATCAAACTAGGAAGACTCTAGGAACAGGCGGAGGCAGAACAGAGCAGAAATGCCACAGAGAAGCCAGAAGAAACAGAGGACAACTATGCTGCTCTGAGAAAAGGTACCGAGCCACATGGCTGAACAGGATAAGAGTCATGGGTTAGTTTAAGGGTAAAGAGTTAGCAAGTTATATGCCTGGGCCTTAGGCCGATCAGCCTAAAACTATTGTAAGCATCTGTGTGTCTCTGGTGGTCTGTGGGTCTGCGGGCCTAAACCTTGAGGCTAGGCCTGAAAGTCCGGGCCAGAAACCTCTTACTACAGCTTCTAATACATGTGGCCAAGGCTAGGACTGGGTTTCAGAGCAACTGATGCTATTTGCCAACCTAAAAGGAGAGGTGGGATGAGACGATGATGAAAGTGTATCTGAGCTTAGTAAGCGATGCTTACACACCTCTACACAGTTCACTGACATGTGGGAGGATGTGTGGTGGACTAGCAGGTGTGAGTGATCTTTCGGGATACAATGTCCTATCATACTTCATCTCTTTATATGATTTAATCTGGTCACCCTCCTGCCGTCTCTACATGTTACTGTTTGATTTTATATTACTCCTGCCCCTCCTGCAAATCTACCTAACCCTTGGGAGTATGAAGAACTCACCAAAGAGCAAAGGCAGGTGACTGTCATCCCAGGAGCCAATGAGATTGGATATGGTCTTGGAGTATTCCTTCTTGGTTGCTAGGAGGCAGTATCTTAATCACACCTACCCTGTAGGTTGGTGACCCATTGCTTTCCAGACCTCCTTTTGGAAGGGCTGCGAGGAAGCCTTGTCCACTCTGTCCCCAAGTTCCTTTCCTCATCCAGTGATGCTAAGGTAGAATAGAAGCCATCAGTAGCTTCCTGGAACTTGGATGGCTTTTCCCTGGCTGAGCCCATTTGCTGGCCTTTTCTGCCTTTCCAGTTAGCAGATAGCTTTACATAGCAACCCTACTCCGAGTGATGTTGCTAGTGTGAAAGCATCCTAAGCATCCACAGCATCGTATCACAAAGAGACTGTCTTCTTTGTGGCTCTGGATGCAGGCTGGTCCAGAGCCTTCAGTGGTAAGTCTCAATCTTCTCTTAAATTCTCTTCTTACTGCTACCTACAGCTTGGAGAAAATGTTAGACTTTTTATGTTGCTTCAAAAGTTTTCCTTTGTTTTAATTTGAATTCAAATCTACTTAGGGTTCTTATTTTTTCATTTTATTCTATTTATTTTTTTGTGACAGGGTCTCAGGTAGTCCAAGTTGGTTTCAAACTCATTATACCGCCTTGGCTAACCTTGAACTCCAGATTCTCCCACCTCTACCTCCCAAGTGCTGGGTAATGGGTGTATACCACCAGACTTTGCTTTTCTACTCATTGTCTTTAGTATCGTCTCCCCCCTTCCTACCAACCTTCCCTATTGTTCCTTTAGGTAGATCTAGGTGATCTACCTGCTTTTTTCTGTTAAAAATTTTTACAATAGAATATTTCAAATATATATGTGTTGAGAAAATTGTAGACATATATTTCCCATACTGGTTATTTATTACTTCAAAACTGAGTGGCTTAAAAATAGTACATGTTTATCAGCATGCAATGCCTATGAGCTAAGATCTCAATATAACTGATATGAGTTTTCTGTTCCATGGTCACTCACAAGGTTGAATCTTGTCATTGGCTAAGGTCTGTGTCTCATCTGAAGGCTCAAATGGACACTCTGTAAGATACTAATGATTGTTACCAACATCCCCTGGGGCTGCTAATCTGGGGTCTTCTGTTACTTGATGATAGGCAGGAACTTAGCTCAGTCTTTCTCACTATATAGGCCTCTGCTTTGTATCAACTCACTTCAAAACACCAGTCCCAGAAGGCAATTTTGAGTTGGTCTTCTGGGAACAACATACGAAATAAGGTTAAAATATTTTACATCTTAACCATAGATGTGGCTATATATCAAATTATGTTCAGCTCACACCCAAGGGAAGAAATTATGCAAGGCTATGGATCCCAGGTCTCCGTGGACATCTTCAAGTCTACCTACCCTAGTGGAGGGGAGGGAGAGTCTCACAATGGTCAGAAAGCAGAGTTGAAAAGTAAACAGGCTTGAAGAAAGTTTATAGTGCCCCCATGTCTGAGCAAACAAAAGCCCAACTTCCAACTCCCAGCAGGCAACTGGTGAAGAAGAATATGGAGCAGGAAGTAGGAATAAAATAGCGCAAAATAGAATTATTTTGCCATAAGTGTCATTTTGGTAGAAGTACTGGCTTCTAGCAATCTGTATATTGTGTTTCCTAAGGGAAACAGTTTTCATATCAGCTAAACACAGAAGTGCTTCTGTTTGCTTTAAGGGCCTCAATTTCTGTGGTCATCTCCTAAATGTAGGAGTTGATTGGGGTTGAAAACTGTACTATTTCCCCCTCTTATACCTCATCTGTCTTCCACAAATAATTTAGAAAAAATCCTAGATCTCCCTCATTAGTTTTCACTTTTCCAACTGCCTCTTTAAAACACTGGCTGCTTCTTGGCACATTGCCACTGTGTCATTAATCTCAGCCTACCCTGTCTCCAGCCAGAGTAATCATTCCTCACTTAGAGCTGATGCTTCAAAGCACAAAGAGGAAAAATCCTGAACAAGGGTTACTGATTAACTTTGAGGGAAAAGAAGAGGGTTATAGAGCAACAGTTCTCAACCTTCCTAATGCTGCGACCCCTTAACCCAGTTCCTCATTTTGTGGTGACCCTAATCAAAAAATTATTTTGTTGTGGGACTACCCGAAGCCACCCAAGTGCCATGCAGGCCCCATGGCCTGGGGCAGGCGGGCTGCTACAGTGAGCAAATATGTGATGGGGAGGTGGGAAAGATATAAAAGTGGAGTGATGTGTGCGTTATGGAGAAAGGTAGAGCTAGAGACGAGGTGCAATGGAGGGCTGAGGTCTCCACGCTGTCATTGTCCTGTAGGGTCAAGAGGATGGTGTACAACAAACTGGAGCTTATACAGGTGTCGACCCTGCCTCCACACTTGCCGCCAGGCCGGCGGGTTCTTCCTGACTTTGGGTAAGGATGAGGAAAGGTTCACTTTTTGGATTGGACCTCCTCAAAGGGCAACATGGTCTGCAATACAACCAGTGGCCATGTTGATGTTAGTGGTTCATGGTGATGCCCCAGACCTCAGATGAAGCCTGAGATCTATGCAGACAGATGCAGTCTGTGCTACTGACTGCTCCCTCGGTGATGCCCTCAGTCTTTGCTGCCTCAGAGAGACATGCTGATGTGAGTCACATGTATAACCACCTCAGGCCATGCTGAGGCTTTTCATCTGTGGAGCCACTGAGTGGCATGAGTGGGTCAGAAGTCTTGATATGGCCAAGGTCTGTGTTGATGTCTGTGGGCCATTTTACTACCCAAATCCATGTGAATGTCCATAGTCGGAGCTGCTGCCTGAAGCCATGTCAATGTCCATGGGTGCTGGAGAGGTGGTCTTGCTGCTCACTGGCCCATAGTACTGAGGTACAGGCCATGAGTGGGTGCAGGAGAGCTAGCCTAGCCCCACTTCTCAGCTAATGGCTTCTGGTGTGGATGAAGGAAGAGAAAGACTCATCTTTTCTTGGGAGGCTGGCCACTAGAGATTTGACCATGCTCTAGAGAATATATGAACAACATAAAATGGACTTTTTTGGGGGGGTCACGGGGGAAGAGATAAGAAGATAATAAGGTGAATGTAACAGGGCACATGATGTGAAATTTCTGAATAGTCAATAAAACAATAATTAAAAAATAATAATTTCCTACTGGGTCGAGCTCTGGGTTCAGCTGAAGAGAGAGAGAGGAGACCCACAGGGATGGCTGACCTGAGCTATTGAGAGCTCACTGACTCTGAAATGACAGCTGAGGGACCTTAATTGAATGGAACTAGCCCCTCTGAATGCAGATGACAGTAGAATGGCGTGGGGCAGTTTGTGGAGCCTCTTGCAGTAGGACCAGAGTTTATTCCTGGTACATGAACTGACTTCTCAGAGCCCATTCCCTACAAGGAACATGTAACTCTGCCTTGGTACTGGGGGGAGGGACTCGGACCTACCTCAATTGGATATGCATGCCCAGTTGACTCACCTTGGAATTCCTTGCCCTCCTTGGGGAATGAATGGGGGATGGGTGGGGGAGGCTGGGGGAGGACTAGGAGAAAGGGGAGGGGGGAGCAGTGGTGGGCCTGGGAAAAATTTAAAATAAAAAGTAAGAATTTCATTACTACTTCATAATTATAATTTTTCTGTGGTTACAAATCATAATGTAAATATCTATGTTTTCTGATGGTCTTAGGAGACCCTTGTAAAAGAGTTGTTCAACCTGTAGAGGCCTTCAACCCAAAGACTGAGAACCACTGCTGTAGAGTGAGAGAAATTCTTATTTTACCCAGGCTATTTTTAAACAAATATCAGTTGCAACTTAGCAATAAAAAAATAAAAGGGAAATGAGATTGTAAGCCTGGCCAACCCTTCCTGTCAATTTATGTTATTTAATTTTAGTCATGGTCTCCATCTTTGGTCACCTAGATTGGACTCCTCCATCACTGGTTCACTCAAGAGATATCTAAGTGCTTGGAGTGATGAACAAAGGTGTTACTTCCTGTTATAAAAATAGTGGTGACCTAATCAGAAGAGAGTCTTGAGCAAGGACAAAGGGCAGAAATTCTTAAAGTACCACTTGATCTTCTCCAAAATCCATCCATAACTAAAATAGGAATAAAGGGTAGCTTCTTTCATTTGACAAAGAACGTATCAAAAGTCCTACAGTTGTCATCATATTCAGCAGTGAGAAACTTAAAGCCTTCCTCTAAGATTGGGAACAAGGCAGAAATGTCCTCTCTCAACACCACATTTCAACAATGGACTTAGCTAACCAATAAATCGAAGAAATAAGAAAAGAAAAGCTATACAAATGGGGAAGGAAGAAATCAAACCACCTCTGTTCCTAGATGATGCAGCAATTTATGTAGAAAACATAAAAGTGACAAAATAAAATACCATGCAACTAGGAAATGGTACAAAGGGGAAACAGGGTTTCTGGATAAAAGGATAATACACAGAAAGTCAGCCATTCATGTTTATACCATTGTAAGTAAATGGAATTTGGAATGAAAAACAACAGCATTTACATTAATATCTAAAGAAATAATTAGACATTAATATCATAATGTTTGTTAGTTCACATGATGAGAAAGATCTAGAACAATCAACATAGCATTGCAGAATAGATTGAAGTTGGAGCAGTAACAACCAGGACTGTGAGGAGCTGGTGGAAGGTGCACACAGATACTGAATGGAGCCGGTCAGAGAGCTCAGGAACAGACCCACACAGATGCACTCAACTGAGCATCAACGCAGGGCAGAAGCCAAGCAATGGACCAAGACAGTCTTTTCAAAAATGATGCTAGAGAAACAAGACACATACTGAGGAGAAATATCTAGACTCGGATCTTACAGCTTTTCATAATAAAGTCAAAGTTGACCATAAACATACAGCATAAAACTATTAAAAAAAATCCTAGATGATATAATAGGAAAAACAGAAACAATACAGCCCAAACCTATGATCTATGAGAAAAAGAATGGATACACTAGACTTGGGCGGGCAAGATGGCTCAGCAGACAATGGTGCTTGCTTTGTAAGCCTCATGACCTGGGTTCAGTCCTAGGGATACATGTAGAGGAGGAAGTGAGAACTGACTCAGCAGAGTTGTCCTCTCATATCTACATGCATATTGTGACACATATGCTCACACAGGCACATTACACACACACACACACATGGGGGGGATTCATTCATTAATTTAAAAAAAAGACTTTACTAAAAATGAAGACTTCTGCTCTATAAAGGATACTGCCATGAAAATAAAGGCAAGACAGCCTGGAAGAAAATAACTGCAGAATCAATATATAATAAAGGATGCATAAAATATGCAAGTAAGTCTTAAAAACTTGACAACAGGAGAATAAGTAGATAATTAGATAATGGGCCACAGGAGCTGGAGAGATGTGCTCAAGGTTCAGTTCCCAGCATCCACAAGATGGCTCACAGCTATCTATAACTCCAGAACCAGGAGATTCCACCTCTTCTGACCTCTTTGAGTAACAGACATGCACATGGTACATAGATATGCATGCAGGCAAAACACTCATGCATATAGAATAAATAAATCTAAAATAGCAATAACAATAAGAAAGGAATGAGGGAATGAAGGGAGGCAAGAAGGAAGGAAGGAAAGAAAACGGGCCAAAGAAACAGATAGACCTTTTACCATCCAAAGACAGTAAGACATGAAGCCTTTCTGCTACAGAAACAAGTTGTCCTTTGCCTAATATCTGTTGGCTGCCATTTTCATGGAGTAATCCCTACCACAGCACTAAAGACGTCAAGATCCTGGATAGCAAGAACACTGAGGTAGATGATGGTCACCTTAACAAGATTACATGTGAGGTGATTTGAAGGTGTCATCACTCTGAGTTTGGGCAAGCTAGTTGCTGTTTCTACTGGTGGGATGTGCCTGTCTCTGATGCCCTTCCTTCATCTACCCTCCACTCCGTATCTTAATTCCTGGTTCTGGTTCAACCATAGCAAAGAGGATGTAAAAGAAGAAATCAGAGGAATGTCCTGCATTTCACACAAGAACTACAGACTCTTACACTAATGAATAAAAAAGGGGGAGATGGTGCAGCCATACCAGATGGGAACAGCAAAAGTCAAAGCCAGAACAGCTGCTTAATGAAAATCCAACAAAGCTGCACCGCGGGATGACCACCATGGAACTTTTGGTTTTGGTCTCCATATATTGCATACTTGGGGATATACAATTTGGGGATGTACAATTTGGGGATACTGGGTTGATGGGAAATTTCTTATGAATCATTTATGCCTCCTCCCAAGAATTACTGGTTTCTAAGCTTCCCCAAGAAAGTCCTAAGCATACTCCTCCTGCTTTTAGGGAGATATCCTTATCCACTTGAAGGAATTTCTTACCCCTTGGAGGTTGTGACACACATAAAGATGCCAGAGGTCTCTTTATGAGGATCTGAGATCTTCTTGAAACATCTGGCCCTGTACTTACTCAGGAACAGGATAAATGAAAACAAAGTAAATTTTAAAAGCTCAACAAGATTTGGTGGGCTAGAGGAGTTGGTCAAAGATCAGATTACAAGCCTCTTCTGACATATACAGCAACAAAGTTAGATTTTCTGGAGTTATCTCTGCCCTACACAGTTACTTATACTAATGAGTAAAAACTAATATAGAAAAATGATTAAAAAAAATGAGGTGGCAGGACCTTCGATTCTTAGAAAAATTAACTTGTGCAAAGCTGCTATTTGTCATATGATCAAAAAGCAAAAGAACGCCAAGATTAGACATATAAATAATTTATATAAAGATTTAAAATATGAACATTGTACTCTGCCAGTAATTGAATAATAACTGTGGCAACTTTGACCCGAGGATCTTTCTTACTGCCAATTGACATTCTGGCCATTAAGACATGACAATCTGCCTGGGCTGGCTTGGAGATTCTGTCTAGCATCCTTGGAACCATAAGTTGGGTTATGGCATTGACAAGTAAAATGATTAGAAAAGACAAATCTGTTTTGTCATGGTTTATCAGTGGTAACTAAAAAGATATGCAAGAGAAAGTGGAACATGTGTCCAAGAATGGAAATGATATGATCTATATTTTGGAATAATATGACTCTATCCCTGCTTACTGAATTCTGTATATAATAAAAATGTACTCTGATGCTCATCAGCCAGGCTGTGAGAGTCTCCCAACCACCTGGGGTCTGGCTCAAACCTTCCGTAGCCTACTCCTTGCTTTCTCTCTGGAACCTGTCAGCCTCTAGGGCTGGCCCCAGCAGAGCTGAATGATGACGTGGAATTGTGTTTGTATGATTAAATTCTTGCTTTTCTGCAAATAAGCCCTTTTATATATCTTGGGGAAGAATGATGGCTACCTGATACCTTCTTTTATTTCATATAAACACCAGCAGAGAGACACAAAACAAGGAGCCCTTAGGCCTTTAAACTTTTAAACTTAGTGGCTGTACAGGTGGCTCAGTGGGTAGGAATGCTCGCTGCTCAAGCATAAGGACCTGAGTTCAAATCTCCGGTACCCATGTGAGTATCCAGGCATGGTTTGTGCTGGCCTGTAAGCTCAGCACTGGAATAGGAATGAGGAGAGTGGAGACCCAGGCTTGCTGTGGCTTGTTGGCAGCCAGCCTAGATTCAGATTCAGTGAGAGAACTTGTCTCAAGAAAAGAATCATAGCAGGATGTCCAATGTCTTCCTCTGGCCTCTGTACACACACACACACACACACCATGATATACCACAAATACAGATTTAAATAAAAATAAAATAAAGCTCATTCCGATGATCGAACTCTATCCATTTCTGGTCACCATTATTTGGAGCATAGTTAAAGAGGTTCTGCCAAACATTATCTGACTTTCTGTTTTCTAATACCTAGTAACAAATCTCCTCTTGGTCCTCGACCCATGTTTCTCCAACTATCTAGTCTTACTTATAAGGAAATGGCTAGAGGTCACAAAGTGAGCAAAGGACAGTCACACGGGTAGATGAGCCGAGGTCCTAACGGCCTATGATCAAACCTACCTAAAATGGCAAGGCTAACTTTTCTCTGATGGAACCTTTAGAAACTTTGGAAAAGTTATAGAAGATAAGAGCTCTTCACCACTCAACGTCCCTTAAGAATAAAAAGTAAAAGGAGAAAGGGGAGCTTGTCCCCCGCCCCCATCTTGTACTGTCTACTTGACCAAGCTATTTTGTCACCCTAACGTGCTTATCTCTGAAGCCAAGAGGACAACAGGCCAGGAATTTTAGACTGCCTAAAAAATGGTTGGATCTAAAATGGCTGGTGGCAGTCGCTGACTCCCGTGTAACTCACTGCTTGCTCCATACACAGTGTCCGGTGCCATGAAAGTTGACAGTTACCACAACAGCAACCAGAAAGAACCATACAGGAAACTGAGAGAGGAGGTCCCCAAGTTCCCAGGAAACACCCCCCATTCCTAGAAAAGATATATCTTTCCCTCACTTTCTTTCCCTACTTCCCTCTATATTTCTTTTACTCCCTTCTTTTAGTTCCTGACTCCCAAGGGGTGCAAATGTGATTTGAAAATCTGTCTTATACTTATCCTATTTTTGGCCAAGAATAAATATTTCCTTCACTACTAAAACAGAAATGAAAAGAAAAAGAAAGAAAGCCAGGTATAGTCTCTCTCTCTCTCTCTCTCTCTCTCTCTCTCTCTCTCTCTCACACACACACACACACACACACACACACACACACACACACACACACACACACACACACACACACACACACACACACCTGTAGTCTAGCACTTTGGAAGGGGAGGTTGAAGCATCACTGCAAATTCCAGGCCAGCTTGCTTTATACAGTAAACTCCAGCCTGGGCTACCTAAGAAGACCTTGTCTCAACTCCATATCTTCTTCACAAATACAGAAAAGAAGGAAAGAAAGGAGCCAAAGACTTTAGGCTGCACCTCACTGAAGATGATGGATAGATGGCAAATGAGCAGTGGAAAGATGCCCAGCATCACAGGACAGTGGGAAACTAGTAAGGAAGCAGTGCCATGATTGCATACCTATCAGGATTCCTGAAACCCCAAATGCTAACACAAGGAAATGTGGATGAGTGTAGAGAAATTATTACTGGAATGAAAGCAATGAAGGATATCTTGAAGTGTCTCCTCCTTCTCCGTTTCCTCTTCTTCTTTTTTGACATGTAGCCTAAGATAGCTTAGACCCCACTATGTAGCTGAGGCTGGCTTTGAACGCATGGTAATCTTGTCTCAGCCTCCTAAGTGCTGTGAGTCACCATACCTAGCTAGCATTTCTTATAAAATGAAACATAGCAACTGCCCTCCTTGAGACTTAACCCAAATAAGCTGAAAACCTATGTCCATGAAAACTCAGAGACATAGATGTTTACATCAACTTTGTTAATAATTGTCAAAACATAAAGACAACCAAGGTGTCCTTAAGTGGGTAAGTAGTTATAATTTATTCTAACAATGTGATATTATTTGGTGCTAAAAAGAAATAAGCTATGAAGCCCTGAGAGAACATGGAGGAATTGTGGTGGTCTGAATGAGAATGGCCCCTATTGGCTTATATATTCAAATGCTTGGTCCCCAGCTGGTGGAACTGTTTAGGAAGGATTAGGAGGTGTGGCCTTGTTGTAGGAGGTATGCCACTATAAGGTGGCCTTTGAGGTTTCAGAAGCCTACACCAAGCCCAGTCTCTCTCTCTCTCTCTGTCTCTCTCTGTCTGTCTCTCTCTGTCTGTCTCTGTCTGTCTCTCTCTCTCTCTCTCTCTCTCTCTCTCTCTCTCTCTCTCTCTCTCTCTCTCTCTCTCTCTCTGCCTCCAACTTGCAGGTAAGATGTAACCCCCCAGCCCCAGCTCCAGCACCATGCCTGCCTACAACTGTGCTCCCTCCCATGATGGTCATGGACTCATACTCTGAAACTGTAAGAAAGCCCCCAGATAAGTTCCCTTGGTCATGGTGTCTCTTTGCTGTAATAGAAAAGTAACTAAGACAGGAATCTTAAGTGAGATAAGCCAGTCTGAAAAACTGCACATGGTCCATCTCTAACCAGGTCACTAAGAATACTCTGCCCACGGGATTTAGGAGCTGTACCTGTGACTTAACCCAAATCAGCTGACAACTCACAGCTGTGTAAGCACACACACATAAATGTCTATACCAGCTTTGTTCACATCAGTTTTCTCAATGTGGGCTGAGGGGGTAAGTTATTATTGGATCTTTAGTTATGGGTTGTAGCCAGTTCTGAAAGACTGTAACCTTGAGAGAGGCTCATTCCTATGAGTGAGGTGATCTCTGAAGAGACTGATAGCTGACGAATATCTGCCAACTGCACTGGAGCAGCTGAGACAATAATCCTGTGTTGAAGGGTGACTTGAGAGGCATAATACTATGCCGTGACATTCACAAAGGAGAAAGTTGCAGAGCTGGCACTGCTGTGTAAAGGCAGGGGAGTAGCCTTTAGAATTGTGCTTAAGAAGAACAGCTGGGCACAGAAGCACATGCTTATCACCCCAGCACTCAGGAGGATTGGGCTTGTGAAACCAGCCTGAGCTGGTTACATAATGAGACCATGAAGGAAAAAAAAGAAGAGAAAGGAAGGAATGAAAACATATGGCTAAAAATACTAAAATTTCAAGTTCTAGGGGCTGGAAAAATGGCTCCCTGGCACTAGCTGTTTTTCCGAAGGATTCAGCTTCAGCTTCAGGCACCAACTTACAGCTCACAAGCAACTTCAGTTTCAAGGGAGTCTAGAACCCTGCCCGTATGTGGTACATAGACAGACATGTATTCAAAACATCCATGTGCATACAAATAAAAATAAAATTCTCTTTTAAGTTCTATTCTAGCTTCACACACATCACTAACTAGCCCACTAGCCCTAAAAACATTGTTAAGAGTTGGAGACATATCTGGGACATTTTGATACATTAAGAAAATGGAGAAAAAAAATAGAGGTGTAATTCAAAGGTAACCAGCAGCCCATCAGCCTGAAAACTTAAAGTCTCTTCAACTTTGGATTTGTTTACTTGTTTTATTTAGTGCGTGGGTAGCATGTATGTTTGCAAATGAGAACATGCCATCATGTATTGTGGAGGTCTGAGGACGGCCTCAGATGGATGGGTACTCTTGCTTTCTACCTTGTTTAAGACAGGCTCTCCTAAAAAATGTTATTATTCCATGTATTTGTGTATTTGTGTATGATAATGTGTGCACGTGTGTACACATATGTGCACGAATGTGCTTCAGCACAGATGAGGTCAGAGAACAATTTACAGGTGTTGATTCTCTCCTCCCATCCACTGTGTGGACTCTGCGGAGGCCTACTCAGGTCATCGGGCAAGTGTCTTAATGTGCTGACCTATCTTGTTTGCCTCTTAAACAGGGTTTCTTTGTTATTTCCTGGGCATATGCGGAGCTAGCCGGCCCACAAACTTCTGAAGATTCTCCTGCCTCTGACTCTTAGAATAGCCAAAGAATATTTCTCAACAACAAAGCACTGAGGTTCTAAATATCATTTTATACAGGGCCTGGAGATTCAAACTCTAGTCCTCATACTTGCAGAATAAATGCTTTTACCCAATGAGCTATCTTCTCAGCCACAAATCTGATAGATATTTAATTGTTGCTTTCTCTTGTACCATTGACTCTGGAACTATCCGTGTCCACTTCCAGAAAACCACTGGCGGTTAACAGAGTGTTAAAGATTTAGTGTGGCATTCTTTACATTCCTTAAGGGGATAGCCTTCAGTCCCTAGCCAGCTGGCTCACTCGAGTGGAAGAAGTAAAATGCCAGTGGGGGCTGTGGACAAGGACAGCCCAGCCTGTATGCAGAGTCCAGCTGTAGCCTGGACCAGGCTGCACTCAGCATGTGATCCCTGAAAGCTGACCCTTATCCTGCCCAAATTGTCTTTCAAGTGGAAACCATGATCACTTTGACAGTCCAGGAAGAAACGGTTGAGAGCATAGTGCTCGATGGGAGTATCTATGGCTACTCCAGATATGAAAACGTTCTGTAAGCTAGAATGCGAAGCAGGGTTTCTCTTACACTGTGGCTGGCTTTTTAAATAAACATTCTTTCTTTGACGAAGCAATTTTAGTCTCTGCCAAGAGCAAGGAAACCTAGTGCCCTGGAGCATGACTTCAACTTGAGTCGTCTGGTTGGGATTTCAACCCCAGCTCTTCCACACTGAGCTCACTTAAGCTTTCCTCTTATCTTAGTTAGGATTTTACAGCTATGATAAAACACCAAGGGGGAGGAAAAGGCTTATATCACCTTATAATTCCACAGTATAGTCCATTACAGAAGAAAGTCAGCACAGCAATTCAAATATGGCAGGAACCTGGAGGCAGAAACTGATGCAGAGGTCATGGAGGAGCATGCTCTATTGGCTTGCTCAGTTTGCTTTCTAATAGCACTCAGCCTATGGGTGGTACTGCCAACAGTGAGCTGGGTCCTCCTACACCAATCAATCATCAATTTTAAAAAATGCATCACAGGTTTGTTCACTGGCAATATGGCGGGGGCTCTTCTTAATTAAGGTCTCCTCTTCCTAAATGACTCCAGCCTGTGTTAAGTTGTCATAAAACTAGCCAGATATCCCAGATGCAAAATCAAAAACTGGTCCCTGTGACTACTGGGTCCTTTCCAGCCTGGTTAACCTGAGGAATGCTTAAGGAAAATGGTCCCATTAGGATAGGAGTATACTTGTGTGCAGAAGAAAGAACACTAATTAGAATTGAAAAAACTACAGTCCTGGTTCCCTTCTCCACACAAATGGCTAAGCAGCTTCAGGCACAACACTCCAACTTTTTCAGTCTCCAGTGGAAAATTGAGATAATTGACAATTTTATAATTTGTACTTTGAGACTATAGAATTAAATGAGATAATTTATGTAAATTATCTATTCATGATAGGTAACCTTCTTACTGTTTTGTGTGTTAAGTAGGGATCAAACTCAGGGCTTTGTACATACCCAGCAAATACCCTACCACTGAACTACATCACCTGGCCTTTTTGCATTGTTCATTTTGAGAAAGGGCCTCACTAAGTTGCCCATGTAATCTTTAAACTTATCATTATCTTGCTTCAATTTCCTGAGAAGCTAGAATTAGTTCCCAGTACCACCAGGCCTGGCTTACTCATCTTTTGGAAATAAAAATTAAATGGGATCTTCTCCTGGTGTTTATGATGTTCTAGGCAGTACTAAAATAGATGTTTTTCTTCCTGAAAAAAATGTTTTGGAAGATGTAGAGCACTTTTTTATTTTATTAGTAAAAAACAGAATGGAAGGGAGTTCAGACGAGGTTTAAAAGATCATTTGATGGGCCAGACATGGAGGTCCACACCTTTAATTCAGCAGTGGGTTTAGAAGGTGGAGGCAGATGGGTTTCTGTGAGACCCTGCCCATCGTAGAAGCATCCTGGTCTATATAAAGAATTTCAGGCTAAATAAGACTACATAGTAAGACTCTGTCTCAACAAACAAACAAATACCAAAGACTATTTGATGATCAGTATGTCATTTTCTCCACCACTCATTCTTATTTAATACGTTAGTTTGATTTCTACCATATTCTACTAAAAATGACCTCACTATGGTTTAAAAAAAAAGACTGATCCCATAATTATAGGCCTTATATGACTGTAGGAAAGAGAGTCATTGCATATTGTTAGTTGTTTTCTTTCTTTTAAGGATCCTGCCATATAGCTTCCAAATAATTTACACTAGGAGGCTTCTTTTTAATTATAAATGCCTGCCCTTAGCTTGGCTTGTTTCTTGCCAGCTTTTCTTAAGTTAGCCCATCTACCTTTTCCTCTGGGCTTTTTACCTTTTTCTGTATCTTTCTTTCTTACCCCTTTGCTGGTTGTGTAGCTGGGTTGGCTGCCCCTTGTGTCCTCTTTTTTTCTCTTGCTCCTTCTTCTCCTTTCTAATGTTCTTCCTCTATATTCCCTCTTCCTGCCAGCCCACCTGCTTCGCTATGGGCTGTTCAGCTCTTTATTAGGCCCACTGGGTATTTTAGACAGGCACAGTAACCCAGCTTCACAGAGTTACACAAATGCAACACAAAAGAATGTGGCACATCTTTGCATCATTAAACAAATGTTGCACAGCGTAAACAAATGTAACACATCTCAAAAATAATATTCTACAACAATTGCCCATTGGTCTCCAGACCAGATGTTACTGAAGGAACCATGGTCTTGGTCTGGCCTGTGACAGAAATAAGATTACTGACAAAAGCTTGCTGTTAGGCTCCAAATTTAGTTACTGCTGTGATTAGATACTACTCTTGATGGACCCTACATGTCCATGTGATAAATGCCTGGAGCCATGACTTGTTCTATTGGAAAGTTATAGAACCATTATTAGGGCCTAAGGTATTTTCATGTGACTGGGGACACACCTTAGCAGGAGATGGAAGGATTCCAGCCCTTTCCTCTTCTTCTCTTTGGCTTCTTGGCCATGGAATGAGTGGTTTTGCTCATGTCCCGTGATCTCAGCATGGTACAGCACAAAGCCAAAAGCATCAGGGTCCAACTGATATGGCTGATACCCCTAAGACTGTGGCACAGAACAAACCTTCACTCTTTGTAAGTTAATTCTCTCATACATTTGTCTTAGTGACAGAAAGTTGACTAACATAGGGATGGGGGGGTAAATCATAAGCTTGAAAAATAAGGGATTTAGAACAGTCTCAGAGGAGAATCAAAGTTCACATGTCCAGTATAGCCTGATGACAGTTGGGACACGGCAAAACCAGATTCACAAAGCTGTGCCCACCACTCAGGTTTCCAGGAACTGAGTAAGAGTAGAAATCCTGAAATCATCCTGCTAAATCAGAATGTTTCAGGAATTGTCAGCCAACATAATTTTGCACAGTAAATTAGCTCGAACTCATTTGTTTTTGATTGCCTGTCTAGGAATTGGCTGATCTAGGCTAGATTTGGCTGGCTAGTTCTGCTTCAAGCTGTTGATTTACCTGTGCTTCGCTCCTTATTAACAGCAGAGCTCAGATGTGCTCCAGATGTATGTTCAAGATGTATGTCCAGATTTATGGTTCAAGCTGACTGGGCAGTAGCTACCTATGGGGACCTCTTCTGACAGTGTGTTAGGGCTTCAAGAGGGCAAGCCCAACAAAACCAGTGTGCTTTATTCTTTTGTTGACATGATATCTTCTGATAGCTTATGACCCTCCCCCCCCCCCCCCCCCCCCCCGACCAAAAAAGGTCAGAAGACTGAGTATGCAGCAAGTCCCTAGCAAGAAGAATCGCAAGTTGTGTGGCAAAGTATGTGGATGCAGATGGGAGTGAAGAACTGGTACAGGAATTCAGTATATTATACTGAGTGTAATGCTCATCCATTTTATGGGTAACATGGGAGAGTTAGGGCTTCTATTGCTGATGAAGGGACACTATGACCACAGCAACACTTGCAAAGGAAAACATTTCATTGCGGTGGTTTAACATTTTGAGAGGCTCAGTCCATTGTCTTCATGGTGTGACATGATCACATGTAGGCAGACATGGTGCTGGAGCAGAAACTGAGCATCTTTACATCTAGATCTGAAGGCAACAGAAAATGAATTGTCTCACTGGGCATGGTTTGAGCATATATGAGACCTCAAAGTCCACCTCCACAGTGACACACTTCCTCTACCAAGGCCACACCTACATCACAAAAGCCACACCCCCTTATAGTGCCACTCCTTTTGAGGGCCATTTTCTTTCAAACCATCACAGTGGGGTAGTCATTGAGTCTCGTATTTCAGATTGGACAGGTCTGGACAAGAGGCCACTTAAACTAGCTTTTATCAAGAGTACTGCATGAGGTCAATGGACAATGTCTAAACTAACTCATTAGAAAGCAGATATTGAGGCTATACCAGAGACACAGGATTCAAACTACAAACTTAAGTAAATGCAACACCAGCACTTGAGAGGCTAAGGCAGTAGTAGCACAGGAAGTTCAAAGCCATCCTAGAATGCTCGGTGAGACCCTGCCTCATAGTCTGAAGTTTAAATTCAAGGTGTGAGGCTATTACTCCAGTTCTCATGAAGCTGCATTTCTTGGGTTCTGCTTATTTTCTGCATTTGTATCATTAACTTGTTTCTCTGTGGAGACCTAGATAGTCTGCTTCCCAAGATGCTTCTCTACCATTATTTTAGCTACCTACAGTCTATAGTGTTGGCTTGTGACTGTGCTGCTTACAGCCTATGGCCTGTGGCTTCTAATCCAAATGCCCACCAGACATCACTAATGGGTTTCAGTTGAAAGATTTGGTTGCTTTTAGATTGGCTTCTGCTGTTTTCGATCGACAGTGATCATGGGAGGTAACAATGTGGTATGCATGAAGAGTCAGACTCTCCTAGGAAGAGATGGAACTGAATATGCCTATTTCACAGTTGCAGGAGATGTAGAAAAACAGGGAATGTGCCACAGGGAAATATCCTACCGTTTCCCCAAGGAAGTCATATAGAGTAGACTGATACAGACACAAAACCTTTTCTTCATTTTTGCCTTTCGCTTGTCTGATCTCCCAGCATCTTCTACAAGTGTTTCTGCCATAGCTGCCTTTTTAAATATCAGTGTCTCTGGGACCTAGTGGTTTTCACAGTGTATGTTTAGATATCACCACCAACCAAGGCCACTTGTTCAGCTGGTTCTTGGGTTCAATGCCTCTATATTAGTCTTGCTTCCTCGGACCCTTGTCCCAATGTGGGTACTGCACGTGCCAGCATGTATCCTGCTAGGTCCTCATTGAACACAGGAAGAGATTATTCCCCAGCGGTCCTGAGGAAAGTTCCAGATTTAGGACTGTAGAAAGCAAAGCATGGCAGAGGATGCTTGGATGCTCTGCTCCAATCCTGTATCAGCTGGTGCATCACATTCTGTCCGTCTCCTTTGCCTATTCCCACCAACCACAACAATTTCCAGGATGTTGCTAGCAGCTTTCGCCTGTAACCTTGGCTTAATAGAGTTGGCTGAGGAGAGCCTCTGAGGGGGGGGGGGGGCACGGACAGGACGACGCTTCTATTTCTAGGCTTACAACTGATAGTTAAGGAGTTACAGAGGACTATCCTCTTGCCTCGAGGCAGAAACAACTGTGTTGTAATTTGCATTCCACAGTCCGTTAGTTATTTGGCATTGCTGCAACAAGGTGCCTAATGGGATGACGGACCTTAAGGAGGGAAGGAGTTCTTTTAGCTCAGAGTTATCAGTTTCAGCCCATTGCAGCAAGCAGAGCAGAGCGGCTCCACTCATGGTAGAAATGTGTAGCAGAGGCTGTTCACATCACAGGGAACCTAGAGGCAGAGAACAACACAGGAAGTGGGCCAGGTACAACCTTCCAAGCCCTATCTCTAGCCACTTTCTCCTGCTAGACAGGCTCTACCTCCTAGAGGTTCTGGAGTCTCCAATAAAGCCTCATCATCTGGGGTACAAGCATTCAAGCAAAGCATTCAAGCATGAGCTGAGAGGTACATTTCAGTACAAACCATAACATACAGGCAAACTATTCTTATCTACACACCACTCAGCGGAGCCTAGACCAAGTTGAGATTTTCCTCAATACCAGTCTTTCCTTGGCTCTTTCTTATGAACACTCCCTGTGTTCTTTCCATTGTTCCTAGTTCTGGGGTATCTTTGACTGGACCCCTCATTAAGACATTGACATATTTCTGATTCAGTTACTGAATGTTTGGTTAAGGTTAGGCTAAAAGAAAAGTTTAGCTGCGTGCCCACCTATACCTCACAAAACCCCTAAAGAACTCAACACATATGTTGTTGTATCCTTAACGTAAAAAACAGCAGAGGAGATATTTAGTACATACACTCCTTAAAAAGAAAATGGACTGAATATGTATGTGTGAGTGTTTATTTCTCAAGAAACTTGGTGTGTTTGTGGATGTGTATGCGCGTTCACACACTCTGTGTGACTGCTAACAGGAGAAGGGGTAACTATGTATTATAATCATGAACAAAGATGCAGAACTGGGATTGAAAACCAAAATGTCTTTCACTGTTCCGAAGGCCAAATCTCTGCCAGTGACCAATCGTGCCAACATTTCTGACCTTAAACAGACCTCTCACTTTACAACTGAGAAAAAAAAAAAAAAAAAAAAAAAAAAAAAAAAAAAAAAAAAAAAAACTTTAGAAAATGAGTGTGCTGTTTATTTGCCATCTGGTGAGTAATGGCATTACTTCAAATAGATGATGAGAACCTGCTTCTCTATTTAATATAGTTACTGCAGAGAGCAGTAACTAACATCCTGGAAACAGGTTTCTTGCTGAATCATTCACCCTTGCTCACAAGCTTTCACTTTGCATTGAATTTTAATGTGATGTGTCTTCATCTTCCCAGCCCCCTCTCCTGCACTCAGCCAGGCAGTAATTTCTCTTTTACTGAAGTGACATCACCTGCCTAGCATGATCAGGCAAACCCTGCTGGGATCTGCACATCCTTCCACAGCCAAAGGTCATCTGTGCTCTTTGCCCTGAGGGCTCCTGGGTGAAAGAACTCTACATCTGGAAGAATAATCATTTTGCTTCATCAGGCTTTTGTGAAATTCCAGACCAAACCCGAGAAATTGTTGGTTACTTTATGAAGCATAGACCTGACTCAAAGTAGGATTTCAGTCAAGTTTACTGAAATGTCAATGGTGAAAGTCACAGAACAATCTTATTCTAGAGAGATGTTTGTTCTGAATAACATTCTGCGTGGAAGCCAAAACCAAGTCAGGGAGACCTACTGGAAGGCTATTTGGACATACAAACAAAGAAATTATGGCTATAGAGATGGCTCAGTGGTTAAGAGCACTTCAGAGGATCTAAGTTCTGTTCCCAGCACCCAGTTTCCAAATTGAGTGACTCACAACAACCCGTAGCTCCAGGAGATCCTACACTCTTTTCTGGTTTCCATACACACCTATGTATGTGGGTGGCATGCATTCACACACACACACACACACACACACACACACACACACACACACACACACACTAAAAATAATAAAAATAAACCTCTAAAAACACAGAGAAATTGGTTAATAAACAAAATGTTCATAATTGCTCTTTATGTCAAACTGACAGCCTTTCACATGCCTTGCTTTACTGTGCTAAATGAGGTGGAACCTGCCCTGCACACACCAAGAGAAATCTCTTAGGATCACTATTCTCAGAATCTCCCCTGTGCACTTGCTGTAGCTGTCACGACTGACAGGTGGGAGAAATCTGGGTCAGAGTATGTAACCTTTATAACAGGCCCTGCAGCCACAAACAAGTGATACCCAAGCCTTATGACTTGATTAAAAAACACAAGACTTATCAGTAATGTGAATTAGCCAGATACTAGAAAGGCCAAATTATTAATTTCATGAGCTCTATGCTATTGTGAATTCTTGGCTTCCTTTTCCATTGAAAAATATCAAATGTTATACTTTATGACTACATTCATTGTATAATAAAGTGAGGAAGTGGCCTCTCCAAAGTTGATGGAAAGGTTTCTATTGTAGATATGAGGGAGAATATGTCGAGTATGTCCAGAAACATTTGGAAGAGTCCAGAGCAGAAAGAGAAAGCAGTAGACCACACATGATCAGGAGACTGAACTGGGCCATGAGAAGTGAGAGGAAGAGAGAGGAGGTTCGAGAGAGAGAGTGGGAGCCAAAGAGAGCCAAGAGAAAGGACCAAACCGGGGTGTCAGATCAACCAAAAGAGAGCAAATGGCCCAGTTACCTAGGAATGAGAAGCTGGAGGAAGGGAAGGGAAGCCCATGAGCTGGAGAGGGAAGGGGGTTTAGGTTTAGAGCAAAGGTTGCAGGACAACAAGCTTCAGGTCACACCTGGCCTGCAGACAAACTTTGGCTTATTCAGATATCTCAACTGAATTAAGTGCCAGCCGGCAAATTCAAGAGAGAGTAAGCCAAACTGTGTATTTCTAATTTTTTTCTTTTCTGTGAAATGGGCAACTTTTCCCTCCTTGGCTTTATCTTCTCATATGACCTTGGCTAGAGGCTGCCCTTCTAGATGAGCAGAATGCTCCAGAGAGCTACAACCTCAGCCAACCTGTCTTATAATTGCCTTGTTTCTAGGGTGCTAGATTTTGTGCAATCAAAGCCTGAAGCTTTTTCTTACCTGCCGAACCTCATCTTCCCAGAACACAGATGCTCTCCATTGGGAAGTTCTGTGAAGCTAGCGACCTGGCCCAAGACCATCAGGCTTTGTACACTGCGTTATCTAATATGTCTCTCCAGTGACCTTGATCCAACCTCTACAGAGCGTGTCTTCCCTCAACGTTAGCAGCCACTTTTCCACGACTGCCTCCTGATTATCCTGAATGTGGAAATAGAAAGTTTACACACATGCCCCATGATGCTGTGTCCTTAGAGGGCGCTGATTAGATGGTCCAGAGGTGCCTAACTCCATGGATTCCATCAGTTACATCAGTGAAAGGCTGAAGGACTGGAAAGGGTCATGAGACTTGGGAACATGCAGATTATCACAGGCCCACTTGTCTCTGCTGCTGGAAACTATATGTGAACCCATGTTTCCAGCAAACAATAAATGCTTCTCTCTCTCTCTCTCTCTCTCTCTCTCTCTCTCTCTCTCTCTCTCTCTCTCTCTCTCATATGTGTGTGTGTCTGTCTGTTTGTCTGTCTGTCTGTCTGTCTGTCTGTCTGTCCGAGGTCACGGGGCATGCCACCACACCTAGCACTAAGAGTTCTCTCTTCCCTCCCTCGACTTCGCAGTTTTTACTGGATGAGACGAGGATGAGCTTGGAGACAGTTCTCGGTCCCATAGAATTTTGCTTACAGTTAAACTGAAGCAGTTCAGTCAATATAGAACAAGAGACTAGGGATGCAGATCAGAGGTGGAGTGCTTGCCTGGCACGTTTGAGGCTCTGAGTTTTATCCCCACCACTGAAAACCAAGAAAACAAGCAAAAGACTCAAAACACAAACAGCAAAGCCCAGGCAGCAGTCACAGGTAGTAGCCCTTGCTGAATTATTGCCCTAAACCAGCGTTAGCCATCCACTCTGCAGCCCCCTCCTTTGTTCCTTCCTGCTGATACTGGCCATCCCTACCTCTTTAACTCCATCTTGAATTTCTACTCTCCAGGTACAGCTCAGCAAAAGTTTCCATATGTTTTCTGCTTTTATCCACAGCTCTTGAGATTTGTCTTCCCTGGGAATTCATTGTTTCGTTCATCAAACACCCACCACCAGCAAACTCATTCTTCCAGGCTCCATACCAGAGCCAGATGGGACAGTATGGGTGTCCTTGCACTTGGGTGTAGAGGCAAGAGGATTGTGAATTCAGGACCAGCCTTGTCTAGACTGAAAATTTAATGCTAGCCTGGGCTACACATGAGACATGGTCTCATAAGCAAACAAGCGAAATAAAAATAAAGTAAACAGAAAAAGAGAGCCTATTCAAGTGGTTCCAGGTAAATGGCATCTCCTTTGCTCACCTGCAAGGGAACTGGGTGGGACAGAATGATTGGATTCCTCTTCTCTGGAGAATGAGCACCAAAAAGAGACGACGCTCTAGCTGTCAGTAGGGAACAGAGAAATGGATCAGCAGCTGCCAGCTGACACCCCCTCCAGGTCATAGTCTGTCTTTGGGTTTTTGTTCTGTTCTGTACTGTTTGAACATGTGTTCCTTGGTTCTCTGTGTTCCTTTCACGGTCCCTGAAGACCTTTGGGGATATGGGCGAAGGGGTTGTGGGAGAGGAGATGTAAGTAGTGACACCAGAAGGGATTGGTCAACAGAGTGACTTGAGAGTCTGCTCCTTTCCTATTACTATGATAGATGGGAGAAAGAGTTTATTTTGGTGTACAGTTCTAGATGACAGTTCATCATGGCAGGGGCATAAAGGCATCCATCCAGAGCTGGAAGTGTCTGACAATATTATGTTCTTAGCCAGAAGAGAACAGTGAACCAGTGAACGAATGATAAATTCTCAACGTACAGTAGGTCTTCCCACAGTAATTAACGGAATCAAGTCATTTCTCACAGGCATACTGAGAGGCTCATCTCCTGGTTGACTCTAGATATGGGCAGGTTGACAATGCTTTGGCTCCCCTGACCTCACACTTGCATGGCTGTGCACTGAGATTAAGCATAAACCTTCCCAGTCTCTATTCCTCACTCCCATCCCTACTCTCTAAGGATAGAAATATAATTCTAGCTTTTCTGGACTTCTAGTGTGTAATTACCCAATACAGCAAGGCAGAAAAGCAGCAGAGTTCAAGAACATGGACCAGTCAATCATCTTTTGAACTTGAAGCCACATCCACTATACTTCTGTGCCTCTCCTCATTTTCCCTGGCCCCCGCCTCCCGGAGGTGTTAGTTGATGTCCTGAATGAATAGTTTAATTTTTCCTAGAAGCTCCCTTGGTTACCATGGTAATCCAAAATTGGTTTTGCAGCCTTGTGTTTGGGGGGAGTCCTGCTGAGGAAGGCTGCCTGCTGACCTGAGCTCTTATTCACATCGTATGTGCTAGCTCCTTGGGCAAGCAGAACAATGATAGAATGAGCCCTTGGCGTGGCAATGATGAGGACACCTCTGCTAATCCAGAGTGATTACTTGTTTGTACTTTTGTTAATCGTGTGTCTGATTTTCCTACGAATGGGGGAAAAAATCTGACTTTCTTGTCTTCTCAGTGAGCCCTAGACAGCTGTAACAAAGGGCTGCCCGTGGAGTTAGGAAATCTATTCTCATGGTTCAGTAGTTTATGAAACCCAGTTGGAACCAGTTATTATCTGAAAGTTGGATGTGGTAGCCAAGAAGGAGTGCCTGAGGATACAGTGAGACTTGTTGCTCCTCTGTGCCTATCAACACCCCTTGTATCTCACACAGGCATGGCTGACAAATACTGACATATCACCTGTTCTGTATTCAGCTCCCTCCCAAATGCTTTGTGCATAATAATCCTTTTGACTTCATGGCAAGCCCATGAAGAGCCTGTATGGTTAGACCTATTTTATAGATGAGCTTGAAGTATCAAGATCAGTGACTTGTCAAAGGTCACACAGTTAGTTAGTTACAGAGACAAAACTCAAATCCAGGCTATTCAAATCCTGCCCCCACATTCAGTGCTCCCAACCAAGCTGCCATATTGCCTCTGTTTATTTATTTATTTGACAGTGTTGGGATCAAACTCAGGAGCCACATACAAGGCAGGTTCTTTACCACTGGGTTACATCCCAAACCTTCCAAATGCTTTTTGGAATTGGATAGATGTGATTAAGCCATAATTAGGTAAATGTGTCTGGTCCTCTATGCTCCTGACCACATTCTGACTTTTCTAGAAATACCCATTAGGAAGAGTCAACCTTTCTATCTCCAGGTATGTCCATGCATACAGTTACAGGACATTTATAATGCTTCTCTCGATGTAATTTTTAGGAGACAAGCAGCTCAGAACCTTCATAGACAAATTATTTTGAAGTGATGCTCTGAGGCACACACTGGCAGCATTGGAGATGGAAGCATAATGAGCTCCATTAATTAGGAGAGCGTTTCTTTCAAGATCACAAAATAACTGCTATTTGAAGTGTGAGCTGGTAATTGGGAATACTGTAACTCAAATGTTTATAGCATTTGAATTGTATTATTTTAGAAAAATGCTCCTGGAGTATAGAGGAGTGATTTCTCTTCTATGGGCCTGTCAGGAGGGAGAAAAAAATAAGTTAATATTCTAAAGCTGTGACTGCTTCCTGAGGCTAAATTGTGAGTTCTTTGAGCACATCACAGTGGGGTGGCCCTTCTGACAGCCTGAGGACACCCTGGTTTTAGCACTAAAAGTCTTTCATGCCAAATGTATTCAGCAGACCTCTCATTGCCCTGGCAGGAACCCAAGAAAGAATGTCAAAGAAAGGCTTTGTTTTTGTTTTTGAGACAAGGTCTAGCTATATGGCCCAGGATAGTTTGTGATTCTCCTGCCTCAGCCCCGAGTGCTGGGATTACAGGGGTGAGCCATTGGGTCTAGCTCAGGAAAGATTTACTTTGGTCACTGTTCCTGAGATTTCAGACCATAGTCAGCTAGCTCTGTTGCCATGGATGTGGGAGTAGGCAGAACATCATGGTCACAGAGGGGTACAGGGGGTCAGTCAACTCACCTCACAGCAGTGGAAGCAGAGAGGAAGGGGCCTGAGCACAGTATGCCCTCCAAGGCAAGCTTGCAGTAACAACAGCTCCAATGAGGCTCCACACTCCACAGTCCTACTATGTCTTGATAGCCCATTCAAATTGTGAATGTTTTTCTTTCTTTCTTTTCTTTTTTTGTTGTTGTCTGTTTGTTTTGGAGACAAGGTTTTTCTGTGTAGCCCTGGCTGGCCTGGAACTCCCTCTGTAGATCAGGCTGGCTTCGAACTCACAGAGATCTGCCTGTTTCTGTCTCTCAAGTGCTAGGAATAAAGGTGTGCCCCATCACCACCAGCCAGATTCTGAGTCTTATCAGAGGACCAGACCATAACTCTACAGCCTTCACTATTCAGTGGTTTCTGAAATGCCCTCATAGACAGGGTCAAAAGAGTGCTTTACTGTGTCATAGGTGACAGTCTAGGTAACCACAACAAATTCCTCATTCCTGGGAAAACTGGGATGTTTGTCTGTCCTAATTTAAGGCCAGATATGAATAATAATTACTCCAAAAATTCTCTGTTGGCTGGAGAAGGGGATTAGAGGGCAGTGAGAGGTAAAAGACCATCAGAGGCCCAGAGAAACACTATGGTGGCTTTGAGGAGAGGCAAAGCTTCAGCATGGCTTTAGCTTGAAGTTGAGGATAGAGTTAGAGCAGGAACTAAGGAAAAAGAATGGCCAGGTAGGAAGCTAATGGAATTTGTGATGGGTAGGTGCAGGTTTCAGAGTCTGGCTCAAAGTTAAGAATTTTATTTTTAGAAACAAGAGATATTTCTTACCATGCATGGAGACCTGAATTCAGTTTCCAACACTACACAACCATGCCAGGTTCAGTCTCCAGTACCACTCAACCTGGATATGGTGGCACCTATCAGGAAGCTCAGCACTAGAGGGGAGAGGCAGAGTCACAAGTAACCATAAAGTCTTCTTCCATTATCTAGCAAGTTTAAGTCTACCCTGTCTCAAGATAGCAACCAACAACAATAAAAAATTAACTAAAATTTAACCTGAGGTAGCTAACGAAGAGGTTATCAAAAGCAGAAACTTCCTGACAACTGTAACTTTTGGGAGCTTTGGTTAATTTAAGACCAAAAGGAAAAAAAAAAAAAATAAACCAGCACAGGTTTTGTTTGCATATTTTCTTTTGTGACAAAGTCTCACTGAGTAGTCCAGATTGGCTTTAAACTCGTAATACCCTTGCCTCAGCCAAGTTCTGGGGGTTATATATATAGTCATGTACCACTATACTCAGCAGCTTTCAGAATCTTAACCCGGTGTTGTTCCAACATTTTTATGCACAAATCCCTTAAAAATAATTTGAAAACGATGTGTTCCCTTTCAAGTTTGGGATTTATAATTTTATCATAAGCTTAATCATTATAAAGAGCATTATTACTTATTTATTGTAAATATTGACATTTATAACATACCATTATGTTATGAGAAATGCACATGAGTCTGTTGATTAAGGTATGAAATGGGGAGACACACTCAGGAATACAGAATGAAGTGAACAGCTGTCATCATTTTCTGTTCCACCCTGGAGAGAATGGACCTGACCATCCCGTGTCCGGTCACTCCAAGAGATTGTAGGTGCCTCCTCCTCATATTTAAGCAGTCACTTACCAGTCAACTGGCCATGCCCATGAGGCTGGTACTCCAAAACTATTGGCAGAGTGAATATCCCCACATTTCTCCTTATTGCCTAAGTAAGAAGGTTCTAAACTTAATACAAAATTATATACAATAAGAATGGTTATCAAGTAATATCCAGGAGAAAGAAAAAGTAATAACATAAACAAAAATGGAACTGCACCAACAAGAATAACAGCAAACAAGAAGCATATATTAAATGTCCAGGCCAAAAGTCATTGGCAAGTTATGAAGATTACTCCAATAGCTCTCCTGTTTTAAAGAATCTAAATCTTACACCTGAAATGCTTTTAGCTAAAATATGAAAGGATTGTAACTATAACTATCTAGTCTTCAAATCCATCAAAGACCTGAGAAGGAAAATAATATTACCTGAGTAAACAGGAAGTGTGAGGAAGCAACTTCTGAGAAATGCAAGAAATGACAGAGACAGCTGGCTGCCTGGATAGTCACCCAATGATTCTTTGCAATGTTGAGGCATCCACTTTTGTCTACAGGCCTAAAATATCCGACAGATCATTTCAGAAGCAGGGAATTTCAAAAGACTGTCCTACCCTGCCTTAGTAAGGTTCAGCAGTAACTTTCCCTTGTGCCCTGCTTATCCAGAATGGATGGCATGCTTACTATCAGCAGTCAAGACAAGGGTAGTTCTTTGACCAATAGGCCACTTTTGCCAAGTAGAAGACAAATTCCATATGAAGTGTCCTTGATACTCAACATCCTCTTGGGAGTAGATCGGTGTTGCCAGGAGCAATTGTGTCTCACATGAACAAAATTCCAAGTTACTGAAATTGCTTTCTGTTGTCTAGGGGACCAGTATATCTCTGTGGGACCCTGTAAGAAAACTAAAACAATGGTTAAGTCATATAAGGGGGACTAGCTGTAAAATTTGTAGCCAGTCTCAAAGTAATGAGCAAAGCTTATCTGAAGTTCTGGCTAGAGGTGTAATATAGTGGACCATCTCAGCTAGCCACCTTGGAATTGTCTTGAGCAATTTGTAGTTCAAAGCCGATCTTCGGATGGTATTATCAGCTCATTAACATCGTTATGAACCAGGTGGAATTGTTGTTGTGAGGCCTTATCTTCCTTCTGAAGACTTCAGAGATTGCTGTTAATAGGAAATGTAGTGCTCGGTGTAGAAAACATAAATGTTATTAACATAAAGTTAGAAGATTTAAATTTTAGGATAGCATCACATCTAAAGATAGAAAAGTCAAGAATAGTATGGAGAGAAATAGAATTTTGACAACAATAAGTCCTTAGATTTTTGTTTTTCTTTTGTCTCACAGCAGGTGTCTCTTCTTCTATTGTATGGTGTACATATTTTAATTTTCCAAATTCTATAAAATAAAACACACCCATTTGCCAAATTTCATTTGTCTATATACACCTTTAGGATCACTTCCTGCTGGTAATAGAGCGTGGTTATAGAAGGAACAAGAAAGGCTTTTTAAAAATGATTTCCTTGACTTGTTGCCAAGTGATGGAGAAATCTTTTTTTAAACCTTTGCTACTGACACGGTGATTTTATGAAATTATGAGGCCTCCAGTTCACTTTCTATTAATTACCAATCAATTTCATCATTTCCTTATGCTAGAAGGCAGACCCATATGAAATCTGATGTATTTTATTTATATATATATAAATATATATGATTATTCTTATCCCTGATTATTTCCTGTAATTGTATAAATATCAAAGTTAATTCTGTTTTATCATGAATAAATTCAGCGGTCTAAATATGTTAAACAACCCTCTCTGCATATTGAGAGTCAGTAACTATACTGAGAGCTTCTGTAAAGTTCATTAGCACCATAAGAATGTTGTAAAATTATGACTTTTGTACAAAATTTTAAGGGCTTTGAACCGCTTTATTTAAATGTCCTGATTTATTTCCTACCTTTCCTAACTTATTTGGATCTGTATAGAACATAGAGACTCCAGAGATTGGTTTTCTCTGTACAATATGAGAAGGACCCAACTGGTTCTTTTTATGAATTTTATTCTCTTGCTTTTGGGATAACAGTTGTTAATCTCTCACAGAAATTATTGAAAGGTCTTTGCCAATATTCAGTATCTTTCTATAAAGAAGGATTTTTTTTTCATGAGTAAAAGGTACTACAATTTCTGCTGGGTCAATTTCTGTCAGTTGATGAAGTCTCAATTTTTCTTTTAAAATCAGGTAAGAAATCTTTTCCACATATATCTTTAATTTCTTACTTTGTTTATCTGACAGAGATATCCATTCCAATATAATATCTGCTCTCTGCATCAAAATCTCTGTTGGGAATTGCCCAGAGGGTAATATAACCAGAATGCAATTTACTATTAATTCAGTAGAGAATAAATACCAAAGCAATTCAATAACTTCTTAACCACTCTATTTCTAAAAGAAAAAAAATATAATTAGAATGAGAGTATGTAGCTCAGTGGTAAAGCTTTTACCTGGCATATATAAGGCCCCAGGTTTAATTCTTAGCAAACAACAACAAAAAAGTCTCACAAACTCCAAACAAACAAAATGACCAACAATTTTATAGTGACCCTTTTCAACATTTAGTGTGTGAGTGTGTGTGTGTGCGTGCATGTGTATGGAAATATATGTGTGTGTGCCTGTGTGTGTGTCTGTGTGTGTAAGTGTGAGTGTGTGTGTGCCTGTGTGTGTGAGTGTGTGTGTGTGTGTGTGAGTGTGTGTGTGTGTGTGTGTGTGTGTGTGCATGAGCCCTCAGTTGCCATGGCTTGCCTGTGGAGATCAAAGGACAACCTTCAAAGTCCTTTAGTCATGTGGGTTCTGGAGATGGAGTTCAGTTGGTCAGGTTTGGCAATAACTTGAGTCATCTCACTGTCTAGTTTTTTGTTTTGTTTGTTTATTTTGAAGCAAGGTCTCATTTGGCTCAACTTTCCATGTTGCCAAAGCTGACCTTGGATTTCTTATCCTCCGGTCATCTCCACCTCCTGAGCGCTGGGATTGCAGCACCAAATATGACGTATGTGGGGGTGGGGACAGTACGCACTCCTGCATGGTAGGCAAATACTGAACCAACTAAGCTATACCTCCAGCCCCAGTCCATTTTTTTATTCTAACTTTTAAAAATATTTTCATTCTCATAAACTTATATTTTTATTCTCATTCCTCCACAGAACAGTTTTATGTGCTTACTGTTCACAATATCTGATTTGTTTGTGACAAAATTTGTATATATATAAAATTAAGATGGAATATTAAAACACTTGCTATAACTGTCCTAATTTAAAATTTCTTCTGGGAAAAGTCACAATAACATTTAATATATGTGTATATTTAATCAAAACAACATAAATATGTCACAAACTTAAAAATTAAAAGTTACTGAAACTAGGGGCTGGAGAGATGGCTTACTTGTTAAGAGCACTGGCTGCTTTTCCAGAAGACCCAGGTTCAGTTCTTGGCACCCACATGGCAGCTCATAACCGTCTGTAACTCAAATTTCTAGGGGACCTGACATCCTCACACAGACATATATACAGACAAAACACCAATACATATAAATTTTTTTAAAAAATCATTTTTAAAAAGTTACTAAAGATAAATGTGTTGATAAACTAGAAGACTCAGGGCAAGCTTTTACTTCTGGAATAGTACAGCACACCCATTGGTCATATCTGTGCTTATCTATTTGTGTAGCTGGAAGTCTCCTAAGAACTCTTTTTTTCATTCAAAATTTTTTCTCATATCTACCACTGCTTCCCCTCCTTTCTTCCCAGTCCCTCACAGTTCTCCTCATCCATTCCCCAAGAAGGACAAGGAGTCCCAAGGTGGGTCAGTTCAGTCTGGCATATCCAGTTGAGGTAGGTCCAAGTCCCTCACCCCAATATTAAGTCTTGGTTAGGTGTTCCTTGTAGGAAATGGGCTCTGAGATATCAGCTCATGCACCAGGAACATACTCTGATCTACTGCAAGAGGCTCCACAAACGGCCCACACCATTTGACAGTTGTCTCCCTTTGGAGGGTTTAGTTCCTTTCCCTGCAGGTTCCTCAGTGGTTGCTTCTGAGTCAGTGAGCTCCCAATAGCTCGGGTCAGCCGTCCCTGTGGGTCTCCTCATGATCCTGAGCCCTTTGCTCATACTCTCTCTCCTCTGAGAACTCTTTATTTTAGAAAATGAGAAAAATGACAGAAATAGATGACTAAAAGACACTTTGCTGCAAACAAGTGTCAGTCAAGCTACTAAAACCTCTCGATAATATGTTTTAGAATGAGGTGTATGAATTATTTTTCCGAGCTAATGGGTGACAATTTGATTAGAGCCTTGTGTTAATTATGTCTCTTGTCATTGTGACAGAGTACCTGGCAGGGCATTTTCAGGAACAAAGGACTCATTCTGCTCACAGTTTTAGGAGATACAGGGCAAACATGGCTGCAGGAAAACCCAGTAGTTGATGGCAGAGCTCTGTACAGAAAACCTGGACCAGGAAGCAGGAAGCTTGGGAGAGACCAAGAGCAATAAAACCTTGATTATCCTGCCTCCCCATGCCTCATCTGTCAGCTAGACCATGCATCTCAAAGGTTCCATAATTTCCCACAAACACCAACAACAACTAGGGACAGAGCATTCAAAACATGAACTTACGAGGGCAAAAAATATGTCATGCTATAATTTTTTTTATGTGTGTGTGTGGTATGTGTGCACTGTTGGTCTAAGTATGTTCATGAGTATGTATGGGTACACATGCCTGCGGATGCCAGAGGCAGACATTAGGCCTTCTCCTCGGCCACCCTCCACCCTGCTTTCTAACGCATCGTCTCTCACTTGAACCTGCGGAATATCAGTTAGGCTAAACCGGCTGACCAACAAACCCCAGCAATCTACTTTTCCTGGCCAGTGTTGGGATTCCCGGCTTTCCCTTTGTTGAAGTTAAAGCGAAGAAAAACATGATTTTTCAAATGCTTTGTTATCTAATGGTTTGTTCTACCAAAATATAACCCTCACCGAAGCACACATACACAAACACACACATACACACACATGCATGCACACTCATGTGTATACACTGATACACACATAGACACACATGCACACACACTCATGTATGCACAAATACACACACACGCACAAGTACACATATACACAAACACATGCACACATTCACACAGACACACACACACATGGGCACGTCATATACACACTCTCTTGCACACGCATGCACACACAGGGATACACGACATTTCAGTGCAGAGACTGAGTCTGGATCAGAGAAGTGTCATCTGTAAAGGAGAGAGCAGGTAGGAAGAAAGGGAGCTACCACCAGACTGGCAAATCCATATTAGTCATTTAAAAAGAGAATCACGAAGAAAGCTGAGCACTGGGCTGGAGAGAGGGCTCAATGATTAGAGCATGTACTGCTCTTCCAGGACTCAAGTTCAGGTCTCAGTCCCCATATCAAGAAGGTCAAAGTCACCTCTCACCCCAGCTCCAGGGTTTCCAGTGCTCTCTTCTGGACTCTGTGGTCATTTGCACTTTGGTGCATATACCCAGATACAGACACATACATATACACATGATTTATAAGTAAGATAAAAAAAAAAAACTAGACAGGAAGAGGTAGCCCACACCTTTAATTCTAGCACTTGAGCGGCAGAGGAGGGGCAGGCAGATCTGAGTTGGAGGCTAGCCTGGTCTACAAAGTGAGTTCCAGGACAGTCAGCACAGAGAAGGCCTGTCTCAGGGAGTAGGGGGTGTAAGGGGTGGGGAAGTGTAGAAATAAGAAAAGAAAGAAAGGAAGGGAGAGGGAGGGAGGAAGGGAGGGAGGGAGAAGGGTTCAATGTAGCTGGATTTATGTTGAGGTCTTAGATCCACTTGCCCTTGAGTTTTGTGCAGGGTGATAGATATGGTTCTATGTGAAATCTTGTACATGTTGACATCCCATCATGCCAACACCATTTGTTGAAGATACTTTATTTTTTTCATTACACAGTTTTGGATTCTTTGTCAAAAGTCAGGTGTTCACAGGTGTGTGGATTAATGTCAGGGTTTTCAATTTGATCCCATTGATCCGCATGTTTTTTTTTTTTTAATGTCAATACCAAAATTTTTATTACTATAGCAGAGCATGAGGCCAGGAATGGAGATGCCTCCAGAATTTGCTTTAATGCACAGGGTTTTAGCTATCCTGGGTTTTTTTGGTTTTTCATATGAAATTGAGTTTTGTTCTTTTGAGGTCTGTAAAGAATTGTGTTAGGATTTTGATGGGAATTGCATTGAATCTGTAGATTGCTTTTTGTTAAGACTTCCGTTTTTATTATGTTGTTCCTTCCTATCCATGCGCATGAGAGATCTTTCTATTTTCTGATATTTTCTTCAATTTCTTTCTTCAAAGACTTAAAGTTCCTGTTACACAGGTCTTCCACTTGCTTGGTTAGAGTTACTCGAATTATTTGTGGCTATTGTAAAGGGTGATGTTTCTCTGATTTTTTTCTCAGACTGTTTATTATTTTTATATAGGAGAGCTACTGATTTTTTAAAGTTAATCTTGTATCCTGACACATTACTGAAGGTGTTTATAAGCTGTAGGAGTTCTCTGGTAGCATTTCTATGTTTTTAGCATAATCCTGTTTGATCTCTTTTTAACTTCATTCCCTCCTCTAGTAGCTGTAATTATAAGATGAAAGAATACCAGGAATATCTTCTCCATTTCTACTGAGTCACGGGAGCGGCCCTCTAGGAAAAGAGCTCTGTGGAGTCATTATCTCTGGCATTGGAGTAATGGCTGGAAAACAAATGCTTATACGTTCTGAAACTAAAGAAAAGACACGAGAAGGAGGTGTCCGTAAATTTAGTATTCCTTGGGTTACATGCTTGACACAATTTGCCTCCAGTTCCACCTGTGTACCCATTATAAGCCTTAAGCAGCAGAGGATCTATTTGTCAGGAGTGTGAAGAATGTATCGAGACAGTGAACAGCTATGACATCACCTGGGAGACCTTGACAGTCTGTTTCAGAGATAATGAGGATGGCAATGGCCTGAACTCAGGCAGGAGTAAGTGAGATGGAAGGAAGAGTTGGATTTGGAAGCTGTTAACAGAGAGGACATTCAGTCTAAGTGACCAAGTGGATGGCAGTGATGATAGAAGCCTGATTCAGGATGTGTACTACTGCTCTGAGATGGAAAACTAGATAAATGAAAGAATCACTCACCAGTTACATACATACAAACAAAAATAAATTGAGGGCAAAGTGGCAGGTTCTATTTTTGCTTAATTAATTAGAATGCCTTACAGGTCAGACAGAGATAATTATATAGCAAGCAATTTTCCTACAGTCCAGGACAGGGATCTGGGGCTATAACTTTACAAGTTAGTTGTGTTGCTATGACTTTGTATTAATCACTTTCTACTGTGACCAAAAACCTGAATAAAATTACCTTAGGGGAGGAAGGGCTTATTTGGCCCACAGTTTGAGGACACTGTCAATCATAGTGGCAGGAAAATGAAGCAGCCACTTGCTCACCTCTCAGCAGAACAGGGATGGGAAAGAAGGAAAGCATGTGTCAAGCTTCCCAAAAGCCTTTTTATTTACTTATTTTGGGAGAAGATCTCAGTCTATGGCCTAGGGTGGTTTGGAAGGCACTATGTCGCACAGGCTAGCCTCCGCTATTACTGCTTTACCATCTTATATGCTGTAATTACAGATGTAAGGAACCCACCATACCTGGTTTTGCCTATTATTATTTTTTTTTCAGTCCAAAACACCAGCCCTAGAATGGTACTGCTCGCTTTAAGGATAAGTCTTCTGCATTCGATTCCTTTAATTACACCATTCTAAAAATGTTCTTACAGAGGGAGTGCCTTAATTCAATCAAACTGACCAAAGTCTGGCATCACAGGCTTAACTCTAAAATGCCCTACAAAAGTTTGTCTTGCTCTTCAGTTGATACAATGGGGAGGAAAGTGCCATTTAAAAAAAAAAAAAAAAAAAAAGGGATATAGTTGAAGGGAGTAGATCACTAGGTTCATGCCCTTGAAAAGTGGATTGAACCTGTCTCCTCCTTTTCTTTCTTTGATCCTGTCTGTCAATCATGTGTTTACAGTATAATACACTGAAGCACTGTAGCCCCAAATCAAATGGGCCAAGCACTGTAGATTGGAACCTCTGAAACTGGTCAGCCAAAATACGTATTTTGTCTTCTTAACATGCTTATTTCTGGTTGTCATGGCAAGTGCACAGATAGAAATTCAAGTATTAGAAGGGGATTTTTCAGAGAGAGGGTATAGAAGGATCTGAGAAGATTCATAGTGCAGAATTTCCAGAAACAAATATTTAAGTCTAAGCAATCAAGACGAGTGAGCTGGTGAAAACAGAAAAGGTACACAGAGCCCACGGTGGGGAACCTTCCTGGAGGACATAAATGGCCTGAGTTCCTAGTATCGAAACTATGCCTGGATCTCAAGTAGGTAGGTAGGTAGGTGGGTAGATGATTGAAAAATAGATAGATAGATAGATAGATAGATAGATAGATAGATAGATAGATAGATAGATGATAGATAGATACATGCATATATGCATACATACATAGGTAGATAGATACATGCAAACACATATACATAGATAGATGATAGATAGATGATAGATAGATAGATAGATGATAGATAGATAGATAGATAGATAGATAGATAGATAGATAGATAGATAGAACCTGCCCAATGTCACCTCCATCTCTCATCCCTCTAAGAACCAAACTTTTTCAAAGAGCTTCTTCCTTTTCTGTCACTTGGGTCAACGGTAACTTTTCATTCTTTACCTCTTTAAAATTAACTTTAATAATGTGTGTGTCTGTGTGTGGGTGCCACAGAGGCTGGAAGAGGACATCAGATTCGCTGGAGTTGGAGTTATAGATTGTGAGCTGCCTGTGGTGGGCTCTGGGAGCCCAGCTCAGGTCGTCTGGAAGAGTAGTGTTTGCTCCTAACCATTGAACCATCTCTCCATCTCATCATCCATCTTCTACTTCTCTACAAGAACAAAGTGGAGAGTTCTCTGCTCTTGTTGCTTTAAAGACTGACTTGGATTTTTAAAATCCTCATTACTCCAGTTCTTGTTCTCATGTAAATTAATCCCAGTTTGTTATATATAATTATGTTCAATGACTTAGCAGTTGAGATCAAGATTTATTTAAAGATATTTAGAAAAAAAAAGACTTTGGTTGTCTTATATAACTCAACAGACTGAAAAAAAATCTATAAATGTTTGCTGAGAGTCATTCAGGAATTACACATCCTGCTGACAGTGTGAGAAGTAGGCTCAATATATGACTCAGCTTGCACTCAATGGAGCATTATGCTTCAAGGAAATGGGAAAGTCTCATACCAATTTAGAATTTGTCACTAAATCTAGCTTGACTCTTTATCCAAAGAGAAATGTAGCTTTGTACAGGCAAGGCCTGAGCTCTTGGGTCTTTGCCTACTTCCTGAGGGCCTCAACTAACAAGATTTGCCTTCAGCAAAAACAACATTGTGCATGCCTCTCGTCATGACAGGGAAAGATAAAAGACTGTGGGGAGGAAATAGGGATAAGTGGATGATAGAGTTGGGATCTTAAGAAAAGTAAGGATGACTGGGCAGTGCATTGTAAGAAGGAAGGGGTTTAGATTCTCAGGCTGTGCCCACTCTTTTACAGCCATCATTTGCAAGTTTCTTTGGCCTCTCTTTTTGACTCATACTTAAGAAGAGAACATTGACAGGAGCTGGCTGAGTACTTACTGCTCCTTCAAAGGACTTGAGTTCAGTTCCCAGCACCCACACCAGATACTTCACAGTCACTTGTAGTTTCAGCTGGTACCCTCTCCTGACCTCTAAAGTCACACCTATATACGGACGGACAGACAGACAGACAGACGACAGACACACCATATAAATAAATAATAAATTAGGACTTGGTGTAGGGGCGAATGACTTTAGTTCTAGTATTCAAGAGGCAGAGGGGTGTATCTCTGGGAGTCCACGGGGTGTATCTCTGGGAGTCCACGGCCAGCTTGATCTGCATAGCAAATTCTAGGCCACCCAGGATTACACAGGGAGAATCTTGTCTCAAATGAAATAAAATAAATCTTTTTTTAAAAAGATCGAACGTTGAAAAAAGAAGGTCTGAACACACATGGGCTTAACAAGAAGCCTTGAGAAATTTCATTCCTGACTTCCTTTCATATGACTTACTATTTTCCAATCGTTTCATCTTAGACAGCCAATAAACATACAAAAACCTCACTGGCCATCAGAATGATGAGAATAAGGCCAGGCAATGATGATGCACGCCTTTGCTCCCAGCACTCAAGAGGCAGAGGCAGGCAGATCTCTACGAGTCTGAGGCCAGTCTGCTCTACAGAGCCAGTTTCAGGGCATCTAGGGATACCTAGGGAAACACTATCTTGAAGCAGATAAAAATAATGCAAATAAAAACTCCACTTGAATTTCATGTAATTCCAGTCAATATAAAATTTATATTTATATTCCAGTCAGAATATTAAAGAAACCAAATAACAGCAAATGCCAACAAGGAGGTAGGCAAAGAAGAAGTCTTACACACTCCTGGTAGGAGTGTGAACTGGCCCTGCCAGTATGAAAATCAGTATGGAGGCTTCTCCAAAAACTGAATGACCCAATTATGCCAGCACTCCTGTATGTTTACCTGAAGGGTTCCACATTAGCATATCACAGAAACACTTGTACAACAGTGTCATTGTAGTGCACTATTCACAATAGCTTAGGTATGGAACCAACCTAGGTGTCCAACAACTGTGGAATGAATGAAGAAAATATGATGTGTGGATAGGATGGAATTGTGTGTGTGTGTGTGTGTGTGTGTGTGTGTGTGTGTGTGGTGTAATTGTTTTAAAAATGAAGTTATGTCATTATGATGGAACTGGAGACAATCAAAGCCAGTCTTGGAATAACAAATGGATGTTTTCTCTCACTTGTGGTTTCTAGATTTTTAGTTTCATAAAGGCACGTAGACATGCCACGGCCCATTTGATTTGGGTTGGTGAATTTTGGCTAGGGCCAGTTAGAAAAATGAAGAAAGGACAGACACACAGAAACATGTACAGTGAGGTTGGGATCAGATGGTGTAACATGAGGTGTCTAGCTTGAACTAGCCCCACAGTTCAGACCTGCCCTCTGCTGCTGTTTATCTGGACCAGCAATCCCAAAGTCCCATAGAAACATACAGATGCTTATATGAATTTTATGCTGATAGGCCTAAGGCCTAGGCATATAACTTGCTAACTCTTTACTCATAAACTAACCCCTTGATTCTTGTCCTGTTCTGCCATGGGGCTCAGTACCTTTCCTCAGAGCAGCATAGTTGTCCTCTGTATCACAGGCTTCTCCGTTGTCTCTGCTCTGATCTTACTATTCCCTGAGTTTTATTAGTCTAGTAGCCCCACCCACACTTTTTGTCTGCCTTCAGTCAATCAGTGTTTTTATTAAACCAGTAGGCAGGACAATTATTTAGAATGGAACAGAACACAGTCCCACTTGTAGTAGGATTCAGGTGTTAGACCAGACCCCATTAAGACACTTCCAGGACACTAAGCACCTCCTTGTGTTGTTCCCGTGTTCTCAGAGAGCAGATCACCTGCCATAGGACAGTTCCTATCTCCAAGAATTGTCTTAAGGTTCCGTTTGTATTGTGAGTGTTCATATATCCCTTAGTAAATATTAATCCTTTATATGATATATTGCTAGTAAATTTTCCACAATAACTGGCTACCATGTGGGTTTATTCTCTATGCTAGTCAGGCCACAAGCCAGGGGCCAATAGGCCTGCACTTTCAGCTCCAGCTAAAAAGTGGCAAATGGTTTAAAAGGCTGCCTTCTTTCTGGCTTCCTCGGCTAGTAGCTCTGGCCCCACGGCTTTTGGTCCTTAGTGGATTTCTAGGCAAACCACAGTGACATCATCCCCACAGCTTCTACAGTTTTGTAGTTTTCATTCAGGGCAGGAGCAGCCAGCACACCTCACTACCCACGCTGTGTGCCTGGAGCCCCTGGAGCCACGTTGCACACCTGAAACAGCATGCAGCTCACAACTGGGGATGGGGATTATTGTTAAATGTCAGATATCACCTTTTATATCAGTTATTCAGTCTGGTTTACCTACTGGGCACCAAGGTCATATTGGGGGGACCCGCCTGGCCTGGCTCCAGAGAATAAGACATGGAACATGACTGTAGCATCTGCTCCAAATGTCTCCACTACGTCTGGATTGAGGTAACTGGTTACTTAGCATTTTTCCCCCACAATGGTTGACAAGTCCACTTCTCAAGACTTCAGGACAATTTTTTTCCATTGTGATTGAGAATTACTTGCATGAGTATATGTTTGAGGGCTTCAATCCCTCAGTCCTGCTACTTTTTGGCTTGATTCTATATTTTATATTTCAAAAACAGTGGCTTGATACCCATTCTAAATATGAGACAATAATTAGCATGGTGGAAGATTTGAAATCTAGGAGTGAACATTTGCTGTCTAAGGTGTGGAATATAGAAATTATAACCAATAAATTGGCAGGTAAAGTTAATTTTCTGGAAACTGATTGTTATGACAAACTTTCAGATAGAACTTCCTCCTTGGACATGAATATTAAGGCCATACAAGAGAAGTGCAGCCTTTATGTTAATAATGAGAATAAGAAACTTATTAATTACATTAATGATGAGAATAGGAAAATTGCTGATTCTATGACGTCATTAGAAAGACTGGCTACTCAAGAAACTCAGACCCTAGAAAAAGAATGATGTTTTCCAAGCTTCAGGAATGGGAGGACAGTGTTCCAATACTGGAGAAGGATATTAAAACACTATCTACACTATCTACCCAGAACAATTTAGGACAACCTCCTATGAGACATTATGCTAGTGAAGAGGCTCTGCCTAAGAGAGTAAACATGAAAGGAAGACCCCCTTCTCCACTGGTATAGTTTCCATTTATGATTCAGATGAAGATCATGTATGAGGAGTCCCCAGAATTTGTGGAGTATAATTATGAGCCATCCGTATGAGAGATATAAAGGATATCAAGGAAGCCATATGGAAACCATTCCACATATACAGAACAAATTCTAAATGCATGGTTAACAAAAAATAGAATAACTCCTAATGATTGGATGCAATTAACAGCTGCTGTATTAGACTATAGCCAACATTTACAATGGATATTTACAATTACCAAAGTCAGACAAGGCTTAAAAGAACCTTATACTAACTTTCTCCAGAGGTTGATCAAAGCTGTACATAGAAGAGTACCAGATCCAGAAGTTGGGAAGCAATTAATACTTTCTCTGGCCTTTGATCATGCTAATCAGGAATATAAAAGAATGCTTATTCCACTAAAGATCAGATCTGCATCCAAAGAGAAATGGATTCAGTACGCAATTAATGCTGAATCTCTCTATTGCAATGAAGATCATTGGATAGGCCAAGCCATTGCCAATGCTGGGGTGAGGAACCAAGGCATTACTTGTTTTAACTGTGATAAATCAGGCCATATAAAAAGGAATTGTATGCAAGGTTCTTTTTGGGAACAATGTCCATCTTAGGAATGATTCAAATGGGATGATTTGGAATCATCAAATTATTCAAACAGAAGGTCATTCATTACCTAGAAGGTTATGGAGAAGATGTGGCAAAAGCTGACAATGATTAATGAAAGTAGGTCCACAAGGGACAAACAAGGCAACTCTTTACCACTGAGAAATGCCTCTTCAGGCTTTATCTAGGAAGCCCCCAGAAATCAGATTTCAAATCCAAGGAATGTTCAATCGTATCTAGCCACAGTGGAGGAATGGCCTCCTCAGAACAAGTAGGAAATCCAATGCCTAAAATTGAGGACCATACAGCATTGGAAAATAGAACAACTTTAAGAGGGAGATGGATAGTTTCAAGAAAAACCACAAAAGAAATATTCTGGCAGACTTCTATAGATAAACAAAGACCAAAATTGAAAATACAGATAAATAATATTTATATCCAAGACTTAGTCGACACAGGAGCCAATGTTTTGATCATAATCCCACAATCATGGCATCCAAGACGGCCTCTAAAGAAGGTGGATTTTCAATTTTAGGGTATTGGAACAATATCTCAGGTGAAACAGAGTGTAAGATGGCTTGAATGCATAGGACTAGAAGGTCTGCAAGGAAAGTTGAAGCTATATGTGGCTAATGTAGCAGTCAATCTATGGGGTTGTAATCTTCTACAGCAATGGAATACCCAGAAAAAAATCCTGCCAGGCTCAGTTATCAACCAGAGACTCAACTGTGTTTCTGCAAACAATATTTTAAGGTGCTATGCAAAACAATCACCAGCCACTCAGGTTGTGCAAAAGCATATAACTCAGTAGCTGCTGAACCTGTATAGACACTTACAGCATTACCCTTGAAATGGTTGACGGAAAAGCCTATTTAGGTTCAGCGATGGCCCTTGATGAAAGAGGAAGAACAGGCTCTTGAACAGCTGGTACAGGAGCAGCTACAAGCTCAGCATATTGAAGAATTAACAAGTCCATGGAATTTTCCTGTATTTGTTGTCAAGAAGAAATCTGGAAAGTGTAGAATGGTGACAGATCTAAAAGCAATTAATAAAGTGATTCAGGCCATAGGCTTTTACAATCTGGTATTCCCCTGCCTTCCCTGTTACCTAAAGGATGGTCTATTATAGTTATTGATTTGAAGGACTGCTTTTTTAAAAACTATACCTCTACAAGAACAGGAAAAAGAAAAATTCACCTTCACAATATCCACATTTAATAATTCATGTCTGGTAAAGAGGTACCAGTGGAGAGTCCTTCCACAAGGGATGTTGAATAGTCCCACCTTATGCCAACATTCTCTACAACAGTCACTAGAAGTGATACACAAACAATTCCCACAATCTATCATTTACCATTATATGGATGATAATTTGTTGGCAGACCCAAACATAGATATATTAGAAAGAATGTTTGAAGAGATGAAGAAAGTATTGCCTGATTGGGCACTATAAATTGCCCCCAAAAGTGCAAAAGAGAGATTCTATCAATTATTTAGGATATAAAATAGGGCTACAGAAAATTAGACCTCAAAAGGTGCAATTTAGGAGAGATAGATTGAGGACTCTTACCAATCTCCAAAAACCTTAGATGGTGGTAAGGACTTAAATCGTCCCAGAGAATTTTATGATGAAGCTGGGAGAAAATCAGCTTTGGTGGAAAATAAATTACAAGAAGCACACATGAATTGCTTAGATCCAGACCTCGATTGCATACTGGTTATTTTACTCTCTAAGAATTCCCCTAAAGGAGTCATAATGCAAAGAGAAAATATTGTATTAGAATGGATGTTTTTGCCACATAGGCCAAGTAAAAAGTTGAAAACATGTATCAAAAAGATTTCTGATTTGATTTTTAAAGGTAAATTTAGACTTTATCAGTTGACTGGAAAGCACTAATGAAGAAACTGATCAATTATGGGCAGACAGTGAACCTTTGCGAAAGAACCTGTAGTAATTTCTTGGGAGAGATTAATAAGAAATATTCCCAAAGCAAAATAATTCAATTTATAAAGGAAACTAACTGGGTCTTCCCTTGTGTGGTATGGAATAAACTTATTTCTGGAACACCTAAATTTTATTTGGATGCAAACAAATCAAGAAAAACTGGTTACAAATCAGGAAATTTAAGTGTTTCAAAGCCCCTTTTAATTCTGTTCAGAATTCAGAACTATATGTGGTTATTATGATACTAATGGATTAGCAAACATCTTCACGTAGTAATTGATTCTCAGTGTGCAGAAGGGGTTGTTTTACATATTGAAACTGCTGACTTCATTCCTGAGGATACAGAATTAACCTCATTGTTTATACAACTACAGGATATCATTAGAAATAGAATTCATCCCATATACATAACACATATCAGCTCTCACAGGGTCTTCTTAATCCTCTGGCACAAGGTAATGATGAAATTGTACAGTTATTAATAGGAAATGTACTAGAGGCCTCAGGATTTCGTAAGAGACATCGTGTTGATAGCAAAGGATTTAAAAAGAGCTTTCCCATCCCTTGGCATCAGGCCGAGGAAATTCTATGGAATTGTACTATTTGCTACTTCTATAACCAGCCATCTTTACCAACTGGAAGAAATCATAAAGGTATGCAGAGAAATGAATCTGGCAGATGGATGTGTTTCACTTTCCAGAATTTGGAAAGATGAAATATGTACATTATACCATTGACACTCAGGAATGCAATGTGCGACTGCCCTGCATTCCAAAAAAGCTGATGTTGTACTTACCTTTTGGAAGGCATGGCCATAATGGGAATTCCTGTTCAAATTAAGAATGACAATGCTCCAGCATATGTTCCCCAGAAAATGAAGCAGATTTTTGATTATAATATAAAGCACATTACAGGGACAAGCAGTTGTGGAGAGATCTCACCCCACTTTTAAAAAGATGCTTCATAAGCAGAAAGGAGAAATGAGAAAACCCAGGGAGAGGTTACATAGTACTTAACTGACCTTGAATTTTCTTAATTCTGATGATAAAGGAACAGCAGCTTCATAGACATTGTGTAATAGAGAAAACTTCTGAGATAAACTAACCATCTACTTCAAGGATATGCAGACTGCAGAATGGAAGCCAGGATAAGTGCTTCGGTGGGGAAGGAGTTTTGCTTTTGTCTCTACAGAAGAAGGAAAGATATGGGTACCAATAAAAGGAGACCCCTCCTGAGGAGGAGGAGTAAAGGCCCATCCACCTATATGACAATTGGATACATGGTAAGGAAAACTCACTTAACAAGGCTGCGGCAGGGTCTTTCCAAGACATTAAAAAGATCATTAGATGCCTAAAGCTGAAGGGAGCTCACTTATGAAAGGATTACAAACAGAGGAATATAAGGACAACTAGTACCAATATGCACTATTGGATAATTTCTCAATTCTTACTGCTTCATATTTATATCTCTCTAAAAAAAAATGTGGTCCTGGTTTGATTATAAATAAAGCTGGCTTTGGAGTTGGAGTAAGTGGCTTTCTCCCTCTCTAAACCCAAGCACATTGGTAAACTTGAGAGATTCTGTCTCACATCAGAAAAGCCACCTCGTGTGGGACAGAAGACAGCCAGAATATATAGGGACCGATATTATTGTAAGTTTATCTTTAATCCTATTTCTCTGTGTATTTCCTCCTTCCCAACCTTAAAATCTTCTCTATATACAATTTTCTTCTGAAGACGTAAAGGATGTAAAATCTTCATTTGATATCAATAATATTTAAGTTTTCCACTATAAATTGTACCAGCAATCTCCAAAGCATCTGGAATGAAGATGTGGCCCCACTGCAATGATTCTATTGGGTATAAAAAAGGAGAAAGAGAAAGAGAGAGAGAGAGAGAGAGGACAACTCCTGGTATCACTGTTCCTTTACCTAGATGGTGTTGAGCATCAAGGACACTCCCCTAGGAGTTTGTCTTCCTTGCAGACAATGGCCTATTGGGCAAACGACTGCCCTTGCCTTGACTGCTGTCAGTACACACGCTGTCCAATCCATACAAGCAGGATGAAGGATAGTGACTGCTGAAATCTGCCCAGACAGAACTTCGCCCAAAATGCCCTGCTTCTGAAAAGATCTGTCAGATATCGTAGGCCTATAGCCAAAATGGTGGATGCTCCAACTATGCAGAAAAGCCATGGGTGACTGTCCACGTAGCTGGCTGGCACTGTCCTCTCCTAAACTTTGGAAGCTACTGTCTTGTGCTTCCAACCTTCAGGTAATATATTTTTCTTCTTAGGTCTGATGGGGTCAAAGACTAGACAGTAAAGGCTATTATCATCTCATCCCTTAGCAAAGAACATTAGAGTGTTGAATTTTTATTACTCAAGATGAACAGTTTTGAAGTAATTTCCATACCTCCCCACTTACGAGTACTCTAGACATGTAGGATGCACCTTATATTTGTTGGGTTTTAGTTGTAGTTTGACCCTGCTTATGTTTTGCCTTTTCCTCCCCCAGACATTACCTTATAATAATTCCTATTATATATAGTCTTAGTTTAGAACCTTCTTAGTTAGACAAAGTGGAGAGATGCAGTGAGATTCAGGTATTAGAGGCATGTCTTAGACAAGGCTTAGAGGCATGTCTCTGGAGTTCTGGGAGCCCGAATGGGGCATGGCCAGGGCCCATTAAGACTCCATTGGGACCCTGAGCCCCCCCTGTTTTGTTCCCGTGTTCTCAGAAAGTGGATCAGTCCATCATGGGACAGTTCCTATCTCCAAGAATTGTCTTAAGGTTCAATTTTTATCATGAGTGTTCATATACCTATCAATAAATATTAATCCTCTATATGATATATTGCGAGTGGATTTTCCATGATAAGGTGGGGTTCTCTAACTACCTCAACTTTAGGAACTCAAAGTGTTTGTTAATGTCTTAGTAAAGGGTTTCTGTTGCTATGAAGAGATACCATTAGAGTTTCTATTGCTGTGAAGAGACATCATGACTATGATAACTCTTATAAAGGAAAACATTTTATTGGGGCTAACTAACATTTTCAGAGGTGACATGCAGGCAGACATGGTGCTGGAGAAGTAGTTGAGAGTCCTTACATCTTGACTACCAGACAACAGGAAGTAGTTTTCTTATTGAATGTACCTTGAGCATAGGAGACCTCAAAGCCCACTCTCACAGGGACACACTTTCTTCAACAAGGCCACACCTACTTCAACAAGGCCATACACCCCATTAGCGCCACTCCCTTTGGGGGTCATTTTCTTTCAAACCACTACAGTTAGTTTCTGGAGAAGGTTTCTGCATCTGAGCAGTCTCAGGCTGTAAATATCCAAGAGGAGGAAGCTGCTCTTCCTAGTCTCATTGCACACTGATCAGTCGTCCATAAACACCCTGACTTGGTCTGCTTCACCATTTCTCTTGAGCCTGGCCCATATCCAATTTGTCTGCAATCCTCAATAGACATGCCCATGTCAAAATGCTCATTCATTCAGGACTCCGCACTCAGCACTTCTCCTGCTCCCAACATAAACATACCCAAAGTGAAATTGTTTAGGGGAAGGAAAGGGGACAAATGAGAGGAGAGAGGAGGTGAGGGGATATGCGGGGAATGAGCTCAACATATAAACATATGAAAATTCAGAAAATGAAAAAATGTTCTGAGGGGCTTAAAAGATGTCTCAGCAGTTAGGAGCACTGACTGCTCTTCCAGAGGAACCAGATTTGATTCCCAGCACCCACATAATGGCTTACAACTGTCTATAACTCCAGATCCAGGGGATCAATGCACTCTTCTGACATCTGAGACAGCCAAGGGCAGTAGGTACACAGACAGCCATGTACACAAAGCAGCCACACACTTAACATAAATAAACAATTTAAAATATGTCTTGGCTTTGTTTGTATTGTTTCTAGAATAGATGTTCTGGGTTCAAAAATTTCACTGAGATACATTTTGATGTGGGCCTAGGCTCCTTGTGCTCCTTCTGCCTCTTTACTCTTAAAACTCTGGAATGTCTTCTTAGACATTATTTTTTAGGATTATTCCTTCCTTCTGGGTTTTTCTTCCTGAATTTTTATTTGGGTATTATAATTTTGTTATAATTTTGGATATAACTTTGTTATAACTTTTATATAACAAGACATTCTTAACCTTTGTATGGTGTTTTAATTTCCACTGCTGTCATGCTTTGAATATTATATTTTTATATTTATTTATTTTCTAGACTGGGTCTCACTATGTAGCTCTGCCTGTCCTGGAACTCACTCAGTAAATCAGGCTGACCTTGAACCCAAAGATCCATCTGCTTATGCTTCCATAGTGCTGGGATTAAAGGCATGTGCCAAGATGCCTGGCTTCTTTTTAGTTACTTATTTATTTTTAAGGCAGAGCCTCACTCATAACCCAGACTGGCCTCAAACTTTGCCAAGAACTTGATGATTAGTGTTTGACCCTCCTGCCTCCATCTCTGAGTGCCTTCAACCCAGACATGTTTGGTATAGTCAAGGGTCTCTTCGTTCTCTGTGTACTCCTTTATGAACTCACCATTTCCCTCCTCCTCTGAATAAAATCCTTCTGCTGGTCAGGATGGCTCTTTTCCTCAGCATCAGCTTCATCCGTTTCTTTAATTAGCTCTCTCTGAAGCTTTCCTCAGGTGTATGGTGGTTTGGGGCCTTTATTTATATCTCAGGATCAGGGAGAGCTATGGCGCTGATAGGAAGTTGTGACAGCATGTTGTGGGACATGTTAGCTCTGGGTCTCTGCACGGCTATCTAGCAAAATGAATTTCACAGTAAATCTCTCCATCATAATTTAAGGTCGTTCTCTTGGACTGTCGGGATTCATAATTTTCCATTCTCTTGGATAGTCAGGCCTGGCTGCCAGTATGCTGGGACCTGAAGAGCCAGTGACTTCAACATAGGGACATCATCATTGGTCTATTTTCAGCCTGCATCTCCCTCCCTGTTTTGTCTGACATTTCCTAGTGCAGACACCCAGCCTTTTCTTCTCCAAAGACTGAATCTCTGTACTCTTGGAAGTCTTTAGTGTGATGCTGAGTGGAAGGGGTGGGTGTGTGGATTACTGGTGTGCTGGGAAAAGGTACTCAGGGGCCTGAGAGCTTAAAAGAGCTCTGCCTTCCTTTCATCTCAATCCTCTGCTTCAGCCTCACTGCAGAGGTGTGGCAATGCCTACTTTGGGGCTTTGCAGTAGGTGTCAGGCTGCATGGGAGGGGCAGCCCACCACTGCTAATTGAAGACTTGCTGCACTAATGTACAGCTCACACTTCTTGTTTTGCTCTGGTGTGCTATGTATGAAGTATGAGCCTTTAGAGACAAAGGCTCTCTGACTGAACTACCTATCAGCCCCATGTGACTCCTTAAGGCTGTGTATCTGCTGTCTGAGGTTCAGGACAGACAAAGATTCTCTACTTGGCCAAATTTTCGTCAAGCTTCTAAATCTTCTGTGGGGGCCGTTTGTGTCTTGCTTGTGAAATTTAGTTTTAGTAAATGATCTCGCTGGGCCAGTGAGATGGCTGTTCAGTGAGCAAAGACATAGAGTACATACCCTGCAGATCTGAGTTTGATCCTTGGGTCCCACGTGGGAGGAGGAGAGAACTGTCTTGTGTCTTTTTCTGACCTCCACACCCATACCATGGCATATGCATGCATACACATGTAAATAAAAAAATTAATGGTTTTAAATACATCCTGCTAAGTCAGCTTAGCAGGAAGCCCTCATCTATGGTATCTGATCATCCTCAAGCTCTGATAGGTCCCTTTACTCTCCTCCATCTCCCAGGTGGTGCCTCACTGGGTTATCTTGTCTTCAGCAATAATCCTGTTAGGTTGGCAAAGCCTGACTCTCCTTACATATGATTTTTCCTCTTAGTAATTTTCCATCCTCAAACCCTGACCTGGTTCCTTGACTATAGAGTGACCATTCTGTATTTGGAGTAAAGCCAAATATTTCTTACATAAGAGGCTGATATGGGAGGACCGCCAGTTTATATCAGATTAGGCTATACAGCATAACAGCCAGAAAGAGAGAGAGACACACACAGAGACAGAGACATAGAAAGTCACCATTGCAGTGGTCCCTGTACCAACCACCGTGGCTCTGAATAAAGTCATGCTTTTTGATAAGTATCACTGAAGATTTTTTTCTTTTCATTATAATTTATTTTTATTTTAGTTTATGTATTTGAATCTGTGTTCAGGTACCTTCAGAGGCCAGAAGGATCCCCTGGAACTGGAGTTACAGGTGATTGTGAGCTACATTGTGCTCAGGTCCTCTGGAAGACTCAGACCAGGACCTCAAGGGTGCTGGTCACTCTGTAGGCCTATGTTTACCCCACCCCCTACCTTAACCCCATAGATAGGAGCAAGTGGATGCCTCCTGGCACTTCTTCCTCTAGAGAACATAAAGCTTCATTTTTGCTAGCTTATCATTCTTCAATGAACTGTTAAAACCAACATTTCTGAGACTTTAGAATGCTGGGGTGTTGAAGAGCTTAGAGTCCAGAGCTGGCAGTTCCAAAGGAGTTAATTGCTTTGTTCAAAGTCAATGGTGACCTAGCAACAGAGCTAACAATAGAACCCCAGGTCATCCTACCCTACCCAGGAGCTGCTGCCCAGCACCACCTGCTGTGTGGGCAGACTGCCAGTCTACAAAGATCCTTACTGCGGTACATGAGCTACCTGATGGCTGAAGCAGAGTTCACTCTTTTATCAGTGGTTATTATTATGTGTGATATTAAGTACCCAGCCTGAGCAATTATACCTCCAGTTTCAAATAGGGAAAGTCTTTGAGGATTAATGGAAAAGATAAAGTGACTTTACATTTAGGAAATGTAGTGACAGGCTGGCTGATCTTTATGTTTAGAAGGGTACAGAGGGACCAGGGGGGAATAGCTCGGTGGTAGCTTTCCAGAATTGCAAAATAAAGTAAAAGTAATCTAATGGAGGGAGGTGAGATGAGGTGGGGAGAGGGAGAAGGAGGGAGGAAGGGAGGGCTGGAGGGAGGGACAGAAGGATAAACAGAGAATGCAGAGAAGGGACAGACAAAACCAAAATGGTGTCTATGTTTCAATACTTCCATAGACCGTATGCCAGTGACCCATTCCTCATAGCTCAGATCATAAATGTTGCGCAAGGGCTCGTGTGTAAAATGATGCGTTTTCAGCTTGGCGATGTTGGGTAAAGGCTTTAGAGGTTAAGCCTTCTGAGGTCTTCCTGTCATTGATCTTCCAGAGGACCCCAGTTCAGTTCCTGGTGCCTCTGTTGAGTGGCTAGCAATCACCTGTGATCTTCCAGAGGACCCCAGTTCAGTTCCTGGTGCCTCTGTTGAGTGGCTAGCAATCACCTGTGATCTTCCAGAGGACCCCAGTTCAGTTCCTGGTGCCTCTGTTGAGTGGCTAGCAATCACCTGTGATCTTCCAGAGGACCCCAGTTCAGTTCCTGGTGCCTCTGTTGAGTGGCTAGCAATCACCTGTGATCTTCCAGAGGACCCCAGTTCAGTTCCTGGTGCCTCTGTTGAGTGGCTAGCAATCACCTGTGATCTTCCAGAGGACCCCAGTTCAGTTCCTGGTGCCTCTGTTGAGTGGCTAGCAATCACCTGTGATCTTCCAGAGGACCCCAGTTCAGTTCCTGGTGCCTCTGTTGAGTGGCTAGCAATCACCTGTGATCTTCTAGAGGACCCTAGTTCAGTTCCTGGTGCCTATGTTGAGTGGCTAGCAATCACCTGTGACTCTAGCTCTAGGGGGTCTGACAGACTCTTCTGGTAGACACATGCACTCATGTACATAAGCACACAAACACAATTTTAAAAATATATAAATCTTTTAATTATTCAACCTGGCCTTTCATACATTTCTGAGTGCACAGTCTTTTATATTATCAATGTGAAGTATCTGCCAATCACTGGAGGGGGGTGACTTTAAGACTCTTAAAAATTTTGCATGAGGGAAATGAAGTGTCTAAGCTTAGCCTTTTACTTGAATAAAGATGATACAAAGGGTTTGCGCAGTAGGAATAAGCAGACAGATTCTTGAATTGCCACTTAACCTTTAGGCAGCAATTCAATAAGGCTACTACATAGACCACACGGAAGGCTGAAAGCAGAGGGACTTGATTTTACTCAGTATTTGGAAATATAGGGTTGGAGAGGGAGCCTCACATATTGGCTCTGCACCCAAGACATGGCTTCAGCCAAGGGAAAGAGCAATGTTGCTCAACAGGCAGAGCAGGAGCTGAGATGACACTCCTGGTCCTATCAAGATCCAGTAGAGTTTCAGCAGTTACTGTGTATGCTTCCGGGTATACAGGGCATGAACAGGAAGCAGCTGATGCTGCCAGTTGGTCTGGCCAAAGATTATCATGTGGCAATAAGTGACCCTGCAGTCAAAAGCTGCAGGTAGACTGGAAATCCTCTGGAAATGTGAGCTGGAGATTATATTATGAAGATTTCAATATGGATGGGACACAGGTCTGTTTTTAAAGAAAAAAGTAAATCCAGTGGAAGAAAACCAACCATCACTGTTCCTTTGTGGACACTTCAGTTCCTGCCCTGACATCCCTCAATGATGGACTGTGACGTGGTGGTGGTGGGGTGATTAGAGGAAATAAACCATTTTCTTCACCAAATTGCTTCTAGTTATGATGTTTATCACAGCAACAAGCAAACAAGAACGTCCTTTTTATTTCTTTTGAGTATACACCCAGAATAGAATGTCTGGATTTTATATGATAATTTCCTTGTGATATTTTTTATTTTTGATTTTATATGTATGGGTGTTTTGCCTGCATGTATATAACACCACATGTATGCAGTGTCTACAAGAGGGTGCTGGATCCTCTGAAACTGGAATACAGACAGTTGAGATCTGCCATATGAGTGCTGGTAATTGAATCCAGGTTCTATGAAAGAACAGCCAATGCTCTTAACCACTGAGCCATCTCTCCCGCTTCCCATTTGTGAAGTTTTTAAGGATTCACCACATGATTCTCTCATTCATTGCTTCGTGAACACTTCTCCTCTCCATGCTCGAGTTCTAGTTTCTCTATAACCCTTGTCAACACTTTCTGTAAGAATAACAATAATTAAAAACATTCCAAACTGAGGATGTAGCTCAATGGTAGATCATTTGCTAGCCTAGCATCCTTGATATCTTGGATTCAGTCCTCAACACTGGAAAAACAATAACCACCATTGCCATCTAACAGGTAAGAAGCAGGCGCTCACTGTGGCCCTGCTTGTGTTTAATGATCAGAAATGTTGAATATCTTTTCATGTGGTTGCAGCCACTTCTTTCATTCTTTAGAAAAACGTCTGTTCTAGTCCTTTGTTCATTTTGCTATTGTTAGAGAATCGCAGAGGCCCTCTGGATATCAAGCAGATTTGCAAATATTTTCTCCCATGTTGAGAGCGGCCTTGTCATTTACTGATGTCTTTTCAGAAATCTTACCAGTATCGCGTGTGATGTACATGTGGGTGTGCATTCGTGCCGCAGTATGTGAGTGGAGTTAGATCACTGGTAAGCACTGCTGCTTTCCTTCTGCTATGGGTTCAGGGGACCAAACCAGGCCATCAGGCCCGAGGTGGCCGTTCTGACCTGCTGCTGAGCCATCTCCTTAGCCTAGGATCAGCTTTCCGGGCACAGAAGACACATCATGTGGATGAAGTCCAATCGGTCTATTTTTCTTATGTTGCTTGTGTTGTTTGGGGCTGCATCTCAGAAATTACTGCCAAATTCATCACAAAAATTTCTCCATGCTTTCTTCTAACAGTTTTATAATTTTTAGCTATTACTTTTAGGTCTTAGATCCACTGAGCTAATTTTTGTATGCAATATAAAGTCAGAGTCCAACTTCATTCCCCCCACCCCACCCCTCGTTTGTTGAAAGGACTGTTCTTTCTCCATCTAGCACCTTCTGCTTTTGAAAATTACTCAGCTGTGTGATTGAGGGCTTGTTTCCGGGTTCTACATTCTTTTTCATTGTTCTATGTGGTGTCTATGCCGACCCTGAAGTTTTGGTTATTGCAGATTCTTAGCAAATTTGAAACTAGAAAATAGGAAGTTACCAATTATATCTTGATGAATGTTTGTTTTTGAGACAGTGTTGAATATAACCCAGGCTGGTTTTGAACTCACAGCGTCACTGAACATAACCTTGAAGTGTTTATTTTCCTGCTTCCACCATCCACGGGTAGAGTGTGGCACCATCCCCAGTTTTCAAGATGGTTTCATCATAAAGTTCCATACAAATTTGAAGATGGATCACTCTATTTCTACAAAAATGTTTTTGGAATTTTGGAAGGATCTGTATTAAATGTGTAGCTCACCTGGGTTGTATGAACATCATCTTATATATCATATAGTGTCTTTTCATTTATTCAAAACTTTAATTTCTTTTGGTAAGTTTATGCTTTTTAGATTTCACATTTCTTGTTTAAGTTTAATCTCAATTGTTAAGGGGAGTTCATGTGTCTCTCCACCCATCTCCAGTGTTGGAGAAGATCAAACACATGGCCTTGCCCTTGCTAGGCAAGGACTCAACTGCTGGCCCAAAGCCAAGATTGACTCTCTTTCTTAATTTTATTTTTTCTTTCTTACTTTTAAGATCTATTTATTTTTATTTGCATGAGTGTTTTGTTGGCATATATGTCTGTGTACCAAATGCATCCAAGGTGCCTACAGCAGTCAAAAGCAGGCATTGGATTCCCTGGAACTGAGTTACAGATGCTTGTGAGCCATCATGTGGATGCTGGGATTCAAACTTGGGACCTCTGCAAGAGCAGCCAGTGTTCCTAACCACTAAGCCATCTCTCCAGCCCTAATTTCTATTCTGATTATAGATTACTAGTGTGTTGAACTAAAGCTGGTTTTACATTCTTAGCTTTAGGTCCTGTAGTTTTGTTGACATCTTATGCTAGTGACAACATTTGAGCTTTATAAGTTTTACTTATTTATTGGTGTGGGAGTTATTTAGGTTTTATACATGTAAAAGTTTGCGATCTATAAACAAAGTTTTTCCAGTTATATCAGAGATATTTTTTTCCTCGCTTGATTACTGTTTAGAATTACTAGTTCTACACTGAATATAAATGACAAAGTCAGGGCCAAGGAAGATGCTCAGTGAATGAAGTGCTACCTTGCAAGCATTTGAGCCTTGATCCCTAGAACCCATGCAGAAAGACGGTGGTGGGATGGGATGTGCACACTTGTTACTCCAGAGCCAGCGGGCCAGCCAGCCTCGCCAACATATTGAGTTCTGGTCTAATGAAAGACTCTTAAAAAAAAAAAAAGAAAGAAAAAGAAAAAAATGTATTTGTCCCTGATGAACAATACCTAAGATTACCCACTAGAATGGTGGCATCCTTTCCTTGTTTCTGAGGAAGAGCCTTCACCACTGAGTTGTGATACTTGGTGATGCTTTTATGTGCTATCCTTTGTTGACTAAAGTGTTATAAACACTCAGGGCCATTATTATATTTTTCAATAAAGAATCTGATTTGTGGCAAAAGGAGATTTAGCAAATGTATTGATTAGAGTAGCAAGTGATAACATAGAATTGATTGGTAGAAACAGGAAATTTGCCTGGACTGCTGTCTTCATTTTACAACTCATTAGAAGACTTAGCATGGGCTTTGTATCTGCTAGTTTTCTTATTTCAAGGTTTGAGCTTGTGAATCAGGCTGTAGAGAATGATAAACACTGAAAGCTTCTGAAAAAGGGCACATCTGTTTTCCTTCCTGCATATGTATACAAACCAGCCCCCCCCCCCGCCCTTTTCTTTTTCTTGAGGTAGGATCTCACTGATAGCCAAGAGCGGTGTGGAAGTTGAGGTCTTCATGCCTCAGCTTTCCAAATTCTGCTAGCCAACTCTTAGCAAGTTGATGTAACTGCTGAATTTCAATAGTTAAGAGAGTAAAGGCAATATGCTGATGAAGGAAATCACTGTTTCCATAGCAGTCAACAGGGACCTAGGAATCCTGAGTCTGAACTGGATATGAGACTCAGAAAAGAGTGATACTTATTTGAGAAATGAAAATGAGCCAAATTAGATATTAAACATGTTTTCTGGCTTCACTTTGTATAAAAACAACTCTGTGTGTGTGTGTGTGTGTGTGTGTGTGTGTGTGTGTGTGTGTGTGTGTGTGTGTGTGTCTGTCAGTCTTAAAAGACCACCTTAGGGTTAGGGAGTTGGCTGAGTCAGGAAAGTGCTTGCCACAAAGCATGAGGACCAATACTCCTATGAAAAGCCAGGCATGGTGGCAATGTGTCATTGTGTCCTTGCAATTTCAGAGCTAAGGAGGCTGAGACAGGGCCATCTCTAGGGCTTGCTAACCAGCCAATCTAGTTGAATCAGTGATCCCCAGCTCAGTGGGAGACCTCAAAAAATAAGGTGAAGACTTATTGAGGAAGACAGCCTCTGACCTCCACATGTCTGCACACCTGCACAAACACACAAACATGTTTACACACATGCATAATAAAATAGTAAGAGAAGACAAAAATTTGAAAAGAACACCTCGGTATGTTGTAATACGAAGTTTTTGGTTTGGACTTTTTGGCCTAGCCTGGAGGTTTGGACTCACTTGTAGTCCCCAGGTTTGGACTTATTCACAGCCCAAACTGCTGCTGTGTAGCTTTAAATACTCACACAAAGGCTTATATTAATTATGTACTGTTTGGCCTTTGCCAATGGCTTAGGCATATTGTTAGCTAGGTTTTGTTTCTTAACTCATTTTTATCAATCTGTCTTGCCACGTGGCTTGTGGCTTATTACATTTTTTTTAACATACTGGTTTTTTTTGGGGGGGGCATCAGGATTGTGTCTCTATTGACTCTGCCCTCCTTCCCCTTTATCTATGCTCAAATTTTCCTACTGCTTCTAAGATACCCTTCCATAGGCCAAAAACAGTTCCTTTATTAAACAATGATATTAACAACCAAAAAATAAACCCAATCAGTATAATGTTGTTTTCAAAGGAAATGCTAGTTTTGTATTTAAAAAAAAAAGTGGACCGTCAATATAGTTCAGTTGGTAGGATGCTGCTGAGAATGCCTGAATCCCTGGGTTTGATTCTAAGTACCACATAGATATGATGGTGCACACTGTATTCCTAGCTGTTACAATATGGTTTCTTGGCCTTGAGCGCCAGAGGTCCAGACCCCAGACCTGCCACCCCAGACTCCTTAGCCGCCTGTAGCTGCTTAGACCCCCCAAAATGACTCAGACACATATTAAGTTCATGCTGTTTGGTCTATGGCTTAGGCACTTTGCTAGCTAGCTCTTTCATCTCAACCCATTTTCATTAATCTATCCTGCCACATGGCCTGTGGCTCACCTTTGTTCCTTGCATGTTTCTTCTCTGTGGAGTGTAAATTCAATAATCTAATTTTTAAAAATCACTCATATACTATATCCCTCTTTTCTTCTTAGAAAGAGATTAACTATAACCATTAACCATTTATAATAAAAAGAAACATTTATAAACACTATTTTGGGAATTTGGGCATAGTTTTCCATTACTACTTCCTGCTGATTAAGGGGCGTTGGCAACCTCACGGGTTCTTGAGACTGGATCATCTTAGTCTGTATCCCTGAAGCTGATGTGATCATTTCTTCCAATCAGAGAATTTTCAGGTGGTCTTGTTTGATGAAACAATATTTGCCTGGAAGCAATTCACAGGTTCTCATCTTCTGTGAAAACAAAAGCAGAACCTCTCTTCCAAAGCATCATATCCTTAGACACAAATTTCAAAGTCAAGATACCTTTAAAATATATGTTCTTTTTTAACTTATCAACCTTTGCAATTCATTGTCTCTCTGCAGTTAGCTTATTAATAGTTAAAAAATTAAAAGAAAACACAATAATAACCATAATCCAGATTCTGTGTCTATTTTCCATCTTTACGTGGCTTATTATATTTTTATTACTCTATTTCTTTTTATGGACTTTATATTCTTTTCTCTCTGAAGACTATGTACATTTTATACACATTGTAACCAATTTACAGGGTTTTATTTTATCTGAATCTGTTTTATTGTGAATTTTTAATCATTTTTCAACCAGAAGAGCTTTTAAAATACTCACACTCTCTTAAAGAGCCACATAGTTTTCACAGATAAAGTTGATTCAGTAAGTTCTCTTAAAGGGGCCACATCTCTGTTTGCCGCCAGTGAACAGAGTAGACCCAAGAAATGCTGCTACTAAGAAATTGTCTTTGACTCTGTTTCCCTTTTGTTTTAATATAAACAGAAACCTTAAATCAATCACATGCTACCTAGTCTTCCGTGAGACTTCAAAACCGGCTTGGTAGCAGCTTAAGCTTCCTGCTGGCAGTCCTCCCATGCCATTTTGAATGTGGCCTGAACTCTGCGCTATCTCAGTACAATGACTCGCTTCAGATACACAATTTGGAAGCTGCTTTGGCCCAGTTTCTGTGCTCTAGAATCCTTTCTAATCTTTCTCTGGCTTTATTTGGGTGTTCTCCCCACATTGGGATGCCATCTGTTGCAATAGGGTTTCTTGGTCCCCGGTGGCCAGAGGTCCAGACTCACAGACCTGCAGTCAGTCCCAGACTGCCTGCTGCTGCTTATATTTACCTCATGCTGTTTGGTCTATGGCTTAGGCACATTGCTACCTAGCTCTTCCATCTTAACTCAACCCATTTTTACTAATCTGTCTGCCACGTGGCCCTTGGCTCACCTGTGTTCCCTACATGTTTCTTCTTTGGGCATCTGGCTTGATCTGCCTCTGACTCCGCCCTTCTCCTACCTATGCTTGATTTCCCCTCCTACTTTTTCTATGGTACCTGTCATGGGCCAAAACAGCTCCTTTATTTAAAGATTGATATTCACAGCATACAGAAAGACATTCTCACATCACCTTGCACTAGGAAAATAGGGCATAAGGATCAAGAATTCAAGGCCATCCTTGGCTTCACAATGAATTCCACTGGGCTGCACAAGGTTGCCCATAAATAAATATATGAATCTTAAGTTTCTTTGAGGAATCTATAGTGAGAATTTTCTTTTTTTTTTCTTGATAACTATTATTTCTTATGGTAATAGAACCTTTGTAGGTGAACTTTTCTGTCCTACCCACCAGTTCCCAAATAATCATACAGAGACTTACTATTTACAAATGATCAGACAATAGCCTATGCTTGTTATTAACTAGCTCTTACAACTTAATTAACCCATATTTCTAATTTAAATTCTATCACATGGCTCATGGCTTGTTACTTCATTTTCTACATGTCATGCTTCCCAGACTCCATTATCCTTCTTCCCAGCATTCTCTCTACCCTGAAAATCCTGCCTAGCTACTGGCCATTTAGCTTTTTTCTTAAAACGGTCACACTGACATATATTCATATAGTGTAAAGGAATATTCCACAAACCTTGGTTTTCTTTTTGTGGAATGATCCCTGGCTGATACTTTGGCTCCATAAGTATATGGTTGACTATGATGATTCAGAATGTGTCAGAGAAAACAACCATAAGATATTTCTGGAAAATAAGTGCATTGTTTACCCTAGAAAATTAGCTAAAGGATGACATAGTTGAATACTAGGTGTAATGGCTAAGTTTCATTATTTTGGTTGTGACCCTAGTCCTTAATAGATGAGCTATCTATCTAGCTTTTGGTTAGTTTTGTCAACTAGACACAACCAAGAATTACGTATGAGTCTCAATGAGGTAGTGTCCAGTTCAAGTTGGGTTGTATTTGTCTTGTTTGCCTTCATTGATTGAGAAGATCAAACTTTCAAATGTGTCTTCATTCCTTGGTTTTGTCCCTGGATCATCTAGGAATGGCGAAAGCAAGCTTGACTGAATCTGATATGGCTAGCTGCTCTTAGGCTCTTTCCCTGATCATGATGGACTCTAACCTGCTCTCTCTCTCTGTGTCTGTCTCTCTCTCTTCTAAATCACTTCTGTCAGAGTATTCTATTACAGCAACAGAAATGAAACAAGATACTAGGAAATAGGGAAACATAGGAAGAAATAACACTTAAAAACAGTTAGAGGGTCCTTAGCTGGGCGGTGGTGGTGTACACCTTTAGTGCCAGTACTCAGGAGGCACAGCCAGGTGGATCTCTGTGAGTCTGAGGCCAGCTTGATCTACAGAGAGAGTTCCAGGACAGGGACAGATTCCAAAGCTACAGAGAAACAAACAAAAAACAGATAGAGGAAAGGAGATAGTGTCTTTTTTTTTTTAAATGTACATTGTGTGCGGTTGGTGTTTTGCCATGGGTATTAGGTCCCCTGGAACTGGAGCTACAGACAGTTGTCAGCCACCATATTGCTGGGAATTTAACTATTGGAAGAGCAGCCAGTGCTCTTAATCATTGAACCATCTCTCCAGCCCCCCAGATAGTGTTTCTTAACCATAGTGTTCACAGTTCTCTATCCAGGGCTCTCAGTTGGTACCCATCCACAGACTTCTCAGTTTCATACCAAGTACATTCCTTTCCTTAAAGTCGTTTTAGTATGAATTTTTGACATTTGCAAGGAAAAGCTTTTAGGATTATAGTACAAAAGAATTCCATGTATTACCCATAGCAAAATGTCTTTTTAAAAAAATCCTCTTTTCCTATCTCAGTATCTGGTGTCACTTAGAATGACAGCAGTGCTAAATCCTAATGTCACTCTCAAAATTCCCAGAAAGACTTCACTCTTAAAGTCAGCTCATTCTCCCCTCCCCCTTGGCTCTCTTCCTCTCCTCATTTCTTCTTTAAAGGGAAACAAAATCTTTGCCAAAATCTTTGCCTGCTGAGTCCTGTCCAGGTTCCTTTTGTTTCTCTGTTCCTTACCTCGATCAGCAGAATTAATGCCTGTTTGGACAGCAAGTGACCTCGCCTCTTAGGAAGGGTGAGAGATGGGAGACTATTCTGTCCTGGTCTTATTTGTATTCAGAACAAGTAAATGAAGTAAGTGTTTACTTGGACATTAATTCTATCTGCAAATAACTGTGCCTGAGGTGCTTTTGGGTAATTTTTGCTATGATACTACCTTGGATTGTCTTAGTGGGTTTTTTGTTGTTATTATTATTGTGTTTTTTTTTTGATTGTTTTTTTTTCTTTTTTCTTTCTTTTTTCTTTCTTTTTTTTTTTTTTAAGTGAATAGGGAAGGAATCAAGCCAGGCAAGTAGTTTTTTGTTTTTACAAGCTTGAGAAATGAAAGGATTTCAGATCCTGGATCTAGAACAAGCTGATAGGAGTAACTTAATGACCAATGCCCTTTTTGTCCTCTTTGGAAGCACTGTTTAGTTTTTCTGCAGAAAACAGCTGGAGACTCTTCATGGATGATTGCCTTACTCAGCAACTTCTTCATAAGTTGTCCCAGGAATTTAGGAATGTCCTGATAATACTGACCCACTCTGAAGCATCCTGCTGTACCTGGGAGAGCATGAGCACTGCTCTGTGGGGGTATAGAAATCTCCCTACTCAAAGTAACACACAAACTTCTCCTATGTTAATACTTAGATGGTTCTCAGCCCTTTTGTGAACACATTAGTAATAAATGGTAAGATTCTATTAAACTATTGTGGGCATCCATAGTCTATGGGACCATAATAGATCACCTGGTACAAGGATATTGAAGTCCCAGAAACCTGTCAAGATGGCTGTAGGAGACATTTCATCTTCTAGAACTAGCTAACTTATACTAGGACTAAACCCAAGGTTTACATGCTAGGCAAGCATTCTGTCACAGCGCTAAATTCTCAGTCCTGTTCTTGAAGCTTTGAACTCAATATCCTCTCCTGCTCCCAACTTCCAAGTGCTGACATCATCACCACCCCACTGGGTTCCCGTTTTTTATAATATTGTCAACCTCAGTAAACTAAAATCCTGAATAAAGAGGATATATAATGTCCTGAATGAAAAGGCTGTTTTTAAAAGGTGTGCAAGCACCGTGTGTGTGTGTGTGTGTGTGTGTGTGTGTATGTGTGTGTGTGTGTGTGTGTGTGTGTATGTGTGTGATACTTAAAGGAAACCTCTGGGGAGCCATCCAGATTTGGAGAACAGCCAGTGGTCAGGTGTGTAACATAAAACTCTACCAAAGGATTCTGACTTTCAGATCAAGAACAGACAGTAACAGAATAGCTGTTTCCTATGTGTCTCTCACTTGCCCATGCTATCCAAAAGTTAGAGGAGAGTTGTCTTGCCCCATCAGGATGAGTCCTGACTGGCAGAGGAGGACAGAAAAAGATCTGAATGGACTAGAAACTTATCTTTTCCCACAGCTAGCCCCGGTAGTTTAGGCCTGGGTTTTTCTTGCCTGCCTTAAGGTCGAAGCCTTCCAGCCTGTCTCCTGGACTCCCTTAGTGACTTAGTCTGTTCTTAAGAGATCTTGTTCATTTAGTTTGGGGGTCGAAGGTATAAAAACATTTGCAGTTCCAAGACTTTTCTCCCCACCCTGCAGAAGCCTGGGTAAAACGCCCAGAAGGACTCAAGGGTACCCCAAATTTCTTCTGTCCTGTGGTTTACCGATACTGGATGTCCTTTAAACATATTCTTACAGTCAGGTAGAAATGAATGGAGACTGTCTCTCTGTGCTTTCCCAGAGGACTATGCTGCTCTGGCTGGTAGTGGATTGCTTCTACCAACCTCCTCCACCCTCACTTCCCACCCCGCGCGCTCCCCAAGGGCGTTGGCAGCTTCTATGGCCTGGAACGCTCACGCCTCTCCGGGAGGGAGAGCCTCCCGGTCCAGGCAGGCATCCTGGTGGTCTCCTGCCCGCTTCCACTCCCGCAGCGGCCGCGGTGGGGGTTGGGGCAGCAAAGAGCGCAGGCGCAGTGCCCGCGTCTGGCGCCCCTCTGGTCGCCCCTGGCAGTCCAGGCTGCAGTGGTCCCCAGCGAGCGCGCGGCGGCCTCAGCTGGCGAGGGTTGAGTTGCCCGCTCCGGTTGAGTCCCATAGAGCCCTGGGCGCATCCGCCTTGCAGGTAACCGGCCCGGCGGCGGGTGGGCAGCAGCGGGCGGTGCAGGACTCTGACTGCTTGCGGGCTGGTCTCGCCGGGAAGAGGGAGCGCAGCGAGCCCTATTCGCCACCAGTAGAGAGCCTCACTTGGGGAAAAGGCAGGCAGGCAGGCGTCAAGCGTCCGCCTACTAGGCAGACCTCCGTGGGGCGCGCGCGTCTCTGCAGGACGTCCGTCCAAAGCTGCCCAGTGCCCACTTCTCCCCTGCTGTCCTGGAGACGGGAACAGCAGCTTGACAAAGTCAACATCAGCCCGCGGCCTTACCCGGGTCCTGACACCATGGCTTGTGTGGGCCCTTGCCTAGTCTGCATGATGAAGGTCAGGAGTGTTGTACCTCCTCTGGCCCCTGGAGACCACACAATCTCGGCGAGTGCTTGTGGCGTCATAGAAGCGATTGCAAATGCAACTTTCAAAATTTGCTGGGTGGTGTTAAGAGTCTGGCTGAGATTTTGGATTTGCCATCACTTTCCTGTCCTGTGTCCATGAGTCTTGAACTCCAGTATAGATGGGTAGAGATTTTCGTGGTTGTAAAAATCTTGCCTCGAGAAATGATAGGAGAGGAAGGGCCGGACTGTAGCCGCGTGTAGAGGTGTAGGATCGGGCAAGTCAAGTCCCAAATGTGGATTTTCCTGACGGAATTGGTTCTGGCTTTAGAATTTTACACAGCGTGTGCCTATTTGGCTCATTAGAGGGAGGAAAGGAAAGGAATTGCGAGAACTGACAGGAAGGACACTCATACTGGGGAGAGCTGGGGGCGCTGCGTAGATCCACATCACTGCCCAGGCTGTCACCGTCTCCAGGACAGTCTCACACTAGGTGAGGAGGATGAGGGAGTGGGCCTGGAGGGGCCATGTCAGCAAGCTATTCTCCTAGAAAAGGACTTGGAGCAGAGTTGATGGTGTCCTTGGTGCTGAAGCGCCTCATTCCCTCATCTACAACTTCCTGGGCCCACGCCAGCTATATTTTTCTGTTTTACACTTTTCCCCAGAATAACCCATCACCAAGGCAAGTGGACAGAACCGAGCCAGCCAGACACTGAAACCCTCTTCAGATGGGTTGAGCCTGGTCTCCTGAGGCAATACTGCAGGCAAATGTGATTTACCTTGGAGGAAGCGATAAAGCATATGTACAGCTTGTTTGATTAACTAAGTGAAAGTACACACCATGAACATGCACTCCTCATGTACATGTGTAAGATATATGTGTGAGTATATGCATACAAACACAAAGGTCATCTCTTTTCAAAGCCATCATGCACTACAAGTCACACATTTCCCAGAATCCTTTGTAATTCATCTTCATTTTTTTGAAACTCTTCAGTTTCTGGACTCTACAGCACCATTAATTTTCATAATCATCTGTTCCAAAGGCACCGTGCCTGTAGATGGAAGTGCTTGGTGCTCAGCCAAACAACTAAATATTTAAGTTCCAAAGAATGCTCTACTAGAGGGCCTGGGAGTGTAGAGCATGCAATGGGTCTTTTATGGGGTCCTCGGTGTCACAAAAATAATGATAATAATAAATAAATATAAAAGAAAAAGAAAGCATGCTAGTTAAAGAAATTAGGTAATGGAGACGTGTATAAAATCAGAAGAAAATAAAAATAAAAGATTTTCTATGAGTACACATGCACTTTTGATGGTCCATTCTTCTGTCTGTTGTATTTTAACTAATCTTGTAATTATGAATGTTATCACATATCAGATATCCTGCATATCAGATATTTGAATAATGATTCACAGCACTAGCAAAGTGCAATTATAAAGTAACAATGAAATAATTTTATGGTGGAACTGTATTAAAGGGTTGGAGCATTAGGAAGGGTGAGAACCACTGTTATAGACAGTTCTGAAAATAGCTTTTCTCTTTATTTCTGGGGGACTAGGTCTCAATTGTTTCCCACACTGTCCTTGAATGCAAAATTGTTCTGCCTTAGCCTCCAAAGTGTTAGGGTTATAGATATGTGATACCAAGCACAGAAAATGTCGTTTTTTTTCTTTTAAACAAATTTTTATATAGCCACAGTTTGACTAAAAATTGATATGTAGACAAATCCCAATATTTGGGAGGCAGAGGCAGGTCGATCTGTGTGAGTTCAAGGCTAACCTGGCCTATAGGGTGAATTCCAGGACAGCCAGTAGCCCCATCCTTCCACCAAAATTAGGTTTGTTTGGTTTTGTTTTTTTTTAAATCAGTCTTCTAAAGGCATTTTCTGATTGGACAGACAGAAAAGAGCATTTGTTTGTGCATTCATTACCAATATTTAGTTCTCGTTTTGTGACTCAAACCTGTTATCTTTATTTTTCTATGGCATGATTATTTGTTTTTTAACTCATATAAGCTCCTTGTATACTATTATATTCTGTTTGTTGTTCTTCTGAGACAAAGTCTCATGATGTAGCGCTGGCTGGCCTAGAACTCCCTATGTAGACCATCCTGGCCTTGAACGCACAAGATCTGCCTCATGAGTATCTGGGATTGAGGGCTATGCCACCGTGTTCTTTTCTTTTTTAATTTTGTTAACTTTGTTTATAGTATGCTGTACAGGAAATTAGTTCACTATATATATGTATATATATAGTTTTCTATTCAAATGGTGTATTGTGAGTCCATATCTTTAACTGTTGCTAGTATATAATATCCTAGGAAACCAACTTAGAGAAGAAAATAAAGAATTTATTTTATCTGATAATTCAAAGTACAGTCCACTATGAGGGTAAATCAACATCAAAAGCTTGACACGACTGGTCCCATCACATGCATAATCAGGAACAGAAAGTAACAAATTCATACATTCTGGTTAGCTTCCTTTCTTCACATACAGTTCACAACCTGAGCAGGGAATGGTGTCATTACAGCAGGTGGGTCTTCTCATCTCAATTGTTGTAACCAAGGCAACTCCTTACAGGTATGCCCAGAGGCCAGTCTCCCAGGTAATTGTAGACTTTTTTCAGGTTGACAATCATCGTAGTCACAAATCAGCACTAGCATCACAAAGGAAATACATGTTTGTGTACGGTGTGCACGTTTGCCTAGGGTGTGTATGCATTGTGTGTATGTGTCAGGAAGCTCAGGTTGGTGTTAGGGGCCTTTCTCCATCACAGTTTCCCTTATTTTTTGAGACAAGGTCTCTCACTTAACTTGGAGCCTACCAACTGGCTAGGCTGGCTGTCCAGTTAATCCCGGAATCCACCTGTCATCCCAGTAAGCTTTTATGTGAGTGCTAGGAATCTGAACACAAGTCTTGCTCAGCAAACACTTCATTGACTGGGACATTTCTGTGCATACTAATATACTTCTATCATATTTTATGATATTTACATCAGCCTTGCATCTCTCTAAAATAAAAGATAATTCATCTCAGCCTCTGAGATACTGAGATGACAAGCGTTCGTCTGCTTCTATTGCTTTTTATATATAAGCATATTTTCATGGGAACATTGTTTTAAGTTTTGAATCAGTCAATTACTCGTATATAATTTATCAAAAAAGATACTTTAAGCCCTAGATTTATTCTCTCATTTCCTTTTAAAATTCAGTTTATTACTAGTTGTTAATTCTTTTGTAGATTAAATAATAAAAATAATTATTTTTCTAACATGTACAAGGTCCTGGGTTTGAGTGACAGGGCAAAAAGGAATGAAAGAGCATTAATTTCTAATCCATATACATTTATATGTATATATATGTGCATGTGTATATGTATATGTGTGCATATATGTGTATGTGTCTATGTATGTATATTTTTATGTATATATGTATATGTGTATATGTGTGCATATATGTGTATATGTATATATGTACACACACACATCTTCTGAGAGAATTAACATGCTATTTAGTCTGAGTTCTTCAATGTGGTATGTTTAATTTTTTGGAATTCAATCACAGTGTTTTTACTTTAGTTTGTAGTATTTTTTATATCTTATATTAGTTTTTGGTCTTTTAAAACAGCGTTTCTCTGTGTAGCCTTGGCTGTCCTGGAACTCATTCTATATGCCAGGCTGGCCTCAAACGCACAGAGAGCCACCTGCCTCTGCTTCACAAGTGCTGGAATTAAAGGTGTGTGCCACCATTGCCGGGTAGTTTATAGTATTTTTAAACTGTTAGCATTCAATAATAAAAAAAAAACTATCCCTTAGAGTATTTTTTTATTAGCAAGAAATGTGTCCAAGTACACTAATTAGCCAAAATGAGAATTTATATCAGTATGTTTCTAAAAAGGACCACCCATGCATAAGAATGCATATACATAAGGTTGGCAATATGCCCTTTGATGGACATCTATTATGGATCAGTGTAATGTATTTTCCAAGCAAAAGAATGATTATTTGGATATTGATAAACTATTACGTATTCTTTTCTTTCTAGGGTTTAAAATAATTTGAGAATAATAATTTTTTAAAATATTTACTTCTTCGTTGGAGGAGGGTGCCACAGCACCTGTGTTGGATATCTTGCAGGAAGGAGCTGGTTCTTACCTTCTGCTACTATATGAGTCCAGGAAATTGAGCTCCGGTTGTTGGTCTTGGTGGGCAAGTTCCTGAATCTGCTTAACCATCGCAACAGCCCTGAGGAGCACAACTTCATTGGTTTTAGAGGATATTTTTTTTTTAAAAAAAAAAAAGATAATTATAAGAAATAAAAAGACTGGATTTTAAAAACCCTCTTACTCTATCCAGCTCTGTAGGTATGACCACAGGTATTAGCTTGAAGTAAATGTTTTCAGGTTAGTACATTTATAACAGTAAGTAGGACATGTCATCAACTTTAAGACACACTGTAATTTTAGAAATCTGGAGAATATACATCATGAATTTAATGTGTTGTAAGTAAGGTAATAATATATATTGTAGTTGCTGTCATTGATTGGTTGATTTTTCGATTCAAGGTCTGATTCTGTAGCCAGACTGGCCTTGCTCTTTCTTGCTCCCTGGCTCAGGCTCCCAGATTCCTTTTATCAGAACATTATTTTAAATTTTAGTCAACATTTTATGTACGTTTAGATTACTGGCAGCTTAATACAACTTAATATACCTCTGTGTAATAGTGTTTGCTTATGATAAATTCCTAAAGGAAGTTAATGTTTCAGGAGGTATCATACTCTGCATTGTGTTACAACTGTAGCTTCCTTCACATTTTTCACCTAAGTGATGAAACAGACATCAACTTATTCTTGTCATCTTTGTTTCTGTATCTTTAATGGGACTCGTGTTTCCTTCTGGGTATCGACTGATCATGTGTGTCTGTCTTTTATGGATTATCTAGTCACAGTGATGAGACTGTATTTCTCTACTCATCAGTTCTGTTTCTGAGCATGATCTAACAGGTTTCATAGATCTGTGATAGTATGCCATCGGTTAGCTTGTCAAGAGTAGGTAGAATCAAGGAGACGGACTCACACTGAGACAGGCCAATATTCCCTCTGTTTTTTTTTTTTAATGAATGCAACTGACGCTTCCATGTTAGCCATTAGAAACAGAAGTTAATTACATAAGTCATATAAAAATAGCATTTGAGGTCTGAAGAGATTAGTGCTAATATCATTTACTGTTCTTCCAGAAGACCTGAGTCTGGTTCCCTGCACCCATGTCAGGTGCTGTGCAATCACCTGTAACTCCTGCTCCAGTTCCAGGCATCTGATGCTGCCTTCTGGCAGCACATGTGCACAACTGCATGCCTGACATATAGTGTGTCCCCCCCCCCTCTCTCTCTCTCTCACACACACACACACACACACACACACACACACAAATTAAGATACATCTTTTTTAAAAAAAACAGTATTTGGACAGAATGTTACTTCCTTTGGGCTGCTGTGACAAAATGGATGGATGACTTACCACGAACAGAAATTTGTTAATCTTCATTTTGAAGACTGAGAGGTCCAAGGTTAAGACACTAGAAAATTGGGGATCTGGTGAGGGTCTGCTTCCTGTTCATTCTTTACGTGTGTCCCTATCTATCACAGTGGCAATAGCTCAGCCCTCATGACCTAGTCACCTTCTCAAGTCACTGCCTCCAGACATTGTCACACAAATTTTAGGAGGGAGCACAGGCTATCAGGGAGACAAGTACATTAACAAATCATAATGTAAACAAAGCAAAACAAACACCTTTATTTTTCTAGTTCCAGGGATGTGGCACACACTAGGCAAATGCTCTACCACTGAGCTGCACCCTCAGCACACAAATCATAAAGTTTTAAGAATGCCTGTACATGATTTTGAATCTCCTCAAAGAAATAGGCTTAATAAAGCCATGAGAGTATTGTCTACAAATATATCCGATAATCAAACACAACTTAAATTGAAGCTTATAAAATTCATTTTCAAAATATTTTAATGTACGAGATGGATAAATTCCTTGATGGCTTTAGCATTGCCACCCACACCTGAGCTCTCCTGGTGGATCTCTGCAACATCAATGTGCCTAGCACTCTAAGAGCCTGTGGCTGTCACAGTGAGGATCAGACCTTCCTCAGTTATTAAGTTACTTCCTGATGATCTGAGGAGAGATGTAATGTTCCGTTGGCTTGGAATCTTGGGTAAGGGACTAGGTAAGAACAGTCACCATATTCTAACTGGTCTCCCCCCTGCCGCAGCGTGTTAGAACTCTGTTGTTTACCAGAGTCGCCTGGGTTTCTTGCTGAGAGGCCTTGTACCTCAGGTGGTATTCTTGCACACGGATACATTGTTGCTCCGCAGTGAGCCACTGCTGTTCCCTCCTTGTTTAATGTTCCTCTTACATGTTTGGCTATAAAACCAGGCAAACTCTCCGTTCTCATCACTGCACTTACATCTCTTAGCTGTAGTGGGGAGATGTGGGAAGGAGAATGAAAATCACTTGATTGCTGCCCTTTGTCAGTTTTCATTCATTTCCCTTCTGGTTTGTATACCCTTCACTTGGCAGGGGAAAGTCAAAGACCAGCTCAGGTCATGGAGCTTCCTTCAGACTCTTGACCAAAATTTTACTTTACCCTATAAATGTTGATGTGTATACATAATTTAAAATATTGGCATTTACATAATGCTATAGTGTTGAATTGTCCCCTCTAGGCTCAAATCATTGTTGCTGTACATAGCCAATGGACAAATGAAGCACAGTGTTTTATGTGTACGTAACACTGTTTCTGTTAGGACCATATATGAACTCCATCCTCTTGCCTAACATTTTACTGGAGTGTGTGTTTAACCACTTTCTGACTGTATATAATCATTGACTTTGGAGTTCTTTTTATATTAGACACCACAGCATCAATAAGCAGCTTAGTTAGACTTTTTAACCTCAAGAACCTGACGAAAGAAAATACTGTCTCTCCATTTTCCTATTATGTATTTATTTATCTTTGGTTTCTGCCGATTATTGCTAGCTCAGCCACTTTCTAAACAGGAGTGGAGGTCTGGAGGGAGGATGAGGGAGGCTTTTAAAAATGGTGGAGGATGACAGCCAGAGTTTCTTATTTCTTAGGTCCCCTTACCTCGGAGTCAGGAGTATGAGAGGGTTAGATAGAACTGTGGAGACAAAGCTCTGTTAATGTGACCAAGGATTAAAAGTCAAGATGAAGCAGTGACTCTCCTCAGAGCAGGCAAGCTGGGCCAGACAGCTCACGCCTCTCAGCATTTGCTGACTCTGATTCTGAGGTGGGACCTTCAAGAATATCAAGAAAAAAGACAGTTGTTCATCATCCTTGTTCTTGGAGTGGTAACAGTTTATCAGGGGCTATGGTTACATACATACACAATCCAGGACTACTGGAACATTCCAGAAGAAAATGTTCCAGTGCCCAGGCAATAAACAGATCATTTAGAGAGAAACTTCAAGTGAGTTTCCAGCCCCAGATTGTCTCAAGTTTTAAACAAATGGCCTGTGTTTTCTTAGGATGTGAATCTGGCTCCTGTTATCACGGGTATCCTGGGTATATTTATTTGCTCTTTCTCCTTTGATAATAAGCAATCTCTTGACTTTATCAGCTACTTGACCTAAATCTTCTTAGGATACAATCCTGATGGCCCTGCAAGCCTCTTCACAGCATTAAGTAAATAAGAGAGCTGTGGGCCAAGAAATCAAAATCTCAAAGGTGGTAATTACTTGTTAGAGTTCTTTATTGGAGCTTCAAGCTCACCAGTGAAGACACTCAAGGACAATTGAAGATCTGGAGAGTAAGCTAAAGCCCAGGGATGTGACTCCCATGAAAAACATGGGATCAAGGGAAGAGGCTGCCAAATGAGGGCCATAGTGAGAGGATTTTCCAAATGTGGCTAAGGTTCAACCTACCATCCCCAATACCACAAATAGCATTTTGTGTTTTGTTTTGTTCTTAAAACTTTTTTTGTTTGTTTGTTTGCTATTGGCTTTTAGAGACAGATTTTCTCTGTGTAACAGCCTTGGCTGTCCTGGAACTTGCTTTGTAGATCTGCCTGCCTCTGCCTCCTGAGTGCTGGGATTAAAGGTGTGTGCCACCATGCCCAGCTCTTAAAAGATTTTTATTACACTTATTTTGTGTGTGTGTGTGTGTGTGTGTGTGTGTGTGTGTGTAGGTCATAACACAACTTGTGAGAGTTATGTCCTTCTGTGTTTGATTTGTCAGGCTTGGTAGGAAGCAACTTTATATCCTGAACCATCTCTTCCCATCCCCCTTCTCTGCTGTGTTAAGAACACATTGCATTAAGGCATAAAAATATCACTTGCTCTATTTCGGGAAAAGGGAAATATTGCTTCTATGAGTAGCTTCTAAAATTGCAGAGCTAGGAGATGGATGATACTGTCTTCTGTTTTAGTGCTGACTCGATTTCTAGTCCAGACGATCAGAAATCTGTGCATGCCTTAGAGAACAGCATGAGGTCCATCTGTTCGGGTCAGATTTCCCCACATTAACATGAAGATTTATGAGGTGGTAACTTATGTAAGAAAAGCCAATGGTAATGATGTTATATTCTTTGCTGCCATTTGGAACCTATATTTTTAGTTCATGGTGAAAATACCATAATATATACACATGCATACACTGGATTCTCTCAAAAGCAGTAACAAAGACATCTCCCTCGGTTTGTAGTGATTTACCTCTGTTTTGGTTTGAGCACCAGACACCATCTATTCATATTTTCTCTGTAAAGTGGTCTGTTTATCCACAGCTTTCCTCCCACAGATGGCACAGATATACAAGAACTATGCTTGACTTCTTGGGTGACTAAAATACAGAGTAATGTTTTTTTTTTTTCTTCTTAAAGTTTAAAGTTGGTTAAATGTTTTTAGATTTTAAACAGATTAAAGAAATTAAAAATCTGTAAGTGCATATGCATGCACATGAATTGGTATACACATGCATATGAATTCTTTTATATAAATAAGATTCTACCATGAATGTTCTTTAGGTGTTTTTTTGTTTGTTTATTTATTTTGGGTTTGGTTTTGTTTTCAGTGAGGGAAAAAATCTCTTGTCTCTCTTGCAGGCTTCAAACTTTCTATGTAGCCAAAGATGGCCTCCCAATTCTCCAGTTTTTCCCTTTAGAGTGCTACCATGTCTGGTTTATATGATACTGAACATCAAACCCAAGGCTTCATACATGTTGAGCAAACACTCTTTTAGCTGAACTACAACCCCATCCCATTAATGCACTTTTACAGATTTAACTCGGTAATATGACATATATATTTTTATATCATCATATATTCATATATTATCCTTTTGATGGCTGATTATTACATTGATGTCTTCCTTTAGCTCCCTCCCCACTGATGAGTGATTGGGTTATTTCTAACTTTTCATCATATAAAGAGAGCCATTTTGACTGCCCTTATGAGTGCATTTTATGTGCCGTCTTCTCTTCCTTTAGCTCCCTCCCCACTGATGAGCAATTGGGTTATTTCTAACTTTTCATCATATAAAGAGAGCCATGGTGACTGCCCTTATGAGTGCATTTTATGTGCCTTCCTGATGGTCCTTCTTAGACTCTATTATTGGAAATGGTGTGGCTGGGAGAAATCACACATGCAAAATTTTGATACATATTGCCAACTAACTCTTGATGAGATAGATTATACAATTCCTTGGCAATGGCAGAGACTTGTCACCTTTGCAGTATGTGTGTGTGTGTGTGTGTGTGTGTGTGTGTGTGTGTGTTCCACAGACATTAATGGATTTTGATATGTCTGTGTGTACTGTGTTGCCTCCCAGGTTATTGTAAAATGTGACTTACAGTTTGGTCTGAAACAAGGGGGGTATCTAATGATCATTTCTTAACGTCTTATAGTTGGGATTTTACCCAACTGTATAGTATGTGGAAAGAAGGGAACTGAATTGTAACTTTATTAATTGTAACATCAGTCTGTTATGTGAAGAATTAGTTATGATCAAAACAAATCAAATTTGTAAAATTTTATTACTGATTTACTGTAGTAATTCCAGACATTGGCCTAGAGCGGAGTTTGGAGATTCAGGTTTGGTGCTCCCACAGACAACAGCAGGAAAGACGGGGCAGATGGGAGCAGGTGGTACATCAGTGTTTCAGGGATCTGAGAGCAGAATTGCCTCTTGGGTGTTTCTTTTTTTTTCTTTTTCTTTTTTTTTGTTCAGAGATTCTTGCATATCTGAAATGATTGGAAGGCTTCTTTGAACTCATCTGGAAAGTTTGATACTCTTTCTTAAGATAGGTAAATAAAAAGCAGCTAAGGAACACGTCAACAGCCGAGAATTTGTTTTACCCTTAAATAGCATACAGTTAATGCAATAAATCAATGATTTAACCTTGTAGATACATACAAAAAGATTATAAAATAGAAAAAGATCATTTTAGCTGGGCATAGTGGCACACACCTTTAACCCCAGCGCTCAGGAAGCAGAGGCAGGCAGATCTCTGTGAGTTCAAGGCCAGCCTGGTCTTCATAGTAAGTTTGAGGACAGCTAGAGTTGAAAGACGATTTTATTCTTGCCCTCCTTTCTAGCTATGTCCCCTTTATCCTCACCACCAGCAGCTGAATTGAAAGGCGCTGATGTCACTAAAAATTGATTTTGTTTATTTATTTATTTTCTCTCGGGCAGGAGGAGTAAGTGCTAGATGATAAGTATGTGCCATCTGAGAATGGCATATTGTTTGTAAATTGACAGAGATTGAAAGGCTCTTTGCTAGAAGGGAGAGCGCTGATTCTAAGTTGTGAAATTTGGTTTCTGGGGCTATAGCTCAGTGGTAGAGCATTTGTTTGTCTCTAGTTTGATCTCTAGAAAGAAAAAAAGAAAAAGATTAATAACATAAATGGTGAAAATCTTGCATTCTAGCATGTTCCTAGCTGCCAGCCAACACACGCATTAGTGTGCCAGAATAGATTTTAAAGTGTCACAACATAATTGCTCTGTTCCAAACCAGGCATCATCACCTTCACACAAGCCAAATCTTTTGTTTGAAAACTTCCAAACAAACCAAACAACAACAAAAATCCTTTTAGGGGAAAAATAAAGCTTAAAAAACAAACAAATAAAAAACAAAAATAACAAAAAGCTGGTAATGCCAGGTATGGAGGCTCTTGTTTTTAATCTCAGCCCTCCGAAGGAAGAGGCAAGTGGATCTCAGGACAGTCTGGTTTACAGATTGAGTTCCAGGACAGCTAGGGCTATGTAGTGAGACTCTGTCTCAAAGGGCAAAACAAACAAACAAACAAACAAACAAACAAACAAACAAACAAACAAAAAAACGGAAACCCCAAATGTTGTAGTGGGTTTCGGGTCCCGGGCGCCAGAGGTCCGGGACCCACAGTCCTGCCGCCTGGGACCGCTTATCCGCGCACCGCCGCCCAGGCCCCCAGAAACGACTCAGACGCTTCTATTAACTTCATGCTGTTTGGCCTATGGCTCAGACACATTGCTAGCTAGCTCTTACATCTTAAATCAACCCATTTCTATTAATCTGTTGGCCACGTGGCTCGTGGCTCACCCGTGTCTCCTTACATGTTGCTCCTTCGGCGGCTTCAGCTCGGTCTGCCTCTAACTCCGCCCTGCTTCTCCTACCTAAACTGATTTCTCCTCCCACTTCTTCTATGGTGCCCGCCATGACCCAAAACAGCTCCTTTATTTAAAGATTGAGATTCACAGCATAAAGAAGGGCATTCCCACATCACTTCCCCCTTTCTCTCTAATCAAAAAGGAAGGTTTCAATTTTAACATAGCAAAATTACATATAACAAACAAAATAGCTATCAAGCAAGAATTACAGTTACAATATCTAGTCTATTTGTATTTAGCAAAATTAAAGAAAATACTCTATCATCTACCTTATCTTTATGAATCTAAAGTTGAGTCTACTCTCTTTGTGGCAATGGTTAGCCACTGGATAAGGACCTGTTCTTATATTGACTGCTTGACAGTATGCTGTTTAAACTGGACATGCATGTTCCATAAGAAGAGGACCTCTGAACTTTGGCAGAACAAGCCTAGATGGTCATTCAGGTTCCTGCTTTGCAGGGAAAACTGTCAGACATTCTTCAGGACTCGAGTAGAAGCAACTGATGAACTGTGCCAGAATGGGCAGAGCAGATTTCCTGCTTCACTGAAATGAAAAGAGACTTTGGGCCTGTAGGCTGAAGATGGATGCCCCAACTTTATAAAGGAACTTTGGGTGACTGTCCAGGCAGATAGGTGTCATCTCTGTCCTTTCTAGCTTTTAGAAGTCGCTTGCACTTCTGGTTTACTTGGGTAAATATGTCCTTCTGTGGTCTTTGATGTAGTTGAAGATTAGATAGTTATATGTACAGTTTTTCTTAGTCATTTGAAAAGTATATTAGATATAAAACTTTAGATTCATAAAGATAAGGTAGATGATAAAATATTTTCTTTAATTTTGCTAAATACAAATAGACTAGATATTGTAACTGTAATTCTTGCTTGATAGCTATTTTGTTATATATAATTTTGCTATGTTAAAATTGAAACCTTCCTTTTTGACTAGAGAGAAAGGGGGAAGTGATGTGGGAATGCGTTTATGCATGCTGTGAATCTCAATCTTTAAATAAAGGAGCTGTTTTGAGCCATGGCAGGCACCATAGAAAAAGTAGGAGGAGAGATCAGAGCTTAGGTAGAAGAAGCAGGGTGGATGGAGTCAGGCAGATCGAGCCAGCCGCCCAAGGAGCAACATATAAGGAGCACGGGTGAGCCACGGGCCACATGGCCAACAGATTAATAAAAATGGGTTGATTTAAGATGTAAGAGCTAGCTAGCAATGTGCCTGAGCCATAGGCCAAACAGCATGAAGTTAATGTAAGCGTCTGAGTCGTTTCTGGAGACCCGGGCGGCTGGGCGGCTAAGCGGTCTCGGGCGGCAGGTCTGTGGGTCTCGGATCTCTGGCTGCCCGGGACCGAGAACCCACCACTACAACACCCAAACCCTAGTATGCTTGGCTTCTTCCACTCCATGAAGTCATTAACCACCACTGAGTGGTGAGGAGTCCTGGGCTCCTCTTAAAGCAGCAGGACTGGCCGATGGCAAACTGGATGGTTAGACGGGTTCCAACAGGGCTGTCCATGTTCCTCCCTACTTCCCCATCCCAACCCCTTCACCTCTTTCCACTCAAGTCTTCCCCGTTTCCTTCTGGTGCATCCATTGCCTCACAATTTCTGCACAGTTTATGGATTACTTCCAGAGATCTCCTGACTTTGGGCTTTAGAACTAGCTTCCCTGATCAGTGTCATCTTACTCTCTACACCCAAAGCCCTTCAGGCTTCTCTTCTCACTTCCTCTCATTTTGTAAATCCCATAAGTATAATTTTTTTATCCCTTCTACATGTCAGAGTGAACCAGTTTAAAAATATCTCTAGGCCTCTCTTATTCTGTCCATAGTTCAGCCCGACTCTTCTTAGCTGCTGTTGACTTGACCACACACTGCATCGCTCTTCCTAATGTGGTTCATTACGGAATCTAGTATTGGCTTACTTAATTCAATGCAATCTCTGATCGCCCCAGCTTCAATCAGCCTAACCCCTTCAAGGTAGCCTTGACCTCTTGGAAAATCTCTGCTTCTCTGCCTCCTAGGCTTTTCTCAACCAGGGAGCCCTTCCCTGAAGCAGATTTTAGTTAATGTGCTGAGGTGCTTATCATTTAGCACATGAGATAAGTTCCCAACTTTTAAAGCATCTGTTTTTATTTTTATTTCTGCTTGTGCAGGTGTATAAGCATGTATGGAGGCATATGTGCAAGAGGAGGCTACAAGTCAGCCTTGATTGCTGTTCCCTAGGAGCTGTCAACCTTGTTTTTCAAGACCGGGTTTCTCACTGAACCTGGAGCTCCCTGTTTGGCTAGGCTGGCTGGCTAGTAAGTCCCAGGGATTCTGCTCTCTCTGCCCCTGCTAGGATTGTAGCATACACCACCATACAAGCTCAGCTCTTCATGCACATGATAAATACTAGCTGGGCTATCTTATCAGCCCCAACTCTCAATTTTCAGGAGACAAGCTCTCACTCTGTTGCCCAGACTAGTTTTTAACTGGACTCTGCTCAATAATAAGGAAATGAGTGATAAATTTTATTTTTTTCTTTTGCCTTCACCTATGGTGGTTTGACTAAGAATGGCCTCTTATACTCATTTATTTGAATGCTTACTCACCAGAGAGGGGAACTGTTTGATAGTATTAGAATCTTCACGAGGTGTGGCCTTGTTGGAGGAAGTGTGTCACTGGGAGTGGGCTTTGAGGTTTCAGAAACCCCTACCAGGCTCAGCCTTTCTCTCTCAGCTGGTCTGTAGGTCAGAATGTAGCTCTCAGTTACTGCTCCAATACCAAATGTGCCATGATGTCCCCTGCCCTGATGATAAGGGACTAACCCTCTGAAGCTCTAAGCAAGCCTCCAAATAAAGCTTTCTTTGTGAGTTGCTGTAGCTACAGCGTTTCTTCATAGCAATAGAGCAGTAACTAAGACACCACCTACTTCCTTTTCTTTCTTTTAAAAATATTATTTATTTTTTATGTGTATGTGTGAATGCTTGAAGGATTTCATGTGCACCATATGCATTCAATAACCAGGGATGTAGTTGTATTCCCTGAAACTAGAGTTACAGCTAGTTGTGAACCATCAGGTGGGTGCTAGAAACCAAATCTGCATCCTCTGAAAGAACAGCCAGTGTTCTTAACCATCGAACCATCTCTGCAGCCGGCCTTTTCTTTTGAGACATAGTTTTATTTTGTAGCCTAAGTAGACTTAAACTTATAATCCTTCTGTCTCATTCTCCCAGCTCCTAGAATAATAGATGCATGTAACTATACCTGTTTGGAATTCATCCTTTAAATCCCTCAAATAATATTTTAGCATAGTTTAAAAAATAAACTATTATTTTGTCACGTCCACAAACTGTGTATAAATTCACTAGTGTTTAGCCAATTTAAAGCCCAGCCTAGCCTTTTCTCTGCTTCGTGCTCACCATGATATAGGCTGCTTTTCTCTACCATATCCTCCTTGCCCCGATGGACTGAACCCTTGGAAGCTAGAGCCAGATAGAAGGTATGTCTGCCAGGACCTGAATACTGTGTGGGAGATGCAGGTCACCCTACATGCAGAGGCTGGCTCCTTTGTGAACCTTGCCCCAAGAGCATTTCTGAGGTAGCCAATCAGTAGGACCAATGTCTTTAGGAAAACTGGGCAAATCATTGCCCCTGGGGCACACATTAGCAGTGTCTCCATATATACCTCTACTACTTGACTCTTACCTCTTGGTCACTCCTGTTGAGAGACATATTGGACAGTGCTATCTACTATCTGGAATTTGCCTGGCCTTCCAGCCCTGCAGCCACAGAGCTGGAGATGATGCTGGGATTGCCAAAGCACTTCCCATCCCACCCAGCAGGCAGGCAGTGCCTGCAGCACAAACCCCTGTCTCACACAGGGGCTAAATAAAGAAGGAGAAGCAAAGCCTCATGCTGGGCTTGATTGTACATAGTAGCACTTAAGAACCTGAGGCAGGAGGGAGTTATCACAAGAGGACTGGCCTAGGTTATATGAGACCCCTGTTTCAAAAAAACGTCAAAGAGAGAGAGGGGAGGGAAGGAGGAAGAGAGGGAAGAAGGGAAGGAGAGAGAAAAACGTCATTTTGTATTAGCGCATACACACATCCACTTACCAATCTATAATTGTATCTTTTTTATTTACTCTTCAAAATTTAAACTATAGAAAATAGTTAATTTTGGCTACTATAAAAAGAAATTGTGCACTTTTTTTTCTAATTTCATGCTGTTTGGCCTATGTCTCAGGCACATTGCTAGTTAGCTCTTTCATATTAATTCAACCCGTGGCCCATGGCTTACCTATTTTGTAACATCTTGCATCATGGACGGCTGGATTGTGTCTCCAAACACTTGCTTTTTAATGTAGATTTAATAGTGTCATCATAGTTCTGGGAAATGTTCAGGTAATAACTCTGAAGTATTTTGAAATACTTTTTACCTGTTTCACAAAGCCAATTCGAAGATGTTAACATTTATTGATCCATTGATCTTAAGAAAACTCAAGGTTTATCTTTTTCTAACCTCAAGTTTGAAAAGTGAAAAAGGATACAAGTCAGTAGTTTTTGTTGCTTAAAGATTTAGAAATACTGGCCTTCAACCTTTCAGTGAACCCCTCTATCCTTAGTCATTCACTCCAGATTCACTGCCGTTTCCTCATTCTCCTCCTCTTCCTCCTCTTCCTCCTCTTCCTCCTCTTCCTCTTCTTCCTCCTCTTCCTCCTCTTCTTTTCCTGCTAAGTGGTTTGGAATGGACTATACTTGGTGAAGATGTATGAGCAACAGGGGCTAAGACCCTTTAAAATACAATGGCATCTCAATTAAGGCATGCCCTCTCACTCACCGGTTGAAAATACACTTAGAAAGAACATTTTCATTTGCCCCTTGCCTTCTGAGCACAAAGAAAGTGGTTAGAAAAGGCCACGTAGTGATGGTCCAGTCACTGTTTACAATGCAAGGAAACGTGAGTCAGGCTAACTGAATACAGTTGGCTTTTGTCCAGGACAGCTAGGCACTAGGCAAGAAGGCCAAACATCAAAAATTGGCAAACTGTAAGCCCCACGGTACAAAAGTCTCCCACAGCAAAGATTTGTGTATTGAGGACATTTGGAACTGACCTGAGAAAATGCATATTAGCATCCTAAAGTATATTTAACAAAGAAAGAAAGATACTGACAGAAACAATTCAAATGATCAGTGTGAAATTTAGGACCACCAAGGAAATTATCATAAGGAAATGACTTATAATAATGTGAAACTTGATAGCAAGCATGATGTCCATAGATGAGAGGTGATCAGGAAGGTGTGGTGATATATTCTATATTTAATAAAATCCCTCTGGAATATCAGAGGACAGAGCCATCTTGATTAAGAGCAAGTTGGAAACCCATGGACACAGACTAAAGCTGTGCTGTCTGAGGGCAGTAAGGAAAACTAGTTCATGGGCAGGTTGGAACTTTAAGGGCATCAAGTATTTGGATCTTTGAAATTACAAAATAACTAAGCATCCCTTAGACATTCACCTTACTAGGTTAACTCCAGCTTCATAAAGTTATGCAATCTTTTAATTAAGTAAAATTAGACTGATTTGAAATATTTTTTTGAGGTCTTATGTAGCCTAGGCTAGTCTTGAACACCCTTGTGCATCTGAGGTTGGTCCTGAGCTGATGTGCTGCCTCTATGTCTTCCATGTTGGGACTACAGGCTTGCACTACACCTGGCTTAGAGGTTTTTTAATCACATCTACAAAATCCATTCATGGCAGCATTTAGATTTGTGTTTGATCAAATATAAGTGAGGTCTGGAGTTCAGCTTGGCCTAGTTTAGACATCAATAGGCTACTACACAGTGGAGCCAGTGCACATGTCTCTTATTTCCCTTCCTTTCTGTGCCAATACACTAGAGAAGCTGCAGCCCGAAAGACGGGGCCAAAGAACGAAGATAAACCTTCTTTTATACTTTTAAAAACATTTACTTATGGTGTGTGGGTGTATGCATGTTTACACGTGCCACAGCGTGTGTGTGGAAGTCAGAGGCAATTTGAAGGGGTATGAGTTCCAGGGATTGGACTCAGATCATCATCCATTTTGAAGTGCACCCTTGGCCTCTGAGCCTGGGCCCAACAAACCCTTCTACAGTCCCCAAAGGGAGAGAATAGGAGAAGTAGACCAGCAGCTGCTTTCACTCCCTAATCATGTCCCTAGAACTCTAAACTGGGCCTGGAGCAGTTAGGGGGAAACTTTGTATGGATATAAGGTCAATTTTTAATGACAGCAGCAAATGGGAAGCTACGGAATGTGAAATTTTATTAAGATAATTACTGGCCATCGAGGAAAGGAGAACTGACATAGTTAAACTGGGTACAGTAACTAGAAACATAAAACTCCAGAGCAGAGCCAAGCAGGAAACAACGTGATTACATTATACAAATCAGATTAGAAGTGCTGTAACTGTTTAGATAGAGAAGCATCTAGAGAAGTCAGGGAAGGCTTGCTCCTAAAGACAGAATTTGACTTAGGTCCTAGCAGATGCTCAGTATTTAGAACACTGGAGCAGAGCAGAAACTAACGGAATAAAAGCTTGGGAAATGAATGTTTATACACATGGTACAAGGTCAGGGGTACACCACCCAGATTCCTGGAGCAAAGTGTGGGTGCCAGGGAGGTAAATACAGACCAGGGCCAAGCTGAGCAGGGTATCAAGTGCCTGGCAGGGAAGTTCGATTTAACTTTTCTTTTTTTTTTGTTTTTGAGACAGAATCTCATGTGGCCCAGGCTAGCTTCAAACCTACTTACTGAGTAGTTGAGGATGGCCTATACTTCCTGGTCTTCCTGCCTAGGTGTTGGGATTGCAGGGTGCACTGGATTAGTTAAAACTGATGGCATAGAACGGAGGTTGCAGAGACCTCTCGGTTCTTGATGGGGACAACTTAGAGAAAAGTTTTCGTTCTGATTCTTTCAAAGACAGATTAATGTAACAACAGCATATTCACATGGGATTTAGAGGAGGGCTGGAAGTCAAGGGTGCCGGACAGGATGCCAGGGTAATAATGTTCTAGTCTGGAACCCACATTGGCTTCTTCTAGAATAATGCCATTACCATGGAATTAGAGAAAAAAAAGAAAAACCCAAGAAACATTTCAAAGACAAAAACAGTAAGAATGAATGTGATAGGAGAAGGGAGAATTCAGAGCGGTCCTTGATTTCTAGCTTGGGGATCTGGAGGGACTGTGAGAAGTGGGGGATCTGGGAAGAAAGCTCCTTCTTGGAGATTGAGACTGTGGCCGAGTTCAAGGATCTTAAAGCTGAAACCATGATTTTAAAACATAAGTGGCCAGGAGTGAGAAAAAGTTGTGCGCCGTGGGATTTCTTGAGATCAGTATTCTGGAGGGACTTCAGGAAGAGGCTGGTTAGGTCTGGGGGGTCTGGAGGCATGGAGAGTATTTTTCCATGACTTCCTCCAGCCGAAGAGGACTTTCAGAAGAAGAGGCAGTAAATAGAACAGCTGGCTATCCAGTTAGTGCCAAAACAATAGAACGGGCTTTGATTCCGGGGTCATGGTTTAAGTCCCGGAAGTGCTGAGTCTGGGCAAGGATTGGGGGAATTCTGAGGAAAGAAAAGTTTCCTCTTTTCTCCTTTGCTCTCCCCGTTGAGGGTGGAGAGCTTCAGTGGCTCCACACCTCTGGTACGGTGTACTGCCAGCTCATCCTTTATGGTGGAAGCAAAGAGATCACTGAGAAGGAACAGGAAACTGTTCAAAGACAGGAAGGCAGACTGAGTGAGAAAGAATAACGCTGTAAAAATACCCAGCCTTTCATAGGATAATTATAGGTGGAAATAGCCAAACGTACTGCTAACATTTATTGAGAGTTTACTATTTATATTTCTGGGAATAGTTCTTTATATTTAGCATTTTTAAAATTCTTACTTTGAAGGATGACTAATATTTTTCCTATCCAACAGCACAGCATAATACCAAGTGCTGGGATTATAGAAATGCTGCATTGGGCTTAGATTCTGTTATTATATGGAATTATGTAAAATGATATTGAGGACTAATGAGAGGCTCAGTGGTTAAAAGCACATCCTGTTCTTTCAGTTTGGTTCCCAGTTCCAGGACCTACAGCTCCAACTCCAGGAAATTCCACTCCCTTTTCCCAGCTGAGAGGATTCCTGCATTCGTACATATTTACACACTCACACACACACACATACACACACTCACATACACACACACACACACATACACACGCACGCACTCACATACACACACATGCACACGCGCACACACACATACTCACATGCACATGCACAAACACACACACACTCACATGCACAAACACACACATACACACAACACACACACATTCACACACACTCACATACATGCACACACACACACACACACGTGCACACACACGTACTTATACACACTCATATACAAACACACACTCACACGCACATTTAAAAAATCTTAAAAACACTTTGGATATGTGTATTTGTAATTTAAAACAAATAGTCACAATAAAAAGGTAAGGTATGACTGATGTTGCTTTTTATTTTTTTTGTGTGTTTTTTTTTTAAAAAGATGGGTAGAAAGGAAAAGATGGGAGAATATCTGTGTGTCACGCAAAAATAAAGCATAAAGCTGAAAGAGAAAAGCTGGGACTGTGGCACTTACCTCTAATCTTAGCAGTTGGGAGCTGGGAGCAGAAGGATCAAGAGTTTAAGCCGGCATGGGCTGTATGAGACCCTATTTCGAAAAACGAATTCACCAAACAAACCAAAAAGCTAAATACAGTGAGACATTAAGACAGGTTTATAATAGGAGTGATAAGAGGGTGGAAAATTTCATTTGGCTCCATATATATGATAATGTATACACCAGATTAAATTTTCCTATGTTTTTTTTCCAGACTTGTTATAGTCTCTACCTTCCATCATTGAATTAGTATGTACATGTAAAATAGTAATGTGGTTTTCAATGCAATAAACATGTATTTTTTTTCTTTAAATAGAATTTGTTATCTGAAGACATGGATACTTCTCCATCCAAAAAGTATCCAGTTAAAAAACGGGTAAAAATACATCCCAACACCGTCATGGTGAAATATACCTCTCATTATCCTCAACCCGGGGACGACGGGTATGAAGAAATCAATGAAGACTATGGCAAATTTATGGAAGAAAACCCCAAGAAAAGTCTGCTGAGTGAAATGAAGAGAAAAGGAAGAGCTTTGTTTGGAACCATGGACATTCAGCCTCCGCTAACAGAAGACTCGAGGGCCGGTGGGATGGCGCAATTCCAGAGCTTTGCAGAAAAAAACATTTTCCAGTCCCGCAAAATGTGGATAGTGCTGTTTGGATCTGCCTTGGCTCATGGATGTGTGGCTCTTATCACGAGGCTTGTTTCTGATCGTTCTAAAGTTCCATCTTTAGAACTGATTTTTATCCGTTCTGTCTTGCAGGTCTTATCGGTGTTAGTTGTGTGTTATTACCAGGAAGCTCCTTTTGGGCCCAGTGGATACAGATTACGCCTTTTCTTCTACGGCGTATGCAACGTCATTTCCATCACCTGTGCTTATACGTCCTTCTCAATAGTCCCTCCCAGCAACGGCACCACGATGTGGAGAGCCACAACCACAGTGTTCAGTGCCGTTTTGGCTTTTTTACTCGTAGATGAGAAAATGGCTTATGTTGACATGGCTACAGTGGTTTGCAGTATCTTAGGAGTCTGTCTTGTCATGATCCCCAACATTGCTGATGAAGACAATTCCTTGTTAAACGCCTGGAAAGAAGCCTTTGGGTACACGATGACTGTGATGGCTGGACTGACCACCGCTCTTTCCATGATCGTGTACAGATCCATCAAGGAGAAGGTCAGCATGTGGACTGCACTGTTTACCTTTGGTTGGACTGGAACAATCTGGGGAATTTCTACTATGTTTGTCCTTCAGGAACCTATCATCCCATTAGATGGAGAAACATGGAGCTATCTCATCGCTATATGCGTCTGCTCCACTGTGGCATTCTTAGGAGTTTATTATGCCTTAGACAAATTCCACCCGGCTCTGGTCAGCACAGTACAGCACCTGGAGATCGTGGTAGCCATGATCTTACAGCTTCTGGTGTTGCACATATTTCCTAGTGTTTATGATGTTTTTGGAGGGGTGATCATTATGATTAGCGTATTTGTCCTCGCCGGCTATAAACTGTACTGGAGGAATGTAAAGAGGGAAGAGTATCAGGAAATATTGGACTCTCCCATTAAATGAATCCTGGTTATTATTATCTTGTTAATGTCTAGTTATCAACATGTACATTGTCATACCTGTAGATCTCTTTTGTGTTATATAATTGATAGAGTGCTATATAGTATAAATAATTATGCAGATGCAAAAATATTCCAGACTAATATATTAAAGCATAAATACTAAATATATAAATGTCATGAACTGTGTCTTTATAATTATTAATAAAATGCAATTGTAGTACAAGAGTATCTTTCTCCATCACCAAAGACACAAGACTAGGAGTCTCAGATTAAATTTCTATGGTTATAAACTTCTAAAGCTTGGAAAAGTTTTTGTTTTGCTTTGAGACAGGGTCTTTCTATGTAGTCCTAGATGCCTTCAAACTTGCTGTGTAGACCAGACTGTTCTTGAACTCACAGAGACCTGCCTGTCTCTGTCTCCCAAGTGTTGACATCAAACGGGAGGGGGGGGGATCTTTCTTCTTTTTTCCCTTTTATGAGACAGGCTTTCTCTGTGTAGCCTTGGCTGTTGTGAAACTTGTTATGTAGGGCATACTGGTCTCAAACTCACAGAGCTCCACCTGCCTCTGCCTCTTGTTCTGGGATTAAAGTCATGCACCACCACCACTTGGCTGGAAAAAAAGTTATTTTTACTGTTCTACAAATGTGCAACAAATATCCTTCAATATTCAAAACAGTAATTCATGAAACCTAACTGAAGTCCATTTTTCCACTAAAAATCTAAAGGTCTTGAGTTGGGATTGAATAAGTGCAGTTTAAAAGAAAAGCTGGATTTTTCAATAACCGGGAGCCTAAGCTTTTAAACGGAAAGTTTGTCACCTCATAGTAGGCCACATTAGGTAATGTACAGGGAGGTAATTAGTGTAGGGCACAGTGAATTCTCACCAATTGTATATAATCCACGATCCATACCATTTTGTGCCTGATGGTGTGAGAGCTAAATTTGGACAGAGCTTCCTTATTATCATTTATGCAAATCTCTTTTGATAGCTGTTCCTGTTTATGATTCTATGATAAATTTGTAAATAAAACAGATATGACATACTCCTTAAAAAATGAAGAAAAAAAACCCCTCACATGCTTATTGCATTGGAAACTCAAACCACTTGTGTAAGACTTGCACAAGACGAAGCCAGCCACAATTTCAGCATAGATGGAAGAGGGATTCTCCAGAACCCGTGACTTACTGAGCTACTGGTGGCTGATACCTGGTGGGGGAGGGAAAACAATCTTTTGAGCACGCTCTGGGTGGATTTAATGGGTTATTAAAAAGTCATTTCCAGGACATCCAAGGCTATACAGAGAAACCCTGCCTCCTGCCTCAACTCCCCCCCCCCCCCCCCCGCCACAAAAAAACGCATTAGCTAGGAGGGGAACATGTTGAGGGTCATATGGCATATGGGGAGAGTTAGAGGAAGGGAGATTGGGTTGGTTATAATCGTATTCCATTGTATACTCGTATAAAATTCTCAAGAATCAAGAACAATTAAAATTAAATGGTTTTATACACACTAGCAGTAATCATAAGGTAGCAGAAAATTGACATGGTATCCTGAGACTCTTCTCAAAAGGGCGCCTAGGTCTGTAAAAGCATACAAGATACCATTAATTTGAGTCTAATCTGGGCCATTATTAATTCTGCACAAGTACATGATGGTAGTGTCCCTTAGCTCCCAACTCACCCTTCTCTACTTTCCTGCGTGATGTTAAAGCTCAGGTCCCACACATTTCATAGGCTCCAGGTCCTACACGTTTCAATTTTATATGTTTGCTAGTATCTCTCACAGGGTTTTGCCTACAAAGGACACTACAGAGGGGCTGAGCCTGCTGGCATAGAGTTGTATGTAGCTATTTTGGAGGCACAGGCAGGTGGCACACAAGTTCAAAATTAGCTTTGGTAACTTAGATCTGTTTTCAAAATAAGGGGCAGCTACTGGGGATATAGCTCAGTGGCAGAGCACTTACCTACTATGTAGCAAGCTGCTGTAGATTCAACCCTCAGTCCTGCAAATAAGCAAATAAATAAATTAGTAAATAATTATGTAAAAGAGAAAGCAAACGTTAATAGAGGATGATTAGAAGGCAGCAAGAGAAGGGACTTACCTCTTTCTATTTGCCTTTAGCGTATGTTGTTGTCTAACCCCAGTAATCAGCAGACATTAAAGCTATCCTTAAGTGACGTTTGACATTATTCCGTCCTATCACATAATTCCTGCCCACAACATCATTCCCTCTGAGAGTAGAAGGGCCAGCTGCAGAGCTTCCTCCTAGAGTTCTGAGCTATATCCCAGTTGGGTCCTGCCTCTGTGCTTCTGACATCCTATAGTCCAAACTTGACTCTCCTGTCTCCCAGCTCTAGGGGTGGTAGATGATTCATGAAGCGCAATTTCTTTTGGGTTACCACAGTGCTCACTGTCTTCCCTGGCCCTCCACCCCTGGCAAGCTCGAGGCACCAAATCTGGCTTCAGTTTTTTTAGTTCATTAACAGAATCTCAATCTTCTTTATTGTGATACCTTGTCATTTCTGTTCTCCCGGGTAAAGGGTCAAGTCATCTTTAAACAAATCTAAGGCCCTATTAAGAGATCTAGCTTTGAGAAAATGTCAATATTTAGATTTTCAGGAATTACCAGACATTAGTTATCAATAGACATTATGCAGCCTGAGCCAGGCATGGAGGCATAAGCCTATATTTAATCTTAGCTTCTTAGAAAGCTAAGGCAGGGTGCTCCTAAATTTTAGTACAGATCAGGTAATTTAGCAGGATCCTACGTACAAGTTTGTAAAAGTTAAAAGGGCTAGGTATATAGCTTGTTGATGGAATGCTTGGGCAGCATACATGAATTATTGGGTGCAACCTGCAGTGAGTGTGTTTGGACATAAACACACACACAGCAAAGGAAAGCACAAGAGGATTTGGGGGATAGTGGTGGAGCGTGCCGTGGAGAGAACAGAGACCGTATTAAGAAGAGCGGCATAAATTTGATTCAAAGTGGAAAAAAGCACCAGCGATTCAGGAATCTGGGGAACTAGATGCATCTTGAAACAGTGCAATGTAACAGTGCATCTTTGCTGACGAGGATGAAATTACAGAACCTTAAAAATAACCAGAACAAAAAGACATAACACAGAAAAACAATGACAAGAGCTATTGGGTCAGTGAGATGGCTCAATGGATAGAGGTCTTTGCCACTAATCCTAACAGCCCAGGCTGGAATCTTGGAACCCACATGGTGGAATGAGAGAACCAAGTCTACATAGGTATGCGTACAGACAGACAGACAGACACCCCCCAAATAAATGTCAATGTCTTAGGGGGTTTATTGCTGTAAAGACCATGGCGACTTTCATGAAGAAAACATTTAACTGGGAAGGCTCACTTACAGTCTCAGAGGTTCAGTCCATGATCATCGTGACAGGAGCAAGGGGACATACAGGCAGATGTGGTGCTGGAGCTGAGAGCGCTACTAATCTCGCAAGCAACAGGAAGTCAACTGAGGCACTAGGCAATATCCCAAGCAGAGGAAACCTCAAAGCTTGCCCTCACAGTGACATGCTTGCTTCAACAAGGCCAGACCTCCTAATAGAGCCATTCCCTATGAGAAGGGGGTGGGGCGCAATTACATGGAAACTACCACAGTTAATAAATAAAAGATTTCAAGAATTACAGCTTGGGGTTGAAGAGATGATTCCTCCACTAAGAACACTTGTTACTCTTTCAGAGAACCCAGGTTGGGTTTCTAGCACCCATAAAGCAGTTTACTACTCTCTGATAGACCAGTTCCAGGGAGGGGAAAAAAAAAAATCTGATACCCCTTTTGGTGGCTGAGGGAACTGCAGGAACACTGCACACTTAACAAAAATGCAATTAAAACATTCACCACACGTAAAAGAAAGTTTTTAAAAAATGAATTGTAGCTTGCTCCTCAGCAGAGGCAATGAAGGTCAGAAAATACCAAAATGCTCGTTAAAGTACAGAAAAAACAAGCAACAGCTCTAGTACTTCTCATTACTTACAGGATAAATTCGAAGGTCCTCAGTTTTCACAACATACTGCTTAAATTCTAGCTACTATCTGCTCTACTGATATGCTACAATTGCTTAATGTCTTTATAGTATGTAAACCCCAGCCTTTCTTTTTGGCTGAATAGCCTTACTACACATTTTTCTTCTCACTGTGGCTAAATATAAACATATCCCCACACTCGAGTTTCTAGATATAACTGTTATATTTAGTATATTTAATACGGGTTGGTTTAAATCTCAGTGTCTGACAATATGGACTTTCAAGATGTCCAGTGCTTTTTGTAACACCTATCATACAACGTGTATTCTTTTCTGTAATAGCATGACCATACCGAATCCAGACATTAAATTGAAGTTACTAGGGACCGTGGATTTCTACATATTGATAGAATAGTGATAACTTCTCGCTGGCAGGTAGGTAGGACTTTCTTCCCCTAAACATTCCTGACTGACAAGGACATTAAACTTCATCATTCTAACTATAAGTTGTCAATCGTTTCCTGGGAACGACCTTAAGATATGGAGGATTCCTATTTCTTTTATCTTTTTAATCTCCCCAAATGTCCTCCTTTGGAGTTAATGGGCATGAGCTGCTTGTATGGTTTTTGTTTGCTTCTGAGATGAGTTGCTCTTCATAGCCTGGGCAGTCCTGGAATTTGCTACATGGATCAGACTGGCCTTGAACTTGCAGTGCTTAAACCCACTTCTCTGCCTCTCGATGCTGAGATAAAAAGTGTGGTGGTCTGTATGTCTTATTTTTGTTTTCCAGACAGGGTTTCTGTGTGTAACAGTCCTGACTATCCCAGAACTCACTTTGTAGACCAGGCTGGGCTTCCTGATTGCTGAGATTAAAGGCATCTACCACTACTGCCCAGCTTTGTATGTTTGTTAATATATACTTTGCATTACTTACTTTTAATACTATCAATAAAATGTAGGTAGAGTATCCTTTGCCCAGTTTTATGGTCTATTTTTCTCTACTAAACTCAGGCTAAGAGTGGATCAAGTGATTTGTAGTTTACCTATGGCGGGCCACCCCTTGTATCCTTCAACACGCAATTAAGTTAATGCATAGAAGCAGATTTTTAGGACTTACAGGTAGTGTTTGCATTACAGTGCAATGAAGGAGTTGGAGAAATGGTTCAGTGATTTTTACAGCACTGGCTGCTCTTGCAGGGGACCTGGATTTGATACCCAGCATCCACACATGGTTCAAAACCACTAGTGTTAACTCCAGTTCCAGATCTTACATCCTCTTCTGGCCTCCAGGGGCACTAGGTATGCATATGGCACACACATACACATGAAGGCATAACACTCATACATAGAAAAAACAAAACAAAACATTTTTTAAAACGTGAAAGATGTACTAACGTCCCAGTCATTGACAATGATATGTTAGACACGGAGTGGGGACGCTGACACGGTTCCTCATTTAATAGACTTTGCAATTTAGGTAATACGGGTGTAGCTAGACTTGAGACAAAAACCACGTTTCAATAAAGTTACCTAACCTAGAGTGTTTCTTTAGGTGCCACACCTACACGAAGAAACAAAGATGGTTAGGAAACAGTGAGGCAGCTTTGGGTGATTGCAAGATACGTTAGGAAGAAGAACCCATTTACAGAGAGAGATGCCTTGGCAGGTGGCTGGGGCTGCCACTGCCACGCTCAGCCCAAGGGCAAAGGTAACTGTGCTTTCCAGCAAGCCGAGGGTGAAGGCTGCCCACGCCCCACGGCACTCTTAAGTTTCTCAGGCCGCTTATTTTGGTCGTGATTTTTCTTTGTCGCTCCCTGTGCCTAAGAATCTGCAGCTGGACCTTCAGGTGCAGGATTCAGAGCAGCTTGGGTTGAACTCAGGGCCGACATTAATGAGCGACTATAATGACAGGTTTCAGCAGCTCTGAGAGAGGCGGAAAGTAACCGGCCACCGAGGAGGCTGCGGAGGAGAACACACTGCAGACAGGCCCAGCGTGCTTCACCTTCCCCGGTCTGAGCGCCGCGCAGTCTCAGCTCACAGACCACTCAGCGCCGCGCTTGACTGACAGCCAGCTCGCCCAATCCCGGAGCGGCGCATTCCGCTGTGGCGTCAGGGGCGGGCACCGGAGGCGATGGAGCCTATTTGATTGGACGTGGAGCGGGCTTCCTGCCCGCACCGACCCGCCCACCGGTTGCTCTCGCCCCGCCTCTCTCTGAGAGCTACGCGGCGGCGCTGCACAGGCCTCGCGTGGTAACGGCATCCGGGCGGCCGCGGTGGCGTCCCGGTGCAGTCCTCAGGTGTCGGGAGCCGCGGGCTCGGCGGAGCGAAGGTGAGACGGCCCTGCAGGCATGCGGGGACGCGCGGTCCTTTCGGCCTCCCGGTCCGCCCGCTCTGCCTGGGAGTCTCATCGCTTCCTCTTCCCCCGGCGAAATGAGCCCGGGGGCGCCGTCTGCCGGCGGCGAAACGGAGGGGGCGGGGAGGCTGCTCGGCGGAGCTCGGATGTCTGCGGTGCACCCCGGTGACCCCGGGGCCTCTCGACTGAGCTGTGAACGCCGCTCGGGGAGGCGGGCAGGCGATGCCTCGGCTCTTCGGAAAGCCCTGTTGTCGTGATCTATGGTAGTGGCTGAGGCCGGGAAGATAGGATCGCGAGCTGGCAGGAAGGGCGCTCTCACCTCCAGCCACCGGCGGGAGGAAACCGGTCCGGGGGACATCGTCGGGGCGCGCCCTGCCCTCCCCCTACCGCTCTGGAGCAGGAGAATTGGGGGTGGCCTGGGGGTTGTTGAGTTGGGGTAGGTCCAGGAAAAACGGCTTGCTGGGTTGGTTTTGTACCGTCTCGCACGGGTTTCCGCTCAAGTTCAGTTTAATGTTAACAGCTGGTGAAGCTGGGTTTTTGTTCGTGGTTGAGGACCGTAACATCATCGCTCAGTTAATGTCGAACCGAGCTGAAGTCACCCAAAGAAAATTCTGCCCTTTAAGTTAGGTAAGAATCCTTAAGGCGTTAGGGAAGCATGAGGTGAAGAAAACTTCCGACCCCATCTTGGGGTGGGAGCAGTGAGGGGGGATCAGTGTCCAGCCCCAACGAGTAAAGTTTTGCAAGAAGTATTCTTTTTCAGAAGCTTAACTTTAGTAGCTTTATGATCATCAACCTTGATGCTTTCTTAAGCACCTGGAAATCATGGTTTGCTTTTCAGCCTTTAGTGAGGTCACGAAAATCAATGGAGAAATAGTCCAAGAAGAAAGTTTTGTGAGATAATTTTTAGTCACGTTTTTAAAATAGAAATCCCATTCACATCTTCATAGTAAATCAAGGCATATGCATCGGTTGGGTAGTACTTTTTTCATCTTGGCCACATGGTGAAAAACTGATACATAGGAATTGGCTAGAATATCTAAAGTACACATAGTGTTCACATCTCAGCTGTATGTATATTAAGCGTTAAAAGATTGCCTACCCCTCCAGCTCTCTTTTTGTTGGGATTTTCCTAGTGTTTACAGGGCTCTGTAAATAGTTGACACAATCATATAATGGTTTATTAAACACCGAATTTAATTTATGCTACTAGTTTTCATATTTTGAGCTTTTCCCCAGGATTCATAATTTGATGTGATTATTGTTATGAATTCCTTCTCAGGAAAAATTGAAAAAAAATGAATATGGAAAAAGTGCATGTTTTCAGTGCCAGAAAAATTAAATGATTATTTCACTGGTAAGTAAAATTGAAGGAAATGATTGACATTACTGAACATTTAAGAAATCAGATGGTATCAAGTTTGACAGGCTTGGATGATTCTCAATTTAACCTACCTCAGAAATAGAACTTTTAAAGTCTTCCCTTCAAAACCAATTCCATGTGCTGTCTTTCCTTGCTGATGCATTATGTAACATGCTTTCAGTAACTCAGACATAAACCTTAACATTGGCCTATTTTTGCAGTCATTTTCTTAAAAAAATTATCATTGTATTCTTAGTATTTTAATTTTTGTCTCTGAGCTGTTGCTCACCAGCTCTAACTGGGTTTTCTGCCTGGATGGTTCAAATATGTTCTGCCTGTGCCGATCTTAAAATAATCCGGTGAACATATTTTTCACTGTTTAGGAACCAGTAGTATCTTTCGTCTAGATTTCACAGTCCTTTAAAGATTTATTTTTATTTTATGTGTTTCAGTGTTTTGCCTACATATAAGTGCACCATGTGTTGTGGGTTCTGGGAACAGAACCTAGATACTATGCAAGAGCTCTTAAGCACCGAGCCATCTGTCCAACCCAGAAAAAAAATTCTCTGCAAATTACCAAAGTAGCAAAGTAAAATTTGTTAGACTTTTCTTTCTTCCTTTCTTAGTTTTCTCCCTCCCTCCCCTGCCCTCCTCCCCTCCTTCTTCCCTCTGTCTCTTTTTCCTTCTTCAGTTTTGGGATCAGACCCAAGGCTTCTCCTAAACCGATGAGTATAGCATTAATCCAAAGTTTTATTTTCCAAAAAAAGGTCCATTATTACATTTTTGTTTGTCTTTGTATGAGTGTGCATGTGTGTGGGTGCACATGTGCTTATGGCCCACAAACGGAGTCAGGACAGCTTGTGGGAAGTCAGTTTTCTCTGTCTACACAGTTTTCTCTGTCAATTCATGGGTCCCATGAATTGAGCTCAGGTTGTCAAGCTTGCAGCAGGTACTTTAACCTGGAGAGGCATCTCCACTACCCAGCCAGAGTTTTATTTTTTATATATAATTATTTTTTTAAAAAAATTTCGTATATGTATGTATGTTGAGTGTATGATATAGGCACATGAGCACAGGTGCCTGAAAAGGGAGGCAAAAGAGGGTGTGAGATTCCCTATAGCTGGACTTGCAGGCAATTAAGAGCCTCCTTATAGAGGTGCTGGGCAGGAGTCAAACTTGGGATTGTTTAGAGCAGTACTTGCATTTAACTGCTGAGCCATCTCTCCAGCCCCCAGAATTTTAATTTTGATCCTTGAGTAAAGCCTGTTAAACATTCCTATTGCTTGTGCTGCTCTCTTTCTTTGATTTTTTTTTTTTTGTCTTTTTTGATTTCTTTATCTGGTCCTACTTTTCCATGATTTCTAGCACTTTATTGATGAAGCTTGAGAAAAGTGGTCATTTTGTTCTTGACCACAGAAGAAAGAATTTTAGTTTTCCCATTCAGTGTGATTTTGGTCTGGTTGTGAGTTTGTTATATGTATCCTTACCTATGTTGATACATGGTTTGTCTTACTTAACTTTCTGCTTTTTTTTTTTTTTTTTTTAAACTCATGAAGAGATGTTGAAATTTATCAGATACCTTTTATGTGCCTAGAAAGGTGATCCTATGATTGTTAAAAATTTTTTTTTTTGTTTGTGTTTGAAGTCAAACCCAGAACCTCAAACATGCTAGACAAGTACTCTGTCATGGAGCTGTGTAACTCTGGGTTCTAATCACATCACATCTATGGTTTCTATCATTCATTCTGGGGGTTTTTTTTTGGGGGGGGGTTTGTTTTGTTCTTTGCTGGCTCTTTAAATTGCGTAGTTGTTTGAAAACTGCTTTAAAAATTTAAAACCATTTCTTTAAAAACATATGAGTATTGCACCTGCAAGTATGTATATGCACCATGTACCTGGTGCCTGTGGTTGTCAGAAGAAAGAATCAGATCCCTAGAACTGGAGTTATGGATGATTGTGAGCCACCGTGTTGGTGCTAGGAACCAAACCTGAGTCTTCTGCAAGACCAGCAAACAAGTAGTCTCAATTGCTGAGACATCTCTCTAGCCCCTGAAATCTGTTTTGTTGATTTAGGTTAGCACTTGCTGCTATAAACATTGCTCTTACTTTTATCTTTAGAAATATTTTTATTTTGTGTACCGTGTTTGCCTGCATGTAGGTATATGTCCCATATGTGGGCTTGATGTCCCTGGTGGCCATAAGAGGGTATCAGATTCCTTGAAATGGGAGATAACAAGTGTTGTGAGCTGCCATGTGGGTTCTTTGAATCAAACCTGTGTCTTCAAGAGTGTCTTAGTTGGGGTTTCTATGAAACACAATAACTAAAAGCAAATTGGGCAGAAAAGGGTTTATTTGGCTTACACTTCCACATTGCTGGTCATTACTGAAGGAAGTCAAGGACAGGAACTCTGAGGTCAGGATCCTGGAGGCTGGACTGATGCCTAGGCCAGGGAGGGGTGTTGCTTACTGGCTTGCTTCCCCTGGCTTGCTTGGTCTGCTTTCGCTTTCTTGTAGAACTCAGATCACCAGCCCAGAGAGGGCACTACCCACCATGGGCTGGGCCCTCTGGTATTGATCACTAAATAAGAAAATGCTTTACAGCTGGATCTTATGGAGGCATTTCCTCAGCTGAGCCTCCTTAAGATGACTCTAGCTTGTGTCAAGTTGACACACAAAACCAATCAGTACAAAGAGCTTCAAGTGTTCTTAACTACTGAATCATTTCCCTAGCTCTAACACTGCTTTTATTTTATTTATGTGTGTGTCTGAATGTGAGTGAATGCCAGATGTGTTCAGGTGCTCCACAAAGTCCAGATCTGGTGTAGGGTCCCATGGAGCTGGAGTTAAAGATGTTGTGCCGCTGCATGTGGGTACTGGGAACTGAACTCAGGTCCCTCAAGAGGAACAAGTGCTCTTAACTGCTCTGCTGTCTCTCCAGCCCCCACATTATTGTTATTCATGATTAAAATTATTATTGTGTGTATGTTTGATGTGTGTCGGAGGGAGAGAATGGGATTTCTGTGGAATTGGTGCTTTCCTTTTACTTTTACATTGGTTTCAGGGATTGATCAAGTTGTTGAGTTTTTATAGCAACCTTTGCCTTCATCTTTTCAGAGTTTTCTCTATTGTATTTTGTTTTTGTTTTTTGGTGCTGGGGATTGAACTGCTGAAGATGTGCGTTATTGCTGCGCTAACTGAACTATATGCCTCAGTCCAGACTCTGTGTTAGGTAGTATAACTACTAAATGCTTTGGAAAGGGCTGGGGGGGATGTTAGCTCTTATGTTATGTTATTTATTTAGAGTAGGCTTTCTGTTTTCTAAACACACAGACTATGAATGTTTACTTAGTTAGTGGTCTGTAAGTCCCAAAGCCTTTTTTTCCTCTTTTCTTTTGTGTTTAAGTCTGAATAGATTATTTCAGAAGACCTGTCTTCAGACTAAAGTAGTTTTTCTGTTTTTTTTTTTTTTTTTTTTTTTTTTTTTTTTTTAAGCTCTCGGCTGTATTTTATTTATTGAGTTTTCAATGCTAAATGCTTATGATTGTTCTGCCTGTGTGCTTGCGTGCTTGCGTATGAACCCATATGCTAGGCAAGTGTCCTACCACTGAGCTAGACCTGATTTTGTTTGCTTGTTTTGGGTTTTCAAGACAGAGATTCTCTGCATAACAGCCCTGACTGTCCCAGAACTTGCTTGGTAGACCAGGCTGGCCTCAAGCCCTAGCCCTGACTATTAAAAATGATTTTTTGTTGACTTTTACATTTATTAAAATTTTTCTTCTTGACAGCTTGTTGGTTTCCTTTTCTTTGGCACTTAAAAACTGTGTTCTCTTAGACGTGTCTCATTAACATTTTTTTATGCTTCTGTGTTCCTATGTTGGTATTTTTGTACATCAGGTAGGATAGTTGTCTCTGCCAATTTTGTTAAGAGGGGCTTTCATAGTAAAATATTCTATTGGAAGTTTTGTCTAGTTTTGTTTTTTTTGATAGACTGCATGGGTTTTGGTTTCAGGTGGATACTGTAGCATGGTGTTTGTATAGTTTCTTCAACTATAATTAATATGAGAATGTCTGTAGATGTCTTGGGGGCTCTTCACTTAGAGATTGGTGGGACTGCACCACCAGCTAGGTTGTAGCTCACTTAGGCAGGTAGGTTTGTTGGCTGCTCTTGGTGTAGTACATCTAGTAGTTAGTATGAGGTGCCTGCCTCTTCCTTCTGGTATGTGAAGGTTAAGTGGGTTGGTGATATAGCACAGTATGGTTTATAGAGGGGTAAGGTGTAGCACCTCTCAGTATGTGAGTGCAGTTTGGAGGGTAAGACTGACCAGTAGGTACAGATGGATCATGTATATGTCCCTTGTAGGACCACTACTTGGGGAACTTTATCCACCTGCTTCCCAGGACTGGAGTTGGCTGGATAGAGCTAAGCTAAGCTCTTAAGGGCCATTTTCCACAAGTTGAAGTCAGAGTTAATTGGGAATGGCCTTTGAACCTCAAAGCCTGCCGCCAGTGGTGACCAAGCATTCAAATATATGGGCCTATGAGGCCATTTTCAACCATCACAATTTAGTTCCTGTTTTCATGCTCTGCAAAATCTTTTCTATATCCCTATTGTACTTCAATAGTACCTCAACTATTTAAGTGAAATAATTATATTTTGCTTGTTTGGGTTCTTTGTGTGGAAAAAAAGTACTCCAGATACCCCCTACTTAGCCATCTTGATTAAATCATCTTAAAGTAAAACCTTAGGCTTAAATAGCAGGAAAAACATAATGTTGAAGAACTAAATCATAGAATATGATAAATACTTATTACTCTTTGCCTTGTCAGCTAAGTGTGGAAGCCAAGAGGCTCATATATTTTCACTAATGGAGAAGAAAGGAATTTGGAAAAATGGAATATACCTGAAAGCCCATGTGCTTGGGAAGACAATAATGAGTTTGGAGTTTCCTGGGTAATGTAATAAGATTCTGTCTCAAAGAACAAAACAAAACAGAGAAAGGAAAGTAGAGGTGGTGGTCCATGCCTATAATTCCAGCTGTTTGAGTGGCTGTGCAGAAAGATTTGAAGTCAGATATAACTCAAATAGTGAAGAGAAAGTAGGGGTATGGGAGAGATTTAAAACCTCAAAGTACAGGATAAAATTGGTATTGTGTATTGTTGTATTTGCTCTGCAAACTCTGGGCTTTAAGGGCTCAGTATTGTCTTAAAATGCAAAAAAAAAAAAAAAAAATACTCACTTTAGGACTCAATGAGAGTTTGTATATCTCCTTTTTTTAACTTACAAACTTTCCTGGGTGCATGCTGGTTGGGAACAAGAGCAGCAGTTTATGCTTAGACAAAACAGAGAAACATAGTTCTAGTGCTCAAAGACTGTTCACTAACTTCCGGTGGGTACACTTTGCTGTCTTCAAAGGAAGGATTGGCTAGAACCCTCCTCCCACATAAGCACTCATCATTACAGTCTGCAGAGGACTTGTAAGGACATTAGAATGTCACTAGGTCTGCTTCAGTGACACTGGAACAGTTCTCACAATATTTATTTTTTAGGATTCACTATGTAGCTCAGTTTGGCCATGAACTTGTGTACTTTTTCTTGTTAGACTCCTAAATGTTGAGTTTATAGTTATACCTTGATACCTGGCTCATCGTCTAATGAACTATTTTTATTATCCCTCTTCATCGTTGACATTCATACCCATAGGGATGAATTGGTTTTAGATAAGAAGCTGCTCCAGAAAGTAGTGCATCTCTACATCTATCTGTGTGTATAAACACACACACACACACACACACACACACACACACACACACACACACACACACATATACATATGTATTTTCCCCAACATCTATAAGAAATGAGAGAAAATTAATGTGGGCCATAAATCAGCAGGAGACACAGCAATACATCTTTATAGGAGATAGTGTTTTCAGGGAATGGTGAGATAGCTCCATTGCTTGCCATCAAGCCTGATGACCTGAGTTCATTCTCTAGAACTCAAGTAGTAGTAGGGAACTGACTGCCACAAAATGTTCTCTAATCCTACCCTTTCACCATGAAACTTGTTTCATTTCCCTCAAACTTGAGGGGGTGGGGGGAGAGGAGGTAGTGGTGGTGCTGTGGCATTATGCTTTTGTACAATATAAATATTTGTCATTGTAAATATTGGTTTAATAAAACACTGATTGGTTGAGTAGCTAGATAGGAAGTAGAGGCCATGCAGCTAGAGTAGGAGAATTCTGGGAAGTGGAAGAACAGAGTGACGGATACCAGCGAGACTCAGAGGAAGTGGGATGAGAATGCTGCACTGAGCAGAAAGGTACCAAGCCATGTGGCTAAACATAAATAGAAGTAAGGGTTAAAGTATGAGAGTTGGCAAGTAATAAGCCTGAGCTGTAGACCAAATAGCATGCAATTAATATAAGACTTTTTGTGATTATTTGGGACTACTGGTCCAGACCTCAGGGCTAGGCCAGGCCAGAAACTTTTGATTAGAAATGGCATTCCAACGTGGGTCACCACCCTCTGACCTTCATGGAATGGTTGTAGGTGATTCTGTCCTCTGATATTCCAGACAAATGTTATTAAATATACAACATATCATCAAGAAGAGGAGGAGAAGGAAGAAAATAATAATATACAGACATAGTGTTTTCAGGTAAGCCCCAATGTTAGGAGTTATTGGACAACCCAATGAAGAAGATTCTGGAGAAGAGGTTCTATAATGTAGAAATAAATATGAAATAAAGGTGGCCCAGCCCAGAGAGGTCTTCAGCGGCAGTGATTTAGCTGTAGTTCCTGTCACTGAGGTAATAGAGGTAGAGGTCAGAGCAGTACACATTATGGGAAGAGCTAGTACAGGACTGGCCATCAGAATAAGAAGCAGTTATATTGAAGTAGCAGAGACACTTGATACCTACTTTATTTGGATATGAAGTAAGTATAAGTATATGTCAGACTTAACTTGGCAAGTTTTCTATGGCCTGTTTTATGTGCATGTTTTTTAAAAAATTTTCTGGAAATTATTCTTCTGAATTTCTAAAACTCTGGGTTTTTTGTTTTGTTTTGTTTGTCTGTTTAAGGTAGTGTGTGTTATCTGAAAAGACAGAGTATTATTAAGGACCCGTTTTATTGCAAGGTTACCCAGTACCAGATCAGAGGGTTTGCTTCCTGCTGAGCTTTATAGTCTAGACCCGGTGATCCTGATTGTAAATAGTAAACTGTATCTCAGGAAACAAATGCCACTTTAAAAATTTTATATAACATTTTACATAATATCTGATGTAATGTAAGTATTCATTTTACTATACTTTTTGGTACCTTTTGGGAGTTTAATAGAAGATATTTTTATGTGTTTTAAATGTGCCATGATACTTAGAAAGTTATCCAATGTTTTGTAATAAAATTTACCCCCTCACACAAAAAGCAGCTGAAATTTATAATACCCAAATGTAAAAGCATCTCAAATGCTCATCACTTGGTGAGTTAGTGAAACATATATGCACACTATGGAATATTATTCAGCATTAAAAAAGAATGAAGTATGTATTGATTCACGTTATAACATTGTTGAACATTGGAAATATTGGACTTAAAATAATCTAGCCATGGGACTGGAGATATGGCCCAGGATTAAGTATATTTTCACAGACTTACAGGTTCAGTTTCCAGCAACCACATGGTGTCTCAAAACTGTAACTCAAGTTCCAAAAATCTAGTTCTAACATACTCTTATGACTTCCATAGACCCCAAGCATACAAGTGATATATAAACATAATTGCAGGCAGAACATGCATACATATAAATTAAAAATAAAAGTTAAGAAAAAGTCACAAAATCTACATTGTTTGACATGTGCTTTAACTTAGACCTTGAAACTATTTTTTAAAAATCCACATAGTATGATTCTGTTTGTGTGAAGTTTCCAACAGATGTAAATATGGTGGTTCTATAGCTTTCCAACTAAAAATCATTATATACTTTATTTTTTATTTAAAATACTTATTTACATGTATGTATATGACTGTGCTTGTAGGCCAGAAGAGGGTGATAGGTGTCCTTCTGTAACTGTCTTCCTATTCCTTTTGAGGCAAGGTCTCTCCCTGAACCTAAGGCTTGTATTTTCTCATCTAGGCTAGAAGCCCAGCAAGTCAGAGTTGGAATTATAGGCACATGTGGGATACCCAGTTTATTATGTGGGTGCTAGGATACTCATGCAAGTGCTTATAACAGAAGTGCTCACAACCTTCTAGTCATCTCTTCAGCACCCATTTTATATTTTAAATAGGTAAATTTTATAATATGTGAAATCTGTCTCTGAATGTTGCTCAAATCCTAACTGGTATTTTAATAAATACCTGGAGCCAGATATTTCAAAAAAGCTGAAAGAGCAGAGAAATACTGGAATGTAGTATTATGTTTCTGGCCTGGACTTTCCGGCCTAGCCTCCTGGCCTGAACTTTCATACCCACAGTCCCATAATCCCACTGAAACACACAGATGCTTGTATTAATTGTACTCTGATTGACCTGGGGCCCAGGCATATAACTTGCTAGCTCTTGCCCTTAAACTACTCCATGACTCTTATCTTGTTTAGCAATGCAGCTCGGTACCTTTTCTCAGAGTAGCATTTCAGCTTCTTTCCTCTGCGTCTGTTGGCATCTGATTTTGGTGTCTCCTTGGCTTCTTTGTGGCATTTCTGCTCTGTTCTTCCTGTTCCCAGAGTTTCTTAGTTCGGTAGCCCTGCCCACCCTGTCTGCCTTCAGCCAATCATTGTTTTTATTAAACTAGTAGGTGGGCCGATTATTTACAATGTAACAACACATAATCCAACTGTACAGGAACCAGCCACAATCACGTCTTAGTACTATTGAATCCTCAGTCTGAAAGGATTGAAAGATCCTGTCTCCACAAATCCTCAGTCTGAATAGGGGAAGAGAAGGGAAGTGCAGGGGAGGCTGAAATAGAAGGACCAAACTCCTGCCTCTTCCTGCCTTTTAGCTCTACACTGGAAAGATTGGACAGGAAATGATATGGCTGGATAGAGAAAGGAATATCTTCCTAGTACTGGGATAAAAGGTGTGTGCCACCACTGTCTGGCTCCAGACTGGATTAATCTCTTGTAGCCCGGTGTGGCCTTGAACTCAACAGAGATCCATCTGCCTCTGCATCTCGAGTGCTAAGATTAAAGGTATATGTCACCACTGCGGCTAACGTTGTGGCTGGCTCTGTCTTTGGATCTTCAGGCAGTCTTTATTTGATAGACAGTATATCACCACACTGTAAAGCTACTACAAAAAATAGCTTGAGTTCAGATTTTCTTGACAGTTGGTACAGATGAGTGATTATATGCTTTAATGCCTCAGCAGAACTTAAAAATTTATCCTCTACAAATGGTTTAAAATGTATCTTTGGGAGAGAAGATAGGCATTAAACATAATTGAAGATCAAGTGTCCTAGAAAAACCTGATTAAATAAAAGTACCCAGTACTGTAACCCTTTTTGAGACCTCTTTCCTTTTGCTCCTGGATCTGGCATCTAAGTAGTAATTGAAAGAATGCGTCTGGGATGTGATTATGCATGGCAGTTAATCCTAGCATCTGGAGACAGAAAGATGCCAAGTTGAAGGCCATATTGGACTGTATATTGAGATCCTGCCTGATGGGAGAGAGGGGTCATAGTTATCTCTTAAAAATTTTGTCATACCCTGAGTAAGTATCCTTGATATTGCCATTTGGATGGTTTACAGATGTTTGTCCTTAAGAAAATTAGAGCAAACTATTTCTTCAGTCTTCATTATTTTATTAACTATAATTTCTTTATCATGTCTGCCCTGGAACTCACTATGTAGACAAGGCTGGCCTTGAACTTACAGAGATCTGCTTGTTTCTGCCTTCAGATGCTGGGAATTAAAAGTGCATGCCACCATACTCATCATTAAATGTTGTTTCTGTCTAGAAGTCATGTACTATACCTGTTACCTTTCTTTTCTTTATTCTAATCCACACATATTATATCTCCAAATGTATCTTGAGTGCTGTAGAAATTTATTGTTTGTGTGTCTGTGAGTGCACATGACGGGGTGGGGGTAGCACACATGTGCCTCAGTTAATGTATAGAAGTCAGAGGATAACTTTGTGGAGTAAGTACTTGCTCCTTCTATCTTTACATGGTTGTGGGGTATTGAACTTAGGTCTCCAGGCTTGCCTGACAAATGTTTACCTACTGAGTCATTTTGCTGGCCTTTGGAGTCTTACTTTTTTTTTTTTTTTTTTTTTAGCTAGGGTCTCAGCCCAGGTTGGCCTCAGACTTAATACACAGCTATGGGATTACAGGTATGCACTATCATACCTCATTTTATGTAGTGCTTGGGATCATACTTGAGGTTTAATACATACATTTTGGGCAAACACTTCTGACTGGCTGCATTTTTCAGCCAGTAAATTATTTTCTATTTGTATGAGTATACCAGTCACCTGCTAGCTTCATCATTGATTTCTTCCCTTAGATTGCTGCCCTTCTGGTGTTGTAGTTTTTGTTTGTTTGGTTGGTTTTGATAGTTTTAAAACCTTAAGTCCCCCCCCCCCCCCTTTTTTTCTTTAGCTGGGATCTCATTAGCCAAGGCTGGTCTGGAACTCAGGGTTCTCCTGCTTTAGTCTTAACTGTTTTCAATACAGTTTAGTATTACTAAGTATATTCATATTTTAGGCTAGTTGTAGGTTTCCAGGACTTTATCATCTTGGTATGAAAACTTTACCCATTAAAACGTTCTCACTGTCTCCTGCTAGTACCTGACAACTACTCTTTTCTTTCAATAAATTTATTTGCTCAACTTCACAAGTGGAGTAGTGGAGTTACTGTCTTTTTGCTTGGTTGTATGGTTGTTCTATTTATATTTTGGGGGAACTACATACTGTTTCATAGCTACTGCAATAATTTCATGTTATCAATAGTGTTTCAGAGTGGTCTGATTCATTACCAAGCTTATCAAGCCATAAATCTTAGTGACATAACAGGAGTTTATATTACTTTTAAATATCATTGTCCGTGGTATGTATTGGGGTACTTTGCTTCATAGAGTCATGTGAGATAATGAGCTCTTCTGTTTTTTTTATGCTATCATCACAGTCAGCACATGGCTTCTGAGATTGCCTTGAAAAGGAAAATGTGTATAGGAAGATTTAAGATTGGAAGTAGAATGTATTGGCCAGAGCCAAGTTGTGATCTCCTTGTTGAAATGTGTACATTTTTATGTATAACTTTAGGATTACTTCCTGCTGGCAATGGAGTTTGATTATAGAAAGAACAGGTGGAACACCTTTTTACAATTTCTTTGGCTTGTTGCTAAGTGATAGAGAAATCTTTTTTTTAAATCCTTTGCTATTGACCTGAGTTTTTTTTTTTTAAATGAAACTCTTGAGTCCTCCAGCACATTTCCTATTAATAATTTATCAATTTAATCAATACCTTGTGCTAAAGGACCTGACAGACCTATATGGGATCGAATATGTATTATATAGAAGGAATGATTCTTAGCCCTGATTATTTCTTATAACAGAATAAATAATGAAGTTAATTGTAGCAGTGAGGTTTCTGGTCCCAGGTGGCCAGAGGTCCGGACCCACAGACTTGCAGCCCAAGACCCCTTAGCCACCCGCAGCTGCTCAGGCCCCCAGAAATGATTCAGACACTTATGTTAAGTTCATGCTGTTTGGCCTATGGCTCAGGCACATTGCTAGCTAGTTTCCTCATCTTAACTCAACCCATTTTCACTAAGCTGTCTGCCACATGGCCCATGGCTCACCTATGTTCCTTACATGTTGCTCCTTTGGACTTCTGGCTCTCTCTGTCTGACTCCGCCCTGCTTCTACCTATGCTCTGATTTCTCCTCCTACTTTTTCTATGGTGCCTGTCATGGGCCAAAATTTATTTAAAGATTGATATTCACAGCATACAGAAAGACATTCCCACATCACTTCCCCCTTTCTAATCAAAAAGGAAGGTTTCAGTTTTAACATAGCAAAATTACGTATAACAAAATAGCCATCAAGCAAGAATTACAGTTACAATATCTAGTCTATTTGTATTTAGCAAAATTAAAGGAAATACTCAATCATCTACTTTATCCTAATGAATCTAAAGTTTCATATCCAATATACCTTTCAAATGGCTAAGAAAAAACTATATCTATAACTATCTAATCTTCAACTACATAAAAGACCACAGAAGGATATATTTACCAAGTAAACCAGAAGTGCAAGCAACTTCCAAAAATCTAGAAATGACAGAGATGACACCTATCTGCCTGGATAGTCACCCAAAGTTCCTTTATAAAGTTGGGGCATTCATCTTCAGCCTACAGTCCCAGAGTCTCTTTTTATTTCAGTGAAGCAGGAAATATGCTCTGCCCATTCATCAGTTGCTTCTCCTCGAGTCCTGAAGAATGTCTGACAGTTTTCTCTGCAAAGCAGGAACCTGAAGGACCCTCTCGGCTTATTCTGCCAAAATTCAGAGGTCACTTTCCTATGGAACTTGCATGTCCAGCATACTGTCAAGCAGTCAATATAAGAACAAGTTCATGTCCAGTGGCTAACCGATGCCACAAAGAAACTAATCTCCATATGGAGTTTCTTCGATGCCCATTTTTCTCTTGAAGTAAATTGGTGCTGCCAGAAGCAGACCTGTCTCACTGTCCAGAAAAGTCTAAGTTCTTAAAACATTTTAAATGCCATATTCTGTAGGTCTTAGAAGTGTTTGAAGAATACCTATCTAATTGAATTATATCTTTGTATACCTAAGAATCTAACTAACTTGCATTTCTTAATTATACATTACAATTTAAAAATCATTTACACAAACATATCTTAAAGAAGAGTAGAAAAATACATACAGCATAAGAGAACTGACCTTAAATTTTTTATCAGTAAACCAAAATCCATACCAATGTAAAACATTTTGAGATTAACAGCTGATTTCCTGATCTAAGTAAATTCAATAATTTTTAAAAAATCATTCATATACCATATCCCCGTTTTCTTCTTAGAAAGAGATTAACTATGACCATTAATTATTTATAATGAAAACAAACATTTATAAGCAATATTTTGGGAATTTGGGTGTAGTTTTCCATTACTACTTCCTGCTGATTGAGGGGCATTGAAAATCTCATGGGTTCTTGATACTGGATCATAGTTTGCAGCTCTGAAGCTGATATGGCCATCTCTTCCCATCAGAGGTTTTTTTCAGGGGGTCTTGGTTGATGAAACTATATTTGTCTGGAAGCAATACACAGATTCTCATCTTCTGTGGAAACAAAAGCAGAACTCTTCCAAAGCAATAAATCCTTAGACACAAATTTCAAAACCAAAATACCTTTAAAATATATATATTCTTTAATATAGCAACCTTGGCAATCCATTGTCTTTCTACAGTTAGCTCATTAATAGTTAAAAAATTAAAAGAAAACACAATAATAACCAAAATCCAGATTTTGTGTTTATTTTCCATCTTTATGTGACTTATTATATTTTTATTACTCTATTTTTCTTTTTAAATTTTCTCTACATTTTTTTCTTTTCTCTCTGAAGCCTATGTACCTTTTACACACATTGTAACCTGTTTACAGGGTTTTTTTTTTTTTCATCTAAATCTATTTTATTGTGAATCCTTAATCATTTTCCAACCAGAAGAGCTTTTACAATACTCACACTCTTAAAGAGCCACATTATTTTTGCAGATTAAGCTGAATCAGTAAGTTCTCTTAAAGGGACCGCTTCTCTGTTCGTCATCAGCAAACAGAGTATACCCAAGAAAATGCTGCTATTAAGAAACCGTCTTTGTTTCATTTTTGTTCAAAATAAACAGAATCTAAAATCAATCACATGCTACTGAGTCTTCTGTGTGACTTCAGGAACTGGCCTGGTTGCAGCTTACACTGCCTGCTGCTAGTTCACCGGCACCATTTTGAATGCAGCCAGAGGCCGTGCTTTTTTTTTGTATAATGACCCACTTCAGATACACAGTGTGGAAGCTGCTTTGGCTCAGTTTCTGTGCTAAAACCCTTTTTAAACTTTTCAGGCTTTAAGTGGATATTCGGCCCATGTGGGCAAGCCATCTGTTGCAATGAGGTTTTTGGTCCTGGGCAGCCAGAGTTCCGGACCCACAGACCTGCAACTCCAGACCCCTTAGCCACCCACAGCTGCTCAGGGTCCCAGAAATGATTCAGACACTTATGTTAAGTTCATGCTGTTTGGCCTGTGGCTCAGGCACATTGCTAGCTAGTTTCCTCATCTTAACCCATTTTCACTAAGCTGTCTGCCACATGGCGGTGGCTCACCTATGTTCCTTACATGTTGCTCCTTTGAGCTTCTGGCTCTGTCTGACTCCGCCCTGCTTCTACCTATGCTCTGATTTCTCCTACTTTTTCTATGGTGCCTGTCATGGACCAAAATAGCTCCTTTATTTAAAGATTGATATTCACAGCATACAGAAAGACATTCCCACATCAGTTAATTCTGACTCATCATTAATAAAATCAGCCATTTCAATGTGTAGAACAACTCTTTCTGCACATTGAGAGTCAGTGACTATGTTAAGAAGTTCAGTAAAGTCCATTAATACCATCACGATAGCATGTAATTCTGACTTTTGAACAGAATTATAAGGGCTTTGTGCCACGTTACTTACATATTCTGATTTGTAACCAGCCTTTCCTGATTTGTTTGTATCGGTATAAAATGTAGGGGCTCCAGAAATCGATTTATCTTTTATAACGCAAGGAAGAATCCAATTAGTTTTCTTTAGAAATTCATTTTTTTTTTTTGCTTTGAGGATATTTGTTAATATCTTCCAAAAAAATTACTGCAGGCTCCAAAATTTACTTTCTGCCCATAACTGGTCATTTTCTTCATTAGTTAATGCTACAACAATTTCTGCTGGTTCCATTCCTGTCAGTTGGTGAAGTCTTAATTTTCCTTTAAAAATCAATTCAGAAATTTTTTTCTGCATATGTCTTTAATTTCTTACTCAGTTTCTATGGTAGAAATATTCATTCCAATATAACATTTTTCCTTTGTATTAAAATTCCTGTAGGAGAATGCTTAGAGGGTAAGATAACTAGAATACAATTAAGTTCTGGATCCACAGCATCCACATGTGCCTCCTGTAATTTCTTTTTCACCAAAGCCAATTCTTTCTCAGCTTCAGGTGATGTTTCTCTCGGACTATTTAAGTCCTTGTCACCATTTAAGGTTTTGAACAAGTTATCCAGTTCATCACTTTTTATTCCAATAGTGGGTCATACATTGCCAGAGTCTCCTAGTAGTCTTTGAAAATCATTAAATGTATACAATCTATCTCTCACGGTTTGTACCTTTTGGGGTCTAATTTTTTTGTTGGCCTATTTTGTAACCTAAATAATTAATGGAATCTCCTTTTTGTATTTTTTTTTTTTCAGGGACAATTTGTAATCCTCAAGCAGGCTTTTTTTTTTTTTTTTTTTTTTTCACTTCCTCAAACCTTTTTTCTAAGGTATCAGTATTTGAATCAGCCAACAAGATGTCATACATTTAATGATAAAATATAGTTTTTGGGAATTTGTTATGTATTTGTTCTAATGGCTTTTCTACAAAGTACTGGCACAGAGGAGCTATTCAGCATCCTTTGAGTGAGTACCCTCCACTGATATCTCTTTACAGGCTGAGAATTACTATAAGTGGACACTCTAACGGTGAATTTTTCTTTGCCTTGTTCTTGTAGAGGTATTGTAAAGCAACAGTCTTGTCTTGTTCTTGTACAGGTACTGTAAGAAACAGTCTTTTAAAACAGTAACTATAATAGGCCATTCTTTAGGTAACAGAGAAGGCAAAGAAATTGCAGACTGTAGAGAGAGATTACCTTGCTTATTGCCCTTTGATCTGTTACCATTCTCTACTTTTCAGATTGCTTTTTAATAACAAAGACAGGAGAATTCCAAAGGCTGGTTGATTTTTCAATATCCTGAGGATTTGACTGCTCCTATACCAGCTGCTTAAGGCCTGCAATTTCTCTTTTGTTAAAGGCCATTGATGAACCCAGATAGGATTATCTGTTAGCCATTTTAAAGGTAGTGCTGTGGGTGTTTTTGAAAGATTAGCAACTGTTGTGTCTTGTTTCTGTACAACCTGAATGGTTTTTTTTTTGTTTTTGTTTTTTTTTTTTTTTTTTTTTACTGTTTCTCTTAATACTTTCTGATGTTTCTCCCTGAAACGTGTTAGTTTATGTTTTATTTCTGTGTTTGGAGGATTGTTGATCTGTGTATTCCATTGTTGAAGTAAGTCTCGTCCCTATAAATTTATAGCAATGTTAGCCACATATAGCTTCAGTATTCCTCTCTGTCCTTCTGGTCCTACACACTCAAGCCATCTTGTACTCTGTTTTACCTGGAATAATGATCCAGTTCCCAAAAACTGAATATTTACCTCCTGAAGGGGCCAGTTTGATTGCCAAGACTCTAATGAAGTTATTGTTACATCCACCCCTATGTCCAATAAGTCTTCAATAATAACATCATTTATTCATACTTTTAACTTTGGCCTTTCTTTATTAATTGAAACTTGCCAAAATATTCACTTTATAATTTGAGTTTTTTCCCTTTTCTATAGATTTTCTATCATTCAATGTAGTATGTCTTTTTAGAATAGGTTTTAATTTATTTAATTGTTCTAGGCAGATGTTTTCTCCAAAATGGCAGGGTAAGATTGAACTGATTTGATATGGGGGCTTTTGAAAGCTCCCTTGGCTCATTTCCCAAAGGCAGAAAGTTACCTTGTCTGTCCCTTGTTGACCTGCACTCATTAGTCCAATGTCTCCCTTTTCTACACCTTCGCATAGTCCAGAAGGGGTGTTCTCTTGAGAATAATCCCAGCAAAGACACTGTTTCTGGGAATGCTTTGTTTACAGTCTCTTTTTATGTGACCTTGCCTTTCACAAATGTGACATTTAACATTTTTACTTTTTCTTATACCTCTGGAAATAAGCCTTCCTACCCAGTTATCATCGCAGTCATAAGGCTCTAGATTAATTGTCTCATGAATCCAATCCTCCTAGGGTGCTGACCTTGCTTTTTTGTGGTCTAATTATTTTTTTACATTGCGAATTATCACTCTCAAAAGCCAGCAATTCAATTATTATTTGCCTAGCTTTTGAATCTGGTACCACTGTAATTAATCTCTGCAAAAAGTCTGTAAAAGTTTCTTTTGGGCTTTCAATTACTTTGGTGAAGGATTCAGTTTTCTTTTCCATCTTTTCAATCTGAACCCATGTATTTAATTCTGCCATATGGCATAAATCCAGGATATGCTCATTGTAAATGTTTGTCTTTCTATATTAGCATAATCCCCTTCCCCAAGAAGCTGGTCTTGGGAGACTTCTGTACCTTTGGCTCTGCTTCTTTATTCTATTGTTTTAGCCTCCTCCCACCATGTTTTCCTTTGTAGAAGTGGCTCAGCCTCTAAAACAGCAGTAACCATATCTAACTTAGGGGCGATCTGGTTACATGATGAACAGCTGTTTAGCATTTGTTTTACAAATGGTGAGTGCATCCCACTTTGACTCTTCATAATTATATTTACCATTTGTACAGAACCCAGCTAACTTCTGTACAATTTTTATCATTTTGTGATTTCTTTAAGATTACTAGGTCTTTTAATGTTGGCTGTTTGATAACCTTAGGCTGTTTTTGTGTACTCTTAGAAGACATTGCTGAGATTGGTTCCTTATATTCCTCTGTTTGGGTTTAAATATCTTTCTGTTCTCTCTTAACAGGCTTTTTAAAGACTTTGTTCTTGGCATTCACATTAAGGCTTTTTAAATGATAAAACAAATCAAAAATATTCATAATAAATAATATGGTAAACATTATGATAGTCCCATCTATTTTATTTATCTTTTCCTTTACTGGTTCCAACATCAAGTCTAGAGTAAGATCATAGAAAGATGAAGTACCCTCCATTGCCTTAAACAAATTCCCCCTTTTTAAAAAAATATCCAGTTTACTCACCAGTCTAGTTGTCAGTGATGATTCAGATGACTGTGAAGTGGGGCAGCTACCTAATATTATATCAGCCCATGAGGGGTCCAAAAAGAGAGAAAAAAAACCCCACAACCCACCAGGAGAAAGAGGCCACTGTCTGAAAAATGTATCCAGATGAAAGTGAAAAGGAAACACATTTGGCTGGTCTGCCTAAGACTGGACGCTAACTCAGAACAGAAAGTCTAGCCAGCCAGTAATTACTGCTCTGGCCACTTGTTGCACTAGCTAGCAAGTGGCTTTTTAGGGGGAATTCATGCTCCAAAGTTGGATGACAAGTTTTGCAAAAATTCTGGTTGTAATAAAGGAAACTCAGAGCCAGATATTGGGGAAAGGCTGGAATATCAGAGAGGGGAAACACCGCAGTCAAATCTCACCCATATATCCTCCAGCTTCTTCAGCCTCGCTCCTATTTGCTTCTACAGGATTAATCTGTCTGTCTACGCCTGCCATAAATACCTTCTTCACCCAGTTGTTTCACATTCAGGTTAAGGTTAAAGGTGTGAGATACTATTTGGTAGTTAGCCTTGAACTCACGGTAACACAGAAAGACCTCTGTCTCTGGAGTTATGGGAGTAAAGGCCTAGGTCACCACTCCTGGTTTTTCTGCATGCTGGGATTAAAGGGGTGAGTTACCACTCTCTGATTCTCCTGGATTGACTCTGGGTGGATCTGTTCTCTGATATTCCAGACTGGTAATATATAACATATCACCACAGGCTCCTCTTACCCAAACGTGAGACAGTTGGTCATCAATAAGGATATATTTTAATGGGCTGATTACCAGTGTAAAGTGTTTCAGTATTTCAAGTCTGGCCACTGTGACACAGTTTTTCCTTCTTTTGACTACAGATCAAAATGTAAGACTCTCAGCTCCTTTTCCAGCACCATGTCTGCCTGCATGCTGTCATGTCCCACCATGATGATAATGGACTAAACCTCTGAAACTGTAAGCCAGCCCCAGTTAAACGATTTCCTTTACAAGAGTTGCCATGGTGTTTCTTTAGAGATATAGAAACCCTAACTAAGACAGAAGTTGTTACCAGGGACCGTGGTATTTCTCCGATAGGCCTGACCATGCCTTTGTTTGGAGAAATGTGGACTTTGGGAGTTTGGATTAGAAAAGACGTTGAGTGCTTTACGTGGGGCTTTAATAGAAGAAGAAGCTTGGAATACAGTGAGATGGTGTTGAGTGAAGTGACTGGCCTATGGTCCAGACTCACAGACCCACAAAAACACACAGACACTTGTATTAATTTTAGGCTGATCGACCTAAGGCCCAGGCATATAACCTGCTAACTCTTTACCCTTAAGCTAACCCATGATTCTTATCCTGTTCAGTCATGGGGCTTTGTACCTTTTCTCAGAGCAGATAGGTGTCCTCTGCATCTGATTCTCTGGCCTCTCTGTGGCATTTCTGCTCTGTTCTTCTTTTTCTCAGAGTTTTCTTCCTCTGGTAGCCCTGCCCACACTTCCCTACTAACCTTGTTAGGATTTCTATTGCTGTGACAAAAGCAGCTTGGGGAGGAAAGGGTTTATTTTATTTCATCTTACAGCTTTCAGATCACTCGACATCACTGAAGAAAGAGGTAGCACTGCCAATGATGAACTGGGCCCTCTCATATCATTCATCAGTCAAGAAAATATACTACAGACTTGCCTACAGGCCAGTTTAGTGGGGGCATTTTCTTAATTGAAGTTTCCTCTTCCCTAGTGGTTCTAAGTCACAGTGTTTAAGATTGTCTGGCTCTGTGACTATAGTAGAAGCATACGTGGATGAACACATATCTTTGTAGTAGGATGTAGAGCCTTTAGGGTGTTTAGCTGGATCATGTGGAAGAATTAAATTTAAATTTTTAAGAATAAATACCTGACAGTGATTTTTTTAATTTATTTCATACTTAGTGGTTTGACTGCATATCAAAGAGTTATACACAAAGGTTCAACTTTGTAAAGGTGAAAATCACTGAAGATAAGTGGTGGTAATGGTACAATGCCGTAAAAAGTATGCCGTGAAATTGTACACTTAAATGCTTTAGAACATAGTTCAGGTGTTAATTTTTACGTGTCTTGATTACTCTTCTTGGGTACTGTTAGAAAGCAGAGCAGATGCAGTGGCCTAAACAACAGATAATGTTTTCCTACACTCTGGTAAGATAGCAAGTCTAAGGTTAGAGTAACCTAAGAGTCTCCTCTTCTGGGTTTTAACTTCCCTGTCCTGGGCTTTTGAAAGGAAAAGTAAATTTTAATGTGCACAGAACTAATTGCTTTTTTCTGTCCTTGTTTTCTCATATTGGTTTATATATCCAAAGAAATTGGTCAAAAATGGATAGACTATTCTGGCATTTTGTTTCCCAACCTTTAAAATTTTTTTATTTATTTATATTTTATGTATGAATACTTTGCATATATAACTGCATACCAGAAGAGGGCATCAAATCTTATAATAGATTACTGTGTGCCACTATGTGGTGCTGGGAATGGAACTCAGGACCTTTGGAAGAGCAGTTAGTGCCCTTATTTGCTGAGTCATCCATCACTCTATCCTTAAAAGAGCCTAATCTTGCTGAACATTGTGGTACAGATTTAAAATTTCCGTATTTGGGGTTGGAGGTAGGAAGATCAAAGTAGTTCAAAGCCAAGACCATCCTCACCTGTATAGTGACTTTGAGGCCAGCCTGGGCTACATGAGATTGCAACTGACTAGCCAGTCAACCAGAGAATAAAGCCAAACCAAACACAACAAAGTAACTTGATCTTAATTCTTTTTATTTCTGGTTTTTGTTTTGCAAGTCATAGAATGTTTCATTAGTTTTGTTGATAAGAATATTTAGCAGTATAAACTCTGATAAGATGTTATGGCTTAAAATGTTGACTAGATACTCTTGTGAATTGCTTTCTCTTTTTGTCTACTTTCATCGTATGGAAGTTATTGTTGATTCTTCTTTTATTGTTTACTGAGAGGTTTGTAACCCAACCAAACTTCCTGACTTAGTTACTTGAGTATTGTTACTTAGCTGATGCTTATCAGAAACAGGAAATTGTCAAAGTTATGTATTAAAGTACAGCAGATTCTAAAATTATGTTTGTAGGTAGTATGGTAGATTTTTCTTTAGATTTCCCATATGTACTAGTTTTTTTTTTTTTTTTTTGAAAATAACATGTAATTTGCTAAAAAATTGCTCATGACGTATATCAATGGCAAACATTAACCTCCCGTAGAGTTTCTTAGCTAGATGATTTGTCTCCTTTTGGAGACAGTGTCTCATTGTGTAGTCCTGACCTTTCTATGTGGACCAGGTTGGCCTTGAACTCAAGAGATCTGCTCACCTCTGTCTCCTGAGCCCTGGGATTAAAAGCATTTGATATCATAAGTGGCTGATTTGACAAACAATGTGAATATATTAGCTGTTCATAATTAATTTGTAGTGATAGGTGTAGTAGGTACAGATATTGATATGGTGTACTCATTTATTTAGATTGGTAGTTGTCTAAGGAATGTATAAAGCCAAAATAATTTTTATAATGGTAGGGTGATAGTAAATATTATGGATATTTAGTTGCTGCCGTTAAATTTAATGAATGTCACATAAAATAAGAATATTTGGAAGGTTTGGAAGGTATACAAAATTTAGTGAGTATATATTAATTAACAGTATAGGATCATGTATGGGGGCAACTGATTCTTTGTATATATTAGTTATCCCAGTAGATGTTTGTTCCATATTTAATTTGCAGACGGTAAAGCTAAACCCCTTTTTGGTGTGAATGAGTTTTAAAATCCTTAACAAAGCTGGTCAAAGAGACAAGCATGATCATATTGGGAAGAACAGAGACCTGATGAAACATAAAAGTCTCTCAAGTCACTTACAGTATTCCTAGTGTTTAAAAATAAAAACAGGCAAAAAGAAAAGAAAAGAAACACAGGCAAGGGCCTTCTAATGTGGCAGTCTACGTCCTCTGGGTCTGTCAGTGTGGGCCTGTTGCTCATCTCAACATCAGCCATGTAAAGCTATTTGGTTGCTAAGCTGGTCTCTATTGTTTACGGGGTAGTTTGAGTCCTTTGCTTTAAGATGTTCATCTGGCCGGAGGGGGAGGAGAGAGAGAGAAGCAGAGAGAGAGAGAGAGAGAGAGAGAGAGAGAGAGAGAGAGAGAGAGAGAGAGAGAGAGAGAGAGAGAGAGAGAGAGAGAGAGAGAGAGAATATGTCAGGAGCTGTAAACCTTGTTTGTGTGTTTGAGATAGCAACTCTTAGCCTGGAACTCTCTGATTGCACTGGGTTGGCTGGCCAGTGAGCCCCAGGGATCTGCCTGTCTCCACCTTCCTAGAGTCAGGATTACAAGTGTATTTCCAACCTTTCTTTTTACATGGGTTCTGTGGATTGAACTCAGGTCTTCATGCCTACATTAGAGAGGCACTTTGTTTTGGGTTTCTGCTCCTTCTGTTCTTTTTCTATGAAAATAGGATTAAGACCCCATCAGTCTCCTCACTCCACCCCATTCTTGAGGTGTTCAGAGCACTGTGCTCTCTAGTTAGCTGTTTATTGCTATATTGGTACATAGTCAATTTAGGACACTTGGAAGTGTGTAAGTAGAAAGGAGCAAGCTGATGTCCTGGAAAGTAGCCAATAGCTCCACCTAGTGGAAGTATACGTAAATGATTAAGAACTCTTCTCCTTGGGAGTATTGATACAAATGACATATTTTTGATCTGGACTTTACTTCCCTCTTGTCAAGCCAACACAGATAAATCATCCTATGCCTTGATCCTTTTTAATGAGATAGGCATGCCCCTGTGGACAATCTGATTCTTATTGAATGTGGGGCATGTGATACAGACTCTGTGTAAAAAGGTAATTTTTAGCTAAATTTGATAAATAGAAGAGGTTTAGAAAACTTAGGCTAAGTTTAACTGGAAGCCACTGCTAAAGTAGCTAGTATCTTAGAACAGAGGGTGTAGCCAGGTACCATGCTATAACCCCAGCATTCCAAAGGCAGAGATCTCTGGGAATTTAAGGCCCGCCTAGTCTACCAAGTGAGTTCTAGGACAGCGGAGGTACATAATAGAAACCCTGTCTCAACACAACAATAAAAGGTTGTACATATTGATAATTGTTATAGGCTATACTTACAAGCTAATATTGAGTGATCTGTAACATAAGCTTACTTCTGTCAGAAGGTTAAATTTAAGAGAATTTGTTTAGAGCCCATTTTTATGTAAACCAATAAATTAACCATGGGGGAGCACACTATTTTACATTTAAAATTGCAAGAAACAAATAGAAAGGTATGTTGGGAACAGTGTCAAAGTTTTGAGTTAATTCTTTTTTCAAATTTTAATTTTCTGAGATTTTTAATCACACAATTTGTAGAATTGTAATTTAGGAATTAAGCTGTATTTCTTCTATATAATGACATCTTTAAAATTTCTTAGACATGTATCATAGAAAGTCTTTGAACACGGCTGTAAGAATCCTTATTTACCAGTTAAGAACTTACATATAAAAATGATCATAACTTTAAAAACATTTTTTATATTCTTAAGATTTTCATATGTAAATACTACAGTACAGCCGGGTGTTTTTGTTGCTGTTGTTTTGTTTTTTTCTGATGTGTATGGGTGTTTTGCTTGCGTGTATGTCTTTGTACCATGCACTTGCTTGGTGCCCATGAAGGCCAGAAGGTTTGAGCCTCTGTGGGGTGCTCAGAATTGAACCTAGATAGGGAATTAACTGCTGAGCCAGCCCTCAGTTTGAAATGAGGGTGAGTAAAGCAAGATTAATTATGTTCTGTGCAAAGTTAAGACAACAGTAATGATTGACCATATTGTACAGGGCTCACCAAGCTTTTTAATAGTGACTTTTTAATAGTTTAAATAAGTTGCCCGTATATAAACTATTAATTTAAACAATTGTGAACAAATATAACTCCTAATTGTTAAAAGACTTTATTCCTTAGAGTGTCTCTAAATTATTGGCTTATGCTAGGTGGAAATGTAATTTAAGTAGTCTCTGTGGGGAGGCTTGCATCCGGTGCACATGAACCATGGCACCTGGTACAGTGACGCTCAAGAGGACAGACAACTCTTTGGAATTGGTGATCCTATGCTTAGCTTTACTAAAAACTGATGACTATCATATCTGTACCATTTTACATTTTATCAGCTGTGTATAATGATTCATATTTGTGTAAGCATTTGGCATTATTAGTCTTTTAAGTAGCCATTCTACTTTGCCATTTGCTATATAGTGGCATTTTAATGTGACTTTAATAGCTAATGAGTCCCAAGGTGGGTCAGTTCAATCCCTCATCCCAATATTAGGGGTGGGTTAGGTGTTCCTCTGTAGGGGATGAACTCCAAGATGCCAGTTCATTGACAGTAACATAGTCCCAAACTACTCCATGAGGTTCCACACAATGCCTATGCCAATCAACAGTCATTTCCCTTTGGGTTTAGTTCCTTTTCCTGAAGATTCCCCAGTGCCTGTGTTTGATCAGTGAGCTCCCAAAGCTCCAGCCAGCCATCTCTGTGGGACTCCTCCTCACGATCCCTATCCCTTTAGGAATGGATGGGGGGATGAAGTGGGAGGAGGCTGGGGGAGGACTGGAAGAAGGGAAGGGAGGGCTAGCAGGGGTATACATGGGGAAGAAACTTTTTAAACAAAAAATAGCTACTGAGTATCTTTTTGTGTGCTGATGCCATCTGGTCTTCAGTGGGTGCTTTGTTATGCCCCCCCCTTTTTTTTGACAGGATCTTGCTGTTTACCTCTGATTAGCCTGGGACTTGTTATATGGATCCTGGCTAATGTCACACTCGGACAGTCCTTCTACTTGTCTCCCAAGTGCTCAGGTTACAGGTGTGCATCACCACACCTAGCAATGGGTATCACTTTTGATGTGAAGTCTGCCTACCACTTAATTTTTAGAATTTGTTCTGGTATTTTGCTATTTTGAGATTAGGTTTAGGTACTTCCCTCTCCTTGCATTTTTGGGTTCCACTGATCTGTATGTCCAATTTTGCCAGTACGGAATTGAGTACTATAGCTACCCAGACTTCTTGAACACTGGAACCAAGATTCTTCTTGCTTTGTTTTAAAAATTCTTTCAGCAAGGTAGTGGTGGCATACACCTTTGATCCCAGCACTTGGGAGGCGGACCCAGGCTGATCTCTGGGAATTCAAGGTCAGCCTAGGCTACAAAAAGTTCCAGGACAGGCTCCAAAGCTACAGAGAAACCTTGTCTTGGAAAACAAAACAAAACCAAAATTTCTTCAGCTCTTCTAGATAGTTTCAGCTCTCCATATAAGTTATAAAATAATATTCTTTCTCTTAAGGTTCCTATGTGTAATAAAACATCATGACCAAAAACAACGGGGGAGTTATTTCATTTGCACTTCCATATATCACAATCCCTCATAGAGGGAAGTCAGGGTAGGAACTCAAGGCAGGAACTGAAGCTACCGACTTAATTGCTCTTCTGATCTGTTCACCCTGTTTTTTTAAAGTACCCAGGACCCACCTGCCCAGGGGTGATTCTGCCCACAGAAAGCTGGGTCCTCTGACCTCAGTCATTTAAAGAAGTCCAACAGGCTTGTTCACAGGCCATTCTTATGGGAACATTTTCTCACCTGAGGTCACTTCTTAGATGACCCTATTGTGGCAAGTTGACTGCAGAGCACTATCCCTATACACACACGTTTGTGTTCCTTGTTTAAACCTGTTTACTGATTTGGGGAAATGTGATAGTTTTGCTGTTTAGTTTTCTAGTTCATCAACACTTTTATTTAGGTCTTCAGCTTTTTAGCATATAAATTCTTTACATACTTTGTTAGATGTCCCTCATATATTTCCTTTTCATTTCTGAGTTATAAATATTTTTGTTTATTTTTGCTGTACTGGAGATTGAACTCTCGAATACTAGGCAAGTACTCTTCTTTTTCTTTTGGAACAAGGTTTTGCTAAGTTGTCCATGCTGGCCACAGACTTGGAATGTCTTGCCTCAGCCTCCTGAGTAGAGAGGATTATAAATATTCACTGCCACACCAACCTGTGTTTTTAATTTTGGTGCTCATATATTCATTATTAGTGTCTAGAGCTTTGGGGTTTTTTTTTTTTTTTCCAGATTAGTCTCATATTCTAAAATCTAGCTGCATGCTGTGGTATGAACTTGTAGCATCATCTACTCTGGAGTTGAGCCTGGGTGTGGTGAGGAGGCTATCCCTTGGGTCCTGAATGAGAATCCAGATTATGGAACAAAGAGACTTGTCTCAACAACAAAACAATAAAACAAAGTTACTTTGTTTGGATTTTCCAAGTGAGAAAATAAAATCTGTATAGGCACCAGTCATTACTAACTTAAGTTTGAATTTCTTTTCCATTATTTGCGTAGGAAATTAAGGCTTTAGAGCCAAGTTATTGCCAATTTTTTCCCATTTTATATTTTTGTTTTTTTGAGATAGGGTTTCATAACACCCAAAGGTGACAGTAATTTTCTGTGATCCTCCTGTTAGCCTACTGAGTGCTTGGCTTGAACTACTCGATCATCTCTTAATAGTACTTTTAAAACAGTACTAAGAGAAGATTGGTTTGTTTTATGAATTCTTTGGCATCTTTTTTGCAGTCATGTCTCCAAAGTAAGATTAATTTTATTTTTTCCATTCTGCTCTTCATAACCCTCCCTGCCTCAGCTGAATGGAGCATCCATTAGAGTGGTTGAGAAATTAGCCTTTCACAACAGCTCTTACCTTTAAGTATGGCCTTAGTTATTGAGTTTCTGTGCATTCTGTGTATCAAGCTGAGGAAGTTCCCTTCTGTTCCCGTTTCTCTGTGAACTTTTTCATGAGTGGGTATTGGATTTTGCCAGATGCCTTTTCGGTACCAGTTCATGATTTTTCTTAAGCTTGTTAATATGGTGGGTTATATTTTAAGTAACAGAGGAGCCTTGTATCATAGACAGGTATCACTTGGTTCTAGAATATTAAGTCTCTTTAAATACTTGTAATTATTAGGGATTTTGTATCTATATTCCTAAAGTATATTGGCTGGTAGTTTCTTTTGGGGTAGCATTTAGAGCTTTTCAGTTGTTCTTATGTTGGGCATGTTGTGGTAATTTGTGTACAGGAAGAACTGGTCCATTACTTTGTCCCAAACCACGGGGCTTCAACAGGGTTCCTGTCACCTGTAGAGAGAGAATTGGGGAGGGGCAGGAGACTCGAAGAAGGATCACATGGTCTATCTGATCAAGTGGTCATTCTTTATTATTTCCAGGCTCCTTATATATGCTTTTGTAGGGCTTGTAGGTGCAGGGAGAAGGGAGGGTTGATGAGGGGGCAAAACTTGGCCAAGTGTCAGGCAGTTAGGAGCCCAGGTCAGTGTGTTCCCTAGTAGTTTCTTCCAAGGACTGTCTTAGTCTAAAGAACACTGTCCTAATCTAAAGAGTGACAAAGGAGAGAATTCTTTAGTTGACTCTTGGCTAGTGAACCAGCTCCTGACATTACCTCTAAGAAATTAACTTTGCTTGTATTTGTCATTTGTGGTATTCTATGTTGTCCTTCTATCCTGTGTGATGGCTCCTCTCTATGGTCTTCTCTGTCCCTCCCCCAGTCCTTTCTTTCCTGCCTATCGTAAATATGCACCACTATCTTAGTCTAGAATCTGTCACTTGTTTCTTATTTTCTGGAGGAGGGGAGGCCTTGTAGCCCAGGCTGTCATTGAACTCCATATTTATTGGGGGATGACCTTGAACTTATGATCTTCTTGCCTCTGGTCCTCTGATCATATTCTTGAGTGCCAGGATTACAGGTGCACACTACCATTCTTAGTTTTATATGGTACTAGTGATGGAACCCAAGACCTCTTTCATGATACATGAGTGAACATTCTACCAACTGAGCTACATCTCCAGCTCTTGTCATCTTAAAAAAAATACAACAAAACAGAACAGAAAAAAAACAAGGTCTCTTTGTAGCCCTGGCTGTTCTAGAATCTATTGTATAAAGTAGACTGGCCTTGAACTCAGAGATCTGCCTGCCCTTGCCTCCTGAGTGCTGGGATTAACGGCCGGTGCCACCACACATAGTTCTTATTGTTCTTTTTTAAAGCACTGATTTGTTTCATTTTTAAAAACTGTATTGATTTCTGCTATTTTAGTTTCCTTTTTATACAGGACATTGGAGTACTGATGTGAGAGTTTTCCTATTTTAGCTATATGTCTAAATTTTCATTTTTATTTATTTCACTAGGATACCTGATTCTCTTGAAGATTTCCCCTTTAACCTGTGGATTATTCAGAATTTTAGTGTTTATGTTCTGCATGAATGGGGACTTTCTTCATACTTGTATATATTAGTTTAGTGGTAGTTTTTGTTGGTGCTTTTGCTAAAAATAAATGCTTAAATCTTAGGTAGTTTATAAAGAAAAGATGTTTGTTAACTATTAGTTCTAGAAGTTGATAGAAAATTCTAGATGTATGCAGCCCCATTGGTTTTTACTCTGTATTCCCATTGTCTATAACACATGGCAAATGGCATGTATGGTAGTAGAGGAACACAAGGTAAACTCTGAAGGATATATGTACCAGGGCCACTTGTTTTGGAAATCTCCATGGCAGCTCATTGAGAATCCATCAGAACCACATTAATCTCTTCTAAGGACTGCACATCTGACATTACCTCCACTAGGCCCCAACTCCTAAGGTTCCGTTATCTTTTAGTATTTTCATATTATAAACTAAACCTCTTTGAACACTTAAAAGACAAAATACTTTGCAGTACACTTTCTGCTACTGATTTCTAGTTTGATTCTGTTGTCCAATGTTTAGGTCTTCTTTTTTTTTTTTTTTTTTTTTTTTTTTTTTTTTTTTTTTTGCCTACCTGCTAAAGTAAGGTTCTTCCTCCCTAATTAGACTTCTTCTGGTGAGATTGCTGCCCCCCTATTATTCAAGACCTGTGCTGTTTGACTGGAATAAAGTAGTTATTGTCTGAAATTTTTCTGTATTGCCAAGTAGTCCCTTCTTTTTGGTTAATTTGGTAGAACACAAGCTGATGTTACTTGTTGGTAGCTGTTGATGTGTCTGTCTGACCAGTCTCAAGCACAAACAAGACCCAAAGTTTAACAACTCCGTCTGTCATTCTTTGGATCCTGAGATCTTCAACCTTTTTTGCTTTTTAGGTTTTGTTTGTTTGTTTGTATTGGAGATTGAACCCAGGGCTTTGCCATGCTAGGTAAGGCAAGTAAGTATTCTATCACTGAGCTACATCTTTAGTGCTTCCACTTTTCAGTTTTCCTGAAAACTGAAAATTGCTATTGGTGGATATTGGAGTCTCCAGGACTCTTATGCTGTTTTCAGGTTCTTGAGTTCCAGAAGGAATTTGACCAGGAACATTTGGATGGTTGTAGAAACATAGTTTGTTAAGAAAGCATTTTTGGACAGGGAAGCAAGCTGGGGGAAGATGTTAAACTGTCAGTGATTCTGGTGCCTGGCAGATTGAGCAGTCTGTACAAATGCATCTATTCTGCACATGGCTTGTTAAATGTCAGCTTTGGTAGAGAGAGGGCTTTCCAGTCTTCCTCAAACTGACTCCTTTACTATGCTACTTTTAATGCCCCCCTTTCTACCCTACTTTTCTGACACAATGTTGAGGAATTTCATTTGTACTTAAGAAAAGGAGAAAACTCCTTCAAAGGAAAAGTCCTATCTAGTTAGAAATCTGAGACTGTTTTTTCCAGTGGAACAGTTATCCTAGTATCAGTTGTTTCATTAAAGAATTTATTCCTCATACAAAATCCTTATTATATTTGAATGCTTTTATACAGTAAAAGTTACCCAGCTAACTTGCCTGGTTAAACCCCTCCATTTCTGCTGAAGAAGCTTATGACTAGATACTCTTCAACAGTTCTGTTCCCGTGAATTAAGTCAAATGTGCTTACTGAGAGAAAGTTTCTTCCAAGAATATATATTGTTAAACTTTATTTATTATATACACAAATAGTGCTAGAGAAAGTTATTTTTATGAAAACGAAACTCTCTGCTTTAGAAAGGTTTATCAAAGAAAGTCAGTAAAAATCACTTGCTTTTGGGTCGGTCTTTGTAAATCCTTTAAACATTTGGGGAAAGAAAGAATAGGAAAATAAAAAAAATCACTTCAGTATTTAGATCATAATTAATTTTAACATTCCACTTTTTAACAAACATAAACTATAACTCACTTGGGAAAAAAGACTTCTGAAGCTTAACTGTATGTATCTGTGGGCTTATTGTATTGATTTGTATGTTTCTGTTGTATTATATTGTCTTAAATTACTTCAGCATTTTAAAGTACATTGTAATTATCTAGTGGGATAACTTTACCTATAATGTGACCTTCTAACTGAAAATAACAGTAAGAGCATGACCCAAATTGTCTGAGATAAATAAACAATTTTCCCATTACTAACTCAAGGACCTGGGGGTTCAGAGGGTAGCTTGTATCATACTTTATCAATTCTGGCTCCGTTTCCCAAGCAACTGTCCTTCTACTTTGTTTCATTTCACACCTCCTAGCAGGTTTGCTTATAGGAAAAAAAATCCTAAAACAAGTTCTTACTGTTTTTCAAGAGCCATACCTTCTCTGAAGGCCTTTTTTCTTGCATTTAATTGACCTTAAAAATCCAATATGTGATTCTGATGTCCTGGTGGGACTTTGATGAACCCAGTTACTTGAAGGTAGAGTCAGTTTCCCAAGTTGAATGACTAGATCCAAACACTCTCCAAAAAGGAAACATTAAATTCTGGGGTATACAGTTTGTCAGTATACAAATAATTATCATTACTAAATTTTCATTACTAATTTTACATGCTTTTCCAGAAAATTTTTCACAACAGTTATCAAATATCAAAATAAATTCTATTAAAGTTACACGGATTGGTTGTAGAGTGGCAGGAGATTAAGGGAAGACTCATGGTTCCTTAGGTGTCCTTGACAAATATCTCTGCTTCTAGTATTATTCCAGTGTTTCAGAAAGTTGGTTCATTGTAAACCTCCATGTGTGTGTGTGTGTGTGTGTGGGGGGGGGGGGGGTTACAAGGGATTGTTAGCTGCCCAAGGATGGGTACTGGGAACCAAATCTGGTCGCCTGGGAAAGCAGGAAGTTCTTTTAACCACTGAGCCATTGCTCTAGCTGTTTTTCATACTTGGTTCTTAATCCAAAGAGTGACATAAAAGGAGTCACGTAACAAAGGCTAGCCTCAAAGTTTTGATGCCCCTACCTCAGCCTCCTAATGCTTAAATTGCAGGCTAAGATTTTTTTTAGTCCAATATTGATAATTCTTCTATGTTCTATTCATATTCTTCTGCTTAGAAGGGATGCTTTATATATGAATATTATTACACTTACTAATACAATGTCAGTTATTCTCTGACCTTGATAATGTCTTCGTCTGATCTATTACTGAAATAAATATGTTAAAGATTATCTTTTATAATAATGGATTTGTTATTTTATTCAATGGTTATACCAGAATATTTTAATTTTATGCTTCCTAACTATATGGGAAGGAAAAAGGTGTTCAGAAGCATCTATATTATTTGGTACATACAAGTTTGATTTTATCTACATTAAGGGGGTCTTTGAATTATGTGTGTTATGATTTTTGTTGCTAATGGTGGTTTTAAATATAAAGTTAATTTATATAGCACTAAACAGACACTGTGTTTAAAAGTATTTCCCTGTTGTGTGTTTTTCACTTATCACTTTTAACTCTGATGTTCTTAGTTGGTTTGTTTTCTGTATAGTACTGGGACTTGAGAGTCTCTGCTGAGCTACATACGCCTCCCCTATCTTGTCTGTTTTATGTGACGGTTTTGAGATAGGGTCTTACTCCAGCTCAGTCTAGCTTCAGACTCAGTATGTAGCCAGTGCTGTCCTCAGACTTGAGTGTTTAGATTACAGCCCTTAAATGTTCAGGCACGTCTTTTAGAAAATCATGTAGACAGTTAGTACCTAAGCAGCATGTGAGTAAACCGTTTTCTGTGTTATAGTACTGAAGCTGCTGAAAGATGGCTGAAGAAGTGGTGGTGGTAGCCAAATTTGATTATGTGGCGCAGCAAGAGCAAGAGCTGGATATCAAGAAGAATGAGAGATTGTGGCTTCTGGATGATTCTAAATCCTGGTGGCGAGTACGGAATTCCATGAACAAGACAGGCTTCGTCCCTTCTAACTATGTGGAAAGAAAAAATAGTGCTCGGAAAGCATCTATTGTTAAAAACCTGAAGGACACCTTAGGTAAGTTGTTTTGTATTGAAGGAAAACACCAGCTTTCATTTTAGATGGGTTCTGGACTGCTTTGAACATAATCCTTACAGTGGTGTGCAGAGTTGGCTGGAAAAGCCAGACTGTCATGTTAGCTAGGCATGTAAATTGGGTTCCTAACGGCTGTTTAAGAGGCTAGGGACGATCATTTAGCATTTTCTATAAATCTAGGCCCACATTCAAATGGTACTAGTGAGCAGAACTAACTTTGCCATTCACGCAACAGCTCCTTGAGTAGTAAATACTTAGTGGAGTTTCAATTTTCAGAAAATGTGCCTCAGTGAAAACAGGAAAAAAAGTACCTGAGATGTAGAATTGTTTCCTTGGACATCCTGGTAACTTATTTTACAAGCACATTAGTGAACTTTTTGACATGTAGTGAGCCTCAGTTTAAAAATGAAATGGTTTTCCTTCCTTCTGAGAAGGGTTTCACACCAGTGGGTCGTTGCTGCACACTTGCGTCTAGGACTGGTCACTTTCCTATTTTGTTGTCGTCACCTTTTCCCTCTAACCGTGTATCTGTGGTTTTAAACTTGTGCTGGCCTCTATTAGGGCCAGAGAAAGAGGAGCCTACCTCACCCTGGCTTTGGTTAAACTGAAGGAAGGAAGTATGTAGGGTGAAGGCTGACCTCCTCCCCTTTCTTAATTTAACTTTCCTTAATGGACAGGAAGGAATTGGGAGGGACAGAAACTTAATTTTGATGTTCAAGGAGACATGTTATTGCTTAATAGTTTTTTGCTTGTTTGTAAAAAGGGGGAAATGTTTTTTTTGCAGACAGTTCGAGACTAAATGTAGCATGACTGACGTATTACTATTAAATAATATTTAAAATTCTTAATGCACAGTTGATATTCTAATATTTTAATAATTCACAATAGAAAGTAAATGTTTATATTTTTAACTGTTGTAAGCTGCAAAAGATACAATTCAAAGACCTTCAAGACATTTGTGGTGTACTCAAGATATTTTAGTATCTGTAGTCAGCGTGGAGATTGATCAGTTCACTTCTTGTCTCTTAGTTTTGGGGACCTCTGTTTACTTAGTTACTACAGTTATGACTGCCTGCATTTCTCAGAGTTTGGAAATGCTGCATTAAATTAGTGATCTGATCAAATAATGTTGTGAATCAAAGTTTTGTATCAAATATCTAATCCCCCCTTTCCCAGAATATCTGCACCCCATTTTTGGTACCTTAAATCCCATGTAATGTAATGAATTTGTTTCACAGTGGCTGGGCTAGTAGAGACATTGTTTGGAAGTTAGAAAAAAGAGGACTTATAGAAAAGGAAGAAAATGTATATTTTTAACCAACAGAAATGTACTAACATTATTATTTTATTTGAAAATGGGTAAATTATAACTCACATTGTTGCTGCCACCATGAGTTACTTGTTCTACAGGTTATTTTATGGTTTAAGGACAAACAGTATTGGAAAAATAGGAGCTTTGGTTTTGAAAACGTTTCTATTGCTTGGGTGTGGGCCAGGTCACATGGATTGGGTGTGGGAAGTTTCAGGGTTACAGAGCAGACCAGGAAGCTCACTGAAATTATCCCGGAGCTGTGTCAACAAACTCTGACAAGAGAATACAGAATTTTTATTCAAAATGGATTGGTTAAACATCTTTAAAGGTTTTTTCAGTAAGTTATTTTGTTACTTAAGTTCATAGTTTTCTTATTACAGGTTTTGAGTTGGATTTTTTTTTTCCTTTTGTGAATTAGGAGGGAAACTTTATGGTGAGATCTGTAAACTACATAAGCTGGTACTTTATGCTGTTATGTTGTAATATAAGATATATGTGGGATTATTTTCGATGGTATTAGTTTGATCTGATAAATAATTTAAAGTGTTTCAGCAAGAATGCTTAATAAGTAGGGAAAGGATATACATGATTTGGATGTGATGTAGATTGTTGTAGTTCAGTAATTCTAGAACCTAGCACAAGCATTTGAAGTAAAGTCAGTTGCCAACAAACTCTTTTACTCTTGATTTCTGAAGTAAGAATTTTTTAAACTAGATTTTACTTGAGCTTGTTAGATGTCAAGTTAATATTTAATGAGAGTTCTACTAAACTACAAATCCTGATTTATAAGTGAAATACTATGCTAATTTGGCTCTGCTGGTGGCATGTTTATGAAAATTGTGTGCTTGATTGGATCCCTTTGAATATTCACTAAGTGTCTGTACCAAAATGAAGAGAGAAGTTACTCTATTACTCTAGTTGTCTCTCGTTCATATATATATGAATATATATAGATATATATGAAGCCTAAGGAAACAGTAACTTAATGAGATTCCAAGGGAGAGGGCAAAGCAAAATAGGAAGCACTTCATTGGAAAAGAATGTGGTCATTGTAATCCCGGAGCTCCTTTGTTTTCTTAGCTAGTGTAGATGGCAGTGATTCCATCTGGAATATCTCTTCTAACTCCTACTTACTTTTTGGAGAGCAAATACATTTTTAGATTGAGGTTCCAGTTTTAAAGCTATGCACATGAGGGGTACATGTGTATAGAGGCCAAATGATAACATGAGATACCATCCTCAGGAACACCATCCTGCTCTTTCTGGGGAGACAAGTTCTGTCCTTGGCCCAGAGCTCACTAATTAGGCTACATTGACTGATCAACAAAGCCCCAGCGGTGGTACTTCTGTCCTTGATTCTTTGATTTCTCAGAACTGGGAATACAAGATTGAGTTACCACACACAGTTGGCTTTATTTATTTTTTAAATGGGTTCTAGAGATCCAGCTGAGGTTCTTGTGCTTGTGAGGCAAGTGTATTACCAACTGAGACTTCTCCTTAGCTCTTTATTCTTTAATTTATGAACACTTATAAGTGGAGAATCTAATGCAAGATGTACAAAAATCAGCTTGATGGACTGGCAAGATTGTCAGCATTTGCTGTGAAACCTAACAACTGAGATTTGATACCTAGAACATGTGGTAGATTCCTACAAATTGTTCTCTGACCTCAACATATTGATATGCACACCACACCAAAATAAATGAACAAATAATGGAGTAAAATCATTTTTTTTAATTTTTAGGGAGTTAGATAATAGTCATTGTTTATTAATAATGTAGGAGGCTTCAAATTAGATACGGTAATTAATAAATCAGAAATGAAGTTAAAAGATCTCTCACACACACAAATACACGAAGCATATATTATTGAGCAGTGATTCAATATGTCAACGTATAAACTGAGTGACAAAGTTGTTCTCTAACTGCATCTATAGTCAAAGGGCAAAGATTTTAGTTTTGTAAACAAAATATTTCTTTCCTGAACCTTGTTACATTTGTGTTTATTTTTCTTGCACCTTGTCAGAGTAGAGACAGACCATTCATTCACCTAATTTCTGAATGAACTTGAAAAATATAGAAAACAGCATTATATGTTTGTTGTTTGCTAGTCAGGATACTTTGAAACCAAAATTAGAGTGTTTATCATCTTAGCTAAAACTACTACAAGCCATGATTTATCTCATGTAGATAAACAGATGAGTACAAAATAAAAGCCTGTAGTGGGAGGTATAACATCTATCTGTAGTTATAGTAACTTAGCTCTACTCCCTTACAAACTCTACTAGCCCTATAGCCTAGTGCATAACTAAACCTTTTATTTCCTGTTTGGATAAAGGAGACAGTTGGGCAAGACTTAGATGATCCTGGAAAGTACCCTTAAACTCTGAAAGTCTTACAGTTTTGGCAAACAAACAAATGGTCTTCTGTGTGTCATGGGAGTCAGGGGAAGTCCACAAGGGAGAAATTGGTTTTGAAGACGTGGGAGCACAAGAACAGAGTGAGATGATAGTTAACTGAGAAATCAGAAGCAGCAGCAGCATTTTCTTTGTCTATTCTGTTGAGCATTTACTTAGTGTTTTAGATGAAGGAAAGCTGATGTTGGAAGCAATAAAAGATAAGAATCAGTTTGGGAATGGCCCTTATGCATGGAGAAAAATTTGATAAGAGCTGCTATGGTTGTGTAGGTTCAAAGAACTTTGGTGACTTTGATTTGTGTCTTAGTGCTCAGGTGAGGAGATGTGGTGGCTTCCTTACATGTATTCTGGCCAGTTAAACATGGCAGTTTGGCCACTTAGGATCTGATGCTTCCAGGTTCTGGTATCACATGTATTTGGGATTTGAAATCAGCTTATGTAAGGAGGAGTTATTGGTACAAAGATTTGCTTGAGAAAGAAAAACATTATCACTATTATACAGAGCTTATGTTCACAGTGCTTACCTAAGCTCTTTAAAACCTTTTTTTTTTTTTTTTTTTTTTTTTTTAAAGACAGACCTCACTACATAGATCAGACTGGCCTCAAACTCAGAGATCCTTCTGCCCCTACCTCTAGAGTGCTGAGATTAAAGGAGTGTGCCACCATACTCAGCTAGTTCTTAAAAGCTTTTGAGGAATTTAGAATGCATTGTTCTAGTTGAAAATATGGCTAGAAGGGACTGGAGAGATGGCTCAGTGATTGAGGTCCTGGGTTCAATTCTTAACATCCACATGATGGCTCATAGCTGTTAACTGGTCCTGTGGGATCTAATGTCTCCTAGTGTGCAAATAAATACATGTAGACAAAGTACCCATATACATTTAGTAAATAATCTTTAGCTGGACATGGCGGTATACACCTTTTAATCTGCAGAGGCAGGTGTGGATCTCTGAGTTCAAGGCCAGCCTGGTCTACAGAAGAGTTCCAGGACAGCCAGAGCTACACAGTGAGACCCCGCTTCAACTCCCCCCTCCCCCCAAAAAACCATTGTAGTAGTGGAGAAGACCAAATAGATAGAAATGAAGAGCAAGAAGCTACACAAACATTTTTAAAGTATCCAAACAACAACAAACACAAAAACAAGCAAACAATACCCCAAAAGTAAAGACCACTTAAGTCTTGTACCTCCTCAGTGCTGCGTGTGAGCCAGGCTGGTCCAGCTGTGTAATACAATAAAAAAGGTTTATACCATTCTGAAAAATACCAGAAAAACTGTTAGCTACTATCTATTGAGTGCCTACTATATGCTGTGTATTATGCTAATAAGCACTTTATATACACTTCTAAAAACTTGAGAAAAACTTTGTAATATTAGGTATTTACATATCAACATTTCATAAAGGATCTGAAGTTTAAAAATTAAGTAACGTATCTAAGATGACGAAGGGAAAAATATAAACTTAAGCCTTGTTTATTTAGTTTTCATAGCAGATAGACCCTCTAAGAGTTAAGATCAGAGCAGGAGTAGCACTGGATTAAAAACAATTGTTGAAAACTAATTGAAGTTAGGATGATTGTGGTGACGTGAATACTAGGTCAAGATGTTCTATGACTGCAATGTTTGTGTCTTTATTATTTATTTTTAAAGAATCAGGTTCTCACTATGTTGCTACTAAGGCTGTCTTTGAAATCCTTGGTTTATGCAGCACTTCTTAAAAGCTGAGACTATAGACATGAGCTAACATGTATCGGCTCTATCTTTTAGAATTTACATGTTGAAATCTAGTATCAGTTGAATGGTATCAGTAGGTGGGGGATCTTTAGGCAGTGACTAGCTTATTAAGCCAAAGCCTTCATGAATGAGATTTATGCCATTATAAAACAGTTGCAAGCATGCTTATTTGCCTTTTCCACCATGTTTAAGAAATGTGTGTTCATCTTTTAGAAATAGGACCTCACCAGATGGAGTCTGTCATTTCCTTTACCTGGGACTTTCAGAGCTATGAGAAACAAATTCTGGTTAAATATAAATTACCTGGCTTTTGTCCTTTTGTGTGTGTGTTGTAATTATCAACTTGAACAAAGACAGGAGGAATTTTGGGAAAAAATAATAATATTGATTCTGAGAGACAACTGAACGCAAAGATCTAATGGTTAATAGTTACCGCGTATTTGACTAAATGACTTATTTGCAAAGTATTTTTGTATCAACTTTTGTCGGTAGCAGAAGATTGGAATGTCCATTTTCTGGCACTAGAAACATAGTTGTAAAGCAGAGGAATAATACGCCTTCCAGCTACACATACATTTGATTTGAAAATTTTTATTGTGTTTGTTGAGACGTGTGAATTTGTCATGTGCATGCCACCGCACATGTATGTTAGAGGGCAGCTTGTGGAATCCACCATGTGTGATCAAACTTGAGTCATTAGGCTTGATGGCAAGTACTTTCCCACAGAGACATTTTGCCTACATTTGTTCTTTCTTCTGATAAAAATTAATGAAGCATTTAATTTGGGCACTAGGATACAGAGATAGTGAGGGAAACATGTTTGACCTTAAGCAGATAAGGTACACAGTGTATTATATTAGTGTTGGAAGAAAAATGTAGAGCTGCAATAGTACAGAGGAGGAATGTGAACTCTGTGGGGGAAGAAGGAAATCTTCAGTGAGTAAAGCTGTCTGTGCCAAGTTTTGAAGAATGACATAGGAGTGTTTTAGGTAGAAGAATATGTACAAACCTTAGTCTTTAAAACATAGGGTCTTAGTGGTTCTAACTTGCTCTGGCTGTGCTATGTTTTCAGCAGCAGTGTGCCAGAGAGAAGGCGACAAGATAAAACAGGCTCACAGAGATATGGAGGGCTTCTGTTATATAGAAAACCAATACTCTGCACTTACATCTTTTAAATATTTCTAGTCGCTGGGATTAATGCAGATTGTTTATAATTTTTCTTATTTGAGATAGTAATTGTTGGATTAATTGAGAAATTTTTTTATTTGCTGATTTTTATATATAAGTAGTTTTAGACATTGTCTTTAAGATTAAAAATGATTTTGAAGCTATTCTTTTATTAGTTGAAAGTTTAATTTTTTCCCTATTTCACTGTAATAATCACTCTGAGCATCTCCTCAGTGCAGTTTTGGGTGGTGCAACAGATTAGTGAAACACTGAATACTCTTCATCAAAAAATATGGTATACATTTGTCTTAAAAATAAGAATTTAATGTAATTACTTGAGAAGTACAAGATCCAGGGTATTTAGCAGGAAGAGCTCATTTATCCTTCCAGTGGGCAGAAGTCCATGTCAGTATGTACTGTTCGGTGAGGAAGGCCTTGTTTTGCTGTTTCTTCTTTTGTGACTTTCACTTTCCCACCTTAACTCCTCTCTTGTACCTTCTGTGTGTTTCATTTGGTTTGGTTGGTTGGGTTTGGTGGTGTGGTGATTGTTGTGTAGTTCTGGCTGTCCTTTTTAAGATGTGATGTTTTCTTAACTGTTTCGTTCATTTTTTATATTTTTTAGTTTTTGCTTCAAAGTTACCCTGGATATTACAATTAATATCTTGTGTTTAGCAAATTCAAGGTAATCTCAACTTGGTTTGGTGGTGTATATAACTGTCCCTTTGTATCATTATGTTACCTCTTTATGTACTGTTTGTTTCTACTAAGATTGAAGTTATAATTTTATGTATTTTTAAATCAGGAAAAAATACTAACAAGAAAGATGAACCACTAGTGATTTTGCATTTACCCGTGTAGCTGCCTTTACCATTGTTCTTTATTTCTTTTCTGTTTTTAAAAGAATTTTTTGAGATTATAGTTTCATTTCCACCTTCACTTTTCCCCTCCAAACCCTCCCATATACCCTGCTCCCTCTTAAATACACGCCGCTTTTTTTTAGAGTTGGGTGGTGGTGGGGTCTCTCTCTCTGTCTCTCTCTCTCTCTCTCTCTCTCTCTCTCTCTCTCTCTGTGTGTGTGTGTGTGTGTGTGTGTGTGTGTGTGTGCATCCAGGGCTGATCGTTTGGTACTGGGTAGCTAGCTGGTGTGCTCTTCCTTGGGGAAGACTTCCTTTTGCTCTAACCATGCTTTAGTTCTTTGGGGTTGAGGCCTCCTGAGCGTATTCCCACGGGCATGTCAGCGTGTCTGTTGGGGATGTCCTTTTTTATTTTTTTGTATGACTTAGATTTAGATTTCTTTTGGCTGTCTTTCCCTTTCACGTTTCTTAAAGCACAAGTTAATAAAAGTGTCCTGATTTCTTTATCTTTGAAAAAAGTCTGACATTTCTAAATCATGTGACTACTGAATCATGTGACTACTGGTGTTTCATTCCCAAACATTCAGGGCTAAAAGTGAGGAATGGAAATCTCCATTTTTATAGTTTGGCTCTATGTTGGTGTACTTTTAAGGCTTGGCCATTGCAGTTCTGTCTTGGACTTTGCTTACAGTGTTATTAGAAGTTTTTGTTTGTTTGTTTGTTTGTTTGTTTGTTTTGTTTCCTACCCCTTTCCCCACTGTGTGTCTGGCCATGACCATATGCTGATCATCTTGATTCTCTGGAACATATAGGAGCTTTTAAATACCTTATTTTTCCATGTATATCCTTTCCTGCCATTTCCCTTCTTGGGCTTTTTGATTTTTCTTCTTTGTCCCAAGTGTCTCAAGCTACTGTGCTAAGCAGTGATTTTTAAGTGAAATCTATTTAGGAAGAAAACCTAGCTCTTAAATGTTGTAGGTCTGGTGAGCCCAAGACAAGCCACTGTGCAGGTTCCTCAGGGGTCTGACCAACTGAAGCCTGGCAGTCACAGTTCTTTACTAAGGGTTGGTAGGCAGGCAACTTGAAGTACTTAACAAAAGCAGCATCGCCCTGGTGCTTTCCTTTGTTTAGCCAAATTCCAGGACTTACAAATACTAACAGTATCCGTCAGCTCATTAGCTGTTTTTAAGAGGGAGCCTTGGAGTTCTACTTTGCCTTTTTTTTAAGCAATTTGCCCCACTGTAAAGATTTTTCATAATGATGACCTTATTAGCCAAAAGTAAGGAAATTAAGGACACGATTTATAGGTATAGGGGGAATTTTTTTAAGGGATTATTTTTTATTTGGACATGAGTATAGGTTTGAGAAGTTCATTAAATTTATAGATATCTACCAAGAACTCTAGTGCTTGGGTTCCAGAGAGAGCAAGAGTTTAAATCTTCAAATAATTCTAAAAATCTACACAGAAGTGAAAATGAAAACATGTGGGGTTTTTTTGTTTTTTGTTTTTTGTTTTTTTTTTTTAAGTAGAGAAGGCCAGCTATGCCATCTTGGAAAAATATTCTAAAATAAGGATTGGAAAAATATTCTAAAATAAGGACTTGCTAATTTAATTTATTCAGCAATTACTTTGTCCTTTTCACTAATACAGAGGCTACTAAGCATTGGAGAGGAGGTACAAGGGGGAAAAAAATCTAGTTTTCTGTCCTTAGGGAGCTGACTCATTCTAAGGAAATAGAAGTGAACAAATACAAGGCTTACAGGGAAACAGAAACATATAAGAATAAGTAAATAGGTAAGGGGACAGGGAAACAAGATTTTCAGGTATGTCATGAACAAGCACGAAGAGCATTGGCTGTGATCTTACTTTTCACATGAAAATATGGGAATGTTAAGGATACTAATAATTTGGTGTTAAGTATATAACACATACTTAGCAACTGCTTGTTGTGGTCTGAATGAGAATGCTGTCTCCTTCCTCCAAGGCTCATATGTTTGAATGCCTGGTTCTTATGTGGTGGAGCTATTTTGGTAGGATTAAGAAGTGTGGCCTTGTAGGAAAAGGTTTGCCACTGCTGGAGGGCTCTGAGGTTTCAGAAACCTGTGCCATTCTCTCTGCTTCATGGTCGAATCTCAAGGTGTGAGCTCTCAGCTAATGTTCTAGAGCCCTGCCTGCTGCCTGCTGCCTGCCTGTCTCTGTCTCTGCCTCCCCCATCCCCTCCCCATGGTGGTCATGAATTCTAAGCCTCTGAAACTGTAAGCCCCAACTCTTTTAAGTTGCCTCAGTCATAGTATATTAATACCACGCTAATAGGAAAATAATATTCCTTTTGCTAAAAATGCACTGGCTCCTTGTGCCCACAAGTAATTAAAAGCAAGATAAAACCTGGTATCTCTGCCTTCACTTTATATCTGCCTCTTTTACTATGGGTCTTTCTTCTGTTCAACTCTGCATGTGAGCATGTTAATCAAGGAGGGTCTGTTGAAAATTTAGGACCTAGCCAGTCAGTTTAAGTCTCTCTTAAGGCTTAAGGCACAAAGGTAACTAAAAGCTTTTTGGTGTTAGTTTTTACAATATCCTGTTCCAGACTCCTAAAAGCTGATTGAAAGTTTTAGCCACTGTCTTAAACTTACAGTTACCTTTTCTAAGAACAGTGAAGTCAAACAAATAATTCTTTCCTTCGTGAACTTTACCCCTCACGGTCAGAACTAATCTCATGAGAACCAGATTGTTTTTCTCAGGCAGTAAAGAGGCAGATCCAACACTGGGATAATGACCATCCAAACTTTAATTTGACCAGTCATTGTGTGTACGTTTCCTCCCTTGCCCTAGTTATTTCTTTAGTCAAACGTAAAGCTTCTATCGGTTCTCTAGGCTGTGGTATATATTGTCTTCCCAGCATAGCTATTCTATTTGAAATTCTTCCCTGCTGTACCATCATTTGTTTTCTGTTTGATATCTGGGGCTGCTGATCCAATATAATTTGTGGCATCCCACTCCCCAAGTCAGGCTTCTTTCCTGAAACCCCAGTTATAGTTTTAATGTATCATGGTAGAGAGAGAAAAAGATTATGAGTATGGCTCAGTGTGTAACAGCATTTGCAGCTGAGCCTGATGACCTAAATTTGATCCTCTGGACTCAAACAGAATGAGAAAACCTGATCCTGAAGTTTCTTTCTGAACTTCAGATAGACTTTGTGCTGTGTGCAGCACTGGCCCTCCACAGTGGTCACTAGACGTATATTTTTAAGCAGGAGTGGAAGAAGTTGAGAAGCGGAAAGATAGTTTTAAAAGAATGATACATTAAAAAAAATAGCACCAAGTGTTCTGAACCTGAGCTCAGTCTCTGAAACCTGCACAGTGGAGAGAATGAGCGCTCAGAAGCTCTTTCATGGCTGTCCATGCTAGGCTGAGTAAATATATGCAGAGATAAATGGAAAAATTACTAAAAGAATAGAAAAGTAAAATAACTTGATTTTGGTACTGAAGAGATTTGAGTATGCTTTTAGATAACTGGTAAGTCTATGTGAGAAAGAAACAAAGATATCGTGAAGTCTCTGAAAGATGTTATTAAGATCCCTTAAAGAATTTGGGGCCCTCGCTGAACAGGATGAGAATAAGGAGATTGCTGGGTTTTGTTGTTGTTTTGGTTTCTTTTTACGTGTAGAAAGAAGCCAGGTGGTTGTATCACAAACCTTTAATCCCAGCACTCAGAAGGCAGAGGCAGGTGCATCTCTGAGTTCCAGGATGTCCAGGGCTACACAAAAGCAAACTGAAGCAAAACAAAAAGAGTGTAGAAAGAAATTTGAGTAGTTTTACAAAGAAGCTGAGCACCTTTGATTTCCTTGGGATTTTATCTATGAGGAAAATGACTCTTGGGAAGTTTTATGTGAATTTAGATGAGGAAAATGACTCTTGGGAAGTTTTATGTGAATTTGGATGAGGAAAACAAATGAGTAAATAATATTTTAAAATAAACAGATACAGAGAGTGTTTTTGGAAACTAGGAAATTATCAAATGAGATTACGCAGATAGCATTACATATTGTGTATCACGTACTAATTTCAATAACCATTTTATTTTTATACAGCCAATTACAAAACTAGGTTAATAAACTAAGGTGTCAAGTATGGGATTACTGGAGTGTTTGGAGTCTTAATTGTAGCTACGAGAGAAATAACCAAATAGTCATTTAAGAGAAATTTCAACATGACAGCTTTACTATTGTGTAGCTATTTGTGGGTTTGTGGGTTTGGCAGGAGAAGAGAGGAGATAATCTACCACATGAACTTGTATTTGGTTTTCCAAAAGGTGATGACACCATGTCCGTTTGTCTTTTCCATCAGAGGCTTGGGTAGATGTACCGAGCTGAAGCTCTAGTCTGACTGCTGCTCTTTATTTAAACAGGCATTGGGAAAGTGAAAAGAAAACCTAGTGTTCCAGATACCGCATCTCCTGCTGATGATGGCTTTGTTGATCCAGGGGAGCGTCTCTATGACCTCAACATGCCTGCTTTTGTGAAATTTAACTACATGGCTGAGAGAGAGGATGAACTGTCACTGATAAAAGGGACGAAGGTTATCGTCATGGAGAAATGCAGTGATGGGTGGTGGCGTGGCAGCTATAATGGACAAATTGGATGGTTTCCTTCAAACTATGTGACTGAAGAAGGTGACAGTCCTTTGGGTGACCATGTAGGTTCTCTGTCAGAGAAATTAGCAGCAGTTGTCAACAACCTAAATACAGGTCAAGTACTGCATGTGGTACAGGCTCTTTACCCATTCAGCTCATCCAATGATGAAGAACTCAATTTTGAGAAAGGTGATGTAATGGATGTAATTGAAAAGCCGGAAAATGACCCAGAGTGGTGGAAATGCAGGAAAATCAATGGCATGGTTGGCCTGGTTCCAAAAAACTATGTTACCATTATGCAGAATAATCCATTAACCTCAGGTTTGGAACCGTCACCTCCACAGTGTGATTACATTAGACCTTCACTCACTGGAAAGTTTGCTGGCAATCCTTGGTATTATGGCAAAGTCACCAGGCACCAGGCAGAAATGGCATTAAATGAAAGGGGGCATGAAGGAGACTTCCTCATCCGTGATAGTGAATCTTCGGTAAGTTAATTTTCAAAGGTAAATGGAAATAGAGCTCCAGGCATTTGAAAATAAGGTTGGCAAGGTTGAATGGCTTCCTTAAATCTAACTAAATTGTAAGCTGGGATTTGATCACAGTGTTCTTTCCAGTGAATCTGTTATGAATGAGCTAGTTGGAGCAGTGAATACACTGTATTAATGGGCTTTCCTCAGTTGTATTGATTTTGCATTTCTGAAATGTTTTCTGTCTCATTAAACTGAAAAATGGGGGAAACTGAACATTGGTTTCTTCCTTGAGAGTAGAATGATGCAAATACACTTCTACTAGATGTAATATATAAGAATGCACTCATTATAGTCTTTACATATATGTCTAATTATATTTAAAAATGTCTTCATAAATTGTTTGATTAAACTTGCTTCCTCCCTCCCCTATTCTGACAGTGGCTCACTATATAGCCCTGGCTGCCCTGGAACTCACTGAATAGATCAGGCTGGCCTTGAACTCAGATCCACCTGCCTCTACCCTTGCCAGTGCAGGGATTAAAGGTATATGACACCACACCTAACTGTTTGGGCTTTTTATTCACCTCAACAACCTTTTTTGGGTTTTCAAGGCAGGGTTTTGTAGTAGGAGGTTTCTGGTCCTGGCTTTTGGGCCTAGCCTCAAGGCTTAGGCCAGCAGACCCACAGACCCGCGGAGACACACAGATGCTTACAGTAGTTTTAGGCTGATCGGCCTAAGGCCCAGGCATCTAACTTGCTAACTCTTTACCCTCAATCTAACCCATGACTCTTACCCTGTTCAGCCATGCGGCTCGGTACCTTTTCTCAGAGCAGCATAGTTGTCCTCTGCTTCTTCTGGCTTCTCTCTGGCATTCTGCTCTGTTCTTCCAGTTCCCAGAGTTCGCTAGTCTGTTAGCCCCGCCCCTTCCTGTCTGCCTTTGGCCAATCAGTACTTTTTATTAAACTCATAGGCAGGGACTACTATTTATAATGGCACAACATAATATCCCTACAGGGTTTTATTGTGTAGCCCTGGCTGTCCTGGAGCTCAGTCTTTAGATGGGCTGGTCTTGACCTTAGCCATGCTCAGCCTCAACAACCTTATTTAACACCATTTGAAATGTATTTGCAGTAAAAGGTAAATTATGTTACAGCACTAGCTAGATAAATGACATAGCTATTAGTCTCTTAAATGTTGCTTTATATGTTAAAATTTGATAGTTCTTATTTTTCTTGAAAACTTTCTTTTCCTGATAAGTGATACCATTATTTATCAAGTCATGGTGTTAATACTGACTTTCTGTGAATGTTTTGTATAAAAGGTGATATTATATAAAAGATTGGAAGAAAGAAAATAGTATGTGTATGAGACTGAGATGAATTGAACTTCCTGATATGAAGTTGGAGGAAATAGTACTTTTAACTTCTCAGAAGACAGTTGTCAATAGAGAAAAATAGTGGAGTCTGTTTCCTGTTAAATTTCTGATATGTGGCATAAAAGTCACCTACTAATTAGGAAAGGGAAGTTTAAATACAGGGTGCTATTTTTCTAGTGAGTAGAGCATAAATACTAGCCAAAAATATATGATTAATTTTAGTACTGTTACTTTTTAGCTATAGACCTTAAATATGTGTTTTTGTTTGACCTTTACAATTAATCTTTTAAATTCATTGCCAATGTTTAAATAGCAGGGGATTTATAAAAAATCCAGACTTTGGGGCCGAGTAAATGGCTCAGCAATTAAAAATGCTTGCTGTTTCTGAAGAGGACTCAGCCATCATATCTTAAGGAGATCTGATGCCTACTTGGACATATGCATAACTGTACATATAACCCACATGCAGACATGCAGACATCCACAAAATTTAAAAATAATAATAATAATAAATCTTTTGAAAATGTAGGCTTCAGATTTCCCTTTAAAATTTAAGGACCATGCTGGAGAGGTGGCTCAGTGATTCAGAGGACCCAGCATGGCAACTCAAACCATCTGTAGTTCCAGTTCTAGGGGACCCAGTATCTCCCATTCTGGCTTCACAAGCACTGCTCACACATTATATACAGAGGCACATGCAAGCAAAAATACACATAAATAAAGGTGCAAAAAAAAAAAAAGGCCAAAAACCAGTCCACACAGAGACTATTCCTGCAAGGCAGTGATCACAGGTGAGTAGTGCACCTTCTTTAAGGTAGGCACACCATGTTTCCTCTATCTACCTTACTTATATTTCTCTTTTGGCCCTTGTGGGAATTTGTGTTTGTCACTGTTTATTAAAATTTAGTTGAATTCTTATTTGCCCGTTGTTTTTGAAAATTCAGAGTATGGTGTCTAAGTCAGGTACTACCAGCTCTGAATTGAGAGAAGATGGAGTGAACTTCTGAAATTTCTCACGTTTTTCCTCCTGATTTTCTGTGGGCACTGTGGGGTTAGGAAACTCTAGAATCCTGTCTGAATCCGTCCTATCTAACCAGATAATGTGATCCTAGGCATGCTCTCTGAGCCTCTTTTTCCCCATTTATAAAAAAGGATCTTTTGAGGAATAAAGGAAATTCTATAAATAATGTAGCATTCATATAGTGTCTTGTACTTAATGTTCAGATTTTAGCAGTTCTATTTTATTTCACGTTCTGATACATGGCATTTACAGTGTTTACCTCCCCTCCCCCTTTCTCTTGCAGCCAAATGATTTCTCAGTATCACTAAAAGCACAGGGGAAAAACAAGCATTTTAAAGTCCAACTGAAAGACTCTGTTTACTGCATTGGGCAGCGGAAATTCAGCACCATGGAGGAACTTGTAGAACATTACAAAAAGGCACCAATCTTTACAAGTGAACAAGGAGAAAAACTGTATCTCATCAAGCATTTGTCTTGATACTCATCAGCAGTGACTGCTTCACAGCTTTAACTCATCATGTGATTGAAGACTGAGCGTGTTGGGCCAGTTGTACTTGCTTGGAAAGTGCTGTTTGTAACTGTATGAGAACTGACTGTAATACATGAGTATTTTTGTTATAACTCAACCCATACATATATCTACATACGCAGTGCATCTATATAGAAGAGTTCTTTATTCTTGGTCTTCTATCTACTGTCTTTTTTGCTATTTTTCTCTTTTCTTCTAACAAGGTTTTGTATTCTGAAAAAGAATGATTTGGTTCAGAAATCTTTATATGGAAGAATCCTTTTATTGATGTTTCTTTATTTTCTTGTAAAGATACTTACTCTGTTCTCCCATAGTTCCTTTTCACATAAAACTATATCTATATGGCATATGCTAAAGTACATTTCTTGTAAAGTGTTAATCTTCTCTGTGACTAAATAGCAATAATAAACAGAAAACTAGAAATTATTTTCAGGTATTGTATCTGTCACAAGCCATTGTAAATATAAGGTATGTTGTTTGTGCCTTCATTTTAAAATCCATTTATTGTACTCAAAAGGCCCTGGATATAGGTTAGAGAACTTAATTTATAGCTATTTAAACAAAAATGCTAAGAATTTAGGGAGTGTCTTTTTCCTCGTTGGCTATTCAAGGAATCATAGCAGTCCCTGACAGTTAGCTGTGGGAATGAAATGGATGTTTCCAGTGTTCCTTGACTAACATATATTGTATTAGATGATGCCATATTTACACTACTGTGAAGTAAGTCATGGCCAAGTTTGGGGAGATAGTAGACAATGAATGTGAAGATTTTTCCTCTAAATATCAGCTATTGTACATGGCGGTATTTGAAGTTTTCTCCTTTCAGGATCCTAACCCGTCCTCCCAGTGTCTGGTCAGGTTCACTGGAACATTGAACTCAAGGTTTCCCACATGATAAGCAGGCACTCTGCCCCTGAGTATACTCCTAGCCCCTCTTTGTCTTAGTTTAACTAGGACACTGAAATGATGTGCTGTGGGGAAATATAGTTAGGTAAACTGTATTTATTTATTTTTCCCATCTATACTTTCTGTGTGTGAGAGACTAAAATATTGAATCTTCTGTTGGTCACACTTTTCCTGTAAATTTTAATTTAAACAAAGAAACAAAAGCCCCTCATGCTACATAATAAGTTCTTTACTGTTTTAAACACTAATGTACCAAAATTATAGCCAGCAAAAAGTAGAGTTGTGTAATTTTACTTTTTTCTTCATTGTAGTAGTTAAAATTTTTTAATTTACAATCACTTGGAGGCTGTTGTTGCCACTGGGTGGCAGCCCTGGCCTCTCCCACTAGCTAGAAATCAACAAATACAATTAAAGCACTGATGTACGAGCTTCCATCTTTACAACACCTGCTTTCAAAGCTTTTTAATTTACATTTGTGTTTGAATGCTCTTTTGTGTAAGATAAATGGTGGTAGATTAGTTTAATGAAAATGTTATATAAGCTTACCTTTGGGGCTATAAAATGCTACAAATCCTAAGAAAAACAGTTTGCAAGTGGTTGGCAGAATGAGGAGGTAGTAAACATTCTAGCATTTGTTGACACTTTATCCCCCTTAGGAAACAAAATGAGCCTTTATAAAAAGGAGTATTTAAGACTTTACCATCAATATAGCTGTTCTGGACACCCTCTACTCCACAGCTGATCCTTTGTGAAGACAGCACTGGAGTAGTGCTGAGGTGGAATGCATACATCTTGTTGGAGCTAGAGTTTGCAGAAAATGAAGGTGCTCCAGTAGTACCCCCATGTGCATTCTAACTAGAACTAAAACCTCATTGTACACTGTTTTTTACTTTGTACATCAACATTTTGGTTAATTTTTTTTAAATGTCTTAAACCATTTCTTCAACCAATAATTATATTGTAAGGATGAGTTTTCTTGAAGTAATTTTCTTAGAACAACCTTAGAAAACAGCTACATAGCTAGGTAGTGACAAACTTGTATTAGAAATAGCCCCAACCTAGTGTTCTCCGTGTCTTGACACACTGCTCTCTCTCTCTGTGCTAGTTTTAGACTGGAAGACCAGTCTTGGGGAAAGCACCAGTCCAGAAGTTCTCATTTATATATGAAGAGCTGAGTTCCCCAAATTTAAATACATGCCGTATTTGTAATCTTGCCTGGCTGTGTCTACAAAAAAATTTTCTCTAAACTCTTGGAAGGGGTGCTTTGTTTTGTTCTTAAATAACTTTATATGTGAAAGTTTAGTGACAAAAGAAAAGCTATAAATGTTATGTCTCCTTGGTCATAAATCTTAGGGGTGAGTTGAGTATTTTCATAATGTGTGTTACATACTTATTAACACAGCTAAGTCTATTAAAACTGTATAACATATCACTAAGTAAAATAGAAAAATACCCTGCCCAGTGGCATAAGCCTGTAATTCTGGCTGCTCAAGAGGCTGAGGCAGGAGGATCATGAGTTTAAGGCATGCCTGAGTAATTTATCAAGACACTGTCTGGAAAAAGTAGAGTTGGGACTGTAGTTCTGAAGGAGAGCATGCCTAAACTCTGGATGCTGTCCATAGCACCACCAAATAAACACAACAACAACAAAAAAAAAACAAAACAAACCCAGCATATTGCCAGAATAAAAGGGGCTAGCAATGAGCAACCTGGGTTATTAGATTGCTTGTAAATCATATCCAGCTCTAATTCTCTGCTATGTAATCTAGAGGTTGCAAAAATACGGTCTGTGAGGCACCATTTTGGGAATTAGGAACAGGTATCTTTTGATATACCCTATCAGTAGTTTTTTGTCAAAAAGGGTAGAATTTTTACCTGCTGGTAGTGCTTTATTCATGGTGCATCCAAATATATAAGTATTGTTCAACTTGTGTAGTATTCAACTTGACAGCATTTAAAATGGGAGATTTCAGATAGCATTATACTTTATGATTTCTTTTAAAAATAAGCTGACAATGTGAGTTGAATTCCCAATTCAGTAATCAGCTGGAACCTGATGTGGTTGGTCCCATAATGCACATGGTAAAAAACGTTCAAACAGAGTAATAAAGTCTTTCCCAGCTCTTACTCCGTAATTTACAGGCAGATTGATTTATTGTTCTTCCCTCTTTTCCATGTTGCTAGGAGAGTTTCTGGCTTTGACTGTGAAATGGCCATTTTTCAGAAACTGTCTATGTCTAAATTAATGAATTAGGAGTGTAGCATTACAGCCTTCTATTTTCCGTTTTAATATGTTATTACAAAAAAGAAAAGAAAAGATAGAAAAAAGAAACCTTTGGATAGCTCACAACTGTTTTATAGGTCTTCACAAGTGTGGTCACTTCTTGAATTTTGTTTAACATAAGACAGTACCATTTTCTGAATCACATCCAGAGGGTTGAAAAAAGACCAGATTCCTGATTCTGTTGCAGAGTAGAAATGCTCACTCTCTGGTGTTCAGCAAGTTCATGTGACTCAGCCCTGCTATATTCTAAACACCGAGGACAGCAAAACAGCACACACTTCATACCCTAGTTTCTTGCTCTTACATGTGCGTTTCTAGTTCACTTACAGGAGTCTCTTGACTTAAAAGAGCATGTGGTTTGCTGAGACTTGTTGAGTAAAATAGGAAATTAGCTGTGTTTGCTGAAGTAGAGGAAGAGTTTTGGCTATATATACAGAAGAGTTTTAAACCAAATTAATGTTATTCTGGCCAGAACATTTTGGTTGTATTGATTTCAGAGCTGGTTTGATGCTTTCCGTAGCTTAGCAGGGACCAACTGGCTGTTGTATTTAGTTTTGTAGTGCTAGACAATGGAACAGCTGCCTCATGCACACTAGGAAAGTAATCAACCTACTGTGGTTTTCATTGTTTCCACTGGGATTAAGTAAATTTACAGCAGCGGTCTCACGGTTCCAAGTTTTATTTATTACTAGAAGGTTTTCTATCTCCTGTTGTTCCTCATTGACAAATGAAAACAAAACATAAGTAACATTTTGAAGTCGTTATCTAAGATATATAGGAAAAAGACTTTTAAACTGACTTGGGCTTAGATAAAAATGAACCTGCAGGTATCTGTCTTTGGAAAAATGTTGAGACCAAAAAAACCAGATTTTAGAAGGTTACTAAGTGTTATCTAAGTATAGGCTAATTTTGAACACTTACTTGAGAAATTAACTCCTGTGTAAGCATGGCTTTCAAGAGCAAATTATGTCAAAACAAGTGTTCTATGCTTTCTAAACTGTAGATAGACAAAGGGAGTATTAATAGAGAACAGATTTCATTGAGGCATGATCACTTAGTTTCAAGTTGAAAACTTTAGTTTTGGACTGTTAATATAGTTTGATCTCACATGTCCCTCAAAGCCATGTATTAAATTTTTGGTTCCCACCTGGAGTACTTTCTCAGGAGATGGGGCCTCCCTCTCTTCCTCCACGTCTCATCTCACCCTGAAACAACTCATCTTTTAAGTTGATCCTTTTGTTGCTCAAGCATGAGGCTGCTCTCACCGTGCATTACAATAAATATGTAATAAAAATGACAAGACTTTGATGACATTTATAGTCTAGTCTTGCTATACCTAATGGAGAGAGATGTACAGTGAACGACAAGCGGATGTAGCTGTAGCACATGGTTGCAGTTGTCAACAGGGTGGAAAGTCAGGTAAAATTGATTTAGAGGTTGTGGTCTCTGCTTAGGGCCAACCAGTGATCAAAAAGCAATAGCCAAAATCATTAGAATATCATGGAGATGTTCATCTATAGAGCATGTTTCTGGTTTTCAGAATTATAAGGTGATATTTGTTTTATTCAAATATGGAACTTTTAACTACAAAGAGCTGTTAAGAATAAAATCCGATTCTCTGTCTTAATAGAAGTTACTGGGCAATGTTATATAGCAACCAGCTATAACTATAGGAAGATGACAGTCTTACAGACTTAAAGGTTTATAATTCCAAGAGATTAATTTCTTGAAGTAGATGTAAATGACAATCCAAAGGGACTTTTTTTTTTTTTTTTGATGTTTTACTATATTTTTTTAACGTGGGTATTTTGCCTGCATTTATGTCAGTGTTCTTGGCTCATTGGATCCCCTGAGGACTGGAGAAGGTTATAAGCCACCATTGGCGGGAGTGGGGGGGGGAGGGAGGTGTCGTCTAGAAGTTGAACCCAGATCCTCTGGAAGAGCAGCTGGTGCTTCTAGTCGCTGAAGCCTCTCAGAGGAAGTTTAAAAGTCAAACAAGAACTCTGAAAATTGGATTGGAAATTACAACCACAGAAGAGTTGGAAACAAAAGAATCTAAAAGGGATTTTATTAAATTTTCTGTGTGACTTCCAGGAAAAAGAAATGAGAGCTAAATGTTAGATGTGCTTAAACACAGACAAAAATAACAAATATGTGGGAATCTTTGTGCAAGCAGGGTAAATGAAGATTACAAGAACAGAGGAAAGCAACTGACCATGTGGCCAGTTGTTCCTGGATTCTTTCACAGTCTGAAGAATCAGTCTGGGATTGGGGGTGAAAAGAACGACCATCAAATTTTTCTCTCTGCTTTGCTTTTTCTCCCCACCTTTACCATAAAGTTCTTGTTTTCCCTAGCAAAATTAAACACCAAAGATTTACATAGCAAATGGGTGAAAATGCTATTATTAGACTACCCACTTATTTGTCCATACAGTTGTTCATACCTGAATGATCCTCCAATTCTTCAAAAAATCCCAGAAATCCAGACTGGCTGGAGATGTAGCTGTGTTTGTAAAGTAGTGCCTAACATTCACAAACCTCTGGGTTTGATTTCCAGTGCCATAATTTTGGTGAACACCAATCCCAGCACTTGTGGATGGAAGCAAGGGGATCAGGAAGTTAAAGGTCATCCATTTTGGCTACCTAGTGAATTAGAGGCCAGTCTTGGCTCCTTGAGACCTCGGGTCAACAAAATGAAACCTACAGGCATAAAGGATAGAGTTTGGCTTGGACATGATGCATAGACAAGAAGTCCTAGCTGTTGATTAGATAGTATAGGAAGAGAATTGGGAAAGCAGAAAAGAAGCAAGAGCAGAGCCAGGAGTATCAGCAGGTAGAGGAACAGATGAGGCAAAGCCACTCAGAGCCCTCACCTAATAGAATGGCCCAGACAGAGGCAGATCATCTGAGTTCTTACTGCCCAGTGACCCAGGCTTGAGAAAGAGTCATTCAAAAGCTAGGCTGGGCTAATGACATTACCTCTCACTGCCCCGTGGGTGTGTGCTGAGCCCAGTACCTACTCTCCTTGTAGTTGGGCTGGCTTGTCTTGGTATAGATTCATGCCAGGCAAAACCAACCATTTTGAGACCCCATGGCTCAGTGGAAGACTGCTCCACAGCTTAGTTGTGTGTGCGCAGCTTACTTTTGATTGTGTTTTTTGTTTGCTTGCCTTTGTTCAATCCGCTGATTCACTGTGTATTCTCAAATTCTCAGTCTTTGGGCTTTGCTCAAGTTCTATCTGGATTGCAGAATCATGAACTCACCTAACCCCTTCTGTTCAAACACAGATGGGTATATTCTTGGGATTCCATTGTGAGGCCCACTTCCTGCTTATTCTCTTAACCTTTGTTAATTTCATGAGTCACGCCCCTTTTAATGTTAACGGGGAAACAGTTTAAGGTAAGTGAACAGAAGCTGGGCATATTTCTGTTGGATTTCCTGTCCCTATTCTTAATTCCCACAACTATTTTGCAATCCATTACTGTATTTTCTTTGTTAATAAAAAAGAAATGTAAGGCTAATGGAGTTGTTTTTTTCCTCTGCATAAAATGGCCATTACTTTTTCCATTGACTCTTCAACCCACAATGATCTAGGTTCTGATCCAAGGCTTCCACAGGAACTCCTCTTGCTAAGATTACAATGACTTTCCAGTTGTTACATCCAGGGGACATTTTTCAATGATTAACTCTTCTTCACTTTGCCTCAACAATCACATCACGCCTCATTGTTTTTAGAACCACTTCTATGAGCTACCGCTCCCACCCTGTCTTCCTAGTTTATGTTCTGGCCCTGGTCTCTATGTACCTCTGCACATCCTCCTTAGTGGACACGTTCTGTTTGCACAAGTTCACCCACTCCCCATGAAACCCCATAGGCAGGGGAGAGGTATCATTTCCTTGACATCAATTTGAGATAGATTATTTACATAATGGGGATTGTGACTACTCACATAAATGCTTCGAGTCAAAGTATACGTGCCTGAGAACATGCAGCCGCCTTCTGCAGACCCCTGACCCTGCCTGCTGTGACCCCACCCCACTCTTTGTTTTTTTCCTTTGAGGTCTTGCTGTTCACCCAGTTACTCAAACCAGAACCAGAAAGTCATGTTTGGCATCCTGGCCTTTCCCAATCCATTCAGTTTGTGGGAGCTGCTTTCTAGGTCCTGGATCTTGAGGGTTTTGTTTGTTCCCACAGACATGGAAAACAGATGCTTGCCAGAGGCCCCGCTAGTCAGTCCCTTTGCCTTCTCAGAAATCTAAGGCTCAAGTGCAGAGAATGCCACCATTAAATTGGAGCTTGAAACCCTGCCCTTGACATTCACTGCTCTCAGGATAAACTGGAAACCAGTGAGAAAACACTGAAGGTTCTTCAGATCCGGGCTTCTGCCTGCTTCACCATGTCTTCTCATTCCAGCCTTGCTCACTATTTGCACAAAATTTAGGATTTTCTAAACAGGATGTGTGGCTAATTCTCCTGAGTTCAATACTCTGTGCCAGTCTCCTCAGGAAGCCTTCTAGGATCCTGTAGGGTGGATTAGGTGCCTCTTTTCAGGACTCCAGTATCCCCTTTGGGTCTTTCACTGTATTCAGTATTCCACATGGTTATTTCTGCAAGCATCTTCATTAGTTGGGAAAGGGTAAGAACTTTTGTTGAGTTCCCAGATTTTAAGCACAGTAAAACTTCTAGGGAACGTTTGTTGAATGAATCAATAAATGACTGGCCCCAAATCTCTTGTCAATAAGAAACTGGAACCAAAGAATGTCCAATTCAAAAATCAATATTCATTCTCAAACCAATGTTCATCATTATAATTTGTGCATTGGGGTTTTTAAAGTCCTCAAGGAGTTAAAGTTTAAGAGGCCAATTCCTATTATAGGACTTCATTTCAAATTCTTAAAACTGGTTTTAATTTTCAGCAGTGCATTCTTGATTCAATAATCAAGTTTAAGAGATTAGATAAAGAACCTTGTTCATGTTTTAAATCTCTATTTCCTATTCCTTTTACCTCAAGATCCCAATCTTGTTAGCATATTATATTCTAGATTTTCTTTTCACCGACTTGCAAATATAAAACTATTATTCTTTACCTTTTGACTTTTAAAATGGTATTTAAAATTGAGACAATAGAAACAGGTGGTGGTGGCACATTCCTTTAATTCCAGCACTCAGAAAGCAGAGGCAAGTGGATCTTTGTGAGTTTTAGGCCAGCTTGGTCTACAGAGTGAGTTAGGGCAGCCAGGGCTACAAAGAGAAACACTGTCTTGAAAAACAAAACAAAACGAGGCAACAGGGCTGGCTGGGTTGTAGCTTAGTGGCATACTGCTTGTGTAGCTTGCACAAAGCCCTGGGTTCGATGCCTAGCACTGGAGAATACAGTAGTGATAATAATCATTTAACATCTCCACTTTTCCAGGAGCATGTATTAGCAAGCAGAGCTAATTATCACCCAGCTTGAATGAAAGGGCAGAGAAGTACTTGGCCAAGGATGCTACTTGATGAGTAGGGAAAATAATCCTGGATGTTCACTGACTTCTGGGAAGAGTCAAGGTTGTTCAAAACTGATCCATATGCCCATATGTCTCCCTCAGGCAGATGTCTCAAGTTCCTCAGTTATCATTTCTCTGGAACTCTCATAGGCCGCTCCCCTTGATGCAATATCTGGGTTTGGGCAGAAAGGAGGGTGCTGCAGAGTACGCCCATTCTGAGCATCTGGGCCAGCTCCTCTCTCCAGAGCAATTCAAGCTTCATTGCAACTCTGACTTCAGCACCAACATCAGCTTCCTGAAGCAAGTGGTTAGGATGGACAGAAATCTTTCTTCTGGAAGGAAACAATGTTTCAGGGCAAACTAAGTTTGCCTGAGAACGCTCACACCAAACACTGGCCGGAACAGTGGTTCCATAAAGAGTCTGTGCAAGTCCTATCATGTGGCTTTTCTGTGGCTTGATCTCATGTTTTCTCACAGGTAAGAACAGATTTACATACATCTGAGTTTGAGCCTTGAATTTAATTAAGAAGTTGACAGTACTTTCCTGGGTTTAGAGTTGAATTAAAATGTTGTTTGTTTGTTTGGGTTTTGGGGTGTTTGTTTCTTTGAGACAGGGTTTCTCTCTGTAATAGTCCTGGCTGTCTTGGAACTCCTTTTGTTAACCATGCTGGGATCTGCCTGCCTCTACCTCCCCAGTGCTCCGACTAAAGGCGTGCACCACCACAACCCAGTGTAAATCGTTTTTTAAAACCTTTTCATCTCTCTCACATCTCAAATGCCTGCATTCTATTTGAAAATTTCCCCCCAATACCCATCCATAGACCAGTCTAGAAAGATGTTATCAATGTAGTTTACAGAGTTCTAAGCACTTTGCTACTTATTTCATTTGGTATTTGAAGGGTTAAAGTATAGTTTTCACAGTCATGTTCCATGTGGCACTTAAAATGATTAAAAATTACACAAACACAAAATACATCATTTATAAGCTTCATACTGGGTGTAAGATTTATGAAAATTAGATTTCTCTTGATAATCACAGAAAAAGTTACTTGACATCATTTTAAAAAGATTTGGTTTGGGGCATTTTTTTTCTGCCAGTGAGATTGCATAATTCTCTGTTCCACTTGTGGCTCCTTGTAATTACCTTCTTTATTGTTCCCAAACTGCAGTTCCTCACCTGCTAATGCTTCTTCAAGTCAAAACTACTTTTAAGGGTAATTTCTAGTTCTAATACTTTAAGGCATTGGTTACTCTGTGGTGTCAGTTGGGGGCCTTGAGTACTTAAGCAATAACTCAGTACTAAGCCTACATGGAAATGGACAGTATTTTGGTTCCCACATCTTCATAGTTCCAAAGGTTCAGCAAAGGATGTCCACGTTCTGCTCACCTCTTATCTGTATATTCATGTGTATTCAGGTCAAATACATTTATTTGAGCCTATTTCTCATTACTTTTAGAAAGTAAGTATAGATTGCAGGTCAGTTGCTGTCTTCACAGCTGATGCATTCTATCCTTACTTTCTTGCCAGAGCCTTTATTATTAGAATTCTCCAATAGGGGGTGGTGGGATGGTTTGGTAGGTAAAGGTACTTGTTGCCAAGTCTGATGAATTGAGTTTATTCCTGTGGCAAATGTGTTGTACTCACCCCTGCTCCCACCCTGTCTCTCTGTATGCTCTCTCTCTCTCTCTCTCTCTCTCTCTCTCTCTCTCTCTCTCTGTCTCTCTCTGTGTGTGTGTGTGTGTGTGTGTGTGTGTGTGTGTGTCTGTGTGATTACTAGTTTAGTGGCTGGTCATGTAACACCATTTTCTTTATTTCTTCGTCTGTGAAATGTTTATAACAGCCATCTTAAAGTTTTGAGGGGTTAAATCAAGACAGTACAAATAACAAGCCTTTAAAGACTTCAACATCCCTGCCTCAAATGTTAATGATTCCGATCATTTGATAATGCAAATAAATGGTGGTGTCAGAAAATAATTGGTTGTGTAGCCCAAATTTTCTGGCAAGAACATTATCCCACAATTTGCTCAGAACTGAGTAGGTGAGCTTTGCTGGTGCTTATTAGATCACTGGGCGGATGGGTAAAGGTGTCTTGCTTTGTCCCTTCCAAATACTAGTGAGTGGCTGAGGAAAATGTTTCTTACTAGTAATTACAGCCGCAGCTGTTCCCTCCCTCCTTCCTTTTCTCTCCTGAGATTGAATCCAGGATCTTATCATGCTAGGGCAACTGCTCAACTACTGACTGTATTCTTAGAGCCCCCTCCCCTTTAACTGTCCATGTTTCAGATGGGGTCTCCCTAATTTTCTAAAGTGTCTTGCTCCACGACTCAGGCAGGCCTTGAACAGTTCTCTTGCTTCCCCCTCCCAGGCAGGTGCAATTGAAAGCCTGTGCCTTAGACGTAGCTCACATCTCTGAGTACGTGCTATGCTCTAGATTAGCAATAAATGTTCTTCAGACATTTCACATTAATCTGCAAGGTAGGTCTGATGATCCCCATTTTATACTAGGAATCAAGACTCAAAGGTTCAGTTCCTTGTCTACATATCTGATAAATGGGGGTGGGGGTTGACTTTGATTTAGCCAGCTCCAGATTGTGTGCTTTGTCCTTCTGTACAGAAGAAGGGGAGACATGGGGGCAGGCTAGAAAAAGAGGAGAGCTAAGGTGAAAGACTCAATGGGATGCCTTTTCCTATACATTTACCCTAAGGACTGTTGGGGGATGAACAAGCAGTGGTGGCCAGTGGGGTCTGGCAAGGAGAAGCTGCAGCACTTTCTGCCTAGAAAGTTTGCCCAGTGGCTTCATGGAAGGCGATCTTCCTGCTTAGGAGACAAGAATCTTAGAGCAGCTCAAGGACTAAGATGGCTGAGAGGTTAGAAGACCACCGGGCCTAGTGGTAATCTAAAGGGAGTTGAGATGGATGTGGCTCTTGCTCAGTTTCACTTGGTGGTTCTAAACCTTCTGTGTGCTGGGTGCCGATGAGAGGTGAACAGAATGGGCTCCTGTTTACAGTGAATACAAAACCCACCAGAAAATACACCCAAAACCACCAACATTTGGGCATTTAACACACTTCAAACTGTTCTTTGTCCACCCGAAGTAAATTCTAGATCAGTGTCCCAGTCTCATATGAACATTGGAGTCACTTGGGGAGCTCTTATACATGTAACTGCCAAGGCTGTACAGCCAGAGATTCTAAATTCGTCTGGGGTACTGCCTAGGCTTTATGAAACTCCGTGGGTGGGGCTCTTTAGAGAAGTGGATGCCTTCAAGACTGGGCAGGAAAATACAAGACGAGACAGGAGCATCTTGTGGCGCAATGAAATGCTTAAAATAGGACGGCGTCCCAGTGTAGCCTAGTAGCTTGGGTTGGACCTTGGAATGGAAAAATTTGTGGATGGAAGAACTGGCAGAATCCAAATCAAGTCTGGAATTGTGTTATGGTGATTGACCGACACTGGTTTCACAGTTTGAGTAATTGTATCATGGTTACCTAAGATGTTAGCATTGGTTGGACTTTACATTATTTTTGAAATTTGTAGATCTAAAGTTATTGTTTTAAAGCCCATTGACAAGGCTGAGAGTGGTGATCTCCCAGCAATCAGAAGCAGAGACACAAGTGAATCTCTTGGATTTTGAGGCCAGCCAAGGCTACATAGATTCTATCTCAAGACAAAAATACAAGCTGGCCTTTGATCCCAGCACTTGGGAGGCAGAGACAGGCAGATCTCTGAGTTCAAGACCAGCCTGGTGTACAGAGTGAATTGCTAGATAGCCAGGGCTACACAGAGAAATCATGTCTCAAAACAAAAACAAAATAATGAACAAATGCAGAACAAATGAACAACAGCAAAGCAATATAAAAGAAAAGCTAATTAACAAGAATAGCGTAGAAAGAGCGGGAGGTCGGTAACAATGTGTCAGATGGTTGCAAGCCAACCTGAAAGGGCTTTAACAGGCCAGAGCTGGAACAACTGAGTAACAAATAATATATCATTGGATTTCAACCATTCTAATATGTAAACCACTGTAAACATAAGGAACAGTGGAGGAGGGATGGCTTTTCCATACAGGAGAATCCCAATTCAATTTAAAGAGACACATCATAACTGCAGTGATCCCAGAAAGAACTACCTACCAGCACCTGTCAGAATGAATGTGTGAATGGGTGAAAAGGATTTCCATACACATCTCTCCCGGTATGTTATTAACTTCAACAGGTAAATTGTAGCTTTGCAAATTAAGATTAACATCACTGGTAATTACAGTGAGTACAAGGCAAAATGTGTATTTTGCAACCAGTTGCTTGGACTTCTGAAGCACGTAGAAAGAGTACACAGAATGGAGATGAATGCCCTCAGCAAAAATGCCTCGTAGACCTTGCCTGAGAATGCTGATGCCCCACTACTGTACCTCGTGTTGTTCCTCCTGGGAGAGGACCAAGAGGACCGTATTTGGCCTTGGGGACACATACCTTTGCTGCATTAAGGTACCTAGCAATACCCTCATTCAGCTGGAGTATTTAGTCTTAGACCAGACTCTAGTCACTGTGGATAGACTATATAGGGCAAAGCAGTAGCTGAAGGATATGATTCAGAGTGTCGGGAGTCATGAGTTTTACTATCAGGTCCAAGGCCAAGGGATGTTGCAGCCTGTCTGGAACCAGCCCTGACCAATGCTGTCCTGAACACCTCTCTCAAGGTCCTGTCACATAGCTGAGACCTGTCTCCAGCTAACTTGATGAAAGGGACAGCCTAAGTCTGATCTCCGCTCAGAAACTAGGATGCAGGGGGTGGGGGGGGGGCGGAGGAGCTTCATCAGCCTTTGAAGTGGTAGTGATGAAGGATAGTGAAGGAACCAGAAGTGGTGTACCATCCTGTCACTCTTGGGCATATGTCTGAGGGAAGTTTCCCAAGATGCTGCTGTAATGACAAAGACATCCCATACAACAAGCTACCCTTAAAAAAAAAAAAAAAAAAAAAAAAAAAAAAAAAAAAAAAAAAAAAAAGTGTAACTTCAATCATGTGAAAACAGACAGACCCAAACTGAGAACCAAGTATAAAGCAGCCAAGCAGTGCTCTTCAGAAATGTCAAGGTCATAGAAGACAGACAGATTAGATTAGGTTGGAAAAGACTAGTTAGGTATGACAACTACATGGGGAGCCCTGGACTGGTTCCTGGAGTAAACCAAAGAAAAAGGGAAAGCTGATGGAGTTGAATTAGACTAGAGCTTAGTGACATCGCAGTGACCGGCTGACTAATTTTACAGTCACACTATGTCTGTGGGTTTGAGGAGGGAATACAGAAGTGCCCTCTGCTATTGTATATCTCTGAAAGTCTGAGGTAATTTCCAGTGGAACTAACTTGTATGCTTAGTTATAAGGTCACTTCATGTTCGCAGCACTGCATCTCTTCTGGAGGCCGTCAGGGTCAAGCTGTTTCTTTGCCATCCCAAGCCACTGGAGGCTACCTGGGGTCTTTGCTTATGGCCCCCTTGCATTGCCTGCTCCTTATTTGTTTAAACATCCACCCATTAAAATCACTCAGGCCAATTCAAGTTCAATTTTGAACATATATATTCAGATCTTACATGGCAGAAGTTTCCATTTCTCTAGGATAAATGCCCAGAATCACAGCTGCTAAGTCAGATAGTAATTGCATATTTAGTTTCCAAAGAAACTGCCAAATGATTTTCCAGAATTGATTTGCCAATGTCCAAGTCTTCCAGCCGTGTATGAGGGATCCGTCTTCTCTGTCCTGCTACCAGACTTGAGTTTTTAACCTTAACCACACAGCAGTGCTGTCTCATTGTGGTGGTAATCTGCGTTTCCTCTTTAGCAAGTGATTTAAACATCTTTACGAACAAATGTACTTAAGTGTGTGAGTGTTTTGGTGGCACATATTCCTAGTGCCCCTGGAAGCTAGAAGAAGGTATTGGATCCCTAGAAATGATTGTGAGTTGCCATGTGGGTGCTGGGAATTGAATGTGGGTCCTCTGAAGAGCAGCTGATGCTCTTAACCACGGAGCCATCACACGGACTCCGATGTAAATATGTGCTTATTTTCATATCTTTCCATGTGCTTATTGCTCTCTCTGTATTTCCACTGGTGAAATATCTCTTCATGCCTTTTCATTTTATCTTTCGGGTATTTGATTTCCTGATGTTAAGTTTTAGTGGTCTTTATGCATCCTAGACAATCATCCTTTGTGAGATAATGATCCATTTTAAGTTCATCATTATATGGTATGTGGGTTTGAGGTTACAGTTTATTTCCCTGAACGTACCAAACTGTTCCACTATTATTTGTTCTAAAAACTCCCATTTCCTCTACTGAACTGAAATAAATAGAGCCAGTGAGAGTGCTCACTGAATAAAGATGCTTTCATGAAAACCTGATGGCCCAAGTGTGAACCTGATTCCCACTGGTGAAAGAAGTTCCTAACATCGTCCTCTGACAACCATATATACACCGTGGCATAAGCGCACCCACACTCTTACATATCATGCATACACACTAATATAAAATTATAAAATAAAAAACATCCCCATGAACAAATAATAACATGCCCCTGCCTTGTTTTTTATATGAAGAGGAAAATAATGGTCCTTAAAATCAGTAGGGTCATGAAAAGCCAGCCACAGTAATGAATGCCTTTAATCCCAGCACGTGGGAGGCAGAAACAGGTGGATTTCTGAATTTGAGGCTAGCGTGGTCTACAGAGGGGATTTCAGGACAGGACTACACAAAGAAGCCTTGTCCTGGAAAAGAAACAAAGAAAGAAAAAAGGAAGAGAAGAAAATGAAATGGGATAATTCTGTAGCAATCTAGCATTGACCAATATAGAATCTGAGCAGTGTTCACTAAAGCTTAGCTGTTGTTATATATGGCCTGCTGTCACAGAGGCAGAGTAGGATTCGGCACATGGACGAGTGTGATGAGTCTGAAGCTGTGCCAGCTCTCTCTCAGTCACTCAGGGATCAGCTTCTCTCTTCATTGTGTCCCAGGGGGAGTGGCCGTCCTTCCCGCCCCACAGAACTTAACTGTACTGTCAACCAACATGAGGCATCTCCTGATGTGGAAGCCAGTGGCCCAGTCCAGGGAGACCGTGTTCTATTCTGTGGAGTACCAGGGGTAAGTCTGCCTTGTTTAATAATTTTTCTTCCTTAGACAGCATATCCAAGAGGGATAGGTAGCCCATCCAACTCTGCTCGAGGGGACTTTGAGACCCAAGAATAGATGTTCTTCCCGGTCCACCCCTTGGTGTGAATGGATATGGGGGAACCAAATACATTTTGTTGCACCTGTTTTCAGTAGTAAACCAACTGTCTGGTGAGTTTGGGCCTGCCTGACTTGGAATAGACAAATCTGGAGAGCCAGCGTTTTCTTGACTATGAGTATATACTAGAAGCCCAGACAAGTCTTGACCCTAAAGTTCAGCTGGCCCAAGGGAGATCTGGTTTTATTTTTCTCCAACTGTAGGCACTAACAGTTGCTGATCAGTGACCAGCAGAGTTGATGCTCAACACAAGCCATTAGCAATAAGCACAGAGCCCTCCTACATGTGTAGACATTCTTCTAGGTCTGAGGATACAGAGGTGTATATATCTAGATATAGGGAAACTAGCATCGAGAACAGCGTTTCTTAAACTGTGGGCCTCGACCCCTTGGCTCTTATATCAGCTATTTACATTACAATCCGTAACAGTAACAGATTTACAGTTATAAAATAGCAACAAAATAATTTTGCAGCTGGAGTCACCACATGAGGAACTGTATTAAAGGGTCACTATAGCATTGGGAAGGTTGGGAGCTACAGCATTGGGAAGGTTGGGAGCTACAGCAGCAGAGGAAGAGACACTAAATGCACTGGGTATGCTCTCTTCAGTTTTACAGTCAGCCACTGGTTACTAGAAGCTACTTAAGTTTAAATTAAATTGAAACATGTTTTGTGCCCATTCTTTCTTTTTTACATACTCTGTAGCCACAAATGGCCAGTGACTATGCCCCCCCCACACACACACACATCACCACACAACAGGATAACATCATCTCCATCATCATAGTGATTGGGCAGCAGAGCTCTGAGCCAAATGCAGCTTTGAGGCCTCCTAGGAAGCTGTGAAGGCTGATGCAGTCCTGTCTTAGGTGGGGGCCTCCGGGGGAAGTGACATTTATATCCTACCTGTCAGATAGCAGAGGCAGAACATTTGACACAGTGATCGGCTAGTCAGAGGCCCAAGGCAAAAAGAGACCATTTTGAAGGAGAGAGCCACAGGTCGGTAGGGTAGAAGAAGCATCTTAGGAGGCAAGGATGGGAGAAAGCTGGAGTCTCAAATGAAGCCGTTAGGTACAGAAACATCATGGACTGCCGTGTGGAGTGTTTGAAGAATGGAATCCCCACAGCAGAACCTGGAGAATGGGAAGGCACAGCAAGCAAGGCATGATGGTGCCTGAGATGAAGGTGGAGACGGTGAACACTGAAAGAAATAGATAAACAGGCCTATGCTAAGTTTCCTGAGGAATAAATGAGAGGGTTGGGGTGGGAAGCAGACGGAGGATCTGGAGTTGGGGAGAAAATGCCTGATCTGCTGACCCACAAAAGCAGAACAAAGGCAGTTACTAACATCTTTGAGTCTTCCTCAGAGGGTATGGTATGATTCTGTGCTTTCTTCTCCTTGGCCAGGGAGTATGAGAGCCTGTACATGAGCCACATCTGGATCCCCAGCAGCCAGTGCTCCCCGACCCAAGGTCTGGAGTGTGATGTCACTGACGACATCACTGCCACAGTACCATATAACTTCAGGGTCAGAGCCATGCTCGGCTCACAGACTTCAGCCTGGAGCACCCTGGAGCACCCCTTTAATCGAAACTCAAGTAAGGCACACCCCTCCCACGCTTGCCAGAACTACCTTTTCGTAGATGTTCAGCATCAAATTCACTGGTGTACTTCTAAACACAAATCACCCTTACTGACATGTTTGTAAAATTACTGTTTCATGGTCTTTCTTCCTCCTTCTCCACTCTGGAAGTCAGTCAGTCCTGCCTGTCCTTGTCAGGGTCCATAGGTACTGAAGTTCTAGCATTGGTACTGAGATTCTTACTCTGGTCATGCCTGCATAAATCTCTCCCATCTGGAGCCTCATCAACCCCGTACTGCTGAGAGTAGCTTGGTTGTTTAAAAACATCTGTACAGTTAGCAGCTACTAGAAACATTTCCTCTCTGTGATTGCTGGCAAATAACTTTTCTATTGCAATTATAATTGGAAAACTATTGAAAGGGAAGAAAAAAAATCCAGGCACGTGGACAAATACCGCTGAATACAAGCCATAGCTAGAGGGTAAAGGGATATGTGTGTGTTTGGGATGAGGTGAGGGCTGGATGAGCAGTGGGGTAGAGAAGCAGCTGGCCCTATAGGGAAGGTTGATCAAGTCAGTAGATGGGAGCAATGACAATAGGGTCTGGACCATGTCTTTCTTACAGAACAAACATTATGGTCACTGGGAGGAAAGTGACCCAGAGCAGGGTAATCCTTCAGGGCAGAGGAAGAAAGACATAAATTGTTACCTTCTGCTGAGCCAACATGGGTTCAGGTCTGTAGAGTAGCAGAGATGGGATGGGTGTGTGCCAGCTGGTCTTCTGCCAACTTGACACAAGCTAGCATTATCTGAAAGGAGGGGACCACAATTGAGGAAATGCCTTCATGAGATTCAGCTGGATGGCTGAATTTTCTTAATTGGTGGTCAATGAGGGAGGGTCCAGCCCGTTGCGGGTGGTACCATCTCTGGACTGTTGGTGCTGGGTTCTTTAAGAAAGCAGGCTGAGCAAACCATGGGAAGCAAGCCAGGAAGCAGCATCACTCCCAGGCGTCTGCGTCATTTCCTGCCTCCAGATTCCAGGTTTGCTTGAGTTCCTGTCCTGACTTCCATTGGTGATGAACGGCAATGTGAAAGTATAAGCTGAATAAAGCCTTTCCTCTCCAATTTGATATTTGGTTATGATGTTTCATTGCAGCAATAAAAACCCTAAGACAGAGGAGTGGATGAATTCAGTAGACATGGCTGTATTTAAAATGAACAGAGCTTGGGACCATTTATTGGTGATGGAGTGGGAAGACAGAATCCTGGGTTGGTGAGAACACTGTCCAAGGCAGAGAACCCAACAGGAGAAACAGATCCTGAGGAATAGGAGATACTTTGTGGTTTTGGAGCTCAGGTTCCTGCAACATGGCATGCTGTGGACATCTGACCAGCAGCCAAAGTTTAGGTCTTGGGACTCTTAGAGGTGAAAGCCAAATGCACAACACGAAGTTACCAGCTGTAGGCCTGTGAGTAGATGTGGATGTCCAGGGACAGGGGTAGAGAGGATAAAGAGGAGCCAGGGCAGGGTCCCAGAAACCCCAAGGTTTAAAGTGTAGTCAGAAGGATATGAGGACGTGGCCAGGTAGGTAGAAGTAACAGAAAGCTCCTTATAGGCTTAAGGAGGTCCCTGAGTGATGCTAAGGAAAGCAACTGTGGTTACAACTGCAAAATAGAGGACAGAGTGGAGGTAGAAAGACTCTTGTCTAAGGTGGGAGTTGGGGGAGTACTAAGAGTTGGGTGTTGGGGAAGGGCAGGGCTCTCCATGGCCCGTTTTCTTCGTTGACAGAAGATCTGCTTGAAGTGAAGGCTCAGGAACATTAGGTCCCACAAGTCAAGTTTCTGAGGACAGAGGATGTTGAGTGGAAGTCAGGAGGGTTTAGATGGTAAGGATCTCAAATTGGCCCTGAAAAATTGTGGGAGCTCAAATCCAACTTGGAACTTTGGAGCTGTGTGTGCACAGCATTTTGCCTCATAGGATAGCCGAAGGGACCACACGAAATGAAATGGGTCGATGCTCAAAACAGTCCAGTCTTATCACAGTACTCAGCTTTTGTTAATATTGTTGCTGGGGATGCTGGAGCTGAGAGCCAGTGAGCAGAGGAGGGGCACAGGACTGTTGGAATGAGATGCCAGGGAGGCTTTTGTTCCAAAATGTGGAGTTCTCTGCTAGGCATCTTTCCCAGGTACTGGGGGGGCTTGGCTGAAGTTGTGGGACCGCAGTGTAGGCACCTAGAGGTTTACAGGTCCTGGAAGACATTGCAACTCTTCCTCTGCCCAGAGAGTTCAGACAGCACCCAGAACTACTTCCTCTGGCACCTGGGAGCCTGGGGCTCCAGCCAAGAACTCCGCTGAATCTGGCAGCTCTTGCTGGAAGGAAGGCCAGGTCAGATGGAGATCAGGGCGTGCCAACAGTTATTTGAGAGGGGCTGGACAATGAAACTTGTGCTTAAGAGGCCAGCATAAACAGGAAAAGGTCTTGCTGCAGGGGAATCTGAGGGATAGGAGTTCGAAGGTGCTGAACAGACTCTCTCAAGAGTCTCATGGGCTTCCTGTGCAGTGGAGTCAGTGACTGAGCTGGGGTGGCTCTGCGCCCCCGCCCCTGCCCTTGGTTTTTCAAGACAGGGTTTCTCTGTGTAGTCCTGGCTGTTCTAGAGTTCATCCTGTAGACCAGGCTGGTTCTGAACTCACAGAGATCCTCCTGCCTCTGCCTCCCAAAGGCTAGGATTACAGCTGTGTGTCACCATTGCCTGGCTAGAACTGATCTCTTAAGAGTGCTCCATCTGCCTCTTCCATTTGAGGGGGCTTCTCTGACTTACTGACACTTGAAAAATTGTGTTGTAATGTTTTCCCATGGAGCTTCCCTATTCTTAACCTTACTGAAGGCAGAAATTGTTAACCTCAAGTTTATGTTACAGTCATATGGAGCTTCAAGGCTACCTGTCTGGGGCCATTCCAGGGGTATCTGATTTAAATGATGTGTGAACATCCATTTATTTGGGATTTAAAATCTACCCAGGTTGTTGTCATGTGCAGCCAGAGTTGTAATTCTCTTCTGCAGTGGATAAACACCTCACACAGGGTAGGCTGGAAATATAGGCTGACATGGGCTTTAATTCTGGCTGTTGTTATGTGACTGGGTAACTCCCTTAACATCTATTCCATGTAAATAAGATTTACCTTCTGAAGTTTCTGGGTAAATCAAGTGAGAGAAATATAGAGTGTGGGGGGCAGAGGTTTATGCCCCAGTGCTGGAAAAAGAAAAAGGGAAAAAAATTCTCTAAATTAAAATTTCAGGTAATTTTGTCTATTAAAATGATGGCAACCAGAGACCCAGATTCCAATAATATGTGACTTAAAAATGGAAGAAGTAGACCTTCTTTGTCTGCAGGTATTTCAGAGGCAGTGTGGTGTTGTGTCTGGACTGGCTCCATTTGCACAGGTGGCCTGACTTCCCAAGTCCTCCTGTCCCTTTCAGGGACAGCTCACCAAACCCAGGGATATTTTCTCTAGTAAGGATGGCAAAGGAAGAAAAATACTTTGCTCTCTTAATGTCCCGTCTAGAAACTGCCTTTCTTCTCCATGTCTCTTGGCCCCGGAGCACAGGGATTTAGCCCAAGACACATCCCATCATACTTCCCAAGCCAATACCAACCACCCCACTGGTCCTTCTCATCCTGAAGTTTATAGACTGATGTTGAGGGAGAGGATGCAGCCAGTGTGAGTCCTTCTGTTCTTGGCCTCTTGGTGGGAAAGTGTTCCCAGGGGCTGCCAGCCTCTCCGTTTAGGAACCTCAAAGTAAAAGATGGTGTTTGTGCTTGGGGTGTAACTTATAGAACTGATTTGTCTGAGTTTGTAAGAAGCTTCTTCTGACTTACTGACAGTTTTTATGTGAGATAAAGAATCCTATGGCCAGGCGACCTCAGCTGCTGATTTGCTGATGTCTGTAAAACACCACTATGTACCAGTGCTCTGTGTGAGCAGAAGGGTTGCACAGAATTGACCCTGTTAGGCGTGTTCATTCCCAAGGGGCAAAGACCAGGCCAACTGTGCTCAGCAGAGTTCAGAGTCGAGAAGGTGTTCAGAAAACATTAAGGAGCAGCATCTGATCACTAGATGAGTCAAGGTGAAAAGCAATAAAACAGAGGAGGGGAAGACAGAGCATGCGCTTTGAAAGAGGAAAAGCGATGTTTCCATGATTCCTTCTTCACTTCTCTTGACCCTGTGCTCCTGGAGAGGGACAGAAGTCTTTGGAATAAAATAAATGAATTGTAGTCTTTGCCAATTGCTTCCATTTGATTTCCACTCAGTCATTAATCCAAAAACATCTTATGAGGGCCACCGAGATGGTTCAGCAAGCAAAGGCACTTGCTGCCAAGCAAGACGACCCGAGTTTGATTCCCAGGACCTGCCTGCTGGAAGGAGAGAAATGGTCTCTATGTTTTGTAAAACATAAAACATGCATGCACATGTATGCACACACACACACAATTTTTGAAAACATATTTTAATAAAAATAGAATTCAAAAGGAATTATATGAATATCCATGATGTGCAGGAGAGTGCTTATATACATGATTTCACATCCAAGGACCCCTCAGCAGACCCCGTCCATTGCCCATAAGGCTGCTTTGTTTCCGCTGATGAGTTGGTCATTTTATCCCAAGACAGTCAGTTCTGTTCAGAGCTGGCTTTGATTCTTTCTTTTTCTTGCCAACAGCTGTCCTCACCCCACCCAAGATGGAGGTCACTGAATACGGATTGCATCTGGTTATTAAACTGGAAGACATGGGACCCCAGTTTGAGTTCCTGGTGGTCTACTGGAGGAGGGAGCCTGGTACCACGGTGAGGCTTCCCGTTGATGGCCTTTGAATCAGGCCTCAGAGGAGCACAGCTTTCTGGGAGTGAGGGAGTTAAGTCCAGCTTTGTAGTGCTTATGGCCTGACCAGACCGGGGTAAGGTGGGAGAAGGGAGGGATGAGAGAATGGTCTGTCTATCCCTCAACTCCTTCCTCAAAGACCTTTGTTCATCCTAGGCCTTGGACAGGACACTTGGGCCCTTTTTAGGCCAGGTCTACTGAAGTCTGGGGGGCTGATTCTCTTTCTCTAATGCCCCACTCACTGGACCCCCTAATGCCTTTTTGATGCATTTGTGGGTTTGTGTGTGCGTGTGTGTGTTTCTCCTTCGTCAGCCAGTCTCAGACACTTAGGGGTAGCAGGCCAGGATGTTCCAGCTCAGGGTGTTCCAGATGATTTCAAAAGCACAGAAGGTGGGCACAAACCTCTCGAGGGTGTGTGTCTTGGCAGAGTGCATAAGTGGGGCAGCGAGCCAGGAGCAGGCTTATGAATAAGTCTATCTAATTATGATCGGGTGGGTCGTGCAGAAAGCCTGGAAGGGAGCTGCCCTTCCCCATGAGAAGATTGCTGTAGTCTGGGGTGAGTGGAAGGCTATCCCTCATGGAAGAATGGTCAGACCACCAGCAGCAGCAGCAGTGAAACTCCAGCAGACAAAGGGGACACAGCTCCCTGTGGGGCCCTGTTATATAATGGCAAGGTTTGGGGACACACTCCAGTGGACACAAGGAAAGCTAGCTTTCTCAGAAGGATCAGTGTGGGCAACAGAGACCCTCATCAAATCTTTGAGCAGAACCAGTGTGGAGGTATAGTCTCAGCTACTCAGGGACCCTGGCCTGTGGAATCCTTGATGGTCTCTCACTAAAGGTTTTCCTGTAGCTTCTCCCCTTCACTTCTAGGTCCTATACTTGCCTATGGCCGTTTCTCCTTGGCCCTCAAGGCGTCTCAGACTGACCCTCCTTGACCAGTCTTTTCCTTTCGTCTTCTTATGCAGCTTCAGGTATTCAGTTTCCCAAGACCAAATCCTTCAGGATGAATCCCATTGCATGTGCTCATCAGTCTAAGCTGTGTGGGTTTCGGGTGGCTAGCTGAGCTCTGTGGGTACCCTTCTCAGGCTGGAGTGCTCAGTGTCCCATAGCAGTGTCTGAGGCTGTGCATGCTCCTGCGCACCCTCAGTAGAATAAGATAGTGATCCTTGGAACATGGTGTGTGCAAAGGAGACAGGCTGTTGGCCAGTATTTACCCTGCTGGGTCAGGGCACACTGGTGGGACGCTGCATTGCCAGCCAGGCAGATGGAACAGAGTGGGAGGTAGGTCAGGGCTTGGCAAGAGGGAGCACGCAGCAACTTCATATTCTTTGGGGGCGGAGCCTGTTTCCCACCCATGTAACTGGGAGGCTCATTGCTCAGTGTATATACTGAGTCACCTGGGCGAGGTCACACAAGCTTCGACAGGCTCCTCTCCAGGCTCCTCTCCCGGCTACAGTGGAAGTTGACAAATTGACAGACAGGTGAATGGGCTCTGCTCAAATGTTACTCTGCTGGAGAGGCTGTTTCTAAACACCTGTTTACCCTTGCGCCTCCTCGGACACTCTCTTTGCCTTGCCCTGCTTTCTCTTCACAGCCCTAATCATTATATGGAATGCATTTATGTAATATGTCTCTCCCACATGCAAGCTCCCATGCCGTGTGCCTATGTCTGTAATACAGACTTAGTAAGTATGAGTGAAGAATAAATCCCTCCATGGATGAGTGAGGATTGTTCTCTGTGTTCTGGAAAAGAACTCTCTGTACTTTTCCTTGCTCAGATCTCCCCACCATATTTATCTCTGCTGCCCTTAGGCAGTTACTATGTTTTGATCTCTTAAAGGAACGTGTTCAGGTTGTGAAGAGCGGGGGCATTCCAGTGCACCTAGAAACCATGGAACCAGGGGCCGTGTACTGTGTGAAGGCACAGGCGCTGGTGAAAGCCATTGGGAGGTGCAGTGCCTTCAGCCAGACTCAGTGTGTGGAGATGCAAGGTGAGGATAACCTGCCTGCCCCTGGGTCCCTCCCTGCACTTGGCTCCACCAATGGTTCCAAGACTCTCCCTGGCTTTACATATTTGCTTCCAGGTTTGGTGGGTTCTGAGGTAAACTTTAGTTCTCCCAAGGGGTAGGAGTCCATTCTTGGGGCTGAGTGGGATTTCTTAGGCAGCTGCCTGGAGTACTTGTCCCAAAGCCTCTTCCTCCTGGGCAGGTGTTACAGCACTACCTTGCCAGAAGGCTAATGCCTGTGGGTGGAGATGGCTGTAGGAGAGTTAGACCTTGGGAGGAGGTACAGCATTTATAACAATATCACAGTTTCTTTTGTCTGGAAGGAATCCTATTGTGTATAGAATCCTCTTTTTTATTTAAATTAAAACAATTCAACATTTTTGTGTGTACATGTGTATAGACATCTATGTACACACATGCACATGTGAATGTCAAGGACAGAGACTAATATTAGGCATCTTCTTCCATTTCTATCCATGTTATCTTATGAGAGCCTCTCTCACTGAACCCAGAGCTTACTGATTGGCTAGACTGGCTGGCCAGCCAAGCTCCAGGGACTCCCAAGCACTAGGGTTATAGGTGTACACAACCACTTCTGGCTATGTGGTGCCATGGACCCACATGCTTATATACCAGACACTTTACTGACTGGGACATCTCTCTAGACCCACCCTCCCTTTTCTTAAATGGCCTAAAGAAACCTACAGTAATTAAAAACTCATGTTTTGAAAAGAAACAAAAGTGGGCTGGAGAGATAGCTCAGAGGTTAAAAGTACTGGCTGTTCTTCCAGAGGTCCTAAGTTCAACTCCCGGCAACCACATGGTGGCTCAGAACCATCTACAATGAGATCTGGTATGCAGGCACACATGCAGGCAGAACACCATATACACAATAAATAAGTATTTTTTAAAAAGAAAGAATAGGAACAAAACCTTACATTCTGTGATCCTACCAGGCAAAAACCACTAGTTATATGTTTCAGCATAATTTCTTATATTTAAAAATTGCTATTTTGAATATATAGTCTATTCATATGGTCCAGATTACATACTATACATGTAAATTCTCTTCTCTGTGTCTCTTCTTCATTCACATAGTTCCTGCATCTTTTCCCTTCAGTATGAATTTCTTACATATTCTTCTAGAGACTTTTAAATTCATCTACATGTAAATAAGGACATGTACATGTAAGTATGTACTTATATATCATCTTTTAATCAAAAGTGATTGATAAAAAGCAAAAGTAATACACTATTTTGAATCTTTATTAATAAATACTACTCCATTTATGAGTGTGTGTGTGTGTGTGTGTGTGTGTGTTGGCTAATTTATCTGATCTGTGATTGATGGAGATAGACCCCTCACACCAAAATACCTTGCTACTGCAGTCAGTGCATTCCTTGTGCATAGATCACTTTTGCTGAATATATTAGATATATATGTGTGCATATATATGTATATATACATATACATACCTCCCATATATATATGTGTGTGTTTGAATGATAAATTTCTGGAAGTAAAGTAGTTTGGCCAAAAGACACTGTTGTAAATTGCCCTCCAAAGAACTGTGACCCTTCAGCTGTCATCTATGGGAAGATACACAGCAGGCCTATATGACATGCATGTTATACCTACTTCTTTGTTTTTGTAACATTTTCCATGTACACTTTCTGAGTAACATTTGTTGGTACTTAAAAAATCATTTGTCAAGCTTATGAAAAATTCAAATAATACAGAACTATAAAAAGTGGGAGTTAAATATTCTATCCTTCCCCATGCCGTTCAGGGGAGTTGTTATATCATTTTAGATGTAAAGTGTCCCCATGTGCTGAAGAGTGTTGGTCCCTGGCTGGTGGCACTGTTTGGGACATTGTAGAACCTTTGGGAGGAGGGTCTAGCTGGAGAAAATAGGTCTCAGGGAGGTGGACCTTCAGGTTCAAATCTCAACCCCACCTTCTGTCCTGTTTCCTGAGCCACGGGGGTATAAACGTGCAGTTTCCTGTGGCCACACCTGAGAACTGACCCCACAGCCACACCTTCCCTGCAGGAACGGAGGCCTCCTCGGAGCATGAGTGAGAATCAGTTTTTCCTCCAGTTTCTTCTTTCAGATATTGGAAAGTCACAAATAGGTTTCTGCTGGCAGACCCTTCGTGTGTCCTTCCAACATCGTGTCCTTCCAACATTGTTTCCAACACTTCCTCAACACAGGGAACCCAGCGTTCCCACCCTCCTTACCTGGCTCAGTACACTTTGTAGCACATTGTAGCCAACTCCCTGTGTCAGAGCGCATCTGTCTTACATTTTTTCCCCTTTGAGACAGGGTTTTACTGTGTAGTCCTGGCAATCCTGCAACCCACTATGTGCTGGCTTTGAACTCAGAAACTCACCTGCTTCTGCCCTCCAAGTGCTGGGATTAAAGGTGTGAGCCACTATGCCCAGCTTGCCTTACTTTTTAAAGACACACAGTGAGCTGATATATACAAGTAGATCCTTAGTGACGGCAATATTATGAACCTTCCAGACTTTTCCCATTATTGCTCAAAACTGTACGTCTATTTCTCCTTTAACCAGCTGAATTGCTAAGCTACCATGCCAATGTTCCATGACATCTTACATCAGTCCCTCTTGTTTGGCATTTAAATGACTCCCATTTGCTCTCGAAGATGCTGTGCTTCTATTAAATAAGAGTTTGCAGAGCACTGACTATATGCCAAGTCCTGGCCTGTCCTCTGGGGCAGAGAAGGAACTCCCTGCTTCCCAGCTGTAGAAACAAACAGCAAACTAATGAGCTCATGCTGTGAGGAGAGTCGCAGCACTCAGGGACCGCTGGGCAGAAGATTGGTGACAGCCTGTGGCTCTTGTCTGGACATTCCTGTGAACTGACTGATACACTTATTTCCTTCCATGGATTGATTTTCTGGAATGGACATCACAGGAGTGGATTGGAAGGGTATTAACATTGTTTATCTCTGGATGTCTAGTGCCAAAATATTTTCCAGAAGTGAAAACAATGCACATTTCCCACCCCGCATGCCACAGCCACATGGGCTGAGTCATCCCTAACATTGTGAATCCAGGCAGGAAGTAATAAGCAGTTGTTTGAGGTCGATAGAGTAGAGGTGGGAAAGGAAGCTAGTCCGCCCCCTCCTCTGCATCTCTGTACGCTTAAACCTGGTGCTTCCTGCTGTATGTATTAGCAAACTCATCATGGGCTTTGGAGCTAGCCCTAGATGTTTATCCTGGGTCAGGCCATTAACCCGTGTAGAGCATAAATGACCCCCTCTTCTATAAAAGGGACGCTGTCTCTGAGGAGCAGGAGCCTAGACCTTAGCCCTGCTAGAAGACAGTAGACCTAACATGTAACAGGGGCTTGATCTGTCAGCTCAGTGTGACTGCTGTAGGACTTAATATTTTCCTTCATCACAGGAGTCAATGCCAAGAGCAAATTGTGAAACACTTTGTTTTTGGTTTCCGCCCAGCCCTGTTCTGGGCTGTTCCTCTCCAACACCTCCCCCTCATCCTGCCTGGGGCCTGGCAGCCTGCCTTCCTCTGGCAGTGGTACCAGGTACACGCTACCATGGGCAATGGCTTGCATTCCTTCCTCCCCTTCCTAAGTTAGAGATGGTAATCTTCTCTGTGGCTTTCTGGGGGGAGGTGGGGGAACAACCCAGAACCAAAATCATACTTTAATTAAAATTCTAGGAGAATGGTAGTCCTGCAGCATTTGAAGGACACCCCAAAGCTCAGAGTGCTGGCATCTGCCGCCATGGCTTGAATGTAGCTCTAAGAAACCCTCAGAGGTGCAGGGCTGGCAGGTCCCCTTTCCTGCCGTCTCCAAGCCTTCTCCTATGCTTTGTTTCCAGGAGAGGCTCCCCTGCTGGCACTGGCTCTGCTCGCATTGGTTGGCTTCATGCTGATTCTCATGGTTGTGCTATTCTCCATCTGGAAGATGAGTCAGCTGCTGCGGGACTCTTGCTGCCCCTCGGTGGTCCTCCCAGATACCTTGGTAAGAGCATCCTTTCACCCTTCAGTGTGATGCTGACCAGATGCATCATGGGCCTTAGCCGGGCATGGACACACTTTTCGTGGCTTATGAAGATAAGCAGAAAGAGGAAAAGGTGCTAAGGGGCCTTGTCTTGGTCTGTGCAGCTGGAATAGAACACCACAGACTAGGTAATTTATAAGCACTACAAGTTCATCGGCTTCTGGAAGCTGGGGGTGTGAAATAAGGACCTTATGGGTAAAGGTCTGCTCGCTGTTAGAGCATGGCTAAAGGTGTCACCTAAGCAATAGAACAGGTTATCAAACATGCAGCCTTAAGGTTGCACAGGCCACATTTGTGAAGCTGAGGCCTTTACAGCCTCATCACCCCCCACAGTTCCTGCCCCAACGCTGTTGTGCTGGGGATTTGTTTCTAACATATGGTTTTAGAGGATGTGCTCAGGTCACAGTAACCTCTGATCAGAAGGTCTGGATGATCACTATACCTTTCTCCAGGGTATAGTGATCTCCCTGAGGCTTTGGAAGACCATTCTGCTTTCCCACAGGACCCGACATTACCAAGAAGGTGGTTGTGCTGCTCAGTCCAGAGTGCTTAGTGATAAGCCATGCAGTTTTAACTTCCAAAGTGTCTTCTGAGTTCTGTCATCTGCCCCAGTTGAAACAGCATCTGCAGCCAGTAGCAGTGTGACTCAGTCTACTTAGTCTGTATGCCAAGAGTCTCATGACTTAGGTTTCAGATCACGTGGCATGGAGCATGCTTTGCCTTGGATAGGCCTGGAGCAGGCAAGGACAATAGTGTGGACTTTTATAGTGACTGTGCAGAAGCTGTTCTTCCAGTGTCCCCAAGCCCAGGATGGGCCGTGGCTCTGAGCCCTGGAGGGGAAGAGCAAAGGCAGGCCTCAGCAGCTCACACGGTTCATCACCTGGGGCTCTTCAGAGCCCCCCCCCCCCAACCACACAGATCGATCAGTACAATCAAACAAAGAAAGGACAGACAGAAACCAGGGCAACCCTTTCATCCCTGTCACCTGAGGGTGTCACAGTTCTCTTCTGGTGGGGAGTTAGCAGTCAGAGCAATCAGAACCAGATCTGTCTACAGTCAGCGTGCTACTGGGGTTCCTTAACGGTCTGCAGTTACAATGAAGTGACTCTTGTGACATATATGTGGTTTGCTTTTGCCTCTGTACAAGAGGAGTAGTAACTTCTTCTTTAGCTCAGGCTTCAGGATGCTCTACCACCCTTCTGTGGCCAGCTCTCCTGTCTCTCCAGTGCTCATAACAATGTTAGTTCCAGTAGCACAGAGCTAAAGCGCCAGCCAGGGCTGTTGTAAGGATGCTGATATGCTGACTCAGCTCACTGGGTTTACCATGACTTCTGTATAGTAGTTCTGATTAGGAGAAAGGTGTAAATAACCTATGAATGTAGCTACTTCTGTTTCTTCCTTTATGCCAACTTTCCATTTTTTTTTTTTTCTTTGAGACAAGGTCTCTCTACGTAGCCCTGCCTGTCCTGGAACTCACTATGTAGAGCAGGCTGGCCTTGAACTCACAGAGATGAACCTGCCCCTGCCTCTTGAGTGCTGGGCATGCACTACCACATGCAGCAATTTTTCATGCATTTTGAGGTACTGCTCCCCCCTTTCTTTGGCCTTTTCTAGAACTCACAGAGATCCACTCTGCCTCTTGACTATTAGGATATAAAGTGAGCGCCATCACTGCCCAGCTCTTGGAATCTATTTTAAGGTCATGTACATTTATGATTGCTGGATCTTCCTGAGCAAGCTTTTTAGCATCATGATGGGTTTCTTTTTATCTCTAGTGATATAGAGCCCTTTTCTTGCTCATTGATTACATGCTATATCCTTACAAACCTCTCTATGAACATGTTTAAAGTACGTCTCTTATAGGTAGTTGTTTTATTTTCTGTTTTGACTTATTTTGTATGTGTGTAAGTCATTTCTGATAATCTCTGCCTTTTCGAAATGACATGTTCAGTTTGCAAACATGTCATATAATGATCGATATAGTTGTATATTGGTTTATGATTTTATTTTCAGTTTCTTCTTTTCTGTCTTTTATTCCTCTTTTAGGGTTTATCAAGTATATTAAGTAGTATATATATGTACATAATATATATATATATATATTACAATTTCCTTTTCATTTTTTTGAGTCTGGCTTCGATCTCAAGGATAACCTTGAGCCCCCCACCTCTATTCCCCAAGTGCTGTTTTATGTGGCACTCAAGATTGAACCCAGGGCCACTGCACATTTGAAGTAAGCACGTTGCCAACCCAACCCCACATATATACACTTTAGAATTCTTTTTTATTTACTCTTTTGGTTATTTTTCACAGTTGTTATAGAACTGCCATATACACATCTGTTTCATTTCTTAAAGCTTTGTTTACTTTTATTATATGTGTATGAGGGTATAGCTGACAGCACCCATGTGCATGCAATATCCACAGAGGCCAGAAGAGGAAATCAGACTTCCTGGGACTGGGTCACAGGCGACTCTTAGAAAGAAAGCATTTAACTTAGAGAGTCAGTCCATAATCATCCTGGTGGGGAATGGACAGCATGGTGCTAAAGCTGTACACACACACACACACACACACACACACACACACATCCCAAACATACCACACACACACACACACACACACACACACACATGAAAAAGTTAGAAAGTTAGAATTTCTGTGTATTCTTTGTTGGTACATTGCTAATGAATGATTTTTGTGACATTGAATTTCTAGAGAATAAACAGTTCATCCCAGAAGCTGATCAGCTGCAGAAAGGAAGAGGTGGATGCCTGTGCTGTGGCTGTGCTGCCCTCGGACCATCTTTTCAGGGTCTGGATCTCACAGACTTGAGGAAGGGCTTAATGGATTAACAGCATGGTTTGCAGGACTCAGAACCCAGGATGGGAGGGTTGTGTTTCTGTTTTCCTCTGTGGACAAAGGAGGAAAAAGAGCCTGCTGTGGGCATTCTAGTGACAACCATTGGAGGCAAAGTGGTCTGGCCAGCAGAGTGACAGCAAGCGGTGAGGAGAGGTGACCCCAGACCTGCAGTGATCATGTGCTTACTGAATGACACCGGGGGAAAATGGCTTCGTCCCTCCGGACCCCAGCTCTGTCACCTGTAGTGGGATTAACTGCTCTATTTAAAGGTCTTTCTCCTTGTCTCTGTATGTACACACCAGCATTTGCAGGGTGGCAGGGAGACCAGTGAGCGGTACTGTGCACCATGGGGAATTCAGATTTTGTGAACCGTGGGGTACATGTGTGCACCAAGAATGACAAAAGGATACACTGATCTGGATGCATGCCTGTAATCTCTGTACTTGGAAGGAGGGGATGAGAAAACCATGAGTTTGAGGTAGCCTGGACTACATAGTGAAACCGTATCTCAACCATCAGAGAGTATTAAACTCCTGTATCAAAACCAAATACAAACCACTGTGGATTTGGACTTCTCACTTTCTTAGAGGAAACCTTGAGGGAAGGAAGAATCGGAGGGCCATTTCACTTCAAGCCAAATCCAGGCTGAAGGGGTAGGTCAGCGGGTTTTGCTGAGGGCGATGTGGAGGGAGGCCACAGCCCTATCCACGATGGGACACACAAGGATGATGTTGTGGGTTCATGCCGTCAGACGCTACAGCCTTGTCCACAGGAAATCCCAGCAGGCCTCTTCCTAAGGACAGTTCACTCAGGGTTTATCAGGAACCCTGACTGGGAGCCCCACCACTCCTTATTATCTCCAGGCCAGGAAAGGAATTGTGTTGGAAGAGGGTGGAGGGAGGGAGGAAGATGCCCTGCAAGAGTCAGGCTCACTACCCTGTTCCAGCTCTGAAACCTAGAGCTGGGCTGTCTGTACCTGGACTTCCTGGGCCTCTCCAGCCAGAAGGGGTGGAGCTGGCCAACTGTTTCCAGTCTTCCACACAGAGACAATGACCCTATCTCCACCTTGGGGACTTCAGGAGAAAGAGGGCAGCTTTCTGCAGGAATGTAGGGTTGAGGCTTTGTACTGTTTTATATACTTTTGCCCGACTCTCTTGTGAAGTGTGTTAATTTTATGTTTTAACTGATCTGGAAAATATGTGATGTTTACAAAATTAAAAAGAAATGCATTAGAACACGGGTCTTCGCTTTGCTTCCTCCTTTTACCTGTCCCTTCATCTCATGTGATGGGCCTTGGTCCTCTCTCATCTGTCTGGGTTTAGAATCAAGAAATAACCTTGGCCTTCTTACGTTACAGTTTCTCATGGGAATCTGCCCATTTTTGCTGGCCTCCTTGGCTACATAAAAAACCTCTCAATTATTCTAGTCCCTTTTTATGTCTCCAGTATAGTTTATTGGACCCTACCTGAGCATCAGAAATCCAGCTTGCTCCTGGTAGGGGTGAAGCTGCCTCTTCAAAGCCAATCATTCTCTCCTAGATTCTCCCCTCCTCCATTCCACTCAGTTTTAATAGTCAACTGGGACACTATCCAGAATAGGAAGAGTCTCATCGAGGGACTGTCTGGATCAGGTTGGCCTGTGGCCATGTCTGTGGAGGATTGTCTTAATTATGTTAATTGATGTAAGAAGACCCAGCCCACCATGGGAGGCACCATTCCCTGGGCTTAGTTCCTGGCCTGTGTAAGAGCAGAGAAAGCAAGCTAAGTACTAGAAGCATGCATGCATTGATTTTGTCTACTCTTGACTTCCCTGCTATGAACTGGGAGCTAAAATCAGCTCTTTGTTCCCGAGTTGCTGTTGGTAGTTTATAACTGCAACAGAAATGCAGCCAGGACAACCTATCCCTGGTCCTTTAAGCTGGAGCATCTCAAAGGGGGATGGGAGTGTATTTAGTAATTACCACAAGGCAGTTAAGTGTAGGTGACATTCTTGTGGGCAGACCGGAAGCTCAGTTACAAGCCTAGGGACAAGCTCAGCATAATTGCTGCTTCCTCTCCAGAGCCTGTCAGAGTCTGTGGACCCTGGGGGAAGAGGTTATGGGAGTCATCTGGGAGCAGCCTGTATTTGTGGCCCTTGCTCACCAAGAAGCTTCCCACAGATCCAAGTTTTTCTAGTCCTTCCTGCCTTTAGGTAACACTTACCACTATTTAAAAATCCTGCTCGTGGAGCTTATATTTCATTAGGCATTGGAAAAATTATTAAACAATGATAAAGTATTATTATTACGTGAATTACTAATATGCTGAGAGTTTGCCTTAGGGAAAAATGAAAAGGTGGAGAGTACAATAGACCTGGGCAGGTTGCAGCCATCTTAACTTGAAAATGTGTGCAAACACTTCTATTAGATGTCCTTGTGTAGCCACATGGTGTGAGAGATTATGTGGGACTTGAGAGCGTGGTAACTGGGCAACAAATCCTTGGGGGTGTGCTGCCTATAACCAAATGTATTCAGTGTTTGTACTGTTTCTATTGATAGTTCCTTAAAAACTTATTTCCTGAGCTATCTGGAGAAAGCAAAACAGATAGTGTTTATTCAAATAGGAACCTGGCTTTTGGGATCAGTAAACTGGAGGGCTAATTGTAGGCCTCAAAATTTGCATAAGGACAATGTGTGTCATAACCAAATCTTTGATAGCTTGTGGTATGAGAATTTAACACAAGCTAGGGACATCTGAGTGGAGGGAGTCTCAGTTGAGAAAATGCCTTCATAAGATTGAGCTCTGTAGGCAGGCCTGTAGAGCATTTTATTAATTAGTGATGGATGTAGAAGGCCCCAGCTCACTATGGACAGTGTCATCCCTGGGCTGAACATCCTGGGTTTTATAAAAAGGCTAGCTGAACAAGCCATGAGGAGCACGCTTCCTGGCCTCCATGACCTCTGTGTCAGCAACTATCTCTAGGTTCCTGCTCTGACTTCCCTCTGTAATGGACTGGAGATGTAAGCAAAATAAACCCTTTCCCAAGTTACTTTTGGTCATGGTGTTTTATAACAGTAATAGAAATCCTGAATAAGACAAAATTAAACAAGGTAATATGAAGTCATGTCTGTAGAAAAGGCACAAGTATTTTGAGCCACCTAACATTGAAAGTCACACCATTTGAAACTCATAGGGAGATACTTTAGTGCTTTAAAGGAAAAAAAGTACTTGGTTCTGTCCTGCTAAAATGGCAGGGTGGAATTGCCAGCCTTCACAGTGCACACTGATACCACATTTTGGTTCCCAGTGGTGTTTATCTTTCCAGGGTCAATGTTTCTTAGAGCACAGGCTAATTCCATGTCTGGCCTGGGACTAGAGGCACATGGGAATTTTAGGACATTTATACCTTGTTCAGTCAGAAACCAAAGTTTTGAATAGTTGATTTGCCAAAACTTGACGTAATCAATCTAAGTTGGGACAGTGCCGAGTACCCAAAGAAGAAAAGGCCTGTATCAGTTGAGACAATTTATCTAAAATCTTCAGTCTATAATGATCCCACAAAGGAAGTTCTGACAAACTAATTCTCAGGGTGAATCGAGTGCAGTGGGGTGGCTCAGCAGAAAGCTGAAGCTAAGACACTGGCTCAGCAGACCTGGGTCCCGCCCACCTCGGGGAACCGCAGATACCACAAGGGGAGAGCAGATACCACAAGGATGTTCCCTGACATGCAGCGGCTTATTCAAACATCCTCAACCCGTACACAAAAGCTACAAAATTGAGAAGAAGCCACAGCGTGTATTTCAACTGTGAACTTGTTAGGTTTCAGGAAGTGCCTATGTCCAGAAATGACAGTCTCAGCTCAGCTTAAGCTGGATTGTAGAAAGATTTCTGGTGCTTAGATAAAAGCCAGCATTCCTTGGGAGCTTGTGATATGGGTTTCCCTCTGCCAAAAGGAGTCATCTCCCTTGCCTGTGGCAGAAGGGACATATGGCTCTCCTTCGATACATACGTGTGGTTGCCCATCAAGGCCCATGCTGGTTCCCAGGCTCCCTCAGCCCCTACTTACATCTCAAAGCCTAGGCCATCCTGATCTTTCTACTCCTTCCCCCCTGTGTTAGATCCCGGGTTGCTGCAGTTTCCAGGCTTCCCTACCTCTTGATTCCTTATACCTCTCTCTATAATGCCCCCCCCCCCATCCCGCCTCTGTTTTGCTATCCGGCCATTCTCTATACCACTTTGTGCTATTTTCCTGCTTCTCTCTGACCTCAAGAAAGAGCCCTTGGCCACGTCCAGCTGTTCCTTGTCCCCTCTGCCCTGGACTCTTCCAGGTGCCTCCAGGTCTCTCTCTCTCTCTCTCTCTCTCTCTCTCTCTCTCTCTCTCTCTCTCTCTCTCTCTCTCTCTCTCTCTCTCTCTCTCTCTCTCTCTCTCTCTCTCTCTCTCTCTCTCACCCTTCCCCTAATCATCATGGGGCGGCCACTTCCTTATTGCGCCCTCACAAACAGCCTCTTTGGGCTCGCCACCGCCTGTCTCCCACACTTTATCTCATGTCAAGAGGGTTCCTGAGAAACGGTGTTTTACGGAAGAATTGCAAATAACATCTGGGCCCCATGCTACACCTCCCTATCTCCCTAAAATAGGCGTCTTTGTTGCTTTCCGTGGGCTCGTTTTCTTTTTTGGCCGGTGTGACTTTTGTGCGGGTGTAGATCTGTTTCCTTTGAATCCGGCCTGACCTGATCGGGTAGTCCAATTCCACTGTCCACACACCGGGAGGAAGCGACTTTATTGCGTGCACGGGTGTCTGGTGCCACCTTGTGGTGAAGTGTGAAATAGTCTTCTGTTCCCAGGAGAGATGAAGGTCTCTGGACTGCTTAGAGGAATTAAAAAAACCTCTGGCTAGTTTTCTGGAAAAGTCAATAGGAGAAAAGTCCCCAGGACCAGACCAGAGCACATCTCCCTTGCCACTTGCAGAATTTAGCGGCCACCGTGTCGTCGCTCTCCAACTCTGACGCCAGAGAGTGTGCCCCGCGGCCTGCTCTTTTCTAGGTTCTCTGCCTTTTTCACTCTGCAGGCACGGTGCTCAGATCCCAGCCCTAGGGGGAGTGGAGTTCGAGGTCAGCCTGTGCCGCACAGAGAACCTTTGTCGGGGAGGAAGGGGGGGGGGGTAAGACAATGGCAATGATGATGACTTCAAAGAGAAGCTGCAGCAACAAACCCTAACCCAAACCAAGTTATTCCTCCTCCTCTTTGCTGTAGTCTATTTTAGGTTGTCCCTGGACCAGACGGACTTTCTAGAGGAGCTCCTCAGGCCAAGGGTCAGCATCCTGGGTTAGGTAAGTTAGCCCAGCAGAAGAGCCCAGTGTTGCAACCACGGCAATGAGACCAAATCCACAGGTGAGTAAACTGCCAAGGTTTATCATCCAGGGTCAGTAGAGACCCTTTGGGTCAAGGTGAAGGCCACCTTAAGGGGAATGTTCTGCCGTCATCTCACCCCAACCCCTGAGTGGTGTTGCTTTCTCTTGAGGCTCCTCAAGCCAGAAAAAAAGCTGACAGATAACCAGGGATGATGGACTGGACTGACCAGTTAGGTAAAGCCTTAGGTCACAGCAGCAGAGCTTTTACAGAATGCAACTACCAGTAGAACCACAGAATAGGGATGTGGCCCGAGGGAGTGAGAAAATCCTGATGGCTTTCCACCCTCAGACCACAGGGGCACATGGGAAGTGTGGGTAGATCTGATCAGGAGGAGCTTTCAAAACATTTGGCTAGTGTGGCTGAATTCAGAGGGCCTTCCTCCTCACTGGAACTTGATGCTCTGTGTCTACTGTTCTGAAATCCTTAATAATTTCACCTTTGAGTTCAAGTGAGGTATGGTGGTGCGAAGGAGGCCCAGCTTACCTTAATTTCAAGGTGTGGTCCCTGGTTGAGTTCTTAGCTGCCTACTCCTCTGTCCTCTACCTCCCATGTCCAAATGGATTCCCTTCCCCACCCTGTGGGTGCTCACAGGCTCCTTGCACCTCACCATCTCAAGCCCACATGCTCTGACTGGGCCCATCTCAGGCTTGTATTACAAGATGTGTCTTTGTCGTGTGTCCAGGTACTGAGTGCACTTTACAAGCAGGCTTAAGGGACTGCGGGGCATCACTCATGTTTTGTAGGTTGGAGGTGGTGGACCATGTGCCTGGCTTGACCTTCTTAGACTGTCTTTATCAAGTGAGGTGAGGTACACTGGCTGGCTGGTAGCTAGGAAGGACACACATGCATTATGACCCAAGGCAGGCTCTCAGGTGCCTGTGGGAATGTTCCTTTAGCAGACCCTCTATGCCTGGAAGAATTCTCCCTTCCTCTTCCATAATTACTAAATCTGTCTCTTCTGACCAGTTCCCTTTTTTGATAAATGATGATGGAAGTATTGTATTGATGTGAAATACCTTTCTGTATGCTGTAAATTATTATTGGGTAATAATAGAGCTGTTTTGGCCTATGGAAAGGCATCTTGGAAGCAGGTGAGAAATAGGCAGAGTCAGAGAAAGATGTGACCTAGCATCCCAAGAATTAACATTCAAAAGTAGAGGTAAGCCATAGATTAATGGAAATGGATTACGATATGAGAGCTAGCTAGCACTAAGCCTGAGCCATAGGCCTAACAGCATGCAAATAATATGAGTGTCTGAGTCATTTCCGGGGGGGGGGGGGCAAGCAGCATCAGGAAGGTCCAGATCGCAGGGCTAGACCGGGCCAGAAACATTTACAACAATGGCATTCCAATATGAGTCATTGATTCAGATAGATCTGAGAAAGCTTTAAAAAGATTTTAAATACACAGAAAGGGAGACACACCGGGCTTCTTAGTCTTAGTCTCAGAGACTGGTCTTTTGGCAGTGCCTGTGAGCTGGCTACCTCTCTCACCTGCTGTGGTAAAAAAGAGATTTCTTCAAGCTGTTGCTTTTGAGTTTAGAAACACAGCCATGGGCTTAAAAACATAACTCAGTTACAGTAAGGTTTCCTGGTCCTGGGAGGCCAGAGGTTCAGACCCACAGACCTGCAGCCCTGGATCACTTAGACGCTTGCTGCTGCTCAGGCCCCAAAAATGATTCAGATGCTTATATTACGTTCATGCTGTTTGACCTATGGCTCAAGCACATTGCTAGCTAGCTCTTTCATCTTAACTCAACCCATTATCATTAATCTGTCTGCCAAGTGGCCCATGGATCACCTGTGTTCCTTACATGTTTCTTCTTGGGCGTCTGGCTCGATCTGACTCTGACTGCACCCTTCCTTTTCCTACCTATTCTGATTCTCCACTTACTTCTTCTATTGTGCCTGTCATGGGCCAAAACAGCTCCTTTATTTAAATATTGATATTCACAGCATACAGAAAGACATTCTCACATCATAACTCCTTGGTATATAATACTGCTTCCCAGACCTGGGAAGGTAAGTGTGTCTCTGGTACCTCCGCCATGTTGAAAAGCCTGCTCTGAGTCAGTAGGCAAAGCAGTGACTTACAGTCTAGCATTTTAAAAGCTCTTCTGGTTAAAAAATGATTAATGATACACAATAAAACAGATTCAGATGGAGAAAAAAATCCAAATGGGTTATAATGTATGTGAAAAAGAATACATCGGCTAGGAGAGAAAAGAAAAAGGGTAGAAACAATCCCTATAAAAGAGGAATAGGGTAATAAAAATATAATAAGGCATGTAAAGATGGAAAATGTATAGTCTAGATTATGGTTATTATTGTGTTTTCTTTTAATTTTTAACTGTTAATGAGTTAACTGTAGAAAGACATTTGGTTGTAAAGGCTGCTAAGTTAAACAAACATATATTTTAAAAAGTATCTTGACTTTGAAATTTGGGTCTAAGGATATGTTGCCTTGGAAAAAAGTTCTGTTTCTGTTTCCACAGAAGATGAGAACCTGTGGATTGCTTCCAGGCTCATATGGTTTCATCGAGGAAGACCCCTGTAAAATCTCTAATGGGAAGAGATGGTCACATCAGCTTCAAGACTGCCAACTAGGGTGATCCAGCCTCAGGACCCCCATAAGATTGCTAGTGACCCTAAACAGCAGAAAGTAGTAAAGCTATGCCCAAATTCCCAAAATAATGTTTATAAATGTTTGTTTTCTTTATAAATGGTTAATTGTCGCAAATCTCTTTATAGGGAAAAAGTAGAGATATGATATAGAAATGATAAAAAAATTATTGAACCTACTTTAATCTTAAAAAGGCTGTTAATCTCAAAATATTTTAAATTGGAATGAATTTTGGTTTATTGATACAAATTTAAGGTCAATTTTGTTATATTGTATGCATATTTATACTCTTGTTTAAGGTATTATTTATATGTAACTCATTTAAAATTGTAATGTATAATTAAGAAATACAGATTAATAGTCATCTATAATTACCAAACTTATAGTAATGTTGGTTATGTATTTTTAGGTATACAAAATATATTTCAATTAGATAGATAATCTTTAAACACTTCATAGACCTACAGATTATGGCATTTAAAATATTTTAAGAACCTAGACTTCTCTGGACAGTGGAGACAGGTCTGCTCTTGGCAGCACCAATCCACTGCAAGAGAATGATGGGCATCAAAACTCCAAGTAGATTTCACTTTCTTTGTTGCAAAGTTAGCCAGTGGACAAGAAACTGTTTTTGTCTCAACTGGCTAACAGTATGCTGTATAAACTGGACATGCAGGTTCCATAGGAAAGTGACCTCTGAACTTTGGTAGAATAAGTTGAAATGGTCCTTCAGGTTCTTGCTTTACAGAGAAAACTGACAGCCATTCTGCAGGATACAAGGAGAAGAAACTGACAAACTGTGCCGGATGGGCAGAACAGTCCTTCAGATTTCCTGTTTCACTGAAGGGTATGCCAGAGACTCTGGGCCTGTAGGCTGAAGCTGGAGGAGGCCCCACCGTTACAAAGGAACTTCGGGTGACTGTCCAGGCAGCCAGATGCCATCTCTGTTATTTCTAGATTTTGGAAGTTGCTTGCACCTCGTGCTTACTTGGGTAATATTATATCCTTCTGTGGTCTTTGTTATAGTTGAAGATTAGATAGTTGTAAGTATAGTTTTCCTTAGTTATTATAAAAGGTATATTAGATATGAAACTTTAGACTTACAGGATAAGGTAGATGATAAAATACTTTCTTTAATTTTGCTAAATACAAATAGACTAGGTGTTGTAACTGTAATTCTTGCTTAATACTATTTTGTTATATGTAACTTTGTTATGTTAAAATTGAAACCTTATTGATTAGACAGAAAAGGGGAAGTGATGTGTGATGTCTTTCTGTATGCTATGAATTATCATTGGATAATAAAGAAACTGTTTTGACCTATGGCAAGGCATCTTAGAAGCAGGCAGGAAATCCAAACATAGATAAAGGGATATGAGTGCAGAGTCAGAGAGAGATGTGATCCAGTGGCCCAAGAATCAACATGCAAAAGGTAAACCATGGGCCACATGGCAAAATAGATGAATAGAACTGGATTAAGATATGAGTGCTATCTAGCAATAAGCCTGAGTCATAGGCCTACCAGCATGTAATTAATATAAGCATCCGAGATATTTTGGGAGGCAAAGCAGCATCAGGCATGTCCAGACTATGGGGATAGACTTGGCCAGAAACATTCACTACATTGTATGGTTTAGGGGCCAGCAGAATGGCTCAGTGGATCAGGCTGCATATCACCAAGCCCTATGACCTGAGTTCAATTCTTGGAAGCTATATGGCAGGAGAGAATCAATGCCCATAAGTTGTCCTCTGATTGATACAAGTGTGCTGTGACACACACACACACACACACACACACACACACACACACACACACACACACACACGCACGCACGCACGCACGCACGCATGCATGTGCACACACACACAGAGTGAAGTATGTAATGTCGGTGATTTTGGATATCATCTAAATGTGTTAACACTAGCATTTAAAATCAACATTATATAATATAATGACAAATCGTTTGTACTGATAATTTTCCTTGCCTCATCCCATTTGGAACATCATTACTTAAAGGTGAGAAGCCCAGAGAGAGGCCACAAGAGAAATGAAATGTCTGTGTACCTGTAGCAACATTTTTTCCCTCTCTTTGATCAAGAGGCTCCACATGTTGTGTGTTTGGTCCTGCCTGGGGTTGAAGTACTAGTCAATGAAGGAGTTGGAGGCTGGGGTCCTGGAGACAGGGATGATGAGTTTGACTGGGAGATGTATTGGTTTTGAGGTGCTGAGCTCAAATGTAGTAGGAGTCAGGGGCCTAGAGCAGAGATGGATTGTTACAGCCACATCAGTGGTGGGTGCAGAGTGCCTCAGGCTCAGAACTTGGAAAGGCTGGTGTGGAGGTAAGTGCAGGGTGGTGTCTTGCTCCTCCAAAAATAGCTACAGGAAGAAAAGAGGCAAAGCAGGAAGATTAAGGATAGAGTAGCCAGAGTCACTGGAGGAGTGTTATAATGGAGTCTTCAGATTCACACAGAACATTTTGAAGATTGCAAATTCAGCAAACTACCATAAAATTAAAAAGAAAAAAAGCAGAAGCGTAAGGAAAAGAACCAGGAAGAGCAAAGCTCTGGGATGTGCAGAGATGGGGCTGCTCCTGTTTTGATGCAGATGTCGAGGTCTTGGGTAGCTAGTTCTTTGCTCTATAATTGTGGACACATCACTGCCCCTTTCTTGTACTCAGGTTCTGCTTCAGGGACAAAGGAGATTGAACAAGTTACCTTGAAGGGTCCTCCTCTGAATCTGTGGACAGAGATCTCTTTTTCTTTCCATGCTGCAGGCCTTGCTCTGTCCCCTACTGTCTCAGCATGCTATGGCCCAGATGAGGCACAGGCTCATCTTGCCTTGCCTAGATCAGCTTGTGCCTCACCCTTAGGGCAACTCAGCACCTTGGAGAGTCATAGTGTCAGGGGCTCTAGAGCAGAGGCACCAGGGCTGCATCTAGGCTTAGGCTCCCTGAGTCTGAGTTCTGGTTGAGCTATTTGAAAGTTTGGTGGCCTTGGGAAAGTCACTTGGCTCCCCTGACTTTAGCTGTTCATCTGAAAAATGGAACCAATCATGTCTCCCATATCAGCATGACAGAGATAAACAAGATACTGTGTGCAGCGGCTGGAGCATAGCCACTACTCAATAATACTAGCTGGTGGAAGCTTCTGAGTTGGCTAGTCTGATTTCAGTCAGAGTGACATAGTTTGCTGCCAATCAACACAGTTCCCGAGGCAGTACCCAGGCTACCTTCTTGCTTCTTTAATTTTGAATTAGTCCATTTTATTTGTGTGTATGGATATTTTGCCGAATATATGTCAGTGTACCTTGTGTGTGCATGCTGCCGGAGGAGTCCAGATAGCAACAGCTTCCCTGAAACTGTAGTTACAGATGGTTGTGAGTCATCACGTGATGTGATGGATACTTGTGAGTCACAGGACCCAGCTTCACATTGAACTGAACCTGGGTCTCTTGGAAGAGCAAGCAGTGTCTTAACCACTGAGCCATCTGTACATACCCACTCCTTTCATTTTGGCTGTCTGGGCTTCAGGCTTGGGCTGGCCAGCTAAGCAGGCTGACAAGACACTCACAGGACAAGATCTGACAAGCGGCACCCTTGGTGCAGGGGCTTTTGAGCCTGTTGGGCAAACTGGCCAGTGTGACCTCACTACTTGTACCTGAGACTTTTATCTGGACTTTCAGTTATTTTTCTATGAGAGAGAAGGGAGAGTCCCAGTTTACTGCGGTTTTTCAGGCTGCTGAATCAGTCTTCCCTGCCTGCATCCAGTGTCACGGAAAGAGACAAGCCCTGATGGGAAGGGATGGATTCTACTAAAGCCACACAAGCACAGATTCCTCCTATCAGCCAGAAAACCATGCCATTCTGAAAATGGGCTTGTGTACTCTGTTGGAAGACTGTGATAGCTGGGGTCTGGCCCACAGGCTCTGCTTATCTGGCTCAGTGGAGTCTGAGAAATGACTGGAGTAATCTGATTGAGAATAAGATGTGAGACACACTGTGTTCTCTCTGTAACAACCCCCAGGCTCAGGGGAGTGATAATCTCATCACATCTCCTCCCCTGTCCTCTGCTCTGCCCACCTCTTTCACACACACACAATCTCTGTACTGAGAGCTGGGGAGATAGTACTATCAGTAAGCATGAGGACCTGAGTTCGATCTCCAGAACCTGTGTTGAACATCAGCAATAAAAGCCTAGTATGGTGTATGATGTGGGATGTCTTTCTGTGTGCTGTGAATATCATTGGACAATAAAAGGACTCTTGGCCTACTGCAGGGTATCTCAGGAGCAGGCAGGAAATCTGAGCATAGATAAAGGGGAAGGAAGGTGGAGACAGGGAGAGACACCATCCAGCCACCCAAGAATCAACATGTAAAAGTAACACAAGTGAGCCCTGGGCCATGTGGCAAGACAGATTAATGGAAACGGGATGGATTAAGATGCAGAAGCTAGCGTGCTATATGCCTGCGCCATAGGCCAAGCAGAATATAATTAATATAAACCTCTGTGTATGTCTGTAGGACTGTGGGTCTATGGGTTTGGATCACAGCTGGAAAGGCCAGAAACCTCTTATTACAGTGGTGTGCAATTTTATTCCCAACGTTGGGCAGGTGGAGCCTTGAGGAGCCCACTGGCTGGCGGCCTCATCTTCTTGGTGAACTCAATGCCAGCAAGGGACCCTGTCTCAATAAAAAGGTGGCTAGCGCCTGAGAAATTACATGAATATGCATGCACATAAACATATGTACACACACACACACACACACACACACACACACACACACATACACACACACACAGAATAAAGAGCAAAACCCACCAAGGGAACCTATGAATAATGAGCCATTAAATAACATGTGTAGCTGAGTCTTGTTGCTTAAAACATGTGTGTCTGTTTAGGTATCTCTACATTTATACATTGTGCCAAACTCTGCTATCCTGAATACTGCCACAAAGACATTCTCTGTCTCTTTCTCTCCTCTTCCTCTATATCCCCCTCCTCTCCCTTCTCCGCTCGTCTCCCTTCCCATCTCTCTTTATTCCCCTGTTGTAGACCGGTTTCTTGGTCCCGGGTAGCCAGAGGCCCAGACCCACAGACCTGCTGCGCCAGACCCCTTAGCCGCCAGCCGCCTCCGCTCAGGCCCCAAAAATGACTCAGATGCTTATATTAACTTCATGCTGTTTGGCCTATGACTCAGGCACATTGCTAACTTGCTCTTACATCTTAAATCAACCCATTTCTATTAATCTGTCTGCCACGTGGCCCGTGGCTCACCTGTGTTCCTTACATGCTTCTTCTTTGGGCTTCAGCTCCGTCTGTCTGACTCCGCCCTGCTTCTCCTACCTATGCTCTGATTTCTGCTCCTACTTCTTCTATGGTGCCTGTCATGGCCCAAAACAGCTCCTTTATTTAAAGATTGATATTCACAGCATACAGAAAGACATTCTCACATCATTCCTCCCTCACCCTCTTCTGTAGCCATCCTGGCTTTGAAATGATCATTCTGCTACTTCAGTTTCTCCGAGTGCTGGGACCACAGGTGTGCACCAGCATGTTTGGCCTTCTTTGACTCTTCTTCTTTGAAACAAGGTCTTTCTCTATAGCCCATACTGACACTTTCTCTGTAGCCTTGACTGGTACTCACAGCAATCCTTCTGCCTCAGCCTTCCAAGTGCTGGGATTACAGATATGTGTCACTAGGCTTGGCTTGCAAAGATTGCACATCCATGTGTGGAATGGGGAGCATGCGTGTTATAAAATTGGGTCCCATTTGCCTCTTGATTCTGTTCTTCTATTTCTTCTTTGTGACCAAGCTTTGACAAGAGGTAGATAGGATTTCAATTCTCCTTCCGTTTGCCAAGTTAAAATATTTAATCACGATTCTCCGGTTCCTAGATCCTCGAAGAGACAGTGAGAACAAAAATTTCTTTTTCTCCTTGTTCTTTTTTTGGATATTTGTAAGTTTCCTGGATTAGCTTTATTTGGTTTTTCCAAAGTTTGGAGGGTGAGCCAGAGTCGGCTGTCATTTCAGAAGCTGCCACTAGGTGTCAATAGAGGTCTTGGCTGTTATTGGTTCAGGGCGGACGTTGATTTGGTTGGGTCTCTGCGGATCCTCTGCGTCCCTCCCACAAAATAACAAATATCTGCGATGCAAAGCACTCTCTTCAGAAAGTACTCCAGGGAGCCAAGGAGTTTGCATATGAAGCTGAGGAGCGCGAGGCCCCTGCTAATGATATTCAAACACCGATGGCAGTCGCTCCTAGGCAGGCCCGTGCTCTCCAGCTTTGATGTATGAGATTATTACGGAGAGGTAACTCAAGGCCAAGCGATGCTCTCTGAGCAGGCTGAGTCCTGCGTGGGCTGTAGAGATGTCACTGCAGAGAGGGGACCCAGTGGGGGAGTGTACAGTCCGATCAAGGCCGAAGAGGAGGGTGTGACACACTGTGTGTGCTCAACATCACCCCTCCCAGAAAGCCAGGCTTGGCAAAGAAGGCTGCGCCCTCCAGGGGCTGTAAAGGGGTTGCCACCGAGTTTACAGACAGGTATCTGTCATCTCTTAAAAAAAAATTAATGGTGCTCGAATTCCTCCACTCTCTACTCAGGGCTGCAATGTTATGCTTCTTAAAAATTCCCGTTATGCTAAAATGGCACCATTAGCTTGTGCCTGTCACTAGCTACTTCTTCCTAACAAAAACATTTTCTCTTGGAGAGAGGAAGGAGACTCAAAAGACCTAGAAAGCTGGCAAAATTTACAAGAGTCAGGGAACTTAGAAAATAAGGCTCCGCCTCAAGGTTATAAGCTCAGTGAACAGTTGCTGGGAGCCTTCAATGAGGATGCTGGTAAACTGCATGGATGCAGCCTTTGTGGGCTGCTGCCCACACTGGGGTGGGCTTTTCCACAGTGCAGCTGCCTTGGAGTTTTCTCTGCCCCTCTAAGGAACTCCTCACTGCACTCCAGTCACTGGCCCCCAGTTTGGACTTTGCTACAATCATTATTTTGGTTTGCTATCTGGTTCCTGTCTGGAGTGAATAAATATTGTGTTATATTTCTCCAGAAAACACCTCATATAGCACTGTGTGTGTGTGTGTGTGTGTGTGTGTGTGTGTGTGTGTGTGTGTGTGTAAGAGAGAGGGGGCAGGGGAAGACCTAGAGGGAGAGACCCAGGTTGCTCAGACTGGCCTCCAGCTTGCTATGTATCAAAGAATGACCATGAGTGTATGATCTTCTTGCATCCACTTCCCAAGTTTTGGGATCACAGACAGGCACCATCATGCTGTATTTTATGCAGGACTGAGCATGGAACCCTGGCCTTTTGCATGCTGGGCAAACCACTGGACCATCTGAGCTATACCCAGTCCCTTGATCTTCAGACCTTCACATCTGGAAACAGAAAGTGACAGCCCATTCTCCTGTCTCTGCTTCCCTCGTCCTTGGCTCCTCTTTTTCCTTCTTCCTTGGCTCCCCCTTTTTAAACATGCTCGCCCAGTCTGTTCCTGGGCCTTCATGCTGGGTTCATGTTTGTTTAGTGCCCGTTGCTGCTGCAATCTACAACAGGGAGGGATCTAAAACCTTAAGGTAGAAGAGTCTTTTTCTTACATCTGTAGTAAACACAGGCACCGTGGCACTGTTCGGCATCATTTAATATGCCCCCAAGCTCTAGTTGAGGACAGAGGATTAGGGACAGAGTGGGATGTAGGCACATCTGATAAACCATTTTATGCTTTTTTTGCCAAGTAGAAGACATCATAAATACGGTAGGTGATCAGAGCATTAGAGGTGAAGGGTTTAGAAATGCTGGGAATGCATAATATTGGTGGGAGGGGATTTTGTTGGCCTGAATGGAGCTCGGGAACATGAGTGAGACTGTTTCTTAGTGTCCAGTCCTGTCCACTGATTGCATGACCTTTGCTTATAGAGCTTAACATGCAAAAGTGAAGCACATGTTGGCCACCATGGCCCAAAGCCTGCTGACACTATGGAGAGAGACCCGCCAGAGTGTGAGCAGGGCCTAGAGAGTGCCCCCACTGTGTACCTTCACCTTTACAATTGTTTGAAAATGAAATTATGAGGCAGATAATGAAGCAAGTCATCCCTGATTGAGGCTTCAGGTTGCTGTGCATGCTCACATCTCTAGTCTCCAGTGTCCCCTGGGATTCAGACCATCATTTCCAGCTCCCTGACATGGTCCTTTCCAAGTATCACACATCTCCCTGCTCTGAATGGAGGCTAGTCAGGCCCCTGGTCATGTCTCAGAACTCATCCAGTGTCTTGCCTGTGCCCCCCAGTCTCCCCCCCCCCCCCCCCCCCCCGTGAGAAGGAAACTCTGAAGTGTGTTGAGAAAGAAAAGATGAGTGTGGTTTTGACACCTTTCTGTGGGGACTGAACACAAGTGCTCAGAGCATGGGAGGGGCCACCAAGCTGTCAGTCTGTACTAGACCTCTCAGGATACTGAGGCCCAGAGATGGAGGCTCTAGGTTTTCCCCAGCACCTTCAGCTTAGACTGGGCCTGACCTGGTTGCCCTGGATACATTAAATGCTATTTCTTATCTTGATTCAAGTCTTGGTGTTCCTGGGGCCATCAAAATGGGGTGTGTTTTGGGGAGCACCACCAAAACAATTTCCCGTGACTCTGAGCTTCCCAGAGATGCAGAAATTCTCAGAAAAGGGTCAGGATTGTTCCCCTAACAGTGTGGTTTAGGGCTTTACTTACTGTATCTGCTAGAAAATATTAGGTTGCCTTGCCTTAGTTTTTCAATGTTGGATTGGTTCCTGAATATTAAAGAAAATATGGACCAGAGATAGGAACACCAACTTCACTTTTCCATTACCTCATTGTAAGAGCTCACAGCCAAATCACCCCCCTGCTTCCCCCCCCCCAAACCCTTTCTCATCCTCCCCCTCCTCCTTCTTCTTATGAGGGGAGTACCTTTACACATTTTAAACAGATGATGGACAGAGCCATAACTCACAAACTTAGCTAGTTCACCCTAGAGATATTACTGAGTCATGTTGAGTTATGGGAAACTCCATTTAAAAAACTTCCCACAGTAGAGCACGGCAGTTTTAATTTTAAACATTGGGGAAATAGGTGATATGGGTTGAAAGTGCCAAAAGTTTCCTGTCTTTTGCCCCCACATAAATAACAAACGGCATCCTGTGGTCTCTTTTTTCTTTTCATTTTTTGTTACAGGTACAACACACACCAATAAAAAAGATGTGCATTGCATGGAGTTGTGACAAGAGCCGCGGTAAAGGCAGTCTGAAGCACATTAACAGCAGACTTATCTGTGGAGCCGCACCTTATGTAAGATGCATTTTCCTCTAGAGCCAAGTAGCAAAGAATTTACCTACCTAAGTAGATAAGTGGCCTCTGGGCCCTCACAAGGTCCAGCATGTCCTGCTGCTGGAGCTTCTCACCTAGCTACTCAACAAGGGGATGCTTTCTATTTAGCACAACAGAACCAAACTAGAACCTGACACTTAGCAGTCTGGCTGTACAAATTCCACCCAAGATAATTTCAGTGACGTCTTTGTTTTTTTTTTTAGGAGAGAAGACTGCTTTGGGCTGGAGTCCACTGACAAGCCTGGATAGATACAGGCATCGCAAGCGAAGATACACGCTCAGGGTTATCCAGTCAAGTATCTTTTATAAGACCAGCCTTCTCTCTCTCATAGGGCTAATAGTGATGGGAAATTAGGGTGATGATGATGGAATGCCACCTAGTCTGTTCCTTCCTGAAGGCCAGAGGCTCACTAGGCTACATAAGCCAGTAGAACATCCTCGGAGTGTTAACTGTGCAGCAATGTGCCAGTAAGTGATGTGATGGTGATGTGACATTGTTCATAGGTGGCCTCTCCACCTGATCATAACTTCTTCTACCTCATCCCCACACCTAATGGGCTAGCTGTGCCATGGCTGTAGCTGGGTGTTCTTTCTCCCCTGTGCATAATCATGCAATGATGTTGACAGAACTCCTTCTCAGGAGACCAACTCTGAGCTACTGACTGTCACCCCACTTGATTCTCAGCTCCAGATTCCCTCGGCATCCTTGGTAGCTCAGCCTTTCTACCATACTCTCTTAGTAGGCTATCGCTCTCAGTCTAGTAAGCACTGTGCCCAGGTGTTTCTCTGCTTCTTGTCCCAGGCCTCTGGTCTGTTCAGGGGAGTCATGCATTTGGGTCAACACCCAACCTCAGCCACATACCTTAGACTTAAATGGCCAAAGTGCTTTTCCTATCCAAATATAAACCAGACTTCATCCTGCTTAGCTTCAAAACTAGTGATCATGTGGTAAGGCTGCATCCAGGGGGCTTTTTACCTCTAATTTCATACCTCACAGGCTTTTATTCTTTCTCTTTGGCTTGATGACCCCACACTTTATAGGACTTTCCTCATCTTCCACAGCTGACCTGTGCAAAAAGTAGCCAGCATTTCGGCCTTTACACTAAAATATTACACTGTTTACTTATTTGTGTGTTTATCTGTGTATATGTACAATATGTGTGAAACTCAGAGGACACTTTATAGGAATTGGTTCTTTCTCTCCATCTCCCGTGTCCCAGGAATGAAACTCAGGTCATCAGTTTGAGTGGCAGGCAACTTTACCTGGGAAACCTGTGAGAACTGGCTCTGACCAAAACCAAAACGAAAACCAAACAGAAGTAAAACCCTAATTAACAAAGCATGGGGGAGGTGAGGAGACCTGTAGTAACAATTCAAAATAAGACTGGCAAGAAATACTATAAAGCTGGGTCTGGTAGCACGTGACTTTAATCTCAGCACTCGGGAGGCAGAGGCTAGCAGACCTCTGTGAGCCCAAAGCCAACCTATCTTACAGAGTGAGTCTGAGGCTATCGGGGCCACATAGTGGGACCCGGTCTCAGAAGAGGAAAGAAACGATAATGAAGGCGGCCAGCTAGATTTGGTCCCCACGTGTTCCTCAAGGCAGAGGCGCACGTCCCATTCACAAACCCTCTCATAGAGGTGGCATCTGCTTATTTCAGTTAGTATCTGTGCCTAGCTTTGCTGTGCCAGCCTGGTAGCAACAGTCGCTGTAGATGCTGGAAGAATGAAGCTGTTCAAACACCGTGTTCTGAACATTGGACCTCTAATAATATCCAGATTTGATTGCCTGACAACTTTAGCTTTCAGGATGCAGGGGAAGAAGGGCTTTTTTAAAATTTTTTTTTATTTTTTTTTAAGACTGCGTTCTACTTACTAATGAAGGAAGACAGATTTTGAGCAAGTCTTAAATTATGTCATAATGAAAATGCAAAATAATAAACAATTAGAATGTTGTGCTTTACTGGTTTTTCTTTTTCTTTTCCCAGTGTTGGGAATTGAATTTAGGGCATCACACATGCTGGGCATGAGTTACATCAACCTTCACTGCACCCTTTCCCCTCCAATAAAAGGACTAGAATTACATTGGCAGGGGTGCTATCTCACTGAAAGCTTTGCCTGGACTCTTCCGGGTGATCAATGCAGATTTCTTTGACCTATAAAAAGGTCCAACAGGGACTGTTACAATACAGTTTTCAGGCTCGTCTGGCCAGAGGTCCAGACCCACAGATCTGCAGTCCCAGACCCCTTAGCCACCCACCACTGCTTAGGCCCCCAAAATGACTCAGATGCTTATATTAACTTCATGCTGTTTGGCCTATGGCTTAGGCACATTGCTAGCTTGCTCCTTCATCTTAACCCAATTCTATTAACTGTCTGCCACGTGGCCCGTGGCTTACCTGTGTTATTTCTTCTTTGGTGACTGGCTTGATCTGATCTGACTCCGCCCTCCGTCTCCAAACTATTCTGATTCCCCACCTACTTCTTCTATGGTACCTGCCATGGCCCAAACAGTCCTTTATTTAAAGATTAATTTGCGCAGCATACAGAGAGACATTCCCACGTCAAGGGACCTTCCTCTTTGATGGTGGAAAATAAACTCCCTTCATCTGTGGCTCATTTAGGCAAAAAGAGAAGAGGACTGTCTTGGAGTCCCTCAGTAGGGAGGACATCTTGCAGACAGCCCATTTTCTGGGTTGCCTGTGCTGGAGGCCCTCCAGCTGGGCCTCAGCCCGGCTTTCTGAGAAGCAATTAGGATGCTCACCTCTGTCCCTTCAACTCTGCCTCGGCCCATTCTTGGGTGTCAAAGTTCTGATTGTTATCTCAGTTACCGCACCCCATTCCTTGTCTGCTTCCTTTTGCCCTCATCCTCACATTTTCTATGAATGTCCTTTCATGGGACGCCTTGATCTGCTCCCACAGAAATGCAATTATCAGAAATCAACCTCTCTCACCCATTTCTGCCCTAAGCAGCTTTTGCCCACTGGTGAATTTCACATTGTACTGAGAAAATCAGCAACTAATACTAATAACAATAAAATATGTTTGTATTTTTAGATGACTTTTTCCGCCGCGGACTCCCTGGTGAGAGCCGGGCGCTGGGCAGAATGAGGGCGTGTATGAGCTGGAAATAGAGAGTGAGAAGAGACTGGCCGGCTGATGGCTTTTCTTGACAGCTAATTTCCATTTTTTGGTATCAAGGGGTCTGTGCCTGTAATTGGCATGCAGATTGTGTCTGATGGGCCTGTTATACAGAATAAAGGAATCTGCTAGTTAGAATAAGCCAACCCCAGGCTGATGGATGGGGCATAAGGAGGTCATTGCAAAAGAGAAATTGTGTGTGTGTGTGTGTCCCTGTGCAGGCATGTGTTTCACAGGAATCCATGCTCGCTCCCCCTCCCCCTTTATCCAGCAAACTCTAATCTTTCATATTGCGTTGAGACAAATGTCACTCCATTTCGTCCCCTCTCTCTGTTTTCCTTGAAGGGATATTTGATGGAACCTATTCTAGGTTTTAATAAAGTATGGGGCAAAGGAGAAATTAAAGCAGTGTCATGGTTCGTTAAAGGCTCAGGATCATCAAGGAAGGGCCCAGGCTACAAATTACACTCTGGAATTAATTGGTAAAAGGTAGTTCTCCTGTCCATCATTCTTAATCCGGGAGCTGTGGGATATCAACAGGAAACCGAATACTGATGTCCATGTCCTCTCTGCCTTGTCTAAGCCAGTTCTCTGATCGTTTGGGTGTTTCCCCCATCTCCATGCTACCTTCATTATGTAGGCATGTGCTGTTGGCTGTTACTTCTTAGGTGAGAACCAGCATTAAACTTCCTTATAAGGAAGATGCTCCCAGTTCGAGTACCACATGTCATGTATCACAGGAGCTATCAGCTAGATTTCCTGGAAGGTAAAAAGAGAAGCTGAAAGAGAAGTTAGCTTCTTTTACCACAACTCTGAAAATCAAAACCATGACAAGGTCAACTCCCATTGATATAATATCTCTGTTGTGAATAGACTAGCATGTCTGGGTTAAATTTTCAAGAATTATTTTAAAAAGCTTCTGGTCACTTAGCCATGGCTCCTTTGATTCATTTGGTTGGTTTGGGAAATGTTATGTTCTCTTCACATACAAAGCTTTTGTATAGAGCCCACAGCCTTACCTCTTTGTGCAAGGGAGATTTTATAATCACCAGAACTGGTTGTGTCTTTCCTGGTCACAAAAGAGCCATTCCTGCGTGTCTGAGCACTGAAATCTCCAGGACAGGCCTTTCCACACTAGAAAAGCCACCACCTCTAGCCCAGTTCTAAGTATGGAACCTGAGTTCATTTCCTTTGTTGAGATGAAGTTTCAAACTTCTATGGACAGTTTTTGTGGCCTCCTTGTACTTTTCTAGTCTTGCATTATGGGATAGGAATTTTTATAAGTTATGTGACTCTTAAAAAACTTTTTAGAACACCATAATATTTTTGAAATTTATTTTAATTGATCAACAAAAAAATAAAATTGTGTATATTGAACTAAGAGTTTTCTGGCCTGGACTTTTGGGCCTAGCTTCAAGGTTTAGACCCACAGACCTGCAGAGACACACAGATGCTTACATTAATTTTAGGCTGATTTGCCTAAGGCCTAGGCATATAACTTGCTAACTCTTTACCCTTAAACTAACCCATGATTCTTATCCTGTTCAGCTATGCAGCTTGGTACCTTTTCTCAGAGCAGCATAGTTGTCCTCTGCATCTTCTGGCTTGTCTGGCAACTCTGGAGTCTCTGTGGCATTTCTGTTCTGTTCTTCCTGTTTGCAGAGTTTTCTTAGTCTGGTAGCCCCGCCCACACTTCCTATCTGCCTTTGGCCAATCAGTGCTTTTTATTAAACTCATAGGTGGAACAATTATTTACAATGTAACATTATAAATCCACTACAGTGTATTAATTGGATACCAGGGACATACTGTTACATAAATTCTTTATATCGTAAAGTATAGCTCAGGTTAAATACTTAAAAAACCTCTCATAGAAAGGTTTTTGCCTTATTCTTTCTCCCCCCTCCCTTCCTCCTTCATTTCCTTCCTTTCTTTCTTCCTTCATTTTTTTAAAACAAGGTTCCTCTGGCTGTGTATCTCTGGCTGTCCTAAAACTCACTCTGTAGACTAGGCTGGCCTTAAATCACAGAGATCTGCCTGTCTCTGCCTCCCTGAGTGCTAGAACTAAAGGTGTGTGGCATCACCTCCTGGATGCCTTATTTTTTTCTTAAGATAAATTTAGTTTTGCCATTGAAAACCCCCAAAGCCTCCCTTCCCCTTCTGAACTGATCTAAAGGTTCATGGGATCAAGTTTTTGGTTTGTCTTCCCTAAGGACAACATATTATGTGGATACAAACTGGGTGTGTTGGGTTTACCTGTAATCCCAGCACTTGGAAGGCAGAGGCAGAAGGATTGTTACAAGTTTTTAATGAGCCATCTTCATATAGCAAGACTTTGCCTCAAAACAACTGTATAGAAGAAGCATTTGAGAAGGTAAATGTCATCTTTGACTTGGTTATAGGTGGCACTCCTGCTGTTTGTCTGGATCAGCTGTTGTTTTTTATCTTACCAACTCTCCGAGGGTTTGTATCTTTTATTTCTCTGCCACCAAAAGTATTATGTGATACCGGAGTGAAAGACAGATAGAGACAGAGATGGAGGAAGAACAAATAATTGATTAGAGGTTAGAGTCTAGGGAGCAGGAGGAAGAAGGTAGTGATGAGGGGAGAAAGAGGGAGAGGGAGGGAAAGGGGGGGAGAAGAGCTGAGAAGGTGGTGTGTGGCCACTTCTGTACCGCCCTCCTCCAGACCTGCCAGGGAGTCCTCCAAGGATTCCAGAATCTTCCAGTGCCTGGAGAATCTAACAGTTGCCATTTATTTTTCTTAAATGTCTCATCTCTCATTTATTGTCTTCTGTTGAGAAAGGACCATCTGTATTTTTTCCAGGTATCCTTCAGAGTCTGTGGTTGGTTGCTGATGTAGACAAATCTTGCTTCACTATCTCAGATGCATCAGAGTGTGAGAGAGCATTTGTTTTGCCATTAGAAGAACACTGTGGAACTGAAAAGGGATGTTGTAGGGGGAGAATGAACCTGGGTGTGTGGAGCAATGTCTGCTTAAACCATCATGCAGTCAGCTCTGTGACCTGGGTCACCATACAGGAAGCTCTGTGACCTGGGCCACCATACAGGAAGCTCAGTAAACTGGGCATAAGGTCTTGTGGACAGAGGTGAAGGCTCTGTAGGACACAGAGGTCCCCGCAGGTGCTCAGGTCTCACCAGGTTGTCTAGGCTCAGAAGTGAGGGTGGCTAGGAGTCAGTGGAGCCTTTTGGTGAAACTCTAGGCAGAGCCAGGTCAGCCCCAGTAGCTGGACAGTGAAATGAGGTTCAGAGCCTGGGGGGCTTTTTCCTTTTTGTATTGGGCTCAGAACTCTGAGGGCATCAAGGGTGGTAGCTTTGGGAGCATCGTCAGAGAGCCTGTGGCATGGATGGAAGCATTCTTTTGAAGGGCTGGTAGAAGTGAGGTGCCTACAGGTGGCGTTGTGGATCGCAGGTATGGACAAATGAGATGTGGGGTAGAGGGGCACTTAGGGCTGAACTTTGGTGCCAATTGCATAATGTAGTTTATTACTGTACAACAGGCCCTCTTTTGAGAACTTTTTGTTGTTAGTGGGTTCACTTTATGTCTAAAGGGTCCAGAGTACATTTCTGTGTAAAAAGACACCTTTTGAGCCCATCAGAGATGAAAAGTGATTTTTTTATTTACTTATTTTCATGCTTCTATTAAATATATTACACGCTTCTATTACATGCACATGTATGCGTGTAACTATACAGGCGTCCATGTGTCATGTTGAACATGTGGACACTTAGGGGGACAATTTGTGAGACTGATCTTTCTCCTTCTATCTTGTGAGTCCTGGTTGTAGAACTCAGGTCATCTTGCTTTATGACAAATACTCAGCTAAGTTTCCATCTGGTGAAAAAGAACTAAAGAAAAGCTTAGAGCTGTGTGTGGTGGGACATGCCTTTAATCCCAGAACTGGGAAGGCAGAGGCTGGTAGATTTCTGAGTCTGAGCCCAGCCTGGTCTACACAGCAAGTTTAACCACAGCCAAGCTTAGGCAGTGAAGGAAAACAGAAAGCTGGTGAAGATGTAAGTGAACGAGGGAGCCATGTTCCAGCCCCAGTGAGTAGCAGAACTTGACAGCTTGGGCAGTGTGGTTCTGGTTTTTGAGTTAAGGACAGAAAAAAATGAGTTATGGAATTTCCTTCTGTCCATAAAGAAAGCCTCTGAGGCCAGGCATGCGGCAGGGGTCCTGCATGGAGGCCCAGAGAGGCCATTTTGTGAAGCTGTCAAGTTGAAGCCTGGATTACTTTGGAGAACCCAAGATGTTAGAGATGCCAGAGTTGTGTGATACATGCTGAGGAGAGCTGCTAACAGGGAGTGGAACCAGCCCAAGAGAAAGAAGTGTGTTACAGTCAACAGAGCTGAAAGGAGTTTGAGATCTGAAGAGCATTTTGACATCAGATATGGAGATGCAGATACTTGCTTTGATTCAGTATTTCCTTGCTATGTGCCCTTCTCTGCGTTTTGGAATGGTGATGCGTATCCTGTGCCATTATATGTTGGATGCATATGATCTATTTTTTCATTTTTGTTTTTATAGGGATTATAGGTAAAAGACTGCATGAATCTTAGAAGAGACTTTGAACTTTGGACTTTAAAACATTGTTGAAACTGTGATAGACTATGGGGACTTTTGAAGTTGGACTAAATGTGTTTTGGATTATGATATTGTTACAAGCTTATGGGGACCAGGGAGTGGAATGTGGTAGTTTGGATGTAAATGCCCCCACAGTCTCATAGGGAGTGTCACTATTAGGTGTGGCTTTGTTGGAGTGGGTATGGCCTTGTTGGAGGAAGTGTGTCATTGTGGGGGTGGGCTTTGAGGTTTCCTATGCTCAGGATACCACCCAGTGTCAGTCAGCTTCCTATTGCCTGCAAGATGTAGAGTCTCAACTACTTCTCCAACACCAAGTCTGCCTGCATACTGCTGTATTCCACCATGATAATAATGGACTGAACTTCTGAGACTGTAAGCTGCCACCTCAATTAAATGTTTTCCTTAGAGTTGCTGTGGTCATGTCTCTTCACATATAATAGAAACCCCAATTAAGACAGATATAAACATACAATTACAGTATTGTCTTGGGAACTCCTCTTGAGCCTTAACTTCCAGTGACTCTAAGGATCTCTCCTTTCTCCTGGGTCCTGTGATCTAAGATCAGTGAGGTAAAAAAAAAGGAGATTCTGAGGCAAGACCCATCTTTTCCTTTCCTGGGAAACTTTTTTTATTGGGGTTGGTTTTGTTTGTTTGTTGTGGGCTTCAGGGAGGAGACCATGGGAAGTGCCTCTTGCATATGGGATGGGGCCAACATTTGTTACAGAACCGTTTAAAAGTCAGGTCATCTTGTGCTATGATTAATTTTTGCTTTATACAAAGTAGGTTTAAAATACTCCATAAACTGGTGGGGACTGGCTTCCCAACAAACATGGGGTAAACACTTCTGGCTGAATTTTATCTTTTCTTGCACCTTTTATATTCTATAAAGCTTCTTATAGTTTGATTCACAACCACTTTCTCCATTACATTTCATTAGTACAGGGCACAAAAGTTACAAAGTCTGTGTAATTAATTGTCATCATTATCATCATGGAAAAGCGTGCACTACATGCCAGGGACTGAACTAAGAACTTTACATAACCCAACTTGTTAGAATCCACAGATAATGCTGGGAGCTGACTTGTGTTCCAAGCCCTTAGTACCCCAGAACGTGGTCTTTTGGAAAGCAGGGTCTTTAGAGAGGCAATCAAGATACAGTGACGTCATTACCTTGATGCAAATGGTGTGCTTATGAAAGGAAAAACGTGAACACACAAGTAGGCATACAGGGAGAGGATGCACCACTGAGAATGTTCCGCCACAAACGAAGGAGAACCCGGAGCAGATCCTTTCTTCACAGCTCCCAGGGGGAATCCAGCCTCACCAACACTTCAATCTTGGGCTTCTAGCCCCTTCTACTGTGAGACAAGTTTAGGTTGTCTAAGCCACTTAGTTTATGGTATCTGCCGTAGCAGCCTGTGGTAGCAGATACTTTCTGTCTGTATTTCTCTTTTGGGAGTCTATGTAAGAAGAAGTTTCTGGCCTAGACTTTCGGACCTAGCCCAGAGGTTGGGACCCGCTCTCAGCCCCGTTGCCACTTAGCCCTCAGTAATCACACAAAGGCTTATAGTAGTTTCATGCTGATTGACCTATGGCTCAGACATATTGCTAGCTAGCTCTTTCATTTTAACTCTATTTCCATTGATCTGTTTAGCCCTGTGGCTTGGTACCTTTTCTCAGAGCAGCATGGTTGTCTTTTTTCTTCCGCATCTGTTGGCCTCTCGGTGTCTCTGCCTTGCTCTTTCTATTCCCAGAGTTTTCTTAGTCTGGTAGCCCCACCCACATTTCCTCCCTTCCTTCTGGCCAATCAGCTTTATTAAACCAATAGGACAAACACATATTTACAATGTACTAGAATATAACCCCATTACAGGCCTACCAGCCAGCTCCCAAATGAATGCACGGAGGCTTATTTTTACTTATGAATTTCTGGCCTTAACTTTTCTTATCAGCTTTTCTAACTTAACTTAAAATATCCTGTATAGCTTTTGCCTTTGGGTTTTTTCCTTTATTTATTCTATATACTTTTCTTCCTTTTTATTCCATGGCTGGTTGTGTGGCTGTGAGGCTGTGTGGCTGTGTGGCTGTGTGGCTGTGTGGCTGTGTGACTGTGTGGCCATATGGCCATGTGGCTGTATGGCTGTGTGGCTCTGTGGCTGTGTATCTGTGTGTAGCTGTGTGGTTGAGTGGCTCTGTGGCTGGATAACTGTGTGGCTGTGTGGCTGAGTGGCTATGTGGCTGTGTGGCTGGAAAGCTGTGTGGCTGAGTGACTGTGTGGCTATGTGGCTGGATAGTTGTGTGGCTGTGTGGCTGTGTGGCTATATATGGCTGTGTGGCTGTGTGGCTTGGTGGCTTTGTGACTGGGTGACTGTGTAGCTGGCCCCTGCCATCCTCTCCTTCTCCTTTTTTTTTTTTTGATCCTTCCTCTCTTACTTCTCCCTTTTCTATTTATTATCCCTACCTGGCATCCCTGCCTATCCTTTCCTGCCCAGATATTGACCATTCAGCTCTTTATTAGACCAATCAGGTATTTTAGACAGGCAATGTAACACAGCTTCACAGAGTTAAACAATTGCAACATAAAAGAATACAGCACATCTTTGCATCATTAAACAAATATTACACAGCATAAATGAGTAAAACACATTTAAAACTTATATTCTACACCAGCATCCACAGAAAATTAATATAGTAGGTATACTATTGTTACTGAATGATGCTGTTACTATTCTTATTTTAAGATGAGGGTGTTGAGGCGTAGAGAGGCAAAGTGACTTGCCACACAGCCAGTAGGGCTGTGTGACTGTGTGGCTGGATGGCTGTGTAGCTGTGTGGCTGGGTAGCTATGTGGCTGTGTGGCTGGGTGGCTGTGTGGCTGGGTGGTTGTGTGGCTGGGTGGCTGGATGGCTGTGTGGCTGGGTGGCTGTGTGGCTGGGTGGTTGGGTGGCTGTGTGGCACAATCATGCTGAAATAGAAACCAGCTTTTCATTAGTGAAGAGAGCACATTCAGCTGTCTGAAGCATTGCTGATTCTGAACTGTGCCTATAAAAAAAGAAAGAAGAAATAGCTCTATCTCTGTCTGAATGGCTAAAAAGGTCATCGGGGTGGGCCCTGTGGGCAGAAAGGGAAGCCCAACCCATAGACAAATTCCAGCTTCAGCTCCGGGCTGCAATCACTTGGTTCCCCAAATGACAGCTCCACAGCTGCAAATATTAAAGCTGGCCTGTAGCAAGAGGAAAGAGCTGTTAGTTGAAATATATTACTTTTCTCTGTTAGAAGTTGTTTACCCAAAAACTTGTGCCATTTTCAAGTAAGATGGCTTGTGGTCTTTAACGATTATTTGTTAATTTGGTGACAAAGTAGCATGTCTAAAGCTGCCTTTGGCCTTAACGGTGAAGTGGTTGAAAATTGATTTCTGAAACAAGCAGATGCTGACAATAAAGACTCCCAGCCTCATGCCCCTTGCCCAGAGTAGTCGGGAGTTGATGATAAGTCTAGCTCTGCCCCAAAGCTTTTAGACTTTTTTTGGGAGTTCAGGATGTGAACTTGGATGTCTACAGAGTTCAAAGTAAACATTTTATGAGAATGTCATGCATTTTAAAAGTGATTTCCTTCTTGGAGCTTTTTGTTTTGAGGTTGTGGTAGTTTCACACAGAAGTGAGTCCCTGCCCCCATGAACGCCTTTTCTTTTCCCTCTGATGCATATGAAAGCTCTGTGTTGAGTCTTGTTACTGAGGAATCAGGCTTATATACTGTGGTACTGGGAATTCTCAGCTTTTCTGCATACAAACAAATGCTCCCATTTTCCCCTAATGTTATAAAGGCAGAAGTTGATCATATCTCTTAGAAGTTCAGACATTAAAGAAATTGACTAACAAGTGATTATAAGACAAATTATAAAAAATAAAAGGGATAAAATGGGGCTGGAGAGATGGTTCAGTGGTTAAGAGCACTGGCAGCTCACAACACAGTGGGATCTCATTCACCAGGCATGCACGTGGTACACAGACATACATACAGACATACGTGCCCATATACATAAAGTAAACATTAGAATGTATTAAAGAATACAGAGCATATTTGTATCTATCTATGACAGAACATAAATGTATTAAGAGTTGGGATATTCAAAGTAAGAGGCAACATCATCAGAAATGATGTGAATTGAATCAGTCATAAAAGCATTGTGACTTTGGTAAGTAAAAAACAACCAGAGTGAAGAATTAGAAAATTATTCAAACTATTATGAATAAGGCTTACAGCTCCATATAGGTGAAGAATTATTCAGTTTTATTTGAATTTTATTTGACACCATATAAAGGATATGAAGATTTTGTTCAAATATAATAAAGCACCTTTTATTTGCAGGGTCTTTTATTGAAATATTTTATAAGCTACAACTTACAGGGCTCATGTTGCCATATCACCATAGTAGATAGATTTGCTCTGTGGAAGTCTATTTTTCACTTTCTTGTTTTGAAATGGTAGACCAGTGTCTGGCAAGATGGCTCAGTGGTTAAAGTGTTTGCCCTGCACGAGTGAGGTTCTGAGTTTGAATCCTAGGACTTGGTTAAAGCCAGGTGTGACAGCATGTATGTGCAATTCCAGTGCTAGAGAGGTGGAGACAGGAAGATGCCAGGGTTTGCTGGCTGGCGTCTGTGGGTGTCTCTCTACCAAAAATTAAGGTGGAAGAGCAGGGCAAGCAGCTCAGTGGCTGCTCTTCTAAAGGGTCTGAGTTCCAGTCCCGTTGTGCATGTTAGGTAGCTTACAACTGGCCTATAACTCTACCTTCATGGGAGCTGGTGTCTTCTGGTCTTCTTGGGTACCTCATTCACACATGGCATCCATGCACACAATTTTTAAAAAATAAGCATATACTCATTTTATGTGTATGAGTGTTTTGTCTGCATGTATGTGTACATATCACAAGCATGCGTAGTGCCCGTAGAAGTCAGAAGAGGGCATGATAGCCTGGGACTGAAGTTACAGGCAGTTCTGAGCTACTAGCTGAGTGCTGAGAACCGAACCTGGGTCTTCTGTAAGAGCAGCAAGTCTCTAAACCATTGGGCCATTTATCCTAAACTAGGTGTGGTAGTACAAGCCTCTTACCTCTGCAGCCAGGAGGCAGAGATAGAGGCAAGTGGATTGCTGTGAATCTAAGCTAGCCTGGTCTACATAGAAAATTCCAGGTCAGCCAGAGCTGCATAATGAAACCTGTCTAAAAAAATAAGGTGGGAAATGATTAAGGAAGACACTCAGCATTGACTTATGCACACATACATGCATATGTGGATACACACTCTCCCTATACAGTGCACACGCATGCAAACACGCACACATAAAAGAAAACGCAGTAAACTGATCTTTAAAAAGTGTCCAGATCTGAATAAGATTAAAGAAATAGATATTTTTTTTTAACAACTATGTAGTGTCAACATTATATCAAAAAAAACAAATAGGACAAACACTATTTTCAATTACAAAGGTTGAACTACACCCTTGGTTTGCAAAGAGAAGCCACATGCCTTGCTGGCCATGTGGTAATTGTCCTTGTCCTTGAAGTATAAGATGGAAACTTGTAAAAAGAACTATGTAACCACTCATATCCTCTGTCCTGGGAATCCTACTTGTGGGATTCTATCCTAAGGTAAGAATCCGAGTTTTCCTATGTCCTGCAGCTGCTTGGTTCCACATAAATACATAGAGGCTTATATTAATTACATGCTGATGGGACTATGGCTCAGGCTTCTTGCTAGCTAGCTCTTGCATTTTACCTCATCCTATTTCTATTAATCTATGTTTTTTTCATGTGGCTCGTGCTTACCTGTGTTCCATTACATCTTACTCTCCCCAGCAGCCGGAAGCATCTGTTCCGACCCTGCCTTTCTATTTCCTCTCTCTCTGTTTGGATGTCCTGCCTGGCTGTAAGCTGTCATGCCATAGGTCTAAACAATTTTTTTTTAATTAACCAGTGGAAGCTACACATATTCACAGTGTACAGGAAGACATCCCATATTACTTCCCCTCTTCTGTCTAATCAAAAAGGAGAGATTTCAACTAAAATTGCATGTAACAAAAATAGTTATCAAGCAAGAATTATAGTTATAATATCTAGCATATTTGTATTTGGCAAAATAAAAGAAAATATTTTATCATCTACCCTATCTTTTTTAGTCTAAATTTTATATCTAATTTATCTTTTATCATAACTAAGGAAAACTATAATTATAATTATTTAGTCTTCAACTCCATCAAAGACCCTAGAAAGATATAATATTACCTGAATAAACAGGAAGTGTATTGTAAACAAGTTCCAAAGTTCTAGAAATGACAGAGACATCTGGTTGCCTGGAAAGTTACCCAAAGTTCCTCTGCAATGTTGGGGCATCCATCCTACAGGCCCAGAGTCTTTTGTAGTAAGAAGTTTCTGGCTTGGACTAGCCCTAAGATCCAGATCAGCTGTCCCAAATAGAGTGCCACAGCTGCTTGGTTCCAAATAATCACACAAAGTCTTTCATTAATTACGTGCTGCTTGGCTTATGGCTCAGGCATATCGTTAGCTAGCTCTTGCATCTCAACCCGTTTCCATTAATCTGTCTTGACACGTGGCCTGTGGCTCACCTGTTTGTTTGTTTGTTTGTTTGTTTAACATGCTGATTTTTGGGTGGCTGGATTGTGTCTCTCCTGACTCTGTCCTCCTTCCCTTTTATCTATACTTGGATTTCCCACCTGCTTCTAAGAAGCCTTGCCATAGGCCAAAACAACCTCTTTACTAGCCAATGATATTCATAGCATACAGAAAGACATCCCACACCAGTCTTTGTCATATCTTTCAGTAAAGCAGGAAATCTGAAGGACTGTTTCACCCATCTGGCAAAGTTTGTCAGTTGCTTTTCCCTATGTCCTGCAGAATGTCTGGCAATCTTTTCCATGAAGTAGGAACTGGAAGGACCATCTTGCCTTGATTTGGCAAAATTCAGTGGCCATTTTTCTATGGGTCCTGCATGTCCAGTTTATACAGCATACTGTCAAGTAGTTGAGTCAAGAACAATTTTTTTGCCCAGTGAATATATTTTGCCACAAAGAAAATAGACTCCATATGGAATTTCTTTGATGGCCATTGTCATCTTAAAGTAGATTGGTGCTGCCAGGAGCAGGTATGTCTTATTGTACAGAAAATTCTAAATTCTTAACACATTTTAAATGCCGTATTTGGGAGGTCTTTGAAGTGTTTGAAGATTACCTATCTGAAATATATCTTTGTATACCTAAAAACCTAACCAACATGACTATAAGTTTGTTTATCATAGATGACTATTAACGTGTATTTATTAATGATACATTACAATTGTAAATGAATTATATATAAACATAATACCTTAAACAAAAGTAGAAATATATATTTTGTATAACAAAATTCACCTTAAATTTGTATCAATCAACCAAAATCCATATGAATGTAAAGCATTTTGAGATTAACAGTTGTTTTTAGATCAAAGAAGATTCATCTTTTTAAATCATTTCTATGTCATAAGAAAATACAGTCATTTGTATAGGATATATATGGCAACACATCCATAATGGGGAAAAATGGAAAATGCCCAAATACTCAGCAGCTGAAATGATTCAGTGGATCATGATGCATCAGAATCTTCTGTGACCACTCATATTGGAAGGAATGTGAAGAGTTCACATGTATGGAAACATGCACACACTGAAAGGCATAGTGCACACAAAGCAGAATGCAGAGTTGAGCAGTCAGTCTTACAACATCACAGAAATGGGGGCTGTGCTTTGATGAGTCTGGAAAAAATACAGATAACTGGGACTTTATATTCACAGAATTCTTCTGTATACATGAATTTAAACATTTACGGAACATCTATTAGATGAGGATGAAATGCTGGTTAAAACCTAATTCCTGTGGAAACCCATGCAGTAATATAAAACTCTTTTCTAGCACACAGCTTATGCTAGCTTCCCTCAGATAGCTGACCTTGCTGTTTCTTAGCTGAGAATCATGGATGGTATAGCCTGTTGTATGTCGGAAAAGCCATTTTAAGGGTTCTGTAACAGTCTTGGGTCCCCTTTTCTTCAGCTACCATCTTTTCACTTTTCCTTCAAAAATGCCTTCTAGAACCCAGAAGAGGAACTTAAAGCACTGAAGAGTGAGGCTAGAATTGTTCCAAGCACCTGAGGATCTGACCCTGGACCTTTGATCTAGCGACCTTCAGATCATATCATGTACCAAAGGGCATTGTTCTTAGGTGACTTTTTGTTTCCTTTATGTAGCCCAGGCTGACCCAAACTCATGCCTCCTGCCTCAGCTTGTCCAGTTCTGGAATTACACTGTACCCAGCATACTCTATAACTTTTAACATCGAGTTTCCCCCAAACTGTTTCATCTGACTACAAAATGAAATAAAAGGAGAGGAAACAAGACAAAACCTTTGCAGAAACATGGTTAGCTGCCCCAGCAAGCGGATCATGGGCATGGCTGCATCCAGACTGGTTAATTCTGTGGCTCTAAGTTTTTCCATTTCTTCATCCTGCCAGTCTCAGACTAACAATTCTGTTCTTGGCCAGCTTTGATTGTGGTCTCAGCATGGTCACTAGGATTTCAGCCCGCGAACATGATATATCCTACCAGGACTTATTTTTATCTTTTCTTCTAAAATCTAAGAATTATTTGTCCGAATCTTCCTTCTGTTGCTGCTATAATCTTTCATTTCTCACTGGCCAGGATAGTAGTCCATATTCATGCTTAAACCAATCGCTGTCAAGGGACTGAGATGATAATAACTTCTTAGTTTAGTCTTATCAGGATTTACAGCTCTGTGTGGAGAGGTAGGTGTGCGGGTGGAGTGGGTGGTAAGGAGGTAGGAGGGCTGGGTGGGTAAGTTCTCATTTCTTAGCACCCCTTGCCTCCCAAGATCCTCCATTCTTCCTCCTTCGGCTAGAAAGCTGGGGATTTGTTTCTCCACTCTAACGCACTTCCAGGGACTGTGTCTCTATCTAAAACCACAAGGCAAGTGGATGTGTAGAGAAATTGAAGCTGTAATGGGGAGTCTCTTCACACTACGGAGACCTGGCCAGGGGAAGTGCTCCCCTTACTGGCAGCTATGTGCATGCCAGGCTACAGTTATCATCTTGGTGAAATCCCTGAGGGGATCTCCTGTTGCTCCTCTCTCTCTCTTTCTCCCCCCCTTCCTCCCTCCTCTCCCTCCCCATTCTCTCTGCCCCATCCTCACTCTTAGACCTGGATTTCCTTTCCCAGTTGACCTGAAAGCATTTACTTTTCAGAGGGTTAAGGTGGCCACTCCATGCATTCTGTCCATAAAAACGTAATCCAGGATTGTGGGCAAGGGTGTGCAATTGCTGCCCCATCCAGATTTCCACAGGGAAAGTTTGTCTTGCTTCCCACACTGAGTAAAGTGGTCAAAACATACTTGATCTATGAAGACAGAGTCCATATTTCTTACCCTCATGTTGCCTTTGAGTTCAAATTCAGCCTGGTTCTCATAGCTCTGCTTTCCCCTTTAAAGGTTAACATGGCACACAGTAGGACATGTTCCTTTCTGCCTCTCTTTACTCCCTTGGGATTTGTTAATGACTGGATAATATGCTTACAGATCCACTGGAGAGAGGGAGCATTGAGGTCATTAATCTCAGCTCAGTCGTTAGTCTGGTCTGTTTCAAATAGGCCATCTGTAAAGCAGGAATATACAAACCTTAGGATATAAACATATTCTCTCCCAGATAATTAATTACACTACTTTGTAAGTTAATTGAAGCTTTATTTGAATATTAAAGCAAATAAGCTTACACTACAGAGTAGCATAAAAATTAGCATGCGTTTTAAGGTTTCTTTTTAAGACGGGGCAAGCTTGAGGTAAGATAGGATGCTATGTAGACCTTCAAGGTTCCTGAAGACCAGAGTCTTAATATCAGCAATAATAGCTATAAATGAGCTGGCCGATGTTGGGACCACCTGTAGCATCTACTGAGTCATGGCTCTTCTTCACCATTGGAGTTAGTGCCTTTGTTCCTGATTTGAGGAATCAGGACTGGCATTCTCTAATGACATTAATGTTGGAGCTGGTTCTCGGAGACTGTGATGGCCACATGGCTGTACTGAAAGATTCCCCGATTTCACAGAGAGGCCAACACCCACTGCAGAGGCTGAGATGTCACTTAAGCCTGCGGCCTTTCAGTGACACCTGGTGTCATCAGTGACACTTGGTGTTATCTTGAATGTGGGCAAAGAAAGAAAAACACGTTCTTATCACAGTGCGAACTGTGTTCCTCCAAAAAGATGTATTAAAATCTCAATCCCCACTCCTCAGAGTAAACTTTTATTTGGAAATAGATTATTTAAAAATTACACTTTCTTTATTTGGCATGTGCCACCGTGCATACTTGGAGACAAGAAGAAAGTTTGTGGGGTCATCTGTCTTCTACCATGTGGCTCAGGTGGCCAGGCTTGGTAGCAAGCACCCTTACCCACTGAGGTTATTGTTTTCCAGAAGTAATGAGTTAAAAATGAAGGCCTTAGGCCTCTAATCTGATATGAATGGAAGGGATTGGGCAAGAGAGGACTTGTACAGAGGAAAGACATCATGAAGACATATTGACATTCGGAAAGTGTTGTGTGAGGGTGAAGGAAGAGATTGGAATAATTCATCTGTAAACCACAGACCCCCCACCCCTCCCCCAGCCAACCACTAGTCACCAGGAGTGAGTACAGGATAGACTCTCTCCTCCAGGCCCCAGAAAGTGCAACTTTGCTGGCACTGTGTCTTTGGATCCTAGTCTCTCCAACAGTGAGACAGTAGGTTTCCCAGGACCACCCATTCCAAGAGTGTAATCGAGGCACCATTTAGACCATCTATCCATTCACCGCATGATCATCCTTCCTTTGCAACTGAGTTAAGCCTATCATGTTCTTAGACCCAGACTCCATGCTGGATGGTACTATAATATGCAGACGAGCTAAAACATACCCACCACTTTGGGCTTGCTCAAGCAATATTAATTTTAATAAACATTATGGAGGTGCTAGTGTCATTTGGTAGGGATGACATAGGCTATAAAATTCATTTAAACCTCTCCTGAAAATCTCATCTTCTGCTGCGTAGTGGCTCTTCTTTTTGTGGGAGGAAGGAACTGATGCATCAAGTTGCAAACCCAGCTGAAAGTCTCTGAAATGAGAGCAGCCAGTTACATGAGTGTCAGGCTAGAGCTGTCTTATGCAAGAGGGAAATCTCTGCAGGATCTTTTCCTCTGGTCATGGAGGCTGAGTTTGTTCTTCTGTAGCTGACGTAAAAGTCTCTGTCTCCCTTTTCACATTATCTTTCTTTAAAGCAGCCTGAATTGGGAGGAGAGAGAGAGAGAGAGAGAGAGAGAGAGAGAGAGAGAGAGAGAGAGAGCAATTGATAAAGTTCTTAAATTGCAAGTACAAGGACCTGAGTTCCATCCCTAGAATCTGAAAAAAAAAAAAAAAAAAAAAAAAAAAAAAGCTAGTGTGGTATCAGGTACTTTTAATCCCAGAAATAGAGAAGTGTGGATGGGTGGGTGGGGGGGGTGGTATCCCTGAGGCTGAGGCTTTCTGATCAGTTCTCTTAGCCTACTTGGTGAGTTTCAGGTCACTGAGAGCTTGTCTAAAAAATGATAGATAGCAACCTGGGGAATGGCATCTGCGATTGTCCTCTGGTCTCTATGAACATGAAGACACATGCACTTTCACACACACACACACACACACACACACACACACACACACACACACGCACGCACGCACACGCGCGCGCACACACACACACATGCATGCACATGATGAGATGAACATATAATTCCTGAGTAAACTGTGATGTTAGCAGCTATATCAGAGTGACTGTGGGCTCATCCTGATGTGGAAAAAGCAATGGGGGGGGTGATTAATTTATTCTAAATGGTGATATTTTGGATTGCCTGAGAACTCTGGGTATGGTTGACAAGGGATAGTATCAGTCCACAGGGGCTGGAGTGAGATGCTGGCCTACCTGACTCTGCAGAGATATGTGTGTGTGTGTGCGCGTTGTATTTGGGAGGCTTCACATGCCTGAAGGACACAATGGGGTTCACGCTTACTCCAGCCTGGGACTGTTTGTTTTCTGCAAATTTCTGTATCCTTCACTCTCACTCACAGACATTAGTTCTGAAAGGGAAAGGCAGAGTCATTGAATTAATAACCTGTACTATGTGCCAAACTCAGGGGCTTTGTACAATTAATCAGAGTAGGACTTTCTGAAGAAAGTTTTGGTGGCACATGCCTTTGATCTCAGCACTCGGAAGACAGCAGCAGGTGAATCTCTGCAAATTTGAATTCAGCTTGGTCTACACATATAACAAATTCTAGGCCAGCCAGTGCTACAACCAGCCAACCCACCCACCAACCAACCAACCACCAAAATGAATAAAGATCTATATAGAGCGTAATGATTATGACCTTCACAGTACAAAGTGTATAAGACTCAGATGACAAGAAATACATCAAAATGTGATTAGTTTATATATTAATTCGCTCAATGTAATTACTTCACAATGTGTCTGGATTTCAAAACTTCATGTTGCACATATAATTATGTCTATGGTGTACACAATGAAATAAAAAAATAAAGGGGCAAAAAGAAAAAAAAGGAACAAGGCTATACAGACCAAGAGTGATTAATTATATGGAATTAAAAAATATATATTTTTTCTAAACAGGAAAATGAGAAGAAAGCCAGCTCTGACCCCATCAGATGGGCACTCCGTCACACCGACTGTGCCCTTCTGCTCTGAGTATCACTTGTTTCTCCACCACAGTCCTGTGTAACGTCTTGAGTTGTCTGTCCTTGGTGTCCGTCATGCATCCTGGGGGCTCACTGGCCAACCAGCTGAGCCTAGTTGGTGAATCCAGGTGAGATAATTCTAAAAACAAGTTGGGTAGTCTCTGGGTAAGGACACCAGGTTGTGACTTTTGGCCTCCACACACATGTACACATATGCACACACACTTGCACACACACATGTGTATCTACAAACACACCCTGAACACACAAGTACACACATAAAGTCATTGTTTGAAAATCTTTGTTTTTGTGTTCACACACATGTATGCACACATGAACACACGTGAGTGACAGCCAGAGGTTTATGGATATCTTAATTAGATTCTTTTTTATTTTTCTTTCTTTTCTTCTTATTGAAACAGTGGCTCACTGAACCTGGTGCTCACTAAGTTGGCTATATTTGGTAGCCAGCAAGCTCTAGGGATCCTTCTGACTCTGTCTCCCCAGTGCTATGATTAGAGGTGTGTGTCTCCAGGCCCATTATTAATGTGTCTGTGCAGGATTGACTCAGGCCCTCATGCTTACATAGAAAACACTTTACACGTAAAATCATCCTCCAGCATGACTCTCTCCCCTCCTTTCTTCTTTTTTTTTTTGAGATAGGTCCTAACAATATAGTCCAGGCAAACCTTAAACTCATTATGTAGTTGGTACTGGCCTTGAACTCAAAGCAATTGTCCTGCCTTAATCTCCTGAGTGCTGGGATGATAGGCTGTCCTCTTCCATGGCAATTCCTTGATATTTATGCTTGCTATCTAGATATGTCTCTAACCCTTTACCCTAACATCTTCTCTTCTCTCCTAATTTGGTGGTGTTGAATTTTTCTTTGGGTTGCTAGTTCACAAATAGCCACATGGGACTTCTTATTAATTGTGAAAGCTTAACCTTAGCTTAGACTTGTCCCATTAGCTCTTAGAACTTAAATTAACCTGTTCCTACTAATCTACATTTTACCTTGTGGCTTTTTACCTCTCATTATGTATGTCTGACTCCCTTTGTGTTTCATTGGAGTGCCTAGATTCATCCTGAGTTTCTGGAAGTCCCGTCCATCTCTCCTGCTTAACTGTTGGCCATTCAACATTTTAATACACCAATCGCAGTGATATATCTTTACACAGTACACAAATATTCCACAGTAATTTGGTTCAGTTTCCTGGGGAAGGTTGATAGGAGTCAGTGTAGGTCTAGGCTTAGGAGAGGCAAAGCAGTGCATTGTGTAGCGTTGGTTCAGAACGCTGGACAGCGCGACAGCCCCCTGTGGTCCTAGGATGCTCTGGGGATGTCCCAGCAATCCTATTTATACTGCAGGATGCTCTTAGCTGGGAGGGAGAGGGAAGACACCTCATCAAGTTTGGAGATCCTTTTCTCTGGAAATTTGGAAATGAACTTGGGTCAAGCTGGCTACTTTGTTTTTCTTTGTGTAGCTACAATGTTATACTTCTTGAACTGTGCGGGTTGTGTGCATTGTGCTGTGGGTTGAAGATCAGGAGGTGCCAGTCCACAGAGACACACCCTAAAGCAGGTGCCCAGAAAGGGCCAGAGATGAGAGATGGAACTGAATTGTACTGACTTTCCAGCTCCACCTTCTAGCTCTTTCTTGAGAAAGGTTGTATTCTTCCTTTTGGCTTTTCAAATACAGCTCAGTGACTGCTGTACAATAAACAACTGTAGTCCCGGTTTCTCCTCTGAAGCTAGACTAAGTGGGACTCAGTTTCTTGCAAACGTAACGACACTGTCAGGGACATGTTACTTTCCAGAATTGTATATTTTAGCAACAAATAGGATTTCTATGTTTGCAGAGGATGGGGATATGGGAATCAGCAGTTCTGGACAAATTCAAGTCCTCATGGGAATTTGGAGGTGTTCAGTGTGAGTAGATGATCCCAAACTCTGTGAATGTGGGCAGGAGCCCCTCCCCCATTTCACAAGTAGACACTGGAGAGAGGCTGACTAGACTTCTTGAGTGTTATTTTCCTTCAAGTTTTGATGTAACTTGAAGCACAGCAGATAACTAAAAGTCTAATGAGTCCAGATGGTATTTAACTGTGGTGACAGGAGATCCCTTCAATGAACATTTTTCTTTCTGGTCTTCAGCATGTACCTTGTGGATTCCATTTTAAGGAGATTGGGTCTGTATTAATTTTTTCTAATGCTCAGTATTTCTATTTTTTTTTCTGCTGCTCTGCCTGACTAGACAGGATGCCATTTGGGTTGTATTAGACATTTCTTTCTTTTTTTTTTTTTTTTAAAGAGTGAACATTATACATTTCATCCAAAAAATGCTATTTCCAGGTCTACAATTCATCTCTGCCACTGTATTTTACTGGTTCCTAAAGGACTCTGGCAAGATGCCCCCCCTTCACCTTGGACTCAGCACTAAAAAAAATGTAAAGGACATTAATAAAGCGGGAGGTGCTTTATGCCACAGGGTATAGATGATACCGCTGGAAATGAGGAATCTTCCTCCTGAATGTTGTCAGTTTGTTACTTCTCTGAGTCTGCTGGTGGCAGCTCGGTGTGGGGCCCTGTTATCTCTCAGCCCAAGCAGCTGGCTTTGGGCACCAGTCTGGACTAGGAGATATTGCTTCATGGCCCCAGTGGGGCATTTCACAATTTCTTTTTCCTTGAAAAACTTTAAAAAGCCATCTAGACTCTACTACCTGTGTATTCAGTTAGAGCTGCTACCACATGACTCAGTTCAGGGAACATGGCAAACAGATCTCTTGCTGTAGAAATTGTGAAACATATCACCCTGCTGTGGGCTGGTACCTGGGACCAGGGTGCATTGATTCCAGGAAGTAGACTGGTTTAATTCCAAAAATGCTTATTTGACTCATGCTGAGTGAGAACAATTATGCTAGAGATAGCCAGTGAAGAAATCAATAGAAAAGTGAGTCTAACAAAGGTGGAAAAGCAACAGATAGAGTAAGCCCAAGAACTGAAAGCAGTACAAAGATAGGAGGGTGCCAAGGGCCAGTATGAGTTCAAGGATGTGGAATGGATGCTGGAGGAAGTAGCCATCTGATACGAGTCTCAAAGAACAAGTTGCAGTAACCGTGAGTGAAAGCGTATGAACTCAGCCCTTCAGAGAATAATAACAGCATGAGAAAACATGGAAGTATGAGGTAGAGTGGCTTCTGTGGGAGATAAGTAGCTTGCTGGACTGTTCAGCAAAGAAGGGGGCTGTGAAAGACAGGGCTGTATAGGTAAGAGGCAGTTGTGTACTGTATAGGAGGGTGTAGAAATAAGACTTTCTCTTCTTAGTAATGGCTACTGTCAAATCAAGTTGCTCCTAACCCTGACTAAGGAGCTGCCCCCTATGAGAAGGTCTAAGTGGGGAGGGCCTCTTTGGGATTCCTGGGAAGTGTGTGGTGGTAAAGGCAGAACTGAATGGCGGTGATAGTGGCTGGATGTCATAAAGTGTTGGAGAGGGACGGTAGGGGGCAGTAGGTACACATGCACACAGGAGAATCAAAGCTGGGTGCTCAGGTCTTGAAGGTCTTGGATCTCATAGATGCCAAACTCTGAGACAGAGGCAGTTAAACTAAACCATGATTAGCCAAGTGACTCAGGACCTTTTCTCAGAGCAGCATTTCCATGTTCTTTCCCTGTGTCTGCTGGCATCTCTGTTCTGCACTTCCTCTTTTCAGAGTTTTCTTAGTCTGGTAGCCCCGCCCATACTTCCTGTCTGCCTTCTGGCCAATCAGCGTTTTATTCAACCAGCAGAAAGGACAAATACCCACAATGTACAAGAGTATAATCATACAGGACGCTAACTCAGCAGCTTGCACAAGAACACTGTGACCCTGGTTACTTTACCATCTAGTCCTGTTTAGCCCAATTCAGATCATGATATAGTTCCACATGCAAGTCTATGTGCTCTGTCAGAAAGGATGAATGTGAAAACTGTCTAGTTACCAGATAGATGTCTGATATAGTTGAATAGGGGCCACAAGGTGACAAAGGAGGCATAGTGTGAACATGCTAAGATGTGCTTTATAAGTTGCACATCATAGCTATGAGTAATATGACCCAGGACTGACTCCAGGGTCTGTGGCTTTTAGCTTCTAGAAACTGGCTTGAGAGTACCAATTGTTTATAAGGTATATTAGTTTTCTAGGAGCTGCTACAACAAAATATCAGGGCTGGGGGTCTTGAACATCAATTTTCTCACAGTTCTGCAGAATAGAAGTCTAAGATGAGGACATTGGGAAGATTGCTGTCATGTAATGGAAGAATTTGTCCTGGGGCCTCTCCTTACCTTATAGATGACCAGCTTCGATTCTGTTTTCACACTGTATTTCTTCTAAACAGCTCAGAGAATGAATTTATTCTTATATGACCATAAGTGATAAGGATACATCCTAAAGCCCCCCTCTTTAATCTAGTGCTGCCTTTAAAAATCTAATTTATGAATAAGGTCATACTTTGAGGTACTGAGGATTAGGACTTCATTATTTGGATTTTTTGAGCAGCATAAAATAGCTTATAACAATGAAATATCCAGGAGTGAAACTTTTGTAAGGAAACTCAGTTTACTGTGGAACTTACTAATTTTGAAGTCCCTTGAAACACACAGTAAAGATGTCAGGCAAACAGTATGTAGAGCTCTAGATCAAGGTTTGGGCTGGAAAGTCACATTTAAGACTTGTTAACAGTTTTACATAAGCCATAGGAATCCCTGTATCATGTGTGAATGCATATTTGTGAGTAGGACACTTACTTACAAGGTCTTCTGCACAAGGCCTATACCTTCTGGTTTAAAACAAAGTTGGCCATATAGACCAGTTACAGTGTAGACATTAGGTGCCTGGGAAAGGACTTTTCCATGGCAGATGTTTGTTTAAAGCCAACAACCTTAAGTGCTGCATCTTTGAAATGCTACTCATGGTTGTTTAAAAAAAACCCCAAAACTCAGCAAATTAAAAAGCATGATCAAAGAAAGGGCAAAATTACTCCACACTTCATATTCTGGGTCAGATATTATTCAAGGGTCTGTGTGGTAAATGTCTTTGTGCAGCCTTTGACCCCTTTCTTACTTCAGGGCTCCTGTGACAACATGACATGTGATGTCAGTGAGAGTCTACTTTGAACTCAGACACAAACATCCCTCAACCAATGGGGCTGGAAGCTGCCAGACAAACATGTCTCCATCTTGATCATCTTGAAAGAGGAATTATTGTGAGCACCCTTGCTTATTTCTTCAAGAGACATGACACCTGGCAATGCTCAATTATATATTGACTTTCCCTCCCTTCCAGGTTCCATAGTCCTTGGTCTCTACAATAAATTAAGTTCCCATCACTTTTGCTTCAGATCACTGAATCCAGGAAAAGAATCAAACGTGCACCCCAGAAACAGCCATCCTCAATATAAACACTAATCTCAAATCTCTCTATGACAAGGGCAGAAATAAACTTATAGAAAAGGTTAATTTATTCAGCCTTGAAAGATATGTTCTAGGCTAGCAAAAACAAATCCCAAAGTGTGAGCAGGATCACCATAGAATGAGGTAGCTGGGTTTATGCACAAGATGAAGAAACCAAACTGTTTCAATCACACACATTAGAGTCAGCCTGTGTTGTCCCACACAGTTCCTGACACAAGGGATCCAGTGTGGTCTCCTGATGACTATGTTCCCAAAAGCTTTTCTTAAGGACAGGACCCAGGCTTGCCAAGAAGAGATCATTGGATTAGGGCATTTTCTTCCTTGTACCATTTATGTGGGTAAGTGAAGACAGCAGAGAGCATGGGCTATGGGGATAGAGGATCTGGGCTCACATCCATCTACTGCTTCTTAGGTTTGTAGCCTCAGGCACCTCTGTCAACAATTCAGCCATGGAGAGGGGTGGGGGAAGCATTCTCTCTTGCTGGAGGAAAATATACTCCACTGGTCTGGTTGTCGCCTTTTCTCTGCCTTGGGTGTGCTTTAGTTTTGGGTAAAAAAGGAAAACACTGTATAGGTAATTAGTATATCAGTAAGTGTTTTTCAATCAAATAAATAATGCTTAAGGACCTTCTATGCCCAGAGAGCTGCCCACTGGGCTGTAGAGGATGGTAATTGGAAGTTTGGCTGTGTCTGATCTTGCTAGTGGAGTCTTCTGTGGGGGTGGTAAACCAGGAAGTCTGTCTTTCATTTGGGGTTTTGGAGGCTAAATTTGGAGGTTATAGGAGAAGTAGCAATGTGGAGGCAAACTAATTAACGAAGTATGGAACAGGCCTAGTGAGGAGCAAGGGAAGCAGATCCTGGATTCAAAGAAAAGGTGCCCGGTGGACAAGAGAAGGTGTGGGTCAGGTAAATCAATGTGAGAAATACAGCAGGGAATTTGGGGCAGAAGCTGTTCCTAGGCCATTCCCTTTATGGCATGACTTGTAAAACTGGGGCAGATATTTGCTATCCAGTGTGCAAACCATTTTCTTACTCTATTCCAAAGACCCCAGTGTACTTGAAGAGACAGGATGCACTCCTGTAGAGGCAGTGGCTTCAATGTCGTATTTTCCAAAAAATGTAGCATGAGTTAGGCATGAAGCTGAGTTTCTATTCCCCATTGCTCCAAAGCATCTTCTCACTATTCTTGACTTTGCCATGTCTGATGACTGTGTGTCATGGGGTTGAAGTTACGTAAAGAAGTGTTGGTCAGAGCTGCCAGCTGCTACCACACAGAAAACCATACACTTTTTTTAATTTTTAAAAATTCCTCCTTTCTGAAGACAGCATATTTTGTTACCTCCATTTTTTCTTCCTCTTGTACATAAGCACAATTACCTGGTTTCAACTGCCGTGGCCTCACAGAACATGCTCCTACTTAGAGATCACTAAGGGTCTCTTTCTGGAAGTGCTCATTCTGTAGCACTGAACATCACTGGGCACCACTGTCTATGTTTCTGTCCATGCTTTAGCAGCACTGTCTATGTTTCTGTAGCACTGGAAATCACTATTCTATTCTTGCTTCCACAGCACTGGGCACCACTATCCTTGATTTTGCAGCACTGGGCACCATTATTTATACTTCTTCTTGGCTTTCTATTTTGCCTTCTGTGTGGTGGGATTCAGCTGTTAGTTGATAAGTTTGGAAGGCACATATCTAGAGCCCTGGGAGCCTGAAGGGGGTGTGGCTAGCCATGTTCAAAAGGGGCTTCTGGGATCTTGGGCAGCCCGTTTTGTTCCTGCCTTCTTGAGAGATTGGATCAGCATCCATTGCCTGGACCATCAGATCACTCAAGTATCTTCCTAAGGTTTAACCTGTGATCATGAGTGTTAAGTTACTTTCCAATAAATATTAATCCTGTATTTGGTATATCGCAAGTGAGATTTATTGTGATACCTGGCATCCCTGGGTGGGCCAGGCATCTAGCCCACTGGCATATCAGGCCAGGGAGCCCATTTGTGCCTTAAGCACTGCAAGAAAGCAGAGGACAGGCCGAGTGTTCAGCCTTGGGAGTCTGCACTCTCACGTGTGGGCTGGAGGCAAACACCCACATAAAGCCTGAGAAAGATTAGAAAGGGCTCTATAGCATAGAAACTAAGCCAAAGCAGCCTTCAAATTGTGTATCTGAAGAGGGTCATTGTACAGAGATGGTGTGGCATCTGTGCCACAGACAAAATGGTGGTGGACTGGTGGCTGGGAGAGTAAGCTGCAACCAGGCTAGTTCCTGAAGTCTCACAGAAACTCGGTAGCATGTGACTGATTTAAGGTTTACGTTTATATTGAACAAAATAGGAAACAGAGTCAAAGACGATTTTTTAGTAGCAGCATTTCTTGGATCTTCTCTGTTGGCTGGTGGCAAACAGGGATGCGGCCACTTTAAGAGAACTTACTGATCCAGCTTTATCTGCAAAAACTATGTGACTCTTTAAGGGAGTGTGAGTATTTTAAAAGCTCTTCTGGTTGGAAAATGATTAAGGATTCAAAATAAAACAGATTCTGATGAAAAAAAAACCCTGTAAATGAATTACAATGTGTGTAAAATGTAAATAAGTTTCAGAGATAAAAGAAAGAAGGTAAAGAAACTCTGTAAAAAAAGAGTATAAAAATATAATAAGCCACATAAAGATGGAAAATAGACACAGAATCTGGATTATGGTTATTATTGTCTTTTCTTTTGCTTTCTTAACTGTTAATGAGCTAACTGCAGAAAGACAATGGATTGCAAATGCAAAGGCTACTAAGATAAACAAGAATATATATTTTAAAGGTATCTTGATTTTGAAATTTGTGTTTAAAGATTTATTGCTTTGTAAGAGTTCTGCTTTTGTTTCTACAGAAGATGAGAACCTGTGGATTACTTCTAGGTAAATATGGTTTCATTAACCAAGACACGCTGAAAAAAATCTCTGATGGGAAGAGATGGTCACATCAGCTTCAAGGCTCCAGGCTAAGATGATCCAGTCTCAAGAACCTGTAAGATTGTCAACGCCCCTTAATCAGCAGGAAGTAGTAATGGAAAACTATGCCAAATTCCCAAAAATATTGTTTATAAATGTTTGTTTTCATTATGAATGGTTAATGGTCATAGTTATTCTCTTTCTGAGAAGAAAAAGGGAATATGATATATGAATGATTTTAAAAGATTTGATTATTGAATTTACTTTAATCCAAAAATCAGCTGTTAGTCTCAAAATATTTTATGTTGGTATGGATTTTGGTTCATTGATACAAATTTAAGGTCAATTCTCTTATGCTGCATATGTTTTTCTATTCTTGTTTAAGGTATGATGTTTATGTAACTGATTTAAAATTGTAATGTATAATTAAGAAATTCATGTTAGGATTTTTTAGGTATACAAAGATATATTTCAGCTAAATAGGTAATCTTTAAACACTTCTAAGATCTACAGAATATGGCATTTAAAATATTTTTAAAAACTTAGACTTTTCTGGACAGTGAGACAGATCTGCTCCTGTCAGTACCAATCTACTTCAAGTGAAAAACGGGCATTGAAGAACCTCTATGTGGAGTTTACTTTCTTTGTGGAAATGGTTAGCCACTGGACAAGAACCTGTTCTTGTATTGACTACTTGACAGTATGCTGTTTAAACTGGATATGCAGAACCCATAGGAAAGTGATCTCTGAACTTTGGCAGAACAAGCTGAGATGGTCCTTCAGGTTCCTGCTTTGCAGAGAAAACTGTCAGACATTCTTCAGGACTCAAGAGAAAGCAACTGATGAACTGTGCCAGAATGGGCAGAGCAGATTTCCTGCTTCACTGAAATGAAAAGAGACTCTGGGCCTGTAGGCTGAAGATGAATACCCCAACTTTATAAAGGAACTTTGGGTGACTGTCAGGCAGATAGGTGTCATCTTTGTCATTTCTAGATTTTGGAAGTTGATTGTACTTTCTGTTTACTTGGGTAAATATATCCTTGTATGGTCTTTGATATAGTTGAAGATTAGATAGTTATAGATATAGTTTTTCTTGGTTATTTTAAGGTATATTGGATATAAAACTTTAGATTCACAAAGATAAGGTAGATGATAGAGTATTTTTTTAATTTTGCTAAATACAAATAGACTAGATATTGTAACTATAATTCTTGCTTAATAGCTGTTTTGTTATATGTAATTTTGCTATGTTAAAATTGAAACCTTCCTTTTTGATTAGACAGAAAGGGGGAGGTGATGTGGGAATGTCTTTCTATATGCTGTGAATATCAATCTTTAAATAAAGGAGCTGTTTTGGCCCATGACAGGCACCATAGAAAAGTAGGCAGGGGAATCAATAGGTAGGAAAGGAAGGGCAGAGTCAGAAACAGATTGAGCCAGCTTCCCAAAGGAGCAACATGTAAGGAACACAGGTGAGCCACAGACCACGTGGCAGGATAGATTAATGGAAATGGGTTGAGTTAAGATGAAAGAGCTAGCTAGTAATATGCCGGAGATATAGACCAAATAGCATGAACTTAATATAAGTGTCTGAATCATTTTGGGGGGCTTAAGTAACAGCAGACAGCTAAGGGGTCTGAGACGGCAGGTCTGTGGGTCTGGACCTCTGGCCGCCTTGAACCAGAAACTTTATTGTAACACTTCTGTATTGCGATTGTTCCTGTGCCTTCCCCCATCTCTCTCTCTCTGGTGGATTCTTTTTGTATCATTTACCCCCAAATGCTGTTGCTGTTTTGTTTTGTTTTGTTTTTTTTAACTTTTCATTCCAGTTTTATTTTATCCTACATTTTTTTTGCCCATTTCCATATTTCAACCACAATCTACAAATTGCTAACACTTCTAAACCTAAAATTCAGATCTTATTCCTGATAGAGTGCAGACTCGCATACCCAATTGGCTATAGAATTCCAGAATTCCTTCAAGCTGAAGGTAGCTATAAAAGACCCATTCTTTACTAGAAAGACAGATCTTCTTCAACTGTTTCTTTTCCCTAATGCATGCTGGTCCTGTGCTCAGCTGTGGAGGTCTCAGGCATCATTCCTGGCACCCTCCTTTGTGTACCCCTCACATGCAGTTGATAACAAATTCCTCTTTCTGCCTCCTTCATGTATCTCCTATTTATCTTCTCTTTCTCTATAATCCTGAAATTGGGTTTCTTATCTCCAGTTCTACCGTATTCAATATTTTCTTCAAATTTTTACCAATGTGATCTTCATAAACACAAATCTAACCTTTTTATCCTGCCATCATACTGGTCAAAGTCTTTTGCCACCCAGAGAAAAATCTTGGTCTCTTGGCCTATCCAAATTAAATTTCACAATATAGCTTATGTCCACCTGACAATATCAATTTTATTGGAGACTTCTTCACACTTTGGGCTTAGTGAGAGGATGGACATACAGGGGAGTCTATTATTTAACTCACTAGTAGGTTCTCTAGGTTACAGGGTTGCTCAAGCTTTTCTTCTGAGCCAAGAAAGGTTTTAAAATTAAAAGAAATTTTATCCTTTGTGACCCTTCAGGGGAGAAGCATAAAATTTCAGGAGGTAGGTTCTAGTTCAGTGTGACTTCTACCCACCCTCACCCAATGAAAATTGACCACAGACATGAATTTCCCTGAAGTAGTGAGCACTCCCCACCTGGAGGTGATGAGAACGACCAGGCACTTTGTGAATTGTTAGGCTTCTATGAGAAGAGGAAGGAGAAAGCTCTCTCTCTCTCTCTCTCTCTCTCTCTCTCTCTCTCTCTCTCTCTCTCTCTCTCTCTCATACACACACACACATATCTTCCAAGTGTCTGCCTGAGGACCAGCCTCCATCAGCACAGGGCTCAAGGGCTCAAATCATGATAACAAACCTTATCATGAGATTGAGAACAGAAATGGATATAAGGAATTAACCATCACTTTTGGTCATCAGCCAGCCTTAGGAAGAAAAGTGTGTCAGGTAGTAATATTTGGGCTGCTTTGTTCCTGTTCCCTGACCATAAAGATATCCTCACTCAACTATATGCCTCTCTAAAACTTAAGATTGTATTCTTGTGTTATTCACCTCAAAGCTATTGTCAAAAGATCTGATCTAACCTGAAGTTATTATAAGGCTTTGTTTCAACCACAATGCACACCATACCTGTGACTGCATCTTTCAGCACTAAGATAAAATAAATTTAAGCCAGCCTGGCTCCTGGGACTCAATTATTTTTCTTAATCATTAACTTGAGCTTTGATCTATTCATCTCCTTAGGTGAAACTCACAGATCCTAGCTGTGAAACATTCCTTTGTATTTATTTCTATTAATTAAAACTCTGTATAAACTGACATTTTTATTATCAACTAGACAGTACAGCTTAGGAAGGAACCATCTTTGTGATAATACACAGGTAAGTAGAATGGGATGTTTCCATGAGATAAACACATTACATTATAGTCAGTGGGGATCTTGACCTTGCCTGTTCAAGATTAATCCATCAGAGAGTTTCCTCCTGGTTGGCTGACACCTGAACTTTAATTACTACCTTCTGCTCCTCTGATATGGTCACTGGCATCTGGCCCTATGCCAGGAGACAACACACACACACACACACACACACACACACACACACACACACACACACACACACACACACTTGTTCTGACAATTACTACAGGAGAAACTGTCCCCACTTGCTCCATTTTATTGAACAATCTGAAGCTCAGAAAGAAGCAGGAACTTCCCAAGGCCACTAGGATGATGGAGTTGGACTCATATCCCTTCTGGAGTAGTTCTTGGTCTGTATTTCCTAGCTAGTGCAATCAGCCTCACTTAGAGCCTTCGCAGAAGTACAGGTTCTGAGAGCTGATTCAAGAATTACTGCATTGGAAACTGAGCACAGGGCTGATCTGCACTTCTAACAAGTTCACTCAGTGACTATGATGTTCACTACAGTTTGAGACTTAGAACCCAAAAGAGCTTTCCACTTTATCTGGTTATGCATATGGAAAAATATTAGAAAGAACACTTCCTTCGGAGTTTTGAGGACTTTGAAAGGTGTGTAAATGGCATCAACATTTAAAACTTCTGTCTTCTTCATAGGAGGTCTGGGTCCAGCAGTTCCCGATTTGGTGATTTGAAGCCAATACTGGAAGAATGCTGTCTTGTACCTTTGTGTATTGCTTCTGAAAGGAGCAACATGAATCTGGACAAAAGAAAAATGAAACATTCAAAACAAATTAGTGGCCAATTTGAAATACCGAGACAGCACTCCAGTATTCCTGGTTGGGCCCCCCTTATAGAATTGGCTCAATGAAGGCAGAAAAATTCTCTCTCTCTCTCTCTCTCTCTCTCTCTCTCTCTCTCTCTCTCTCTCTCTGTGTGTGTTTTAAATCCAGATGGAACTGCTGTTAGTATGCTATCATTTATTTTGTTAGTTCAGCAACATTTCAAGTGAGATCCAGACACTAGAACATTTAAAAATAATGCAACCTTGCTCCCAAAGTAAATGGCAAGAGCAAGAGTTCTCTATGGGGCTTTGCTAAAGGGGGGAAAAGAAATTAAAAACCGTCCACTAATGTGCTGGCGAGTAATGAAATAAGAATCTGACACTTGGTGCATTGAAATGCAAACAAGATGTCCCTGTGTTACCCTGGCAATTCATCATAAAGGCCAGTGTGTTCCTATTTGTAATACATGAGCACAGTGAATTATTACCAGCTGGATTCTTCTAACAAACTTTTTAAACTATGTACACAATAGGGTCAAAAGAGATTTATATAGTGTGTGTGTGTGTGTGTGTGTGTGTGTGTGTGTGTGTGTGTGTGTGTGCATGTTCATGCTGGGAAATGCACACAGAAGACTGTCTCTGCCTGTGAGAACATGGAAACAGATATTTTTGGGTTACAAGTGGAAACTTTAGGTAATGCTCCAAATATTTGGAGGCATTCTATCTCTGTGTATATGCATAAATGCATGTGTAAATATATTTTTGAAATGCATACACTGATTGTATGATATATCTGTAGATAAAATTATCCAAACTGGTTTGGAGAAATGTGTTGTAAAGCAGTGTCTTGATAACTTAAGACTGAAGGAAAGCTTTTGTTGAATATATAGTAGGCTCAATGGATGCAGGATGTGCATCTGTATGTTCCCACCCCTCAGTGCAAAGAAAGCTTAGCCTTGCAGGGGGCATAGGAAAAAATAAATGTGATAATTATTTTAGTTTTAATTTTTTAAAAACAATTTCTTTCCTGGAGCTATTAACACATTTATATATGTTTACATGTGCCTGCATATGTGTGTATAGTTATAGGTAAAGCTTTGGTAAATCTGGCAAAAACAGAGATTCAAGTGAGGAGAACTTGTGTTGATGAGAAGATCTTGGATAAGAAATGAAACTTTATGGGTGTCATTCATCATACCTCTCGAGAAGTTGGTGCTATTGTAATCATTATAGCTGAGGTGGGAAATGAAGTGAAGCATCCTACTACAAAGTGCCTTAGTTGGGATTTGAACTCAGAGTCTGCTTGCTTTCAAAACCTTCACAGCTTCCCAGAGGGCAAATCAGAAGGAAAATAGCACCATAGGCTGTGAAGGAAACATGGTTGTGAATTGTAGGCAGGAGGATTGGCAGGTGAGTTGGCCTCTGCTTTGTGTAAGAGTAAAGCAGAAAGAAGGTGTATGGGGGTTTGCAGTGATTTTTCCATGAAAAATTTTCAGTCAAACCTCCTAAACCAATTTCATGTTAGAATATGGCATAAGGTCAGCACATACGAGACATAAACTAATGGAGATTCAAACAGAACACAGAGAATATTTGGAAGGCTGCGCAACCAAGTTCTAATGAGTTGTTACTGGGGAATGAGATTATGGATACATGTCTTAGGGTCACTATTGCTGTGATGAAGTACAATAGCCAAAAGCAACTTGGGGAGGGAAGGGATTATTTCAGCTTACAGCTTGTAGTCCACTATCTATGGAAGTCAGGGCAAGAACTCAAGGAACCTGGATGCAGAAGCTGGTGCAGAGGCCATGGAAGAGTGTCGGCTACTGGCTCTCCACAGCTTGCTCATTATGCTTTCTTACAGTACCTAGAACCCATCAGCCCAGGGGTGGCACCACTCTCAATTGGCTGGGCCCTTTCCTGTTGATCGTGAACTCAGAAAATACACTACAGACACGCCTACAAGACAGTCTTATGGACATTTTCTTTGTTAAGAGTCCCTCTTCCCAAAAGACTCTCTAGCATGTGTCAAATTGTCATGAAACAGCCAGTGCAAGAAAGAAGAGAAATGAAGGCTTTTTATGCCTAAAGTTTTAAAAATTTTCTAGTTGTGGTAAGTTTCAAATGTATACAAAAAGATGATGGTGCAGATGATAACGATAATATAGAAATCGAATACTCATTCCCAGGCTTGACCACTGTTAACTGTGGTTAATCTTGTTTCTTATGAACAGAGCACCTACCCTATTTATCTGCTGTTCAGCTTATTTTTAAAGCAACTCCATGACATTTGCAGCCCATTACTAGTGCATTAATTTCCAAAAGAAAAATTATGTTCTAATATAATATAAATGATAGAAATTGATTTGGAATCTTCAATAATTTACGTAGTGTTGGAGTTTCTTTTTTGTAGTTACTTTTCTCCTGAAGCATTGATTCTCACATCTGGCTGATTGCTGGAATGTCACAGGAAGTATTTTAAGCATGTGAATTCCAGAATCAACTGGAACCCAAGAAAATCAGAATCTCTAGAGTAGACCTAGGATCTTCCTGATTAAAAAGTTCCACGTATGATTATGATGGTGAACCACATTTGGGAGCACGTGGTCTACTTGAGATAAACTGTCTCAAAAACCTTCCAGCACTTTGGAGAGACTTAATTCCATATAAGCAGTTGATACAGTAATTACACATTTGCTTATCTAGTCATTAAATTAGCTTCCCTAAGGACCACTGTGAATCTCTTGGATTAAAAGAGTAGTTGAATGTAGTTAACCTAGTTCTGATTAGAATATAGCTATAAAATTAAAAAAATTCTTAAAATATTATACAACTCATACTTATTATATTACCATTATATTAATCTTTGTTATAATTTGTGAGAGAAATGCTTTGCATTGCCAATAGATTTTCCAATTTTAACAAGAGTTAAATTTACCTTAGGATACATAGCTGGTAAATGGATGATTTAGGACAGTCTCAAAAGCTACTCTGTGTTAGGTATATGGGTCAGTATTGAGTCATACTGGATTCCTGTCCTTAGGACATAATGAGGAAATCAGTTGCTGGGCAGAGCTCCTAGTCAACAGACTTACGGTGGTCTGAATGTGAACGGCTCCAAAGGCTCATATGTTTGGACACTTGGACCCCAGTTGGTGGAACTGTTTGGAAGGGTTCAGAGGTACAGGAAGTGTGTCAGTGGGGTGGGCTTGGAGGTTTCTCTTTCTCTCTGTCTCCTACTTGAGGAGCAAGATGTAAGCTCTTAGCAGTTCCTGTTGCCACGCCTACCTTTGCTCTGCCATCTTGGACTCCAACCTTCTGAATGTGGAAGGCAAATTAAATGCTCTCTTCTATAAGTTGCCTCAGTCATGATGTTTTACCACAGCAGGAAAAAAAATAACAAGACCCAAGACACCTGTAGCCAAGGAGACAATAGATGTAACACATTGAATCCCTTATAGAAACTCAGGTGTCCAGAGGTGACATTACCATGGTGCTTCTAGAATAGAGCTTAATTTCTCTATTGAACTATTCTTCTGATGAGAAATGAATGATTTCAGGGAATAATTATGACTTCCCCTTCTATGGAGTTTCAGTTGAACTCATGAGAAAGGAGTTGGGCATCTCAGAGCATCAAAGATGTTAAGGAATGGGAGGGAATTACTGACTGTCATCTTGCACCCGTCAGTTGCTGAACCTCATTTCTGGCTGATTCCAAGGGATGATGTGTGTAGATTGCACTGTGTTTATTTTCCCAACCACAAGATTCCTCCAGTCTAGATCTTCCTTAGCTGCTCTACTTTCTTATCTTAAAGAGAAGGGTGTTCTGTGCATGGTTCTTGGAAGGTTGAAACTCTAGGAAGCATCTTCTTTTTGTCTGCTGGGGACCCTCATGATGACTCTCTGCTTTGTGTTTTATCAAGTCAGATTCTGAATATGTGGTGCGTGTAGATTCCTCACACACATGCTGCCCACTTTGCTTTTTGAACAGATTCTCATTTTATCTAGAGCTTTCCAAATTGATCAGGCTTGTTGGCCAGTGAGCTTCAGGGATCCAATGCTTTTGACTTCCTCAGTGCTGGGATTACAAGTGCAGGCTACTGTGCCACACCCAGTCATGTTTTAAACATGTAGAACTGGGGATTGAATTTAGGTCCTCATACTGTGTAGCTAGCACTTCACCGACTGAGCTGTCTTTCCAGCCCACACATATGTTCTTTCAGTGTCCATCATTCGAATGCTTTAAAAGTAGTCAATCCTAGTTAGCGTAGTCAGCTTGACACAGCCTAAGAGAGAGCCTCCCTGAGCAATTCCTAGGTAAGACTGACTGTGGGCGTGTCTGTGGATGGTTTTCTTTTATTTTCTTTTTTGAAACAGGGTTTCTATGTGTAACCACCCTGGCCCTGGCTATCCTGGAACTCACTCTGTAGTCCCGGCTGGCCTCAGAGATCCACCTGCATCTGCTTCCAGAGTGCTGGGATTAAAGTCATGCACTATCACTGCCTGGTGAGTTATTGTCTTGCTTGTTAATTAATATATAGGGCCCAGCCCACTGTGGGCAGTATCATTCTCTAGGCAGGTGATCCTGGACTGTGTAAGATACCTAGCTCAGTATAATGTGGCCCAGAAGTCAGTTAGGGAGCAACATTCTCTATGGTTCTTACTCTACTTATTTATCAGTGATGTGAGTTCCTTAGTTGGAGGTAATGCTGTGTGGAATGGCAAACAAGCATATTTGGCTGGCTAGTTTTATGTCAACTTGATCCAAGCTAAAGTCATCTGAGAGGGAGCCTCCATTGAGAATTTTTTTCATAGCATCAGAGTTAGAGTTCTCAACTATATAGCATAAGACCAATCAGCCATGTGCTATTTCACAAAGCTGTAAATCTAAGGGTGGTTGGCTGTAGGTATGATGTATTCAGGGGCTTATGACAACGGGACCAAGCTCCTCCCAGTTTCTATGCCATTTTCCTCTGTCTTGTCTTTATTTGGGCAGTGGCAATCTTTCCTTTCCATTTATATCCCGTGGACATGGATGTCATCCTGGTAGCCCCAGAAAATGTCCTGAAAATGGAAATTGGGTCAACTTGAATTAGAAACCGATGCCTGGCAGAACCTGGTGGGTTGATGGGGATCTGCCCCATAAGGTCATGGATAATACCAAGGGCAGAAACTGGGCAGGCAAGTTTCCAGATGCCCACCATATTGTCTAGCAATATGCACCTATTAGCTGTATCAACCAGGAAACAAAAAGTGAAGAGAAGGAAAAATAAACATAATTATGTGGGAACCTGACACATCTTTTTGTAGGGAAAAATTGGCTCAAAAGTAAAAATATATTAAATATACCTTCATTATTTTTCATCTTAAAAACCAATTTTGCAATAAACTTTCAAAATAATTTTGGGTGTCATGTTGGAGGGTTCATCTATGCACAGATGGGTTTCAAGTGGGAGACACTGCTAATGTTCTGCTGCTGCTGCATCTTGGATGCAAGAAATCAGCACTCCATGAACTCTCATGATTTCAAAGAACACACACCTTGCCAACCCAGTCTCTCAGCTGTCCTAGGGAAAAAGAAAACCCTGCTTCAACCATGGAAAATGAACACTCTGAAAACTACAGGCTCAATTCAGTTTGTGACCGTAATTGTCTGGGTCAAAAAACACCAGATTTCAACCTTTTACTTTTCCAACTAGTTTGTATGTGAGGTTCTAACCTGATAAAAATGGCACTCTACAACCTTGCTCTTAAGAGTTTATAAAGAAGCCTTGGAAAAAGCATTTGAGGTGTGTGTGTTCATACACTTATGTGCATCCATATTTTGTATGAGCAAGAACGGCGGCGGCATCACTAGAGATGTGAACAGAAGTGGATGACCCCCTCTGGCAGGGGACAAGACCCTCCCCAGACCTGTGTCTAGTCCCTGGGAATAAATGAGAGGTTTTAATCTCCTTGAGCATGTCTTTGTGTGGCCATTTGTAACAGAGAGGAGGCAGAAGTAACATCCAAATGGAGGAGTCACAGCAATGAGAGACAGTAGGTAGGAACTTGGCTTTGAATATTATTTTCCAATATTAGGTTAAGGAATTGGCATCTCTCACTATGTGGGCTAAAGTCTACTCTCTCCTTCCCTCCTTCCCTCCTTCCCTCCTTCCCTCCTTCCCTCCTTCCTTCCTTCCTTCCTTCCCTCCTTCCCTCCTTCTCTCCCTCCCTCCCTCCCTCCTTCCCTCCTTCCCTCCTTCCCTCCTTCCCTCCTTCCTTCCTCCCTCCTTCCCTCCTTCCCTCCTTCCCTCCTTCCCTCCTTCCCTCCTTCCTTCCTTCCTTCCTTCCCTCCTTCCCTCCTTCTCTCTCTCCTTCCCTCCCTTCCTCCCTCCTTCCCTCCCTCCCTTCTTCTCTCTGATGCCTCTGCCTGGGTATAGCATTGGGGTAAAAGTAGCTTCATAGAATGAACTGATCATTGCCCTATTCCATTTCTACAAGTGATTGTGTGTAACCAGTCGATACTCATTCTTCTGTAAACCTTTATTATGATTCTTCAACGAAGCAACTACATCTGGGATAGTTTGGGGGAAGTGCTAAAATTATAAATTCACTATAATAAGTTGGCGTAAGGCAACCCAAGTGACTTATTTTTTACTGGGTGGGTTACAAGAGTCTGTGCGCCTTGTGAAAGTGTGACATTTTACCAAGTATTAAATGCATGTATGGAGTTGTTCTTAGGGTCTGTTATTTTCTTGATGCCTTCATGGTCTCTGATAATATTGCCTGTTTAATTAGCAATGCGGATAAGTCATGATTTCTTTCATCAGTATATCCATCAATTTCATTGACCTTTTCAAAGAACAAGCTATATTCCACCAACTTTTTTCCTGCTTCAAATTTATTGATTTTTTGTTCTTATCTTTAATAGTTCTTTCTGCTTCCTTTTGGGGTTTGTTTCATTATCCTTTCCTTGAGCTTGGAGCTTATACTATTGATTTGGGACTTTTCAATTTTTTCTAGTATATGCATTTGTGCTATTAAATTTTCCCTGAGTACTGATTAGCCTATAAATTAGGATATGAAATAATCTCATTTTTTTCAACTAATTTATCTTTGGATTTCTTTCAATACTTCATCTTTGATTTGTGAGTTGTTTTGACTTATGCTGTCTGAAGACTGTCCCATCTTGTTCCGTTATTGAATTTCAGTTGAATTCACTGTGATGGTAGAAAGCATTCCTTCTGGGATTCTTTTTTCCTACTTATGTGTATCTGTGCATGCAAGCTTGTGCCACTGTATGCACTTGGAGGCTAGAGGACAAGTTGGGAGAATCTGCTCCTAACTTCTATCAGTGATGCTGGGTATGGCTTGATCAGACTATTGTGCTTTTTTTTTTTTTATCTATCTCACTAACCTTATTTTATTTTTATCTTGATATATGTTCCATGAACACTTGAAAAGACATGTATTCTGTTATTGCATCGAAAGTTCTTTAAATATATATTAGATTCTGTTAGATGACTGTGCTATTATTTTATATCTTATTTTCTGTCTAGTTGTTCTATTGGTTTCTGTGAGGGGGGATACTGAAGTATATTCAGGATAATTGTGTATTTGTCCATTTCTCATTTATTTATTTATTTTGTGTATATATTCAGGTGAATGTGCATGTTTGTGTGTGGTCTGTGGGTACAGTGTATGTGCTGTAGAAGTGGAAGGTCAACCTTGAGGATCATTTTTCAGGATCTGCTATTTATTTATTTTTATTTTCTGCTATGAGTATTTGCCTGCATGTATGTATGCACACCATTTGTACACCTGATACCAGTGGAGTTCAGAAGAGGGCATCAGATCTCAAGACACACAAACTATTGTAACTCACCCAGTGAAAAATGTGTCACTTGGGTTGCCTTATACCCACTTATTATAGTGAATTTATAATGTTAACACCTCCCCCAAAATATCCCAGATGTAGTTGTTTCATTGAAGAATCATAATCTACAGCAAAATGAACACCGGTTACAAACAATCACTTGTAGAAACTGGAACCGGCATGTGGACAGTTGTGCACCTCCATGTGGATGCTTTGCAAAAACAGCCAGTGCTCTAAACTGACGAGTCATTTCTCTAGCTCCTAAGAATCTTTTCAAAAGACAGGGTTTTTCACAGAGACCTTGGGCTTGTTGATTAGGGTTGGCTGGCTAGCCACTGCAGCCTGGGCATCTGTATTTCTGTGTCCTCAGTGTTGGGATTATAAGCATGTACGTCGACATCATCACTTTAGTTGGGTACAGAGGACTGAACTCAAGTCTTTATGCTTCTTGGGCATGCATGCCAGCCAGCTCCTCAGCCATTCTGCTGCATTTTCTGATACACATGTTCTGTAACTGTGTTTTCCACATTGGAACTTCTGTTCTTCCCAGTATATGTGCCCTTTTATCATTGAACAATGTGTCTTTTCTACTCTATAGCCTTTTCCTGCTGTTAATATAGCTATTTTGTGTTTTCTGAATATTTTGCATGATAGATTTTTACACCCTTGCAGATTCAGTCACAGCATCCTTGACATTAGAAATGAATTTCTTGGAGACAGGATGTAGTTGATCCATTTTTCCAGTCTCTTGTCTTTTAATTGGTGCATTAAAAAAACTAAGGTTTACTGTAACTGTTTATCCATTGGTGATTTTAATCTTCCTTCACTCTTGGTTTTCACTTTGCATCTTCTGTTATCATTTTTCTGTTTTGTTCTAGTGACTAGTGGGTTTATTAGACACATTTAAAATAAAAATTTTAAAATAAAAATTAAATGATTTTAAATTAAAACAAAATTAGAGCAATTTGGATTCAGATAAATACTGACTGGAAAGTACAGAGATTTCCAAGGTGTCCTGGAATCACACATGCATAGTTTCATGGTTATAGATGAAATTATGTCTACATCACTTCAAGTCCACAGTTTATATTACGGCCTTGAACACTAAAAGTATTCAGTTTAGGGGACACCTATATTAACCACCAAAACTCAGGGAACACTGCTGGAGAGGATATCGAAAAAAGTCTAAGGGCCGGACAATGGGAAGGAACACTGTGAAATGCTGTCTTCTGGACACAGCACGGTCATTGCATACATGATCCCACAGCAAGGCTGCTTCCTTTCCATCCTCCCCCAGGCGCCTTCTGCTTCCTTTTCACTTGGATCCTTCAGGGAAGGACGATTTTAGGATTCTACAGCTTCAACTCAGGTGGGTGCAACCATGTCACAAATCCAGCACTCTTAGGGGTTGGGAGGGAATGGGTATTTATTGGATACTTTTTATCACCAGAGATCATCCTAGGGTGACTTACAAAATTTCCCACTTAATTTTCAGAAGAGCTTTGGAAATAGTTGGAATTACTTTTACCTTAATGAAGACTGAAACGTTAAGGGGTAAAACAGATTGCCACATGTCACAAAGACACCAAACAATGTCACTAGCATGTAAATCAATGTCTACCCATCTTACCCATTTCATTTCAATTAACTAGTCCCAGTTATACAATTATTAGATAATTGTTTCCCTGTTTGTTCAATTTTAGCAAATTAACTTTATCTTAATTGAACTATCAGTGATCATTAGCTCTCCTCTTTTAAATTTAAATTACCTTTAAACTGATACATAAAAGCATAAAAATCATATATACTTATGGGGCACCAGATGATGTTTTAACACTTGTATATGTTATCTAATATTCAAGCCAGGTTAAATATGTCAGTATTTTCAAACAGAATGAGTGAAAACATTTTCTGGGAACAACATTCAAAGTCCTCTGAGGTTTTAAGAATCTATAGTACTCTATTATTTGTATTCAGCCTATTGTGCAATAGTAACCAGAGCTTTTCTCTTTTCCAACTATCTCCCAACCATTAACTTTTAATGTATGGATGTATCCAAGAGGGAGATGAGTGACTGAATTGCTATGGAAACCAAGATGACTATTTGATGCTCCTCAACTATCTCTCTCACTTCGTGTGTGTGTGTGTGTGTATGTGTGTGTGTGTGTGTATGTGTGTGTGTACTTGCACATATGGGTATATGTGTATATGTGTGCACCCATATGTATGGAGGCTAGAGATTGAAGACAAGTGTGTTCCTAAGTCATTTACCACCTTATTATTTTGACCCAAGATTTGTCAGTGAGCTCTGAGCTAACTCACTGCTTAAGAAGCTTCTAGAGAGCTCCAGGGATGGGTCTGCTTTTACCTACCTCAGTGCTGAGGTTTCAGACAAGCTATTTGGTCAGGGTTTTTAATGTTGGAGATGAAAATTCAAACTCCTTTACTGACTGATCTATATCCTCAACCTTGTTCTTACCCAACTATTATGAGGACACTATCATCTTGGGTTTCAATGGGTGGTCCTCGGACATTTCACACATGTTTGAGGGTATCACATGGAATGTTAGTCAGAAGAACCCAGCTCCAAGATTCTCAAGACATTTAACTTATCCTAGTTCAAGGAGGGATTGGAGACTGTAGTAAGAGGTCAAGGTTCAGACCTGCAGACCCACAGACACACAGAGACACACAGATGCTTACACTAGTTTCAGGCCGATCGACCTAAGGCCCAGGCATATAACTTGCTAACTCTTGACCCTTAATCGAACCCATGACTCTTATCCTGTTCAGCCATGGGGCTCGGTACCTTTTCTCACAGTAGCATGGTTGTCCTCTGCTTCTTCCTGCTTCTCTCTGGCCTTCTGCTCTGTGCTTCCTGTTCTCAGAATTTTCTTAGTCTGGTAGCCCCGCCCACACTTCCTGCCTGCCTTTGGCCAATCAGCATTTTTTTTTTTTATTAAACCAGTGGGTGGGACAATTATTTACAATGTAACAACATAATCTCCCACAGGAGACTTGTGAAACAAATGCCTCAAGCAATTTGATGCATAAGGAAAAAACACTTTATAGTACATTTTGAGGGTGCTTGAAATTGAATCATGGTGAGCCTGAAGTTCTAATAAGAAGGTGTGTGTGTGTGTGTGTGTGTGTGTGTGTGTGTGTGTGTGTGTATGTGTGGTGTGTGTGTGTTGAGAAGGAGTGCCAGGTATATCTTGCAAATACCGTCAACTTGGATCTTTTCTTTTATAGTCTAGGCTGAATCCTTTGACTATCTCGTTTAATCCCCAAGTCTCTTTATTATTCGGCATAAAGAGTGAGTGCTCTGGATAGCAGTAACAGAAGGCTTTCCCAGAAGTGATGGGCTGTGGGTGTGTCCCTTCCCAGCAGCCCTTCTGCCATGCAAATGAGGGCAGTCTAGATTTGACATTGTGCGCCCATCCCTGGTGGAGGCCAGTATTAGAGGTGGCAGCCTAGATTTTGGGCGGCAGAGAACTGGAACTTTTCTGTTTGGCTCTGGCTTATATTAGTGACTGGTTTCCTTCCTAGCCTCTTTGACATAACTTTCCATTCACATAGTTTATATTTCAGATAAAAGTCAAGAACCTAATTTCTGTAAAAGAGTCAGAATATTTGACAACACTCCTTTCTGGTTCCATAGTGGCCATAGTCAGTCAGATCACGGTGGTGGTCCTGTTTAAAACATTCATTGCTTCATTCCTCACATGTGCTGCCCAGTCTGGACATCTAAGTTTGTCATCAACCCATCAGACAATTATACACTTAGTATATAACTGTGTGAAGGTTTTTTCCCCCAATGCATCCACTGAAATAAAAAAGGAAGTGAGGAGTGGTCTTTCCTGAGACAATGTAAAGCCATGGGTACCACAAAGAAGGAAGGTTGGCAACAACCACGCAGATACCGATGGTGATGATGGTGATCAGGGATGGAAGACCTGCCTGCCACAGCTGGCAAAATCCAGAGGCAAATGGCAATCACCTGGAAAGATATTGAAAAATTTCCTAATCACCTAGGAAAATGTTTAAAAAAAAACCAAACTGGGTGGTGGTGGTTCATGCCTTTAATCCCAGCACTTGGAAAGCAGAGACAGGCAGACACTCAAAGTTCCAGGACAGCCAAAGCTACACAGAGAAGCCTTGTCTCCAAAAACCAAAAACTCAGGTTTTTTTAATATGACCAAACTTCACATTTAATGTGGGATAATCCTCTTGTACACTGTAAAGACTTTTTCCGTGTATCTGTTAAATAAAATGCTGATTGGGCAGTGGAGGCGGGGCAACAGGACCAGGAGAATTCTGGGAGGAGGCAGAGAGGCAGATGCCATCCAGATACAGAGGAAGCAAAATGAGAACTCAGCACTGAGCAAAGGTGCCAAGCCACGTGGCTAAACATGGGATTGTGGGTTAACTTAGGTGTAAGAGCTAGTTAATAATAAGCCTGAACTACTGGTTCAGAAGTCACTGTAATATCAAGCCTCAGAGTTATTTTACAAGAAGAGGCTGTGGGACTGTGGAAAGAAGAGATTTGTCTGGATATTGGGCCTAGGTGGGAACCAAAGAAATTCTGACTACTTAATGTTTCTTTCTAAAAAAAAAAAAAAAAGATGTGTGTGTGTGCGTGTGTGTGTGTGTGTGTGTGTGTGTGTGTGTGTGTGTACGTGTGTGTGTGTATGTGTGTGTGTGTATCTGAAGTTGAACTTCTGGGTACTATCATTCTTCATTGACATCTAGAGTCCTCTGTAACTGGAGGATCTCATAGCTTGGTGACCTGAAGTCTAAACTTCAGAAATAAATTTAAATCTAGACAATTGCTTTGACTGGGTTTTTACGGGATCCTTTTTTCACAGCTTGTGGTGGCGGTGGGGGTACATCCCAGGGCTTCCTGGACGCTAGGCAGGCAAATACCCCACCAGCTGAACTACGCATGTATCGCCGGCTACAGAGATTTCTAGAAGTGGCTGAGCACAGTTTAAAGCTGAGGGAAATTAGTTAAGGACCTGAATTTTTGTTTCTGTTTCTTGTCTACAATGTGGCAGGTGCTGGCAACAAAATGACCACAAGGGGGCACCAGAGACAACAATATGCTATTTGCGCAAGGGGACCAGTGAACTAGGTCATAAAAGGGAAAGAGCTCAGAACAGGGCAAAGGAGCAAAAGAAAGGATCGACTCGCCAACAGAAGGCTGCAGATGTCGTTCATAGTCTTGTTAGTAAGGCATTAAATGACAGAAGAGAACACAAGCTATCCACTATTTAACTGGAGTCCGCTTTAAGAGACTTAGAAAAAGACTTACACCCTGTATTCTGGAGGATCCCGCAAGCATTTGTGGGCGAATAAATCTTCTTCCCACGAAGACACTGTCTTCCTTCAGCTCGGACTGAAGGTAACCCCTGCAGTTTTCCATCCTCACAATGAGGGCCATTTCCTTCCTGCCTGCTCCTCAGGCAAAGATGAAGCCCGATTTTCATAGCCTCAAAATGTCTAGGTCATAAGTTGTTTTCGGCTCCTCTGAGGGATGAGAATAGCCTTGACTCCTTTTGGGGCTAAGCAGGCAGGGCCGGGAGGTGACAGAGCTCCCAGCCTCGTGACTTTAAGAAAAATGGTCTCCAAGCTCTTGTCCTGATGTCAAATTAAATCCCTTCCTCCTTCTTAGTAGTTGACATTTATAAATGGCTGAAATGCCAACCTTCATTAAAACAAATGAATTAAGAAATTCTGTGGTCCATAACAATACTATTTGAGATTTAAAAAAAATTAAGTAAGACAGGAGTTTATCTTGACCCTCCTCCCCCACAGAAATCTAAAAACTTGCTTTCTTAAAAATGGAATGTGAAGGGCTAGAGAGATGGCTCAGAGGTTAAGAGTACTAGCTGGCTCTTCCAAAGGTCCTGAGTTCAATTACCAGCAACTATATGGCAGCTCACATCCATCTATCATAAGGTTTGGTGTCCTCTTCTGGTGTGTAGGTATACACAGAATGTTATATACAGAATGAATAAATAAATCTTTTAAAAAGATAAATTCTTATGGACTGGAGAGATGGCTCAGAGGTTAAAAGTACTGGCTTCTCTTCCAGAGAACGGGATGCAGAATCCTCCAGCCAAAGTAGAGGAGTTCAGCGTGGAAACAATCGCCCATAAGACAGTAACAAAGGCTTTGAAAAACCTGAGTCTGGACACCTAGAAATCATCCAAGGCCATATCATAAAATGTCCCATTAGCGATCAGAGGGGGGAACTGAATCAGAATGGGTACTTGGCAAAGTGGTTAGTATGTATTTACTCATATTTCTCCCCCCCCCTTTTCTGTGAAAGTCTGTTGTGTTGTATGTTACAGGTAATTGCTTAAGCTTGAACAGCAGCAGCCCTGCTGAACAATTAATCTCTGATCATGTTTAACATCAGGAATTGTTTCCACGGAACCGAGGAAACTGGTTTTATCTAGAGAAGGGCAGAGCACAGACAATAAGCAAGATTAGAGATAAATGAGTGTCCTGTGGTTAGCACTGCCAGGAGCAGGGACTTCAGGGCCATGAGTTGGTTGATGCATCAGTAATAGATAAATACACAGAACCCTTAATGTGTGGAGAGTCTACAGGACTCAGAGGAGAGAGGTAGCAAGCATGGTGTGTGTGCATGCCGTGAGTGGGGATGCCAAGTCCAAAGTTAAGGAGAGCAGAGGCATGAGGAGGAAGCCAGGGCTTGGTTGCTTGAACCACAGGAAAATGTGCTTCATTAGGTTTCCACCATTGCCACAGGAGAGATTGCTCAGCCTGGGTCCAGCTGACCCCATGTTGTACCCCACACCCTAGGGAAACTTTAAAATAGTATCTCCAATAAAGCCAAGTGGCCTTGATGAAGCGTTTGGGGTGCAATGATACTTGAATTGTTAGTGAATGCCAGCCAGGACTTGCTGCACGAATAAAGGAAACTCAGAGCCAGAGCTCAGGGAAAGCTGAAATATCAATGAGAGGAAACACCACAGTCAGATCTCACCCAGCTGTCTTCCAGCTTCCTCAGCCTCGCTCCTCATGGCTTCTTTTGCCTCCTCTGTCTATGCCTGCCTTATATACCCCCTCTTCACCCAGTTGTTTCACATCCAGGTTAAGATTAAAGGCATGGCACCGCCATTGCCTGCCTGGGGGCCTGGAACTCCCTCTGTAAACTAAACTGGCCTCGGACTCAGATTTGCTGGGATTAAGGGCGTAGGTCACCACTCCCGAATACTCCCTGTGCTGGGATTAAAGGTGTGAGTTACCACTCTCTGATCCTCCTAGACTGACTGTGGGTACATCCCTCTAATATCTCAGACTGGTTTTTTATTAAATTTGAAACCTATCCCCACAAGGGCCACTCTCTGAAGGAGGCAGATAGACTCTGTCCTGGGTCTGGGTCCTGTGGTCTCACCTTAGTTCTTCTTGCTCTCTCTCCAATCCCCCCTCATGAAATATTCCAGTCAACCCCAAAAGAACTGAGAATGAGCAGATGACCCTTTCCAGCCAACCCTGATAGAACATTTTGTTAACAACATTACTCTTTTGCTCTGTCCCATTAAGTTTTAAATATGCAAAGCATTCAGAAGCCAACTGAAGTCTTGTGAATTTCTCAAAGCTTTTATCTCTCCTTCCTCTGCATCTTTCCAGAGCTGATCCTCTTCTGAGGAAACTGGATACATTTCTTCTGTAGGACTTATTTTAACCACATTACATGTTATTTGGTTTTGAAAAGTGACACAGTTAGTTTTTTTGGGTGGAGGGCGTTGGGAGAGGTTCTTATAAAATATTACCTAGCCATGCAGTGGTGGCACATGCATTTAATTGCACACTCAGAGGCGGATACAGGTGGATCTCTGTGAGTTTGAGGCCAGCCTGGTCTACAGAGTGAGTTCCAGAACAGCCAAGGCTACACAGAGAAACAATGTCTCAAAACAAACAAACAAACAAACACACCAAAACAAAAAAACAACCAAACAGAAAACTTGACCTAAACTCTGTATGATAGAAATGTTTGTATAGGCTGCTTTTGTAACGGAGTTTGTGACTTGAGCAGTAAGGTTTGGCAGGCTTTTCATCTAACTCATTCATAAGAACTCACTTTGTTAAGATTTAATGTACTAGGATGGATTCTTTACTTTTTGATTTTGTGAGACAGGGTTTCTCTGTGTAGCCCTGGCTGTTCTGTCTTGGAATTAGCTCTATAGATCAGGCTGGCCTCGAACTCAAAAACCCTCCTGCTTCTGCCTCCTGGGTGATGCATTAAAGGTGTGTGCTACCACCTCCTGGCAGACTCCTTATGCCCTGGTGGGAACAAAATGACAAGCAGCTCTTCGCTGTCACCACTACAAGGACTGCTGGATCCCACACTTCATGATCCCTTGACACGGCTGAGATCCTCTGGCCAGAATCTGACCACTGCCCTGGTCACCTGTGTTGTCTAAAGTGGTCTATGCTGTATACATGTTGTATTTTAGAGACTTGAGTACATAAAAGATACAAATCTCAATATTTCTAACCTAGAAATCATTAATGCTACCCATTTCTTTTTGTTTATAGTGTGGCTAGCTGTTAGAGCTAAAAACTGCTTCCATCTGTGGCTTGCCTCTGTGGCTCACACACTGGACAGTGTTGATACCAGTGTGTTCCTCTACGATGCAGGGTTTATGGATTCTTGTTTTCTTCTCTATTCCTTCTTTTTGAACTGAATTGCACTTGAGTTTTAGAGTCACTAGCCACCAGTGGATAGGCTCCTTTCATTGCAAACCTACCAATCATGTCAGCCCTTCTGCAACATACCCTTCCATGCTCTCTTTGGCTTTCTAATTTCTGCCAGGGCTACTAGGGACACTTCTGTGTTTTCAGATGCTCTGGATGGCTGAGGGTGTTGGTTGCATGGCTTGTGAATAAGGCATGATTCCATTATTTATGGAGTTTTGGGGTTAGCACATCTCTCTATTATGTCTTCTCAAAATTATTGGTTTGAGGTTCTGCTTAAGGATTCAGATTTAGCTCCAAGCGACCACAGCCAAACTTACATTATCTCTACCCAAGAAACTGAATAAATCTTTGACATGCTGATCCATCTCTATGGATCTCAAAGTCAAGGTTTCAAAGGAGAGCATCCACTCCCTCCTCCATAGAACCTTGCCATTATTTCCCCCAGGAAGGCAGAGATTTGAGACATTCTCGATTCCACTGGAGACAGGGATGGGACATACACCATTCTCTGCTTACACAGCAGCCTAAAAGATGGCAGCTGAACCAGGCTGAAAGGCACTTCTGTCCCCTATAGTGATGGCTTCCCCATGTGTAACACAGCTCTGCTCCCCCTGTATCATCATTTCCAATGAGAAAATAATATTACATTTGTGTGAATGCACGCAAAGGAGAGAGCCTTTTTAGCTGGCTGGAGCCAGGCAGTTGATAGAGAGCCCGAATCCTGTGTGCCTGTTGTTAGTGGAAAGAGCACAGGATGATTTTTTATTGTCTGCTGAGCTCAAGTACACCCCATTGGAGTGGGTCTCAGATCAGAAAACAAATCTTCGAAGTGGCTTTTTCCAACCTGCTTGGGTTAGGAAGGATGGAACGGTTGCTCAAATTTTTCAAAAGACCAGAAAGTTGAGTGACACTGTTTGTATCTCTGCAGGAATATTTCTACTTGACAGTTAATACTCCCATGTCGGCAGAAGCTTTGTTCACACAGGGGAGACACGGTGCTGCAGGTCGCGGACTTTGTGGTCAGACAGTTAGATGTGAGCCACAGTCCCACCACCCTCATTGGGGGCTTTGATAAGGGCTGGCCAGAACAAGCCTCCTTTTCTACATCTGCAAAATAGGGACATGAGTACCACTGATGTTATAGGTTGCTAGAATGATGGTAACTGTTATGATAGGCGCTGTTGTAGCACAAGCCCATTAGAAAAGATTACACTGAACAAACCTACGAGGTGCTTTCGAACAGGACGCCAACTACTCGGTTCTGACAATCCAACTCTTAGATGTTCGCCTCATGAACTTTTTTCTCTCCAGAAAAGAGAATGGGCATCCTACCCTCGCTGGTACAGTTCTGGATCTGTATTTGGAGAAAATCTGGAGTGGAAAAAAAAAATCATGTTTAAATTTAGCAAATTTTGTGGAAATAAAGTTTATTTTTACTCTACAGGCACTAACAGTGAGCCAGAATGCATGGCTGGTGGGGCCAGGTGGAATGTTCATTTTAGAATGAACTTCATGCTGGGAGAGACCTGTGAGAATCACAATCACATTAGAGCTGATTGGTTTTCTCCACACTCCTGCAGTTTTCTTAGGTGACACTAGGGGCTTGTGAGCGCCACCAAGCACAGGGAAGAAATCAGGATGATACTTCCATCTGTTCTTGGTTCACTTGTCCTGTTTGTTCCTTAGAAGCCTAATCTACTTACTGATTCTAGTTTTAGCTAGGACAAAGGAGAAGACACTTCCCAGGACAAGATGATCTTTCTAATGACAACTATTTCACATCAAGTGTGTTGCAGGTAGCAAATTGATTGGGGGAGAGAGTAAAGATATCACTTACGTGTGATGTATAGCTATAGAGTTTCTGTGATTAAAAATCTAATGGGGGAGCAATTAGGGTCAAATGCCTCACATACTTTCTTAGGGATAAGTGGAGAGGCCTGGGAATGTGCCTAGGTTTGTGTGGTGTTTAGGTTTTGGGGTAAGTTGCTGGAGTCCTGAGGCCCAGATAGTAATCATGCTGTCCTTGGGGACAGAGGGTCCAAATGCTCATTTCCATGTCCTCAAATTCTGTGACAGCAAAGGCTTGATGTAAAATTCTTTTAGGAGCCTGTTCCTTCCTGCAAATGCATTACCACCGTGAGCTGCCTTCACTCCTTTCTGCTCTTCAAATTTCAAGTTGGCCTTCAAAATTTACTCTTTGTATTCCACACTGCTGTGTGTGTGTGTCTCTGTGTGTGCATGTGTGTGTGTGTCTGTGTGTGTGTATGAGAAAGAGAGGGGGAAATCTATTGATCTGTAAACCTTATTTTTGCCTCCACCTTATGACCCTTGATGTCTAACAAGTTATAACTAGATAAATCTTTTCTCAACTAGTACGAAATTCAAAGATGTACCAGCAAAACCACCAAGGACAAATAATAAGGGTGAGTAACAAATCTACTTACTATACTGTTTTTTTTTTTTCTTACGTCACATGAGAACCTTCAGAAGTAAAGGGTCTGAGGGAAGGAAAAATGGCTTTTCTGTGCTTAGGTTTAGAGGGAACCGGGCAGTAGCTTCTAAGCCTGAGAGGATAAGGGTGCCATCTAAGGTGATCCCGATGCCGGAGGCTTGGTGAAGACCGTTTGCTAAACCCCTTCTACTCTCTTTTCAGGGACAGGCAGGTCACATGTAACTCTATAGGACAGAAGTAGGGTAATGAGGTAAGACATAATTTTATTTTTGTGATTTTCTGTTTCCTTCAGCTTAAATATCCACTGTGCCATGGTGCTATATTTGGGGTCACATTTTCTGAGCGCTAATACTTACATTTAAGATTCATTGCTCCACCCAGATGGAAACAAGTGGGAGGGTACGCGTGAGCCAACAGCACCAGCTGTTCACACAGCTGTCTATTTGGTGTGGGAAGACACCATCCCACTTGTCCTGCTGACAGCTTGCTGACTTGATAAAGTTTATTGTTTTGCTGATTTCTTCTTCCTAAAGAGCCTGGGTTTGACTTCATACATTGATTAGCCGCTTTAGCTTTCTCTTTGGATGCTATAATATGCATATATTTCTCTATTGGGGTGGGTGGGTGCCATATGTCCATGTGCGTATGTGTGTGGAAGCCAGTGGTCAATGTTGAATGGCATTTTCAATTGCTCTATACCTTATTATTATTTTTTAGACAGGGTCTCTCACTGAGCCCAGAGTTCACTGATTTGGTTTGGCTGGCTGGCCAATAAACTCTGGGATTTACTTGTCTCCAGCCCCACCCAGCACTGTTATTACAGAGGAGTGCCATTGTGCCCAGTTTTAGGCAGGTCCTGGGGATTTGAACATATGTACTTATGTGTGTGGCAGGCATTTACCAGTTGAAACTGTTTAAGTATTTTTGTTAAGTTATTCTCTTGTTTATCTTTTTGATTGGTCCTACTAACAATGCATGTACTTTATATATGATCTATTAATAAACACACGGACATGCATCCTGCAAATATCATTTATGGTGTGGGTTACTTAGTAATTATTATTATTGTTATTTGCATGTGTGTTCATGTAAGTGTATCTGTATTCATGCACACGTGTGCATATCTTACTTTGTGGCAAAGAAAATAGACTTTTATTCATTCATTCATTTATTTTTGAGAGGGTCTCAGTATATAGCCCAGGCTAGCCTTGAACTCATGACCATTCTGCTCCAGCTTTCTGAATGCTGGGATTATACATGTGTACCATCACATTTGGCCAGATAATCTTTTAACTGCTATAATATCCTGCATCCTGGAATAGAGTCTCCTTAGCCACAATGTTTTACTTCTCTTGATTTGACTTTTTAACATTTTCTTTACTGTTTTCATCTTTGAAACAATGAACAATTAGCATAAGCGAGCTTGGTCTGTATTTTCCTGCCATATACTCTATTTAGTTCTGGTTTCGGATAATAGAAACCTCATGAAATGAATCTGAGAATGTCTCCTGCAGGCTTGAGACTTTTGATAAAATAGGTGTTAAGCTTCTCAGAAGCCAGGGCTAGATTTTTTTTTTTTTTTTTACCAACTCGAGTTCTAATACTAATATAATAATTTATAATACTACTTATAATACTGCCATCAATTTCCTCCTTAGCAAATTCTGCCAACTTGGCATTTTTACTTCACTCTAAATTTCAACATGGTTGGTGTGTTAGTTATGAGCTTTCTGCAAAGTGACAACATTTGCTGTTGAGGTAAAAGACAGGGAGATTGATTGACTTTGATGCCGGCCATGGGAGGTGTTGGACCATGATCACTTGGCCTCTTTACTTTGGGCCTGTGGAGAGGTAGGACATTGCAGCTGGAGCTGCTCTGGAGGAAACTGCTCGCTTCATGGTGAGTAATGAAGAGAGAAAGAGCAGGACTCCTTGAGAACCTGTCCAGTGACCTTAACTTCCTCCCTAGCTCCCTCCTCCTAAAGATACTTTGAGCATTCAATAGGCTACACTCCCAAAGAGCAGTTGGTCAAGGCTTCAGCGTATGTGAGGTGACAATTAAACTCTGAGCTTTAGAAATTTGTGTATCTCCCTGGCACATTTGGTCCTTTTAGTTTCCCTGCAGAAGGTTATTTGGGGATCTGGCAGAATTCTTTCTCATTCCCCCCCCCCCCTAATTTTAGGCAGCCTTAAATCTCATCCCAGAACTCATTAGTGAAGAATAATGGATGGCGGTAAGATATTTAGGTGAATTGTATTGGACATCTGCAAAGCGTGGTTTATTGCTATTTCGATAGGACATTTCATCTGGAAAATTCTTGGATGTGGGATCTGTTTTTGCCCTGACAAGTTCATCTCCACGAACCAGCAGAAAGGGCCTTGTGTAGTAGTAGTCTTTCAGTTAGAAGGGGTTGAAGGGGGGGGGTCACAATCAGCTTGACTTAAACAGATAGGGAATTTACTGGCCCATTTAATTTAGAACCGAGTGACCTACAGCTGCCATCTGAACCTCTTCTGAAGCATTTTCTTAGAGATGCTTCATGTCCCTTATCTTACCCTTTTCACTCCCATAATAGACAAGCTTGTTCTCCCGAGGCAAGGAAGATGGGTCTTGGACCTTCCAACCTTACTTCCACCCTGCATGTGACCCCAAAACAAAAAGCAACGTTTTTCTATACCAGAAAAGTCCCAGCAAGACTCTAATTGGCCTGATCTGAGTCACATGATCATCCATAAACCAACCACTGCTGTGGTGGGGATGGGTAGAGACTCTGATTTCAAGTCTGTGTGGATGGAGGAGAAAGGGGGGAAGGAGAACCCTGTGACTGACAGCCCCCGGGACCATGAGGACTCAGGGAGCAGTGTCTCTAGAGGAGGGTCCTGGCCAAGCAGCTGTATCGGGTTGCTTTGTTAAGCAGAACTTCTTGGTCTCCATAGTCTGTGTTCTGTTTTATTATTATTTTTCTCTAGAGGACTCCTTTCATTAAGTGCCTTCCTTACCGCGTAGTGTGTTTTTTTTCTGTTTGTGTCGTCTGCTTGGAATTTACTGATTATTTAATCAGAATTAAAAGGCCCCTTAACCTTTAGCAGCAGTAAGTTTGAATGGTGAATACCCTGAGGATTCCTTGGGGATGTCTGTGTAAGGAGAGGATAAAGATGATAACATCAACTTAACTGTTAGGAAGATTAGCTGCTTGGCTCTTAGGAGCTCTTCTCCAGGGTTGTAAACCGTGTGGGGAAGGCTCCAGCCTCCACACGGGCAGGCAGAGCCTGAAGTGCTGCTTCTGTGAGCTGTGGCTTTAAAAACATGATGTTGCCAATGGTAACCGATGGGGAGGACTAGAAAGAATATCTATCTATCCACCCACCCACCCACCCACCCATCCATCCATCCACCCTCCCACCCACCCACCCACCCACCCACCCACCCACCCACCCACCCACCCACCCACCCATCCATCCATCCATCCATCCATCCATCCATCCATCCATCCATCCATCTATCTATCTATCTATCTATCTATCTATCTATCTATCTATCTATCTATCTATCTATCTATCTATCTATCATCTGCCTATCAACTGTCTATCATATACCCATTTTCTATCATCTAATCTATATATCTATCATCTACGTGTGTGTGTGTGTGTGTGTGTGTATTCCACTCTTTGGCGAGACTCAAGTATTCTATTTGTTGACTTGATCTGAGCTTGCTGACTGATGTTTGGAGTTAAGACCTTAAGTTAAATCTTGCCCTGCCAACTACCCCTATTCCTCAGTACAGCACAATGGCTTCTATACCCACGGGAGAGGCAAAACGTGTGGACCTAAGGTTCAAGAATGTTTTTCCTTCTCTTTCCATAGGTAAGACTGTGGAAATTCTGTTCTTCTCTGACTGATCCTGGAAAGAATGATGTTGACAGGATCCTGAAAGACTGGCATGGCTGAGATATGTCGAGCAAGCTGGAACTTGACTTACCTTTCCAGCTGACCTTGTGAGGAAGAGAGGCAGGGGAAGCTATTGGGCACTTTTTGACCCAGATAAGATTTCTAGTTATTTCTTGTGTAGAGTGGGAGGACTCTCAGGTAATGAGCTTTAATGCCTAGCACCCTGCAGGAGATGTGGCTTACTCTATGATGCCCAACACCCTACCCCAGGAGATGTGGCTTACCTTGTGATGCCCAGCATCCCCCCAGGACCCAGGAGATGTGGTTTACCTTATGATGCTCAACATCCCTTCACCAGAGATGTGGCTTACCTTATGCTCTGGACCCATGATGAGCTCATTACTGTCCCATTCTTTGCAGGAAGCAGATGATGAAACTCCATAGATCAGGATTAGGCCTGCCATGGGTGACCTCTTAAATCAGTCTCTCTCTAGCATTTCAATCTGTTTTGTCTTCTGGCCTAATGGTAAAAGGTGAAAATGGCCAGTTGAAATCTCAGATCAGTACCTCTTCCTGCCCAAGTCTGTCCAGTGCTGTTGCTGACTGGAATATGACCCATGTTTAAAAGGTGATCACGGGAGGTAGCAAACAGTTCTGTGTGTAACGGTACTTGCTGCCAAGTCTGTCAACCTGAGCTTGACCCCTGATTCACAAGGAAGGGAGAGAACTGACCTCACAAGTTAACTTCTGCCTTTCACTAACTGCATACATAAATACTATAAAAAATAAAAATGGTAGCTTGTGTACATACTTTACCTTGTACACAGAGTTCTGACAAAGTGTGAGAGAATATTTTGGAAAAATCATTCTACAAAATTGAGGGTAAAACAGGGATCAGGGAAACAGTTGGCTTAAAACATATCATCATCCTTGTCATTAGAACAATGAAATTTATTTGTGGGGGTTGGGGAGATGGTTAAGTCTGTAAAGTGCTTGGCATGTAAATGTGAGGACTTGAACTTGATGTCCAGCACCCATAAAAAAGCCAGGCATGGTGGCACATGCCTGAAATATAAGCACTGTGGAGGCAGAGACAAGAGGGCCCAAGGACTTGTTGGGAAGATAGTCTGATTGAATCGGTGAGCTTTAGGCTCAGTGAGAGACCCTGTCTCAAAGAAGGAAGGGTGAGCAAGATTGAAAGTACATTTGATGTTCAACCCTCTCCATATACCTGTGCACACCTGGCACACCCATCCATACTTTGCACTTACACATATACATATGAGTACACTCATGCATACATATATGTGCAATAAATAAAGCCAACCATTCCCTAATAAAAATACTGTCAGAGTGAAAAAGATAAATCCCTAGTAGTTGAAAAATGTGTTAGCAACTATAGGCCTTATCAAAACAAAACCAAAAAGAACCCCAAATTTAGTGAAAGCATGGGTAAAGGAGGTTTGAGGCTTCTGAGTTATAAGAGGACAAAATAAAGACTGGGTAGGACCTTGTGATACACATATCTGGGACAGAGCATATGGTGTCAGCAAACTAGCAGAGAGAAGGGTTGTGATAAGCATCACGCACAATGCCAGAAACCTTCCTACTTTCTGTGTCTGTACAAAGCATGGAAATGTTGCCAAAAATTGTACCTGAACTAACAGGGTTTCCATATTTAATTAGCATTGTTACTTTATTCCCAGTGTAACATGCAATGATTTGCATCATGAAAATGAGTTTTAGAACAACCATGTGTCTAAAATGCATGTTAACACTGTTTCATAGGAACAGATAAGCCCAATTTATAGACTAAAATTATTTGCCTCAGGTGTTTTAAGTGAGATCATGCACATAAACCTGAGCAAAGGAAATGGCTGTGAAGATGTTTAGTAATGAGATCTTATAACTGTGCAGGACTAGTCTCTCTCCATTGCTTGCCTACCATCTTGGGAAAATTTTTTAAATATTTTGTTACTCACTTATCCATAAAGCTTATATGGTGGGATGATGGAGAATGTAGACCCTTGCTTGCAGAAAGGGGCGTTTCTTTTTACCAGGGTGTTGTTATGCACTGACAGAAAGCTAGAACCTCAGTGGTGGAATGAAGCCTCTCTCATCACTTCAAAAGTAAAAACAAAACTCACAAACCGCCAACTAGACAACCTCTCCACAGCGTCTAAATTCTGCCAACAGTGCATCTTCTTGAGGTTCCATCCCATTTTGTTTATTGCCTTCTTTTGCACTCTATTGCCCAGTCTCTCCTTTCTTTATTCAAAATCAGTAGCTGTCTTTCACTGCGCCGTTATGTTCCTTATTTATAAAGTCAAATACACACACAGTGCCTGCTAGCATTGGGCAGCGTGCTAAGCATAAGTATTATCTCATTTAATTCTATGAGTTAGGTGTTTTATTGGCTATTTTACAGATGAGGATCCAGAAGCAGAGTGGTTAGGGTACTTGGCAAGGTTCCAGGCTTGTGGGTGTCCAAGCCTACCAGGGCTGAGTTCAAACCCACCTGCTACTGAGGACAGTGGTCCTGTCCTGATCCTGTGCTGTGAATAAGTTTGGTCAAGAATGTTGACAGATAGCCTCCTTCACTTCTGGCATCTGTCTTGAAATTTTTGGATAACTGCAGGGTTGGACACCATCTTCCTGCCTCTTCCGTGGGGGAACTCTTAAGCAGGTAGCCTGTCCTGGCTGGAACGAAGCTCAACCCTCACCCCCCAACACCCCTCTTCCCAAACAACAGTTCTATGGGCCAATGACATAATACTTAGAAGTTGTGCATCAAGAAGTTATTGGTCTAATCAACTCATCTGACCTGCATTGTGAGAGGACAGCTTCTTTTCTAGTTTCCAAAGTTGGCTTCTCTTCCTTCAAAGGAAACATTTATTAGGCATTTTCTTTCACTTAAAAAATATTTAACAACTGATTTGTGTGTTGCACGAAAGATACACATTTCCTAAGATGCGTTTGCTATTTTATTTTCTTTTCATTCAAAAATATGTCAGTAATCTTTTTGTTAACACGAAGATAAAGGATTAGTAATGCAAGGTGCAGTTTTCCTGTAGCCTCCTTGAAAGCAGGCTATAGTTTCTTATCTGGCTCCAACATTCATTTTCCTAAATTGAAAAAAAAGAAAAAAAAGGTGACTTAAAATGAAATATCCCACATTTGATTCCTGAGAGCATCGCTGACGGGGAAGTGTACCGAGAGAGGCAGACTTGGTCAGGTTCCAGGGTGCCCCTCTGCTGCCCAAGTGAGGGAACTGACTAATTTTGCATTTTTAAAGCACAATATTAATGCGGGAGGAATTGTGAATTGTCTCTTAGCTGGTCACTAATCCGAAGATATGTTTGATTTTATTTCCTGGAGATTTCAAGCAATTAGGATAAGGAAACAGTAGATGTAGCCTTCATAATTTCAGTTAATTTTTTTTTTTTAATTTACAAAGTAGGATGCTGAGAGCATCCAGTGGAAGAAGGAAAACCTGTCTTGACAGGCAGCTCTGCTTCTGTGACCTGTGATGGCACAGAAGGGAACTGTCCTGGAAGAACCTTGTTTTCCAGTCCCGGCTTCAGTGGAGAGATATTAATAGATCCTTTATGATTTTTAACACGAGGCCTAAGTGAGCACGGAACAAATTCCCATCCCAGTGTTTGACCCCCAAGTTGTTTAATGTCACCAGGGTATACATGGAAACTCATTCGCCTGAAATTCTCTCAGGCACTCTGACCATGTTCACAGACCCAACTACAGGAGTCCCACATGAAAACCCAGCTTTGGCAGGAAACCGGAACCCTGTCAACACGCTGGCCAGAGCAAGCTCAGGGCATCTACAGTGTTCTTTCTCCAGACTTTGAGCCTGGACCAAGCAAACAGCACTTTCCTCCTCTGGGTTGGGCTCTGGTCAGAGCCCTGGAGCCATTACTGCTGAAGGAGACTTGAGAAATTTTCCACTTATAACAAATGTTAAGGGGGAGGTGAGTGCTGTTATTGGAGAGGGAAGGTGAGAGCCAGAGGAGGCACATGTGGACCAATCCAGGGGTTCAGGGAATGTTGGTGGGAAGCCCCTGTTGGGTGTGGCAGTGAGTCGATAGCACAGTAGAAAGCCTGGCCTGCCATTGGTTGGTGCCTAAATCCATCCACAGGACTTAGCTTTTGGGGCTGGGCTCTGTGATAGGAGGGTGTGCCTCATGTCTGAGAAGATCTGGAGTTGTGAGCTGGAAGTTTTCTGCCACCAGGCATGTGAGGCTTTCTTCTGAGATGAGTGATGAGTGAACCAAAAATGCCAGCGGCAGCATTGCGGACAGAAAGGGGAGCACTAATCCAGGGAGGGGAGGCAGGCTTTGGGCGCTTGCAGGGACTCCCAAGGACTGCATGTTACTGGGCAGGAGGTGGTACATGGGGAAATGGTTCTGGAAGTCAACCATGTGTCCTGCCTTGAGCAAGGAAGTGAGTCCCTGAAGGTCTAAGCTGGAGAAGATGGAGGAACCGAGGCAGTCTTAGGGCGCCTTGAAGTGTGAATATCCTTAAGGGAGGTGTTATTCTTTGTAGATATGGTGTTCCCCTTCAGGGCTGATGGTATCCACTGGTTGGTGCTTTTGAAAGACAACTGGATGATGAGGGCTCTTCCCTACACAACAGATTACACCCTCAACACACCCATAATAGAGGGGCACCATTGGCAAGTGGTAGAGGTAGGAGGCAGGGTGTGCCCTTAGTGGGAAGAAATTGGTCCTGGTCCCTTCCTGTTGGGTCAGGGTCAGGGTCAGGGTCAGGGTCAGGGTCAGGGTCAGGGTCAGGGTCAGGGTCAGGGTTTTTGCTTCCTGACCTTTGGTCCACATGCTTGCATCACCACAGTGGAGTACCTTTCCTTAGGCTGAGGTTCACAGAGCCAGGCAACTATGGGATGAAACCTTTGAAACTCTGAGTCCCCGTCTATCTTCTCTTTAAATTTTTTCTTTTGGATGTTTGTCCCACTGATGAAAAACTGACCAATATCAGGTAACTCTTAGGTGGATGGAGAGAAAAGAAAGAGGATGGGCATCTCCTTTGCCATGTACACTAAATCCCCTCACCTGGTTTAATGAGTGTGTTTTGAAATATTACTTTGAGAAGAACCAGACACTGGAAGATGGCTATCTTAGGTTGGGAAGATCTGTAAGTGATGATCTGACTGAGGAAAGAGAAGGTAGACATGATCCCTACAACGGAGATGGATCCGAGATGAGGCCAGGGGAGGAAGCTACCAGGTGTGGTTCTTAAAAAGAGTATTTCAGAAGAGGCAGAGTCGGCTAGCCCAGGATCAACATCCATATATATTCACTGCATTGAGTTGAACTTACTGCTCCTTCCTGTGTGACGCAAAGTTGTAGGCGGAGTTTACTTAGAAGACACCAGTACCAGATAGATATTTATTAAAATATAAATCAGAACTCAACGGTACAGTTAACAGATTACAGTAGCACCTGAACAGGGACTGGAGTCTGGAACGGTGAACGAGTGACGGACAGACGGTGGAGTCGATCCTATCCCCAATCATCCAGGAACCAGGAAGAGAGTGTCTCGTGTTCCAGAAGCCCCTTTTCAATGGGCTTTCCCCGCCCCCTTCAGGGGCCCGGTGCCCTGTATAAGTGTCTTTTGACCTTATCAGCTGACACCTGAATCCCACAACACAAAGTAAGGAGCTCAGAAGAGGAAGCATATGCTAAGACTCTTCTGCAGATGTCTTCAGACCCTCTGAAGATAACATCCCTGCCCTTGCTGTCAGCATCCTGGGGCTGCCCCATTGCACACTCCCTGTCCTTACAGACCAATGCTTGTAGATGAATGCTTCATTCAGAGTAGGTCCGACTTTGGGCAACACAAAATTAACACAGTGGTATTTTCGGAGTTATTTTTTTTTTTTGACCTCATAATTCTTGGTCTGAGCCTTTTCTTTTTGCTTTTTAATGGTGCACATCTTTTGCTTATATCTTATGATTTCCTATTTTGTTTTGATGGGTTTTCTGTGTGTGTCTCAGAAGCAAAATGTGTTTCTTGTGATTTTTATATCTTTTCTCCCCTTGTATTTTTGTCCAGTTTTGTTTATTTTTATTTTAAATTTTATTATTTTTAGATATACTTGTTGATATTCTAGTTTTTGTATTCTAGTGAGAGAGAGAAAGAAAGGGTATGATTCTGTGTAGATCTGGGAGGGACTGGGAAACGAAACAGTAATTATTATATTGTAAGAAAAAATTATTTTCAGAAAATACAAGAGAATGGAACAAGTTGAGTGAGGACCCTGGGGGATCACAAGGCTTTCCTGGGGGGAGGACAGAGAGCTGGGAGCCAGGGGCTTCACATTCCTGAAGAGGAGAGAGTGGAAACCTGAGACATAGGTGTGCTGACATGCAAGGAGGTGGCAGAGTGGGACATGATTCTCCATCAAGGATCCCTCTCCTCTGCTGGGCTCTCTGGCCCTGTGATTCTTGGGTTTCCTTGGTGACCTTTCTCTTCCATCCCACACGGTGTGCCAAGGCCACTGAAGAGAAGACAGAAACGAACAGATCAAGAGCCAGTTCTTGATGGTTGAGTCTTCTCAATAGATTTACAGACTCATAGCGGGGGCAGCTTTCTTGAAAGCCAATGCTTTTGATTTAAAACTTTCTTCACTTCAAAAGAGTGAGCCCTGGGAGTACAGGTCGCTACAAGCAGCGGTTCCCAGCCCAGCACACACAGCAAGACTCCTTCTTTTTCTTTAATTCAGTTTTGCTATAACAGAAAATTTAAAACTGACCACTGCTTGAGAGAGTAGTAAAATGGCCTGATGTCCTCACTGTTTAGCTGAGAACAAGTGTTCACACTGGACACATCTTATTTCATCTTTTCCTGACCCTCTCCAGGAAATGAATAGTCTCACGGCAAATTATTGAATTTTACCTGCAACTACTTTTCCTGTACAGCCGTAGGACTGTAGAAAACACAGGCCCAGAGCCAAAGAGCTGAGTAAAGGTGCTTGGCATAAAAGACTGTAACCCTGACTTTCATTCCCAGATCCCAGGTGGAGAAGAGAAGAAAGAACTAACTTCTGGAAGTTTATCTCTGACTCTTTCTGTGTGTTCACCTCCCTCTGCATGCAACACACACACACACACACACACACACACACACACACACATACACGCACACACACATATACACACGCGTACACACACACATACACACACATACACATACACACATATAAATACAGACACACGCACATATACACACACATGCACACACATATACATACACACATGCACACACACACGCACATATAAATAGAGACACACGCACATATATACACACACACATGCACACACATACACACACACATGCACACACACATGCACATATAAATACAGACACATGCACATACACACACATATACATACACACATGCATACACACATATACACACACACACGCACACAAACGGTAAGCAAAGTTAAAAAAGAAAGCACAACCCTAGTATAATGATTGCACTTAAAGATAATTAATTATAATTAGTGACTATGTTCATAGTACCCTAACCTAATTTAAATACTTTCTAAGGAAAGAGGAAATTATATAGTTATAATCTCAAAAAATTTCAAAAACAAGATAAATAATAAAAGTTTATATTTTTAATTAATTGTTTTAGGTTAGTGCGTAAAGTAGTGGGTTTCATTTTAGAATACCTTTTTACCACAAGTAATTTGTCAAATCTTTTATTGTTATAGACAAAACTCATAGGTAAATTTGATCTATATATACAATTAAAAAATAAATAGAATGCTCCAGCTGAATTATGATACAGAAACAGAACAAAAGTTATTTAACTCATGCATTTCACATTTATGTGCGTAGACACTACTGTATGGAAAATATAATAATGCAGCTCTGTGTTCAGCCTTGAGCTCAGAGTCACAGTGACTAATGATAGCCTTGAACACTGACTGATACAGGATCTCATGTGATGATGTAAGTATATGAACAGCATTGTCACCTTACATACTTTTGTTTAAATGATGAACAACTCTTGAAATAGTTTTTAATAAAATAAATTCAGCCTTCCCCTGACAATATTGCTGCTATCCTAAACAAATGTGTTTAAATCCCAAAGGGTGTAAAATTTCTTCTTGTCTGTAAGTGTCATTAGCCCCAGTTTCAGCTAACTATAAGTGAGTTTCAAGCCTGTCTGATCACCTGGGTAATTAAGAGACTTGTGGGACTCAGGGCAGCTTCCGAGTGTTGGGACAATCCTATGTATTGTTCAAGGTCTCCTGCCCTTAGCTCCTGCCCACCAAATGCCAGAACTATTTCAGGTTAGAGGCAGTTGGAGAAAGTTAACAAAATTTAATGTTCTTTTTCCAGTGATTTTTAATTGAATCCTAAGTGGAACTAAAATATTATCTAAAAGAATATTATTTGCATAACTAGGGCTATTTGAACAAAAATTTCATGTAGGAGATAGTAATATTAATGCTATTTTGTAGATTAATTGGAGTTAGTGGTATATTCTTATAACACTTTCATATAGATTTGAAAGTTTGAAATAACAACCTTTAGGGAAATACTGTAAACTTGTTTTCCCCAAGTTTTTCATGGAGGGAATTGGCACCATCAGCAGTAGATGTGGTAGCTTCAGAGGGAAGTCACTGAGCTGGAAAAGCAGGAAGTGGGAGGGAGCCTTCAGTGCCCCCTTCTGGGGCTTGGTGGCAGAAGTGACTCCTTTAGATGTGGGCGTGGTTTTCTCGGAGCAGTTGGATCAAGAAGGTTAGGAAGCATGTGATGACTATGAAAGATGAAGGGTTCATTCCAGCAGAGGGCAGCAGAGAGCTAAGGGTGTCATAGCCACTGGCTTTCCCAGGGCTTTCCGCCCAGGCACACTCTGGACACTGGTGCTGCTGTGTTAGGAGTTACCAGCTAGCCCGGGTCAAAAGGGCAGTAGGAAGGAACCGAAGAAGGGCACAGGACACAAGAATTGGAGTGATTCAAACTTAAAATGTCTTAACGATTTGATAACCGTTATCGAGAAAGTGCTAAATTATTTTTCAGAAACTGAGAGATGTCATAGAAAGTTACACTGTGTTCATTTCAGCATGACCTGCTATAGTCTTTTGAGTCCTATGTATCATTGGATAGGATATTCACTTTTTAAGTGCTGACAGAGACTTCTTATTTCATGTTTTTAAAGCAATTGTTCAAGTTCTCAGAGATTTGAGAAGGTGAGGGCACCACCTAATATGCAGAATATGCCAGAGAGATGCCAAGGAGCTGGGCACAGACTTAGAACTGCCACTTACTTAGAAGTAGGAAGCATCTAGGGAAGAAGTTATGTCCCAGATCACTAGTATGGAAAAGTCCCCAAGTCCTGGGGCATCTCTTTCCTAGTTCTTTAATCAAGAAAAGACAAGGAATACGAGGAAAAATTATTTGTGTTTTTAAGTGAGGCCTGTGGGGAATGAGTTGGTTCCTGTGAAATAAAACCCTTGTGCCTTGAGCCTCTGCTAATCAGAGGATGCCACAGGAACTGGCAGGGGCAGATGGCTGAGATCCTATCACAGCAGACCCGGGATTTAGGAACATTAATTTTAAAGGGGGATTAAAGCACAGAAGAACCTTTTTAAAAACATCATTCATTTTCATAAGCACCTAGGCATGCTCACTGGCTGAATGTTCATGTGACAGGTCTTTGTATCGAAGTGTGATGAAAGTGGGGGGCTCTTAGTATGAATCTGTGGCATGGGGAAGTCACTATTTGTCTTGTTAAAACACCAGCAAGAGTTACTCGCATGTCTCATTTTGGGTTTGCTGGCTCAGGGGAGAGAGGCTGTACCATTCTGGAATGGGAGCTGTGGGAAGCGAGCTTCTCAAGACACGTTGGGTGGTGTCTTTGTAGAGTCCTCAGCGGGTAGGAACGGCAGGGCAGTCAGTTCATTCTGGACTAGACCTCTAACCCGATATACTTTCTAGACATTAGACACCAAGCTGTTCTCATGGTTTTCAGATGGGAGACTACATCTCCAAGGACACTCAAAAGGCTTTCGGGGAGAAATGAGGGTACATAGAAAATTCACTTCCCTTCTCCCATGTGCCTTCTTTGATGACATCTCTCAGTCTGGGAGCATGCCGGTGGCCTGAAGATTCTCTGTTCCCATTCCACATGTACTCTCATTTTAGAAAATATAAATACCCCTTCCCTGAAGTAAAAGAAGTGTCAGGATGCTTCACCTTGAGATGCCCGAAATATTATTTTTTTAAAATTGATATTTACTCCTCCTCACCCTGCTTCACCCTCTTTTTAATGATTGTGTCTGTCAGAGTTTCAGACTTGGTATGAAATCAGGATGTGTCTTATGGTCAGTGGTGTCTTTCAATTACCTTAGTTGTGTTTTTTTTTTTTTTTAAAAAAATATGTTCTAGAACTAGAGCCTGCAAAATGGGGTCTGTAGCTTGAAGAAGGATCTCAGAGACAAGTGGGGAACACTCTTAGACAAAATATTGTTTCACCAGTTACAAAATGCAGCTACATATATATATATATATGTATATATATATTTGAAAATTTCATGCATGTATGCAATGCATTTTGATCATACCCACTCCCCAATCTCTTCCTCCAGCTCTTCCCATGCCTCTTCTCTTCCTCCTAACTTCATGTTCTTTCTCTTTAAAAAAAAATCTGCTTGGTCTAATTAATGATTCTAGTACGTACATGGCTCTAGGGCAATTTACTGGAGGATAAGAAACCTGCAAGGGGCCAAATCCTTGGGGAAACTGGCTCTCCCTTCCTTAATAAGCCAACAATCACCTCTGCTGGCTCCTCTGCGAGGCCTTGTGAGACCTTCCCCTTCAATGTTGGAGGCGTGACTGGCATGATCTTGTGTGGATCTTGTGCAAGGAACCATGGCCATTGGTGAGTCCATTTGTCCAATGACCCTGTCATCTCCAAAAACTACTACTGGGCATCAGTCCTTCCCTGTCTTTGGCTCTTCAGTGGCACAGAGGGTGATCCAAGCTTGAAAAGTGTGGCCATTTATTTGTCAACTCCAAAAGAGACTCAGAATAGCTGGGCCCAGAATATAAAGCTTTCCTAGGAAGACCTAAATAAATTAAGTTCATCTTGCTACCTTTCTTTTTTCTTTCTTTGAATGTCCAAGTACAGCATAGAATTAGAATGTACAGCAGACCTTTGCTGGAGGACCCCAGGCTCACACACCCTTCTGTTGGCCTCGAGATTCAAAGTACAGAAGGGGTGGCTACAGGTATCGGTTGAAAAATGGTGGCCTCGGGTAAATGCCAGCACATTAACCCCCTTTTTTTAGAAGCTTCAGAGATATAAAATTGATCAAAAGTGTTTTTAGCAGCCACCGGTGACCCCGATGATAAGTTAAAAGTCAGTTATTTTGAATGGTTTAAGACTCTAACCTTGGCCCCGACCTGTCTCCCAAACAGACAGAGGCTGAAAGGGTCCAAAGTGAATTATTCAGAAGGCCATTAAGGCTAAGCCTCTTGGCGTTCTGAATTGGATGCCATTTTTAATTCTCATTTTCTCATGGCTGCTGCTGTGTGTGTTTGCAAAAGCAGTTTGGGGCCTCGAATTTCCAGCCATCCTGTTAAGACCCAGGCCGCCTCGCTATCTCCTATCTTTGTTCCTCACCTCATTTTGAAGGATTGTTACACATGTGTAAGCACAATGGGATTATTTATTCATTGTGTTTGTCCACTCTTTTCTGTGCCACAAAAGGAGAAATAGCCCTGCACTGCGACTTAAGGGCTTTCTGACCGCTCCAAAGTCATGACATTTCCTTTGCTCTTTGATGGCTGGCTTTGAAAAGCAGAGGAAGCTGGGTGACAAACTCTGTTGGCTTTAGGAGGGAGATGACTGTTCGTTGTTGTGAAAAAGCGCATTTAGTAACTTTAAAAAAGCAAATTGAGGACTTAATAGAGCACACAGTCTTCTTTGGAGATTGCTACAAGGTGGATTGTCTTGATAAAATATTTGAAGCCAGAAATCCATCAAGCGTCAGTCAACTGACCTGAACCCCACCCCCCACATTCTCACCAAACTGCAGGGTATTTTTTTTTTTTTTTTTTTTAAATAGAGAAAGGATAACTGTCCAGTACTTTTCATTTTGTCTTCTTTGCAATTCCCCTTTCAGGTCCAAATCAAATGGGAGAGCTCAGCAACGAACTATTTCGAGTCCGAGACCAGAGGTACTGGTAAGTGGAGGCTCAGCTGTCTGGGGTCCTGCGGAAGCTGTGGCGGTGTACTCAGGCTGACGTTAGCATCTTCTTTTTATCACCAAGGACAAAGCTGGTGTTAGAGAAAGTCCCACTCCCTCTGACTGCCACCATTTGACCTTGTTGACATTGGAACCTAAAGTCACACTGACTCCTCCAAGGCCTTTGTTGTCTGTGGGGTCGGCATCACCGGATGAAAGGAGTGTGTTCAGCCTGGGTGCACCATGTGCAGATGACACCCAGGGAATGGCTACACCCACTTTTTCTATGAGGGTAATATCTATACCAAGTAGTATTTTGAATAGCAAGTATATTTTTATTACTAAACCTTCCGTAAACCCTAGTTCAGAGGCTGCTTATGGCTATCGAAGGGACGTAAGTCTCACACTCTGTTCACGACCTGGTGATGAGATGCTAATTCACGGATTAGGCTGAGACAATAAAAATGGTTGGAATCTACCAAGAGATCCTAACTGGAAAAGAAAGCATACGCCTTGCAGAATAAGTTCTGTTCTGAGGTGAGCAATGGATTAAGTGACAGGAAGCAAGGACAGTGAGGAGGAAGGCTACTTAGGATGGGCACACATGGCCTGCCGGTCATTTGCCTCTGTGGCTGCTGAGCCCTGGTGAGCTGCGATGGTGTCATTTGCCTTTCATTTTACAGAGTGATGTAAGATCACCACATGCTCACTACCCAGAGCTAATGATAGAGACAATTAAGTCATTATTATTATTATTATTTTTGCTCCAGACTTTAAAGTCATGTAAAAGAAACAGAATGCCATGAAAACGGAGGTGTCTCCTTCAGTTTCCTCCCCCATGTTCTGTTTTTCCTCAGGAAAGGGGACTTTATGAACTTGGTTTAGTAAATTAATTAATTAATTAATTAATTAGTTTTTTTTTTTTTTTTGAGACAGGTTTATCTGCATAGCCCTGGCTGTCCTGGAACTCACTCTGTAGATCACGTTGGCCTTGAACTCACAGAGGTTTGCCTGCCTCTTGTACCATCCCTTTATTTTTAATGCCAAGGCGCTGCTCTGTATGTAGCCCAGGTGGGTCTTAAACGCCTTCCCTTCTCCCGTGTCAGCCTTCCAGATCAGCATCACAATATGCAACAACATGTCTGAATTTATTGTTATTTGGTGTATGTATGTGTGTGTTCTAATTTTAAATTAATATTTTTGGTTAGCATACATAGTAATGGGTTTAGTCATGCCATTGTCACACGTGTGACATTATACCTTGTGTTTTGTTGTTACTTTTCAATGGGTTACTTTTGCTCTTGCCTGCATTCTGGCCTTCTGGTTCTTGGTTTACTCCCTTGTTTAGACAGAAACCATATTACACCAGCTTCTTGAGATGGGCAGAATCAGAGTTTTGAGAACCCCAAACCTAAAGACGAGTATTTTACCATTGCACTTATTACTTTTGCTGGATGCATAAGCCCTATACTGGAAATGTTTTCAAAAGGAGTTTAAAGACAGGCATCACTGTCCTTTGCCTTCAGTGTAGGCACTCAGGGCCACATGCTATTCTTCATATAGCACTGTGAAGTCTTAGAGCAGGGTGCTCGGATGGGGGCTTGTTTATATCTACTTGCTAGGCAGTGACCAGGCACATTGGGCCTAAGTTCTGGGAGATTTCTTGACTAATATCTGTTATGTTCTCCCCTGGTTGCCCCCCATCTTCTGTCACTTTGTCCTCCTAAACTGAACCTGCATTTTGTGTATGTTTTAGTTATTTTGCCATCTCTTTATCTTTTGTTCCTACTTGAAGACTTTAGTCTCAACTAAAAAAAACCTTCTTTAATCCTCAAAGGGATTTTTTTCCTTTCCTTTGAATCATCTTTAGTTTTCATGAATATTTAAAATCACTTTTCTTCTTTTTTCGTTTTTAAAAATGATATCTTGTTCTTAGTCTGTGGACACTCAGCATCACCCTTAGATGGGCAATGATGCTAACAGTAACTCAGAAAGTGTCTTTTCTCACAAGGGGTCAGGCCACTGTGAAATCGCCCCCCCCATCTTTCCAAGGACATCAAGTGCCTGGGACCATCCACTGACCCCTCATGTCCCAGTCAACCTGTTAGAGACTCCATAAGTTCGGGCTTTCTGCTTGGAAACAGCACCCAGCACTTCCCTGTAAAGCCCAAAACTCTAACTCTCCAGTTTTAGCTGCTAGAAGAGGCATGCTGTGCTCCTTTTTACTGTTATTTTTAAATTAATTTTTTAGGTTGGCACACAAAGGAATTGGTTTCACTTTTTGTGTTCTTGACTGGAACATAATTTTGGATACCAGCATCTAAGAACTCAGGGGGGAAAATGGGCTATGGGCTTCAGTCTTGTCCTTTAATCTGTAGGCTATTCTTCCCTCTCCAGAGAATTAACTACAGGGTCAGAAAGGATCAATTTCTCTAGTGGGTAAGTAAGAATAGACTGTGGGGTCTAAACACTTCTTAAACAGGCATTCACCTTTTCTTGTTTATAGCTCATCTTTACTCCCATGTCCTGTCCAGTGTTACTGGAAAAGCCAGATGATAAATCTTGGGTGAGCCTGTCCAGTAAATCAGAGATGTTTCTCCATTTCTTTGCTGCCAGATTAGAATCTGGTCTTCTCCATCTACTAAGGCAGTAACTGCTCACCTATTTATCTGCCCATGCCACTTGTTTTGTGGTGTGCCTTGGAAACCGGTCCATTGTCATTTCACTTGGAATAAAGATGCACTGGAGACTATCACACACATTTGGCTTTCTAGTATAATCAGAAGCCAGTTTGACCTTATTTTTCTCTGTGGTTAAATGTTTTGATTTTATTTTTGCATTTATACCGTTAGCCCATCTGGAACTTATTTTTAAATGTAGCAGAAGATTATTGTTATTTTTTAGAAAGAAAGCCGACGTTTCCAACATGATGAGTATTTGTCCTTGAGCTTAGGAGAGGTAAACCTGTTGCTGTCACCCACCATACGCTAGGCTATCTATTAATGCCACACCATTTTAATTGCCAATGTATTTATGATACCTTGGCATCTGCTAGTCATTGATTATATTTTCTTTCTAAAATTTTTTTAGCTCTTCTTGGAACTTGCCTTTTCTAAATACGCAAACTTAAGAATCATTTTGCTATTTTTTTTTTTTTTTTACTGTCATTGGGGTTGGATTCATAGTATCAGGAAAATACATCTTCATTCACTTTGACATCCATGAACAAGGTATGCATTATTTATCCAAGATTTCTCAAACGTCCTCTCCTAATATTTCATGATTTTCTCTTAGCTTGTTTGATGTGTTTTAGATTTCTTAATTACAGATGTTATTATGTATTTTAATTGTGATTTCCAGTGCTGTATGGCAATGTTGTTGGCCTTTGTATTGGTTTTGTAGTCAATGAATAACTTACTTTTAACGATTACAATTATCTTGCATTTATAAGTGGGAAAGATTATTAATTGCAAATATTATCATATTAGTGTTTTCCTTTCCCAAACTTTTGTTTTCCCACATCATACCTCATAGCCTATAACCTCCACAACAATGTTGATCATTTTGTAGACAAGAAGTATCCTTATTTAATTTTAATGATAGAATTTCTAAATTTTCATCATTATCAATGTGTTTGCTTTTGGTCTTCAATGGATACTTTAAAATTTTTATTATTAACTATAGAGAGATGTCTTAGCCATCAAGAAAGCTTGATTTATTCTCTTTTTGAAGACTTGGGCTCAGTTCCTTGCACCCATGTTGAGCAGCTCACAAGAAACTGTAAATCCAGCTCTAAAAGATCTATCTAATGCCCTCTCTGACCTCTATGGGTTCCTGCATACACACGGTGCACATCTACATTGAGGCACACACACATACAGTAAATGAGTACATATTACAATTATTTTACTCACTTCTAGTATCCATTGATCACTAAGACTGTTAGAAAACAGATAAATGTATGTATAATTTAAGCTAGTGATTCATGGACATAAAGTCCAGTTGTTTTTCCTTTAGCTCATGAATGTGAATTATATCTGAACACACTTCCTGGTGTTGAGTTTGCTTTGCATCTTTGACTAACCCTCAAGTGTTGATATAAATTAAAGAATGTCCTATGGATTGACTTATTAACAGTTTAGGACTCTTCCATTTATAATCATTAGTAGCTATTAATTATTAAATAATTTAATTAAATTGGCCTATAATCATATTTTGCTACACAGTATCTCTTTATTACTGGGTTTATTGGGAACGGAGTGAAAATAGTTGCTTTTCCTTTCTCTTTGAAACATTGCCGAAGTACAGGAAGCATCTCTACCTTGATGTACTGAGAAAAGTATGTGGTGGCTCTGGAGACCATTGATTTTATCTTTTGTTTTTGATTTATAGAAAGACCCCGAAAAGATCTTTCAAGAAGAGCAATGGGCCTCTAAGGAGGCATGTCTGGCATGTGCTTTTTGCAGACTGTGCCAATGGTCCTTTGAACACCTCCAAGGCCAAAAGAATGGGGAAGAAGGGAGATGATCCCATATGCCAGTGTTTTGCCAGGGACCCCATGTGATGCTAGGTGTATTCTCCAAATGTTTACTTTTAAAAATATGCGTTATTTTTAAAGTATATTGCTGCATATCATACAGGCAACTATGGTGCTGTGACCTTTAAGATCTGTAAAGGAGGGAAGGAAATTCCAGTGTCCTCCACCATCATGAGAGTCTGTTTTGTAATCTTGCAAACAAATTTGATTCCAGAGCCAGGATTACACAAGGGCACAGCACTGGGGCCAGAGGTTGGCTTTGGAAAAAATCTCAGGAGAAGCTAGATTTTTCTGGGATAAAATTATTATTATTATTTTTTAATTTGCAAAGTGAAATTTGAAACATTTCAAAGTACTTCCATTTTCAATAATGCGGCTGCCTCCATTGAAGTAAAATTTCACTTGAAATGAACATGGGCCTAACTTGGGAATTGCTTTCCAATCTAAACGAGGTTAAATAAACGTCCCTCCCAGACTCAGTCCTTACTTGAAGAGAAACAGCAATGACTTTCAAATTCCTCACCGTGTTGTGGAGCAGTAAGGAGAAATACATTTTCTTTAATGTGACCTCTCACGTGAATAACCCTGGTGTAGGCCAGACTGGAATAAAATCTGTTTTTAGTATATCAATTGTTCCATCTCAAAACAAGGGGATTCACTAAAAATTGGGTCAAAACATGAACTTTATCTCTTGTTGATAGTCAGTATGCTTGAAACACCTGCTGGAGGAAGGCCATCTTTGCACACGCTCAAGCTTCAGTGCTTAGTTGCCAAGGAAAGGCAGACTTTCCTAAGTGTTTATTTTAACCGATGGAGAGTTAATGCTTCCAAGCAAATCAGTTAATTCTCAGCCTTCTGTTCTGTGCTGCTCACAATGGGAAGCGACCATGGCTGGGGCTGTGGGCAGCCTTTTGTTAGGTGCTGCTCACAATGGGAAGCGACCATGGCTGGGGCTGTGGGCTCTGTTTCGGAGGAGGAGGGATCTGACTCAGACATGAAGTCCAGAAGCAAAGCAAAGCAAAGGAAATGGCACTTGGTTGTTAGCTGGACCTGAACCTCAGTGTGATTTCTAGAGAGTGAGGCTGGGCTGACAGTGCCTATGGCAGTGGGTCACAGTGGGTCACAAGCACAGTGGCTTCTGACCAGAGAACTTTTTCTTTCCCCATTCAGATTGAAAATGACATCCTTATGTCCTTACACATGGACATTTCCTTCTTTTTTGTATCTGGAGTTGATCTTAGTGTGCCAGGCAGATTCTCTGCTAACGAGCTATATATATCCAAAGCAGGCATTTCCATCTTGATGGGTTCCCTAATACATACATATCTCCTGCAGAATAAAGGGACTGATAGCTATTTTCACAGTTCATCTCAATAAATTTCTTGTCTTCCTCTGGGTGGAACTTCCCTTACAGAACATGCTAGGGTAATCTAGGGCATACTGACTTCTGTCATGGCCAGGGGCCACGGTCTACAGTCTTCCCAATAGGAAAGGCTATTCAGTTTATCCACATTCTGTTAGTTACTTAATAATGTCTAGCTTAAAGGTTTTTTTACTGTTTATTTTTCAATTTTGTGTGTGTGTGTGTGTGTGTGTGTGTGAGAGAGAGAGAGAGAGAGAGAGAGAGAGAGAGAGAGAGAGAGAGAGAGAGAGAGAGAGAGAGAGATTTGGGATGAGATTTAGAGGTATGCTATGATGAAGGACCTTGTATTTGGAGTCTTGCTGTTGGGTAGAGGGGTGCTCGTGTGTGGAAGCATAATCCCTGATGACTATTCTGGCTCCGGTTCTTTATGGATATGAACCCAAGTATTCTGAGGCATTAAGCTCAAAATTATGTCTTTTTAATATTATTATAGTGCCTTACTTACTAGTGATAGACTGTTGGCTATTATCTTATTGGCTTTACTCTAAAGATGTCTCAATTGCATCCAAACACTCGTTTCTCAATCTCTTATGGCTCATAGACTGTGATGTGGAATCGCTGCGCTGCACCCAAAGATGTTTATGTTCTAATCCTATGAGACATTCTACCTACTTCATAGACCACCCTTGATGCCTTTTCTGTCCACCAAAACAGCTATCCTCAAACTAACAAGTTATGGTGCTTGTCTGAAGCCCATATATAGAAAGGAACAAAACCTGCCCATCTTGCAGTTTTTTAAAATTACGTTGTTTCATTATTATTATTATTTGGTGAGTTCTCCTTTTCCCTCTTTGGTGAATTGTGTGATATTTCAAAGAGGAAACTACATTTGATTGTTGTATCCACAGCCCTGAGAAAGGGAGAGGATACCACCTAGAACGAGGAGTTGTTTAACTTTAATTTTCTAGTATCTAGTTGCTATGGATCTCCTGGGCAAATGGATAAACAGTGAATAAAGAGAATGAACCGATAAATCAGCACATTTCCCTTTTTGCGGCTCGGAATCAATCATAAAATCATGGCTGGGTTCCAACGTCTGGCAGTAATCGAAATGACAACCTTGGCTGAGGGCTCATTCCTTGACACAATGGCCTTTGGAGGACAGAGATAAAGTATGGAAAGATGGGATGCTGTCTTTTCCTACCAGGGGTGCTGCTTGCTTTGTTCTTGTCCAGTTTCCCTTTAAAGAGGCCAGCAGTGCCTCTGGTCCAGGACCATATGCTAATGCTGTCACCCTTGTGCTGCTTACAGTACAGACAGATATGCCTTCTCCTCCCTCCACAGAGGCCAAGCCCTCAACCCCATAGCTCAGTGTTTCCTATGAAGTGTCCCACCCTGAGTCTTCTTGTATAAATAGGGCTGGGCTTACAGGGAGAGTGCTGTCAGCAAAACTGGCTGTCTAATCGGCGAAGCCCAACACAGAATGAAAAGATGAATACCTTGCTAAAAATTGTAAGACTTTCAGGATTGAGCCATTAAAGGAAGCACAGCATCTCTTTTAAGGGACAATGCACAAGTCTGTGCCCGCCTTCTTGAAGGGCTCTGTTGGAGAATGTGTTTGGAGTTACGGCTTCTGTGGGTCAGGGGTAGACAGAGTTTGCTCTATTGTCTCCACCCGCTGGACTTTAATAAGTATGCTTTTTCCTTCCCAACCTGGCCTTGTCTGGTGATGCTGTCTCCCATGCTATCTCCCGCAGTCTCAGGTCTCTACTCACGGCTCCATTTCAATCTCCCCTTCTTTACCTGCTCTCTTTCCACTTAGGAGTCCAGCTCTCCGTGCTCCAGCTCTGCACCATCCCTGAAACATCCCTCCTCCCACTTAGGAGTCCAGCTCTCCATGCTCCAGCTCTGCACCATCCCCGAAACATCTCTGATGTTCTACCTCAGATGGATTACATCTCCTTTATCTGTCAACTTTTGACTTCAGACTCACAGTTCCATCACCACTCTCTGCCTTTACTTCCACCACTCTAGTCCTAGCCTCCCATGGGTTCTTCCCTGTGTTGCTGCAGTGTAACAGCCTATGAACCACCTGTATGCCTCTGTCTCCTTCTGTACAAGCCCCCTCCCACCCGCCACCAGCCTGCTCTAGAAGAGTGGAACATGTCTTTCCTCTCAAAGCCCTCCATGGTTCCCATCTCAGTCATCTTGTTTTACTTTGAGTCTCCTAATTCTGCTCTCCTCTTCACTTTGTCCCGGACACTCTGGACTCTGTCCTAGGCAATACCCAAGAAGGTTTTACTTTCTATTCACTGAATGTTGACAGCTCTTCCCTTAGATAACCATATGGCTCACTGCTGCTCAGGAGACAGGTCTTCAAACACCTGCTCTCCCTACCCTGCACCAAACGCTGCTCCACATTTTATTTTCTTTCCTTATCACACATCATCATCTGCTGTACGATATATTGTACTCATGTATTTATTTATTGCTTGGATCTCCTTCCCAGAAAAAACCCCAGGAAGGCAGGGATTTCTGCCTGCCTGTTTCCTCCTAAGTACCCTAGCACCAGGTCGGCATGCCCAACCTTTTGACACCGCAACACAATATTGTTATCTACAAAGTTCATGCTCAAGAACTGTGGAATTGAGTTACAAGAATTTTTTTTTCAAAAAATGTATAATATTTTAGCTAAGTTTATAATTTTTGTATGGGGCCAAACTCATAACTCTCTGGGCCCCAAGTGAGTACACAGGGCTCACAGGCCACAGGCCGGGCACTCATGAGATGGTGCCTGGTGTAACGGGTGTGCACTTAATGTTGGAAGAGGATGAGTCTTTGCCTGAATTGGGCTTTGTTAATTATTTTCTGCTGTATTTTGTCTGGCCCAGGCCAGCTGGTACATCACTTTCTGAAAACACACACATACATGCACAAGTGCAGATGTGAATACACTATCACACATGCAATGCATGTATGCACACGCATTTGTACACACTTATTTCTCATTCATTTATTCAGGAGTGTATTAGGAACTGCAGATAAAAGGGAGACTGATCCCTGACTTTATGTTATTTATATGCTATGAGAATTGAGTAGCAGTGATGGGGGGGGGTGATAGAGAAGATGGGAGAGAATTTCTTCCTTCCTTTCTTTGTTTTGAGACAGGGTTTCTGTGTATAGCCTTAGCTGCTCTTGGTTGTCCTGAAACTTGTTCTATAAGCCAGGCTGGCCCTGAACTCATAGAGGTCCACTTGCCTCTGCCTCCTGTGTGCTGGGATTAAAGGTGTGCACCACCATCATCTGGCTGAAGAGGATATTTCTTATGGCTGTGGTAAGGGTACAGTAGCTTTGAGGTTTCTTATAAGGGCCTTTTTGAGGAAGTGACATTTCAGAGAAACCTACATAAATAATGAGCCAGAATGTCACTGGGAGCGGTTTTCCAGCTGAGGGCAGAGTGGCTGGGAACCACTGTAGGTAGTGTGTCAAGGTAGTGGTGAGTCTAGGAAGACAAGGTGGTGGATTCCCTGCAAAGCAGGTGTCTTAGGGTTTTTATTGCTGTCAAGAAACATCAAGACCATGGTAACTTATTAAGAAAACATTTAATTACGGGTGACTTGCTCACAGGTTTAGAGGTTCAGTCCATTATGATCATGAAGGGGAGCATGGCAGCATGCAAGGCTAATGTGGTGCTAGAGCCTCAGAGACAACAGGAAGTCGACTGACTGTCATACTGAGTGAAACTTGAGTAAAAGTGATCTCGAAGCCCGTCCTCCCCAGTGACACATTTCCTCCAACAAGCCCACACCACACCTCCTAATAGTGCCACTCCCTATGGGGGCCATTTTGTTTTTAACTACTACAGCAGGTAAGTAGTAAGGAGTCTCATATAGGGTCTTGTGTCTGTGGTGAGCAGTAAGTTCCCCCTCTTGGATTTCAGGACCTAGCATCCTCCGACTTTGATGTTTTCTTGAAGCACAAATCATGAGCTTTGGAGTCAAACATTCCTGGATCTAAATTGCATTTGCAAAAGGTAAGACTTTCATTTGGTTTGGTGAGATACATTCACACAAACTTACTGGTTCTTCCTGGGCAAGATGTTACAGACATTTTTGTCCCTTGGAGGTTCACATGCCCATGTACCAGATGGGAAATTTATTGAAATTGTAGGGGGTAGAGATGGTGGCCCCTTGCTGTACCATAGGCTATAATTCTTCATTGCTGCTTTTGGGGTGACCAGGGAAAATCTTGGGGGACATGTTTGAAGCAGTAGCTTATTACCAGCCATACAGAAATGTAGCATTTTAACTGTGAACCCACAGAAGAGGATATGACATGGTAAAAATGCTGACCCTTTCTGCCAGGTGCCTATTGCCCTGTGGACGGGCAGCAGAATGCAGAAGACTTAGCTTATGTGGTCTTATTGATTTGTGTGTAATCCCAGTCAAGAAGCATATGGTCAAGAGAATTGAGTCAAAGTAGGTCTCTGTGTTCAAGTGGAGACTGTTCCACCTACTTATAAGATAGTCTTGGCTTAGTCACTGGTGCTCCCTGGATCTGTCTCACCTGGAAAAGGGTCTAATAATAAGCTAGAGAGGATGCCACATCCCTAGGGTTGGTGTGAGCACCAAGTGGGATCATGCAGCTAACAAGTAAACAGCATCGCAGAAAGCATGCCTGAGTGTGGCCATGCTTTGTGCTGCTCATGTGTCTGGGACTAGGGATACACAGAGGATAAAGTTGTTGAGACTGTAAAGTTTGTGATGTAGAGGTTGACATCAAGTGAGAGATTTTATGCTGCTTCATTCTGTGGCAGAAGTTGGAAAGGCCAGACAACAGGAGAGAGCAGAAGAGTAGGCCTGAGCCAGCATTTATGACAAGTATATTTCCACCAATGAATCCATTCCCAAGATAATGACACTGATCCACTGTGAACAGAGGTCCTGATGCTTCCACTTCTCTGCTGCATATGGTGGACTTTACCTGTAATTCTTGCACTTTGAGGGCAGGATGGTTGCTGTAAGTTGGGGGCTAGCCTAGGATACATGGTGAATTTGAGGCCAGCCCAGGTTATACAGCAAGTTCCAGGCTACCTGTGCTACATATTAATGCCCCATCTGAAAAAGAATATTAGTTCTCAACATCTCAGAACTTGCACTGAGGATTACATTGTAGTACATGAACTTGGGCATTTTAAGTTTCAACCATTTCCAACCAACTGGACACTTTAATAGTACCTTTTCTAATCTAAAGTAACAGAAAATGAATAAATAGAAATGCATATTCCAGTTGCTGAAAATTATAAATAGGTACAATGACCTGAACAGTCTTACAAAGGTTGTAACTCTACATTCAAAGCCATAAAAGCAAACCACTCAAGATGAGGCTCATAAGCATAAAATCAAATGCTGCACACCCAGCTGGCCCTTACTGTCATGCTATCTTGCAGATGTCAAGATACAAGCATGTGCCACTATGCAGAGCTAAAGCTGGGTTTCAATTTTTGTTGTTGTTGAGTTTTGGTTTTATAAGGTAGGGGCTCATGTAGCCGAGGCTAGCCTCCAACTCACCCCATTGAACTCCTGATCCTCCTACTTCCCAAGTGCTGAGAGACACGTGCCACCACACCTGCCCTAAGAGAGCAAGCTTTCTAATTTGTAATTATAGCATTTGCTTGGAAACACAACTCATATATTTCTTCTTACCAGTATTTCCTTACTATTGAGGTTCTTCAGCCTTCCTCAAACAGAGCCATCATCCGGGGACCAAGTATTCAAACATGCGACCCTATGGGACTGTACTAATTACTTTCCAATTTCTGTGATAGAACACCATGACCAGGCTAACGGAGGTTATGTGAGCCAAGAACATGAGATGCAGATGTTCAAGATCATCCTTGGATACATAGCAAGTTCAAGGCTAGGCTGGGATACAAGAAACCCATCTCACAAAAGTAAAAAATGAAAAATCAGGTTAAATCAGCAAGGGAAGTTTCTGTCCAGAGAGCAGACTGGGGCATGGGCATTCTTTTCACTGGGCCCATGGAGAGCAGGATGAAGAATGAAGGATAGTTAAGGGCTGAAGGAGGGTGGGAGCTGAGAAAGCCACTGGGCAGAGCATCCCATCCACTTGTGCAGCTGTGCTGGCCATCTTTGTGTCTAAAGCCATAGTTTGGGTTGGGCTGCTTCCTGCTGGTGGTCCGGTAACCTCATGTGAGGGGGAAGCCAGTGTGGAGTGTTCTAGGTATGGCAGCCACTCAGGTTTCCTAAAGAAGTGAAAAAAAATCTTCCAACTAAAAGGCTGTTCTCAGGTCAATGAGAAAGGTGATAGCTAATATGTTTCTAGCATCCCTGTCGATTAGCCATTGTGTTATAAAGACTGTATGTGGAAACACTGCAGATAAAAGTGTCTCAATTAAGACTTTAATTTAGATTTAATAAGAGTTATTATATGCTAATAAAAGATCAATTAGCAGTTAAATAGCATTGATCCAGGTACAATAAGTACGTCAGAAGGACATCAAATTGTCATTGAAGAGCTGGAGATTACATGGGCAACATGTGAGCAATTAGAGTCTCAATATATTCAGGATATAATGAATGTCAATGCATTTAATTGCTATTTAACAAGGAGGCCTAATGTAAAGTCTCATGCCTATTAACTCACATACCTGTTCACAGTTCTTCAATAGGCTCATTTATCCATCGATGCATTCAACAAATGATGAAGCACACACCAGCTAAAGTGAGAGAAACACCAGCATTAACTACAGTCCTACCTTCAAAGAACTTAGAACTCAGTGGTGAAATAGAACTCATTGAAAAAGCAAAGACAAATGGACAGGGTAGGAAGGGAAATGAATTTTCCGTATGTTTTCAGATTAGCTTTCAACTGGCATCATTGTTAACTGAAAATTCTCTCACAGTGAAAGCAACTTTGAATTGTTGGGAACCATGATAAAGAGGGATGTTTGTTACTGCATCAAAATCCAGCACATCTGACTGGTACGGCCAATAGAAGAGCAGCCGGCAAAGTCACTCTGGGTGTGTGCTCTGGTGATGTGGCAGGAGAAGCTAAGGCTCTCATTCCTCTTCCTGGATGATGAGGGGGGAAGATGATACTAGGAGCCGAGATCTTTCCAGGAACCTCAACACCATATTAATTGTTCAAAAGGCAATCTGTGTCTCCTTAGCTCTTTCTTGGTGAAGACTGGAGCTGCTTTGGGACTCAGTGGTCGGACAAGTGTCAAGTTCTGTTTCCTGTCCTATGACCTCACAGGCCCCAAACCATGCACAGTGAGTCTCCCACAAGCATTAGCCTTGGTGAATATTTGACAATCAGGAACTTGGGAGGAGAGAAGCACTATAGACTATTCATGTGTGTGTGTGTGTGTGTGTGTGTGTGTGTGTGTGTGTGTGTGCATGCATGTGTTTATACACGTGTGTGTAGGGGGAATATGAACATGAATCTAGAAGATTCTTCTGGCTGGCTCATGACATGGGAAACACAACTCAAGAAGCTTAGAAGTCAGGGCACCTATGGAGGTGGAGCTTAAATTGCAATTGTAAAAAAATAAATAAGTCAAAGAAAAATCTACTTAAAAGCGTAAAAAGCCACATAAGATACTTTGAAGATGGACTACAATTGTTTCAGAAACAGCCATTCTTTACTGGTTTGGATTTGATTTGCTTTTTTTGTGCACAAAGTCAAACATTAGCTTTGAAAACTCCCCTGAAAACTCCCCTTTAATCTTGGAAACTGTTCAGACAGCTCTAGGGGTGGGTTTGCTTTCAAGCAGGAGGTACTCAGAATGTGCACACTCACTATGTGGGGCTGTGGGGTCAGGCAGGACACAGCTATGAATGTAGAGGACAGTGTGTAGGTATATGGGCAATGGATGGAGTATGTAAGGCCAGGTCAGCACTGACCTAGGCCAAGGTTGTGAGCCCTGTAGGCCTTGTTCAGCTCCAAATCTTATTTTATCACATGCATAAACTGGTAAAGGGCTTGCCCAGAGTAACTATTTTGCAGTTAAAGTGCCTCTCCATTTTCAGCAGTTTGAAAAAACCCCACTCCCCCAAAAACCAAAACCAAAACCAACCAACCAACCAACCAACCAACCAACCAACCAACCAATCAACCAACCAAAAACAAAACAAAACAATCCCCACCCCCAAGGTAACAGAGGCAGGGCCAAAGGAACTTCTCCCATGCTTTTTCCTCAGGCGCTCCCTTCCCCTAGAAGAGTCTGGAAGGGAGCAAGCAGGACATCACTGAATAAGCTAATCCTGTCCTTAGGATGGAGGGGAGCTTCCTTTAGCGCCCTATCACACAAACCATGGCCTTACACAGAGAAAAACAGCGATTTGAATAGCAAACACTTAAAAAGCATCCCTTGTTCTCCACCTCCGCATCCAACAGCCCTCCCCAGAGCAGCATTCGAGGAGGAATGGAAATATCCCTCCTAAGCACACGAAGCACAACAAAAGCCAAGTTAAGAAGGTTAGCGACTTAGTTGTCTCAGCAACATGTCATCAAGTTGAGATGAGTTTAAAAAAAAAAAAACCCTCAGATAACAGGAAGGAGAGGGGAACATCAAAAGCCACAAAGAAGAACAAGCCGGTGCCTCGCAGAGCAAAGCCCTTTCTCCCGCTGTTTCATTAAGAGAAACTTAACTTTTGAACAGCACTCCAAAAAGCCGCGGCGGAATCGACTTCAGGGTAACCTGTGTCCTCGGCATGTGTTAAGAAATTGTGCTCTCAGCGTTTCCTGTGTGGCACCCTGTTCAAAAGCAAAACTGTTAGCGATGTCCGTATAATTCCACGGAGAAACAAAAATAGCGTCATGTTAAACTGGGTCTAGATGTTTCAAAAACATTCTTATCGGAAATTAGTGGCCAGGGATAAATGCATTGAAATGACCAGATGTACATTACGTTGCTTATCCGAGCTAAAACTCATCATAATTTCGTAGCACAAAATGAGACAAATGGACACTCTAGGGACTGATTTTCTCTGCTCTCATAATGTTCAGGAAGTTGCTGACATTTGGTTTCTAGGAGAGAAGTTTCTGATTGTGGAAATGCAGAGTCTGTATTCCCAGACAGGATTGCAAACTTGCTCCAGGGAAGTTAAGTGAAGGCAGTGGAAGAGGCAGGGAAGACTGAAGGAACCAACCAATTTATCACACATCAGGTTAATAGAAAAAAAATTAAAATGTGTATGAGTGCTTTGCCTGCATATATGTCCTTGTCCTTGCGCATGTCTAGTGCTTGCAGAGTCAGAAGAGGGCATTGGATCCCTTAGAACTGGAGTCACGCACAGCTGTCCCCATGTACGTGCTGGTAGTTGATCTTGGGTCCTCTAAACAGCTGAGCCATTTCGTCAGCCCTCCTAGAAAATGTTTTTCTGCTGAGTCAAAAAACCTACCTCTAGGTAGCTTTGTAAATTCTACAACTGCAGCCTTGCAGAATGAGTTGGTTTTACTTCCCCCTAAGGCCTTTCTTTTTCTGTGACAGTGCTTCCTCACCTGACCTTCTCCTCTCCTGCCAGAGATTCTTAAAATACAACCTCATCTAGGAAACCATTATAATGTCAGACCCCTTCACCCATCTCAGTATGCCCTAGCAAGCTGTGTTTCAGCAGGCCTCCTGAACATTCTGAGAAAGCTTAAATTTGAGAAAAGCTCTGGGCCAAGAATCCCATGTTCCTCCAGCTCTCCTCCCATTCGTTGGTTCTCTCACTCACACTCATTCATTTATCCATTTAGCCAGCTATTTGTAGGCCCACCACACTGTAGACTGGGACTAGGTATCAAGACACGAAAGGCACAGTCTGTGCACGTGGACAGCACATGGTCTGGAGTCTCTTGCAACCTCTGGTTACCTGTCTGGTTATACTTGGGTCAATGGGGCATCGGCATCCTTAAAGCAAGCAGCAACTCAGGAAATGCTTATGTAATTCTGTCTTGGGTGCTGCTTCTGTTTTGTGGGAGATCAGTTTTGCATGGTCTCCTTGAGGGTGTGGGATGTATCAGCTAATCTCACTGTACCGGCACACATGAACATCAGAGGACCCCCCCCCCCCTTTTCTGAATGCAGCTCTATAAATTAGTCCAGGTGAGACCAGCAAGGAGCTGTCAGCCAGCCCACAGAATTGGGAAAAATAACCAAGTATTGGTATTATAGCCTTTGGGCTCTTTCTGGCTTATTGGGCTACAATAGATTCCTGATGCCTGGACGGGACTAGAATTTTTTTGGGAGAGAAGGGTGATCTATATTTCAGAGGCTATGGGGTGAAGCTGAGCTTATGCAATCCTTTGCTTGGGAGGCTGGACCAGCTGATGAAACGGTCTCATTGTCTATCCATTTCACATAAGAATATTGCATGAGAAACATCCCGGATAGGCTCATGTAGATGAACGCCTGTCAGGTTGATTGTATTTAGAAACCTAGGGAATTAGTAACATACACTTCTGGGTGTGTCTGTGAAGGCATTTGCAGAGATAATCACCACATAGGTAGCAAGTGAAGGAGAAAGATGTGCCCTGATGTGGATATAGCATAAGCTGGTGGGCAGAAATTTGAGTTGGGCTTAGTAGACAACATTTTAAAACATCTCTTCTGGGTCACACAGTGGCTGTTGTCATGTGAGAGCTCTCCTGAGCCAGGTGGCCTGAGGTCTGGGGAGGCTCGGACTGGTTGTCAGTCTGTCTCTTTCCCACATGACCTGCCATTCTCCTCCATTAGCATTGGTTTCTTCACGCTGAAGTATCAGAATAAAACATACACAAGGGCTGGGAATATACTTCAGGAATAATGCACATGCCTACTGTGTGTGAGGCCCTAACCCCTGTTCTTCAGGGGAAGAAAACTATGGAAAGAAACAAATGGCTAAAAAGAGAGTAAGTATCTCATAATTTCTACTGCCCAATAATCTAATAATTTTAAGCAAAAATCGTTTTAGTTGGCTCCTTCTGTGCGTGTTTGTGTGCATGTGGGTGTGACCCTAGGGGCTAGAGGTCAACCTCAAATGCCCTTCCTTAGGAGTGAATTGCATTGATAATTTTAAGATAGTTTCTCTCAATAGGACAGAGGGTTTGCAGATTAGATTAGGCTTGCTCGCCAGCGAGTCTCAGGAATCCACCTGTCTCCATTGTCCCTGCCCTGGGATTACAGAAGAGTTCCTCACTATACTCAGCTTTTTATGTGGGTGCTGGGCTTCAAACTTAGGTCCTCATGCTTGTGGGGCAATGACTTTCCTGATGGAGGTATTAACAGCGCCACACCTCCCCCGGTACTCTTTAAGTATGTGAATGGAATGAAAGATGCAGAATCATTTTATAAAAATTGGGTCTTAAACTCTACACTTTTAGAAAAATGACAAAAAAAACCCCTAAACTGAATTTTTCTTGAAGTATAGAAGGAAAAGACACTAAAGAAAAATCAAAGGAATTATGGAACTTCAGATAATGTGTTTTTACTAAAGAGATATTAGATCCTAAAAGTTCTCCCCAAGGTTACAAAAAAAAAAGATTATAAAAAATTAAGAAAGCTGGAGGTTTTTTTTTTTTTATTTTAAGACCCACATTTAATTTTAGACATATTGATCGACTCTCTGTGGTGGAAGATAAGGAAATTAGAACTTTTAATCTTTCCCTCTCACCTCATTTCCCACTGTCCTCATCTTTTGATTTTCAGTAAAAGAGACATAGTATAAATTATTTCTACTTGATAGTCATAATTCTATAATTACCTTGGTTTAGTCTCATATCTATCATTAAATGAATTCGCCGCCCTAACTATCCTTGGACTGAGACTTCTGTCTTTCGAACCATCTTTTTAACACCGTGATCTGGCTCTGGTCTTCTGGATTTTCTTGCACAATCTTCTCCAAGAGGAACTCACCGGGTTTCCTCTCAGTTCCCACGGCCTGCACTTTTCTGCTGCTTGGCTTCAAGTTGTGCTCTCTGGATAGAAGAGTTTAGCCTGCCAGTCCCCCCCCCCCAAAAAAAAAAACCCCTGGTTTTTGAAGTTTGCACCATGGCGTGGTCCTGCCATAGTTCCCCTACCCATTCTTGACCAGTTGGGTTTTACAGGAAAGGCTTGGGGCACTTCCCACAAGTTTAATATTGAGAAGTGCTATCTTTATGTATCTGGCATTTATTTCCTTAAAGTTGATGACTTTTTATTTTATTTATTGGAAATTTTTATATAATATAGTGTGATCATGCTTTCTCCCTCAAGTATTTCCTGTACAGGTTCATAACAGGTGACTTTTTCAAAGGATATCCAAATACTCTTTTTTATTTTTTAATAATTCTTTGGTTCTCAATAATGAAAGAAAGTCTTGTTGATAACTCTTGTACTGCAATTTTCTAGAACGCCTCGTTAGCTCCTCTGCTGTAATGGAATTTTCTTGTGTTATATCCGTAGCTGTGTTTCTGTTCTGTTTTCAGGCTTTCTCCAGAGACGGTTCCTATATGGGGTGGCCTTGGCACTTGAAAGCTAAGAGTCTTCGAAACCCACCTTTCGTTTTTAAGATTTGTGGCTGGGCCTTTAACCTCAGCTAACTGGGAGTCTGAGGTAAGAGAATTGCAAGGTCAAAGGCTGCCTGGTCCGTGAGGGAGTTAAGGTATGCCGGCTACTTAATGAGAGTCCTCGTTTAAAGATAAAAGTCAAGAAGATAATATAGATCAATACTGGAATTCTTGCCTAGCATGCAGGAGGGGGGGGAGAGAGAGAGAGAGAGAGAGAGAGAGAGAGAGAGAGAGAGAGAGAGAGAGAGAGAGAGAGAGAGAGAGAGAGAGAGAGAGGAGAGAGAGAGAGAGAGAGAGAGGGGAGAGAGAGAGAGGAGACAGAGACAGAGAGGAGAGAGAGAGAGATGGATGGTGGATGGGACCATAGCTCCATGACAGTTCCTCTGATGAATGGAGGAGAGGAAACCAACAGATTAAAATGCAACCAGCCCTGTGTTAATCACAGAATGGATTTGCAGTCCAACCAGACAGGAATCTTGGATCTGCATATCATGCAGGTGTTATGAAGATCCTCTGCTTTTTGGATCAGTGTCAAAAAGCATTGATGTATCCATTCATATGTTTGGTGTGTGTGCATGCCTGTGTGTGTCCATATACATGCAGGTACATGTGTACACAAATGTGGAAGGTGGAGCATCATTGGCTGTCTTCCCCAATCACTCTCTGCCTTATTTTTTAATGTAAATTTTAAAAATATTCTTTGAGAATTCACACATGCATACAGTGTATTTACATCTACTCCTCTTTCATTTCTCATCCTAAACCCTTCTTGCCCCACTCCCCAACTCCATGTCCTCTTTTGTCTTTCTTACTTACTACATCCTTCTGGGTCTACTTGTGCTGTCTGCATGTTGATGAGTTGGGGGGCAGCCACTGGAGTGTGGCCATTTTAACTTTTGAGACAGGGTTTCTCACTGAACTCAGAGCTTACTGGCTGGACAGTCTGGCTGGCCAGTGAGCTCCAGGGGTTAGTTTGCCTGTGTCCACAACACTGGACTTACAGATATGCATGCTGTGTCTTCTTTTTAAGCAGATTCCAAGGTTCAGAATTCAGGTCTTCTGGCTTTCACAGCAAGCTTTTTTTTATCTCCCCTGCCTACAAGAAACCATTTCTAAGAGACCCTTGCTGAGACAGTAGCTAAGGGCTAGAGGGAAAGGTCCTGTCTAGCATGGCTAACTCTGGGAACCCGGACTATCAGGAACCCATATTCTGAGACCTGGTCTGTAGACTACCTGTACCCAGAGGGGAAAACTGTGTTAACACCACAGTCTGAGCGGAGCTGGAGTGAGACTTCCCACTTATGTAAAAGAGGAAGGTCAGGCAGGCCAATAAAGGCTCCAAGGTACACCAGTGGGAGGCTTGTGACAGACCTACCCATACCTACAGACTGAATGATGGAGTTAGGATGCACAGGTCCATGAACCACACTCTCTAGTTGATAAACACAAAGATCATTTCAGGAAAAATAATACCCCAAAGGTTCTGTTCTCATTGGAAAGCACCTACCAAAAGCCAGAGAAAGATCAGCAAGCTGACTTAGACTTTGTGCTTACACCCAGGACAGAAAGACAAAGACTCTGCCCACCTTTCTTTGCTTTGCTTTTATACTTCACTTATTTAATAAATAGTTTCAATTTCTAGACCCTGCTCTGTTCTTTCTCCTTTTAAATTTTAATTAATTTATGTTTTTGTGACTGGCTTTTTTGAAGTGCTCAGATTGGGCTGGGATGGGGTTGGGATTTGCCTTTTCTCTGCCTCCTGAGTACTGGGATTGTTCCAGGTGGTCTGATGTCTTTACCTCTTTCTCTTTTCACTTTGCCTTTACCACATCTTTGCTGCTGTTTCTACTATCTGCTTTCACCTTCTGCTTTTTATCCACAGCTCTAATGTGGAGAAAACTAACCACACTGTGTAATACTTTATTTTCTTTTCATTGATACTTTTAGTAATTAGTATTTTAGTGCACACCCCACTAGTCTTGTTCTTTTGTCCCCCAAATTGTTGGAGTTGAAGGGAATGTGTTTTAATTGGCTAGTCCTATGTTTTAGCAGGTATTTCCCAGTCCTACTGTTTCTGCTGTTAGTAGTCTACTACCAGAATGGAGCTGAAGATCATGGAGCATGTGGGCTGACATTTTAGTAACTGAGCTACATCCCTAGAGGGGAGAAAAGATACCTCAACCCTACTCTAAACTTGTCCCAGTTGAAAACTAAAAATACCTCATCTGAAAGAATATGTGTGGTTAAAAAATCTGTTGGGCATGGTGGTACACGCCTTTAATTCCAGCATTCAGAAGGCAGAGGTAGGAGGATCTCTGTGAGTTTCTGAGTTTGAAGCCAGCCTGGTCTACAAAGTGAACTACAGGACAGCCAGAGCTGTTTTACAGAGAAACCCTGTCTCAAAACAACAAAAACAAAAACCAAAAAGAAAAACTTACCCACCAATTACCATGATCTCAGACACCCAAGGCCCAATGCTGAATTCCAAGAAACAGGAAAAAAATACATGACCCTTCAAAATTATTTATTCCACAGTAAGATTCCAATTAGAATGAAGTAGATGAAATCTGAGATAAGGAAGCCCAAAGGATGATTATGAGGATGTTTGTTCCACAAGGGGCCAGAGATATGGCTCAGCACTTAAGAATGCATACTGACTTTGCAGAGGGTTTGAGTCTGGTTCCCAGTGCCCTGTTAGGTAGCTCACAACTGCTTGCAGCTTCAGTCTTGAGGATCTAATACCTTTGGCCTCCTTTCACGGGCATCTGCATGAGTGAGTACATACTCACACGCAGACACAGACACATGATTTTAAAAAGGAATGCTAAGTAAAATCAAAGAGGACACATCTTACTGAATGGATTAAAAGATAATACAATAAATTCAATGAAATAAGGATGTCAGTAGAGTAACAGTGGAATTTAGTCAAGAGATAGAAATTCTTAAGAAAAAAAACAAATAGAAATTTTGGAAATGAAAAACAAATGAAAAACATCACCAATAGGAGTTAAGCAAAAGGAAGAACAGTAGGGCCCAAAGACAAGGTAGATAAATATGAGCATTCTGATAGCAATAAAGATACAATAATAAAAGTTACAAAAAGGATATGTGAAATATATGGTACACCATTAAAAGACTAAATTGGTGAACCAGGAATATAAAAGAAGAAGAAATATAAGTTAAAGACATAGAAAACATATTTAATAAAACGTAGCATAACAATCTCCAAATTTATTGAAAAAGATGTCCATCCATGAGCAGGACTCATTCAGAATGACAGACAGACAAGATCATAAAATAACTTTCTCACATTGTATTGCTATTTAAACACTAAGATGTAGAACAGAGAACTACAGGAAAGAACGCCAAGTCATAGGAAGACAAACCCACCAGAGTAACAGGCGGGTTTGTCAAGGAAAATGCTGATGGGCAGGAGGGCACAAAATGATGTATTTCAAGGCCTTAAATACATCACTTGGCAATCCGGATTTCTACCCTTAGAAAAGCTATCTTCATTGAAAGGAGAAGGAAATTCATAACCACCAAACAAGCACTACAAAAAAAGATAATAAGGTATCAAGAAAGAATAAAGTGCACTAGGATTTAAATAAACATATTAAGATTAGAAAAATACCAGACATGTCTATGGCCATGCTACCTTGAAAAGACCTGATCTTCTTTCATCTCAGAGATTAAGCAGGGTTGGTCCTGAGTATCGGATAGATGAAAAAGTACCAAATATCACAAAACCCCAAAATTATAGGAATTAATACACACATCTCTCAATAACAACTTTAAAATGTTGATTTTCTCAATTCTCCAACAAAAGACACAGACTAGCAGATTGGTTTTAATTTTTTTTTTTAAAGAACCATCTATTTGTTTTTTAAAAAGATTACCTCTCCAGACAACAAAGGCAAAAAAAGGTAGATCCAGGCATTTCAAGCCAATGAACTACAAAGCAAGGAGGTGTAGTTATTCTAATATCTGACAAAATAGATTTCAAACTAAGATTAATCACAAGAGATAAAGAAGGTCATTTCATATTGACACTTAATTAGGAGGACATTATTCTCAGCATATACACAGCAAATACCAAAATAACCAGGTTCATAAATCTCATAACACTACAGGATGTTAGGGCATAGATTGAAGCTAGCACAAACATAGTGGATGACTTCATTACTTGTTTTAATTTGTTCTCTGTGGAAAATCAGTGACCCAAATTCTTGCTTCAGTTTCTCTCAGGATGGGCTGTAAGCTGTAAGGTGAAGTTTCCAAGCACGTCTCCACAAAAAAAAAAAAAAAAAAAAATCAATATGAGAAACTACAGAAAATGTGTACACTCATAGACTGGACCACACACTATTGAATTATGGGTAAGCCATCAAGAACACCAAGAAAGAACTTTAACAATTCTTAGAAGTGAATTAAAATGAAAATATAACATGCCAGAACACATGGGGAGCAAAAAGAAGGAGATCTATTGCTATTAATGACTACATTAAAAATGAGAGAGATACTAAGTAACTTAATGATACAATTAAAGGTCTTAGAAAAAAAATGAGCCAAACTCTAAATCACTAGCCAGAAAAAAATAGTAAATCCCAGGGCAGAAATGAACTCAGTGAAAAGAAAAAGAATAATACAGTGAATTGATGAAATAAAGAGTTGTTTCTTTGAAAAGCTACATAAGACTGACAAGCCATTAGCCAAACTACCCTAAAGAGAGAGAAAACCCAGCTTAATAAAATTACAGATGAAAAGAGAGATAACTAATAAGAATGATATTTAATTGATCGCTAGTACATACTTTTAAAACGTGTCAAAAATGAAACATTTAGAAAAAATAAATACATCTCTATACATATATGACCAAACAAAATTAAAACAAAAGGCTACAGACACTCAACAACTCTATTATAAGGGGATGGAATTGAAGTAGTAATTAAAAGTCTACCAGATCAAGAAAGCTCAGGTCCACTGCTGAGTTCTATCAGACCTTTAAAGGACTAGCCCTAAAGATCCTAAATTACTCCACAAAATAGAAAATGAAAGAATACCACTGTAGTAAGAGTTTCTGGCCTAGCCCATCCCCAAGGTCCAGACCAGCAGTTCCAAATAATCACATAAAGGCTTATATTAGGTATATGCTGTTTAGCCTATAGCTCAGACATATTGCTTGCTGACTCTTAAACTAGCTCACGATTAGCCAAATGGCTTAGTACCTTTGCTCACAGCAGCATTTCCATCTCCTTTCCTCTGCATCTGCCTGGCACCTCTGCTCTGCACCTCCACTTCCCAGAGTTTTCTTAGTCTTGTAGCCCCGCCTACACTTCTTGTCTGCCTTCTGGCCAATCAGCATTTTATGCAACCAGTAAGAGGGACAGCCATTTACGATGTAACAACATAATCCCACAGCACATTGCCAAGGTCATTTATGAAGCTGGTATTATTCTGGCAGAAAACAGGACAAGGATACAACAGCAACAATGGCAAGAGAAAATGGTAGACACCTTCCCCTGATTAACACAGATGAAAAAGTTCTCAATAAAACACCTCCAAATTCATTAATTTAGTACATTAAAAGTTTCATTATGACCTAATTGGCTATATTCCCAGGATGCATGCATGTTTCAATAATAATAATAACAAATAAGTAAATAAGAATCATTTTGATGGATAGTATTAGTTGTCAACTTGATAGAGTCTAGAATCACCTGGGAGATGGGTCTCTGGATAGGCCTGTATGAGATTATTTTGACTATGTTAATTGATGTCAGAAGATGTATATTGAACCATTCCCTGGGCAGTGATTCCTGAGTTACAAAAAGTAAAGCAAGCAACCTGTGTGCTAGCAACCATGCATATCCCTGTGCCTTGTTTTTGCTGTATGATAAGCTACTTCAAACTTCTGCCTTGACTTCCCTTCATCGTGGACAGTACCCATGAACCATGAGCTGGAATAAAAATGCTTTCTTTCTTAAATTGTGTGTAGTAGAGTATTTTATCACAGCCAGAGGGATTAAAAAAAAACCAACAACAACAACAAAAAACTAATGATCATCTCAACGGATACAAAAAAGGATTTTGACAAAGCCTAACACATCTTCATGGTAAAGGTTGTGAAGAAATTAGGAATAGAAGAAGCAATGTAATGAAACTGTATGCAGAGAACCTATAGCAGGCATTGAATAAGATGGGAGAAAAGTTCAGAGCATTTTAATTGGCATCATGGATGAAGCAAGGGGTTTCACTTTTTATTATCTCATTTTTATACTGTCCTTGACGTCTTAAATGAAGCAATAAGAGAAAGAAATGGAAGGATACAAATACGACAGGAAGACGTCAAGCCATCCTTATTTGTAGATGATGCAATCCTACCTAAACACCCCAAAGATTACTCTAGGAGACTCTTAGAATGGATAAATATTTTCAGTAAAGTATTAGGGCGCATCAACATACAAAGGTTAGTAGCATTCCTATACAACAAACAGGCTGAAAACCAGGAAAATAATCTCACAATAGTTAGACAAGCAAACAAAAACAAATCTTGGCACAAAAACCAAAGCAGTGAAGCATCTCTATAATGAAAGATTTAAAACACCGAGCAAAAGATTTGAGGATATTAGAAAGTTGAAGACCTTTCATTCTTATGGATTGACAGAATTAATATGAAAATGACTATATTGTAAAAAGTAATCTTCAGATTTAATGAAATTTGCACAAGAATTTCAGAGACATCTAGGGATAGAAAAAAGAGATCTTAAAATTCCCATGGAAGCACAAGGTATCACAGGTAGCAAAAGCAACCATGAGCAAAAAGAACTACATTGAAGTATCACAATGCCTAACTTCAAGTTTTACTACAGAGCCATAGTAACAAAAAGCACATAGTTTGGACACCAAAACAGATATCCAGACCAATGGAATAGAATAAACCAACACAACCACGTAGGCCATACACAGCTACATGGCTTGATTGTTTTTGGACTACAACCTACATTGAATAAAATATACTGTCTTCAACAAATGTGCCATGAAGCCAGGGATCCACATGCAGAAGAATGAAATTAGATCTCCCTCTTTTGTTAAATACTAAAACAAATTTCACACAGACCAAAGGCCTTAATGTAAAGCCCCAAACTGTAACTGCTAGAGAAAATCTAGGCAAAACACCAACATCCAAAGGCCCATGTGATGATTCTTAGGAGGGTAAGGTAGTGGAATCAAATATTCAAAGGGAGTCTTGGCTACACAACAAATTTCAAGGCCAACCAACCAACCAACCAACTAACCAACCAACCAACTAACCAACCAACAAACCAACTAACCAACCAATGAACCAACCAATGAACCAAACAAACAAACAAAGGAAACAACACTTCAGGATGTAGATCTGAGGAAGGTCTGAAGAGAGATTTCAATAGTCCTGGAAATTAAACTATGAATTGACAAATGAGATTGCAGGAAATTAAAAAAAACAACCCTACAACAAAGGAAACAAGTGGTGAGAATACCTACAGAGCAGAAGGACACTTTTCTAGAATAACTCTGCTAGAGGATTAACATATAGAACACAGGACTCAAAAGTGAAATACCCAAACAGCAATGGCAGCGTATCAAACCTGCAAATCATTTAACTAATAGATGGGCCAATGAAATGAGCAGATAATTATTAAAAGATGAAGTACAAATGTGAAATAAGCATATAAAAATTGTTCAGTACTCTTAGCCATTGTAGGCTTGTACATTAAACCTTATTGAGACTTTCTTTCTTTCTTTTTCTTTTTCTATTTTAAAAAAAACACAATCATAATAGCCATTGTTAAGAAAATAGCAAAACATACTGATAAGATGGGGAAAGGTAACCTTTATATGCTACTGATGGGGATGTAAATTAGCAACTCTGAAGGCTCCTCAACAAGCAGAAAATAGAATAATTATATGATCCTCTCGGGTCCATCAGTCTTGGGTACATACCAGAAAGAATCTAGGTCAGTGTGCCATAAAGATTCTTGCACGACCATGTTTATTGCTGCACTGTTCACAATAGTCAAGTTATAGAAGTGGCTGAGGTATCTCTCAGTGAATGAATGATATAAAAGATATACACAGATACACATACAACTCAATAAGAAGAAAGTCTTGTCATTTGCTGATGTAACAGGAGATTCTCACATTAAGTGAAATATGCCAGATATAGAAAGGCAAATATCAAATCACAAGTTTCTCCTCACTTGTGATTCCTAGATTTTAAATAGATGCATAAATCACTTATGTATATAATGTGTCTCCATAAATGTATATGACATGCTATAAATAATGGCATGAGAGTAAAAGTGTGGCTTTCTGGAGGGAAGAAGGAGGCTTGTCAGAGGGAGGAAGAGGAGGACATTTGAGGTAAATATAGTCAAAAGAAATGGTGATATTTACGAAACTTTAACTATATATAACAAGTTTACATCTATAAAGAAGAATAAGAAATAAATCCCACAAACAATGACAGTGATAAAGCAACACTGAAGTACTATACACTCTTCAACTTATGTTGAATACCACAGTAGAGTCCAGGGTCAAGATTTTCATACAGATACTTTTATCTCACTCTAGATAGGTAATGTTTCATTTCCCCAATGAATAAAATGACTGTGAGAAATCCTTAATTATCCTAAAGTTCAAGGTCACCCAAGTTGGAGAGATGGCTCAGTTGGTAAACACATACACACACACACACACACACACACACACACACACACACACACAGAGAGAGAGAGAGAGAGAGAGAGAGAGAGAGAGAGAGAGAGAGAGAGAGAGAGAGAGAGAGAGAGAAAGTTTCTGGCCTGGACTTTCGGGCCTAGCCTCAAGGTTGGGACCTGCAGACCTGCAGACTTCTAGTCTCACAGAGACACACAGATGCTTACATTAATTTTAGGCTGATTGGCCTAAGGCCCAGAAAAATAACTTGCTAGCTCTTTACCCTTAAACTAATCCATGACTAACCCATGATTCTTATCCTGTTCAACCATGGGACTCGGTACCTTTTCTCAAAGCAGTATGGTTGTCCTCTGCATCTTCTGGCTTGTCTGGCAACTCTGGAGTCTCTGTGGCATTTCTGCTATGTTCTTCCTGTTCCCAGAGTTTTCTTAGTCTGGTAGCCCTGCCCACACTTTCTGTCTGCCTTTGGCCAATCAGCGCTTTTTATTAAATTCATAGGTGGGACAATTATTTACAATGTAACATCATAAATCCACTACAAGAGAGAGCTCAGAGAGAAAGTGTGAAGGGAGCAGAGATAGTAGCTTTATCAATTAAATACAGGAAGCTCAATAGCTCCATCTGTAGTAAAGATACCCCATTTGTGATCGCTTCTTCAAGTTTCCTTGAAAATAATGTAAAGCATTGCCACCTTTTAGTTTGTATTTCTGAGAAAACTTAATAGCATTTTAGTGATGAGAGGCTCAGGGATGATTTCAGCAGTTGCAGGAGACAGTTCCCATCACCTTCTGTGGAAGAAAGCACTAGAAGTTTGCTGCTTTCAAACAATATTCTTATGCATGCACCTGTCAGTGAGCTTGGGATAATTTAGATCTGGCAGGTCTAAGTCCAGGTCACAGGTCAGGTACTCCACGTACCATTAACCCCCCCCCCCCACCCAGTGGTCTGCTTGGAACATCACTCTGTCATGGTAATGTCAGAAGAGCTTAAAATGTGCCCACAAAAGCAGCCCACTGTTTTTGCTTATGCCATGTTTGTGGATATCTCATTGGCCAAGGAAAGTCACATGGTTGAATTCATGATCTTGCAGTAGGGGTTTAGGTCACTGAGGAATGGGCATAAATTCAAGGGGAGGTGACAAATTGAGGTTAGTAATTATTGCTGCCTGGGGAACCAGCCTCCAGCAGTGCAGCAAAGGAAAATCCACAGAGTCAATGTGTATTAGACTTTTCTATCTTAGGGGGTTAAGAGAAAAAGACACACACACTCTCTTGATGGATTTCTTCTTTATTCTCTATTCTCCTGTATTCCTTCTACTTAGATTTTTTTTCCCCACAGCTTATATAGCCCAACAAAGTTTTTTAGACAATATAGGAATTACAATGTGATTACATTCTACTTTTCAAGTAAATGATTATAATGAATATAGGTAAAAACATGTTTTTCATCTCCCTTACATAATTAAATGTTTTACATATTATAGGTGGAAAACAAATTATCACCCAAACCCATATACCCAAACAATTTGTTATAGATTAACCATGTAGGGCAAGCATGATATTTTTCTCAGGTCAGGCTGAGTTTTGAAGTTATAAAGAAAGGGCTAATGACTTTATTACTTATCTTGAAAGGTAACCTTATAAAGAATCTTAAAGGAGTCACAAGCCTAAGTGTTTATATATGAAAAAGAATCAGCTGTACTCTAAATCTTTGGGGTGCATATCCACTCACCAATAGCTTTTTATATCAGAATATTAAGGGCAAAAATGGGCACAAGGCATTTAATCATCAGCTTTGATCACCAATCAAACCTAGGAAGGAAAATACATCAGCTAGCAACAAATGCTGCTTTGTATTTTTTTTACCCAAATATAATGGATCTATAACTCATCTGTGTGTCCTTGTAAGCTTTAGATTGTTTTCTGGGGTTTACTTCAAATCTATTATATATATATAAAAAAATCTGCTCTAACCTGAAGTTATTTTAAGGCTTTTTTTCAGCTAATGATACGCACTAAAACCCGTGACTGCAGCATCCAGCATTATGAGAATTAGAGGCAGTCTGGTTCCTGGGGACTCAGTTGTTTTCCTTAATCTTTAACCTGAATTGTGATCTATGCAGCTTCTTAGGTGAACCTCATAGGCCCTATCTGTGTAACATTTCTCTGTATTTATTTCTATTCATCAAAACTCTGCATAAACTATCATTATCATTATTAGTTATACAGAACAGCTTAGGAAGGCATCACCTTCATAATCCGCAGGTAAAAACAGGATGTTTCCATGAGATAAACAGACTACATCACAGGCAGTGAGGATCTCCCCATACCTGTTCACAACCATACCAGATACCGGAGGAAGATGGCAGCAGCAAATATGTAAAGGCACAGCTGAAGCAAAAGACACTCTGGGGTCTGTAGGCTTAGGGCCTTGCCTATCTGAGATTCATCCATCAAGGATTTTCCTGCTGGTACGCTGACACCCTGAAGTCAGTTGCCACCTGCTGTTCTTCTGACATGGACACTGGCAAATAATATAGTCAGCCATAGAAATTAGAAAAACAGTTTAAAAGCAGAGTAAAAGGATAGCAGAACTCTCTTGGGAACTAAAGTCATGAAATTGAGAAAGCTCCATCTTTCTCATGATATCTCTGGGGAGCCACAGCATAGACTCAGTGGATAACTCAGGACCCCTTATGGATGAGGATGTGATATCAGATGCAGACAGAACTGTGGTCTTTAGGCTGCACCTACTTCAAACCTTATTTTTTGTGGCAATCATAAAAGCAAAGATCATTCTGAACCCTTCTCTAATCTTCTGGTATTTAATTCAGTGTTTTACTAGCTAGGTTACTCAGAGTTGGTGAGCTCCAGGTTCAGTGGGAGATCCTGCCTTAGTCAATGAAGTGGAAAGTGATCAAGGAAGACATCTGATGTCTCGTTTGGGCCTTTACATTCACACACACACACACACACACACACACACACACACACACACACACACACTCACTCTCTCTCTCTCTCTCTCTCTCTCTCTCTCTCTCTCACACACACACACACACACACACCCCTACCCCCTCCCACATGTACTGTAGGGGGATTATGTTGTTCCATTGTAAATAATTGTCCCCACCTATGAGTTTAATAAAAAGCACTGATTGGTCAAAGGCAGACAGGAAATGTGAGCGGGGCTACCAGACTGAGAATACTCTAGGAACAGGCAGAACAGAGCAGAATGCCTGAGAGAAGCCAGAAGAATCAGAGGACAACTATGCTGCTCTGAGAAAAGGTACCGAGCCACATGACTGACTGAACAGGATAAGAATCATGGGTTAGATTAAGGGTAAAGAGTTAGCAAGTTATATGTCTGGGCCTCAGGCCAATCAGCCTAAAACTATTGAAAGCATCTGTGTGTCTCTGTGGGTCTGTGGGCTTAAACCTTGAGGCTAGGCCCGAAAGTCTGGGCTAGAAACCTCTTACTACAATGTACATTCACAGGTATGTATATGAACATACATAGATGCTTATACTTACACTATAATACAAAATGAAAAGAAAAAATAAAAGAAAGGAGAGGAGATAGAGGGAGGGAAGGAGGGAGAGAGGGAAGGAAGAAGGAAGAAAAGTAGGAAGGAAGAAAGGAAGAAAACCCTGAAAAATTGGATTTAAGCAAGTTGAAGCTGAACCCAGGATCCAGATCTCAGTCCAGAGATCACCCAATTTACTGACCTTAATCAGAATTAACCCTGGAGAAACGGTGGGGTTTGGAAGAACTGTGGCCTCAGAATGATTCATCGAAGAGTTAAAGGGAGGGAAAAAAGGACAGAAAACACTTCTAGATTGAAGAAAGAAGCATCCAGGGACATCTTTCTACAAACCAGACAGCTGCCTCCAGCTGGCTGCCCTAGAGATACTGAAATTGCAAGGCTCAGTTTGGAAGCAGACACACCCACTTGCAGGTCTGTGGGAGGCCCAGGAAGCCATGGTTTGTAATTACCTCCCGACTGAGTCTTTGTGCAGTTACATGGCTGGCAGAGTTGAAGCATTTCCTGGATTAATTTGAAATAGCCTCAAGTTATATTATTTTATGCATGTAAAGACATAATGTTAGTTAAATCAATATTTAGGCTCTGAGGGGTTTTTTTTTCTTTTTTTTTGGTATTCAACAGTGGTGATGATGACAAGTTACGAAGTCATATTCTCATTTTAACTGCCATTGGTGGTGTTGAAATCTCACTATACTTTTGGACAGAAAAAAGATGGTAATTATGAAAACTTTAAATGTGCATGACCTTCTGTATCAGCAGAAACCTTTCACAAGGGCCTCATGGGCTAACATGAAGGCATGCCCACATTTCAAGAGCAAAGGGAAAGACTCCTAACACTTCTAAGCAAAAGGGTGGGTATTGGGGTTGGTGATCAATTCAGACATTCTAGTTTGGATTGCTGTAGACATTTACACGGGGTAAACTGGTGGCTTAGGTTAGAGTGTTGGTAATAGAAATTAAAAAAAAAATGCGCTTTTCAGTGAAGAAAGCTTACCTGGACTTAGTAAATTACAGAATCTGGAGAAATGTCAAGTGGAAAAGGCTTGTGGAAGAAAACTCAATTTTTATCTGAACGGTGGTTCTCTATGCTCTGGTTGGTTTGTCCTGGAGCTCTACAGCCATTAATGAGGATAAAGTGGAACAATCCTTCCAGTTATTCAGACATGGGTCAACATCCACAGCATGATAAGACAGATAAAGACCCACCCTTCCCTGGGCACAGGGCAGGTATAAAGCATTGTTAAAACGTCATCAAACTTGGTGTTATCAGCTTCTGAAAGTTTGAGAAGTTATCTTTCATATGTTCGTTATTATGTAAGGAGGAGATACGGTAGATTGGGCAATTAGACTAATGGGCAGTTACGGTCTCTTGCTTCCTAAATTCTCTGGAGCAAGAGGATCACCAGAGAGCAGTCTCAAAACCACACAGATGTCTTGATAGAACCCTCCAGAAGACTGCAGCTACCTTCCCAAGCTACGGGTAGGTTCCAGGATTTGAAACAACATACAGCAAGGTTTTGGATTTTTTTTTTCTTCTTGCTATTACAAACCTTTATGATCTATTTCCAACTCAGACACAGGGGGAGCAGTTCCTGTCGAGGCAGGACAACTATGGATAGGACAGCCATGATTGGGTCAAAGCACAAACTTTAGTGATCTGTCTCTCCAATGCTGTGATTAATGGTGCACACCATCAGGCCTAGCGGGCACAGCACTCCTATGCAGGCTCAGTGAGTTATGTGTGCGACACTACTGCTGGTCTTAGCTCCTTTAGTGTTGTACTTTGGTCCATCAAAGACTTCTCTTGAGTGGTCTTTCCCTGCTGCTGACTGTGATAGAATCTTACAGAGACAGGAGGTGGCAGAGGTGAGGTATGAACCTGATTATGTAAGTGCCAGAGGACGCTGAGTGGAGCCCCCTGTGGGTCTCGCTGGATTCCATCAGCACTTGGCCCTGTCTGTACACTCCATCCCATATCCATCTTGCTGGTCTCTGGAACAGCCCAGATTGAGTTTCTCAGCCTGGAGCATAATGTCAACCCTGCTTTTTAACAGCTGGACCAGTCCTGGCCTTGGAAGTGGTTGGTGCCTAATTTCCAGGAGTTGACAATGAGCTCCTGAGCAGTCCTGCTGTCTGTTGCCCTGATTTTCAGGGCCTGAGTCTTCGCTTCCGGTCTCAAGACACTGGCAAAGACTACTTGACAAGTGAAGGATGGAAGTCCCTCACAGGCCTGTATCCACTTGGAAACTCTATGCAGTATGTCTGCAGCAGTACCTCTGATCCTGCTAGGACTTCTGAATCTGAGCGAATGGTCTTCTGGGAGCTCAGTCTCCCTAATACTGCTCCATCAAAGGCTGTTAGTTACTCTTGGTCTTTCCAGAAGCCACCAACAACTGAAAGTCTACCTTAATAGTTCTATAGTGGCCAGGGCAGAAAGCAGGGTATTAGAAATAGAGACCAAGAAGGAGATCAGAGTTAGTAAAAGGAGCCAGAGAAGAGAACCTGCAGGCTGTGGATGTCCAAAGAGTTCCAGACAGCTGTGAAGTCACCAAAGCCAAGGATCTCAAACTGAGAACCACGACTGGTTGCTTCTAAGAACTGTAGGTCTTGAGGCCTGAGGCCTGCAAAGAGACTGGATACTCCAAGGGATCAGCATCTCAATAACAGAGGTCTACGTGGGATAGGAACACTAGAATATTAGGCGGTGCCATTTGGCTACTGCTTTCACCTGCCTGCTGCTGCCACATATTATTGTCTGTCACAGAAGAGAAACAGCAGTAGCCAACCAGCATTTGAAGAGCTTTGTGCCCGTGCATGACTCTTTCTGGATAGAGCAAACAAAGACTCATAAAATTATCAAATAGTAAACACAATCTTTTAGAATATGTTAATAGTTGTCTTTCTATTGGACTTTAAGTACCTTGTGGATATAGGTATTAATAGCAGGGTTTGTTTCTAGGGTGTGAGTGGACTCATAGAGGAGTGTGTGGTTCTCTTTAGTATGCCTTATTTCACTTGATGTGTCTACCATAAGCATTCGACAATTTTATAATATTCCAGTGAATGACCATAAGAGAAGCCAGAAAGACAGATGGGCGCCTGAGCATCTAAGGGTCAGCTCCTCTTGGGACCTTAGAGAGGCCCTGTGAATACAGAATGTATACATCAACTTCAGCTCAGAAACTGATGTCCAAAGAGGTGCTGATGAGAAGAACAGTGGCTTTGAAAGAAATCCCTGTGCCGGACAAACCCAGGGTAAGAGTTACCATTGTCTCTGGACTGGTAGTCCAGTCCGGTGAAGGAAGGACCACGGATGTGAGGGCTTCAGCCCGTCTGCGGAATGGCAGTGGAGAAAGGAAGATAGTTACAGATCTCTGGTGCACGAAATGTTTCAAAAGGGGCATAAAACCCGAGCAGTCAGAAATGAAAGCCTGAAAGGTCTCTGAAGCTTATTTTCCCCTCCTGTTTTTCTGAAGTCTCGTCTCTCTCTACATGAAACCACAACCACAGAGACATCCGTATCCATCCATAAGACTGATGCTTGTCAAGGATGCCTGCAGTCAGCCCAAATGTGAGATGGCCTAATCCTTTAATTATAGATGACTCCAGTAGCAACGGGTGCTCTGAGCCCCCAGCCAGGATCACAAGAGACACAATCCTGGCTCCTTCAGGTAAATCCTGTGATTACCCAGCACAGGAAAAGGGTGGGATCTGAAGGGTTCTTTATTGAAACCCACATGGGCACTGACTTTCTGAAGCCTGCCTCCCTAGGCCCCATGTGGGGGCCATCAGCTCAGTCTTCCTTTGCCATGCAACCTGGAGCAAGCTGCACAGCCTCTCAACCTATCCACAGTGTGAACTGCGATTAATTGCTCTAATTTTCAGCTTGGAGTATTTAATGCAGTGTAACACACTACAGCTAGGGCTTTTGAATCTAATTCTACCATTTACCAGGTATGTATGCTTGAAAAGTCACTTTTTGTGCCTCGGTTTCCTTTATTGGATGATAGTACTAGTGCCAATTTCATATTACTGTGTGAATGTTCAAGAGGTCACCCATGGGGCTCAGAGATTGGTGCCTGCAAAGAGACTCACTCCGTAAGTGATAATCATTACCTGTTCCATTAAGCTAGGAGTCCTCAGAGTAGGTCAATATATCAGCCACTCAAATATTGTCAGTATTTAGGCATTAAGTGAAAATTCTCTCAGATTTTGGAAATGAGAAAAATAAGGTTGCCTTTGAGAACAAAACAAAACAAAAATGTACGTTATAGATCGTAACAGAGTGACTTTGGAGTGATGAAGTAGCAGCTAGACAGGCTGAGCAGATAGGCTGCCAGGGCTCAGGATATACTTCTCATCACTCACTCACTCACTCACTCACTCACTCACTCACTCACTCACTCACTCACTCACTCACTCAACCACTCACTCAACCACTCACTCAACCACTCACTCAACCACTCACTCAACCACTCACTCAACCACTCACTCACTCACTCACTCACTCACTCAACCACTCACTCACTCACTCACTCACTCACTCACTCACTCAACCACTCACTCAACCACTCACTCAACCACTCACTCACTCACTCACTCACTCACTCAACCACTCACTCACTCACTCACTCACTCACTCACTCACTCACTCAACCACTCACTCAACCACTCACTCACTCACTCACTCACTCAACCACTCACTCAACCACTCACTCAACCACTCACTCACTCACTCACTCAACCACTCACTCAACCACTCACTCACTCACTCACTCAACCACTCACTCACTAACTCACTCACTCATTTATTTATTTACTTATTCATTCATAAGTTCTGATTGCCTACCATTTCTTAGGCCACAGACTGGATGTTAGATAGAAATTGGGACCTGTTTCTTCCTAGAGATCACCAACTAGACAGGGGAATGAATAATAAAAACAAACAAATAGGGACATGTGATAAATCGCATTATTCATAATAAAGAAGAGAGAGTGCTGTTCTGGATGTTGGGCGTACAGTGTTCCATCACAGAACTATACTCTACACTACTTGAGCATTCTCTTGTTGATGAACGTTAAGGTTATTTAACGTTTTTGATGGCAATGATCAGTTATTGTTAGCATATTTTGGTGCACAGAATAAGTTCTGACAAAAATTGAGGTCAAGGCTATTGGAACTGTGCATCCTGGATACATGCAATAAGGAAGTGTCTGTGTATAAAGAATTTGAAACAGCAATATAATCAAAGAAAATGGCAGCAATTACAAAAAATCCTCCTGCCCTCACTTCAAAGTAATGCATTCTCCAAAACAGTGTTTTGATGTGGGATGTCTTTTTAAAAAATAAATAAGCCACAGGCCACATGGCAAAATAAATTAATAAGAATGAGTTAAAGTACTAGAGCTAACATATACCTAAGCCATAGGTATAGGGGTAGTATTGTAGGTGTCCTATTAGAAGTAGGCACTTCATGGTCTTTAGTCTCTAAATTTTGATTGGTTACGGAGCTCTCTATAGTCTCCATCTCCTCAAAAAATAATCTTCTGTACTGAGGGGTGAGAGTGGTACATGCGCGTAAGGGAAACTTTAAAAAATCAGTTGGAAACTCCATTACTTTCATGATACGATTTCTTCTAATGCCTGTGACCTCTCCAGTCACAGTCCAGGTTTATCACACCAGGAACAAGTTCCCATCAACTGATCAGGTTTCAGCTCCAATTAGATAAGCTGTTGATTGCTTCTAAATAATAAGTCCCGCTATGGTGCCATTGGGATCCCTTGCTGGTTCCCAGGATTTATAGGAGTTGTCTTAGTTTGGGTTTTTACTTCTGTGAGGAGACACCATGACCAGAGCAACTCTTATAAAGAAAACACTTAATTAGGGTAGCTTGCTTACAGGTTCAGATGTTGAGTTTATTATGATAATGAAGGGAGCATGGCTTTGTGCTGGCAGACACGGTGCTGGAGTGGAGAGTGTTAGTGTTACCTCTTGTAGGCAACAGGAAGTTGACTGAGACATTGGGATGTATCCTGGGCATAGGAAACCCCAAATCCCACCCCCACAGTGGCACACTTCCTCCACAAGTTCACACCTCTTAATAGTGCCACCCCCTTTGGGAAGCATTTTCTTTCAAACCTCCACAGGACTGTTGGTAACTTTTTTCCCTTCGAAGTTTTCATAGCAACTTCCAAAACTGAGTGTTAGACCTCAGGGAAGAGGCTTCCAGGTCCGAAGCAGCTTGACTTTCCCAAGCCCTATGATTGATGTTTGTGGTGTCTTCAGTAATAGGGTCTTACCTTCAGGTTCTGGCAGCCAATGACGAACAACAGAAAGAGACTATTTTGCTTTGGATGTTTCTTGGATCTCTTCTGACCAACATGAAGCAAGTTAATCCCTGCCTGGCACTGAGGTTTTGTTACATAGTCTGTAGCTCCTGGAGGGAGCATTATCTTACCATATAGAGTAATAGCATTAAAATTCCATTATTCCCTCCTTCTTCCACCCTCCTTCCTCTCCTCCCTCCCTCCCTCCATCCCTCCCTCCCTCCCTCCCTCCCTCCCTCCCTCCCTCCCTCCCTCCCTCCCTCCCTCCCTCCCTCTCTCCCTCCCTCTCTCTGTCTAGTGCAGTGGTTTTCAACTTGTGGATCACAACCTCATTGAGGGTGGAATGACCCTTTCACAGGGGCCACAGATATCCTGAATATCAGATATTTACATTATAGTTCATAACAGTAGCAAAACTACAGTTATGAAGTAGCAACAAAATAATTTTATGGTTGGGATCTCCGCAACATGAGGGACTGTATTAAAGGTCTGCAGCATTAGAAGGTTGAGAACCCCTGTTCTCGTGTGTTTTAAAGTACTTATAAAGTAACAGATTTTCAAATATCTTTAGTGTTATTTATTCCTTCTCCCTCTGAACTAACCTTCCTCTCACCTCTCCAGCTGAGCCCCTCCCCCAGCTTTCTCCTTTAGTATCTGAATCCTGTTATTTTTCTTTCTTGGGCTCATATTTTTCTTCTTTCCCAATGGTCCTTTTTACTTTCCTGGCTTCTGCTGTTATACACTCAAACCTAAAGCTTTGAGTCTGGTATCCACAAACAAGGGAGGACATACAGTGTTTACCTTTCTGGGTCTAGGTCTCTTCTCTGAGTATAATATTCTCCAGTTCCATCCATTTATCTGTGAATTTCATGATTTAATTTTTCTTTGCAGATGAATAGAATTCCACTGTAAATATCTAACATTTTCATTATCTATTCTCCAGCTATTAGACATATAATATGTAGGCTGTTTCTTTTCTTTTTGAGATAAGGTTTCTCAGTATAGCCCTAACTGTTCTGGAACTAGATTTGTAGACCAGGCTAGCTCCAAACTCATAGAGATCTACCTGCCTCTGCCTCCCAAATGCTGGGATTAAAGGTGTATGCTACCATACCCAGCTCTAGGCTGTTTCTATTTCCATCTTATTGTGAACAGATTGTCAATGAACTCGGCTGAGCAAATCTCTCAATTGTAGGATATCTAGTTCTTTGGGCATATGCTAAGTAGTAGTATAGTTGAGTCACAGGGTAAATATACTTTTAGCATCTTGAGAATTCTCCATATTGGGAGTCCAAGTTTTTAAGAGTTAAAAGATAGTATTTTTAGATTATTATTATTAATTATTATTTGTGAGTGTATGTGTGTGTGTGTGTGTGTGTGTGTGTGTGTGTGTGTGTGTGTGTGTTTGTGTGCCCATGCACGTGACTACCACAGCATGCATATGGAGGTCAAAGGACAACTTATGGGTAGTTGGTTCTCTCTTTCCACCAAGATTTCCATGGACCCCAGGCTTATGTGTTGAACACTTTTCCCACTGAGTTACCCCACTGACCCTAAAATAGAATTTTATGTGAAGGTTACTTGGAAGAATTTTGACATGTACATCTAGCTCTGATGTTATGGACTCAGTACCACACTTCTGTAAGTGTTGGGCTTTCTAGAGTTTGCCTGCTCTGGAAGTTGTTGTCTTATGCCCCCAACTCACCAGTATTCTACCTTCTGTCCAGTGAAAGCAGTAGATCAGAAATTAACAGTGATCACATGACTGAATGAAAAAGAACAGAGAGAACATAGTTTGCATAAGCCCTGTTTTTCTGTATGATCATTTTGAGCTTTTGAACATCTGCAGAGATGTTTGGATAAGGCAAGAGCTGGCCTGGAAATAACAAAAGGATGTGTGCTATTACAATTTTTGGAATTTATTGAGGTGAGTGTTTTATAAATCACAACCATACTTAACATGTGTTTGAGACTTCTCTTAGCTACATGAAATGTCTATTTTTTTATGTGGAAAAATACTTTTTTAAAATCAAAATAAAGACAAAGTATTTTTCTTTCTCTATTTCTCTAAGAATTGACAAATCTGTCTATATGGTCCATGAAGATGGATTGTGGTGAGGTCACTAATAGATATACAGCTTAGTCTCAAAAACAGGAACAATAATATTTATATTATTTTTGTGGTAGATCAGTATCTATGTGTGTAAGTATTTTCCTTATAAAACACAGTCTGTAAAAACACTTCTATAAAAACACGGATGGATGAATCCTTAGCTTTTTTTCAGTTTTTATTCTGTAATATTTATTATAATGTTTTGGTATCTGTGCTTACTAGAGTATGAAGTTTAATTAAAAATTTCACTGCCTTTCCATTTTGGTAATTAGTATTATGGGTTTGATTATTGATAATTATTAAAATATTTTATTGCCTAGAAGACGGTGGCACTTTGGGTGTCACACATGCTAGGTGTACCAGTATGTCCATTTCACTTAGAGTTTCAGGTACACAGGCATTCAGTCTTTCACCATTTTATCTGTTATCTTCAGGATGTTAATGGGTTTTCTTCTTAGTCTTGTATGGAGCTGCCTATGCTGTTTCCTGTCATCCCAGACTCAACTTTGAATTTGCTTCTGGTGTGGTAAGCCTTCTCCCTCTATCACTGGTTCTTACTCTTCCCTCCCTTTCCCCCTTTCCTATCCCAAGCACCTTTACGGGGTTCTTTGATGATCCATCTGTTGCTTATGAATTGGTCCATTTTAAGACTGAGGCTTCAGCATGTAATGTTTTCAGTGTTTGGTTTTAAGTTTCTTCTTTTCTCTTTTGGAATTTACATCCTATTTCCTCGGTGCTGTGTAGCTAGCAATATCTCTGTCTTAACTTCTAGATATTTGGGAATCTATCCATTGCTACCTTAGCATAGTTTCTGGATTGAGTGTACATGGTACAGAGATGTAGTCTGATCTCAGACAGAAGGATTTTTTTTGATATTTCTTTTGTTTAAAAATAGCATCTTCCACCTGCAAATGCATTTACAGAAATGCACATGTCTGTGGTCAGACAGTGTTCTCTAGAAGTCCATTTGGTTAATAGTATTTTTCAAATCCTTTATCTCATTACTGATTATCATCATCAGATCTTGACAGTCCTTGATAAGATGCTGAAGTTGATGTAGGATGTGATTTTGCTTTTCATGTATGATCTGAGTCTTTGTGTTATATGTTAAGCCAGGTTACTAAATGTACATATGTTTAATATTAATTAATTTAGTCACAAATAGAATATTTTGTCTTTATGAAGACTTAGATTTTACTTGTAGGAATCATTTTTGACTGAAACTGCTGTGTGTCTTATTTTTTTATAGCTATACAAATCTTTATTTTTAAATGACATTGTAACAACTACTTAATCCTGTAAAAACTGTTAATCACCATTATTAATATTTGCATATGTTTCCTTAAGCACAGTTGGCAAAGAACCTCAGGAATCACATATCTGTTCATAAAAATTTCAGGAATATGATCCTTACTATTTTTGAAAAGCATATTATGTTAAAGTCTAAAAGCTAAATACAGAAGTTGAAAGGGAAGAAGAAAACATTGACAACAGATTATTTAAATGCTCTAACCTTCAGCACCATTTTCCGTGCAGTGTATGAAATCTCCAAATCTGATTCTGCTTTACGGTCTGAAACAAACAGGGAGAGAGGGGGCTGGTGAACTATAAATTATGTCTCTTTGGGAAATGTAGCTGGCTTTCTTGGACCGCCAGCCCCCAAATCATGACATCGTGGCTTATTACTAATTATCAATTCTCAGCCTTAGCTTAGGCTTTTTTTCTAAACAAATATTCCATTCCACAACACAGAAATAAAAAAAAAAATTCAGTTCTCTTCTTATTAAAATCATCCTTGGACCCAGACTTTTTCCTTTCCTTATCTCACTCTAATAAAATTATTTTCCCAGTGGAATGGGCTGAAGAACATCTATATTGTCACACTCATTGGGTTTCTGAGGCCTCTGAGATGGAGTCTGGTCTTTCCTGTTGGCCATTCCTTTGATTACTTTTTGTTACCAGGTCTGTGCTGTGGGATAATGCTCTTGTATACTGTAAAAATATGTCACTCATATTGGTTTAATAAAACTCTGATTGGCCAGTAGCCTGGTAAGACGTTTAGGTGGGGCAACCAGACTAGGAGAATTCTGGGAAGAGGAAAGGTAGAGACGCAGTTGCCAGCCAGATGTAGAGGAAGCAAGATGAGAATGCTGGGCTGAGGAAAGATTCCAAGTCATGTGGCTAAACATTGATTAGAAATTATGGGTTAATTTAAGCCCAAGAGCCAGTTAGTGATATGCTTAAGCTACTGGCCTAGCAATTACTATATTAAGCCTCCGAGTCAATTACTTGGGAAGCGGTGGCTGGGTATTTGGGAAGCAGCTACTGGGTATTTGGGAATTGTTGCCAGAACAGAACCTAAGACTACAGGCCAGAATCAGGACCAAGCACCAAATGGAAGTCTTTTTTATTAGTTTTTTTTTTTTTTCTAGAAAATATGCTATATCTGATTTAACTCAGCTTGGCCCGCCATTATCTGTATAGAAGCAAGGAAACTGTGAACACTTCTGCACCATCCTTTGGTGTCATTCCCTTTAGTTTCCTCAAACAGGAAATTCTGCTGACTCCCTGCAATCTTTCTGGAAAACAGTCTGTTGTTCTTACCTTCCTTCCGGTTCTGTCTCAGGACATCTGTAGGAACAAGAAGGGACCAGGCACTAGTTTCTTGTGCCCACTCAGCCCCTTCCTTCCGTATTTTGTGGGTGCGTTCACTTGAGACTGATTTTCTCAGTGTCCACCATCAGCGAGGCCCCGAGCTTGATCCCTTCGCTGTTTTAGGCAGAACAAAAAACTAACTTATTTACAATATTATAACATCTTAATGTTGGCAGCTTGGTGCTCAGTTTCTACATTGCTCACTTGGACGGTGAGCAACCAGATCTTTCTGTTTCTGTGCCCAGCACTCCCCAAAGCCTTTCTGTCCCCAGTTCTTTCACTTGAAGCTGGGTTGTGACCCAGCACAGTTACCATCGTAGGTGTAGATTCTCGGCTCAGCAAATTCTTCTGACTCCAGGGCTTTTAAGTAGAACAGTTGATAAAGGACACATTGGCCAGATGGAGATAACATGGGCTGTGGAACTGGCTCGCATCTTCAACCTTTAAGAAGGCTTTTGGAGTCTTCGTGGTTTTTAGATTCCAACACCGACCTCCCCATCCCCTTGAAGTACTTGATCTCCTGAGTAAATATAATTAATCTTTTTGTTCACTGTAGTAGCTAACGTCCTTCATATGAAGAATTGTAAATACTCATGATAAAGCACTTGATGATACATATACCATATATATATTTATATATATTTGGAAAAATAAAAATATTTTGTAGCTTTTCAACTAATGGTAATTTTCCTTGTCTTGAGCACACCTATACAGGTAGTATGCCTGGGGACTTGAGTGAATGTTCACCACACTGGGATGAGGTGAAGTGGTTTCAGTAGTAAATGTGGATTATGGACTTGGTACAGGAGAAATTGACCAGCCATTTTGTGACTTTTGTTTTGTTTTTTATTTGAAATAATGATAACTGATAAAGTAACTGAGAAATTCTTCAGCCCTCTCTCCCAGGTTCTTTATGCCTTTTTGGAGGTTTTCTTTTTCTTTTTGGGGGGAGGAGGTTCCAATGATAAAAGCTGAGTAAATGTAGAATATTTTTCCCCAATTGACTTACATTTGGATTTTTCTGTTCTGTTACCAGTTTTTCAAGATTTCAAAGATGGTTTGTTTTTTCTTTGTTGATCTGGGTTCCACCCTGAGATGCTCTTTGCTATGGATCCTTATGGCTATGAAGTTCACTGCAGTTGCAAGGGACCTTCTTGTTGCGTCTGGACAGAGTACTGTTGCTTCAACCAGGTGGTGGCCTCTCCCCTTCTGCAGAGTACAGCTTTCACGTGGTAGAGGAGCCCTACTGTAGACGGAGTTTTACTTTCAAGGCGCCAGTCCAAAATTAATATTTATTAGAATATAAATTAACACTCACCATATTAGTAACAGCTTATGGTGGCACCTGAACAAGGACTGGCGTATCCAAGCAATGGACGAGCGATGGAAGCACGATGGAAGCACGATGGATTCTGATTCTGTCTGTCCAGCAGCCAGCAGCCAGGAACCAGGAAGAGAGAGCTCCTGTGTCCCAGCAGCCACTTATCAATGGGGTTGGCCACACCCCCTCCAGGTTGGTCACACCCCCTCCAGGGTCCCGGAAGTGTCTTATGACCTTATCAGCTGACACCTTAATCCCACCACACCCTACCTCTGGGCTGAGTTTCTGGCTCTAAGGCTGGGGGCAGGAATGAGAAAGAACACAGGAGACTTGGCTGTTCAGTTAAAATTTAAAAATGTTTCATGTGACCACAGTAGGTAAATTCAAGCCCTGATCCACCCTCTAGGCCTGGCAATTATATATATTTCTATGCCAATTATATATCTGCTTCTCCTGTTTATATATTTTTTATTATAATTTAGTTCCTTCTGATTATTTTGGCTGGTTTATATTCTATTTATAATTTTGAGAAGTTACTTTGGAAATTATGACATCAAGGTTTAAATGGTAAAATATGAAGTTAAGAAGTCAAATTTCTGCCATTATAGAACCTTCATCCAGCAGCAGATGGAGGCAGATGCAGAGATCCATAGCTAAACTCTGGGCTGAGCTATGGGTCCAGCTGAAGAGGGAGGAGAGATTGCAAGAGCAGATGGATCATGATCATGATGGGGAGACCCATGGAGTAGGCTGTCCTGTGCTATTGGGAGCTCACTGACTTTGAAATGACAGCTGACAGACCTTCACGGAATGGATGTGGAATCTCTGAATGTAGATGACAGTAGAAATGCATGGGCAGTTTATGGAGCCTCTTACACTGGGACCAGAGTCTATCCTGGAAGTCCATGAATTGGCTTCTTCCAGACCAAATTGACTCACTCGGGGTTCCTTGCCTTCTCTGGGGAGTGAATGGGGGGAGGAAGAGGAGAGGCTGGGAGAAGGGGCAGGAGGGGGATCAGTAGTCGGTATGGGAATTTTTTTAAATAAAAATAAAAATAAATAAATAAAGGGAAATTAAATTATCTTTCTTCCAAGTTACCTGAGAACTTTCTAGCTCCATTTGTTATAACTTTGATACAAATATCATTATAATTTAGCCAGAATGCCATTTGTTTCTAACCCCATTTGGCATCACTGTTACTTCTTTATACACCAATGCTAATTTAATTTTTTTATGTCTCTACACATTTTCACCTCATGTTTGCTGGGTGTAGAATTCTGAACTTCAGCTTTTTCTTTTCAGCAGTTTGAAAAGACCCTCAATTTTTATTTAGTCTCCAAGTGAATATTCCAAAGTCAGCTGGATGTCTGAGGGATTTTTCTTCATAACCTTTCACTGTGAGTATTTATAATTTTTTTCACTTGATCTTAATTTTCTTTAAAAATAGGAGTTTTTGATTTTTTTGTTTGGTTTTTGAGAGAAATTAAAGTTGTGTGGGAAGGGAGAGGTAGGTTCTGGAAGGACCTGGGGGAGAGAATAACATGACCAAAACTCAGAAAACAGATACAGGAGGTTCAAGAACTCAAGGTCATTCTCAGTTATACAGGGAGTTGAGGCCGACCTGAGCTCCATGAGACGGTGTGTATGTTAGAGTAAACCAGAAGTGACAAGATGCACAAATGTAAGGGGGAATTTAGTGACTGCCTTCCATGGTAGAGACGGGCTAGCCCAACAGTGGCTGTGTACGCTCTGGAGAGGCTATAGCCCATAGGTGCTGCAAGTGCATTTCCCATCTCCCCACTCTCTTAGTGTTTACTACATTAATTCTTTAAAGAAAAAATTAATTGCTTTATCAGTGTTTGATCTGCTGAGATAAGAATTATAGGAGACCGTGTTCTGGAAGACACCAGGGTATTTAGCAGACCTCTAGCTTGGTTCTTCCCAAGTGGAAGTGGTACCCCATTAGCTTGTGACAGCGAGTAAGTGCACACTGGGTGTCAGCTGAAGCTGCAGAGAGTCAGGGAAAACCCTAAATTTTCAAATGTCTATGAAAGGGTTGGTTATTCCTCAAACTCCAAGATTCTTTATAAAAGCTCAGGTGGCTCTCCCATGATGGGCAATTCAGAGTGACATTTCCTGGGGGAAAGGAACACACCTGCTGCTTGCTGTAGTAACAGGCACAGCCCAGGCATGGGGTTGGGGTGTTGCTGCTGAATTCATCCCCTTATCTAGTCAGCTCTAGAAAAATGGTCTATTCGGTTAGAGTTCTATAGCTTCCAGAATGAAAGGGGCAGATCTGTGAAGATTCTCCCCAGTCTAAACTTTTCTCGGCTCTCCAAGCTCTTCCTTATGACTCATGCCAAAGCTGGGGTTACACAAGAGAGGAGGGAGGAGGGAGAGAGGAGGGGGGGGGGAGGAAGAGGATGGAGAAGAGAGGAGGGGGAGAGAGATAGAGAGAGATATATATATATAGAGAGATTGCATACTCACTTATCAAGGGCTTTAGACCATGGCTGATTTGAAATATTACAAACCTTGCATTTTCAAATTTGATGCACAACAGCCAAGATGCTAATGCTTTCCTTAGTTTAGGGTAAAAAAAATCCTTTCACCCATCTCTTCTAGCCAAAGATTAGGAGAGAGGCTTTAAGAAGATTTAAAAAAAAAAAAAAAAAAGGGAAAAAAAAAAAAAACCCCTCAACTTCTGAGCAGCAGAAAAAATGGTTTGTGATTCAGGGGCTCCGGGCAATTCATCATGGAAATTGGGTTTCTTAGCAGACATCGTGTGAATCCGCTCGTCCCTGTCAACTTTTTAATACATTACATTGAGAATGTAAATCGTGGTAGTGAGGGGATGAGAAGAAAAAAGCAGAGCAATAGAACAGAAAAGGCTTCCTCATTTTGGACTTAGAAGGTAGGATGCGTGAGGCCTGTAATTCATATTAACTAAATAATAAAAAAAACCTGTATAAATACATAGACATGCAGGCATATTCTGGAGAGGAGTAGGGAGAAGCGAGTGAGACAGAGGAAAATTGAAATCGTGTTATCCTTTGGAAGGGCCTTTAATGGTTGCTTCTTATAATTTATTTTTAAGTATTTTAGTTTTTATCTCCTTAGATTTTCTTTTTTGCTATACAAATTAAATTATCCTCTATTTGCCCTGACTCATCCCACCAGAGGGGGGGGGGGGCGACAAAGGCTTGAAGGAATGCTATACCTGGGAAAAAAGAATAAGGAGATTTAATTAAATAATTAAGTAGGGGATGTTGGTGAGAAAGCGTTGGCTGCCCCTCCCTGCATGAGGGCTGCTCAATTTCATTCATTGCTTTACGAAGTTTGATTCCTTTTTCTGTGCTTCTTCAGCTTATGACTGTTGGGGAGAACATAAGTAGGCATTGTGTGTTGGCCTTTTAGGACCTGATGCCTATTTTTTAAAATTTTTTTTATATATATTTATGTGTACATCTGTGTGTCTACAGAGGTCAAAAGAAGGTGTCAGATCACCTGGAACTGCATTTATTGGGAGGTGCCCAATGTGGGTGCTGGGAACTGACCTTGGGTCCTCATCAAGAGCAACACGGGTACTTAGCTGCCGAGCCAGCTCTCCAGCTCCATTCTACCAAATCTCTGCTGACAAAACTAACAATCTTTTTGTTCCCTTGAGGATTTTTTTCTTCAAAACCCATTGCAGAACTCCCTCTGCACTCTCCTCTCTGCTTTCTTGGGTAGCACCACATTTTTCTGGACCTCTGAATCTCAAAGAAGCTTCAGTGTGGCACACTTCCTCAGTGGACGCAAATATTGGCATGCACTGGACACCACAAAATCTGGAACTGGGTGGGTGGGTCTTCCAGAGTTACTTTCTTGATTGACATTCTTGTCAAGAGGGAAGGATGAGAGGGAGGAGGTAAACTCTGGCTACCTGCTATCTTCCTATCTCCCAACAACTAGCTCTGTCTCAGAAGGCATCATCTACCTGCATCCATATGTTGAGCTTGCATTCTGCTTGGCTTGTAGAAGAGGCTCTGTTCTCAAGTTGGAGACTTTCCTTTGTGTTCCCAACAGTTAGGTGTGGGTGTGGCCAGGGTCGTAGGCAGGAGTGTGGGTGAATCAGTCTTACTTTTGTTTCAGTCTTCACACGCATCCAGTTGAATGTCCCTTAGCCCCTACCACCAAAGGAAACAAAACAAGGAAATTTGACCTGTTATCCCTGCAAACTGATAATGATAAATCCCATAGAGCAATGTTTTAGGCCAATTTCAACAGGGTGGAGGGGGCGCTTCCTTCATGGTGTATGTTTGGAGATGACACAGAAGCTTGGGGTCCATTCTTACAAAAGTGGGATACAATGGTGTTTGAATTTACTCTAAAATGTACTTTCATAATCCAAAATAGTTGAGGATTACTGACTATTGAAAACCAGAAGTCCCCCTAGCAGCCCTCCTCCGCTTCCATTCTTTATAATCTTTCCTGAGACATTTTTCTCCATAAGCTCTGTGATGTACTCTTCATCCATCTCACATGATGCTTGCTGCTTACTTCTGTCTGACAACTGAAAGTCTTGGCTTCCCCAACCCCGTGTCACTTCTCCTCACCTTCCCAAAGTAGTGATATCATCACAGTGTCCATGCTATGAGGACCATGTAGACACTATTCTCAGCTGAGCAGGGCAGGGGACCATGGCGGCCCTTTGTATTTGTGATGTTAGTGACTGCTTCTGCTTTTGCTCCCACATAGTCTGTGTCTGTGAGTTCTTCAGTCTTGTGGTATGCTTTAGCATGCAGGGGTGTAGCAAGTTTCTGACCTGGACTTTCGGGCTTAGCCTCAAGGTTTAGGCCCGCAGACCCACAGACCCTCAGAGACACACAGATGCTTACAATAGTTTTAGAGTGATGGGCCTAAGGCCCAGGCATATAACTTGTTAACTCTTTACCCTTAATCTAACCCATGACTCTTATCCTGTTCAGCCATGTAGCTGGGTACCTTTTCTCAAAGCAGCATAGTTATCCTCTGCTTCTTCTGGCTTCTCTCTGGCATTCTGTTCTGTTCTTCCTGTTCCAAGAGTTTTCTTAGTTTGGTAGCCCCACTTCCTGTCTGCCTTTGGCCAATCAGTGCTTTTTATTAAACCAGTGGGTAGGACATTTATTTACAATGGAACAACATAATCCCCCTACACAGGAGATGCTGATTTATTGCCTGAGCTCTCCTTTCCCTTTTCAATGTATGTCTTTGTCTTATTTTTATGCCATAATATGAAATGAAGATTCATTGGAAGCCCTGTGAGTGTCAGCACTGGGGAAAGGTGCACCCTGTGGGGATTCAATAGAAGCTTCAGAAGTTTCCATATCAGAGGGAATCTACCCACAGTCTATGTGGGGATTTAATAAAAGCTCCAGAAATTCCAGAGATCTAACCACAGTCAGTCTAGGAGAATCAGAGAGTGGTGATTGACACCTTTAATCCCAGCACAGGGAGTATCCTGGGAGTGGTGACCTACGCCCTTAGTCCCAACTGAGTGAGGTCATTTTAGATTATAGAAGGAATTCCAGGCTCCCAAGCAGGCAGTGGTGGGGCCACGCCTTAACTTACCAAGAGAGTATTTAAGGCTTAAGGCAGGCATAGAAGGAGAAGCCAAGGGAAATGAGGCTGAGGAAGCTGGAAGACAGCTGGGTAAGATCTGACTGTGGTGTTTATTCTCTCTAATATCTCTGACTTTCTCAGAGAACTATCCCTGAGTCTCACTTATTTGTGCAACACCACCCACATCCATTTTTCATTGCCTCATGATCAGTGGGTCAACCAGCCTTACGAGGCAGCTGCCAGACTCCAGTAAGTGGAGCATCATCTTTGGAAGGAGTTGATCTTCTATAGAGACTTTCTTCCTATATTCTACTAGGACACCTGTATTGCTGGCTGCCTCAGATGGAGGCCAGGGAAGGGCCTGGGTGTCCTAGTCAGTCAATAGGCTTCATCTCACTCTGAAGTTTGCAGATACTACCTTGGCCCCCAACCCCCTGACCAGACACTTCCCTGTGTGTCATCCCCAGAGAACAAATGTTCAGTCTCCTGTGAGGATAAAGGTGACAAATGGCTGCTTGGCTGTCCAGGATGGGCATGGTGTAACCTGGAATACTTAACCCTTAGTAGAGATTTCCAGTCACTTCCCCAGTTTTCAGCCCCATATCTTAGATCTACTTCCTAATCAGCTGGTACCTTAGGGCTTGAGTGTCCTCACTTCCCTCTGCTGGATAAGGTGTGCTATCCATCTGTGCAAGACCTCGTCAGGAAAGGAGACTTATATACCTCTGTCCTTCTAAGGCCACGGGCTTTCTCTCTCCCATTGATACCATTCTCCCACCTTCTTCCTAGTCTTGGATGGTAGATCCTTGGTATTCCGTTTCTTTCATTTTAGATGGATGTGGGGAGCAAATCACTGTGTGAATTTCTCTCAGTAGAGTGTAGGCTCCTTTCCTCCTAGGTAGCTGCAGGTTGATTGGCTCTGGGCTGATGGATGAAGAGGACCTTGGAGGCTGGAACCTAGGACATCAGCTTTAGAGACTCTATCATAGAGAACATTCACGAGGGAAGAGCTGAAGCAAGACAGACACATTGGTGGCGCTCATCCTCTTCTCAAGGAGCCTCACTGCAAAGGTCTAAGTCCAGATATTGCCCGGCAGAGTGGGTTGGGATCAATTGGGGAGCTTGGCAGAGGTGAGGCCATTTCATGATGCATCTCCCTGCTCACTGGAGGGGTTTCTCCAAGACCCAGGCAAGAGATGCTATTAAAACCCAGTACCACTATCCTGAGCCCTGACATTGGTGATCTTTGTATTATCATAGATGATTCAAAGCTTCATATGAAAAAATTACACATGATTCCAGCAAGTTTTCAGGCCAAGGACCTTCTGAACAACTTATTTCCTGCCAGCTCTGTTGGGAGAGTAAGTAGGGGAGAGAAGAGTTGGAAAAAAGAAAACAAGAAAGATAGTATGGGAACTCCCAGCAGCAGCCACACAGACGGCATCTTGACTTCATAAGCCCCATCACAGCATAAATTATCTCAGTTTTAGCTTGTCAATTTGGATAATCTTGGTCTCGTAATGGATTCAGGGGGTCTTAAGTGATCTGGTTTGCTCTTCACGGAGTCTGAATTTGAAGATAATTGCCAGAGCTCTTTTGGCTGCGTAAACTTATCAATTGCCTTTGAAAGTCAGCACTAAAATAATCAGTCCCGTGAGCAAAACCCATTACAAACCTTAAATTCAGGAGCATAAACACATTTCAGTGCTGGGGGACAAGAGTGTGAGATTTCATCATCAACACATCCGAGAGCTTAGGAGAGGTTGGTGGTGTATTTGGAGTGTTTCTGGCTAGCTGAGCCTCCTGCCGAAGCGGGGAGTTGACAGTATCATATACTCCAGGTGGCTTTCAGCTGATGACCTATGTTACCTCCCATGTGTCCCACCCTGGGGAGCCTACAGGACAGAGATGCAGTGGTCCCATGTGCCAGCTTGAGGTGGCTTGCTCCCATCTCTTGCCTCAGTATTTCCCTATGTTCAGTCCTTTCTTGTGCCTCTTTGCTTTGTCCTCTTTGAAAGAGATCTCTTCAGGCAGAAGTGGTCTAAGCTTAAACTGAAGGAGCCATCAGTGTGGTAGTGGGTGGTGCTGGGTAGTGGCTGAACATACTGGAGGCTATCTTCCTGCATTGACCTTGGACCACTCAACTGCTCCAGGGATGAGTACTCCCATACCCCTCAGAGGGTTTTTTTTTTTTTTAATTTGTTTATTGTTTTTAAACTTTATTAAAAAAAAATCACCGAAAATAAAAAAAAAAATTCTGCAGTGAAATGAGCTAGATCCAAAGACTACATAGTTCAATAAACATCTGTACAGTTGGACTAGCCATTTGGAACAGAAACTTCACACTGGATTTTATAATTTCGCTATTGAATACATTTTCAAAACATACTTAACCACCACCAGAAACAAAAAGTTCATGGAAGTAGAAAATTTATATAGTCTTTCATAACTCCTGTTTGTCCTCTATATTAAGTCCTTTTTAATCCCCTAAAATTAGCCTTTCTAGGTCTGCTTTCTATGGGTTATATTGTGTACACACCCACACATGCACATAGACACACACAGAATATGTATGCACATACATACAGACACACATATATGTACATAGACACACATATGTACAAACACATTATTGGCCAGGACCCACATATGCGGGGGCATGTATTTGTTTTTCTTCCTGGGGTTATATGGCCTTGGTTAATATTACACATTCTAAGTCCACCCATTTTCTTGAAAATCCCTTCAGATCCCAAAAGGCTGTAAACACTCATTCTTTTGTCCCTGGAAGTTGTTTTAAAAAATAAACTTTATAACTTAATTATTTTCCTGAGTAAATTATATATAAACTATTCTTATAAATGCAAGTCATTATCTCAAGGGAAGAGAAGCCTGATCTCAGGTTGAAATTTGGTTTGTTAAGTCTCAGGCTCAGCAAACGCATATCACCAGCTTTTGAGGTTAACTTGTCTCATTCTGAAGCTCTATTGTTTGGCTTTGTCCTTACTGTAGGATAAAAGAGCTAGGCCAGCCAAAGAAACACCCTGACTCTGGAATGAGGACCAGTGAAAGAAATCCACCCTGGCCCTGAAACCAGAACCAAAGAAACCAATCCTGGCCTGGAACCAGAGCCATCAAAAACAACAACAAAAATCAAAATCAAAAACAAAACAAAAAACAAAACACCCACACTAGCTCTAAAACCAGAGGCAAAGAAATACACTTTGGCCCTGAAACCAGAGCCAAAACTACCCCTAACCAGCTGAGCAGAAAACCAATCAATTCCTGAGCACAAAATCTAGCCAATCTGAGTTTGTCCAAGCTCAAGGGGATAAAAATTTGATAAATTCCCTCCATGAAAATCTCCCTAGAAAAACTCTGCCCTTGAGAAGCCCTATATAAACCCCTTTGCCTGTTCAGTTGGCTAGCAGCCGTCCTCCACCCTGGCACAGGCAGCCACTCTCCTGGATTTGTCCTTCCCAAATAAAACTCTTCAAAGAGTTTTGGGTGAAGTTCTTTGGACAGCATGGGGCAGAATCTCTGCTGGGAACGAAACTCCCTTAGGGGAGCACAGCAGAAGTAACAGCTTTTCCCCTGAGCTGGAGCCGGAGCCGAAGCTCACTGCTACATTTGTGAAGTGTTTCCTCTTAGCAGAGTGAATCAGAAGTAACAACTTGGGCTGGAGCTGAGAAGAAATGGATAGCTCTGCTGGGAAACTCCCTCAGGAACCGAGGAGAGCTCAGCTGTGCGAGCTCTCTCAGAGAAGAGCAGGATTGCTACATCCTGTGGGGAGACCACCTCCCACTGGACCCCAGCTTCAGGTATAGCCTGATTTCCTAACAAGCCAGGATAACTTTCTCCTCACAGCTGTAGATATCTAGGATACCTTCCCTTCACAGTACAGCCTGACTTCCTGACAAGTGAGGATACCTTTCCCTCCAGAGCTGGAACACTTGCAGTGACTATATGTAGGCGATGGACAATTTCCTTTTCTTCTCTTTTGGTCTGAGTCAATGTCTTGTCATACAGCCTGCATTACCCTCCACCTCTACTGCTGATAACATAGAAATGCGTCATCCCGCCTGGCCTGCAGTGGGTAATTTCTTATATCCACTAAGAATAATTAAATTCACTGAATGTGAAGACAGTCTATATACAATTTTCTCTGAGAGGAGAAGAAGAGCTTTCTATGTTCTCTGTTGCTGATCCCCACCCTCTGCCCAGAAGTTGAGGCAGACCTCTGACACGCTCTTCTGCTCCTAGAAGTGGCTTATTGACCTGCATTGTTCTCTTAATGACCACTTCTGTCTTCCAAAATACTCTAGGAAGATGTTCTGGCCTCCACAAGGACATTCCAACAACTCTCCACATGTCTGCTCAGGCCCCGAGCTAAAACAGTGAGGGAGCCATAGCAGCTGGGACCAGATTGACGAAGCAGTGCCAAGTGCTGTGACTGCAAATCTGTGTGAGTGGAGCCCTCACAAGCCTCTGAGCAGGGAGTGCCATAGCCTCATTTGTTCTGTGGCTCATTCTGGATGCTTCACTGAGAATGGAGGAGAGTGCCAGAAGCAGCAACAGGAGCCTGGAGCAGCAGCCTTGATGAACAATGACTGTGGTTACTTCCCGTCCTGTCTCATACATCCGTTTGTCTACTGCACACATCCCCTTGACTATCTCTCAGGTGTCTAAATGTCATCAAATTTCAAGAGGGATGGTCCCTGAACTCCTGTTCTCATGGGGAGAATTGCTGTTTTTTTGAGTTCCCTAAGTGGAGCCCTGGTTTCCCTTTTTCCCACTAATCTCTAAATCTGGCCAGTAAGATGGCACTGACGCTCCTTCCTGGCCATCATTCTGCTCCATTACTCTGTTCTCTTGGCTACGGCCTTGGGTCTATTCATAGGTCATTTCCGCCATTTTCACTTTTCCTCTGTCTCAGCCCTCCTTCCCCCCAATCTGTTCTCCATTGCACTTCCTTCAGCCATCTTTGTAAACTCTCACAGTATCTGGGCTTCTTCGACTCCTACTAGGTCACGACCCACCCCCATGATGAGATTCTCCTTGGACACTATCACATCTTCCGAAACACTATGCTATTCTGAAAGTCTACATGAGCAACAGAGCATTTACAGAAAGCTCTGGGGTCTGAGGGTTTCATCACATCCAGCTGAGCAAATCTTCCAAAAGGTTTAGTGAGCAACTAGCTAGCCCCATATTCCTCTCTCCACCCTTTGTGCTGACTCAGATCCATGGTCTTAGTCGGTGTTCTATTGCTGTGCAAAGACACCATGACCATGGCACTCGTAGGAAAGAAAGCATTTAACTAGGGCTTACTTACAGTCTCAGAGGTGGAGTTAGTGTATTAGCATCATGGCAGGGAGCATGGTGGCAGGCAGACATGATGCTGGAGAAGTAGCTGAGAGTTCTACATCTGAATCTGCAGGTAACATGAAGAAAGAGATACTGGGCTAGGTTTGGGCTTTTGACACCTCAAAGTCCACCCCTCAGTAATGCACTTTCTCCAACAAGACCACACCTCCAAATGCTTCTCAAGGAGTGCCATTCCCTGATGACTAAACATTCAAATAAGCACTGTAACCTGTTTAGCAAACAATCTAACTTAATACAAAGAAGTTTCCTATCAAAAAATATTTCCAGAGAGGAAAATTGTTCTTCACTTGTTTCCCTGTGTTCTGGTAGGAACAAGCTGGCTCAGATACCTTCCTGTCTTGTCCTGCTCTTTCTCCCTACACATCAGAACTCAGGAAAGCACTTAGATCTTCAGGAACAAGACAGATGTCCTGAGCCTGTATTTCGTGCACTGCTGTTTACCCAGGATGCCTCCTCCTCTTCTTGCTCTTCAGAACTCTCCTCCTATGTTCCCCTCGTGTCATCTACTTGCCAGCTCAGTGAAGGTCTGGTGTGCTTCTCCTGTGTGCTTGTGAGCTCATGAACGATGGAGAACAGAAGCAATGTCACCCACATTTGGATCCTCTGTGCTGGACAAAAGTCAGGCCATAAAAGATGGAAGATTCATATGGGGACCCAGACAGCAGATGGCGGCTCACACAGGCATTTCTGTCCCTAAAAGGGCTTAAATGCTCCCGTGCTTAAACATCTTATGCTATGTCATTGTGAAAAAGAAAGCATGATTTATTCCAGTGTAAACTAGCTTATAAAATATATCCTCATACTAAATTGAAAAGCCTGAAGTGACTGGTTGGTGATACCAGGAGGAATAGGTAGCAGCTGGTCTCAGTGAGGCCAATTCACTTTCCTTGGTAATGTGTTGGCTGAAAAAGTTTGGGCTCACTTATTTAGATAATGATACAGTTTCAAAACATTGGGAACTGTGCCACAGTTATGTATCATACATTTCTCGGTCTGTAATAGAAAGCAAAATTAAGAGTCAAAGTCCAACAATGTTGAGGGTAAAGCGACCCTTTCCCCCTATTATTTTTGTCTTAGAGTTAAGACATAGAAACTTCAAAATACTATTGATAAAGAATCAGGTGTCAGACATTTTGGGGCATACGATCTTCACTTCTTCCCATTATGGGGCTGAGTACAGACTAAGGATGTTGTAACTGTGGGCATGACAAACTTCTGGCTCCACTAAAGACCTTGCTGTCTGAGAGAGAGGAGATTTTGGAGACAGCCTAACTCTCAGTAGGCTCTCTGCAGATTTCTCATCTCCCCAAATTATTCATGCTTTAGTGTCCCCATCCCCCTTTTCTCACTCAGGTTCAGCTTGACAATTTGTGAAGTCCTGTGGAAAAATTATTAAGAACTTCTAGATAGTGACAGCAGAGTTTTAAATGAAGCACCAGGCCCTTCTGAGTGCTGGGCACTGGGTGTCCATCAGCTTGTGCTGTGTGCCTGTGAAGCTGGTTCTGCCTTCAATCACCTCACACGTTCAGGAATCCTCCATGCCATGCTCTGTGCTCAGCCCTGGAGAAAAATCTCTCTACTAATAGTAATGACCATACACACAGTGATAATGACAGTGAGGACAAAGCTGGCAGACACCGTTGAGCACTATGTGCCAGTGATTGCCCAGGTGTCCCATATGAATCGCCTTTGTTATTCATTGCCCTGTTTTCAGGTGGGGAGACTTGTTTCAGAGATGCTACATACTTACTCAAAGCTAACAGTAACTTGGCAGTGGGGTTGGGTCTTAAGTCCTGATGGTCTCTCTCTTAAGAGGTTTTGGCTGTAAGTTTGTATACACTCTTGCTCCTCACAAAAGTATTATCCTGGCTACCCAAGGTTCTCTAGAGAATTCCTTCTATTTCCCATTCTCTTCTACTCTTCATCCCCATAGGTCTCACTCCAGCACCTTTTCTAAGCCCATCCTTCCATGTAACAAAGAGGTTTCTGGCCCCCTGCCAGAGGTCCAGACCTGCAGTCCCTAAGCACCTAGCCTCCTGCCAGTGCTTAGCTCCCCCCACCCCCAAATGACTCAGACTCTTATATTAATTTTATGCTGTTTGGCCTATGGCTCAGGCACATTGCTAGCTAGCTCTTTCATTTGAATTCAACCCATTTCCACTAATCTATCCTGCCTCGTGGCCCATTCTCACCTGTGTTCCTTTACATGTTGCTTCCTTGGGCACCTGGATGATCTCTCTCTCTGACTCCACCCTCCTTCTCCTACTTATGCTCCTGCCTACAGCTATGGTATCCACCAGGGGCTAAAACAACTCCTTTATTTAAAGAATGATAGTCACAGCATACAGAAAGACATTCATTCCCACCTCACTTCCTCAGCTAGTGGCTCCCTCTATTCCCTCCCAGATGGTGAGTGCTGTTGCAGACTGGGTGACATTCATGGGTTGCGACCACTACCCAGCACCACATACTTTGCCTATTCTAGACTCACCTCAGTGTGGCTTTATTGAGCCAAGCTTGAAAGAATTGCTACTGCCCAACTCATACAGTTCATGACACTCCAGGGGTTCCTTCTCAAGCCAGGCTCAAATTCTCACAAATATCTCTATCTACCCTTAGGAATGAATGGAACCCAGCTGGTGGTGCATGGTTTCCGGTCTTTGAGACAGCCCCTTACTCTTTCTCACACATTTGAAGGATATGCTTCTGTGACGAGATCACTTTACATTTATGGCACAGAATCCTTGTTCAAATATTGGGATGAAATATTCCATGACAAGAGATACAGATGCTTTATAAAAGAAATTCAGGAAGAGTTTATGTTAGAAAGGGATAAAAATGTGCAGGTTGCTTGGGTGGCAAAGGATATAAATTTGAATGATACCTCTCCAGCAGCAACTGCTGGTGACATAACCCAAGGGGAGAAGTTGAGAAGAAATGACTTTCACTGGGGCATGGAACTTTCACACTTTAGTGATGTGAATATTTTCCTTTTTTTTTTTTTTTTTTTTTTTGGCTTATGCTAAGTTAAGGAAAAGGAAGAGAGGTAAACCAGAAAGAGATGCTTTCCTAGTCTTCCAAATACTCTTTCTCATCACCAAGAAAGAATAGTATGCAGAGACATCCCAGCAACTGTAGGACATAGTGGGGGGAGGGGGAAGGACCTGACTGATTTGAATCCTCAGGGATGTTTCCCCAGCCTTGACTTTAACATGAAATATAGGATGATTTAGAAAGAGGCCATGATAATTCAGCCAACAATGCTGCATATACCAGAGTGGTTTCATGTGACTGAAAAGGAGCTGGGAAAAACCTGTCACCTAGTGATGCTGTAGCCCTGTAATGATATGTTTCTCCTGTGTTATAGTGTTGGTGTAAACACACGCTACGCTGCCAGTCATTAAAGCATTGTGCATACATACATGTAGAGCCTAATAATTGATATAATAACAAATGTTTCCCGCTTACGTATTTACTTCACTATATGTTTAATGTTATTTTAAAGTGTAATTCTAGTTTTAAAAAGTTCACTTAAAAACATCCTTCGGTGGGTCCTTCAAGAGACACTCTAGAAGAAGTCATAATTGTAGAGACAAACTCCTGTTGTATGTTAGTACCCTGAAGACTTTACAGTGACTCAGGATATAGAGATGGAAGACAGTGGTGTTGATGACCCTGTGGGCCTAGGCTAATTTTGTTTATGTCAACTTCTAAAAAATGTTTAAAAGTAAAGTAAAGAGAAATTAGATAGGTCATATCACACAGCCTAGATAATAGGCCACATCTCCTCAGAAAGCATCCCTTATGTCGGCATATAGAATTGTGTGTTCTCTGTTGATATATCCTCACTGAGACTTCCCTGATTTTACATGATATTCTTGTGCTGTGCAGTCTGGCATGCAAGAGTCCTCCAGTTAGGCACAGCAACCTCTTCATGGCTGTTTTGGCCTGTGTTGTAAACTGCTTCCTCTGTCTGACCATTCGTGGTTCTGACTTGCTGTTTCTTCTGAAATCTGAGCCCTGCCCCCCTTCTGTCTTTGTTGGGCATATCTGGTACTGGTGACATTTTATTTTGTTAACTTGACATAAGTTAGGGTCATCTGGGGAAAAAGTAACTTTAATTGAGAAAATTTATCCATTAGATTACACTGTAGGCAATTCTGTGGGGTATTTTCTTGATTAATGTGGGAGGCTTCATTTGACTCATAAAATTATTCAAAATCTTGCATAAGATAATTGCAGGCTATAAGTATGTTACATGACAAATAAATTAATTTCATGTTTAGATTTGTCTCATTCCCAAATAGTTTATATTTATATAGGAGTATTAAAAAATCTGAAAAAGAAATCCACCAAAATCTGAAACCTTTGGCATTTTGGATGATACTCCACTTATGTCATGAAATCAAAGGAAGAAGGGAAAAATCTGTGATCAAGTTCTTATTTTTTGGCAACTTAATGATCAAGGCTTCTTTAAGAGGCTAAAGTTCAGGCTTTGAAAAATTTCTCATAGGACTAATATTTGGGGATGTGAAGTTTTTGCTCCTACCTCCTGCCAAGCCACTTGCCCCACATGTATCCCAGCATGCTTTTCATTTGGTCCCCATTCCTCAGTTTCCCTCCTTCACTATTTACTTATTATTCACACGTTGAAACGCCACCTTTACCTTATCACACCTGTTTTAATTACTTCTCCTGTTGATCAGCTACATTCTGATCTGTAGGCCGGGGTGGGGGAGGAGGGGGAGAGACAGAGAAAGCGGAGAGAGAGACAGAGACACAGAGAGAGACAAAGAGGAGAGAGAGAGAGAGAGAGAGAGAGAGAGAGAGAGAGAGAGAGAGAGAGAGAGAGAGAGAGAGAGAGAGAGAGAGAACTGGCATGGGCGTTTGAAACCCCAAAGCCCTCCCCCAGTGACACACTTCCTCCAAGAAAGCCTTTTAATCCTTCTAATTCTGTCAAACAATCCCTCTTCCTGGTGACCAAACATTGAAATATATGAGCCTGTGGGTCTTGTTCTTATTCAGACCACGACACTGTTCAAAACCACAGTAGATAAGTTAGAGGGATACGTGTTTATATCAACAATTTCCTCAAGGAATCTTGGCCATATCTTTCATCCTCTCTAAAATTCTAACATTTTCTGACCATTCTCAACCAACTTCAAATCCACTTATGCATTTTTAAAAAGTTACTTTTTAAATCCATTGAATGTTCACACGTATTTATGTAAAGTATATTGATCATATCCATCTATTACTAATTCCCCAACTTCTGCTAGTACCCCCAGTTCATCTTATTCCTAATTTAAAAAAATTCTAAAAATTATCAATAACTCCTTGAGTCTAATTAGTACTGCCTGTATGTGCATGGTACCCTCACTTTATCTTCTTCAAGACTTTAAAGATTTTAGAATGACTAATAACTTTCTGAGTCTAATTGGTACTGTCCATATGCACTTGGAGCATTCAGTGGGGCATGAGCAACTTACCGATCAGCACATTCCCAAAGGAGAGTGAGTAATCCTTCCTCATCAGTCATCAACTGCCAATCATTCCTCCTACAGGGGTGGGGCCTCTGCAACCCCTCTCCCATCCATGCTGGACATTTGATATGCTTGAGCAGGTCTTGTGTAGGTAACCACAGCTGCTGTTCCTCCATGGTTTCTTTGGCAGAAGCCTCCAGGTTTATGGCCCGCTTTAGCTCCTGCTCTGACTTCTTCAGTGATGAACTGTTACTTGGAATTGTGAGATGATAGAAACTCTTTCCTCTCCAAGTTGCTTTTGGTCACGGTCTTTATCAAAGTGACAGAAACCTAGCCTAGACAGATGGTATAATGTCATGGGTTTTGCTGTGACAGACTTAACCATATGTTTTTGGGAAGATGGTAGTAGTGGCATTTGAAGTTTGGGCTGGAAAAACTGTTGTGGGTTCAGAGACGAGTGGATTCTTTGTGGGAGTTTGGAAGAGAATTCTGGGAGCAACACAAACTTTGGAGATTAGGCTTGTGAAGTTTTGGAGGTAAGTAAAGACTTCATTGAGAGCTGTTTGAGTGATGTTTTAAATTAAGAATCTGTGGTTCTGGTTAGTTGGGGCTGAAGAATCAACTGTGATTAACTAGAGACCAGCTGAAGTGAACGAGCTGTAGGGAGCAAGTCAGTAAGCAGCATTCCTCCATGGCTTTGGATCTAGTTCTTATCTCCAGGTTCTTGCCTTAAGTTTCTGGCCAGACCCCCTTCAATGATAGACTGTGATGTAGAAGTGTAAGCCAAGTACATCTGTTCTTCTCCAACTTGCTTTTGGTCATCACAGCAATAGAAACCTAAGACAGCATACAACAGGCACGCCACATCCAGAAGCCAGAATCTCACAGCTCTTTCTTAGTTTTCAGGATTTTATAATTTTCCTGCTCCCTTTTCCGGGAAGTTCCCCGAGCCTCGGATGGTGGAAAGTTGTTATAGATGTTCCATCCACAGCTGGCACCCAGAGTTATTTATACTCAGAACTTTGCCCATTATGAGTTCTTAGAGCAGTAACATATTTCCATGTTCCAAAATACGTATGAATCTCCCAATGCTGCTATAACCAGTCACAATGCACCTTGGCTTACGACATGTTTGGTCTTCTACTGTTTTGGGATCAGACTCTAACCTCAAATTATTGACAGGACTCTATCACTTCTGGAGGCTTTGAGAGAGAATATGTTTCTCATTTATAGAACCCACAAACAGATGGGAACTCTGAGGTGGATGAACTTTTCCTCAAACAGTTGTGTTTTAATCAGAGGTGCTTATAACTTGAATTGACATATGTACTTTCCCACTATTGATTGAAAGTGGGGTATCAGAAGTTAGGTTAAAATGTAGACAGACAGATGATGCTATTGTATGACAAATTTCCCCTTTGTAGCATTGAAAATTCTGCAGTGCACACTGACAGTTGTCCATCACAATTTTGTCACTTGGTGCAGTCACAGCAATTTCTAAAGATTTGGGTATGTGCTTCTTTCATTTGGGTCTTTGCCAACAATAACCAGCATTGTTTTATTTATTTATGTTTTGGCAACTTGAAAACTATACATTGATGTTTCTATAAAAAGCTTTGTACACTTAAGGTAAGTCTAATAATTTCTTTCAGAGACATTCGAAATATTTTTGAGTATGATAAACATTTCTTAGTTATTTCTTTTCTGTTTTTAGAAAAGTGAGTATGTCTCTACTTTCAGAGATGTTTATTTTTTCCCCAAATTCTGTTCTTTTCCTCTTCTTTGGTAATTGGACTGTGGCATAGTACATGAGATAGAGGGCACTATCTTCTCAATACTTGTGGGAAGGTACAGTCATACGATTGGTCACCTTACACCCTGTGAGTGTGAGTAGCAATGGTGCACTGAGCTCCCAAGCCTGGTCCATGAGACCTTTCAAGGAATATAAAACTACAGTAACATGGTGGCTGTGTGTATGTGGAATCTCATCAGCAGAGCAGAAGGCCACCTATCTTGGACTCCTGTGTGGCAAAATTTAGTGTCTGTTCTGTTTGAGTCAACTGCAGTTTACTTGGCCAACACACATAGAAAATATCTAACTTTTTACTTATCACTTAGCAAATTCATGTCACTCATGAAACCCCTGACAGAATCCTTGCTTTGGTGAATTCTGTAGCTCAAGGCACAAGGCAAGACTTCAAGGACCACAACATGAGGTGTGAATGGATGAGTTGCATGGCCACTTGAGAAGACTCTTTGCTGCTTCTCTGAATGCATTTCTCAGATATGGGGAAATGAGACCATACATGTAAGTCACATATCAGCACTCAAGACACCATGCACGTCTTTCACTTATGAAACTGTAACCCATTTTCTCACCTGTAAATCAGAGGCCAGAAGGGGTTGACTTTATAATCTCCTGACCTGTCAGTTGACAAAGTTTGTCAAACTGGATGATTGTTTATTGTGGTATGACCATTATCACTTCAAACTGAGCTTGTGTGAAACTTCAGGCCCCCTGCCTTGAGAAGAGCATTTTTTTAAAGCCCACACTAGAACTTAAATGGGCCCAGTAAAAGCCAGGGAGCTTAGCAAATCCTCTGCTTTGTCACAGTGAAGACCTTTGCCTAATGCAAGGTCTTATCCTGCAGATTGCTTGGGGGCAGAAGATAGCCTGGTTAATCTAAGCTGCTCCCACTTCCCCACAGTGTTCACTGAACTGGGTTTTTTTTTTTTTTTTTGTCTGTGAACAAAATGGTCCAGATCTGGGTTGGTTGCTATGGTAACTGTATCAGGAGCCTTACACTCTCTATCTTCCACTGCCGACAGCTCCTGTGCAATGAAGCCTCTGTAGGGGCGTGGGGGCCTCTTCATAACTTCATGGAATCACCTTCTCAAGAAGACAAAGTTCACTATGAAAAGTCAGGTTGGCTCTTAAAGGAAAGAAGCTGGTCCCACTTTGTGGTATGTGGCTCTGCGGCCACATCTGGCCTGTTTTGATGATGATCCCATTAGTTAGTTTGTCAATCAAAATTTTTGGGTCCAACATCCTTGGGTCCATAGGACAGTGGACTTGAATTTCCCATCTCCTATAGTTAGTAGCAAACACTGCTTTCTGAGACTGGGATTTACTTATTCATAGCTTTGGATTTATAAATCCAGCGACAAAGTCTTGCCTCTTGAGCTTCAGAATATTATCTAGGAGTTGTCTCCAGGTAGGACACGTGGCTGTATCACAGACACTATGGAAGGTCCTCTGAGTTCTTGACTCAATATTCTTGTACCATTCATTGTAGGGTTTTATTCACAATGATAGTCTGAGGAAGGTAAAACTGGTATGGTTGATTTAAGTTAAGACTCTTGTCTCAAGTAGCAGCCTTATTTTTATATGTCTGCCTATGGTAGAACAGCACTTAAATAGTAGCTACTGGTGTGTTATGCTATCTCAAATTCTTTTTTTTTCTGACAACTTAAATCTGTATAGTCCAAACCAATCTTAATCATGCGCAGTCTGGACTACCTTAGTAACAACCTAACTGGTGCATCTATCAGCAGCCATGGCTGCTTCTCCAGAAGACCTTCTTAAATGCCTATGTTATCATGTTCTGAGCTGAGCACCCCCATAAGTGTTGGCCCTAGGACAAGAATGTGGTTGTCAGGGCCAGACTTTCTTTTCAGTTTGTGTTATACAAACTTGCTTTCTGTGCCTTAGGTATTCAGGTCTTATTGTGGTCACTTCCGGCAAGGGGACCCCTTCTTCCACAGCCCTTTGCATAGGCTACCCTTCCCAACTGACGTTTGTTTTTCTTTTTATTTAATTTCTCTTTAGACATCATCTAGACTTAGTCTAAGTATTATTTTTCGAGGGTACATTTTCTGATTTCTCAGACTAAGCCAGGTCTTCTATGGTGGTTTTGGGTAATTTTCATATTTGTCAATATTAAACATGGGAGATATTATTATTCTCAGTGTCCATCTCCCTTACTATACTGTGAGGTCCAGAAGAATGGGGCATGGATATGTTACTATCACTTTACCTCTGTGCCTAACACTGATGCAGAACATAGAAGGAACTCATTCAATGTCTGTTGGATGAGAATAGAAATCTTTACAATCACTGCATTGTGCATATTGTTATTCCTATTTAACAAAAGAAGAGGGTTAAAGCAAAAAAAACCAGTCTTCATTTACTACTGATTAGAACTCTCAAAAAGTTTGAACTCTGATGTTAAAGTCTGAGGTGTTGTTGGTTTTGTCTTCTCTAAGAGGGCTACATGGTCTCACAAAGCTATAGAACCACCTGTGGTTGTGGCATATTGGTGGAAGTCATCTGAGCTAATGTAGGTCATACATTTCACTCTAAGAAAAATATTGGGTTTGAACCTGTCCCCAACCCAATACTCTCTCTCCTCAATATGTAAAATCCATTGTTTATTTTGCTGTATCTTCAGTGGGGGGTAGGTACTTTCCTTCTGAGCTTCCATGGTACTCTGTCAGGGTGTAGTGAGCTCTGCCTGTTCTCTGTTCTGCAGGATTACCTTTACATGTCCATCTCTCTATGGCCCAGGTCCTGGTATACAGTGCTTTGTTGGGTTTTGGTGACTATTGAAATTGCTTATTAAAAATGTGGGTGGCTGTTAGTATAATGCAGCAGTGATGAGTTTGAGCTTGTTTGGGGTGAGACCAAAGTGTTGGAGAATTTTCAAATCTCATGGATAACTGGAATGGACACGTTTGTTAATCTCTCGGCCAGAGACTCAGTAGCATTGATTGAAGATAGCCAATTGGAATTGGGATCATCTTTTTGGGAATAAGAGCAGCTGTGGGCTTGGGAAAAGCTGGTCCTTTCACTGGGAAGTTCCTGCTCTGTCCCCACCTAAGAGAAGCTTGTAGAGTCTAAGGATCAGGACAGATTTCAGGGTCTGTAGAGTTTTGGAGAAAAACTTAAGGGTTGTCACAGTTATTTATGGAGACCCATTCCTCAGCACAAGAACAGCCAGTCAGCCATTGATCTGCTTTTAACTGCCAAATATAATAACAGGAACACTTCCTTTCCTGATCCCGCATGCTACATGGAAGGCCAAATCAATTAAAATTTTCTTGAGTTTTACAGATGGTACATTGACTTGCATTTTCTTATTAATTCATTTACTTCCTCAATAAGTACTGACTGAATATGGATATGATACAATGCCAGTTCTTGGGGAGGTTACATGAGGGAAATGTTATACAGGCATGCTGAAGAGCTTAGAAATCAGAGTAGACAGTATATGCACCCCAACACATCAGTGCCTGAACATTTTGTGATTACGAAGGGCTGGTATTTGAACCAGACAACTTGGTGAATTCTAATTAGTGTGTACTCTAGGAAAGTTACTTTCCCTCTGAACACCTCATTTCCTGATATGAACATTTATCTTCCGTGAATAATGACAAACACCATTACAGGGTTCCTGAAAGCATTAAGTGAGGTTGTTCCTTTAAGATATTTAGTTAGAGCCTGTGATAAAAATTCAAATATATATTAGCTGTTATAGAAAAGATAGCAAGATGGGTTAGCAAGCAAGTAGGGTTGAGACTGAAGGACACAGAGGAATATAGAGAAGTGGAAATTGATGTAGTCATAGGCCAATGGGAAAGAAAATCCCAGGAGGATAGGAACTAACCTTGAGAAGGGAAGGAGAATGCTCTGGGTGTGTGGATGGCATTGAGGATGGGAGCTCCGGGTAGGGGTGGGTATACTTGCTATTTGAGATGTGGAGAAACAGTCCATTACAGTCCTGTACCCCACTTCCTCTCCTCGGGCTGCAAGGCAAGCTGATATATTAATTGGTTGTGTCCAACCATCCCTCTCTAGCCCTGCATTCAGCAAGTGTGGTGATTTATCGTTATGGACCAAATGTTCCAAAATGCCAGTTGCAATGCTGGGAAGTTTAAATTTAGTATATGAGTCTTGGGTATTTAGAACTTAAAGGGAAATTTCTAGATTCTGAGATCAGGTTAAGACCATTTTGGCCCTTTAACTGCAGTTAACATTTTCCTTGAGAAATTCCAACCTTTAACAGCCTCTATTTGACAACTTGCTGGCCAATATTTATGTTCCGCTCCATTAACATCACGGAGGCTGACTCTTCACTTTAAAAGATATGCATTTGGTTGGAAGAAATCATTGCTGTCTGTGCATTTCACATGCTCATGCACACACTCACATGCTCATGCACACACACACACACACACACACACACACACACACACACACACACACACACCCCTCTCTTGGGTTGATACATGGCATGCTTCTAAATGTGTGTGCATACGTGATATGTGCTTGGTCCCTTCAGAAAGCAGCTGTGAGTGAATGTTTGTTCTAGACTTGACTTCATATGACATTTTCTTCAAGTTTTTACTTTCCCTAAATTAGTTCTACGTCATCTGTGGAACTTGAAGTTCTGTTGCTTGTTTTGATATACATTTTGTTATAATTTTCCTAGTTAGGAGTCATGTGGATTTTAGAGTTAGGACTGAGAATATTGTATTAACCTCAAAGATCCAGACATGGATCTTGGAAACCATATAGGAAGAGAAATTAATAAAAATGTTCTTTTAAACTTATGTCCATGGATTATTGATGGAAAAAGTCTCATGTGATGAGCCTCTGAATATGATTTTGGACTTGTTTTGCAAGTTTAGGGCCCTTCAGAAAAATATGTATTTACAGGAAAATGTGGCCTTTTTTCAAAGGTATGTGTGAATGGGTGTGTCGTATTTATTTAAGAAATGGTAAGAGCTACAAATGCATTCTCCAAATGAGTGCATGCAAACATCCCATCTGCAGTTTTCCTGCAGAACATTTGTTCTGTTGAACCAAAACACATTTCTCACATACTCAAAATGTCCAATCACTCAGAGACGTGTGATCCCCTTAATGTTATTTTTGAATGTAAAAGTTAACATCATGATCCTAAAAGTCTGGCTAAGTCGACATAGGAGCATGCAAGTAAATTGTAATTCAGTTGAAAAGTAGCTTTCATGAGACATCTCGATGGAGACACTCACTCAGCATTTTCCCCTATTCTCACACAATAAATCCATTTGTTTACTTTGGGACAAATGGCTCCAAGTTGGCCCAACCCAAGGTTTCCTTGTTCTTGGCTGTGCCATGTGTACCGTTGCAGGATGCTCTAAATCCAGGCTATTTAATTGGTGTACATTTCTCTAGTTTTCAGAGCTGAGATACCTTCTCATGATCTATTCTAAGTGAGCATTTCATATTAGACACATATTTTTTTTCTTTTGATTTGGTGAGTGTAATCCTTCCATTAGGAAAGAGGGGCATTTCACAAGAGGGACAGCGCTATCCTAGTGTCCATTATACTTGGTTCAAACCCAAAGGAAACTGTCTTTCTGTTTATTTGATGGTTTCCAATGTGAAGTCCTCTGTGCACTGAAGTCCATGACATTGCAGCTCATGTCAGGAAACAGCACCAAGGGGGCACTCTCACAAGGATGTCTTTGCTACCCAATGGCTTGTAGGCAAGCCCCATGCTTTTGTCTCCTTATGGCATATGGGCACATCTCATGCCACCATACATGTGCGCATGATGTAAACAGCCATCAAAAATTTTTGACAAAATTTATATTTCAAGAGACATTTTTCAAGATATTAAAGGTTTAAAAATATGTAAAATTCTGCTTTATATTCCTGACTCCTGTCATTCATTACAAAAGTCATGAATTCTTAATTTTGAAAAATTCTTATATAGAAAAATAAATTTATATTATATTTTAAATTATATATATATATATATAATTTCCATTTTGAAAAATAAAAAGAAAGACCTCCCCAGTAGCTTCTCAAAGTTGATGAATCAGCTTCTCCTATGGCCATTTTGCTTCTGAAAATAAGCCTCTCATTGGGAATACATACTTGTAGGGTCTGCTGGGTTTTTGTTTGACTCTGGCTAGATAAGGGACTTCTGGAAATCAGGAACAGTCATCTATTCTTTCATTACAATTTTTTGCTTGGAATCTGCCAATTATTGAGCTCCTATAGATGATTTTGAGGTCAGTAATCATCAAATATTTCCAATTTCATTCTTTAATAATCTAGTCTGGATCCTCTTAGTGATAGATACTTCTGCACAGGTTCCTGATACATCCTGACAGAAACTGTGCTTGCTTTTGGTTTTTTTATAGGGCTAATTTATTTTGCCACTATGATATGCTAAAATTTCTAATAAGTGCCTCATTCACTTTATGAAGGCTAGCTGGGTTAGCCACATGCGATGCCTTACAAGGAAGGAGTTCTTACATATATGGAGGTTTCTTCTAAACTGCTGGTGTTTACATGGGCAGAGTCTTACCTGGTCTAGAATCTCTGAAAAGGATCTGTAGCCTCAATGTAGTCTACACTGAAGTCCAGACCTGCAGTTCTTTAGCTGCTTGGTCACAAATAATCACATAAAGGCTTATATTAATTATAAAATTTTCAGCCTATGGCTCAGGCTTATTGCTTGCTAGTTCTTACAACTTAACCCATTCTTACTAATCTATGTATTCACACACGGCTCATGGCTTATTTTTACATGTTACCTTCTCTGGGTGGCAGCCTGCTGAGGTCTCCCCTGACTCTACCCTCCTTCCTCTTTATCTGTAGTTGGAATTTCAGGCTGCCTCTAAGTTGCTTTGCCATAGGCCAAAAACAGTTTCTTCATTATCCAATGGCAATTCAATAGCATACAAAAAGATATCCCACATCAAGTAGCTTTGATCTTTAGGGTCCTACGTGGGACCAAAGTGCTCATGGCTCATATCCTCATGGTTTTTAATAGGGCGTGTCTTATCTGCTCCCACATCACATTTTCTTGAGGCCACTCCACACAGAAATATTTCTATTCTGACTAACACATGCCAGCTCTTCTTGAGGTGGGACTAGGTCTTAGCACTAGGTGACAGGTACCCACCCTAGGCTGGTAGCTGCATTTCTAGGTCCCTGGGAGACTTCTGTTCCTGAGGGACTGCAAGGCAAAGACCAAGCAATCCTTCAAACAAGAATGGCTTCTCATTAATCCTGATTTCTTTGAGAGTCTGATGGTCAGACCATTACGGTCTGTATAGCCCATTCCACATTCTGAACACAAGTTTTGACCATTTTATGAGTAATTTCTCCAAACTTGAAAAGCTGTGATTTGTGGATAATGTACTCAGGGTTGCCCACAATACTTAACCTGTTTCTAACAGATGCTCTGTCTGGGCTCCAGCTTTATTTGATGTCATTTGAGTTATGAAATGATTGGAAGCATTTTTTTTTTTTATAATCGGAAATGCACATTCAAAATGCACACAAATATTCCATGCCTTTAAAAAGCAAGTCAGATGGGCCACAGTTTAACTAGAAGAGAGTTAGCTTATTTTAAAAAACAGTACATTTAAGTTTTGAGAAGGCACACTGCACTTCTGTAAATTCCCATGGATTGACATCTCAGCCTTGGGAGCTATGTGTTGTTAGTGAGTGGAATTGAGGACCATGTTGAAAATGTATCTTCTGGGGTTATTTCTGCTGTTTTGGCAGGGAGGGGGGCTGCATTGTCAGAGCTGAAAGAGAAAGAGCAGCTTCAGGAAGGAGAATGGAACTGATCCGACTGAGCAGACCACTCCATGATCAGCTGCTACCCTTAGATCTCCATTCTGCCTTCACCAGAGCATTTGTCGTTACTACAGACAAATTCATGGCAACCTGATTGACGCCCCTGAAACACAACAGCTTTTCACTACACCAATTTTTGTTTTGTACACAATGCAAGTAATGCTCTTCTCCAAATGTGCATCAGGAGATTAAACCAGAATACCTAGGGCAAATTATAGGCCGGGACACATTGCAAAATGTGCTATAGCTGTGGCCACATGGCGGCGCCACCTTAGCTGTGAAGCTATTTTTCGTGTTAGTAGTTTTCAAGGTCCTTTTTCTTTCTTTTTTCTTTTCTTTTCTTTTTTTTTGTGGCTGTTCTTCTAAGACCCAGTTGTTAAAACTTAACAAAGAATGCAAGCATGCATTAGGTGATGTTGTTCAGTGATGAAGAACACACTAGAAAAATCGATATCTTTGGAATAGAAGATGTGATAAAGCACAGGAACTGCTGCCATATGCTATTAAATGTAAGAACAAACCCTCTGCAAAGTATTAGAGTGAATGCCTAGAAAATAAAAAGCAGCATTAGAACACATCATTCTACAATGTGTGTAGATGTATGTGCCCCTAGGATACATCCTCCATTTTACATTTATTCCTAGGGGACTCAGTCTTGAATTACATGAGACCTTCAGGAACTCACCTCTGGCGTAAACCTGACAAGCCATGTTTGTTTACTATCCCCCCTTTCTCCTGCTATGTGACTCATTTCTTGTTGCCGTCTCCAGAAAGATGAACGAATGATTGCTGGGGCTTGGTCAAGGTTGGAGGAACAAAGGAGAAATGCTTTATGAGGTATTTCATACCTGGGGACATTTCAGGAATGACCTCCGGTAATGCTCATCCAATCCCCAAAAAGCTAGAATTGTCTACAGCTTTGTAGATAAGAAGCTGGACTACGAGAGCAATGCCATCTTCTGTGTTTATGTCTAGCGACTGGTAGAGACAGCTCTGAATCAGACTTACATAGACTTTTAGTCTAGCTAGAAGGAGAAATAGTTGTATTTAAAATCACAACTAGCAGAAGATGTAGATGTTCTTAAGAGTCCTTTGAGAAACTTGTTAGATGGAGGCCTTTCTTGTTTGTTTTTGTTTTCCTGGTCAGATGATGAGCAAAGGCAGACGTCGGAGAAGTACTAGCTGACACTAGGGGTTCTTGGTCCTGACTTATTCCTAAAGAGTGCTGTCTAGGTCATCTCCAGTGAGAGAAGCAGACACAGAGGCAGAGATGCACATGGCCATTCCAGAATGTGACAGTCTTGCTTATCAGCTCTCCTTTCTTTTAACAAAACCAGCTCCATAGTTTTTAAAAATTCCTTTTCAATCAGAAATTTTTATAGTTTTGCATTCTTGCCTTGTCTTCCAGGCTCAAGATTAATGTCATCATAACTGGAGGAAAGACAGAGTCATCTGTTCTCTGGGGAGAAAGAGCTATGTAAGTGAAGCAGGCTGAAGAGACCCTGCCCTCCCTCTCCTACCCACTGAATGGCATTTCCTGGCTGGATTTCAGGATACTGCTTCTCTGTGGCCCCAGAAGGCCTGGTGCAGAGCCTCTTTACTTCTTAAAGTACACTGACACTAATTTGTTTTTGAGACTTTTTAAGACTCTTTCAAAATCCCTTATAGTGACGAGAAATACCCCGGGGTGTTGCAAATTCAGAGTTTGAGGATTATTGTGGAGAAGCTGAAGCAGAACAGCCCATGGAAAGCATTGCATGGGGTGTTTTGTCTGTCAAACAGCTGACGGGCTCAATTTTGCATCAGATAGAGTGGATCCTGCCAACAGCACACCTACAGGCAGATGGTGCTTGTGCTTATGCGACACCAAAATATTTGTGTTGGAGATAGCAGAGTCAAGCTTGACCTCTTTTATTTTCCCCCATTTAAGTGTTCAGCTCAGCCTCAGAGAGGCTGCATGTGGTGTTAGAGAGAGCACATGCATTTGGGAAGCAGACGGAGCTGGATTAGACTCTATGTGCCCCTAAGCCACATGACTTGATGTCCTAGTGTGGTATCTGGATCAATGGGTAAAATATTAAGAGTTCTATAACTTTGACTATGTAAAAGACCTGGATCTGGTCTCACATACAAATATAAAAAAAATAAGTACATGCGAAAACACATTCTGAGTGCTCTGTAAATGCCACAACGTCTTCTTTTGGCTTACTGTCACCTGCAGAAGGAGATGACAATGATCCTTGATGGAGGGCATAGAGGATGTGAGCCCACTTAGAGGTGGAGAATATCCTTGGAAACATGAGTTATCTGTGAGTCTTAGCTCCGAATCCAGAGAGTCTGGGCATCCAGGGAAGGCCTGGGTATTTGGTACCCGAGAAACCAAATAGGTCAAGCCTTTAAGACTGCTCCAAAGAGCCTTCTTTTTATAGCTAAAGGAGGACAAGATTAGAGGAGAATCAATATGACATCAGAAAGCACGGGCAAGGGGATCTGTGCCAGGAAGAACACATCTTGTTTGTTCCTGCAGGTCAGGAACTCAGCAATGGCACCTTCCTGTAGAAAAAGGACAAATTAAAGAATTTAGAGAAGGAGACAGGAGAGGAAAGAAGCCATTTTTTAGCATCCAAGGGAGAAAGGAAGCTAAACAGGAGGCAGAGCTGTTGTAAATTGTCAGTAATGGCCACAGACATCAGACCCAACATCATCAATGACCTTTTGTATCTTATAGTCTCTCTCTGTGCCTTTATAAGTGTGGTTCTCTGTCTTAGACTCTGCTTTACACTACACTAACACAGTGCCACAACATGGGACATCTCAAAACACCAGAAATGTCCTGAAGCCTGAGATGAAGGTGTCAATGAAGCTGCTTTTCCTAGAACCCAGAAGATAGAGTTCTTATTCTGCCTTCTCATCACTCAGCAGCCATAGCCAGTGCTGTTGGCTGTCCCTTTACTTGAAGGGGACCATGTCTGCCTGTCTCATCATGTGGCATTCTCCTCGTGGTGGACACAATCACTCTGCATCAGGGCTCACCCTAACGATGCCTTTCTAATCTGATTACATTCACAGGCGCTGAGATGTTCAATACCTAACAGAGTCGTTCTAAGAGTTCAATGGTAGCCCTGATTTCTCTGTAGATACGTAAAGAACATTATGTGTATCATTTCGGGGAGTCCCACAGACTTTTGGATTCCACACCAAGCTTGGTTTTCCTAGTGTGAACCAGCAGTGTCGGTATTACCTGGGGCTTCCCCAGAAACCTGAAACCATAGGCTTCAGACCCACTACACCAGAACACGCATTTTGATGAGGCTCCTCATGGGATTTGCTGATGAACCCTGCTCTAGGGGTCTGCAGCTCCTAAATGAAGACTCCCTCCCCTCTTTTTTTCTTTTGCTCCCTCTCTGCTTTCCAGCAAGGACAGTCAACTTTACCTTCCAAATTCTTCATTGCTGTTCAACCAGCACTAGCTCCTGCGAGAGCCAGGCCACCATTAATTAATCAAACAATTAATTAAACAAACGTATTGAGCATTTATTTTGTGTTGGGTCTCCAAAAAGAAGAGTTCTGTCTCCCAAAGTACTCACTTTCTGGGTGGGTCCCCTCCATGACTTTGTAACCTGTTTGTTCTTCAAGATCCACAGGAAGGACCACCAAGTCTTCCCCAAAAGGAGCCACATCAGAACCTGTGGGTTATTTTCTTCCCACAGTGGCTTTGAATTCTTCCTGCCATTTCAGGAGCAAGCTTGGGACTGATAGGACAGAATCATCTTCTTTTTCCTTTTCTACAGCAAGAAAAGGCTACAACTTTATTATTGAAGCTATTTTCTCCCCTTCATAATATTTTGATATCTGCATATTGCATTTCAAATATCATCAAATTACTAGTTCATTGAATTTGTTGAGGATTTTATTATAAAATCCACAACAACTTAAGATGATTTAAATATCTATTGGAAAATTTCTGCAGTACTTTAATTTGCAGGTTCTGTTTTATATTCCTATAATGTTTTTTTAAAAAAGGGCTTTTCTTTTGTCTTCCTAATCATGTTTAAGAAATGTGCCTCTATTCCATCTGTGTTCCTTGACAATTCTGTGATACTGTAGCTGGTAGGAGCTGGGACAGAACCTTTATTGGAGACCTCAGGGTGTATTAATGCCCAGCTTAGTGTGGACTGATGATCCTTTTAGAGCAGGGGTAAAGGAGAGCCTGTGGGGTGGCTGGGTGAGGTAAGATGTATGGGGGAGATGAGGGCAGAGTGAGTCTGAAGACACAGAATCATGGCTCCCAAGAGCCTTCTAGTCCTGCCAACCTTTTAAGCACAAATTTTCAAAGTTGTGAATTAACCTTGAGAACCCATTGCCGTGGAGGAAACCTGTAGTCTCCAAAAGCCTGGTGGTTGATGCATTAGCCAAAGACATCAAGTGTTCAAATTACCAGTGCAAGTTGCACGAAGCATGTGGATGGAGTGGTTATCCCCTTGGATTTTTAGAGAAATATTTTTTTTTTCTGATTTTGTAAATGTAGGTGCATCTTAGGTTGATATCGTTGGTTCTGTGTCCTATCCTTGAAAAGTGATGCTGACTGCTGAGTCAGGAATGGTTGGGTTTGTCCTAGGGTTTTCCTTAACAGAATAATTGGATCTCCACGGAGAATTCCTCTTTGTCTTTCTTGGGGGACAGTGGAGTGCTAGTTTCAGAGGTAAGAGACCTAGCAATCTTTGTGGGTACTTGTTTTAGTACCTGATGTGAGAGTTCTGGTCAGGAGCCAGAAGTAGGTTTTTTCTAGGGAGCCCAGGGTAACTAATGTCTTCCAACAGCCCTGAATGAGGCTCATGTCTGCCTGGATGGAATTGAGGTGAGGGAAGTTGAAAAGGCTGGGGAAGCCTTTATAGATGATTATGAGGAACTTGGAGGACTGAAAAATACCCCAGCAGTGTAGAGGAATTCCATTTGCCAGAGGCAAAGGACATCTGTGGAGAAAGTTACGGAGGACATAAGATTTCCTTTCAGGATCTCTGAAAGCACAGGGGTAGGCAGCCTCATACAACCTGCAGATGGGTACTCAGAATGCTTGTCATCAAGATCTGACTTTTATCTCACAGGCTGCTGATAAAATGTTTGCTCTATCTGTGACTGTGATCTACCTCTGCCTTAAGTTTCCAGAGGTATCCCAAGTTCTCAAGGCACGAACGCATAGGTTTTCTTTTTTATTTCATACAATCTGGCCTTTTTCTGTCCTGTCAGGCACCCAAGGCAATTTCCTTATAGGATGAGAACTCAACTTCCTTACTTGTCCCTTTCAAACTTTCTTCAAGGGATCCTGAAAGAGAATGAAAAAACCCTGTGCACTACGGACCAAACAGGGTGAGAACTTTCTTTCCTAGAGCCGTGGGCAGATGCTAGAGGAGAGGCTGGAATGGGCTAGCTATGGCTATTTTAGGACAGTGAAAACTGTTTCTCAGGGTGGTTCTGTTTTTCTGGAGGAAGAAGATGGAAATCTGATCTTTATGGGAATAACAGAAGCACCATGAACCTAGGAAATGCTAACTTCGGCAGTATGGCAGGGAGTTGGGGTGCCCTTTGGAGGAGAGTTTGAAAAGGTGCAGAGTCTACAGCAGACTCTGGAAGCCAGGTGAGAAGCAGAGACTCATTTGAAACAAATGGAAGTTCCTCAGACTCACAGACTCTCAAACTTGCTGACTCACAGACTCACTGACTTCTTTATTCAACAATGGGGAAATCCTTATATACCCTTTCCCAGAACCCATTGGCAGCTGGAGTGCTGTCTTTTCCTCTCACATTGGCCTCCAGCACCTTGTCACCAATCACCAGGGGCATGGGAAGACTTCAAGTTGACTGAAGAAGGAAGGCACATGCCTAGGCACATTACTCAGAATAGGGAAACTATGGTTTCTTCAGGTGAGCTGGCTGTGTTTGCACACATTAAAGGTGAGTCTGGGTAGATTTTGAGATACTTACTGGAAAGAGGTGAAACTTTCCTTCAGAGTGTTTCTGAGTCCTGGTAAGATGGGTGGCCAGATGGGTGCAAAGACAGAGGGTTCCTCTGGGGAGATATTAGAGGGATCTACGCACAGTCAGTCTGGGAGGATCAGACAGTGGTAACTCATACCTTTAATCCCAGCACAGGGAATATCCCGGGAATGGTGACCTACGTCCTTAATCCAATCTCAGTTTGAGGTCATCTTAGTTTACAGAAGGAATTCCAGGCTCCCAGACAGGCAGTAGTGGTGCCACGTCTTAACTGAGCAAAGAAAGGATTTAAGGCAGGCATAGAAAGACAGAGCAGACAGAAGAAGCCAGGAGGAGAGAAGCTGAGGAAGCTGGAAGATAGCTGGGTGAGATCTGACTGTCCTGTTTCTTCTGATATCTCCTCCTTTCCCAGAGATTTGGCCCTGTGTTTCCTTTATTCGTGCAACAGGTTCCCAGTGCTTACGGACTGGAAATAGAGTCTTGGAGGTCACACCATATTTAAGACGGTCAGATGATAGACAAAACTCAACTCCATTGTTTCCCCCAAAATGTAACATACTGAGTGTGAAAGCACCACATGGATTATCTTCACAGAAGTTTCTCTCTTATTCCTAAAGCATACTCCTATGTGAGTATCACCGCAAAGAGTTTTCATTATAACAGATAATGGAGAGGTGCTTTAATACCAGGATGAGGCGTTTCTGTATTTGAACAGCTTCCTTGATCTTTCCATTTCTGTAGGTAGGATGTAAGAATCACCCTAGCAGGGTTCTATAAAGCACCGAGGATATGTTAGCTTAACTAACTTCTGTCATGAATGAAGTCAGCTGAGACATGCTTACCAGACTGACCTCCCACCAGGCACATGCTTCACTCTGCATATAGAACTGGATACATTTATAGTTCCAGCCTTAGAAAGTGTCTGACACTTGGCATTTTATAGTCAGACAAGGGCAATGATTTGGAAAACTGAATGGATCATGTGATGTGTGCTGTTACTACCGTGGCTGTCGTGGTGGCTTGGACTGCGTAGACATTACTCCTAGATCGGCGGTGCAGGTAGGAGAAGGGTTCAAGATTTACTTCGTGGCTCACACTATGATTCACACATGTGTTCAAAAAGATGTAGCACCAGACTAGCTCCCAAATCAAACATTCAGGGATATTATATAGGGTGAGGTGTAGGAAGACATACTTGTACTTAACTGCTTAATTTCTAAGAGATGATGTTTAAGGAAAACATTGAACCCCTGATTCAAATCCCACCTCCATGACTGGAAAGCCTAATTCTGACACATCATGCTTACCTTGACGTCCCACTGAGGATTAAGCTTTGATACTCAGAAAACCTTGACACACACTGGCCATATTCCTGTTTCTCTTCTCTTTCTAGGTTTTCCTTGTGGCAAACAGTAGGGGCTTTAGAAACAAGATAAATGGTGTGCATTTCATTAGCTTCTTATAGAAAGTTATACAGAATATGGGAGAGATGAGAAATAAACCTTCACATAGGAGAGCCCCAGTCACCCTCCGGAAAGTGCGAACTCTCCTCCCGTGGGGTCCTTTTAACACCAGGCCACCCCAGTGGACAACAACCTGTCTTCCTTGTAGACATGCACTTTCTAGCCAGGCTGAGGCTATCTGAGCACTTTTAGAAGGCCTGGACTAGGTCTTGTTAATTTTATATTATCTCCACCACATACCCCAAGTTTCATTGCATTCATTTAGTGAATATATCATAAGATTTAAAATGACCCATGATTAGTATATTATAGCAAGGAGAAAATACTTAGCTTTTCCAATCGCATCCAAAGTCAATTTGCTAAGTTTACCCTGAGCTGTTCTATTTAAGGAAGGGCTCCTATAAAGCCCAGGCTCATTCCCCAACCTGTAATAAAGTATATGTATAAAGATAGCAGTGTTGTTATACAATTTAATTAGTACATCACTCAGACATTTGGACCAATGCCTGGCTCTTTTTCTGCATGTTCATTTAGCTTTTAGTCTAACTCCCACATGAAATAAACAAAAAAGGCTAATTACCTTTGGATTTTAGCACCGGGTGAAATACCTGGATTCATTATGTGAATCATATTTTATAGGTAGATTAAAGGTTCTATTAGCAAATGAAAAATTCCAAGATGACAGCTGTAATGCTAAAAGCAAAGCAATTGAACAGCTTGGGTTCCCAGAGGCGGCATACGGATCCATCTGACATGTTCCTGGTTTTAATAGCAGTGTGAAATGTTTGCACACTGATGAGAACATTGCTTCTGGCTGGGAAGAATGTGTCATGGTTCTAAAGCATCAATGTGATGGTCAAGGTTTAAGGATTCTGTCCATCAGGAAAACAAGAGAAAAACCCCTCATTTGTGATTTTCTGACCACATCTCAAGGACTAAGAAGAACTGCTCACATCAGGCTCTCACTAGTCACTGTGGTACCAGATGGGGGGTAGGCCTAGATTCAGAGACTAGAGCTGTTTTAGATGCAAGGTATAGATGTTAGTTAGTGTGAGGAGTTCTGGAGTAGTTATCTTAGGAGCATGTTAGGGCCCAGCAAACAGTAATGCCTTCTCTACTTCCTGGAGAACAAGACAGGTAGATGAAGGGGATTTGCACCCACTTGGCATCTTAAATGTGTGGGAATCAGGATGGTGTAGGATATATTTGTGGCTGATGCTGTCAGACTTACTTTGTTGTTGCCTATTTGAGCTTGCCTGGGAATAGAGTGTAACTGACTTTTTAAAAATAATTTTTGAGTTGGGCTGGGTTTGGAGGTAAACTAAGGCAGCAGAACTGTGAGTTTGAGACAAACCTGTGCTACTTAGTGAGACCTAAGATCTATTTAGCAATCAGCCAACCAATCAAATTCTATCAAAGGTTTTGGAAGCATTTGACACAATGCAGGCCACACAGGACTGATGTAGCTCCCCAAATGTAAGAGAAAGTAAGACCGAACTCCGCATGGCTTAGGCAAAACTTGATTCTGGATTATAGAGAAAATTTGGTCTTGGAGTTTGTGCTTGGGGGTGCTGGTAGTCCATAGAAAGTCCCTGTACAGTTGTATTAATCTGAAGACCCATCCCCCTCTCCCATTTCCCATGGCAGTGGCTATGTTGTTATTATCGTCCAACCATAGATTTGGTTCAAGTTGCCTAGAGGCTGATGTGAAGACCATCCACAGCAAGCAAGGTCACTCTGAATTTCCTCCAGGCAGGGCAGGCTCCCAGAAAGTTAGAAGTATGGGTCCTTAGCTGTGAAAGCAGCTCAGCTTCCTACCAGCTCTGCTAATTATATTTACAAAGAGTTAGGCTGGACTTCACCTGATGTCCTGGAGAAAACTGGGGGCAATAGCATCCACCTATCTGAATTTTTCCTCTATTTTGTATCAGGCCTTAGGTTGAGAACCTTCCAGCCATTATCTCAGTTAGCCTCACAGCTCCTGTGACCTTAAGCTCCATACCCCAGATCATGCTGTAAAAGTGATGCTGGGGTGCAAATCTCAATGGCTTGACTCCCAAGCTAAGCTGCTTGACTTTGTGTTGTATTATTTCCTCTCTAAACCTGGAGCATAGATGCTTTGATGCATGTTTACACTGAGCATTGCACATGGGAAAACCCAGACATTTGTTGCCTGTCTTTCTTTTCTTCTGTTTCAAAAGGCCTGGCCTGAAAGAACTACTCCTGCCCTTGCTCAAGGAGGAACTTCAGTAACTCCTCCTTTGCCATCTGATTAAATTCTGTTGAGAAAGGTAAATCCCATATTCTCTACCCTCTCCAAACATCACACACCAGTAGAGGATGCCTTCCATCAACACTTCTAAAGGAAGAACTAACTCTCAGAAGCCAGCAATACCTTCGACACAACTAGTTCAAACTCAAGCTGACAGGATACATTTTCTTGGTAAATGCCCATGTGAATTACAAAGTTCACAAAAATTGTGCCCCAAATTACTTAATGCTTCTATAGGATGAGCAACAGATCCAAGGCCTACAGAGAGCAGCGAACAGACTGGAAGAATAAGAGATGGTTGTCATGGTACCAACCCTGACACATGATCTCCAATAGATCTAACAAACCCCGGAATCCAAGGTACCTCCCTCAATACATCCTGCAATATTCAGGAGAGTGTGGAGATATCAAGGCCCTAGTGACTCAGGATGTGGCCGTGTGCCACGGATGTGGCAACCTCGTGTTCCCAAATGTTAGAAGTTGTGCTGACTATGCCCCAGTAACTGATCTTCAGCTTCTGTAGAGATGACAGAACACCAACCTTTCCTTTCCTCTTTCTGAAAGAAACAATCATTTCCCTTTATATCTCAAGAAAGAAAAGGAACATGGAGAGGATGACAAGAAGTAAACCATTGTTGAAGACACACACACACACACACACACACACACACACACACATACTCACTACTACTACTACCAACATAAACTAAAGAAAATGAGGCCGTGAATTTAAGAGAGAACATGAAGGGGATACATAGAGGGTTTGAGGGAAGGAAAATGATGTAATATTCGAACCCCCTCAAAACCAGTAGAACTATTTTTTAAAAAGAAGTAAGCAGTGTCATGTTTCTCATTTCCTGTGTCTCCCATACTATACAATGATTTCTGCCTGTCTAGGCCCCTCATCCAGCCCCAGGACATGAACATAGAACAGTTCCTTCATCAGAACCAGTGGTTTGGGTAAATGTTAGGAAAGACAAGGACACACACAATATTTTCTTTATCCGTCCCTCTGTTGATGGGTAATGTCTCTGATTCTACCACTTGGCTGTTGTGAACAGTGAGTGCTTCAGTGAATGCTGGTGTTCACGTATTTCTGCGGTACACCCAGGAATGCTACAGCCAAATAGCATGGTGTTCTGTTTTCAGGTTGTTGAGAAACCTTCATACTGATATGAAGGCAGAGGCAATTCTGTCTAGGGAAATGGAGGAGACTAATGGGAAAGGGGAGGTGAGAAAAAAAGGTGCCTGTGGAGTGCCTGAGGGAGCATGGCCAAAGAACTCTACGGAGTTGTGTAAAATGTCCGTATGAAGCCCAGAACTGTGCAGTGAATATACATCAGTAACAAAGGAAAACAAGAAAGGGCCAGAGGAAGGATTGGGATATGAAAAGCAAATGGGGGAGTGTATTTTAAAGAACCGATAAGGGCAGAGGGCATGTACATGGAGACTGGCAAATGGCTTGTCACAAGCCTCTGATTATCCACATAGATCAACTTCCGTCTTCCCTCCCGTTCACTCTAGAAAGCTGAGTTTCACCCATCCTTAGACCTTGCCTTACTTTCTACTGTGGGTAACCTGGGACTTAGCAACTGTCCTTGGATAGACTTTAGTGGTGCCTCAAACATCCTATCAAAAAGCAGTTCCTTTCTCATTCCCACTCAGAGAATATCTCACTGATTCAGACAACCAGCTCTTATATCTGGGAAAGAAAACTCAACCTCTCAACATCTGGCATTTCTCAAATCTCTAACAGCATGGGTTTACTCAAGGTTTAAAATAGCTTTGAGAAAGCCCACTTGACTTTATGAGAATCTCTGCATTTCCAGTGTTTAATTCATTAAATATTGGCATGTATGCATCTATGAGACCATCACTCAACCGAGCTGGGAAATACCTGTCACCACCCAAGTTTTCTGGAAGTTGGCTTTGGTCTTTCCTCCCATCCTTCTATTTCTTCTCATTTTTAAATTTAATTCCAGGCAGTTCCTATTGGCTACCTGGTGCTTTAGGATCTTTGGCATTTTTCTAGTAATATGTAGAAGTGAAATTATATATTATGTATTCTTTTGGGCTTTTGCTGCTTCAATAAGCATAATAATTCCAACATCCATGTTATTCATATTGCATGTATAGATTTCTTCTTGTTGTTTTGTAGTTTTCTATCATATCTTTATTCTACAAATTGCTTATTATTCAAATGTCAGCGGAGGGATGAGTTTTTTAAAGTGTCTTATTAAATAAAGTTTCTGTGAACAAAATGATGAACAAACCTTCGAGCAAACTAATACATTCCCCCCTTTTTTTGAATGAATATTTGGGAATTCAGTGGCTCAATCTGATGATAGCTATATGTTTAATATCTTTTCTTCCAGAGTCAAGTCAACCTTTACCATTATTCACACACCTCATAGAGAAAAGAATGAAGCAGATAGGTCAGGGCTACATAAAAGTGAATCCAGGGTTGTACACCTCACACTGTCTACAAATAGAGTAGAGATGCCCCACACCAGGCAGAGTGGCTTGCATTGGCCAAATGTCCCTTTGCTAACATAGTTCTGGGCTCCCTGGGAGTGGCTTGTAAGGAGGCAGGAACAGCATTTCTTTTTGAAGGAAGTACACCCCTACTCTTTGCATCTGCAAGAGCTTTCACAGGTGCAGGTGCAGATGCTGTTGCAGGTATGGGAACTATCAGTGGTACAGGAGCAGCTGGGGTGAGGCTGGAGATACAGGGGTGAGGGATAGCAAAGTGCAGCAGGGCTGAGGGAATGTGTGGGTGTTTATCTTTTAGAGACGTTGTTACACTTTCCCCAAAGCAGTGGCACCACTTACATTGCCACCGTCACTGGTATTCTTAGTCGGTCCTCATTCTCACCTGCACTTGACTTGGACCAGCAGGTCAGTCTTCAGTGTCAGGGTCCCAATAAGAAGAGGACAGGGGATCAGAGATAAAGAAGAGAGGATAGATGAGTTCAGACCTTTTTCAAGCTATTCCTCATGCCAAAGAAACTTATTAAGAAGTACAGCATTTTATTTATATGCTATTTGCAGGAGAAAATGGGATAGAGCCAGTGGGAAGCTTCCATACGATGGGACAAAGTCAGGGGGTGGGCAAGGACACAGAACTAGGTTCCTTTGGTCTTTTATCAGGGTCCCTGAGAAAGCCATGTATGGGTTCAGCTCTCAACAAACACTTGCTGTGGTAATCCAAGCCTGAAGGATCTAACAGGGAGAAGCAGTATTCTATCATTTTAATTTGTACAACTCTAATCATCAGTAGGTATTAATTCTTGCATTTGTATGGCATCTATAAATCTTCTGTCCAATTTTAAATTGTTTTCTTATTATTGAGATTTGAGTTTCCTTTCTACATTCTGTGTATAAGTCCTTTGTTGACTATGAGATTTTCCAATCTCTCACCCCTGCCTGTGGCTTGTAGTTTTTGGTCTCATACTTCCATGTTTTGAAGAGTAATCCTTTTGATTATCTTCACCTGTTCCTTGTAAAACCTTTCTATGATGGCTGTTCTTGGTTGTCAACTTTGCTACACCAGGAACTAAATCCTCCAAACTGCAGGCACAACTGTGAGGATTCCCTCCACCCCTTTTGAAGTAGGAAGATCCACTTCTAATCTGGATCTTTGAGTTATGAAGACACATCTTTAATCCAGATTTTGAGGCAGGAAGACACACCTTTATTCTGGGGCCACAACTTCTTCTTGGCGACTCTTTAAGGACAGGGAAGAAGGAAGCTTTTGCTCTTTGCCTGCTGGTTCTTACCTTGCTAGCACATTCATTTCATTACTGACATTAGAGACTACTTCTTCAGGAATCCAGTATATACTGAAGGCCAGCTGAGACATCCAGCCTCATGGACTTAGCAACTATTGGATCTTGGCCTTTCCAATCATAGCCAGCCATTGTGGATTAGCTGGACTGCAACTTGTAGGTCATTCTAATAAATTCCCTTTATATATATATATATATATACACATTTATTTATATATAAATATGTATATATAATATGTGTGCATGTATGTATTTATTCTATAAGGTCTGTTACTCTGGAGAACCATGAATAACATACTCTCCAAGCCCTCAAGCCATACAGCCCCTGTCCCCAGTTCCAGTAGCAATGTGATCCAGACTCGGCCCATTATTGTTCTTCACTGAGGGATAAGAATGTAAGCACGTTAGCCCAAATGAACTCCGTTGTGGGAAGTTGGTTTTGAATAACATCAGACAAAACCTTGTCAGTCTCTAGAATATTAGATTTGGAATGCTGTGACCCCATTTGGAGAATCCAGCCAACAAAGGCAAGAGGAGAAGAGGACCATCTACATCCCACACAAGGACCAATAGACATGCCTCTGCCAATGAATCTACATCCCACACAAGGACCAATAGACATGCCTCTGCCAATGAATCTACATCCCACATGTGGACCAATAGACATGCCTCTGCCAATGAATCTACATCCCACACGTGGACCAATAGACATGCCTCTGCCAATGAATCTACATCCCACACAAGGACCAATAGACATGCCTCTGCCAATGAAAAGGCTGGTTTTTATCTAAAAATAGCATCAGTGAATGAAAGGGGTAAGATTGACCAAGGTTTTGCTTTTATGAAACCTGGAGTTTTGTTTCTCTCATCAGGGCTCAGAAAGGGCCCCTTAACTTAAAGGGATGTGGGGAAAGGGAAAGGGTGATTGAAGAAACGGGGTTTGGTATTGATTCCCCTGTGCGGGATCTTAAGTCCTGTAAAACAGCATTTCTACAACAGTTCTGGCCAACCTTCTGCTTGACAAAGAGGTAGTTTCAACTACTTAAGAAAATAAAAATGACTCTTAATGACATGTTGCTGTACCCATAGATCAGTGTATCACTCAAACCTCCTCAAAGAAGCTTCTTCTTGTAGTAGATGGGAATTAACACAGAGAGCCACGGCTGGACACCGTGCAGAGTGAGAGACTTGGAGGTCCTCAGTTCCCAATGTCTTCATAAAAACCCTTTTCTTCAAAGCTTGGGGAGCTATGCAGAAGAGAAAGTGGAAAGATTCTGGGGGTCAGAGGTGATGAATGTCTTCAAGGAAACTGTTTTCCAGACCCAACAGGACCGATCCACATATGAACTCAGGGATTGTGAAGCATACCCAAGACCTGTACAGGTTCAAACCAGACAAATCCCAGCACCAGGAAAGAGAAGTGAACCCAGGGTCCTACCCCCAACCAAGAAGCTATTTACAACTGATGCCTGATGGGAAAGGGAAACCAATGTTCTCCAGTGAGGTATCACTGGGCCAATCAACCACATTCAGGGCAAGCCCAGGAGTAGATACCAACACAAAACAGACTTAATTCCCCCTTTTTGTGGGCTTTTGCTTTTTTGGTTTCCTTCCTTCCTTCTTTCTTCCTTCTATCCTTTTTTTTTTTTTTTTGAGGAAGTGGAAACGTGATCAAAGTATATTATATGGAAGAAACTTTCTTAATAAAAAAGTAAGCCCTTAAAAGAAAAGACCCCCACCCTTCCAAATGTATACCTTCATCGAGAGGCTAAGAAATAAGGTAAGTGGAGACCTGAAATCTCTTCCTGTAATGATTTTCTCTCTTCTCATTGTCGACCCTTTCTTCTGCCTCACCCACACCTGCTATTGTTTCGGGGGTTGCTGTTTGTCCTGTGATTTCCCATCACAAATTAAAGGGGATGGGAGTTTAGAAGGCATCCCTACCAATGGAGAGATGCTGGCTGGTTCTTGTTTCATTCAGCATTGCCCTGTGCTTTATAGCTATTGATTTTAGAAACTCACTGCGGATTCTGCCACCAGTTGTACAACAGCATGGTTATTTCCTGTCCTATTGAAAGAGAACTTGACACTTTACCCTGGGTCATTTCTCACATCTTAGGTGGGGAATGGTACCACACTAGAGATCCAGCCGTGATGGCAGCAGATGTGTGAGTGTGTACACTGGTATGACTGCACATGACTGCAGCATCACCTGCACACACATCTGTGTTTCTATGATCACTTCCCTCTTACAGAAGACAAAAGTGACTGAACTGTTTCAGCCGGATGATTTGTATCTTCATTAGAGTTGAGGAGGACACTTTACCACACCTCTAAGCAAATGCTCCCACACTGACTATCAGATAATTGTAATGCGACTGAGATTATTATAGAAAGAATGTGCTGAAATCCAGGGTTTCTCAGCTTGAATTTCTCCCTTTATCTTGAGTTCACAGGGCTGAACGAAGGGGCTGGTGTAATGTCCAGAGGGCCCCCCATTCTTCTCCTTCTCCTTCTTCTTTTTGCTTTGACTGTGGAAACCCGTTCTAGCTGGCAGTCAGCTGTATACTTCAGGGTGTTTGGGAATCTAGATGCCTGGGTTATAGACTAAACATTTTCACAGCTTAGCATCTAGTTCAGCAATGTTGGTCCTTATGTTACAAGAGCCTCTGGTTAGGCTTACTGATCATTTCTCTAAAGGTCCAGTGGAGAGGCTTTTGCTGATCACCATGGCTGGGGGTCCGAAGTACTTCCTTCAGTTTTTATCACCTTCTGAGTAAAAGCCCACCTCCGGAAGGATATTTGAGATTATTTTGAGTATGACCCTTGCTGAGTCACCAACGTGGTCCCACCCCTTCTGCTACATCTCAGCCAGAAGCCAAGTAGTCCCGCAGATTTGAGGGTACTTAGACAGTAGCCACCTTGGGATTTCCTTCTCTTTTTCAGATTTCCTAGTATAAAGTCCTTCTTGCCCCCACCTCAAGAGCATTGGCTGACCCTTTCTCTGCATGAACAAATCTCCACCGCGGTTGTAACTATTTAGTTTAACAAGTTGACTAATTAATTAGACACAGTCATCTCTTTCTCTCAACTGTCAGCTCCCGTGGAGAGCGCTGTCTCTTTTCCTTTGCTATCTCCCAAGTAATGGAACACAGAAAATATTGTTGGATAAATGAATGGCACAGGGAAACAGTGCCAGTGATAGTTCACACTAGAAAGAAATCACCACGGTGATGCTCTGTGTCTTGACAAGGCTTTCCTTTCACAGGCATGTACATTTGTCAAAACCCATGGAACAGTGCCCTTAAAATTCATGCAATTCACTCTATGTAAATTCTACCTAGAAAAGGTACTATAAATAAGCCTTGGACTCTACTTAATGATAATCGTGATCAAAGTGTTTTGGAGAAAAATATACAGATGTCTGCAGCTTACCTAGAAATGTGCTAAGGGTACGACAGATGATCAAAGAGGGTAGTTAAATGAGCTGCAAATATAGAAAATTGTTCATTGTTAGAATCTACATGGTGGCTATGCAAATTTATTCTTTACACGTCTCTCAACTTTGCTGCATGTTTGAAAAATGTCCATGATAAAAATTTGGAAGTATGACAGAAATCACCAAGGGAACTCATGGTTCAATTTTGGCATGAGGCTGCACCTAAAGATAGTTTAACTCCTTGTAGGTAAACCAGCTATTTGCCCCACAAGAATTCTTCTAAGATCCCTTATTGGATGCATCTATCCTCAGAACCTGAAGCTCCTAGCAGCCTCAGCGCTGGCTTTCACAGCATTTTCTTGGGCCACCCTGATCCTCCCCCGTCACTGTATGAGGGGCCGCCGGGCTGGGAAGGCTCTGGTTGCACCCCATTCTCCTCCTGGGTTAGCCTCTTAGCCCTTTGCTTTTATTCCTCGAAAATCTATTACAGTGGGTCTTGTCCTTTTCTGAGGGTGTCCGAAGGGAGGAAGGAGCTAGCACAAAAATATTCAAAGCTCTGCCTTGGAATTACAAAGGGAAAGCTGGGACATTCGGTATGAAAAATGTTTTCTAGAGGGAATGAATTATCTCTTTCCCCTCAAGAACAGAGGTGAAAAAACAGAAGACAACAAATATTTTCTTTGGAGAATATTTTTCCTTTATCATATCCCCTCTTCTTCTTTTATTATTGGCAGGAAGTACCATTATAAAAAATAAAGCATACCCTCTCTTCCTTCCCTTCAAACATGAAATGCATGCATTTGGCTGTCTTTGGACAGCAATACTTAGAAAAAAAATTAGGTAGCTACAGAATGCATCCTTTCCATCCCTATAAACCTCGAGTAAGCACTCTTTCAGCTTCCAGTCAGTATTTAATCAGCATACCATAACTTTTATGGGGCTGAAATGAAATGCTTCGGAGACACTAAATTTCAAGTGTTGCTGTAAACTTTGGTCATCTGAGTTTGATTTACATATGATGGTCCCATCCGCTGTGATGATGGGGATAATGACGATTGTTGGTGTTGATCGTCTGGGAAAAGGTACACATACACTTACGGACCAGCACAGTCACCATCTGCTTTGTGTTTTTAGCATAGTGTAGAGGAAGGAAGTAGCAATAGCGAGTCACAACTTTTATCTATCAAAAACAAGCAAAGTGTGCTTGACTTTCAAGGCCACAACAGTGTATTAGTTAGGGAGCTTCTGTGTGAAAGCAGTCACGTGTGCTAGTGAAGACCAAAGAAAAGTGAACAGTTCCTGTGTGCAAACTGTCTAGGCACAGGGAAGGCTGCTGTGGGTAAAGCTCTGGTTTTACTGCTTTGCAATTTTTGTTGTTTTGACTTCATCACGAAGCTGTCTTGTCCTCCGGGAGTAGACTATCTGGAACCTTTCAGACTTCCTATTCCTATAGTGGGAGAGTGTTCTTGACCCAAGAGTTCCAACAGAAGTTCAGAGACTCATTTTGACTGGGTTTCCTGAGGTCTCGAGGTCATGTAACCCTCTATGTAATGGATCACTGTGGCCAGATAGATGGTCTCTATTTTATTTGTTCCAGCTAAGATCCTTCCCTCTATCCCAAAGACAGAGAATGATGTTTGCTTTCTGGTCTTCCATGGGTCCCCACATGAAAATGGGGCCATAGGGGGAAGACAAGGATACTGGAAAAGGTACTACAAGAAACTACCATAAATAATCTTCATTATATTCCTGTCTGTGAAAAACCACAAACCAAATGGACTTAATGAAACCAGGCAGCGGTGGAATCCTCTCCTTGACACCCCAATTCAACAGACTGGCACTTTTTTTTAAAATATAGTTCTCTTCCCAGAATGACATTAACTTTTATCTGTCTTGGCTTTACTGGTTCATTTGCAGCAATAAGTTCATAGGTTAATGCATGCAGAAAAGAGTAGGTCCAGGAATGGGGATGTGGCACATAAGGAAGGGCGGAGCATTCACTATCTGTCGAAGAGAACTAATGCGTACTGATTAACTGTGACCGCTGATCTGCTAGGCAGTTAGAAACAGTAGATGCTGCTGTTTCCCCCTGCCTCTTTTTCTTTTAACAGAATACATTGAAAGGGAAGGGCTGAAAATTGAAGAGAAAGAAATATGCTGCAAAATGCAGAACTCCAGGGAAAGGATGAGGGATGGGAACATTTCTGGCTCAGGAGAAGTTAGAAGTTACAACAGGATTCCAGAATTCTGAGGTTAGCTTGGACTCTGCGAGCTCTCCATTCTGTCAGTCAAAGGCTGAGACAGGCTGTGGGAAGACCCTTCGGATGGAAACCCTGTGACCTACGTCAACCTGCCTAGGCCACTGCTGTATGTGTGCCATCAAACGGGATGCTCAGCCTTCTTGCCTTCAAAGACAACATACCTTCTCTTTGATCATGAGTCCCTAAGGAGGAGACACAGTCTAGAGAGTGGGGAGCTGAAGAAAACAAAGGTGGTTACTTCAGAAGCTGGTGGAGGTTCAGTGAAGACATATGGCTGAATAAATGAATGATGGCTTGGAAATTCTCTGTCAGTCTCTGTCCACTGAGAAATTTGAGAAATGTAAACTGTTGCTGGCTGATGTTAAATGTGCCTGAGTGTTGGTCCAGTCTTCAAGGACAAAGCTGGGCAAACGTCTCCATCTCTACCATGCCTCTTTCTACTTAGAATTGTGCCTGCTTCTGGCATCTCGTGTGTGTGTGTTGTGGGGTGAAAAATGGTCACTATATTGTGAGTATAAAATGGCCTTTAGTCTTTCCCACTGGATTCCCACTGGGACTTAGGAGGAAGAAAGATTCTTCTGGGATGCCAAGAAACCTATTTGGAGCCATAACATTGAAGAAGTAGAATTTCCAGGGCCATGTAGGGATTTCCAGGGTGGTTAGTGACCTCCCTAATGGGAAGGTCAATTTCAGCAGACATATCAGGGAAATGAGATTCTCTCCACATTATCAATCTTGACTAAATGAAGGTTGGCTTCATTAAGCAAGCAAAAGAGTCTTTCATTACAGCTTTAATTTGTCTCTGTACAAGTGAAGCCGACTCCTGGACTTTTGATCATGCACAGGCTATGAATCTGCATACACATGTGTGCAAGTATGTTTGGGAAGGGAGTCAAGCTCTCCTGACTTGACAGAGTAGATGATCTAAGGCCCTTGTATTCTATGATTTCCTTTAGGTTGGTGTTATACACAATCGAATTCCAACTATTATGTTTGTTAATGAATTTTCAAAAAAACATTGCCTTCGTTATGTTGGCTTTCTCTTAAAATATTAATTTCTATTGATATTTAAATTTTAGATCATTCTAAGCACTAGTTTTCCTCACAGAGACATAAAAATGTATTAATGTTTATATATTGTTATTTGTTACTGTTCAGTCGAGGGAAGACTAGTCATTGCAATATATTTGTTTAGAGGTTAAAAGAACAAATTTGAAAGAAAAAGAATAAATGCATCTTTGTTACTTAGGATTGGGACAGCTGTATGAAAATTAATTATGTAGAAAAGTTCTCAGGGTAATCTTTCTTCTTTCCTGTATGGTATGGAGTTTATATGTACTTTTTAATTTGATATAATTCTTCCTAGGACATATTCAACCCATGTTTTAAAATAAGAGATGACTTTAGCCACATTAAGGGCTAGGGTCAAAACTCAGCCTGATTCTAAAACCAAATGCCATGTTTAGTTCTGGAGTGTTCCTCAATAGCCAGCCATGAGCTTGGAGCTTGTGGTACTGGTAGGAGATGGTGAAACATTTAAGTGGTGGAGCTTAGTGGGAAGCCTTAAGGTTCCTGGGGGTGTGCTCTTGATGGGAGGGGGCACAGTCTCCTCTTCCTTTGAATACCATCCACACACGGTGAACTTTTGCTGTGCCATGTGCTTCTGTTGTGATTTCTCAGCACAGACACAACAGAATGGGATCATCTATCACTAACTGAAACCTCTAATGCCATGAAGCTCTTCATAAAGTTGATTGTATCAGGCATTAGTTATAGTAATACAGAGTCTACACACCTACCCTCATCTATAATGTTACATTAAATTCCATTTAAAGTATAGAAAGTCATGTGAGAATGTTGCTTTGTGTTCTGCTGCTGTGATGAGACAACGTGACCATGGCAACTCATTTAAAAAAACAAAAAACAAAAAACAACAACAACAAAAAAATCAAAACACACACACACACACACACACACACACACACACACACACACACACAACAAAACATTTAACTGGGGCTGGCTTACAGTTTCAGAGGTTTACTCACGTATCATCATGGTGGGGAGCATGGCAGCACCTAGGCAGACATGGTGTAGGAGAAGTAACTGAGAGTTCTATATCCAGATCTGTGGACAGCAGGAAGAGAGAGCCACTCACTGGGTCTGGTGTAGGCTTTTGAAGCCTGCAAGCCCACCTCTAGTGACACACTTCCTCCACTCCAACAAATAGAGACACTCCCTAAGCATTCAAATATATCAGCCTATGAGGGCCGTTATTATTCAAATCGCCACAATGTTTATGCCAGTTAGTGTTCAATGCCTTGGAATATTCCAGAATAGTCAGGACTTCACTATGGCACTATGTTGTAGTGGCAATCATAACTCTCAGTGACTTACAAAACTTAATGACATGTCTTGTGACTGGTAGAGGGCTCAGGAGGTCAAGCCCTTGCTGTGCAAATGTGAGAACCTAAGTTTAGAAGTCCAGCATCTATGTCAAAGTCCTTCATGGAGGTATGTGTCAGTAATCACAATGCTGGGGATGTGGAGACAGGGGCTTGCAATCACCCCAGCCAAATAGTGAGCTTCTGATTTAGTGAGAGACCCTGTCTCAATAAATAAGGTGGAGAGTAATAGAAGATAATTGCCATTTCCTTCTGACCGCCACACATGCATGCACAGGTGGGTACACCTTCATATACATGCTAACAACAGCAGCGACAGCATCTCAGTACCATTTCTTGGCCGAGCTGTACATCAAGTCAGCTTCATGCTATGCTTTTTCCTGGACTCAAATGGTAAGGGCAGCCCTTGGCTGGCAGACTGCCAATCCCAGCGTAGAGGACAGGGACTGGAAGTTTCTACCTAGATGTGACATATCACGGCAGTTCACACTTCACCAGCTGAAGCAAATCATCTGGCCACCTCAGACTCTGCAGCCCTGAGGAATTTTAGCTCTGCCTGCAGCTAGAAGCAGAGCTCCACACACAGCCCTCCCTCCCTCCCTCCCTCCCTCCCTCCCTCCCTCCCTCCCTCCCTCCCTCCCTCCCTCCCTCCCCCTGCCTTCCTCTCTCTCTCCCTCCCTCCCTCCCTCCCTCCCTCCCTCCCTCCCTCCCTCCCTTCCTCTCTCCCTCCCTCCCTCCTTTCCTCCTTTCCTCCTTTTCATGTTGCCTTCTGAAATAATAATACAAGTGCCATCAACTCCTTCCCATGCATTGCAACCATGGGTAACAGAAGTAGCTGTATGTCTTTGGGCAAGTCATCTTGTAGAATTCTTCACAATAACACCACAGTGTCAGAAGATTAAAAGAGAAAAATGTCTTTCTCTTTCCTATATACATTTTTAAAAACCTAAACATAACTGAGGCTATGTTGTGTGTGTGTGTAATATTTTATGTTGTGCTCTTAAAGTTCACATTATTACATAAACATTCCACAAATTATTCTGAACTTCTTGTGGTATCCCGATTATAGTAGAGTAACATTGAAGGACACAATCCAAAAGAAGACATTTCTATATAAAAAGGGAATTTTGCATCTGTAAAATGTTCCCAATTTTCAGTGGCTCCTTATCATCCAAATAGCTGCCACTTCATTAAAGGAAGAAGTGGGAACCCAGGCTGGAATTGCCCCCAACTGTTTCCTGGTGAGATGAATCAAATTTCCCACTGAGGACGAGGCTCCAGCTTACATTTGCTTCTCAAGTCCAGGCTTGGGAGGACTTTCCCGCAAATAACACAGTGCTCTGTGCTGTTTTGTAGGTTGAGAGAACCCTGTGGTAGATTTTTTGAAATTGCATTTACCAAAAGAAATGGATAAATTGAAAGTGTTGCATAGAAAACAGTGGCCTGAGCATCAGGGGCCCGATAAAGAGCGGAAGGAAGATTACAACCCATGAACAACTTCACAGGATCATGAATATGATTAAGGAAATTAACACACTTCACTTTCCTGACTATGCAGTGCTATGGGGCCATCAATCTGAAAGTCCCTAAGGGCTGGGTCCTTTAAAAAGCAACACTTCTTTTTTGTAAAAATTTTAAGCATTGATTTTTCTGACCTTAATTGTCAGCCTCCAGCTCTCTGACTTAGGAGGATTTTTAATATCTGAAAAGGATGTAAATAGCCTCCTGTTAGTCCATTTATTATCTCATGCACTCTCAGAAACACTTATTGGCAGGATCTAGACTGAGGGAGAGTCATACAGCCTCTGGATGCTCACGTCCATGTGATATAAGAGGAGCTGACATGGTGTTAACTGCAGAGTGGCTGAGTTCATTACTGGGCCCTGTGTGGGACACAGAGAAGGGACACTATGGCCAAACTGGAGTGTGAGGAAAGGTTTCCATAAAGGTGGTTGTCATACTAAGACATCAAGAAGGACAGAGGTTGGGTGCACTTTATATTACAAATCCTTAGACGCCTGGCAATGCAAAGAAGAACCTGGTTTCTGCTGTGGGGGAGGGTATCCCCTGTGAGGCAAATAAACCTTAGTAAAGAGCTTTCCACTGGTGTATTATGCGTGGGTTGAGGGTAGGTAGTTGTAATTTTTGGACTCTAACAGCACCATGAATGGACAGGGCTGATGGGTTTTCAAAGGCCTTCCAAAGTGTCTGAGATATTCTCAATTTGAAATTAAAACAGTCAAACAAATACTTCCTTCCTGTCTAATAAAATGAACACATGCTTAGTTTATGTAATTTACATATAACTACATATTTATTAATAATTTATACAAACTACATATTTATACATGGTTTATTCAGTTTATTATTGGGTTAAATAGCTGGCATGTTAAGCAGAAGACGAAGCCATGGCTTCATCACAGGCTGCTCCTCAAAAGCCAGGAGCAGATGCTCACAGGCATGAGGCCAGGGCTTCAGCCTGCCCACCTCTCTGCTGATAAATATGAGATTTTGGTCAACTAATGCATCCTCCTCTGAAGTCTAAGTTTTCTCTTTTGACCAGCAAGGATAAAGCTGTCCACACTGGCCGCCTTGTAGGATGGTTGTGGAGCAAGCCAGATAACAGATGTCCATGTGCTTTGTAAGGCATAATGCCCTATACAAACGCCAGCCATCTCGCCTGGCTCCACTCCAGCCCTGACTCGGCAGGCAGGTGGCTCTTCTCACCACAGACCACTGATGGATGCCCTACTTCCCTGTCGGCTGCTTCATCTCCCCTAATGTAGAGTAAGCACACAGAGGACAGTTATTCTGGACTCCATCCTGACCAGCCAAAGGGAATGGCTTGGTTCTTTGGAATAGACACATAGGGCTACTCAGTTTACAAAGCATCTCACATGCATCATCTCCCAGCAGCCCCAAAAGGAAATTGAGGTCTGCTCATAATTATATATGCAGGGCTGAAGAGACACATCTCTAATCCAGGTGCCTGATTCCACAGTCTTGCTTATGCCTGAATGTTCCCTGGGAGAATATGAAAAAGAAAAGAAATATATAGAGATGGTCATGGGTTGAAAACTGTCTACTAGCCTACAGAGTCCAGGGACTGATTTATTATTATTATTATTATTATTATTATTATTATTATTATTATTATTATGAAAAAAGGAGAGGATGTTGGTGAGGACAAACTTGGCCACTTTTCTTTGGTAACAGAGGGACTCCTCTCAGGACCAGGAAGAGGAAAGGCCCGAAGATTAGAACTTATGGTACTACCTTAGTCAGGAGCAGATAGAGATGTAGGCCTTTGGGGTCAGGCGTTTCTGACTACAAATCTCGATGTTGTCACCATTGTGTTTCTGCAGGAATGACATTTAACTTCCTGAAACCTCAGTTTTGTCCTATATAAAAAGAAATAAAAGTAATTTTGCTGTGAAAAATAGGTGAGATAGTACAGGGCAAACTTCTAGCTCAGTGGCTGGCCTGTGACAAGCATCCAGCAATGGAGATTGTTGCTGCATTAACATAACTGAGTCCATCCGATTCTGCATCTTCTCCAAATCATGAGTGGAAACCCAGTCCTCATGGGATGGTGTAGTTGAGACCTTTGGGGTAGTTAGGTTCTGGGGTGTCAGTCTACCATGGTTAGTGCAAGAGACCTCAAAGATCTTCAACCTTGTTTTCTACATGAAGAGATAGTGAGAAGGGCCTGTGACCAATAAGGTGACCTTTTTGACACTGAATCTGCCAGCACCTTAATTGAGGACTTACTAATCTCTACAGCTGTGAGAAACCCATTTTTATTGTTTAAGTCACCCTTATGAAATGTTTGTTATAATAGCCTGGCTTACACCCTGGGTAGGTGTCTACCTAGAATAGTAATGGGGAAACTCAGCCATGCTGCTTGATTCCAGGATGTGAAATGGGTACAGTCCTGAGTGCCACACACCTTATATACCCTAGCTCCTGGCCTGGCACTCTGATAGCTCCTCATGAAGCAGTGTTCATTCCCTTCTCTCCTTCCTTCCTCAGTTACTAGAACACAAAGTGTGTGCACAGTGACTCCTGTACATGGCACAATCATTTCTTTAGTCAAGCACTCACCCCACAGCAGGTTAACAGTTTAGGGCTGAGTAGCTGAGGTTGGGTCTTTGGCCTACTGTTTTCTAAACATGATATTCTAAGAGATTTAACCTCTCTTTTTTTGGAATTTTTCATCTATTAAATAAAACAGTAATATATACAACATAGACATGTGTCTAAATTAGTTCACACATGTAAGACTGAACACCGTACAGTAAGTCTACCATACAGTAAGTATTAGCTAGCTATTATGGTTAGCTGCTTTCTTGCCCTGGGGCTGTCTCTCCCACAATTTATGAGGCCACAGATACTGGAATAATTTTGTTGCCCGTGTGTTGACATCTGACTGCTCATGTATAGGCAAAGAATCCTGCTGGCCTCCTGGCTTCTTGTACATTCAAGTCAC